>BSBN01001435.1:2740000-4060833 GCA_027924645.1 Cunninghamia lanceolata
CTGAAGAAGAAGAAGAAGAAGAAGAAGAAGAAGAGGAGGAGGAGAATGAGGACGAGGACGAGGGGGACGAGGACGAGGAGGACGAGGACGAGGAGGACGAGGAGGAGAAGGAGAAGAAGGAGAAGAAGAAGAACTAAATTTGTATCAGAACTAAAATACCCTAAAATCAATGAAGTTATATCCCTAAGGTTAAACCCTATGAGTTGTAATTTTGGATGAGTACACAAAAAATGTAAAGAAAAATAATATTTCATAATGCTAATCTAGGCTTAAATTAAGGCATATATATCATCATAATCAACCAATATTTATTCAATAAAAAGGTAGGCAATAGATAATTAAAATTCATATTTACAAAATTAGGAAGAGGATTAGGTACTTATCTATGGAAACTTGTATGAAGATGTAGTGAAAATTTCACTTGCCTTAGTATTGGAAATGATTTTTTCAATCTAAAATGCTCTTTAGGAGTACAATAGCTCAAAAATGTTTTCAAGTTGAATCCCCATTGCGTAGGATCAATCCTATCCATCATGGAAATGATCTATTAGATGCAAGTGATCTAAATCCTATGAAGGTAATCATGAGTACAATAGACTCTTGCAACTTGTGTTGCTTAAAATATTAATGTTTCCTTTGATATTTAAAGACTGGCAGTATTAAAAATTGTTGGTGTATAACTCCTATAGTTTACAATTACTCAATCATAGTTAGGTGAATTCCAACACATGTTATTTGAGATTGTCAAATTGGTTGGTTATTTCAAACATGTGTCATTCAATGGACACCTCCCCACTGTTCTCTAGGGTAGTTGCACTATTCATATGGTTTGTAAGTTGCCACCTATCTCTTTTTGTGGAGAGTTGGGTATCGATCTTGGTAAAGTTGGTGTAGTCAACGTCAAGTCAATTTTCTTGTTGTTTGAATCACTTTCATTGACAATGGGTTTTCATCTGTGTGAGATTTCATTTGTTTTTAGTTTTTTGTTATCATTTAACATTAATCTTGTGTGTTCATTGTGAGTTTTGAACTTCCCACAGAGGGAATTATTTCAACGCCACTGAAGGCCATCACTTAGTCTATGTTTGTACACACTGTAGGAAGTCTCAGTGCCATCCACTGGTGTGCATTGCATTGTTTGGAAGCCTCACTGGAGGCCATTATCACGTAGGCCAACGCAGAGGCTTTATCTACATGTCACCGTTCTCTCACAAGTGGCCAAGATGGGCTTGTTTGGCACCTTAGACACAATCCACACCAAATTTGATGGCCCCTTCATGTACCCTCAGAAGTGCCACAAACTCCACCATGTGGAGTCTCTCTACCATAGCACCTTAATGTGGCATCATCCTCTCTACACTACATTGGGCCCAATTTTTTATTTATTAGGTCATGCTCTACCAATGGGGGCTAAACTTTTGCCTCTCCACAAGATTTTTTTCCATTAAATTGTATGAAATAACTTTTGTAAAACAACTAGTCATTCTTTTTGCAAATGGTTCCCCAATCTATCTAGCCTGATATCGTACTAAAATTATAAAGTGCCCGATTAGACTATTTTAGGGTGACTCAAAGCACTTCTTGTAATATGATGTTGATGCACAAAACTATAAAGTGCCACTTTAAGGGGTATCAAGGAAAAGTGGTAAAAAACACTCAAACTAAAGTGCCACCTTAAGGAGTCTAAATTGCACCATTTCACCACTCAAAAAAGGTAAAAATAGTTTAGTAGTGGGAAATAGTTTTGTACATAATGTATATTACATTCTTGGTTTATTCAAAAAATATCTCTCAGTGTATGCACTCATAGATTCTGAAAAGATAGTTGAGTTCACAACTACATCAAAAACTTGTTGCAGTAGGCAAGGTTTGTCACTTTGACTGTTGCTTCATCTTTTCACATTTTACATCTAGTGAAGAAGATAATCAAGATGTAACTCACGGCTCAACTCAACCATATAGAAGGATGATTGAACTCCACTATCATCTTTGTTTGTAAATACACTCATGTAGTGGGGTTTGTAACAATCACAACTTGGATCACATAGATTATTATCTCATTTGTACATGTGCTCAATGCACATGCTTGTCTTCAGTTGTTCAAAATATTTCTTGCCACATCCTGGTCTTCATCCCTTGATTCTTACCAACTTCAATTAGTTTACTGAATGGTAGAGTTTACAACTTCAACATGCTTTAGGAGTTCCTCATATCTAATTTAGCATTTTTTTTTTAGGGGGGGGGGGATATCTAATTCTCTCTACATTTGTAACTCCTATAGTGCAACTTACAAACCATATAGTAACTCCTATAGTTTACACTAAATCAATCATAGTTAGGGAAATTTGTTAATACATTGATCAAACTGAATGATTTGATGCAAAATTAAACTCCTAAATTTCATAAATATATTTCATACATGTTAAATTGATTTGTGCCATATGTAGACACATCTTCATAACATTTGATAACCTTATGAACCACCTTACAAACTAAATAATAAATCAAAATGTCAATACACACTCCTATGATAAGGACTAGGAAAATATATTATGTTAACTATGCATTGGATGCAAAATATTTTTTTACCTTTGTGTTGTGAACAATTAAATTAGATTAAATGTGTAAATCCTAAAAAAAATTCTTAATGGTTTGAAGCCTTTGTGTCATGTAAAACTTATGCCTAGTAAACATTTGGATTATATATAAAGGTAAAAAAAACATTAGCAGTATATTAATTGTGATATACTTATCTAATAGATAAACCATTGAGTCATTTTATATTAAATATAGTTCTAATCAAAGTATACTTATCAATCAATGAGTCATGGCCATGGAACTGCTTAATCCAACAAGCAGGAAAACCGTTGGCATTATTATAAAAAATTAAAGGTAAGCACCTTTTTAAAAAGAGATTCTAGAGTTCTTTGATGTATGGGATCCTATCAAGATGAACTGGAATCCTGGTAGCAAGTCAAATCTCGATTCAGTTTGTCCCCATCTAATAAGCACTCTCTTTTGAAAATCCAACAGCTTATTACCCCCAAGGGTCAATATTAAATGGAAGTTCAAATACAATTTGGCAATGTGGAATAAGCCATGTCTTCAGATTTGGAATGTAGAATAAGTTATGTCTTCAAATTTGAAAATCCAAAGCCAACATTCAATCCCAATTAACACTGTTGAATGTTCTCCACATGAAATCGCTTTTGAATGTTCTCCACATCAAATCGCTTATTGGTGAACTCTTTTTCATTTACCCGTCTTGCCCATTTTGTGCCAAAGAATCTATTAAGCATGTTATCGGGCATGTTATTCTCAACTCTAGAAGATTCAATGCCTAGTCCTCTCTCAGACCTTTTCCCCTCTTCAAATTTAAACCTAGATGGTATGCTTGAATTTCTTCCTCCAAATTACCTATTTTCTTTGTATCCTTCGGAGACCTGTGGAAAATAACTTGCGATAGATTATAGAGAAATGAAATGATAGTAGATCATATGGGGAGGATTTTCTTGGCTTGAGTCTGTGAAGAGGCAAAGAATGTTTATTCAATTCACATGGTTTTAGCCACACAAAACACGCAATGGACAAGTGTAAATCATTATGGAATAAACAAAGTAAAAAACAAAAAAATCATTTGCCTTCACTCCATTATCTAGTGGGCATAGAATATGCATAGGATTGTTTTATGCCTTAATACAAGCAAAGGTTGTGATGACTACGGTGAAGAGGTTTAGATTTAGTGTGAGTGGAGGATAGAGACTTTTAAAAAGCTTGATCTAATTAAAATATAAAAATAAAGAAGATATAGAGAAGAATGCACCATCAATATTAGAATAATTAGAAGTTAGAACTCATATTAAAAAGGGTTTTACTTTATCTTCATCTTAGAATTGTATGTAGTATAGTTTGGATATGGCTTACATTTTACATGACTAGTTGAGCATTGGGAGGATACTCCACTAGAAACATAATCAAACACATAACATGAAATGCATTAAAATAAGGTGGTGATTTACTCAAAATATTTGAAGATTTTATTGTAAGAACACACACACACACACACACACACACACACACACACACACACACATGCATATATATACATGCATGAATATATATACATACGTGCATATATGTGCATGTACATATGCATGCATGTCTATAATGTACATATACATGCACATACGTGCATGTATATGTACTTTATATGCATGCACATAGTGCATGTATATATACATGCATGTATGTGCATGTCTATAAAGTACATATACATACATGTGTATATACAGTTGTGCATGTATATCTACAAAGGTGTTATAAGATTATTGGAAAAAAAAACGTGTACACTATGAGTCTAAATGCTTTCAATTTTATTACCTTCAACTTCAAAGTTATCTAAAATCATATTCATAAATTTCAAAAACAAGCTTAATGTAAGTATATGCTTTATTTTTTATATTGTTCATCTCATTATTGGAGTATTTCAATCTTTCTTATACATAGAATGATAAAACATCTCATATTGTAAGAGATATGTAGGAAAGGAAACCAGAAGTATAACATTATCTCATTAATATTTAATTAATTAGTATACAAACACTATCAAAATAGAGTCATTATAAAAATTATCCTGGCAATTCATTTCAAAATACACCATAAAATCTCTTTTTAGAAGCTATGTTACTATAAGCAAAATAGGAGAGGTTGTAACAAAATACATATTTTACTTTTTAAATTTATCTTAAAAAACTTATGCAGGTTTATATTCTAGTTCTAGGTCTAAAATTGAGCGCAAGGATATAATAATTTTGACAATTAATAATTTATACAGAAAAGGTCTTTTACTTTCCAGAGCAAGGCTGTAAAATAAAACTACTACGTAAATCCATTCTCTCTAAATTATAGACAACAAACTGAAAAAAAAACGCCATAAAATGCTTCACTAGTGGGTAGAAACACGGAACATATTCCATTGAAGGAAATTCGAAACCCTTATTACTGTCAATTTCTCCAAACGAAAATCTATACAAATATAAAATGCAGATAAAACCACAAGCAAGTTTATTTATTTATTGTTACGTTGCTGGTTGTATTGAAGCTTTAGTGCTATCATACAACTGCATCAAAGATTCTTTCTCATATGACAAAATCAATACGGCGATTCAATTACATTCGAACAGTTATGAAAACAGTAACACTTCCAATTTCCAGTGTCGCATTTTCCACCGTCACGATGATCCTTTTGTCTGCATATGTAGTCGCAGGCTTCGTCGCTAACCTTGGGCGCACATAACCCATTATACGAACCGCTCAGGGATTTACATTTGTCATCATTACCTTGTAATGATGAACAACAACTAATCAGTAGGTATTTCAGAATTTTCATGT
Organism: Cunninghamia lanceolata; assembly: GCA_027924645.1. Classification (NCBI taxonomy): domain Eukaryota; kingdom Viridiplantae; phylum Streptophyta; class Pinopsida; order Cupressales; family Cupressaceae; genus Cunninghamia; species Cunninghamia lanceolata. The sequence continues at coordinate 2,745,392 of BSBN01001435.1, forward strand.
ACAAAACAACAAATAAAATCAATAATAATATTGAAGAGAAGAATGATAAATAGTACCAGAAGCAAAAGGATCTGTGAGCAATAGAAAGATGAACAACACATAAATGCCCTTCGCCATGGAAGCAACTACAGACAATGTACCGTGGGAAGCAACTACAAATAATGTATTATGTGACGAAATGATTAGTACTTATAGCTCACACACCACCTACTTTCCTTCGTGAGTTGAGGAAAGCATTTAGCTTTATTGAGTTTGAGTTTTATTAGTATGTTTTTTTATTCTATTTCAATCTTTCTTTTGTCAAGTTTTTTTTAATTTCTATTAGTTATTGTTAATAAAGCTGACATTGAAGCCATTTTATGGCAGCGTCTATCCCCATAACTTTCGGAACTCCATATGTTAACTGCCCGTCCGTCTAGAGATTAACTCTACGATTTTCACGGCACTCAACTGCTGTCTGCATGCTTTGATTTTTCCAAGTTATTTTTAGAAACATTTAAGTCGATTTTTCACTATATGGGAAACCAAACAAATCGACTAAAAACAATTTGAATATGTAGAAGCGCGGGAGATTTAATCTTGTTTTTTCCCTGATTTACCATGGTTAATCTCATGACTCCATATTTTGTGTAAAAATCTGCTCAAATCTCCAGACACGCCGATGGGATATTGAAGTTTTAATGATGACTTCCATGGCGGTCCTTCGATGAGATTTATTGTTGTTTGTCATTTACCGACGCTTTGTAAAATGAGATCAATGGCAACGGCTCTTTCATGGACGTCTATTTAAATGTGGTATTATCAATCGTCAATGGCACCACCAAGCATTTTGGACATGGCGTTGGATGGCTTTCAAGCAATAAATTGAATAGAAATCATCTAGATCGCTTGTACTAGCTTCTCTGTTTTCTCGGCGCTCTCAATTTTACCAATTATCTTATGTGGTCAATGTGGTAAACTTAGAAATTAATTCCTTATATCTTTCAAAGGCCCTGATATTGATTCCTTAGAAATAATTGTAAAGAGATGGATTTTTTTATTATTATTTATCCAGTACCCAAATGACAAGTACCCAATTCAATAGAAAAGAATTTAGTTAATAAGGTTAAATATTTTATACGCCACTACAGCGTCTGCATTGTCTCGACTGGTTTTGTGGCTAGTTTCGTAGATAGATTGAGAACACTAACGAAATTCTGCACTTATTAAATGTGCTTTAGGGATTCTCAAGCATTTAGGGCATGTCCCCATGCTGCTGCTTAGCTTATTTTGGCTAGCAGCCACTGTTCAAATTTTTGAGGAGAAATTTGTGGAGCCAGTGACCTCATGAAAATTTATTTTTATTGTAGTTTTTTATTATATAAAAAATAAAAAATAAATTATTTTAATTATCTTAATTTGAAAGAAAATTATGAAAAAAATAGGGAAGGAAATATATGGGATATTTTTCATTATGCAATGGCTGCTTATTTCCATCCCCCGTTTTTTCCATTGCTTATTTGCAATTTTTCCACAAAAATAGGGAAAATTCAATATTATCCTTTTCCCACAATTATAAATTTTCATGGGGCCACTCCAACTGAAGCAGAAAATTAACTTAAGCAGCGGCATGGGGATATGGGGTTACCCCATGTCCCTATGCGGCTGCGTATGTGAGTTTTCTGCTTAAATTTAAGCAGTTGGAGTGTCCCCATGGAAAGGGATAATATGAAATCTTTACTTATTTTAGTGGAGCAGCTACTACTTAGGAATTGATGTGAGTTTTCTGCTTAAATTTAAGCAATTGGAGTGTCCCCATGGAAAGGGATAATATGAAATCTTTACTTATTTTAGTGGAGCAGCTACTACTTAGGAATTGAAAAAAAACTTTCAAAAAAGGGGGGGGGGGGGGGGGGGGGCTGAAGTTATGCAGCAACGAAAAAGCATGTGGCTGCATTTGTTTGCTTCCCTCCTCCATTTTTAATTTTAGTCTAAATTTTCTCCAATTTTTTTTATATAAATAAATAATTTTTTATGATTTCTATTTTTTATATAGTAAAAAACTATAACTGCTTATTTTAAGCAAAAAAAAAAAAAATCCATGCGGTCACCTGCTCCACAAATATCTCCTAAAAATATTGAGCAGTGGCTGCTAGCCAAGCAACCGCATGGGACCTGCTCTTAGAGGAAATTCTATAGGATGATAAAGATAAATACAAACCATGTATGCTTATAGTATATTTGGAATGAGGTTCTTTCTATTATAAGGAAGTCAAAGTGTTTTTACGACTCATATTTCTTTAATGAATTAGTAGTATATTAAATACTCTTAAATACCAAAAACATAATATATCACATAAATTATATTGCCAATCATGTATCTAGGGTTTAAATTTGATAGTTGTATAGCTGTATTTAAAAATTTTAGCTGTAAAATATATGATTTGTTTTTTATGAATATAATTATATATTCATTCTAAATTATATAATATATATTTTTTCCATTTATTTTTAAATTTTTTAATAGGAACTTCTATTATATTTATTTTTATAGAATATATTCATTGTAGTTTTTTGCTTTTATTTTTAAAATTTTTTAATAGTAACTTCTATTATTTAAAAAAAAAAATCTTTAGATTTGTTTTTTTTATAAAATATTTTATTTATCCTAGGCTTTTTCACTTGGTAAAGCAAAATAGATTTGTTATTTGTTTTTTTATAGAATATATTCATTCTAGATTTCTTGTATTTTTTCTTTTATTTTTAAAGTTTTTTAATAGTAACTTCTATTATTTTTTAAAAAAATTCTTAGATTTGTTTTTTTTATAAAATATTTTATTTATCCTTGGTTTTTTCACTTGGTAAAGTATTCACCAATTTGGGTTTTAAATAGAGAAAGCTCCAACTTAATATATAAAATTTTGACTTGGATTTAAAAAATTTAATTGTCACGTGACAGGTAATACTGAAGACTAAACTGTAGGGAAAAAATTCCTTGACATGCAAGGTGGACTGTCAAATTTAAGCCCTGCATGCATGTATCTATGTTGATATTCAATTCTTTAATGACAAGAATATATTATTCTGATTGGCATAGGCCATGATAAATTGTAAATGTTCTAGTGAATATATCACGTTCTTATAAGAGAATTATGTCACTCATGAATTGCATCATGCTTGAAATCTAAGACTATGTACAGGGATCAATTGTGGAAGTCATATAGTGTAGAGTTGGTTTTAATTTGTAAGCCATGATGCTTAAGGCTGAAGCTCAATTGTTAATCATAAGTCATTTACCCAACCTTGTATTTTTCCATGGGAGGCAAGTTCACTAATTTAATCTCTAATTGAGGAAATGTAGTTTTTCTTATCTCATATAATTTGGTAAAAGAGCAGTGTAAAATTTGATTCAATTGCATTGGTGTTACAATACATCTGTACATGATGAGATTTTTCTTCATGTGGAGACTATGAATTATCATTGGTCACCTTGGGTTGTGTTGCTAGTTCTTCCCAATACTAAATACTACTATTGTACCTTGACATTTGGTTGCACAACAAGATCCTTGACCTTTTGATTGATAAATCCATACCCTTAAGAATTCTCTACTTGTATTCCCATGGTTACATGGTTTTTATTAGTAAGAAGAGCATGACCATTGATCTCATTATTGATACAATGGCTCATACAATCGTAAACCTTACTAGCACATACTACTAGTTCTATGTGCACTAGCCATCTAATCTAAATTAATCCTATGGTTTACATAATCCCTAAGAAACCTTTGAACAATGTTAGATATCTCTTGCATCATTGATTAGATAGGTCCAAGTCATTCTTGTGGTGGGCCTTCTCCCATCTATAATGTTATCAATAAACTAGGTAATAGATGATGCCAATAAGTGACATGTTAAAAGTTTCTACAATCCTTAAAGGATGTTAGAACTAATGTGTTCTTGGTTATATGACAACCACTAGATCTTCTTTGAATCTAATGACCCTTGCACTTGTCATGAGTCCTTTCATTCTATACAATCAATGAGCTTAGTGTTTCTTTGCTCAAACACCTAAATCAACATGAATTCAAAGATGGTATCACTTGCTCAATTCATCTCAAACCCTAAATAACTAGAATGGTACTCCAGTAAAACCTTATAATGACTTACCAAAGGAAATTATTGTGTTCTTTAATTATAGATGATATGAATTATAGCTATAAATCTACTAAAAAGTGGGTCCAATTTTCTAGATAGCTCATAATGGGGTGTTACATTTGGTATTAGAGTATTGGTTCAAATGTAGGGCTCAAATAGGTTGATTGAATGTATGTTTAGATTAGAGAGGGAAAAAGAGAGTTGATTGATAAGAATGATGATAGAAATTAATATTTCAATTAGTACTTATTAATAAGAGAAGAAAATGTTGTCAAGAAAGGCAGACCAAAAATTGTGAAGATTATAAAAAATTAGGAGAAACATAAGTGATGAAAATAGTAGAAGTGTTGATAGAAATGAAGATTTTTTCACGAGAATATTTATAGAGCTAAAAGGGATATATCAATCTACCCTTTCAAGTTTTCAACTAGATCCATCAAATTCATAAATTTGTTTTTGTTCATGCCAACACATACATAAAACCATATATCCATACAAACATAAAAATCTATATTATGATAGCAACATCCAGCCATACAAAATCAACAAGCCATAAAATATCTATTTATCATAAAATTATATCTTGAGGTCCAATGTAAACAAAGAGTTCTAAGGATTAATATTCTAAACACATATTAGTATGGGGAGGGTCCTTAGATGATTCCTCCATTGCTCCATTGCAACCACTATCATGGGTTCTCATGTAATATGATTATACAATACAAATGGAGGGCAACCATATGCACATTGATGTATCAAAAGTTTAGTATCATAATATAACTTATAAAGGTAAGAGTTCTTCTTTACATGTTATAGGGCAATTCCATGTTATAGGTTGTATCATTAAAAAAATAATATGCGGGCATTGGATCATGTGTAAGAGGCCCTTTAATTTAATTTAATTTAAGTGATTGTGGAGGGAAAACTTTATTTATTTATTTTAAGTGGATGGGAGTGGACCTATTTTATTTCATTGAATAACTAGGTGGGAAAGTGGATTTAATTTTAATTTAATAATTAAGTGGAAATGAATTTAATTTATTTTAATTTAATAATGAAGTTAATGTGTTTTTAATTTAGTTAAATTGATAATTAGGTGTAGGTGGATAATTTAATTAATTTAAATAATTAGTGGTGTGAATTGTGGATGAAATTAATTAGTTATTAAAATAATTAATTATTGTGATGAGGTGAATTTTAGGTGTCTATAGGTAAGATTGAAAACCAAATAAGAATGCTTGAGTCCAAGCTACAATTTAGTGCCCATCTTGTTGCCACAAAAAACCAAATAAGACAATCTCTTATTACCCCTCTCAATACCACCTACAAACAACTAAACATCTCTCAAGTTGCCTATGAAATGGAAACTATGAAAATCAAGATCTTGAATCAAATGCTTATATTTGATGGGCATGATAATTATGAACATGAGGAACATGTTGATGCATTCTTAAATTTCATGGAGGAATTCCATTTTGAAGATGAAGAGATGTAGATGAGATTATTTTTTAGGTATCTATTTATGGGAATGTGTAGAGATGGCATAGTTTTTTCTTGAGCACCATTTTTCTTATTAGAATGACCTTGTGAATGTATTTGTTGAGAATTACACATGCAATGTTGACCCTACTTCTCTCCTCTAAAAAGTAGTGAATATAAAAGGTAAGAGGCATAGCCAAGTTATGATTTCAGTGACAGGTTTGCTATTACTCATTCTAATATTCCAAGGAAGTTTAGGCCTAATGTAAATGTATGTATTGACATCTTTTGCAAAGCCTATGAGGCTGGTCTAAGTTCAATGCCAAAAGAAATGAAGCCCGCATGTTTAGAGCAAGCCTATTGTTGGGTTGACTCCCTTGATAATTTGACCTGGAGGAATACATAATACAACTCTTGTCTTCAAATGTGGATGTTGCTAAGAAACACATATACATGTAATGTATTAAGTTTACTCATGTGAGAACCTTTTTGATAATTAGTGTTTAGAAGAGACCAAGAAGGATGATATAACATAATGGGATAGTTGTACAGATAAGGTAGACAATGTTTGCACTAGATTAATCTATCTAAGTATTAATAGTTTTTATTTACAAATAAAAAAATGCAATTATTTGCACCCATGCACACATACTTATGTGAATAATTGATTAAATCTTCATAATGTAAGTTACTTAGAACCTTTCACTAGTGATTTAACTTAATGTTATGGTTTGTTCACCTAACCAAGATGTCTTATGATTGCAAGTCAAGTTATCCTGAACTATGAAGCCTCTATGCTACACGTACGTAGGCAAGGTCATCATTGATGAGCCCTAGAGGCACTAGGTCAGCCCCTTAGGGCCTGTAGGGTCGTCATCTTGTGCATTGATACCTATCATGTTATTATTGATCTTGTGAGACTAATACTTTTATTTTGTTCTACAGATTCATGTCAGTTACATGTACATGGTGTTAGTGCTAATAGAGTATTTTATGAACATCGCAAAAAAGTAGAATTTTACAAGAGCAATGACATAGCATCAACTTTAGCTATATTAAATTGATACAAGGTAAATCAAAGGTATAGTTGAATCATTTCACTTTTTTTATTACATTTAGTTAATGTTTTATTTGTATTTAATTTTATCTAATCCTCTAGAATTGCCCTTCTAATTTCAAGGTAACTATAAAGCTTAAGGTGACAAATAGTCATTCTTTTCATATGTAATGAATTTTATATTAGTTACTTATGTTTTTGACCCAGAGATGTATCACATAGTCGTATTGCATTTATGATGCAAGCTTATTTATGGGTGAGGTTATATACACATCGTCAGATATGAGTGTTTTGCACTCTTTATCCTTTCGAGAAGGATCAAATGTAATATTATCTTTTCTACCTTGTTAATCTACTATCGTATAATATTTATTGAAGTTTTGTTTAGCTGTGCAAGAAATGTTTAAACTTGAATTCCTATTTATGATGATTGTTACGAAAAGTTTCGTAAGATGCACTAATATGTTCATTGCTTGTAGGTTAATGTATATCAATTTATAATTTTGATCTTATGGATTTAACATTCCTAAATCTGATTTAAACTATTTAATAATGAAATATGATAATAATCTATGTTTTTTCATTTGTGCTGAAGTGTAATAGCTTGGGCATGTGATGCATGGGCATCTTGTTAATTTTTAAAATTTGCGTTAGCCTTTAAAATTTGTAGTTTATATGTTAAGTCAATGATAGAAAGCATGAGGAAGGAAGCTCCTATTGCCAAAGCAATAGGAACAATAATAGTCAATTTTTAGTTTCTAGAGAGTCAAATAATGGAGAAAGTGGTGATTATATCCAGAATCAGGTACAATGTGCAAATTTGGCAGCAAGAAGGTTCGTTGGCTATTCTGAGGAGGTGCCAGCCATGATGTCATAATAGATAGAAGACGTGTTGACGATGTCATAAAAAGACATTCTATATTTAAACAAAGAGGGATTATTAGTGACTGACAGTGGAAGGTGGAGATAAGGAAGAAGTAACGCCTTCTTTCTTGAAGGAAAATTTCATAGTTAGAAAATGCTAAGTTTAGCAATGAAGAGATCTAGGCAGTGCTAGAGAAAAAGGATGATATGCTAGTTTTGAAAGAAAATGCCCCTGTAAAGGTGGCAGCAAGATATATACAACACTCAAGGCATGAGAGAAAGGAGAGATACATTGGATTGATGAGAGAAGACATCTCTTATTAGAGACTTTGGGGAGATAGGAAATAGAATGCTTCTGTTGAGGCTTCGAAAAGAAAGAAAGACCGATCTAAGAGGGAGACCGAAAGGAAAAAAGGAGGAGGCCAAACACATAAAAAGAAATTGAGGTAAGAATGAGTATTATTATATATGTAGGGCGAACTGATGGAAGAGATAGATGTTAACAAGGAGGCTGAATTCATAACAGGCTAAGATTCCTGATATGTCAGTTCAAAGAGAAAGAGGAGATTCCAACTAAGAGAAACCATTGGATGGAAGGAAAGTAACTAATCTAAGAGAGAATGATGCAGAGACATCCACACTATAACCTTCGCATATAGCATGAATGTCTGCAGACCAACCTCATCATCATCATCTTCGCCATCATCATCATATTTCCTAAAACCACCAACAGCATCATCATGTTTTGCGTTACACAGTCAGCATCATCATATTTCGGACGATCACAAACATCCGCCTGCCGACTACTGTTCACCTCCTCCGCCTTCCTTCTAACATCATCATCATGATGTTCAGCGGGCGCACACATCCTCCGGTTGCACTGTTCATCGGGCTCCGAACTCCATCAGCATCATCATATGCAACACTTCCTTCATCAGCAGGATTTTCAACATCCGATTGCTCCAAATATCCTGATGACGTTCACCTTCAGCAGCTTACCTTCGATGCTCCGCTACCCGACGACACTAACAGCATCATGATATAATTCATCCGGTTCCCTCGAAACCTCCTGATGATGTTAATACAACTTCCTGCCACGGACTTCCGCCGATACCTTAACACCTTACGACGGCAGGATAAACTCGCACAGGGGGGATATCTCAATATCCTGATGACAATGACGTCATATCCTGATGACGATGACGTCACCCGTTATCCTGATGACCTCTTCAACACTTAGTCAAAAAAACACGAATTTTCTCTCCCGCATCTACTCGCGATACGCGGATGTTGGCACTCCCGATATGATGATCCTGATGCCGATGCACTCCACCTCGGCTCCTCCTGCTGATGATCACCCCGACGACGCACTTGCGCTTCATGCAAAAAACATCATGCTCTCCTTCAATTATCCGGATGACGATATCCGAACTGTCTGCAGGATATTCACCAAGATATCCTGATGATGCCGTTTCGGCGAACTTCTTCACTTAGCGAAATCTCTCTTCGCCGATCCTCCAGGGATGACCCGGTCCAACCTCAGGGTGATCTTCGACACTCTGTCTTATCAACTTGACCTAGCACATGAGGATGCTAGGCTTCTCAACATCTGTCGACCACGATCCTGCACACCTGCATGCAAACGGAAAACAAACTACTACCTACCCTACTGTACATTACCATTCCACCGATCAGGTGAGTCAACCGGTGGAATGGATCAGTGAATCCATGAAGTCTCTCAAACCAGCAAATCAATCAAGTAATGGAATGCAACCAGAGCAAGAACACAAACAGGATCTCTTTATTGACTTCAAAGATGCAATACAATATGATCAATCTCTCTCTCAGTCTCACTCAAGCTCGATCGATGATATCTGTCTGTCTGTCCAATATCAAACGATCTCATGCTTATAAAGACTTTCCTACGAGTACTACTGACCCGACTCCAAGCGGCTGGGAACTCTCCAAGCGGCTGGGAGATCCCACCGAACACGCATCATGACAACTGTCTTAACTAACTAGCTAAAAATAGCAAAAGCCTGGTCAGCATGATCTTATCATGATCAGCATGACCTTATTACATGCATTTGGTCTAACAGACCTTCTTGGAAACATAAACTGGACCTAAGCTACTAACTGCCTTATCCAGACCAGCTGTCAGGTAGGTGCTCCTGCACCATACTCCCCAAAAGAAAAGAACTCATGTCCCATGAGTTTAGTATGTGGGAGTCCTCCACCTTTACACTTTGCCTTGTCAGTCTTCTGACCTGCTCCAGCTTTATCTGCTGCTGTCTCTTGGCTGCTCCAAGACTGCTGAACTGTAACTTGCTTACTGGCAAGTAACTCCTCAGGCCTGTTGATGTAGGCTTTTCTCTCACATACCCTGTGTTTGTCAGGGTGCCTGACCAGAACCTCTGTCTGAACTGCCTCTTGAACTTCTGAAATGTTCAACTCTATCTTCTTGTCAATCTTCATAGGACAAGCAATAGTCCCAACTATGACAACATCCTTGTCATTCTTCTCAACTGATGGGTGGTTGCACCCCTGTTTCTGAACCTGCTGCTGACCTCTGTCAGTCCCAACTGAAACTTTCTTCAGCTTGTTATCTGTAACAACTCCATTCCCTGCAGTGTCCTGAACTGCCTTCATGCCTGCTCCTCTAGGCATCTACACATACTCCTTCTTTCCCATTAAAATGATTTGAGCTGCCTTCTGTACTGCATCTTTTGCCTGCAATGGCATCAACTTAATAGTCTTCCCATCCTTCTTGATGGTGTAGGTATTAGCATACCCATCATACAGTTCCCTTCTGTCAAATTGCCATGGTCTACCCAACAGTAGGTGACAACAGTCCATAGGCAATATATCACACAAAATCCTATCATGATAGGGTCCAATCTGGAAATCCACATATGCCTGTTCAGAGACAAAAAGTGATTGCCTATCACTCACCCAAGATGCCTTGTAAGGGTGTGGGTGTGGAATCCTTTCCAACTTCAGTTTATCCACCATTTCTTGGGATACCATGTTGTCTGTTGAACCAGTGTCAATGACAACCTTACATACTTTACCTTTGCTCTTACATGTGGTCTTGAAAAGAGCTCTTCTTTGCATCAGATCCTTTGATGCCTGCAAACTAATTTTCCTTAACATCAGTGATTCTCCACTCTCTGGATATCCATAATTCTCAGGACCTTTGTTTGAACTCTGTGCACTTTCTTCTTCTTTCTCTTCTTGTACCAGTTGTACTCTCTTGTCACTTGTTCTATCATTTCTGGATGATGAACCTTTGTTTTCTGGACATTTGAAAGATGGATGACCAAACTCTCCACAGGTGTAACATTTTCCTGAAAATGTAGTAGAACCTCTACCACCTCCAAATCTTCCTCTATTACCTTTCCATCCACCTCTGAAATCAGACTGTCCCTGTCCTTTACCAGTGTCTTCTTGACCCTCATTGGTTTGCTTTTGTGCAGGGGCTGTTCCTCTTCCCCTATTGTTTCCTCTTCCTCTCATGGACGTATCATGTCCTCTATTCAGCTTTTCTTCAATCCTGATTGCCATTTGATAACAATCCTCCACATTCTTAGGGTTAGCTAAAACTAACTCATCCTGTATGTTAAACCTCAAACCAGCCAAGTACCTAGCCACCTTTTCTACCTCATTCTCATGATGACCAGATCTCATACTCAACAGATAAAATTCCTCAGTATATGCTTTCACATCCCTGTCTTTCTGTTTTAAAAATTGCAGCTTCTTAAACATCTGGATTTCATAATCCCTTGGCAAGAATTTACCCTTTATCCTTGCTACCATCTTATCCCAAGAAGTGATCTTAGACTTCCCTTGTTTCCTTCTCTCAGATTGTACATAATCCCACCAAACCAAAGCATGACCTCCTAACTTGGTCTTTGCAATCTTTACCTTCTGATCCTCAGCAACATCTTCACATTCAAAGTGATTATCCAGTGCAGCAATCCAATCCAACAACTCATCTTCATTCAAGCTTCCAGTATACTTGGTAACATCAACCTTCACCTTAGGTTTTTCACTCTGCACTGCCTTTAACAGTTTTCCCAATCTCTGGTCTTCAACATCCAGATCTTCAGCTACCTCTTCATACTCCTCAACAGTATCTGCATCTTCTTCAGACTCACTGTCTTCCACTTCCCTCTTTTTGTTCTTTTCCAGGGCTGTTAGCCTGGCTTGAAGTGCTTCAGCAAGCTCCTTCATCTTCCTCATCTCTCTAGCATGTTTCTCCTTCAGTTCCTACAATTCCCTTGCAGTACCACTACCTTTAGGAGGCATTTTGTCAACCTCTCAATCAACACACAACTCAACTCTATCTCTACCTCTGCCCTTTCGGTGACAGAATCAACACACAACAGCCCAGACCTTTTGCTGAGCTCTGATACCACTATGATGCAGAGACATCCACACTATAACCTTCGCATATAGCATGAATGTCTGCAGACCAACCTCATCATCATCATCTTCGCCATCATCATCATATTTCCTAAAACCACCAACAGCATCATCATGTTTTGCGTTACACAGTCAGCATCATCATATTTCGGACGATCACAAACATCCGCCTGCCGACTACTGTTCACCTCCTCCGCCTTCCTTCTAACATCATCATCATGATGTTCAGCGGGCGCACACATCCTCCGGTTGCACTGTTCATCGGGCTCCAAACTCCATCGGCATCATCATATGCAACACTTCCTTCGTCAGCAGGATTTTCAACATCCGGTTGCTCCAAATATCCTGATGACGTTCACCTTCAGCAGCTTACCTTCGATGCTCCGCTACCTGACGACACTAACAGCATCATGATATAATTCATCCGGTTCCCTCGAAACCTCCTGATGATGTTAATACAACTTCCTGCCACGGACTTCCGCCGATACCTTAACACCTTACGACGGCAGGATAAACTTGCACAGGGGGGATATCTCAATATCCTGATGACGATGACGTCACCCGTTATCCTGATGACCTCTTCAACACTTAGTCAAAAAAACACGAATTTTCTCTCCCGCATCTACTCGCGATACGCGGATGTTGGCACTCCCAATATGATGATCCTGATGCCGATGCACTCCACCTCGGCTCCTCCTGCTGATGATCACCCCAACGACGCACTTGCGCTTCATGCAAAAAACATCATGCTCTCCTTCAATTATCCGGATGACGATATCCGAACTGTCTGCAGGATATTCACCAAGATATCCTGATGATGCCGTTTCGGCGAACTTCTTCACTTAGCGAAATCTCTCTTCGCCGATCCTCCAGGGATGACCCGATCCAACCTCAGGGTGATCTTCGACACTCTGTCTTATCAACTTGACCTAGCACATGAGGATGCTAGGCTTCTCAACATCTGTCGACCACGATCCTGCACACCTGCATGCAAACGGAAAACAAACTACTACCTACCCTACTGTACATTACCATTCCACCGATCAGGTGAGTCAACCGGTGGAATGGATCAGTGAATCCATGAAGTCTCTCAAACCAGCAAATCAATCAAGTAATGGAATGCAACCAGAGCAAGAACACAAACAGGATCTCTTTATTGACTTCAAAGATGCAATACAATATGATCAATCTCTCTCTCAGTCTCACTCAAGCTCGATCGATGATATCTGTCTGTCTGTCCAATATCAAACGATCTCATGCTTATAAAGACTTTCCTACGAGTACTACTGACCCGACTCCAAGCGGCTGGGAACTCTCCAAGCGGCTGGGAGATCCCACCGAACACGCATCATGACAACTGTCTTAACTAACTAGCTAAAAATAGCAAAAGCCTGGTCAGCATGATCTTATCATGATCAGCATGACCTTATTACATGCATTTGGTCTAACAGACCTTCTTGGAAACATAAACTGGACCTAAGCTACTAACTGCCTTATCCAGACCAGCTGTCAAGTAGGTGCTCCTGCACCAGAGAATCTACAACAGTGACAGAAGAAGGCAGAAAGATAGAATCTGCAGAGCATAAATAGTGAAGAGGAAAGGATATACGAAAAAAAAGTTTTTTGGGGAGAGAGGTGAGAATTAATACACCTCAGAGAGAGTTTTTAGAGAGAGGAAATAAGAAGATAGAAGAGGTTGAATACCTCTTTGGAGGCTCAGAAGTAATCAGAAGAATGCTTGTGAAAGTTGAGGGCAGAGGAAGTCCTATGTGGAGTGTAGCGGCCATTGAAGGCCAATAGAAATAATATATTACAGATTTAATGTATGTTGCTGATTGGAATATAATAGACCTGGGTGATGTTGCATTATTTATTTTGAGTCAATTAATGAATCATGCTGGTTATTATTCAATGTTTGCTATGCATTTTTTATTTCTATTATTAACTCAATTTCAATAGAGTTGTTGTCACATTTGTGATAGGAGATATGCGTAGGGTTGGTTATTTCTAAAGACCCAAATTGTGCCATGTCAATTGATGTCTTAACCTCTGAATTAGAAATTAGTGCTATCAAAGTGGTATCAGAGCACAAAATGATCTAAGTGTGAATGTTTAATGTGTTATTGACCTTTTGAAGTTGTGCATTGTATTGTTGTTGCTTATTGACAGGGCAAATTGAAAGGAAGAAAACCCTAAGGAGATGTCTAGAAGATGAAAGATGAATGACACAGAAGCAAAGGGAGAAAGAGAGCCTCACGAAGAGAGATAAAAGGAAAGAAGACAAAAAGATGAAAGCTATAGATTTTGAAAGAGAGTTGGCAGCACTGAGAAGAGATTTGGTGTAATATCTGATTGCAAGGCAACTAAGGTTGGAAGAAGAAAACCAAGAGTATTTTTGGGTATGGCCAATGACAAAGAAAGTGAAATGGCATGTGATGGAGATTGTGGAGAAAAGAAAAAGGTAGAAAGCCTTAAGAGGAAAAGATGAGAGGATAAAAGGGTTCTAGAAGGATTAGAACAATAGATAGTTGCATGTAGAGCAACATGGACTAGAAGAGGTCAAATAGGTTTTCATTGAAGACAAGAGAAAAGTTGAGAAATGTAGCACCGAAGATGTGCAAGAAGGAAGCAAAGGAAAGAGAGAAGTGTCCTTGAGAGGGGCACTCAGGGAGACACTCTGGTCTCTGGTTTTGTTGTCTAATATTGTCTTTGAGTATGTGTTTGTAGGCATGAAGAAGGTCTAGAAGGAGGCCTTGAAATGGATGAGAGAAGGGTCAAGTGGAGTACCCTTGGAAAGAGGTGAAGGTGAAAGAGATGGAAAACAAATTACATTAGTTAATATGCATGCAAATATTGTAGAAGTACAATAGGAAGAGGTACAGTACAAGGAATTTAAATGTGAAGAAGCAAATGACATTCTTTTGATTTCAAAGGATATGATTGATGTTGAGGATAATTTTGAAGGTGAAGAGTCAGTGAACAAAGAAGAAGGAAAATCAAAGCAGCAAAGTGATGAACCTATGAATTTGAGTAATGGTTTGGAAGGACAGAATAAGGAGATGAAGATTTTGAATCTTACAAGAAATCATGGGTGTGGAAGGCGTAGTTGGCAAAAGCAACCCACTATTATGGGATAGCCATTAAAGTATAGTGAAGAAGTTGTGCAAAGGGAGAAGAGTATGTTGAAATGGACTCCAGAATTCAGGGAGTGTTGGCTAATAAGAAGGCCTAGAGAAGATGAAACTAGATCAAAGAATGGAAAGCATGAAGGTAGCAGGGAGAGGACAACATCACCGTGACAAGGTAAAAGTAAGTTTTGTTGGTGCTTTTGATTTTGCAAGTAAGCATAGGAATGTGAATATACAAGATAGAAAAGAGATAATAAAATTTGTAGATCATGGGTATATAGTGCCATTCTAGCAAAGAAAATCAGTTGTGAAGAAGGATCAAGTAGAAGCTAACCAAGGAGTGGCATCAAGGATGGAAGATATGACAAAGAATCCAAGGAGACAAGAGGATAAGCTATGGAGGCAGTAAACCATTCACCCAAGAAGGTGGCGAATCAAGTATGGAAGGTAAAGCATGGGGCAGCCATGGGAGAAGATGAAGATAAGAAGACAAACCAAGTTAATAGTGGTTGTGAAGAAGATGAGCCCAAGGGAAAGGAAGATCTGATGAAAGCCATGGAGGATGAAAAGAAGAATAATGCACAAGAGCCTGCAATCAAGCTAGAAGACAAGCAGTATGGTAAGTGCAAGGCAAAAAGTGAACAATTTGATTTGTATGGTGATGATGATGATGATGATGAAGCTTTGAATGAAATTTATGAAAGTGAAGAAAGGTTATGGCTGACAATAGATAGAAAGAAAATGAGAAGAGGAAAATACAAATAGATGGTGGAAAGCCAAAGAGAGCAGATTGAACAGTCCAAAAATGAATATAACAAGGTTGTACAGAATGAGTTGGTTAGGAGAAAGGATAATCCTAAAAGAATAATGGAAGAATGGTGTGATGAAGAAAGAAAGCTACTAGATGGTAACAGAGAGCTTGGTGCAACAATGCAGACCGAGGTAAAAAAAAATATCTTTTCCAAGAATGGGGATATGAATTTCTTTAATGTGTTGATTAATGAAAGGGTAAAATCTGAATTAGAGAATAATATTGTGTTATGTGAATTGCATGAAGGTGTTAAAAATGTTTTGAGGTTGTTTAGTGTGGATAGTTGGAAAGAAGTTTGTATAGTAGTGGATGCAGATTGGTATAAGGGTAAGCATGCCTTAAAGGTAAAAGAGAACTAGATAAGTGAAGTGGGAATAAGTAGGAACATAGCTTTAGAGTTTCTTATTTTTTATATTGTAGGACTGGCTAATATGGGGACGAGTGGAACAACAAGAAATCTGGTTTGTGTGGAGTTGAAGGATGAACAACAAAGTTGGAGGGATATGTTAGAGATGCCGAATAGATTGTGGAAGAAGTGGAAGAAATGGATTGATTAAGTTTGCAGAGAACCACATGTGTTAGAGCACATGATTGTTGTCCCCTGGGGAGTTTGATGCAGGGGCATCGTGTTAATTTTTAAAATTTGTGTTAGACTTAAAAATTTGGGGTTTATGTGTTAAGTCAATGACAAAAATCATGAGGAAGGAAGCTCCTGTCACCAAAGGAATAGGTACAATAATAGTCAATTTTTAGTTTCTAGAGAGTTGAATAATGGAGAAAGTGGTGATTATATCCAGAATCGGGTACAATGTGCAAAATTGGTAGCAAGAAGGTTCATTGGCTATTTTGAGGAGGTGCCAACCATGATGTCATAACAGACAGAAGACGTGTTGATGGTGTTATAAAAAGAGATTCTATATTTAAACAAAGAGGGATGGTTAGTGACTGACCGTGGAAGGTGGAGATAAGGAAGAAGTAATGCCTTCTTTCTTGAAGGCAAATTTCATACATAGAAAATGCTAAGTTTAGCAATGAAGAGATCTGGGCAGTGTAAAAGAAAAAGAATGATATGCCGGTTTTGAAAGAAAATGCCTCTATAAAGGTGGCAGCAAGATGTATACAACACTCAAGGCGTGAGAGAAAGGTGATTAGAGACTTTGGGGAGATAGGAAATAGAATGCCACTGTTGAGGCTTCAAAAAGAGAGAAAGATCGATCTAAGAGGGAGGCCGCAAAGATAAAAGGAGGAGGCTAAACACATAAAATGAAGTTGAGGTAAGAATGAGTATTATTATATATGCAGGCTGAACTGATGGAAGAGATAGATGTTAACAAAGAGGTTGAATTCATAACAGGCCGAGATTCTTGATGTGTCATTTAGAAGAGAAAGAGGAGACGCCAAATGGGAGAAACCATTGGATGGAAGGAAAGTAACTGATCTGAGAGAGAATCTACAGTAGAGACAGAACAAGGTAGAAAGATAGAATCTACAGAGCATAAATAGTGAAGAGGAAAGGATATACAGAAAAAAAGTTTTGGGGGGAGAGAGGTGAGAATAATACACCTCTGAAAGAGGTTTTAGAGAGAGAAAATAAGAAGATAGAAGAGGTTGAATGTCTCCGTGGAGTCTCAGAAATAATCAGAGGAATGCTTGTGAAAGTTGAGGGTAGAGGAAGTCCTCTGTGGAGTGTAGTGGCCATTGAAGGCCAATAGAAATAATATATTACAGATTTAATGTATGTTGCTGATTGGAATATAATAGACCTAGCTGATATTGCATTATTTGTTTTGAGTCAATTAATGAATCATACTAGTCATTGTTTAATGTTTGCTATGCATTTCTGATTTCTATGATTAACTTAGTTTCAATAGAGTTGTTGTCACAATTGTGATAGGAGATATGCATAGGGTTGGTTATTGCTAAAGACCAAAATTGTGCCATGTTAATTGATGTCTTAACATATGAATTAGAAATTGGTGCTATCAACATGACATTCGGTGTCAAAGTCAAGTTTATCAAACTCTGGAGCCTTTTTGGATCTTGCTATGGTAAGAAGAGGTAATTATTGATTGATTACTATTTGGAATGAATGACTAGTAGATTATCTTTAACATGTAAATGTACATTAATGAATCCTTGTGACCATAAGTTCTTTGATGTTAATAGATGATTTTTGTCAAGCACGTGTAATTTTTATCTTATTCTGTGATGATACTAGTGAGCTTGTGTATGTGGTGTCCCTAGTTGTGATACAATGTATCCAACTCAAGGGAAAGGTATTGTGGACATTAGTAATGATTCACACACATATACCTAATTGTGAAATTATTGTGGATGCATAGATCTAGTTGCATGTTGGTCTGTGTCTTCTTTTAAATAACATTGTTTTGTGGGGATTGGGTTGTAATAGGAGTGGCCCTCTGTGAGTGATGAGAGCCTCCTAAGTGTTGGGGTTGAGAGAGGTGTGGAGCCTCTCTTGGGGTATTATTTTACCCAGAAAGGGATGATTATCCCCTCTTTTCCCCTTCTTTACAGATCATAATAGTGATTCATTTGTGTTGTTATTGTTTTGTTGGGAGTGGATCTACCCCATTGGGGTTTAGAGCCTCCCATGTGTGGGGATGAATGAGGTGTGGATCTTCCTTTGGGACATAACCCATTATGGGGTGAGGTGGGGATGTGCAACCCCCTCGTAGTCACATTGGAATAGAATCCCCTTTGCTCCCCATCTTTATGGATTCATTAGGAAATTCATATGTGTTGTTGGGAAGCTATGGGTTGAGGATGGATCAGAGAGTACCTATGGTTTTGGAGTTTATCCATGATGATTTAATAGCTATGGTATCTCATTTGGCATGAGCACTAGTGGCAGTTTCTGGCAGATGGACATCTGATAGTAACTTGGTCACTATTTATGGTAATGTATTTTAGACATGAAACTTTGGAAGCATCAGTGGTTATAAATAATTAGAGTAAGTATTGAATTATGAAAATTTGGGTTTTGGAAACAATGATTTGGAGATAGCAATTTTCTATTTCGTTCATGGTTTTAAAACCAACATATTATTCTTAGGATATAGAAGATCTTGGTTAAATTGTCATAATTATAATATTAGCATCTTGTTAGCAAAAAGAGAAATGATAGCAAATTGATTAGACATTTTTGATAATTGTCAAAGGGTAATGGCTTCTTCTCTCAGTTTTGGTATCAAAGGTCAGGATCTCTATAGTATTGTGGATGGATATCAGATTTCATAATCTATTCCTTTTGTGGTATATGATACTAGGTCTTGCATGCAACAATTTATACATAGGTGCTTTTCTAATAAACGATAAGGTTGTCATGGGTTGTGTGGGACATGCATATTCTGATATATGGTATGGTTGTCCTGGGTTGTGTGGGACATGTGTATGGTGATATATGTTATGGATATCCTGAGTTGTATGGGACATGCGTATTGTGATTTATTATTGTGCTCTATGTGGTTTGAGACCACTACATTCTCCTTGTCCCCTTAAGTGGCTTGTTTGAAGCCACGTGGTGATTCTGATGTAATGTTTGATGAAAATTGTTGAAACTTTAATTTAGATTTTGTGACATCTTTCTTATTTTTGGGCCAGCAGTTTTAAAATTCTTTTATTATTTTTGTTGATTGAAAATGCAAAGTTGTCCTCATTGTCTCAAGGACCATTTTCATTAAGATTTTTGGGTTCAAAGATTTGAATTATTGTTTTGGCTTCCACTATTTGTTTTGGTGTTAAATGGAATTTTTCTTTTTATTGTTTAAGTTTTTACTCATTGAAAGTCTCTATATTTTGAGGCATTATCTATGTTTGTTGCTGTTGGCTTGTGTGGATAAATGTGAACTGTGTAAACTACTATACCCAAAAGGGCTCCCTAACAGGTTGTATAGGGGAGTAGATAGCCTGGGGAATGTTTATTCTAAAATTGTGTAAGATTTATTTTGTGGCACTATGGTTCTACTTGGTACTGATCCTCCTCATCCCATTGGGTGTACATGTGATGTTATATGTATGGAGTCAAAATTATGTGATGTGTAAAGGTTTCAAGAAGTGTGCAAAAGGAAAATTGTTATATTGTTGATGATATAAACATATTAACATGGTAAGTGATAATGCAATAAATGGTAATGGATCGAAGGGTGCAGTATGGAATGCTTGAATTTTGGTAATAATAAGTGTTGTAACTAAAGTTGCCCTTTCACAATAAGTAATAAGTAATGATATGTGATAACTTTTGCTGGCTATGAAAGAAATTACTTTAGTTCATATTAGTTACTCAAGAATATGCTTTATTGACATATGATGATATAGTGAATATTACCTTCCATTGTACTTCATATTATGTTTGGATTTCAAAATAAAATATTAATACCTCATTACTTTTGGTTGGATGTTGTATAAATGTATCTCAGTGGTATCTAACTTTTATTGGAGGTGATGAAGCTTAGGAACGTTCTCTCTTCATTGAGGACTTCCAGGAGGAAGTCCATTCTTTGGAGGGAGAGTGTAAGGTCGCCTAACCCTTCTAACTCATTTCAGATATAGATTCAAGTACGAGTACATCTCCTATGAAGTCTTATGATGGATAAATTTAGAATTACTCTAATATAGGATTCAAACAATTCTAATCCATTCAAGGTATCTGATTTTTTTGTTGAGAACATACTTGTCTAGTGTCACCTTTTATCACCCTCGAGTAATGAAATAGGATATTCCACATCATTTTATACATAGTATATTATGCATTCGATCCTCTAACTCACACTTTATTACATGTATTTAAATATGAAGATTTAAGAATAATGTGGGGGAATCAATCATTAAATTATGTTTCTCCTTGACCTTTTTTATGAAATGATAATATTTTTGTAAATTATTATTGTTATATTAAATTTTTTGTTGTATCATTTTATTTGTTTAATAGAGCTACGTTGTGCCCTAGTTAAGATATGATGTTTAGATTTAAAACAAGTAAAGGAATTTTAAAATATTGAATAAGATTTTAAATTCTATTTTTATCTAAAAGAGTTGATTAAAATATATGTATATATAAATAAATAAATGAAGTTAATAGAGTTTTATTTCTAGATGTTTAAATAAGAAAGTAAATATGTTTTAAATGTATAAGATTTATATTAGAAATTTTATTAATATTACAATAAGGAAATTTGTGTTATAAAAATATAAAATTTGTTCTTCTTTATTTAAATTAGATTTTTGAGTTTTATGTGTGTGTGTGCATATATAAATATACTTATACTTCTATTAAAAATAAGGGAATACATATGATTTTTTCTTTATGATTTAATTTGAAGCTATATATATATATATATATATATATATATATATATATATATATATATATATATATATATATATATATATAAAGCTTTTATTTAAAAGAGATTTTGTTTTTAGAAAAATGTAGTGTTGCTTTATCCAAATATTTAGGATTTTACGTTTAATTTATGCTTTATACTATTTTTGGCATGTGAGTTAGGATCATTGATAAAGTCATCTTAGAGAGTTATAGTTTAGTGCATAAGTTGTATGCATATATTATTTAGTTGATTAATTTATATAGTTGATTTATATATACTTGTAGATAAATATATTTTTAATTTTAGTTAAATAATTTCATTTTGGAAAAAAAAATTTCAATAATTGTTTAATTGATTTTAATATTAATTTCTAATTGTAACTCTAATTGTTCTTTTTTCTTTTTTTCCGAAGTGGCAGTTCTTGTCTTTTAGAAACTAATCTTTTCTTTGAAGCTTTTATTGTTTAAGAATTGTTCTTAATAGAAATTGTTCTAAAGGACTTGTTCTATTCTTGAGTTAAGATAAGGATTCTATGAGAATTTTCTATCTTTCATTAAATAGATATTGTTATATTTTCTCGTTGATTTTAATTGTTTCTAATTTTACCCTAGAATTTTAGAGTGCATAGAGTGTATATATTGAAGTCCATAAAGTCTACTTATTATTTAAATAATTTTAAATGATATCTTATGTTCTTAAATTTACTAAAGACTATTTCATATTTTTACATGTTTAAGTATTAGAATTAAATGAATTACGCCGAGAGGCGTTATATAGTCACATCGGGGTGGGGACGAGAACTCATTTTTTCTACCTAAATTTATAGAAAAAAAAATAAATCCAAAAAGGAAACTTATTTTCATTTGAAGATCATCGATTCCAATTTCATTTTTAGTTCCATAGTTTTTGTGATTTTCTTATTTTTCAATTTCTTTTTTGATTTTGATTTTTTTTATTTTTTCCAATTTCATTTTTAGTTTTTAGTTTTTATTTTTTTCAATTTATTTTTGGGTTTTTATTTTTTATTTTTTCCAATTTCTTTTTTGATTGGATAGTTTTTGTGATTTTCTTATTTTCCATTTCCTTTTTGTTTTTTATTTTTTATTTTTTCCAATTTCACTTTTAGTTTTTATTTTTTATTTTTTCTAATTTATTTTTTGGTTTTTATTTTTTATTTTTTCAAATTCCTTTTTCAAATAAACTATGGAAAAGAGATATCCTTAGTGTACTTTAGATATATTTTTTTAAATATAAATATACTAGTTTATAAATAAAATTATATAATTTAGATTTCCATAATAATAAAATAAAGAAGTTATTATATTCTTAAAAAGAAAGCTTATATAAAAATAAAGAATTAAAATTTCTTTCTATAAAGATATTGAGGATTTGACTTTACTAATTGCTATTTTTAAAGTTTCTAAAATGTTTTGAGAAAGTTTATTAAAATCTTTTATAAGTTTATAAAAGTTGTGAGTTTTTTTTTATCTCTTGTTATTATATTTGTCTTACCTGAATGGTTTTTTTTGGGGAAATTTTAGATGAGAACTATTCATTTCTTTTTTTTTTTGAGAAAATGAGTAATGGACTTCTATTGTGGGATTGTTTTTATTCTTTCTGTGAAGATGGAAGAATTTTTTTTCCTTGATTAAAGAACTAAGCTTGATAATTATTGAGGGTTTTTTTAAAAATCTTGTGATGAACCTTCTTAGAGAAATCTACTCTCATACCTCAGTAAATCCATTTCATTTTTTATGAGATTGTCTATGCATTTCATGGGGGACATTTCTTGTCTTAATTCCTACCATTTTTCTTTTTAATTTACTTGAAAGTATAATAATAGGCTGGTTTGTGTATTCCAATTCAAGACTTTTCTTTTTGTGATTTTTCTTTTTATTTGGCATTTCACGGGGGACATTTCTTGTCTTAATTCCTAGCATTTTTATTTTTAATCTACTTGAAAGTATAATAACGGGCTGGTTTGTGTATTCCAATTCAAGACTTTTCTTTTTATTTGTATTCTTTTAATTTAGTTAAAATTACCTACAGATAGAAAGTTTATCTATTTTTCTATAGATGATCGTGAATCAAATCCATTTTTGTTATAATAGATAGAATTTTTAATTATCTAGAAGTTAAAAAGATATAAATTTAATTAAGTCAAGTTTTGGAAGTAATGGTTCCATATATACAATTTAGTTTGATTCAAATAGGTATAATTTCTTTTCTTCCATATAATTGTTCTTAATTCCTTGGAAGGAATGGTTCCATATATACAATTTAGTTTGATTCAAATAGGTATAATTTCTTTTCTTCCATAGAATTGTTCTTAATTCCCTGTGGTAGCTAAACTATGTGTTCAAGATTATTGATTGTTGTTATGGCCTATGCATACTTTTTTAAATATATCATTCCTTATCTTGAAATCTCAAATTTTAGCAATGTGAATCAGTCTTCTAATTGTGTTTGATTTACAATTATATTAATTGATCTTTTCAATAAATTTTCTTTGAACGCATTTTAATTTTTTTTTTGTGTTTTTTTTTTGTAATAGTGTGTCTGATTACAATAAAAACTGCTCATGCATCTTAAATAATTTTCTCAATTAAATTATGGGTTTTGTTTTTCTTTATCTCATCTTTCCAAAACATATTTAATTTTAAAATTTCATTGAAAAACAAGAAAGTTATGACAGATTTACTATTGACTTTTTTTTAAAGACAATTTTAATTTATTATTTTATTTTATGTTTATTTTAAAAATAATTCAATTCATTGAATTAAGTTGAGATTAGATTGGTGATAAAATAATTTATATAAATACATTTCCTTTTGAATGCATTATTCCTATTACATTTAGTATAGTTATTTACGATAAAGGAATAAAGTAAAATGATATTAAATAGATTTAGTTTTGATAAGAGATAAGAAGAATATTTATTAATTATTATTTTTGTATCAAACTTATTTCATGTGTATTGTCTTGAGCATTATCATTTGATTCTTAGTAATTAAACTGATATTACTATTATAATTTAATTAAACTATATTTCTTAATCATTGGGAAGTATTTTTTTATATATAGGTATTATGCTTGTATCTTGGCAAATCATCTTACTAAATGAAGTATTGTGGTTGACCAATTGAAATTCTAGATTTTATTTAAAATTATTATTATTTAAGAAATAAGCCATGGGTCCTTACCATATTGTATGTGTTTTCATATCATGTCTATATTAATACACAAGTTCTATAGATTAAGTTGTCAATTTGTTGATTGATACAATAATTTCATTATGTTTTCAACCTAGTGAACTAAGATTTGTGTATGTGTTAGTTGTTGCCTATAGAATATTTGTTATGTGAATAGCTTGTCAAACATCTAATAATGTCAAGAAATCTTGCCCATCTGATGTTGTTTCCTTCTTGATTTTAAAGAGAGAGAGTCTTGCTTCCCATAAAAACTTTGTTAAGGATTATTTATTTTCCCTCTTTGAACAAATGTATTTAAGCCAACCTTATGATTGCAAGTCAAGTTAGCCCAATCTACGAAGCCTCTGCACTGCACGTACATAGGCCAAGACCATCACTAATGGCCCCTTAGGGCCTGTAGGGTCGTCATCTTGTGCATTGATACCTATCATTTTATTATTGATCTTGTAAGACTAATACTTTTATTTCATTCTACAGATTCATGTAAGTTACATGTACATCATGTTAGTGCTAATAGATTATTTTATGAACATCACAAGAAAGTAGAATTTTACAATAGTAATGACATCGCATCAACTTTAGCTATCTTAAATTGATACAAGGTAAACCAGAGGTGTAATTGTCATTTCACTTCTGTTATTACATTTAGTTAACATTTTATTTGTATTTAATTTTATTTAATCATCTAGAATTGCCCTTATGATTTCAAGGTAACTATAAAGCTTAAGGTGACAAATAGACATTCTTTTCATATGTAACAAATTTTATATTAGTTACTTATGTTTTTGACCTAGAGATGTATCACAATATGAGTGTTTTATACTCTCTATCCTTTCGAGAAGGATCAAATGTAATACTATCTTTTCTACCTTGTTAATTTACTATCATATAATATTTATTGAAGTTTTGTTTAGCTCTACAAGAAATGTTTAAACTTGGATTCCTATTTATGATGATTGTTACGAAAAGTTTTGTAAGATGCACCAATATGTTCATTGCTTGTAAGTTAATGTATATCAGTTTATAATTTTGATCTTATGGATTTAACACTCCTAAATCTAACTTAAACTATTTAATAATGAAATATGATAATAATCTATGTTTTGTCATTTGTGCTCAAGTGTAATAGCTTGGGCATGACATTGATACCTTCATCCTATATCTATCATTCATTAATTTACACAAGAAGAGTAGGTGATAATAGATAATAGTTGATGTCAATTAAATAATACAATTTTGAATTTGATTACATTGAAATGTAGATGAAACATTTCACTTTTATCTGTTAGATTAATTGATAACTAGATATATAATCAATAATATATATTAAATAAAATAAGTATTCAATCCAATTTCCAAAACATTCATAATACTCTCCTATCCTAATAATTTCAATAGAATTACTAGAGGAGGTTTAGGCATACTTACATACCATTTCCCTCTTCTAGACCATCTTAGGCATAACAACTTGATTAGTTGTCCATTTTTTCTATCTTCTTTGGATTCTTGTATAAAAAATGAGGCTTCTCCCCTATCACATCAAGGTTTAATCTATTTTCTATACCAGTATAATCTTAGCCTAACTCCTATCATCCTTCCCACTATGGATATTCCCTCTTCTTCATTGCAAGCCCCTTCTAAGAATACCCCTCCTAGGATCCCTTATCCTAACCCTAGTGGTAGAGGGAAGAAGAAGAACAACCCTATTTCTTTGAAAGCCTTTCTTGTTAAGCTTTTAAAGTCTCAAGTTCCTAGGGATATGAGTAAGAAAAAACTCTCTATTTCTAGTATTGTTTCTACTAATAAGGTTGAAATTGAAAAATATCAGTCCTGAGCTAACTACTGCTATTAAAACTAAGGACAATAAGGGAAAAATAAAAAATGTGGATACTCTTGAACAAATTATGTTGTCACTTAATGAGAATGGGATTGGTAAGGAATCTTCACCTAAGGGTCCAAAGAGAACTATTAGAAGAAAATTTTCTACTATTGATATTGACATTGGTAGGGTCTTTATGCATCATATCCCCAAAGGGAAGGATGATAACCTTGTAGAGGTTTATGCTAGGACTGTTGGTGGTGGTAGAAAGTCGACTAGGTTAGCTAAGAATTTTATTGCTACTAGTGATGGAAGGGGCTATGCTGGTAAGGATGTCAAATAGGAAGGGGTTCAAAATGTGCATAAGATTACCTCTGATTCTATTCCCTCTTTCAACTCCCAAAGTATTGAGGACAATCTATTTGAGAATGAAGTGGGTTTTGATTCCCCCTAAATATTTTGATGACATGGTGTCTCTTTCCCCTAATAAATCAAAAGAGGAGGTTGAGGATGATAATTAGGGAGTTGAGGAGGAGAAGGAAGAGAATGAAGAATTTAAATCCTTTCAAGATGTCATGAGGGAGGAAGCTGATAGTGATTTTAAAAGCAATGCAAAGTTGAATGAGATGATTCATAAGTTGGATGATCTTCTTAGAATGAGTAAGCTTGAACAAACCACTAGGAAAGCCAATAATTGTGACATATGTAGTGAAAAGTTAGAGAATATGAATGTAAATATGAAAACTTTCCAAAATATGTTGTTTAAAATTGAGGAGGTTATGAATTATTTGGTTAACGTCAGTGATGACATTATGAGAAACATTGTTTCAAGGATTGTTATTCTATAGGCAGAGCTGAAGAAAGGGAAACAAATTCAAAAGGAAAATAATCGTACCAAGAAAAAGATGAAGAAGACTGACTTACAGAGGGATATGGATTTTCCAAAGTGGGAGGAGAAACTTAAGACAATATGCAATGACTGGGAGACCTTGGTTTCTTGTTACAAGGTCTAAGTTTTTATTGTTTAGTTTTGTCCTAGTGTTATTCTTATTTTTGCTTCTTTTCCATTTTTTGATATGTTTTCTATCTTTTCTCTATAGTGTTCTCTAGTCTGGAATGGTTTTTCCAACCAAAGCTTTTTTTGGTTTTCTTTGTTGTTTACAGACTTGTTTTATGCTATGTTGTTGAACTCTCTAGGTATGTAAGGGACTAGGATAGTTTTCCAAACTTATCTTATCAAAACTATTTAATATATATAATTTACAAAATATAATACATCAAATATTCATATAAATTAATATTATATTATAAATAAAATAATTAACATATTAATTTAATATTATATTATTAAATGGTTCACCTCAATTAATATTAAAATCTATCTTAATTATGCTGAGAGAAGTTATACAGTCACAGCGGGGCGGGGATGAGAGCACTCATTTTTTCTACCTAAATTTATAAAAAAAAAATTAAAATACCAAAAAGAAAATAAAAAATAAAACTTAGGAAAATCAAAGAAAAAACCAAAAAAGAAATTAAAAAGTGTTGAAGGAGAAAAGGCTAGAACAAAAAAAATTACTAAAAATGAAAAAAGAATTGGAAAGAATAAAAAATAAAAAATAAAAAAGAAATTGGAAGCTATTGGAAGGAGAAAAAGATGGAAAACTATTGAACCAAAAAAGAAATTAAAAATTAGAATGGAGTGAGAGTGAGAGTGAGAGCAAGAGTGAAAGAGAGAGCGAGAGCATGAGAGGGATTAGTACTTTGAAAGGCATTATTGTTCAGATGGTGGCTTCAAAGATGGTAATTCTAGGGTTTAAAATGAGTATAGTTATTTGAATAGATATGGGAAGAATTTTTCATGGGCAGATGAAGATGATAGAGATTTGGCACTGCATGGTGCCGGGAAAAATCATTACCCTAGGGGATCCAATTTTTGTTCTTCAGATTAAGGGAATGATAGAGATCTGAGGGGGTGACAAAATTCTGTAAGTAACCCTAATTTTCATGATAGATTTTCTCCATTTAAGATCTTAAATATAGGGAGTTCAGGCAAAGTAGGGTTTGGAAGAAAAAGAGGGATGATCTGGAGGTTGGTTTTTCGAAAGGTTTTTTAATTTCTCCTAATAAATCTAAGATTTCTTCTGAAAAGAAAACTCTAATTCCAAGCCCGACTATTGATCTACTTAATTGTCCTAATATTTTTTAAAATGTTCAACAGTTAAAGGAAGTAGCTATCATAGCAAAATTTTGGAATGCTAGATTTACAAGATTAGAAATCAATGATTAGGCTAAGAGCTCTTGGGTTGAGGTGAAGGATTTGTGTTTTTTGGCAAAAGGTTTTTTTATTGTGATTTTTTCTAATGAGATGGTTGAGAGCAGTATCCTCAGATCTAGAATTTGGCATTTTAAAGGGGCAAATTTATTTGTCATTAACTAGAAACCTAACTTTGATCCAAATACGAAACAAATCTGATATGTTCCTATTTGGGTAAGGTTGATTAATTTACCAAAGGAATTTTGGGATCTCAATGTGTTGAATAAAATTGGTGATTTTTTAGGTTCTTTTTTGCAAGTTGATGAAAGTTTTTGTAAGAAGGGGATGGGTCTTTTTGTCCATATTTGCATCTTGGCAAATTCACTTAAGCTAATCCCTACATCACTAAATTTGATTTCTTCTAAGGGTGTTTGGCATCAAGAAGTATATGTGGAGAAACTAGATCCATTTTGTATTTATTATAAATCTTTTGGTCATCATAGCTGGGATTGTAAGAGAAATCTGAGCAATATTTAGGAAGACAGAGTGAATGCCTTGGGTGAAGATGTCACTTTAGGTATTCCCCATGGGGATGATCTTAGTTCTAGTTATTTACCTTTTGGTAGTCCCATTGAACTATTAGTTGAAAGGGTTGATAATCTTATTATTTCCAAGTCAATTTTTAATCATGTTGAAAAGATAACTACTTCAGAGGATAGCCTGGATTTGGATAAGCAATTTTTGGATAATTGTATGTCAAATGATGCTATTGTTCTAGAGGCTACTTTTGATAATACACCCTTAGAAATTAATTCAAATCCTTTGGGAGTTCATTCTACTGTTTTAGCCTTGAAAGATGGTGCAATTCACGTAAACATTTGTGAGAATATTAGTCCTGAGATCTCATATAGAGGAAGCTTTAGCTCTTATTAATACTCCTTTGGAAATGGGATCTAATCCTTTGGGAGTCAATGCTTTTGATATAGTTTTGGAAGATGGTGAGATTCCAGTTTCTTTAGAAGTCCAGTTGACTAGTCCTGAAGAGATTAATACAGAAGAGTTAGTTTTGAGTTATATGAGCAGTAAGGTTGACTCAATCCTCTCTTATCTGTGTATGGGTAAGGCTCTAGATGAGTCTCTTCTAGAATCTTTAGCTAATAATGTTCTTTACAAAGTTGGGGAGTAGCTTATTGAGGAGATAGCTGATGAGATTCTATCTAAAGATTTTGAGAATGAAGACAAAGATGGCTTTACTATTTCTCAATCGGAAGCATTCAATAAGTTTGAAGACTTAGTTAATAATCCTAAAAAACAAAGGGGAGGGAAATCTAAATTTGCCAAAGCCAAGGAGGAAGTTGCAACAAGGTTACAATCAACCTTAGATAGGAATCTAATGTCTCGTTCAAGGAGGGTTGTTAGCTCTCTGAGTTCCAAATGAGGCTAATTTCTTTGAATGTTAGGGGCTTGAATGCCCCTAACAAGAGATGCTTTATTAAGCATCAATTGGAAGAATTTAAGGTAGATAATATGTTATTGCAAGAAACTAAAATTAATGGTGATGTTGCTAAAAATATCTTTGACTCTTGGGGTTGTTGGTAGAACTATTTTTTTGATGGTTCAGGTTCAGCAGGGGGTCTTAATTTTCTTTGGTCTCCCAAGAGAGTAAGAATGGAGAACATCCTGTTGTCTTTGCACCCTTATTGAGTTGTAAAACTTAGCAATTTGGAGAAATATGGGATCTTTCCAGGTCTATGGGTCACCTGAGTTGGAAAGAACCTCCGGAGAAGGCCGACTTCCTCATTCTAAGCCTAATGCTTAGAGGAATATATCTAAACCTAGTGCTAATGTTGCAGGGGAAAAGGGGTAGAAGGAAACTGAAATGAAAGGGGTGATACACCAGGTTGAATAAAAGAACCCTCATAGAACTGAGAAAATGCACAAAATGACTAGATACCACCAATAAACATACACAGATCAAGCTGCTTTTTACAAAGGCAAGGAGCAAGAGATGATTAGAAGGAATTAAACATTCACAAACACATCATTCTTTGATCATACATAGTCAAAATAGTATGAAGATGTAAAATAACTAGCATGTATTTAATTAGAAGGCAAGGTTACAGTAGAGGAATGCTCTGTTTGGAATCACAAGCATAGATTACTAAATCTTCCAACCCTTTTTACATCTCATGTTTATGCATATATAGCATTTTGCATTTGACCTAAGTCGGTTATAATGAATTCTCCCCATGGGCTCTGTCAAAAAATATCATTGCTAGAAGGGACATCCACCTGGAAGAAGTTATGGAATAAAATATCTGGAACAGGGGCAGGTGGAAGATAATTTGGGCCTTCAATGTGAGTAGCTCAATCATTTATCTTCAACAATGAACACTTAAAATATCTGAAGCATGGTAGTTGAGAGATTGGATTTGTATTAATGGCGAATGGGACATATTTCCCCTTGACAAAGATTTTACAACACTTTAAATCGCTGACCCTTTGAATTCTCTGTATTTTCATCGATTCTACTTTTAAAGGATCTCTGTAAAACTTAATTTGGCCACTAAGATGTCTTGTCGCCAAACACATGAAGATCTGCCAGCAACACACAGAGCCCATACACATTGAAGAGTGAAGCCATCTACCATGAATCCACTTGCAAAGCCTAACAACTAAAATAAATGCAACAATATCAGCGCCTGCATATGCCAAATCAGTCGCTAAAACATCCAGTCAATCGAGCCTACAGATTTGTACCAAATTCTGAAAGTGAGAAAATTCTCCTCAAAAGCCTACCAGATGAAAGAGGAGGCAAAATAAGCACTTTTTCCTTTTGAAGCATGTTGAAATTCACCAGAAT
Source organism: Cunninghamia lanceolata (assembly GCA_027924645.1). Lineage (NCBI taxonomy): Eukaryota > Viridiplantae > Streptophyta > Pinopsida > Cupressales > Cupressaceae > Cunninghamia > Cunninghamia lanceolata. The sequence goes on from BSBN01001435.1 coordinate 2,776,786, forward strand.
GAAAGAGATATCCACGGTCAAAGTTGCGGTCAACTGCACCATGCACTTGTATATCGCTTTGCATATGCAATTGTATATGCACTTTACACTGCTAGGTTCACTTCATGCATTTATGCAATTTCCTTCCTTTCACCTTTTGCATATCACATTGCTTTGCATGTATTTGAATCTCCCTTTGTATATGCTTTTACATGTGCAATTGTATATACAATACAATGGCCAACATACAAAAGCGGGCCTTTACCTTTTGTATCACCTTTTGTATCTATGCCCTTGCCACGTGTCATCACTCCCTTCTGGCGATGATATTTTCTGGCAGAGCCCATGGGGAGAATTCATTGTAACCGACTTAGGTCAAATGCAAAATGGTATATATGCATAAACATGAGATGTAAAAAGGGTTGGAAGATTTAGTAATCTATGCTTCTGATTCCAAACAGAGCATTCATCTACTGTAACCTTGCCTTCTGATTAAATACATGCTGGTTATTTTACCTCTTCATGCTATTTTGACTTTGTATGATCTAAGAATGATGTGTTTGTGAATATTTAATTCCTTCTAATCATCTCTTGCTCATTGCCTCTGTTAAAATTAGCTTGATTTGTGTATGTTTATTGGTGGTATCTAGTCATTTTGTACATTTTCTCAGTTCTATGAGGGTTCTTTTATTCAACCTGGTGTATCACCCCTTTCATTTTAGTTTCCTTCTACCCCTTTTCCCCTGCAACATTAGCACTAGGTTTAGATATATTCCTCTAAGCATTAGGCTTAGAATGAGGAAATTGGCCTTCTCTGGAGGTTCTTTCCAACTCAGGTGACCCACAGACCTGGAAAGATCCCATGTTTCTCTAGATTGCCAAGTTTTACAACTCAACAAGGGTGCAAATCTAAGAGACAATAGTTTTGGCACACCGGTGGGACAGATTGGACTATTATAGTCCACAAGTCTTTTGTTCATTGTTGATATTTGGTGTGTATGTCAACAACATCAGCCTGTAGAGGCAATATTCACACACATGGCGACTCTACAAGTGAAGAATCAGCTAGTTTTAGTAGTCCAAGTTCAAGCAGCTAATGAGGTTGGTGCTACTTGTTAGTTTTCTACCATTTGAAAGTATTTTCTCAGCACCTGGTGACTCTATTTGGTGTTCTAACTCACATCCTAGTGTTTCAAGATCCTGTCGCCTATATTCATTCCTAATTTTTTTTTATCTAGACTTGCCTATGCTTCATGCTTTACCCTTGCAATGTCTAGTTATCAACACCACAATGGTTTTTCTCCTCCATTTCATGAAAATTTAGACTTTTGGCCTCCAAACAGCTCTTTGCCTCATTATAATCAGTATTACCAATAGGAGCATTTTCAAACCACTCTTTCTTATCCTTATTTGTAGCTTGTTCATTCCTATAGTCAGCCTTGTGAAACCCATTCTACTCTAAATCAAACGTGCAACCTCCCTAGTCAGTCCCAAAATGAACCTGATTTGGGTAGCCTTAATAGTTTGTTACTGGATTTCTAAAGGAAAGTTTTAGAAATAGATAGAGAAGCATAGTATAACATGCAGCAAGAGGAGTTGTCTTATCAGATTTCTTGTTATCAGCAAGAGGCAAAAATAGAAGGGTGTATGAGGAAGAATGCTTGAACATGCAACTTGCAGCCAAGGAGAAACAAATAAAATAGTTGTTTTCTCAAGTGCCAGAGCTCAAAGTAAAACATTTCTCTCCTATTCCTAGCTTCAAACAAATCCATCCTTCAAACCAAAGTGAATCTATGAAGGAGCCTAAAACTTCTCTACCATGGCAGCCTTCTTGGACCAAGCATCCTGGTTACAAAATACCAAACCTTATAAGGGCCAATCCTCTCATATCAATTCAAAATTAGGAAGAGGAAAAAGTTGTTAAGGTCACTTCAGAAGTGGATGATGCTGCCCTACTTCATGAGCTACCTGATTATGTTGAGGATGAAGAGGACGGGCAACTGGTCATGGATATGCAACAACATGGGGACTGTGAAAATGATGGCAGATTGTTGCAGGTTGAGGTTGAGCACAACAGTGAGGTTCCAAACCATAAAGAAGGGCAAGCATGTTGCCCTATGCTAGATGATGTATAGGCTGATGATGCTGATATGCTTGAGGAGCTTGCATGCTTTATTGAAAATAATGAGGAGACTGAACATGGGCAAGAGCAAATTGAAGATTTGTTCTTTATTATCTAATAGGGATATCAGCTTCTTGGTGGGGAGGTCTTCTCTTTTGAGCATGTGCATGGCTCATTTTCTAAGCCTAAGTTAGAAAATCATGAGCATCTTGTTCATGAGGTGGAGACAACCATATCTCTAATTGAGATACAAGAGCTAGAGTTTTCAAACCAGCAAGAAGAGAAAGAATCAGAACAGAGACATAAGATCAACCATGATGATTTGCATGTCACTTCAAGGGGATGCCCAATCAGGCATCTAGCCCAGCTGGAGACACATCAAGAGGAGTCACCACTTGTCATGCTTACCTCTAAGCATGAAGTTGAGCATCAAAATGGGTAGGATCAACCCATTTAGTCACCACAAGTTAGCAGCATCAGCAATTAGTCTAGGTGGATAGGTGAGTTTATCTCTATTTTGTGGGGGTTGTTTTATCAATTTGTCATATGCCCATTTCCCTCTCACCTCTTTTTAACTACCCACATGCATGAGAAACATTATAAATTGTTAAGGAAGAGTAGTTACTTTCAAGAACCAGTTAATGGCTTTGTTTAAAGTCACCTCTGACTGGTTAGTTTAGGATTAGAGTAGGTTTTATTTTAGTTTTAGGTTTCCTTTCAATAAGTGCCCTTGCACTTTGTTGTATTCTCATTAGGAGATGCATGCTTGCTTGTTGTTTTTTGTTTTGCCTTGGTAGCTTGCTCAGTGTTCTAGCTCCTCTGTTCTTGTTTCAGTCTCTTTTAACTCCATACCCAATGGATATATAAGGCCATTGATCAATTTGTTTAGCAGGCAAACATCCCTGAGAGGTCACCAAAATGTTCTCATATTTTGCCTAGCCCCAAAATATTCCTGTTCCCCTCTTTCTATCAAAGAAATCCGATCAAAGAAAGCCTAAATAGAAAGAGGAAAGTCTTAAATCCTACTTTTCCCCATGCCGTGCCTTGTAAAATTTCCCAAAATCTCACCTTGAGAATCCTTACAAAAAACCCAGAAAAACCTAGAAACCCTTTGTCTTCAAATGCCTCCCATTGCAGATAATTCTCAATTTTATACTTAGTCATTTTTGTATGTACCTTTGTATGCATCATTGTATATCTCTGTTGTATCACATATATAATCACACATACAATTGTATATGCAAAAGAAGATGCAAGGTAATATAAAAAGGAAGATACAAGGTATCATCGACAAGACTTTGCATATCGGTATGACAAGTCCAAGGTATCCCCGACAGTCTGATGTATTTGCATATACAAGGTGGGATACAAAAGTGAATCAGGTTATCTTTGCATATATACACAATGGCATATACAATTCTGAGATACAATCCCAGACCCAAAATAATATGCATTTTGGTTTAGAAAGGCAGATGCGGTTGTATGCATCTTTGTATGTATGTCTGTATTGTATATTTGCAGATACAAAGGGCAGATACAAATGGTAGATACAAAGGGTAGATAGAAGGTCATATACAAGGTCACATGCAAAAGTCAAATGCAATGTTTGTATGTACAGGTGATTGTATGCAGTTTTGTTTGTATATTCGCATTGTATATGCGATATACAAAAGGTGATGCAAAGGGAATACATACAATCCGGACGTGATTGGGGAATCAAATGTGGCAGATTTTGAGTTGGGGTCCACCTATTGTATGTATGTGAGATTCTGGGAAATTAAATTTGGCAAACTCAGTGTTGGGGTCCGTAGTTGTATGTTGAAGCGCATGTATATGCCAATATGCAAAAGAAAGATACAAGGCCAGACCTATTTTAAAGTTCCATTCTGGGTGATAATCCTTTGAGTTCCGCATTATATGTACATGCGATTATATCTCATATACAATCACATGTACAAAGACACATACAAAGGGATTTTCAGAGAGACAGGCCTTATCGGTGGCTTAGTTTGAGATCTCTCCGATGAATGATAAAGATGCAATTGTTCAACGATGGGTCTCAGGTTCAACGATGGGTCTCAGGTTCATCCTCAACATAATCAGGTAGCTCATGAAGTAGGGCAGCATCATCCACTTCTAAAGTGACCTTAACAACTTTTTCCTCTTCCTGATTTTGAATTGATATGAGAGGATTGGCCCTTATAAGGTTTGGTATTTTGTAACCAGGATGCTTGGTCCAAGAAGGCTGCCATGGTAGAGAAGTTTTAGGCTCCTTCATAGATTCACTTTGGTTTGAAGGATGGATTTGTTTGAAGCTAGGAATAGGAGAGAAATGTTTTACTTTGAGCTCTGGCACTTGAGAAAACAACTATTTTATTTGTTTCTCCTTGGCTGCAAGTTGCATGTTCAAGCATTCTTCCTCATACACCCTTCTATTTTTGCCTCTTGCTGATAACAAGAAATCTGATAGGACAACTCCTCTTGCTGCATGTTATACTATGCTTCTCTATCTATTTCTAAAACTTTCCTTTAGAAATCCAGTAACAAACTATTAAGGCTACCCAAATCAGGATCATTTTGGGACTGACTAGGGAGGTTGCACGTTTGATTTAGAGTAGAATGGGTTTCACAAGGCTGACTATAGGAACGAACAAGCTACAAATAAGGATAAGAAAGAGTGGTTTGAAAATGCTCCTATTGGTAATACTGATTATAATGAGGCAAAGAGCTGTTTGGAGGCCAAAAGTCTGAATTTTCATGAAATGGAGGAGAAAAACCATTGTGGTGTTGATAACTAGACATTGCAAGGGTAAAGCATGAAGCATAGGCAAGTCTAGATAAAAAAAAATTAGGAATGAATATAGGCGACAGGATCTTGAAACACTAGGATGTGAGTTAGAACACCAAATAGAGTCACCAGGTGCTGAGAAAATACTTTCAAATGGTAGAAAACTAACAAGTAGCACCAACCTCATTAGCTGCTTGAACTTGGACTACTAAAACTAGCTGATTCTTCACTTGTAGAGTCGCCACGTGTGTGAATATTGCCTCTACAGGCTGATGTTGTTGACATACACACCAAATATCAACAATGAACAAAAGACTTGTGGACTATAATAGTCCAATCTGTCCCACCGGTGTGCCAAAACTATTGTCTCTTAGATTTGCACCCTTGTTGAGTTGTAAAACTTGGCAATCTGGAGAAACATGGGATCTTTCCAGGTCTGTGGGTCACCTGAGTTGGAAAGAACCTCCAGAGAAGGCCAATTTCCTCATTCTAAGCCTAATGCTTAGAGGAATATATCTAAACCTAGTGCTAATGTTGCAGGGGAAAAGGGGTAGAAGGAAACTAAAATGAAAGGGGTGATACACTAGGTTGAATAAAAGAACCCTCATAGAACTGAGAAAATGTACAAAATGACTAGATACCACCAATAAACATACACAAATCAAGCTAATTTTAACAGAGGCAATGAGCAAGAGATGATTAGAAGGAATTAAATATTCACAAACACATCATTCTTAGATCATACAAAGTCAAAATAGCATGAAGAGGTAAAATAACCAGCATGTATTTAATCAGAAGGCAAGGTTACAGTAGATGAATGCTCTGTTTGGAATCAGAAGCATAGATTACTAAATCTTCCAACCCTTTTTACATCTCATGTTTATGCATATATACCATTTTGCATTTGACCTAAGTCGGTTACAATGAATTCTCCCCATGGGCTCTGCCAGAAAATATCATCGCCAGAAGGGACATCCACCTGCAAGACATTATGGAATAAAATATTTGGAATAGGGGAAGGTGGAAGATATTTTGGGCCTTCAATGTGAGCAGCTCAATCATTTATCTTCAACAATGAACACTTAAAATATCTGAAGCATGGCAGTTGAGAGAACGGATTTGTATTGATGGCGAATGGGACATATCACCCCTTGACAAAGATTTTACAACACTTTAAATCTCTGACCCTTTGAATTCTCTATATTTTCATAGATTTTATTTTTAAAGGATCTCTGCAAAACTTAATTTGGCTGCTAGGATGTCTTGTCGCCAAACACATGAAGATCTGCTAGTAAGACACAAAGCCCATACGCATTGAAGAGTGAAGCCATCTACCATGAATCCACTTGCAAATCCTAACAACTGAAATAAATGCAACAATATCAGCCCATGCATATGCCAAATCAGTTGCTGAAATGTCTAGTCGATCGAGCCTGCAGATTTGTATTAAATTCTAAAAGTGAGAATATTCCCCTCAAAAGCCCGTTAGATGAAAGAGGAGTAAAAAAGAAGTACTTTTTCCTTTTGAAGCATGTTGAAATTTGCCAAAATGAGGGAGATATCCACGGTCAAAGTTGCGATCAACTGCACCATGCACTTGTATATCACTTTGCATATGCAATTGTATATGCACTTTACACTACTAGGTTCACTTTATGCATTTATACAATTTCCTTCCTTTCACCTTTTGCATATCAAATTGCTTTGTATGTCTTTGAATCTCCCTTTGTATATGCTTTTGTATGTGTAATTGTATATACAATACAATGGCCAACATACAAAAGCAGGCCTTTACCTTTTGTATCACCTTTTGTATCTATGCCCTTGCCACATGTCATCACTCCATTGGTCGCTGAGCTGAACTTGAGACCCATTGCTGAACAATTGCATCTTTATCGATCGTCAGAGAGACCTCAAACTGAGCCGCCAATAAGGCCTGTCTCGCCAAAAATCCCTTTGTATGTGTCTTTGTACATGTGATTGTATATGAGATACAATCGCATGTACATACAATGTAGAACTCAAAGGATTATCAACCAAAATGCGACTTTAAAATAGGTCCAGCCTTGTATCTTGCTTTTGCATATTGGCATATACATGTGCTTCAACATACAACTACAGACCCCAACACTGAGTTTACCAAATTTAATTTCCCAGTCGGGTCCGCATTGTATATCCCTGTTGTATCTAACTTTTGTATATGCAATTGTATATAGGATTGTATATGGGATGATACAATCACATATACATACAATAAGTGGACCCTAATTTGAAATCCGCCACATTTGATTCCCCAATCACGTCTGGATTGTATGTATGCCCTTTGCATCACCTTTTGTATATCCTATATACAATGCGAATATACAAACAAAACTGTATACAATCACTTGTACATACAAACATTGCATTTGACCTTTGCATGTGACCTTGTATATGACCTTGTATCTGCCCTTTGTATTTGCAAGTATACAATGTGAACATACATACAAAGATGCATACAACTACATCTTCCTTTCTAAACCAAAATACATATTCTTTCGGGTCCAAGATTGTATCTCAAAATTGTATATGCCATTGTATATGAAAAGATAACCCGATTCACTTTTGTATCCCACCTTGTATATGCAAATGCATCAGATTGTTGGGGATACCTTGGACTTGTCATAGCGATATGCAAAGTCTCGCCGATAACACCTTGTATCTTCCTTTGTATATTGCCTTGCATCTATCTTTGCATCTTTCTTTGCATATACAATTGTATGTGCGATTGTATATGTGATACAACAGAGATATACAATGATACATACAAAGGTACATACAAAAATGACTAAGTATAAAACTAAGAAATATCTGCAATGGGAGGCATTTGAAGACAAAGGGTTTCTGAGTTTTTATGGGTTTTCTACAAGGATTCTCAAGGTGAGATTTTAGGAAATTTTGCAAGGCATAGCATGGGGAAAAGTAGGATTTAAGACTTTCCTCTTTCTATTCAAGCTTTCTCTAATCGGATTTCTTTGATAGAAAGAGGGGAACATGAATATTTTGGGGCTAGGCAAAATATGACAACACATCCTTTTGGGTAATTCGTAGATGCTTGGGAAGGCCGGTAGTCTCTCTTTAGATTTTCATTTTTGGTTGAAAAATATCTATGGTCTAGCAAATCCTAACCTTAAGAAATCTTAATGGAAAATGGTTGGGGTAAGTGCAAAAAGATGAGGGGCCAAAAAGTGGCCACATTGTTTTGAAAAAAAAATAATACATAACGCGCTCGCATTATGGTTTGGTAATGACAAGCCTAAGGCTCATTAAAACCAAACCATAACGTGCTTACGTTATAACACGAGCACGTTATTACTTCTTATAAATTAAAAAAAAAACTTCACTTCACTTCACTTTATTTCATTTCTTTTTCCTCTTTTATATCCACGGCCTGCAAACCCTAGGAAGTGCACTCACATTTTGGAAATCTCAATTCAACACAAAAATCTTTGCAATTCGTCACCAAAATGCCACCACGACGTCGAGCACGCCAAAGGAGTGAGTTTTATTTATTTATTTGTTTGAATTTGTTTCTAAATAGGTAGGTTTGAGTTGATTTTTGATGTAAATTTCGTTAATTGTCAGGAAACATTAATGCACCTCCTCCTCCTCCTCCTCGAAATCTACAAAATCCTACGGAACAACAACCTCCTCCATCCATTCCTCGACATGCCCCTAGAACACAAGAAAATATAATGGGGCAAATTGAAAATAACAAAAAAGAAATTGAAGATATAATTGCAAGGTTGAAACATCCTTCCACTTCAACCTTGCATAGGTCCACGCTTGCTAAATCTCTTGAATCTATGTTATCAAATGTAGACTCAATTAGCAAGCAAATATCTAGCTAGATGGATAAGAGGAGAGAGTTTAGAGACTATTATGCAGACAAACTATCATACCAAGATGTGAAAAAATTACAAATTACAAAATTAGACTTGTGTTCGATTTTCACAAACCCACAAACAAATCAACCTCCACCCATTACATGCAAGAGGTTCCCTATCCATTAGTGTAACAACCAAGCAATAAGGGACAATTTTGAGCAAAGGTGGTGGATGGTTTTTGACCATCCTCCATGCAATAATAATGAAGTCTCGCAATACTTTTTGAGGAAACTCTACTGTGAGTTTGTCCTTAATAAAGTGCCAAACTATTTTGATATGTGGGACTTCCAGGGTAGAGGTGGGGGGTCCGTACAAGATAGACCAAGGGCACATGTTGACCCATAGCAAGCAGTGAGACCAGTAATCAGCAGACCAGCCTATAAGCATGTTTCTATCCCTTCCATTGTGAAGGAGAGTGTTGAGGTCGATACACTTCAGTCCATTGGTGCCTTGACCTAGAGCATCATAGAGCATGCCAGTCCTACAGTACAGAGTGGGTTGGGAGATAGTGTGAGGAGTAGGGTCCCACCCCATGCTTGTCAAGCTTGTGAGTCAACCTATGGTTATGATCCCATGGATAGTCAGGATGCAGGTGCACAGGCTACATCTGTAGCTGAGCAGATGGTGATGACAAATACCCTCTTGAGTGAGACTTTTGGCCTTGATACTCAGGTAAATATTAGCAAGTTTATTGAATTTAATTTATTAAATTTTTTTTTTGAAATGCAAGATTAACTAATTTAGTTTGATGATTTTAATGAAATTTCAGGGTCATAGCATTGATGTAGTTTTTAGTGGTTCTCCACCTGCATATTACACTAGATCAGTGGTTCTGATTGTATATCGGGCTCTAAAAGGTGCATATACAAAGGGGGAATCTTTCACAGATTCTAGGGAATATTCCCACTTTGTATATCAGGTCATATACAAAGTAAAATATACAAGGAGGTGCAAATATACATTTGCTACAATGGCGAGGTAGAGATACAATTGGTGGGGCCCACGGATATGTAAAGCAAAATACACATCGTCTATATACATTCAAAAATGTGCAAAGGAATGATGTACAATGACTGATATACAAATGGTGGGGCCCGCGGACAGGACATACAAAGGCGAATGTATGTGAAGCATACATTTGAAATATATAAAACAAAGGCATACATTCTAGACCTGATTGGAAATCAAGCTGCAATAGATAGATTTTTGAGTTCCTCCTTGTATATATGAGACATTTGTATATGCAGATATACAAGCGGATATGTAGTGAAAGAGATACAAGCCAGACTTCAAAGGGAGGTACATTCTGATGCATAATCGTTTGAAGTCCGTGGCGTGCATATATGTGGTTTTTATACATGCTGATATATAAAAGGTTAAGATACAAGCCGGATCTGAACTGGTTCTCAAATTGTTCTAATAAAGTTTGGGGTCTGACTTGTATATAAGGTGCTTGTATATGTTTTTACATGTACATGGTGAAAAGGCAAAATGGTGAAGGTGAAAAGTCAGAGATGGAGGATCAAGGTGCCTACGTGGCACGATATTAGTGGTTCGCAACTTTTCAAAGGTGTTTTCAGCCACAGATCTCAGTGATGGGGAGGTGATCGATGACTGTGTTTTAATTTTGCTGGAGCGATGGTTTTCTTTGTCTGTGGCCCATTTTTGAGCAGGAAAATCTTCAAACACATCTACTGTTGCATCCCGTGGGTAGAGGAGCCATTTATGGAAGAATTGCAAACAGGCATGGGCCAATGGTTGAACAACCAAGTACCAGGTTTATGACGAAAATCTTCTAGCGGTGGCACAGGGCTCAAGCTCAACTACTCCTCGCCCTTCTCTTGCTTCTTCCTGTTGTGTCCCCTGCTACTGCATTTATTATTTTGAGCGCCATTTCTCACGATGCATTGTATCTAACAATTTTTGAGTTGACCGTTGTAATTTTGGCTGAGTACACAGTTTTTCTATAAAATGCAAACTGTGTCACTCATATTTGTTGTTGAAGACTTGGGCAATTTTGGAGGGAAGATAACGAAATATAGAGCATTTCCTTACTGTTCTATCTTATTTTGGAGTTTATGTATTGCATCTGTGATGTATCTTGCACACATGTTCAATTTCAATGTCAATTTTATATGAAAAATGCTTCTTGCATGTGTTTTGTTGTCTGTCTCCACCTGTTGTATGCATTTTCTTGTTTTGAATATGGTTGCTAAGGGTTTCTCAGATTCTAGGATATAGTTTTGCTATATCACATGCTTGATCTCTAACTTCCTTTCAAGGAGAGGATTAAATTGTTTTAGGTTAAGGTATGGAGAAGATTGTATGTCAGCTAGGATATCTGTAAGTATGGATAGTCAAATACTTATCCTTGGGTGATGTTTGTAAGGCAAGCATCAGTCCTAACCCCTTGAAACTCGAATGCTAGTTGCAAGCCATTCTTATGTATATGTCTATTTGACTTCTTGCCCTGAGATAAGCACCGATCTGTACCTGGGTTAGTAGTTATGATCCAAAGCCCCTGTCTTACATCCAAACCATCATATCCACCTTTTCATAACTTCCCCCTGTTAGTTGTAGGAGTAGGATCAGGAACCCCTACATACTCTCATACCTGACCAGACAACTATGTCCAAGAATGTTACCAACCTTGTGATTTATCACACAAATCTTGGTCCACACTTGAGAGTATTCTGCCTGTTGCTGTCAAGCTAAATCTTCCTGTCATTGCGCTAGTCAACGTTACATCTTTAGTTATAGGGACACCCCCCTTGGTGTGGTAGAACTAGAAGTGAAGGGGAGGTAGCTCACGTAACCTCTCGTAATCTGTTGGCTGAATCTGCCCATGCATTGGAATTAGTAAACCCTCTGCCAATTCTTAGAAAATAACCAACAAATTTTGGTGACTCTACTGGGGATCAAATGTGAAAGTGTTATCTTGCAATCTCTGGTGAAGTTTTGTCCATCCGAGTAACTAATAGAAATTGGTGACTCTGCTAGAGATCAAATGTGAAAGTGTTATCCTGCAATCTCTGGAGAAGTTTTGCCCATCTGAGTCACCAACAGATTTTGGTGACTCTACTAGGGAGAGAGAGAGTCAAGTGATTTGAAGGCTAGAAAATCTAGTTTCCAGTGAAGTTGTTGTAGTAGGATCAAAATGACCATGTGGTGCTTTGCTGGCATGGTGAATCTAGAAAATACATGTGCCTTGTTGATTTTGTTTCCTCTCTGTGAGAGGTGGCGACTCTGTTGATTGAACCTATCAAAGCTGCAACATATTTCCAGGTATTCAATCTTTTCAAAATGATGAGTTTAGAATAGAAATCCTAGTTGTGTCCTAAAAGAAAACCATTTTTTATTGAAAGGTATAGAGCCCTAAATTTCAAAGGAATAGGTGGTTACCCAAATGCTATTCCAAATAAAATTAGAAGATGTTTGCTAAAATATAATGGATCAGATTCTGAATCGGCAAACAACCATCTGCAAAATTTTTGTACTTTAATAGAAGATTATGAGGTAGAGGATGAAGATGTTGTAATGAGACTCTTTGTTTAGTCATTAGAAGATGATGCTAGAGTTTGGTTTTCAGACCTGCCTGTATGTTCAATTTCTTCATCGAAAGATTTAGAAATTGCATTCCTAGAGTAGTTTGGTGAAAGATTTGATGTGGCCTCATTGATCATACATTTTATGAATATTCAAAAGGAAGATGAGGAGCTGGTTCTAGCCTTTAACCTTAGATTTATTAAGTTGCTCAAGCAGATCCCTGAATACATGAGACCGAATAATGCATTGTGCTTAGCAATTTATTTGGCTGCATTTGATAAAGAAATGAGTTATCTATTGAGAGATAAAGAACCAGCCACACTTCACTAGGCTTATCAATTTGCTATGGATATTGAAAACAATGAGAAATATGGAATGCCAGTGGGTTTCATGGCTACAAGTTGTAAAAACAGTTATCAAAGTGAATATATTTTTCCTGTCCCAGTATGTTCATTGATAAATGATTGTGTAGAGGGAAATATATTTCAGAATAATGTGTGCAGCCATGATGTGATGCATGAAGAAAATGTTGTAGAAAATGTAAGCACATCTTGTAATAATGAAAACAAGGATTGTTATCAACCTCTAGAAGACAAGCCTACAGACACAAGATGCCCTCCAATTGATCAAATGAAAGACATACATGAGGTTGTGTCCTGCAGCAGTATGCATATCCCAGTTATTCCTGATTATTTATGTGAAGTGGATATGCAAAGCTTCACTCTGAATGTAAAAGATGCTGCATCAAGGGATAGTGAATATGTTAGTGATTGTCAGCATTCAGACGCATATATGAGCCTTTCAGATGATGAAATATATATGGATGTTGAATATGAGTGTTTTCTTGAAGATTCTGACTACCTTCACAATGCAGAGTTTGAGACTTTTGCTATTGATTATCAGTGCATTGATGAGGAGGAGAAACAAGGTCACTATTCAGAGGTCAATGGACAAGTTGTAGATGTGTGTGCTCATACAGTTTGGGATAGTGTTGATTACAGGGGTAACTATGAAGTTTTTAATGTAGGGTTGCATTCTGAGTTATTTCTGCCTTCTTTTGAGACATTCTAGGTGGACATTGATGATGAGATTGCTGAGCACAGTAATGATGAATATCTATATACTTATAAAGATAAAATTAATTATGAAATGTTGCTTATGTCTGAATATTGCATGTTTGATACAAAGGAACTCTTATTTTTTTAAGAAGGGCAAAATTCGGAGGTGGATTCATTTATTTCATGTGAGTCTGTCATTTTCCCAAGCAACATCAATGACTCATATGATGATGACATTCTACAACTCATGATAATGTACGCTGATGAGGCTCATTGTAGATTTGTCAATGAAAAAGAAAGGAGCAACAGCACAAACAATTGCAATGCTGAGTGCTGCAAGTGCTTAAATGCTTTCAGGCTTCATTTGAAGAAATCAAAAGAGAATCAAGTGTTTGAAAAAGGAAAATTCTAGTTTTTCCTTTTTGGTGGCCTTGGGCCGCCAAGGAAATTTTAAATAAATGTGTTTTGTGATGCAGGTTGGTGCAGTTTTGACTTTGTTGCCCAATGGATAAGGACTGGTTTGCATCCCAGAGATCTGAGGTTCTTGCCATCCCTGCAAGAGGCATGCATCTCTAGACAGAGCCACTGGTGGTACCTACATAAGCAATCAAGTTTTAAGCATTTAAATCTGCAGGCCCCTTCCCAAAAAATCCAAAAAGTTCTCTCTTTTGACCTCTGCAATGCTAAAAAATGCAAAATATCAGTCATATGCATGTGTCTTTGTATATACAAAGGTGTTTGTATATACATACTGGTGAAATGTACATTGGTGGGTCAAAAATCTCCATCACCCTTTGAAAAATTGAGTTAGGTGCATTTTTGATTGTATATCGGGCTCTAAAAGGTGCATATACAAAGGGGGAATCTTTCGCAGATTTTGGAGAATATTCCCGCTTTGTATATCGGGTCATATATAAAGCAAAATATACAAGGAGGTGCAAATATACATTTGTTACAGTGGCGAGGCAGAGATGCAATTGGTGGGGCCTGCGGATATGCAAAGCAGAATATACATTAGCTATATACATTCGAAAATGTGCAAAGGAATGATGTACAATGACCGATATACAAATGGTGGGGCCCGCGGATAGGACATACAAAGGTGAATGTATGTGAAGTATACATTTGAAATATACAAAACAAAGGCATACATTCTAGACCTGATTGGAAATCAAGCTGCAATAGATAGATTTTTGAGTTTCACCTTGCATATATGAGGCATTTATATATGCAGATATACAAGTCGGACTTCAAAGGGAGGTACATTCCGATGCATAATGGTTTGAAGTCCGTGGCGTGCATGTATGTGGTGTTTGTACATGCTGATATACAAAGGGTTAAGATACAAGCCGGATCTAAACCGGTTCTCAAATTGTTCTAATAAAGTTTGGGGTCTGACTTGTATATAAGGTGTTTGTATATGCTTTTGCATGTACAGGGCGAAAAGGGAAAATGGTGAAGGCAGAAAGTCAGCGATGGAGGATCAAGGTGCCTTTGTGGCATGATATTATTGGTTCACGACTTTTCAAAGGTGTTTTGAGCCGTAGATCTTAGCGATGGGGAGGTGATCGATGGCTGTGTTTTAATTTTGCTGGAGCGATGGTTTTCTTTGTCTGCAGCCCATTTTTGAGTGGGAAAATCTTCAAATGCATCTGCTGTTGCATCCCATGGGTAGATGAGCCATTTATGGCAGAATTGCAAATAGGCATGGGCCAATGGTTGAATGGCCAAGTACCAGGTTTATGACAAAAATCTTCCAGTGGCAGCACAGGGCTCGAGCTCAACTACTCCTCACCCTTCTCTTTCTTCTTCCTATTGTGTCCCCTACTGCTGCATTTATTATTTTGAGCACCATTTCTCACGATGCATTATATCTGGCGATTTTTGAGTTGACCGTCATAATTTTGGCTGAGTACACAGTTTTGCTATAAAATGCAAATTGTGTCACTCATATTTGTTGTTGAAGACTTGGGCAATTTTGGGGCAAAGATAACGAAATACAGAGCATTTCCTTGCTGTTCTATCTCATTTTGGAGTTTATGTATTGCATCTGTGATGTATCTTGCACACATGTTCAGTTTCAGTGTCAATTTTATATGAAAAATGCTTCTTGCATGTGTTTTTCTATCTGTCTCCACTTGTTGTATGCATTTTCTTCTTTTGAATCTGGTTGCTAAGGGTTTCTCAAATTGTAGGATATAGTTTTACTGTATCACATGCTTGATCTCTAACTTCCTTTCAAGGAGAGGATTAAATTGTTTTAGGTTAAGGTATGGAGAAGATTGTATGTCAGCTGGGATATCTGTAAGTATGGACAGTCAAATACTTATCCTTGGGTGATGTTTGTAAGGCAAGCATCAGTCCTAACCCCTTGAAACTTGAATGCTAGTTGCAAGCCATTCTTATGTATATGTCTATTTGACTTCTTGCCCTGAGATAGGCACCGGTCTGCACCTGGGTTAGTAGTTATGATCGAAAGCCCCTGTCTTGCATCCAAACCATCATATCCACCTTTTCATAACTTCCACCTGTTAGTTGTAGGAGTAGGATTAGGAACCCCTGCATACTCTCATACCTGACCAAACAAATATGTCCAAGACCGTTGCCAACCTTGTGATTTATCACACAAATATTGGTCCACACATGAGAGTATTCTGCCTGTTGCTGTCAAGCTAAATCTTCTTGTCATTGCGCTAGTCAATGTTACATCTTTAGTTATAAGGAAACCCCCCTTGGTGCGGTAGAACCAGAAGTTAAGGGGAGGTAGCTCATGCAACCTCCCATAATCTATTGGCCGAATCTATCCGTGCATTAGAACTGGCAAAGCCTCTGCTGATTCAGAGAAAATAACTAACACATTGTATGCCTATATGGCATTCTTGTAAGACTATATGGCTATTTTGTATATATGTTATACTTATATCAATAGATATTGCTATATGCCTATATGGATATTTGGTTAATACAATTCTTTTTTACTGATGGCATCCATACTTGCATTATAAATCCACGTTTGAATGGATGTTTGTAGATGGCTACTTCAAATATTTAAAGTCGAATTGTATTACATAGGATGTTTGTTGATCCGATAAGCTAGCTATTGTTATTCAAGTATCACCTAAACCTCATTTTGGAACTAAAAGATAAAAGTTGTATTTAAAAAAAAATGAATCATCATGTTGAACAAAAAATATTAATATTCTTTATGAGTAGCATACAATGTCAACTATATGCAATACAAAAAAATGAATCATCATGTTATTCTTTATGTTTGAGATCCTGAAAATGACTAAGTCTGGTAGCCTGATATCCTAAAACACTAAAAATTGACTAAGTCTAAAATCTGGTGGATCCTCCAAATTCTATAATCTACATGTTAAATCCAATGGATTCAAGACCTATCTGAAACATCCTGAAAGGTATATTGAAAAATATTTAAATTATATTCAATATACCTTATCCTCTAGGACTTACACTTCTAGGTGTAAAATTGCTCTAGGGAGTTAGGCACGCTTTCCCACCTTTGCAGACTCAAATTAGTGCCTAAGATTGAGACCTTAAAGTGCACCTAGAGAAGAAAACAAACCTTTGATCATCCCAAGTTATGGCGCCCTTAATGGAATTGATACAAATGACCTTAAGCATTGAATATTTGACAAGGAAAACACATTATGAGTTTAGGCACCCTTCATGCTTTGTATCACCAATTTTGATGCCTTGGCAACATAGTAGATGAATAACACCTCAAAATGAGCGCCTAAGGGTGATGTAGTCATACAAGGGTGCAAACAAGTGTTAAAAGCCTTAAAATATCAAGGAATAATCCAAATTCAAGCAAGGCACATTTTCACACCTTGATCATCATCTAAGGCACCTTGCAAAGGAGGTCTTGAGCAACATAAACCTTAGGCGCAATTTATTGCTTCTACAATCAAATTTGAGTGCCTAAGGAGTGGATTGGTGATAGACATCACTTTGAGCACCTTAAAAGTGTTTGAAGGTTTGAATTGTTGAATGACACTACCTAATGGTCTTAGAACCAACTAGAATAAGGAATTAAAGAATGATTTAACCACTTTGAGCACCTTGAAGGAGAGAAGTAGGTATATGAAGATTGATTGAATGTTTGGAGTTTAGGCACACTTTCCTTGTCATCTAATCACACATTGGTGCCTAGGAAGAGTTGACATG
Source organism: Cunninghamia lanceolata (assembly GCA_027924645.1). Lineage (NCBI taxonomy): Eukaryota > Viridiplantae > Streptophyta > Pinopsida > Cupressales > Cupressaceae > Cunninghamia > Cunninghamia lanceolata. The sequence continues at coordinate 2,794,396 of BSBN01001435.1, forward strand.
AAACAATCCTTCGAGTGGACTCCTTGATGAGATCTCTCCCATTGCTTAAACTTGTTGAAATGTTAAAATCTAAGTCAAATGGATTATAGGTGTTCTTTGCCTTCCGAATGACCTTGAATTGGTGTCTAAGCATAACAAGAGAGTTTAAATCCATTCAATATGGCACCTTGTAAGAGGAGAGCTTAAGAGCATGAGACTAGATGGCATTTAAGAGTCAAGATCATCAAAATCCAAATAAATGGGCTAAGTAAGCTAAGGCACCTTTGCTTGTCATTTAATACCTCGATGAGCACCTAGATTGAAATTGCATCCAAGGACATCTAAGAGTAGGCGCCTAGAGGGGAAAAGTCATCCTAAGACCTTCATAATTATTTAAAGCATAAAAAATGCCAAGTATAAAGCTTAATGATGTTGGGAGCTCTTTCACCTCCATATAGATCTAGATTGGTGCCTTAGATAAAGTATCACAAATTTATATCATAGTGTAAGTTCCAAGAGAGAAAGGCTTACGTCAAGCATGTTTAATCATTCAAGGTCTTACAATAATGAATAGAGCCTAAATTGATGCTAGGTGCGTCCTCTTGTCTCTACTATCTAATTTTGGTGCCTTCATGTAATTTCCCACCATCATGAGCACCTAGATCTAGGAAGATCATCCAATTGCACCTAGGAATAAGATACAAGTCCAAGACCTCAAATTTGAGCACCTAGAAGTGTGATGGATTGAAGAAGCTACATTGGTACCTAAGGGTAAGTTGTATCTAATGGCATCACCTAATTGAGTGCCTAGGAGGTATAAAGCTTAACATTGACATGAGGACAAGTGCTTAGTAAAGGAGAGTTTCTCAAACATTTAAAGATGTGAATGAAGTCATAGAAATGCACTAAGTCATCTAGGCACCATTTTCCCCTTGTGTACCCTTACATTTGTACCTAAGAAGAAGTTGCTTCAACTCATTAGAGTGTTTGAGTATTGAGGATTTCTTAGCAATGCTTTGCAACTTTACACTGCCTCCTTCTGACAATTTTTGGGGCAGCAAAAAACCTTTCACCACGGGCAAACACCTCAGAGATATAAAAAACTGAGAGAGGTTATTGTAGAGACACTCTACATGATCGTATTACCTCAGACAAAATGTTTCTAAGTGACATAGTTTTCAAGTAATATCTTGTCAAAGATTTCTATCTTTTTGCACTTTAGACTCTTCAAGGATATCGTCAATACAATGTAGCTCGAACTGTTTCGACATGATTGGGTGAAAAATAGGACCATGCCTAGCATAAATGTACCCATCCAGATGCATTGGAATAGTCAGTTTGGTCGCATCAGGAGTAGGATGAAAGTTACACTCCTTTGCAACTTTACACTGCCTCCTTCTGATGATTTTTGGGGCAACAGAAAACCTTTCACCACGGGCAAATGCCTCAAAGATATGAAAAACTGAGAGAGGTTATTGTAGAGGTACTCTACGTGATTGTGTTTCCTTAGATGAAATATTTCCAAGTGACATGGTTTTCAAGTAACGTCTCATCAAAGATTGTTGCCTTTTTGCACTTTAGACTCTTCAGGGATATCGTCGGTACAATGTAGCTCAAACTGTTTCAACATGTTTGGGTGAAAATAGGACCATGCCTAGCATAAATGTACCCATTAAGACACATTGGAACAGTCAGTTTAGTTGCATCAGGAGAAGGACAAAAGTGACACCCCTTTGTAACTTTACACTGCCTCCTTCTGATGATTTTTAGGGCAGCAGAAAACCTTCCACCACGGGCAAATCCCTCAGAGATTAAAAAACTAAGAGAGGTTATTGTAGAGGAACTCTACATGACTGTGTTTCCTTAGATGGAATGTTTCTAAGTGACATGGTTTTCGAGTAACATCTCATCAAAGATTGTTGACTTTTTGCACTTTGGACTCTTCAGGGATATCGTCGGTACAATGTAGCTTGGACTATTTCGACATGTTTGGGTGAAAAATAGGACCATACCTAGTGTAAATGTACCCATACAGATGAGTTGGAATAGTCAGTTTGGTCGCATCAGGAGCAGGATGAAAGTTACACCCCTTTGTAACTTTACACTGCCTCCTTCTGATGATTTTTGGGGCAGCAAAAAATATTTCACCACAGGCAAATGCCTCAGAGATATAAAAAACTGAGAGAGGTTATTGTAGAGGCACTCTACATGATTGTGTTGCCTCAAACATAATGTTTCTAAGTGACACAATTTTTGAGTAACATCTCGTCAAAGATTGCTACCTTTTTGCACTTTGGACTCTTCAGGGATATTGTCGGTACAATGTAGCTCGGACTATTTCAACATGTTTGGGTGAAAAATAGGACCATGCCTAGCATAAATGTACCCATACAGACATGTTGGAATAGTCAGTTTGGTCACATCAGGAGTAGGACGAAAGTTACACCCCTTTGTAACTTTACACTGCCTCCTTTTGACAATTTTTGGGGCAGCAGAAAACCTTTCTCCACGGGAAAATGTCTCAGAGATATAAAAAAATGAGAGAAGTTATTGTAGAGACACTCTACATGATTGCATTACCTTAGACAGAATGTTTCTAAGTGACACAGTTTTTGAGTAACATCTCGTCAAAGATTGTTGTCTTTTTACACTTTGGACTCTTTAGGGATATCGTCAGTACAATGTAACTCGGACTGTTTCGACATGTTTGGGTAAAAAAAAAAAAAAAACTAGCCTAAATGTACCCATCTGAATGCATTGGACTAGTCAGTTTGGTCACATCAGAAGCAAGACACCAAAAATGCATAACATGATGATGTAAAAATGTGTATATGTGTAAAAATGCAGCAGGAAATAAAAAAAAGACAAACCTTACAAATTAATGTGCATACTTACAACTTAATGTAACATGACTTTACAAAATCAATGTGAATACTTACAAATTAATCCAATAAACCATCTAGGTCTTCTCTACTCTTTATTATGTCATGTATTGCTTCATGGTCAGACTCACACACCTTCCACAAGATTTTGTTCAAAGGTCTACCCCGATACTTTATCAAATGAACATTGGATGCCACAACAAGGTTCAAGTAATGAAGAATCTTCCGATGTGTGTCAAAGTCCTAAAATAGCTAAATATTAATACTCTTATGTGGGTACCTTCTAAGCCATGTTTTAGTAATAACCACCGAGCTTGTAGGGTATTCGATGTTTTCTCCATCTGTAACAGAGGCCTCCAATTTCTGTTTGGCCTCAACACAGTGACATAAGTAATAATTTATTCCCTCTTCATTATCTTCATCTGCAATAACTGCATATACGTGCCCTACATTGATATGTGTAGAAAATTAGATGAAATTAGTCAACATTACAAAAACACTACAAAGTAAGATGACATTACCTGGTTGAACTAGATGAAATTAGATGCATATACATGCCCTATATTACCTGGTTGAACTAAATCTGATATGTGGTCAAAGTCAACTGATGATTCCATCTGTGTTAGTTCTAGTGCCATCAAGGGTCGATACGTGTCAAGTGGGCTAAAATAACTTAACTGCCATTCGTCAACCCACTCCTTTGACTCAGACTCATCCTAGGCTTGAATTGTAAAGGAAGAACAAAAGCATGACATCTTTTGCATATGGATACTCCATGAACCTACAATTGAGCTTCTAAAAGAGTGCATCTCATTTGATCCTGTCAGTGTACAACAGTCTTCATATGGTGCAATGTTAGTATCATCTATTAACCAAAATAATCTACAAACTAAAGACTTACCTTCATTACTTGGACCCATGGAAGCATCACACCACTCAATAATCGATTTTGCATATGTCAACTTTGCATTGTTGTTATACTTTAACTCTTCTCGTGCTATGGCTCTTTTGATACATGCTTCTGCACCATCATCCTCCCCCTTTCCATGGCCGGCCTCACAAAAGTTCCACATATGCTGAATACCTATAAAATTATGCCTCCTACTTAGCCATTAGAAATTCTGTGAGTTCTTGAATTGTGACACATAGTTATCTGACCATATGATATGCTGACTGAACGATATGCCCCTTCTAGCCAAATCATTGTAGAACACCTAAAAGCAACCTTGCACGAACTCCGTAGAATACGTGCGATCATCACTAATATAGAAGTTATACTCCCTTATGATCTTTTTGTCATCCTTTGTACTATCATTCGCATGAATGAATGCGATGTGCGCAAATATAGAAACTATGTGGAGTAGTAATATTGTGATTGCACCTCATGTTGTGGCTATAGACTATAGTTCTCTACAAAGTCAATGACTAAAACAATGCTACCAACTGGAAATGTGTCATTGCATAACTTCAATTACAAGTCCAACCATCGAGCTCTATGGGCATGTCTTGCATACTCATACACTATGCTTTCACAAAATATAGGCATAAACTGATACACTGGAATCTTTTCAATAACCAATTCATAACGCTTTGCTTCTTTACCATCTTTTGTATTGTATGCCACTGTTTCATACTTGCCAAACTCTACTAGTTCGTTTCCAACCACATGTGTTCTTTCCATATGTTCACATATTGGCAAATGTTGCAAGCCACCGCAATGATGACATGTGCCATCCAAGCATAATTTCTTGTAGAATATTTGACCTTCCTCTGTTTCACATAAAATTCTTGATATGAAGTCTCTTGAAGATGTTGGTGGGGTACATATGGCACAACCCTGTGAAAGATTGTTGGTATGCATATCTAAACATATAGACCTATAAGCATCAAAATGGTTAATAAATTCAATATGTAATCTACAACAATAAGTAGTGCGTGTGTGATTTATCTTGACATAGAAAGGTTTTAGCATTTCAAAATATCTTTGACAATTTTTAATTTGAGGATACTTCTCTAGAAATTTACCATAAAACTATGTTTGAGTCTCATCCAAAAAATGCTTTGGATGTGGCTCATAGTTCTGACTACCGATTTGCCTTCTTACCACATCCCTTTGATTCAAAGATACCCTTGTGTAATTCTTCCAAGTCTTCAATTAGTGATCTCAATGCTTCAACAATTGGTTTATCTCTTCGTGGTAGTCTCCCCGAGAATGCCCATAATTCATTGGCATTAGTGTCCTTAATTCTTTGGCGTCTTCCAACAGCTCTTGATAAAGTTGTCCTATTAATTCTCAATTCTTGACTTGTCTTTCTAATGAGACAAGCTTTCCTCGTTTGACTACTTACTATAGTCTATGTAATCAAATGCCGTGTTGCATTACTATCTTTTGTGTGTGAGGTGTTACCCACACTCTCATACGTACTCATTAGATTCTTGACAATAGATTTTTCACTTGAAGCCTCTGATGTTCTTAACCCAAGAATCTTCATGATGGACCTATACTTTATACTTCGCATCATTTCAATGAATAGTTGACATCTTGCAGTCTCATTTAACTTTTCAAAGAACAATCTCCAAATCTTATAAGTATATCTTCTACAAGTACATTTTGGAATCTTACCTTCCACTGGCTATAAAATATTCTCATCAATATCAATCAAATACTTTGGCTTTCTATGCAAAATTCTAGGTGGTGTTAAGTTAGGTAAATTCATCTCAACATTACGAATTTCATCAATATTTAAATGAGATGGGCTAGATGGCATACCTTTGATCGAAGATGGAATAGATGACATACCTTGAGGTTGAGGTGGGAATGATGGCATACCTCCTTCATCACATGTGAGTGATGATGTACTCTCAACTTGAGATGTGGTAGATGGTGTCCCTACATGTTGACTTGCGGTAGAGGACATTTCTCCAACTATGGTATTCAAATCTCTCGTAGCATGAAGTTTTTGCATTCATTCTCTTTGTGCCGCCAATACCATATCTCTTTGTGATGGTTGTGGTTCCTCTTCAATTGGCATGTCTTCATTTGTCATGTCCGATTTCCTCTTCTCACGAAGTTCCCTCATAGCCACTGCTTTCTTTGTATTCTTAGCTTCTATCTCTTCCTGTGTTGGTTTAATTCTTGATCGTTTCCTCGGCATGATGGAGAATTTGTCTATAGCATGATAAAGAGACCAATATTACTTCCTAAGAAATGAACACAAGATAATAGTGGATTGTATTTTTATTATGTTGTAAGGATTTATTTTTGTATAGTTTGACATCATGGTACGTTAAGGTCTATTTATTACACATAATTATTAGAGAGCCCAAGTGTAGAAAATATACATGGCATCATGTGAGATTGTAGGCTACTTTCTTGATTGGGAATGTGTCTATTTTAAACATGTATGATAAAGCATGATAAAGTAAATCAAATAGAATTAAGGAAAATGTAAAGAACATGCTTGTAAAGACTTGACATACGTAAAAAATGAAGATTTGAATGGAGAGAGTACCCAATTATGTAGTGTTTTTTTCTTCTTGCATCAAACTCCTCAACAATTTGAGTTTTTCACCACTTGCTTCCTTTTCAATGTTAAATTGAATAACACTCAAATATAATTACTAACAACAATACTATTAACCAACCTAAAATGTTAAATTCCTAAAATTGAATCACAATTAACATTGCAACACTACAAAAATTGAAACTTGAATAGATATATATCAAACTTGGTGTGAAAACTATGTTATTTCCTCCTTCTCAAGTTGGCAAAGCAAAAAAGGTATTGGAAAGATTATGCAAAGGTGGTAGAATGTGTCAAATGTGCATGTGAACTTCCCAACAACATGAAAGCACTTCTTTTTTGTCAGAGCACGTGCATAATCAGTATGAAAACAGAGCATGTGGGCTTAGATCATGGGATTAACACTTTTTTTACCATTTATATAGCAGGACAAAATGTGAGCGTGTTATAACGTGCTTGCATTTTGTCCTACTATAGATTGATCCATAAATATTTTACCTATCTCACCTTCGATAGAGCCTTTACAATATCTCACCTCTAGTTCCATTAGGTCATGTTCTATATCACACTTATCTCTCCCCCTCACCTCTCTACCTCTCCCCTCTCTATGTCTCTTAGTCACTCCTTGTCTACCTTAACCCTAATCCCTCGACCCTCAATGTCAAACCCTAATCCCTCAACCCTTAACTCTGATCCCTCGACCCTCAACCCTATCCCTAAACCCTAAAGCCTAAAGCCTCAACCCTCAACCCTCAACCCTCAACCCTCAACATCAAATCCTTATCCCTCAACCCTTCATTCTAATCCCTCAACCCTAAACCCTATCCCTAAACCTTCAACACTATACTTTAAACCCTAATCCCTCAACCCTAATCCATCATCCCTCAACTCTAATCCGTCATCCCTAAACCCTAAATGCTATCCCTATTCCTAAACCCTTAACGGGCTCGTTACTATACCTTAAACCCTAATCCCTTATCTCTAAACCCTCCAACCCTATCCCTAATCCTTATACCCTCCACACTCTACTTTAACCCTAATCCCTTGACCCTTAACCCTATCCTGAAACCCTTAACCCTCAAACTTCAATGTACTCAACCCTCAACGTCAAACCCTAATCCCTCAACCCTTAACTCTGATCCCTTGACCCTCAACCCTATCCCTAAACCCTAAACCCTAAACCCTAATCCCTCAACCCTTCACTCTAATCCATCAACCCTAAACCCTATCGTTAATCCCTCAACACTATACCTTAAACCCTAATCCCTCAACCCCAACCCTAAACCTTAACCCTACTTTAACCCTAATCCCTCGACCCTCAACCCTATCCTGAAACCCTTAACCCTCAAACCTCAATGTACTCAACCCTTAATGTCAAACCCTAATCCCTCAACCCTTAACTCTGATCCCTTGACCCTCAACCCTATCTATAAAACCATAAACCCTAAACCGTAATCCCTCAACCCTCAACGTCAAATCCTAATCCCTCGACCCTTCACTCTAATCCATCAATCCTAAACCCTCAACACTATACCTTAAACCCTAATCCCTCAACCCTTAACCGTAAACCTTATCCCTAAACCCTAATCCCTCAACCCTCAATCCTAATCTGTCATCCCTCATCCCTAAACCCTCATTCCCAAACCCTAAATGCTATCCCTATTCCTAAACTCTTAACGAGCTTGATATTATACCTTAAACCCTAATCCCTTATCCCTAAACCCTCCAACCTTATCCCTAATCCTCATACCCTCGACACTCTACTTTAACCCTAATCCCTTGACCCTCAACCCTATCCTGAAACCCTGAACCCTCGAACCTCAATGTACTCAACCCTCAACATCAAACCCTAATCCCTCAACCCTAAACCTTAAAGCCTCAACCCTCAACCCTCAACATCAAATCCTAATCCCTCAACCCTTCACTCTAATCCCTCAACCCTAAACCCTCAACACTATACCTTAAACCCTAATCCCTCAACCCTCAACCCTAAAGCTTATCCGTAAACACTAATCCCTCAACCCTCAACCCTAATTTGTCATTCCTCAACTCTAATACCTCATCCCTCAACCCTAAATGCTATCCCTATTCCTAGACCCTCAATGGGCTCGATACTATACCTTAATCCCTAATCCCTTATCCCTAAACCCTCCAACCCTATCCGTAATCCTTATAACCTCAACACTCTACTTTAATCCTAATCCCTTAACCCTCAACCCTATCCTGAAATCCTTAACCCTTGAACCTCAATGTACTCAACCCTCAACGTCAAACCCTAATCCATCAACACTTAACTCTGATCCCTCAACCCTTAACCCTTAAAACTTGAACCCTAAAACCTATCCCTACACGCTCGACACTCAACACTATATCTTAAACCCTAATCCCTTAACCCTCATCCCTAAAGCCTCAACCCTAAATCCTTAAACCTTCAACCCTAAACCCTATCCCTAATCCCTCTACCCTCGACACTCTTATTTAACCCTAATCCCTTGACCATTAACCCTATCCGTCAACCTCAACCCTCAACCCTCAACCCTCAACTCTCAACATTAAACCCTAATTCGTCAACCCTAATCCCTAATCCCTCAAATCTAAACCCTATCCCTAAACCATCAACCCTCAACACTATACCTTAAACCCTAATCCATATCCCTCAACCCTTAGCCCTTAAAACTTAAACCCTATCCCTACACCCTCAACAGTTGACACTATATCTTAAGCCTTAAACCATCATCCCTAAAGCCTCAACCCTCAATCCTTAAACCTTCAACTCTAAACCCTATCCCTAATCCCTCTATCCTCGACACTCTAACCCTAACCTTGACACTTAAACGCTAATTTGTCAACCCTAAACCCTAATCCGTCAACCCTAAGCCCTATCCCTAAACCCTCAACCCTCTACACTATACCTTAAACCCTAATCTGTCAACCCTAAAACCTAATCCCTCAACCCTCAACCCTCAACCCTAAACACTATCAATAAACCCTCAACCCATGACACTATACCTTAAACCATAATCCCTCAACCCTCAACCCTAATCCCTCATCCCTAAACCCTAAATGTTATCCCTATTCCTAAACCCTCAACCCTCGACACTGTACCTTAAACCCTAATCCCTTATCCCTAAACCCTAAACCCTATCCCTCAACCCTTAACCCTAAAAAATTAAACCCTAAAACCTATCCATAAACCCTCGACGCTCAACACTATATTTTAAACCCCAATCCATTAACTCTCAACCCTAAAGCCTTAACTCTCAATCATTAAACCTTCAACCGTAAACCCTATCTCTAATCCATCTACCCTCAACACTCTACTTTAACCCTAATCCCTTAACAATCAACCCTATCCCTAAACCCTCAACTCTCAACATTAAACCCTAATCTGTCAACCCTAAACCCTAATCCATCGACCCTAAACCCTAATCCCTCAACCCTAAACCCTATCCCTCAACACTATACCTTAAACCATAATCCCTCAACCCTAAACCCTAATCCCTCAACCCTAAACCCTAAACCCTATCCCTAATCCCTCTACCCTCGACACTCTTATTTAACCCTAATCCCTTGACCATTAACCCTATCCCTCAACCTCAACCCTCAACCCTTAACCCTCAATCCTCAACTCTCAACATTAAACCCTAAATCATCAACCCTAAACCCTAATCCCTCAAACCTAAACCCTATCCCTAAACCATCAACCCTCAACACTATACCTTAAACCCTAATCCCTATCCCTCAACCCTCAACCCTTAAAACCTAAACCCTATCCCTACACCCTCAACACTTGACACTGTATCTTAAGCCTTAAATCGTCATCCCTAAAGCCTCAACCCTCAATCCTTAAACCTTCAACCCTAAACCCTATCCCTAATCCCTCTACCCTCGACACTTTAACCCTAACCTCGACACTTAAATGCTAATCCGTCAACCCTAAACCCTAATCTGTCAACCCTAAACCCTATCCCTAAACCCTCAACCCTCAACACTATACCTTAAACCCTAATCCATCAACCCTAAAACCTAATCCCTCAACCATCAACCCTAAACACTATTAATAAACCCTCAACCCTTGACGCTATACCTTAAACCCTAATCCCTCATCCCTAAACCCTAAACGCTATCCCTATTCCTAAACCCTCAACCCTCAACACTATACCTTAAACCCTAATCCCTTATCCCTAAACCCTAAACCCTATCCCTCAACCCTTAACCCTAAAAAATTAAACCCTAAAACCTATCCATAAACCCTCAATGCTCAACACTATATTTTAAACCCCAATCCCTTAACCCTCAGCCCTAAAGCCTCAACCCTCAATCATTAAACCTTCAACCCTAAACCCTATCCCTAATCCCTCTACCCTCAACACTCTACTTTAACCCTAATCCCTTGACCATCAACCCTATCCCTAAACCCTCAACCCTCAACTCTCAACATTAAACCCTAATCCGTCAACCCTAAACCCTAATCCCTCAACCCTAAACCCTAAACCCAACAAAACTACTTTTCCTTATGTTAGGTTGTTAAACCCATCATTTTCGACACTCTTCTCTTAAAGATATTTGAGTTGCAATAATATGTCAGAAAAATGGCTATGAACTTTTTTAATGTTAGTAATGTTATATGGCATATTTTTCTAGCCCATCTAGGGTTCATTATGCCAATAGGTGTACACACTATGAGAAAAGCTTTGCGTATGGTACATCCACAGTGATTAATTAACAAGTGAAATCAAAAGGATGATCATTATGAGAAAAGCTTTGCATTGGGGTACATCTATGTTTCTTGATGTCCACCCCACACTTAGGGGAGGTATATTGTTATGAAATAGGCAAATAATCTCCCATTGTTTACTAGCTCTACCCACAAGAACTACTAAACTATACTTTAAACCCTAATCCCTCAACCCTAAACCCTATCCCTAATCCCTCTACCCTCAACACTCTACCTTAACCCTAATCCCTCGACCCTTAACCCTAAATGCTATCCCTAAAGCCTCAACCCTAAACCCTTATCACTCAAGGTCCTAAACTCTAATCCCTTATCCCTAAACTCTAAATCCTATCCCTAAACACTCAACCCTCAACCTTAAACCTTAATCACTCAATCCTTATCCACCCCTCTCCTCCCCTATCTAGCTCACTCCCATCTCTACCCTCCTCTACCCTCGACACTATAGATACATACATATAGGCATACAAAGGTACATACATACATATAGGCATACATACATACATACATACATACATACATATAAGCATACATACATACATACATGATTAATAGCCTTGAACAAAAAAAAATTAAGGGGAACATAATGCGAGCGCGTTATTTTAAACATGACAAACAAGACAAACTTTTGTGGAAAAGGAAAAATGCAAAGCAAAAAATAACATGAGTGCATTATAACGTGCTCGCGTTATGTTTTTCTTTGGGAATCCCAAGCCTTGGGCTTGGGATTTGCTTTGGATTTCCAACCCAAAGGCTTGCAGTGCCTTTTCAACATCCACATACATTTTTTCCATATTCTTCAAGATTTGACATAATTTCATTCGTGCTAACCCTCAGATTTACACGTGTTTCAAGGTCAAACAAATCGAACACCTGGGTAATGTTAGGCTTTCTCTTAGCTATTTGACAATGTGATTCTTTTCACATTTTAACAATGTTAAGCCTTTCATCTTTAATTTCTTTTGTTTGTGTGTCCGTTTTTAGGCAAAAACCATTGTTTGGTCTTTTTTTTATTGTAAATTAACTATTCATTGAAATTTCAAAAAAATTACATATTTAGAAACTAAACTCCATTCTACAAATATTAAAAAAAGAAAAAAATAATTTTCAATTAGTTTTCAAAATTTATAGGGGTAGCATGGCCAAAATTCTATTTTTTAGGATGTGTCCACTTTGAAAATTAGTGAAAAATCAAATATTCATCAAAAAATTATTAGAAAAATCAGGCATAAACTACATGCTATAAACTAATTTCTCACTGAAGTGATTTTAAAAATACCAAAAAAAAGTTGACCTTTTGAGGGAGCCACAAAACATGCTATGTTATGTTTTTTTGATAGAAACAACACCAATTTATGTGGCTCCCTCTTTTGAAACCCTTAATCTATGCCATTTTCAAAAAAAAATAGTAGTTTAGAAAGTAGACTCGGAGCACTACGAACATTGTTTTGGTTGCATCTCCAAATTTTGAGTGTAACTATACTCAATTTCTCATCCACGGCCAATATTTCCTAATTTCAGAAAAAAAAAAAGTGGCCACTTAAGACCCCTTTTTGGCCCCCCATCTTCTTGCACTTACCCATTGCTTCCTTGATTAGGCCTCTTTCAAATGATCTGGTGCTTTTGGGTGTGACTTTAATGCTATATACAGATCTAAAGAAAAATTGGTGGGGGGGGGGGGGGGTGTGTTCTCAACTCCTTCTAAATCTCAGTTGGACTTTATGGAGTTTGTTGATTCGAGTGGTTTTACTAATATACCTTTTCAGAATAGGACTTTCACTTGGTCTAACAGGAGATCTCACTTTTCATTGATTATTGAGAGGTTGGATAGATTTTTTATTAATTCAAATTGGTTGTAGTCTAATGTTGGTTATGTTATTAGAATCATTCCTTCTTCAGGTTCTGATCATTATCCTATCGAGTGTTGCTTATTCTAGGATAGAGCTCCTGACAGGTGTCCCTTCAAATTTAAAAACATGTGGTTTAGAGATGAGGATTTCCTTATTCATATTAAGAATTGGTGGTTGGAGGCCCCTTTGCTTCATGGTTCTCATATGTATAAGCTTTGTAAGACAATAAAATTTTTGAAAGAAAAGATTAAATCTTGGAATAGATCAGTGTTTGGAAACATTTTTCAAGAAAAGGTGTTGGTTGAATAGCAGTTAAAATCCTTGAATAGAAAAGATATATTAGAAGGTATGAATCAAGAGGCTTTTTTAGAAGAGAAATCTCTAATTAAAAGACTAAAGGAAATCCAATCTAGAGAAGAAATTTTTTGGAAACAAAAATCTAGGGAGTTGTGGCTAAAAGATGAAGATAAAAAAAAAGAAAATCATGCATCAGTTAAAGCAAGGAGAAGTTTTAATCAGATTTCCCAAATCTCTGATTCTAATAATGTTATTATTTTAGATATGGAGAAGATTAAGGTGAAGTAGTAATTTTTTTTAAAAATCTGTTTCTATTGTTATAGATGTTAATGAAGCTGAATCAAAAATTTTAGATAATATTCCTAAGTTGATTATATAGTCTCATATTTCTTCCCTTAATTATCCCTTCTCATTAGAGGAAATTAGAGTAGTTGTCTTTTCAATGGAAGGATCTAAAGCTCCTGGGCTGGATGGTTTTCCCCCTATTTTCTTTCAGAAGTGCTGGGATTTCATTGGTAAGGATGTTTGGAAAGCTATGGAGGAAGCCAAAAGAGAAAGAATGATTTTAAAAGAGGTTAATAGTACTTTTATCACTTTGATTCCTAGTGTAGGGGCACCATGTTGAAACTTGTAAATATGGTTAATTTTGGTCTTGTGATAGGTTTGGGTGTTTGTGTATTAATTTGTCACTCAGTAAGGTCTAAATAGACCATCTAGAATGTAACTAGGATCTTAAGAGGGTCATTTTACTAAAGTTGTCAATATATTTTGAATTGTTGTCATGTGTGAAGTGCAAAAATGCAAATTGTGGGAAGTTGAACAACCATTACTAAAGAAGAAGATGTGCAGACAGTAAGTGTGTAGGATGATTCAGTGTTGAAGAGAAAAGAAGATGAAAAGGTGGAGAATTATCTAAGATTGGAAGGAAAGGATAATGAGTTGGTGCCAAAGTCTGAGATAGAGAAGGTCAAGAATGAATTCCTTGGGAGGATGCAAGATAAGTCAGGAAAGCATGATGAGATTGTGCCAAGCACAATGCTTTGTCCATTGATGGGACAAGGGGTGTGTAAATTTGACAATAAAGAGGTTTATGAATCTGGTAAGACAGAGATTCTTGGAGCAGAGACCCTGATAAGAGGAAAAATAAAGTGAGTAAGAGTGAAGTGGTTATGGAAAGGCAAGATTGGGAAAAGAGGCCTAGTGAGGTCGTGGGGGGAAAGATATTTTGTCCACTGATTGAATAGGAGGTTGGTAGGTAGCAAGAGTCTGTCAGTAAAGAGGATGGTAGACCTGATAGCATAGAGGCCTTGGTGGCAGAGAGGTTGAGAATAGAGGTAAAGAGGAACAATGAAGGGGTTGGAGATAAGTTACCAAGGATTGTGGCCAGATTTGAGCACACAAAGAAAGTTAAGATGAAGACCAATCCATTTAAGAATGGAAAAGATTTGGTTTTAGGTCAAGGAGCAAATACAACATTAGCTTCAGATGTGAAGAAGGTTAGAGGACATACCACAGGTCAGATTGTGAAAATGGAATAGTACCAAGGTGATAACCAGTTCAACAAGGCAAAGGATGATGCAAAGTTTCAATACTTGACCCAGTGGAAGGGACTTCTAGGTGAAGGAGCATGTGGAGAGAAAGAAGACAAGATGATCAAGAAAATAAATGGTGTAGTAAAGTCCTCAAGGGTCTTGAGTTCTTCTTTGTCTTGGTGTATGGTGCAGGGGCACCATGTTGAAACTTGTAAATATGGTCAATTTTGGTCTTGTGGTAAGTTTGGGTGTTTGTGTCTTATTTTGTCACTCAATAAGGTCTAAATAGACCATCTAGAATGTAACTAGGATCTTAAGAGGGTTATTTTACTAAATTTGTCAATATCTTTTGAATTGTTGTCATGTGTGAAGTGCAAAAATGCAAATTGTGGGAAGTTTAACAGTCGTGCCATTCAAAGGTTAGTTTTGTTTGTTGAGTCAGTTGTTTTATGAGGAAAGGAGTTTAAATATGACTTGGAGATGCTTGAATGAGAGAGGATGAAGTTCTATTGAAGTTGGAGAGGGAGCTTGTATTTGAAAATCATGAATAAAGCTCTGTTTTTTCCCAGAAATTACTGGTAAATTTGTTGTTGCAGTGCATAGTACGGTTCCATAATGTACTGTCATGTTCTAAAATGTATTGATTTGGATAGTGACATGAGTTAAATTTGTTTTCTTTTGGTATGAATTATTTCTATAAATTTTGAAGAAAGTTATAAGTTGTTTTCCAAAAACAATTTGTAACCCTGATTTCTAGGTTTTGTAAACAAAATGATGGCTTCAAGTTGAAAATTGCATAAAATGCATGTGTTAGGATTGTGTGAAGGGTTGTAAAGAATGTAAAAGCTTGGAATGATGTGTTAGAAGGATTGATGAAGTTAGAAAAGGTCTGGAGTATGGAGTTTCTTTAAACCCTCTAGTTTCAAGCTTGAAATGGCCAAACCAAGGGTTTGATGTTTTGTGAGTTCATGGTTGTTTCCCTTGATAAAAAAAATTGAAGATTCTAAGGTTTGGTAATCTAATATAGGTCTCTCCATGGATATTTTGGATTGACAAAAAGTTTGGGTTGATGATGCTTTGTAAAAGTGACCTAATTGGTCTTTGGGCATAACATAGCAGTCTAGTTTTGGGGACTATGGTCCAAAGCACCCCATAATGAATTTGAGATATGTTTTAGAAATCTTAAATGGGTATCTAAATGTGCCAAGGGTTTTGGGTTACTGGTCTTGGTTGGAGAAATAATGAGTGACAGTCTATTTTAGAGACCTACCAAGATTGTGGCAACTTGGGAGCAAAGTGTTTTCAGTGAAGAGTGCAGACTTGGGTGAGGGTTTGGAATGGTTGTGACTGATTCCTTGAGGGGTAAGAAGACCTTTGTAAATGTTTTTTGGTTTTGAAGTGTTGAAAACCTTGATTGTACCTTTGTAGAGAAAGATTGCCTCAGAGGATAGCCTATGAAATTTGAAGAATCTGTTGGTATGAACCCATTGTTGTGAAATATGGTATCAATAGCCTAATACCAACCCCCTACTCTGCATCAATTACCAAATCAGAAAAGACTTCTTCTTTATCAGACTTTGGACCAATTAATTTATGTAATATAGTTTATTTAAGATTCTTACTAAAGCCTTGGCCTGTAGATTGGGTGTGATCATTGAGGATATAATCTCTAGTCAACAGGGGGCTTTGGGCCTGGGAAAGAGATCTTAGAGGGGATAATTGTAGCCCATGAAGTCATTCATTTAGTAAAATTGAGGAAAATACAGGCTATGGCCTTAAAGGTTGATATGTTAAAATCCTATAACTAAGTTAATTGGAACTTTCTATTAAAATTTATGGAGAGGTTTGGGTTTAGTCAAAAATGGTGTAAACTTGTGTGGGAATGTCCGTCATCAGCTAGGTTTTTAGTTTTGGTTAATGGCTCTCCTACTAGCTACTTCTCTGCCTCTCAGGGTATAAGGCAAGGGGATCCCTTATCGCCTTTTTTATTTATCATCTTAGCTGAAGTTTTACACAGAAATATTTTAGCTTTGCACTCTCAAGGCTTGTGGAAAGGGATTAAGGTGGTTGATGAAGTAGATCCTATCACTCATTATTTGTTTGCAGATGATACCCTTCATTTTGGTCAATCTACTTTTGAAGAAGCCCAAGTGATTAAAAATTGCTTGTCTAACTATTGTTTAGTCTCTGGACAAGCCATCAATTTCAGTAAATCAAATTTTTTTTTTTGTCATACTCCTCTCTTGATCATGCATATAATCTCTAAGCTTTTGGGTCTTAATAGAGAAAGTCTTCCTAGCACATATTTGGGGATTCCTCTCTTTATGTGGCAAATTAAGTCTAATTTTTGGTTCAAGATCATCTCTTCTATTGATGCAAAGCTTGCAAGTTGGAAATGTAAATGGATTTCTTTTTTAGGAAGGATTTTGCTTATTAAAGCAATGTTGTCAGCTATTCATGTTTATATGTTGTCTCATCTTCCTATGCCCTATAAGGTGATTGATAAAGTGAAAGAGATTTTTAGAAATTTTCTCTGGACTGGTAAAGGAATGGTCAAAAAGATTCCTCTTTTAGCTTGGGATAAAGTTTCTTTGCAGAAAGGTTTAGGTGGTTTAGGGATTAGAAGCTTGCCTCTTCAAAATATTTCTCTTAGAGCTAAATTGGCCTAGAAAATTTATTCAAATCCAGAGGCCAAATGGTGTAGGCTAGTACAAGCTAAATATTTGGATTCTTTGGAAAGGAGTAGAATTTTTACTATCCTTAACCCCCCTACTGGTTCAGCCATGTGGAACTTCATTATTACTTATAGATCAGTTATTTCTTCCAAGTTGTCCTGGGTTATTAGAAATGGGAGATTGACAAATTTTTGGCTTCATTCTTGGAATGGCTGTGAGAAAATTAGATTCTAGATCTGATCTTCTAGAGGCTAAGTTATTTTGATAAAGCATTGGGGTTTCAAAGTTGAAGATTATATGGTTTTTGACAGTGCTTCTTCTTCTGTCCAGTGAAAGAATTTTGATTCTTGCCCATTTTTGAGTGCTCAAAAGTCCATTTTAAAAGGTATTCTTGATAAGAGGAAAATCATTTGTTCAGATAATCATGATGAACTGATTTGGTTAGGTAATAAGTCTAGAAATTACTCTATAAAAGTTGGTTATCTTAGTTTATCTCAGTCTTAATCTCAGAAGTAGATTCTTAATCTTTGCTGGCATATAAGTATTCTTCTGAAGGCTGTGGCTTTTGCCTAGTTGTCGACTCAAAATAGGATTCTCACGAGAGACGGATTATGTAATTTTGGCATGGCTATTGATCCTAAATGTTCCTTTTGTGAAGAAGTTGAAACCGTTGATCACCTTTTCCTTCATTGTAACTTTTCTTATAATCTTTGGTCTTGGGTCTTTTCCAAGCTCAATTGGAGGTGTTCTATCCCTTGCTCTCTAACTCTATTTTTGAGAGTTGGCCTTTACTTTTTTCCTCCTTTCTTTTTTATTGTATATGGAATATCATTCCTTCTATGGTCATCTGGCACATTTGGAGAGAAAGAAATTACCTAACTTTTAAGGGGTCTTCTAATCATGGGATGATTATCATTAATAAGTTGGAGGCAACTATTTCAGAAAAGGTGATGTCCTTTGTCAATAATCTTTCGAATTCAAAGTTTTGTTTTTCTTCTTGGGATAAATCGGTCCTCAATAGATGGTCTTTGTTAAAGTTTCCCCCTGTTGTTACCTCTTCAAATCCTTCTCAAGTGGACAGGAAAACTGTTAGTTGGGTTCCTTTGATTGATTATCTGATCAAGCTTAACTTTGATGGGGCTTCTAGGGGTAATCTAAGGGCCTCTAGAGCTAGATGTGTTTTCTGTGATTCTAAGGGTAATTTATTACTGGCCACCTCCAAATGTCTTCCTTTGGGCACTAATAATAAAGTTGAGGTTTAGGCTCTTTCCCTTGGTCTCTCTTTGGCTATTGAGAAGGGCTTCGCTAATCTAGACATTGAGGGGGATTCTATGATAATTTTAAATGCTCTACTTCAAAAATCTCTCCAAGCTTGGCATCTTAAGTATGTAATGGAACCAGTCTGGAATCTTTTGGATCATTTAGATTTTTTCCAATGTGGGCATTGCTTTTGGAGGCCAATCAATTAGCCGATTCTTTGGAAAATTGGGTAGTGGACCATCAAGTCACATTATTGTCTAGTAATTCTCTTAGTAAATGGAATGATTCAAATATTTGGTAGATTTTTTGGTGGGAGTGTGTGGAAGGTCCTCCCTAGGTGGCAGTTGAGTTAGTTTTGTTCAATTGACAGTTGGTAGTGATTGTGCTTTCCTTGCTTCTCGTTACTCGAGCTTGCTCTTTACTCTGTGTCTTTCCTGGCATTCATGCTTGCTTCGATCATTTGGCAGCTATGTTTGTCACCTATGATCCTTTGATGTCTAATAGTTTTTTGTTTTGTAGGGATATTCTGAGTACCTTTTGTACTTTTTCTTGGGTTGTTTAACATGTGGCTTCTCACACAAATTTCTCTTTATTGTTGCTACTCCCATTTCCTCTCCACATAGGTTATTCTATCTTGGGCATCTGAAGCTTGCTCGGCAATGATCTCTGTACACATGCGAAGTAAATTCCCTCTCAGGTTGTATGCTTATTGGGTGTTTTTAATTCCATTTGGAATGGCTTTTTTGTCATTTTCTTTCTATCTCAGTCTCTGCGAGTCTCTATTGATCGTGCTTCATGGAGTATTTTTAGAGAGTTTAGTTTCTGAGGCTATTTTGGGAGAAGCAGATGGATGCATTGTCATTTGAGGGAGATAAGTTTAAAAGATTTTTTGTTGTCCTGTGCCCGCCGGTGGAAGAATCCATTCATTCAGTGATTGGCAATTCATGGATTAAATCAAATCCTTCAACGTTGTTCTCACAAGTGGCCTCAACCTTTCTTTCTAATCAAATGGATATTGTGGCTAATAGTGATTTTGTTTCTTTCCTAGCGACCCATTATCTTCAACCCTTCATTTTTTCCCCATCTGATTTGGATGCGTCTCTACATGCCTACTCCTTGGATATTTGTGACAATCGTATAGCGGGTATCTTTGCCAAATCTATCTTTCATGATTCTCTAATGATGGTGGTGGCCTTGCAAGCAATCAGGCATGGGCTTCTATCTAATAATGTGGAGTATATGTGAAAGGTGCTTCTCTCTGTTAAGACTAAGCTTGGTTCTACTCTATATGACAAAGCATTCATTTTGTTTAATGATGTGCACTACCTTCTGAAACATACGGAGGAAGAAGCCCTCTTACACCCTCCTCTACCTCATTTGCCTCCTAAAGTTGGTCCTTCGAATGCTGCTGATGACAAAGTGGATCATGTTGGTGATGATAATTCTTCTAGTAGCAGCAACTATTGAGCCTTTCCCTTTTGAAGGTTCTTTGGGCTCTCTTTTGTTGATGTCGTATACATAATTTTTTGTTAGTTGATCTTATTTCCAATTTGCTGGGTATAGCCATTTTCTTCTTCAGGCTACCTCTTTTGTAATTCTCCTTTCAATATAATTGTTACTAATTTTTTGTTCACACTTAAAATTAGTTGGACCTAAGTGTAGTTGTTCAAAAGGAATAAAAGAAAACTTCAAAGGTTAGGAATTCATTGACTGGTTAATGCCTTGACAGAGTGGAAGAGAATATCCAGTTGTTAGGATAACCCATCAGTCCAATCAGGACTAATAAGTTATCATGACAAGAGAATTGATTGTTAAGAAGTCAAAAATTCAAGAAATACAGTTGTTCTACACAATTTGATCTTTCAGGAGTTATAAGTTAAATTGATTATTCAGTTAATCAGTTTTGAATAAAAGAAGGAAAGATATTTGTATTGCACTGTTATTTCATGTCATACGTTGAACATACATTCAAGTATCTGTTACTTTATCTCATGCATTGATTGAAAAAGGAAATACATATACATCAAATACATAAGAGAAATTAATCGATCATGTTTAAAAGAAGTGTTCAAAAATATCCCACACAAGTCGTGGGAGTAACTAGACTGAGCAATTGCAGACATGCAAGCTATGCATCTGTTTGATAAAAGGAAAAGAAATGAACACAAGATAAGGTTAAACATCCATCATTGCCTAATGATGGCAGTTGGTGTTGAAGTTAGCCTTCAAGTCTTGAGTCTTTAGTCTTCACTCCAAGCCATCATCAGTTGAACCTACAAAATTTTGGGGACAGCCCTGTTAGTGCTCTGGATGTTTAAACTTATCACATGCTTTTATCAAACAGAGACATCTACTTATCACATCATGCATTTAGATGAGAAATTAGATCAGATAGATGACACAAATTAGGAAGAAATCATGAAGGAGATCAATCAACACTATCAGGTACTTTTTATGCTAACTTGTTTGTTCACTGTGCAAGTATAGGATAAGTTTTGTTGCTGACTTAAAGACAAATAAACATGTGGATTAAATGTGGCTCCCACAAGGTTTTGAGTCAAGCATGTTTCTTTTCATTTTTTGAAAAGAGTATCAGAAAAGACATGATGTATCATTCTGAGCTATATCATGCATCATCTAATCAACTTACAAAAAGGTTATGTCATCATGACAATGTTACAAGTTATTGGAACATATCAGAGTTACATGACTGAGTCAAGATTGAGAAAAACAAAATGCAGATATCAGGTTACAATCATCCAGGCTTCAGGAGCCATATAAGGAGGTGATACAAGTTTTTAGATTATTGTGCTTGATAAAGAGAAGAGAGTAAAGAAGGATAAGCAACTTATGTATGATTTGAACAAGTGCAAAATAAATCATGTGAAGAGTCATCTCATTATGACAAAGGAGTAACATATCAACACTCTATACTAGGTATTTCTCATATTGGTCTCATATTGATAAAGATGATCAAATTTTAACAGTGACATCACATTCAAGTTGCAAATATGTCATAGGGATAGTCAAGAAAAATGCCACATAGAACACCAGATGAGACAGCCTACATGGCAAGACAATCATATAAATACTATCCCAACTTGACTGTCATAAAGGAAAACCTCACAGGATATATGAGATAGGTGTAGCTTTCACATGCTATAGGCCAAAGATGCAAATGACAGATGCATATAGCATGCTCTCTGAAGAGCATTCATCAAATGATAAAGACTGTCACCTAGTAACAAAGATCTTATAAGAAGAACAAGCTATGGAACAGCTACATATATCATCATTGACATGACAATCAAGTACAAATCCAAAAGCAAGAGACAGTCATATCTAGAGTGGAAGGAAGCAAATACATTAAGTGGTGGAGTGTTAAGAATGCCACAGTCCAAAGATAAAAGGGTGGATTACATGCATTTCATCAACTATTTTGATCAAACAAACCTTATCTCAATCACCTTGGAGCTACAGGTGTAGGAGAAAGATGCATGATACATACGATGCAATAGACATTCAAGTGATTAAATAAGTAGGAGAGATAAGAACATGCTATCTATGCTACAGGTATATCTTGAGAACACACAAACAACCAAGGAGAAAATAGCATGACATCTATGTTATATTATAATCCAGATGCAAACAAAGACAATTACACAGTACAGGAGATGATCACACATGACAGCAGTCCATCATTTTACAGTTGGCAGACAAAAAGAGATAAAGTTTTTGATATGCAAATAAACTAAAGAAACCATTTATGCTATAGGAGAGCCTTCATTTTCAAGAAATATCAAAGTACAACTATAAGATACAGATGGAGGTAAATGGTAACAGTCGTTCATACAGAATATCAAAAAGACTTCTTATCATACCCTGTAGCTACAGTGGAGGGTAAATAAAGGTAAAGTGTATCATTAGCCATGACAGTCACAAGGAGTAGGAAGAAAAGGTATTGTATGAAGCAAACAAAAACTCTATTTATTAATACTTTAACTCTTAATGCTTTTGCCTACAGGAAGACCATAGTCAAGAAGGAAAGATTGCTCATGCTAAAATGTATACCCATATCAAGATATCAAACCCTAGTGCTCATTTTTGCACCCACATTCAAGAGGATTCAGATAAAAGAGAGATGCAGTCATAGCCATGCCAAAAGAGCAAGGTTTCTTATGATAACAGGTATACCCATCTACAAATTAAACAAAGTCTTTTCAAAGAAACATCAAACCCTTGTTTCTTACCAGTAAAATAAAAAGTAGTGAATACGACAAGAGAGTGTCCATGACAGATAGAAACCTTGAGAGTACAAACTGATCAAACCCTTTCCTTTAGGGTAAGTCAAATGAGAAAGAGATAATAGTAAAGAAAATGGCTATGGTAGTGTGAAGGAATTTTTGTGCATGGAGGGTTGAAACCCTAGTTTCAAAACTGAACAAACCCTCTATAGTCTACACATTTTGATGCCTATATATAGATGGAGCATGGCCATAATAGGTAGAGGTTTTGAAAGTGCAAAAAGTTGTCAAAACCCTCATCTCAAGATCTCAAACCCTCAGGTTTTCTGCATCTACAAACAAGTCAAGAGCTAAAAGAGATATATATAGTCATGACTGATAGTCATAAGCCATTTTTTGCCAAAAAATGCAATACCCATGACCACATATAGCCTTTGCCATTTTTCAAACTGTAAAAAGAGATAAATGAAGCTACAGAGGATGAAAAGTGACAAGTGCTTACCTCTTTTTTGATGACAGGAAGAGAGATATATCCACAGCCTCACAGTAGCCTTAAGGTTTCATGAATAGGTGAAGAGCATGAAAGAGGAAGGATGGAAAAATAGGAAAGAAGGTTAATGAATGCTCAACGATGAAGAGAGCCATGAATGAAGAAGGAGGCCACAACCATGAAAGAATAAAGCTATAGATCAAATAAAATGCTTCATATGAAACTCAAGCAAGTGTTACCTTCTTTATTAATGATGCAGAGTTCTAAGATACAACCAAGGATGCCATTGAGAGGACTAAAAAACCCAGAGATATGCTTCAAACCTTCAAACCCTAAGCCAGCATAATGCAGTTGCAGAGCATCGAAGAAATCAAGAATGAACAACTTTTTGGGTTGGCCCTTTACTTTTGTTCAAAGTTTCTTTTCTCAAGTGTTTTTTGACTTGCAAAAACAAAATAATTACCTTATCCAAGAAGTACCATGGTTAAGACTTTGGCCTTGAAAGATCCTAGCCATCATAACATGGAGTGGCTAACAACAATGCTTAACACTTAGATTTTATTAAGTCAAGAGGGTCAATATGATGAGAGAGAAAGGCTTCATGCCTTATAAACTTTTTAAAGATTCCTTGGAGGTCAGGTAATGCATGGACAAAAATACACATGCCAAAATTCCTTGTCTTTATTCAAAGCATCCAAAGGTAAGGATACTTCCTGATTATGCATGGTGGCTAACAAAGCCAAGAAGGTGTGATTTTAGACATGGTATCCATGAGGAGTGTGCATGGAGTTTTCCAAGGTAAGCATTTATGCATGGTGGCAGTATAATGGTGGCAGTATGATGGTGCAGTGATGGAGTCATGGAGTTGATTTTTTTTCCTTTCTTGACTTTAAGTTGCATATGAAGATATAAGGTGGTTTAGAAAATGTAAATGATATATATGTGCACTAAGGCATCAAAGGGGAGTCATAAGGATATTTATGCATATTGTTTTGTGCATGGAGTGTCATGATGCATGGAGTGACTCATTTTTTTTTATCTTGCAGAAAGAGATAATGTTTTTTTCATTAATCATGGAGTGATAAGGATAATTTTTTTTGCCTTAATATGTATTTGAATCATGCAAAATAGGCAAATGTAATTGGAGTGATAAGGAGTGATATTTTTCCTTCTAATCATGCACGATTTTAAAAATTAATTAATTGTAAATAAATAATAAAGTAATATTTTCCAAATTACTTTATTATTTTCCACAAGTTGTAAAATAAAAAATAGAACAAATTGTAACCAATAATAAAGTAATTATTCTATTACTTTATTATTTACTCACAATCAATTTTGCTCATGCAAAATCATGCAAATTGATTAGTTGAGTTAACTAGGACACCTAGGGGGTTTTGCATAATTTTTTGGAGTATTTTTAGTGTCCTTGGTCAACTTTTTGGTCAAACATATGGAGAGGCCCAAATTGAAGCTATTTTTGCTCAGTTTGTGATAGTTTTTAGGCCCTAATTTTGAGGATTTTGGTGTTTTCTTGGGAATGAGTATTTTTAGAGGCAATTATCTACAAGTCCATTTTTTTTGCATGCCTCTTGGAGAGAGCAAAGCTATATATTGTAAAGAAAAAGTTTGTTTTCCTAGTTCTTGATTCTCATTCTGATTCTGACAGATTAGAGAATTCTTGTAGCTCACTTTTATAGTTTTATTAAGAGATTAGCAAGTTACAGGTTATACTTTTGTCTTCTTTGTAGAACTTTCCTTTGTTTATTTTAGAGCAGTTGAATTACCTTTCCTTTTAGTGCTAATTATTGAATCAATTTTGATAAAATTTTGTTGTGTTTTATTATTGAACCTTTAAAATTATTTTCTCACTTCCTTTCTTGCAGCATTAAGCATATATTCATCACAGGCCTTAGGTTGTGTTAACCAGAAATAGTCTTTTTGTGTTGTAAAAAAATTATTTCCTTCATAAAAAACCTATTTTTAAACCTATCTTAGAATCACTTTTGTGATATTTATGCCAAGAAAATATGCAATTTGATCCACAATGTTTGTTCAAAAACTTGACTTTTATCTTTTATATTCAATTAATTTCTTTCTTCCCTTTTCCCAAATAGTAAAAACATACATCTCAATATGAACATCTAAAGGGAACTAGCCCACAATCTAGAGGTCTAATTCCATCATAGGGCACCCACAACCTGAAATTAGTCCCATGTTACATGGAATTGTAGTGCTTCACCAGCCTTGCATATGGGTGCAATTCCTAGTGATAATAGTTTTTAGCATGCTTGGTGGGACCTTTGAACTGATTTTCAGTTCATAAAACAACTTATCAGTTTGTTGTTTTGGTACGAACAACATATTTATTAGCCTTTTTAGAGGTTTATTTCAAGTACCTAGTGACTCTAATCTTTTGTTTTTATAGATTAGACTTTGCAGCCTATGAAAAGTATCACAAGTTCAGGTTTTAGTTGTTTTCCAACCCTTAAATGATTAAGCATGTCTACCTTTCATGGAAACATGTCATATCATGAAAATACTGCCAATCCTTCATCTTATTAGAAATATCAGATCATCCATGCTATTGGTTTTAGCCCAAATTCCATGGTTTTTTAAGGAAACCAGCATGCACAGTACTCTTACCTCCCACCCACCCCTGCCCAACCTTCATATCAACAATTACATTTTTAAAATCAGTCCCAAGGGGTTGAAGATATAAAGAACATCATGAATGACATGAAAAGCACTTTTCTAGAAATCAAAAATCTAGTTGAGGAGTTTAAGAGGCAACAAGAATATGAGTAGCAACTAGAGGAGATAGATTATCAGGCCTATCTCCATGAATAGGAATTAGAGGCACAAAAGATAGAATTCCAAGAAGATCTTGCAAGATAGATTGAAACAGAGGCACAGATGCAATATTTGTTTGTACAAATACAAAAGTAAAACATCCAAACAGCTGTATTGATTCCAGAGTAGCCTACTCAAAATGAGGTTAGTAGGTATAAAATTCCAAATTTTAGAAATTGTGATTTTGATTAGGAACCTATTAGCATTCAAAATCAAACCATTAATCCTTGGTATTAGTCACATCAAGTGCCTAAATTAAGTCATCACAGTCTTGAGCAACCATGGCAACCTTCTTGGACTAAGCATCCTGATTACAAAATGCCAAATCTTATTAAGCCTATCCCTTCCATACCAATCCAAGATTAGGAAGAGGAAAAGGTAGTAGTTTTGGAGCCTATGAAGATTCCAAGTTAGCATATTGAATAAGAGCATATCAAGATTCCTAGTTTCAACCCAATAGTTGAGGTTTTTTGCAGTCCTTCTTGTCCCACCAAATCATAAAAAGCATATGTGGAGCAAGAGGTTGTTGTTGTTTTTTCTATGTCCCCAGCTGAAAATGACCATAATGCCTATGAAGAGGATGCTGGTTCAGATTTTGTACTCAATCCTTTAAATTTTGAATCATTTGAAAAGTTTTCTAATTCTATTTACAAGATTAATGAAAGCAGGATGTAGATATTGGAAGGACAGAATCTTTAAATACAAAAGCAGGTTACCCACATTCTGATGCAGAAAGCCTCATGTGAAGAGGAAGAACTGGTTTCTCTGTTTGACTAGTTACTTGGTTTCATTGAGCCAGATGAAGAGGTCATACCAAAGGCAGAAATAATAGAACAACAAGAAGACATCAAAAAGTATGAAGAGTTGTTGTTTGAAGTTAAGAAGGTTGACAATATGATCTTGGATCAAGTAGAAGAGTGTGAAGGTAAACTTGTCATGCAACTTACACAACTGGTTGAAAGCTGTTATGAGGTAATAAACACTCCCCTTTTACCAAAGATTCAAGAAGACTATGATGAAATTTCATTTTGGGATGATCTTGAGTCCTTTGTGTCAAATTTAGATGGCAAACAAGATCAGGTTGAACATTTATTTGTGAAAGAAACAGAGGTTGAGTCTCATGAGCTAACTAACTTATTTGGTGAACCTCTTGAATCTATGCCTAACATTGAACAACTGGATAATATAACTCATTTGGATTTAATGCAAGATTGTGAGTTAGATGAGAACATGTTGTTAGGCATCATAGAAATCTTTTGTTCTAACATTGATGATCAAGTAATGTCAAATGAGCCAGCAATATGTGATTAATAGGATCGGGTATAAGAGTCAGACATTAGTTCATTTCATTCATTTGAGCTAATTTTTTCAAAGCAGGTTGAGATTGCAGGTGAAACTAGGACAACAGATCTAAATCAAGATATCAGGAGTGTTAGCAAAAGATTCATCATTACAAGAGGGTGTCCAATTAGACATTTAGCTGTCAGAGAGCTAAATAAGGAGGTACAGATTGCTAATGCACACACAGAGTAGAATTCAGCCTCAGAGCAGCAAAATCAGATCATATTTTTACCCCATGATAGGGATATGCATGATTAAAGGTTTGGATAATCGATGAGTTTGTTTCCATTCTCCAGATAATTTTGCAGCATTCTATAAGGTATGTCCTTATCGATCATATCATGTTAGTAGTAGATCACAATGCAGAACATCCTTCCTTAATCAGAAAGGGGAGTTATTTTAACCAAATAGTTAATGGATTTGTTTGACCAGCACCTTTGGCTGGTTAGTGTAGGGTAGGTAGAATTTCAGTTCAGTATTCGTTTCCAAGAAGTGCTTCTACACATGTTACTGGCTTTGTTTTAAGCAAGTCGGTTAGTTTCATTTTTTAGTTTTTGTTGCTGCTATTGTGTCTCAGTCAGTTTTGAGTTGCAAAATTTCTTCAAGATTCAGGGTAGAAAGGACTCTATGCCTAATGGAGTTACAAAGGTTACTGGTTCTAAACTATTTAGCAGGCAAACACTCCTGAGAGGTCACCATAAATGTTACTAATTTTTTGTTCACACTTAAAATTAGTTGGACCTAAGTGTAGTTGTTCAGAAGAAATAAAAGAAAACATGAAAGGTTATGCATTCATTGAATGGTTGATGCCTTGATAAAGTGGAAGAGAATATCCAGTTGTCAAGATAACTCATCAGTCCAGTCAGGACTGATAAGTTATCATGACAAGGGAATTGAGTGCCAAGAAGTCAAACATTCAAGAAATACAATTGTTCTACACAGTTTGATCTTTCAAGAGTTATAAGTTAAATTGATTATTCAGTTAATCAGTTTTGAATAAAAGAAGGAAATATATTTGTATTGCACTATTATTTCATTTCATGCTTTGAACATACATTCAAGTATCTGTTACTTTATCTCATGCATTGATTGAAAAAGGAAATACATATACATCATATGCATAAGATAAATTAACTAAACATGTTTAAAAGAAGTGTTCAAAAATGTCCCACACAAGCCATGGGAGTAACTAGAATAAGCAATTGCAAACATGTAAGCTATGCATTTGTTTGATAAAAGGAAAAGAAATGAACACATGATAAGGTTAAACATCCATCATTGCCTGATGATGGAGATTGGTGTTGAAGCTAGCCTTCAGCCTTTAGTCTTCAGTCTTCACTCCAAGGAATCGTCAGTTGAACCTACAAAATTTTGGGGACAGCCCTATTAGTGCTCCAGATGTTTAAAATTATCACATGCTTTTATCAAACAGAGACATCTACTTATTACATCATGCATTCAGATGAGAAATCAGATCAGATATATGACACAAATCAGGACAAAATCATGAAGAAGATCAATCAACACTATCAGGTACTTTTTATGCTAACTTGTTTGTTTACTATACAGGTATAGGACAAGTTTTGTTGCTGATTTAAAGACAAATAAACACGTGGATTAAATGTGGCTCCCACAAGGTTTTGAGCCCAGCATGTTTCTTTTCATTTTTTGAAAAGAGTATCAGAAAAGATAGGATGCATCATTCTAAGCTATATCATGCATCATCTAATCAACTTACAGAAAGGTTATGTCATCATGACATTATTACAAGTGATTGGAACAGATCAGAGTTACATGACTGAGTCAAGATTGAGAAAAACAAAATGTAGAAATCAAGTTATAGTCATCAAGGGTTCAAGAGCCATCTAAGGAGGTGATACAAGTTTTCAGATTATTGTTCCTGATAAAGAGAAGAGAGATAGAGTAAAGAAGGATACAACAACTTATGTATGATTTGAACAAGTGCAGAATAAATCATGTGAAGGGTCATCTCATTATGACAAAGGAGTAACATATCAACACTCTATAAAAGGTATTTCTCATAGTGTTCTCATATTGATAAAGATGATCAAAGTTTAACAGTGACATCACATTCAAGTTGCAAATATGTCATAGGGACAATCAAGAAAAATTCCACATAGAATAGCAGATGAGACGGCCTACATGGAAAGACAATCATATAAATACTATGCCAACTTGACTGTCATTAAGGAAAGCCTCACAGAATATATGAGATAGGTGTAGCTTTCACATGCTAGAGGCCAAAGATGCAAATGACATATGTATATAGCATGCTCTCTGAACAGCATTCATCAAACAATAAAGATTGTCACCTAGGAAAAGAGATCTTATAAGAAGAACAAGCTATAGAGCAGCTACATATATCATCATTGACATGACAATCAAGTACAAATCCAAAAGCAAGAGACAGTCATATCTAGAATGGAAGGAAGCAAATACATTAAGTGGTGGAGTGTTAAGAATGCCACAGTCCAAAGATAACAAGGTGGATTCCATGCATTTCATCAACTGTTTTGATCAAACAAACCTTATCTCATACACCTTGGAGCTACAGGTGTAGGAGAAAGATGCATGATACATATGATGCAATAGACATTCAAGTGATGAAATAAGGAGAGATAAGAACATGCTATCAATGCTATAGGTGTATCTTGAGAACACATAGATAGCCAAGGAGAAGATAACATGACATCTATGTTACAATATATTCCAAATGCAAACAAAGACAATTACACAGTGCAGGAGATGATCACACATGACAATAGTCCATCATTTTACATTTGGCAGGCAAAAAGAGATACAAGTTTTTGATATGCAAATAAACTAAAGAAACCATTTATGCTACAGGAGAGCCTTCATTTTCAAGAAATATCAAAGTACAGCTATAAGATATAGATGGAGGTAAATGGTAATAGTCATTCATACAGAATATCAAAAAGACTTGTTATCATACCCTGTAGCTATAGTGGAGGGTAAATAAAGGCCAAGTGTATCATTAGGCATGACAGTCACAAGGAGTAGGAAGCAAAGGAAAACTCCATTTATTAATACTTTAACTCTTAATACTTTTTCCTATAGGAAGACCATAGTCAACAAGGAAAGATTGCTCATGCTAAAATCTATACCCATACCAAGATATCAAACCCTAGTGCTCATTTTTGCACCCACAATCAAGAAGATTCAGATAAAAGAGAGATACAGTCATAGCCATGCTAGAAGAGCAAGGTTTCTCATGATAACAGGTATACTCATCTACAAATTTAACAAAGTCTTTTCAAACAAACATCAAACCCTTGTTTCTTACAAGTAAAATAAAGAGCAGTGAATACCACAGTAGAGTGTCCATGACAAATAGAAATATTGAGAGTACAAACTGATCAAACCCTTGACAGAAAGTTCAAACCCTTGTTTTTTCCCTTTAGGGTAAGTCAAATTAGAAAAAGATAATAGTAAAGAGAATGGCTATGGCAGTGTGAAGGAATTCTTGTGCAAGGAGGGTTGAAACCTTGGTTTCAAAACTAAACAAACTCTTGAGAGTCTACAGATTTTGATGCCTGTATATAGATGAAGCGTGGCCATAATAGGTAGAGGTTTTGAAAGTGCAAAAAAATGTCAAAACCCTCATCTCAAGATCTTAAACCCTTAGGTTTTCTGCATCTACAGACAAGTCAAGACCTAAAAGAGATATATAGAGTCATGGCCAACAGTGATAAGCCATTTTTTGCCAAAAAATGCAATACCCATGACCACATATAGCCTTTGCCATTTTTCAAACTGTAAAAAGAAACAAATGAAGCTACAGAGGATGAAAAATGACAAGTACTTACCTCTTTTTTGCAGATAGGAAGAGAGATATATCCACGGCCTCACAGTGGTCTTAAGCTTTCATGAATAGGTGAAGAGCATGAAAGACGAAGGATGCAGAAACAACAAAGAAGGTTAATGAATGCTCAATGGTGAAGAGAGCCATGAATGAAGAAGGAGGTTGCACCCATGAAAGAATAAAGCTACATATCAAATAATATGCTTCATATGAAACTCAAGCAAGTGTTACCTTCTTCATTAACGATGCATAGTTCCAAGATGCAACCAAGGATGCTGTTGAGAGGAGTTTAAAAACTAGAGATATGCTTCAAACCTTCAAACCCTAAGCCTGCATAATGTAGTTGCAGAACATCTAAGAAATGAACAATGAGCAACTTTAGGGTTGGCTCTATACTTTTGTTTGAAGTTTATATTCTCAAGTGTTTTTTGACTTGCAAAAACAAAATACTTACCTTATCCAAGAAGTGTCGTGGTCAAAACTCTGGTCTTGAACGATCCCAGCCATCATAACATGGAGTGGCTGACAACAATCCTTAACACTTAATTTTTATTAAGTTAAGAGGGTCAATATGATGAGAGAGAAAGGCTTCATGCCTTATAAGCTTTTTAAAGATTCCTTGGTGGTTGAGTAATGCATGGAAAAAAATACACATTCCAAAGTTCCTTGTCTTTATTCAAAGCATCCAAAGGTAAGGATACTTCTTGATTATGCATGGTGGCTAACAAAGCCAAGAAGGTGTGATTTTAGACATGGCATGCATGAGGACTATGAATGGAGTTTTCCAAGGCAAGAATTTATGCATGGTGGCAGTATGATGGTGCAGTGATGGAGTCATGGAATTGATTTTTTTTCCTTGCTTGACTTTAAGTTGCATATGGAGATATAAGGTGGTTTAGAAAATGTAAATGATATATATGTGCACTAAGGCAGCAAAAGGGAGTCATAAGGATGTTTATGCATTTTGTTTTGTGCATGGAGTGACTCATTTTTTTTATCTTGCAGAGAGATAACATTTTTTTCATTAATCATGGAGTGATAAGGATAATATTTTTTGCCTTAATATGTATTTGAATCATGCAAAATAGGCAAATGTAATTGGAGTGATAAGGAGTGATATTTTTCCTTCTAATCATACATGATTTTACAAATTAATTAATTGTAAATAAATAATAAAGTAATAATTTCCAAATTACTTTATTATATTTTCGAGAAGTTGTAAAATTGAAAATAGAACAATCAATTTTGCTCATGCAAAATAATGCAAATTGATTAGTTGAGTTAACTAGGCCACCTAGGGGGTTTTGTATGCTTTTTTGGAGTATTTTTAGGTCCTTTGTCAACTTTTTGGTCAAACTTATGGAGAAGCCTAAATTGAAGCTATTTTTGCTTAGTTTGTGGCAGTGTTTAGGCCCTAATTTTGAATATTTTGGAGGTTGCTCAGGAATCAATATTTTTAGAGGTAGTTATTTGCAAGTCCATTTTTTTTGCATGCCTCTTAGAGAGAGAAAACCTATATATTGTAAAGCAAAAGTTTGTTTTGCTAGTTCTTGATTCTCATTCTGATTTAGACAAATTGGAGAATTCTTGTAGCTCACTTTTACAGTTTTGTTGAGAGATTGGTAGGTTACATGTTATACTTTTGTCTTCTTTGCAAAACTTTCCTTTGTTTATTTCAGAGCAGTTGAATTACATTTCATTTTAGTGTTGATTATTGAAGTGATTTTGATGAAATTTTGCTGTGTTTTATTATTAAACCTTTAAAATTATTGTCTCACTTCCTTGCTTGCAGCATTAAGCATATATTCATCATAGGTCTTAGGTTGTGTTAACCACAAATAGTCTTTTTGTATTGTGAAAAAATTATTTCCTTCATAAAAAACTTGTTTTCAAACCTTCCTTAGAATCACTTTTGTGATATTTATGCCAAGTCTGGATTGTGTAAAAGTTAATTTTCTAAACAAACATTATGGATCAAATTGCATATTTTACCCAAATCAAGTGCATCACCAATTTTATCTTTTATATTCAATTAGTTTCTTTCTTCCATTTTCCCAAATAGTAAAAACATACATCTCAATAGAACATTTGAAGGGAACCAGCCCACAATCTGGAGGTCTAATTTCATCATAGGGCACCCACAACCTGAAATTAGTCCCATGTTACATAGAATTACAGTGCTTCACCAACCTTGAATATAGGTACAATTCCTAGTGAGAACAGTTTTTGGCATGCCCAGTGAGACCTTTGAATGAACTGATCAGTTTGTTGTTTTGGTATGAACAACAGATTTATTAGCCTTTTTAGAGGTTTATTTCAAGAACCTAGTGACTCTAATCTTTTGGTTTTATAGATCAGACTTTGCAGCCTATGAAAAGTATCACAAGTTTAGGTTTCATTTATTTTCCAGTCCTTAAATGATTAAGCATGTCTACCTTTCATGGAAACATGCCATATCATCCATCATATCATGAAAATACTACCAATCCTTCATCTTATCAGCCATATCAGATCATCCATGCTATTGGTTTTAGCCCAAATGCCATGGTTTTTCAAGGAAACCAGGATGCACAATACTCTTACCTCTCACCCACCCCTGCCCAACCTTCATATCAGCAATTACATATTCAAAATTAGTCCCAAGGGTTTGAAGATATAAAGAACAGTATGAATGACATGAAAAACACTTTGCTAGAAATCACAAAGTAGATTGAGGAGTTCAAGAGGCAACAAGAAGAGATGGATTATCAAGCCTATCTCCATGAACAAGAATTAGAGGAAGAAAAGATAGAATTCCAAGAAGATCTTGCAAGACAGATTGCAGCAAATGAGGCATAGATGTAGTATTTGCTTGTACAAATAAAAAAGTAGAACATCCAAATAGCTACATTCATTCTAGAGTAGCCTGCTCAAAATGAGGTTAGTAGGTATCAAATTCCAAATTTCAAAAATTGTGATTTTGATCTGGGTTCTGTTAGCATTAAAAATCAAACCATTAATCCTCAGTATCAGTCACATCAAGTGTCTGAATTAAGTCATCACAGTCTTGAGCAACCATGGCAACCTTCTTAGACTAAGCATCCTGATTACCAAATGCCAAATCTTATTAAGCCTATCCCTTCCATACCAATCCAAGATTAGGAAGAGGAAAAGGTAGTAGTTTCTAAGCCTATCAAGATTCCAAGTTGGCCTACTGAACAAGAGCCTATCAAGATTCCAAGTTTCAACCTAGCAGTTGAGGTTTTTTCTGTGTCCCCAGTTGAAAATGAGCATAATGCCTATGAAGAGGATGCTGGTTCAGATTTCATACTCAATCCTTTCAATTTTGAATCATTTGAAATTTTTTTTATGCTATTTACAAGATTAATAAAAGCAAGATGCATATATTAGAAGGATAGAATCTTCAAATGCAAAAGTAGGTTGCACACATTCTGATGCATAAAGCCCCATGTGAAGAGGAAGAACTGGTTTCATTGAGCCAAATGAAGAGGTCATACCACAGACATAAATAACAAAACAACAAGAAAACATCAAACAATATGAAGAGCTGCTGATTGAAGTTAAGTAGGCTGACAATCTGATCTTGGATCAAGTAGAAGAGTGTGAAGGTAAACCCGTCATGCAACTTACAGAGCTGGTTGAAAGTTATTATGAGGTAATAAACACTCCCCTTTTACCAAGAATTTAAGAAGACTGTGATGAAATTTTGTTTTGAGATGATCTTAAGTCCTTTGTGTCAAATTTAGATGGCAAACAAGATCAGGTTGAACATTTATTTGTGAAAGAAATAGAGGTTGAGTCTCATGAGCAAGATGACTTATTTGATGAACCTCTTGAATCTATGCCTAACACTGAACAACTAGATAATATAACTCATTTGGATTCAATGCAAGATTGTGAGTTAGATGAGAACATCTTGTTAGGCATCATAGAAATATTTTGGTCTAACATTGATGATCAGCTAATGTCAGATGAGCTAGCAATATCTAATCAACAAGATCAAGTTAAAGAGTTAGGTATTACTTGATTTCATTCATTTGAGCTAATTTTTTCAAAGCAGGCTGAGATTGTAGGTGAAAATAAGACAGCAGATCTAAATCAAGATATTAGGAGTGTTAGCCAAAGATTCATCATTGCAAGAAGGTGTCTAATAAGGCATTTAACTGTCAGAGAGATAAATAAGGAGGTATAGATTGCTAATGTACCCACAGAGCAGAATTCAGCCTCAGAGTAGCAAAATCAGATCATATTTTTACCCCATGATAAGGATATGAATGATCAGGTTTGGATAATTGGTGATTTTGTTTCCATTCTTCAGATAGTTTTGAAGCATTCTATAAGGTATGTCCTTATCAATCATATCATGTTAGTAGCAGATCACATTGCAGAACATCCTTCCTTAATCAGAAAGGGGAGTTATTTTAACCAAACAGTTAATGGATTTGTTTGACCAGCAACTTTGGCTAGTTAGTGTAGGGTAGGTAGAATTTTAGTTCAATATTCATTCCCAAGAAGTGCTTCTGCACATGTTACTGGCTTTGTTTTAAGCATGTCACTTAGTTTTTTTTAGTTTTTGTTACTATTGTTGTGTCTCATTCAGTTTTTACTTGCAGAATTTTTTTAAGATTCAGGATAGAAAGGACTCTATGCCCAATGGAGTTACAAAGGCTATTGGTTCTAAACTGTTTAGTAGGAAAACATCCCTAAGAGGTCACTAGTAATGTTACTAATTTTTTGTTCACACGTAAAATTAGTTGGACCTAAGTGTAGTTGTTCAGAAGGAATAAAAGAAAACTTCAAAGGTTATGTATTCACTGAATGGTTGATGCCTTGACAGAGTGGAAGAGAATATCCAGTTGTTAGGATAACCCATTAGTCTAGTTAGGATTGATAAGTTATCATGACAAGAATATTGATTGTCAAGAAGTCAAACATTCAAAAAATATAATTGTTCTACACAATTTGATCTTTCATGAGTTATAAGTTAAATTGATTATTCAGTTAATTGGTTTTGAATAAAAGAGGGAAAGATATTTGTATTGCACTATTATTTCATGTCATGCTTTGAACATACATTCAAGTATTTGTTACTTTATCTCATGCATTGATTGAAAAAGGAAATACATATACATCATAGGCATAAGAGAAATTAATCGATAATGTTTAAAAGAAGTGTTCAAAAATGTCCCACACAAGTCATGGCAGTAACTAGAATGAGCAATTGTAGAAATGCAAGCTATGCATCTATTTGATAAAAGGAAAATAAATGAACACATGATAAGGTTAAACATCCATCATTACCTGATGATGGAGGTTGGTGTTGAAGCTGGCCGTCAAGTCTTCAGTCTTCAGTCTTCACTCCAAGCAATTATCAATTGAACCTGCAAAAGTTTGGGGACAACCTTGTTAGTGCTCCATATGTTTAAAATTACCACATGCTTTTATCAAATGGAGACATATACTTATCACATCATGCATTCAGATGAGAAATCAGATCAGATATATAACACAAATCAGGAAGAAATCATGAAGAAGATCAATCAACACTATCAGGTACTTTTTATGCTAACTTATTTGTTCACTGTGTAGGTATAGGACAAATTTTGTTGTTGATTTAAAGACAAATAAACATGTGGATTAAATGTGGCTCCCACAAGGTTTTGAGCCCAGCAGGTTTCTTTTCATTTTTTGAAAAGTGTATTAGAAAAGGCATGATGCATCATTCTAAGCTATATCATGCATCATCTAATCAACTTACAGAAAGCTTATGTCATCATGACATTATTACAAGTGATTGGAACAAATCAGAGTTGCATGACTGAGTCAAGATTGAGAAAATCAAAATGCAGAAATCAGGTTACAGTCATCTAGGCTTTAGGAACCATCTGAGGTGATACAAGTTTTTAGATTATTGTGCCTGAGAAAGAGAAGAGAGATAGAGTAAAGAAGGATACAACAACTTATGTATGATTTGAACAAGTGCAGAATAAATCATGTGAAG
Source organism: Cunninghamia lanceolata (assembly GCA_027924645.1). Taxonomy (NCBI): domain Eukaryota; kingdom Viridiplantae; phylum Streptophyta; class Pinopsida; order Cupressales; family Cupressaceae; genus Cunninghamia; species Cunninghamia lanceolata. The sequence goes on from BSBN01001435.1 coordinate 2,831,903, forward strand.
GGTCATCTCATTATGACAAAGGAATAACATATCACACTCTATACTAGGTATTTCTCATATTGTTCTAATATTGATAAAGATGATCAAAGTTTAATAGTGACATCACATTCAAGTTGCAAATATGTCATAGGGATAGTCAAGCAAAAAGCCACATAGAATAGCAGATGAGATAACCTACATGGAAAGACAATCATATAAATACTATGCTGACTTGACTGTCATAAAGGAAAGCCACACAGGATATATGAGATAGGTATAGCTTTCACATGCTAGAGGCCAAATGCAAATAACAGATGCATACAACATGCTCTCTGAAGAGCATTCATCAAATTATAAAGACTATCACCTAGTAACAAAGATCTTATAAGAAGAACAAGCTATGGAGCAGCTACATATATCATCATTGACATGACAATCAAGTAAAAATCCAAAAGCAAGAGACATCAATATCTAGAATGAAAGGATGGCACAAATACATTAAGTGGTGGAGTGTTAAGAATGTCATAGTCCAAAGATAACAAGGTGGATTCCATGCATTTCATTAACTATTTTGATCAAACAAACCTTATCTCATACGGCTTGGAGCTATAGGTGTAGGAGAAAGATGCATGATACATATGATGTAATAGATATTTAAGTGATGAAATAAGTAAGAGAGATAAGAACATGCTATCTATGCTACAGGTGTATCTTGAGAACACATAGACAACCAAAGAGAAGATAACACGACATCTATGTTACAGTATAATCTAGATGCAAACAAAGACAATTACACAGTGCAGGAGATGATCACACATGACAGCAGTCCATCATTTTTTAGTTGGCAGGCAAAAAGAGATACAAGTTTTTGATGTGCAAGTAAATTAAAGAAACCATTTATCCTATAGGAGAGCCTTCATTTTCTATAAATATCAAAGTACAACTATAAGATACAGATGGACGTAAATGGTAACAATCATTCATATATAATATCAAAAACACTTGTTATCATACCCTATAGCTACAGTGGAGGGTAAATAAAGGCAAAGTGTATCATTAGCCATGACAGTCACAAGGAGTAGGAAGAAAAGGTGTTGTATGAAGCAAATAATAACTCCATTTATTAATACTTTAACTCTTAATGCTTTCGCCTACAGGAAGACCACAATCAAGAAGGAAAGATTGCTCATGCTAAAATGTATACCCATATTAAGATATGAAACCATAGTGCTCATTTTTTCACCCACAGTCAAGAAGATTCAGATAAAAGAGAGATACAGTCATAGCCATACTAGAAGAGCAAGGTTTCTCATGATAAAAGGTATACTCATCTGCAAATTAAATAAAGTCTTTTCAAACAAACATCAAACCCTTGTTTCTTACAAGTAAAATAAAGAGCAGTGAATACCACAAGAGAGTGTCCATGACAGATCGAAACCTTGAGAGTACAAACTGATCAAACCCTTGACAAAAAGTTCAAACCCTTGTTTTTTCCCTTCAGGGTAAGTCAAATGAGAAAGAGATAATAGTAAAGAAAATGGCTATGGTAGTGAGAAGAAATTTTTGTGCAAGGAGGGTTGAAACCCTAGTTTCAAAACTAAACAAACCCTCGACAGTCTACACATTTTGATGCCTATATACAGATGCAACATGGCCATAACAGGTAGAGGTTTTGAAAGTGGAAAAAGATGTCAAAACCCTCATCTCAAGATCTCAAACCCTCGGGTTTTCTACATCTACAGACAAGTCATGAGCTAAAGGAGATATATGTAGTCATGGTTGATAGTCATAAGCCATTTTTAGCCAAAAAATGCAATACTGATGACCACATATAGCCTTTGCTATTTTTCAAACTGTAAAAAGAGACAAATGAAGCTACAGAGGATGAAAAATGACAAGTGTTTACCTCTTTTTCACTGATAGGAAGAGAGATATATCCACAGCCTGATAGTGGCCTTAAGCTTTCATGAACATGTGAAGAGCATGAAAGAGGAAGAATGCAAAAATAGGAAAGAAGGTTAATGAATGCTCAACGATGAAGAGAGCCATGAATGAAGATGGAGGCCACAGCCATGAAAGAATAAAGCTATAGGTCAAATAAAATGCTTCATATGAAACTCAAGTAAGTGTTCCCTTCTTTATTAACGATGCAGATGCAACCAAGGATGTTGTTGAGAGGAGTGAAAAACCAAAGATATGCTTCAAACCTTCAAACCCTAAGCCAGCATAATGCAGTTGCAGAGCATTGAAGAAATGAAGAATGAGCAACTTTTAGGGTTGGCTCTTTACTTTTGTTCAAAGTTTCTTTTCTCAAGTGTTTTTTGACTTGCAAAAATAAAATAATTACCTTATCCAAGAAGTGTCGTGGTCAAGACTTTGGTCTTGAAAGATCCTAGCCATCATAATATGGAGTGGTCAACAATAATGCTTAACACTTAATTTTTATTAAGTCAAGAGGGTCAATATGATGAGAGAGAAAGGCTTCATGCCTTATAAACTTTTTAAATATTCTTTGGTAGTCAGGTAATGCATGGACAAAAATACACATGCCAAAGTTCCTTGTCTTTATTCAAAGCATCCGAATGTAAGGATACTTACTGATTATGCATGGTGGCAAACAATGCCAAGATGGTGTGATTTTAGACATGGCATGCATGAGGATTGTGCATGGAGTTTTCCAAGGTAAGCATTTATGCATGGTTGCAGTATAATGGTGGCAGTATGATGGTATAGTGATGGACTCATGGAGTTGATTTTTTTTCCTTTCTTGACTTTAAGTCGCATATGGAGATATAAGGTGGTTTAGAAAATGTAAATGATATATATGTGCACTAAGGCAGCAAAGGGGAGTCATAAGGATGTTTATGCATATTGTTTTGTGCATGGAGTGTCATGATGCATGGAGTGAATCATTTTTTTTATCTTGCAGAGAGAGATAATGTTTTTTTCATTAATCATGGAGTGATAAGGATAATTTTTTTTGCCTTAATATGTATTTGAATCATGCAAAATAGGCAAATGTAATTGGAGTGATAAGGATTGATATTTTTCCTTCTAATCATGCATGATTTTACAAATTAATTAATTGTAAATAAATAATAAAGTAATATGTTTCAAGGTACTTTATTATTTTCCACAAGTTGTAAAATTAAAAATAGAACAAATTGTAACCAATAATAAATTATTTATTCTATTACTTTATTATTTACTGACAACCAATTTTGCTCATGCAAACATGCCAATTGATTAGTTGAGTTAACTAGGCCACCTAGGGGGTTATGCATGATTTTTTGGAGTATTTTTAGGGTCCTTGGTCAACTTTTTTGTCAAACATATGGAGAGGCCCAAATTGAAGCTATTTTTGCTTAGTTTGTGGCAGTTTTTAGGCCCTAATTTTGAGGATTTTGGAGATTGCTCAGGAATGAGTATTTTTAGAGGCAGTTATCTGCAAGTCCATTTTTTTTAATGCCTCTTGGAGAGAGAAAACCTATATATTGTAAAGCAAAAGTTTGTTTTGCTAGTTCTTGATTCTCATTCTGATTGAGACAGATTGGAGAATTCTTGTAGCTCACTTTTATAGTTTTATTGAGAGATCAATAGGTTATAGGTTATACTTTTGTCTTCTTTGCAGAACTTTTCTTTGTTTATTTCAGAGCACTTAAATTACCTTTCTTTTTAGTGCTGATTACTGAAGTGATTTTGATAAAATTTTTCTAAGTTTTATTATTAAAGCTTTTAAAATTATTGTCTCACTTCTTTGCTTGCAGCATTAAGTATATATTTATCATAGGTCTTAGGTTGTGTTAACCAAAAATAGTCTTTTTGTGTTGTGAAAAAATCATTTCCTTCATAAAAAACTTGTTTTCAAACCTTCCTTAGAATCACTTTTGTGATATTTATGCCAAGTCTAGATTGTGTAAAAGTCAGTTTTCTCAACAAACATTGTGGATCAAATTGCATATTTTTACCCAAATCAGGTGCATCGCCAATTTTATCTTTTATATTCAATTAGTTTCTTTCTTCTCTTTTTCCAAATAGTAAAAACATACATCTCAATAGAATATTTGAACGGAACCAGCACACAATCTAGAGGTCTAATTTCATCATAGGGCACCCACAACCTGAAATTAGTCCCATGTTACACAAAATTGTAATGCTTCACCAGCCTTGCATACATGTGCAATTCCCAGTGATAACAATAATAGAAGGAAACTTCATCACCTATGATTTATCAAAAAAAATTAAATTAAATTTTTTAAAAATAAAAACCAAAAAAAAAGTGACAAAGTGAGAAAATCAAAGTAACTATGAAAAAGCATATCCCTCAGGATACTTTAGATATTTTTTTTTAAATATAAATATACTAGTAATATTAGCACTTGCAGCCATAGGAGGTTCAAGGGATACATCATCATGAAATTGAAGGTAACATTTAAATGTATAATTAGTCATATAACAATATATCTATACATGATTTTACTAAATATTTGATTCTTGGTTTGCACAAATAATCATTCTATAATTATTTAGTTATATGGTATTCAATATGGATGTATTTAATTTGATCTTCCTATGTCTAAATGTGTAAAGTTCACATTCCATTACAAAAGTTATTGAAGTAAATAATCCACTTAATTACATCAATTTAAGTAAAAAGATAGATCTCATAAACATTAATCAATAAAATCATTAAATCTTACAAATCACATGCTTAATCTAGGTGTCAGCACTATAAAAGAATATACAATGTCCATTGGCTTTCATGCCATAAATCATCCAATGATAATTACAAGGTACAATAATCATGTACAATATAAGAATAATAAATCAAATGAAACTCTCCAGCCGCCACGAACCCTCAAGGTCCTCCACAAGATGAGAGATGGGAACATGGCTGAAGGACTTTTCCACCCAACCATGAAGAAATTACACTTGCCAAAATCCCTTCATAATACAAAGGAAACCTAACCCTACATGAAACGTCTAGCACCTAGAAACAACTGGTAGGAGGGAATACCTGATGCAACCTCAAGTCTAAATGCAAATATAAATGATGATGTGCAAATGTTTCACAATAGGATGTGGTAGAAATATATATAAATAAAGTTTTGTTAGACAAATATTCATCTATTTCAATGAATCCCTAGCTTGGCCAAGCATATAAAATAGTTTAAGGTTAAATCCTGAAAAGAGGAAAAGCCATCTTTGATATTCCACATTCGGTATCTTAGCCCAAAAAGCAACCCCAAACACACATAAGAGATATTCTACTTTCTTTTCAAAATAAATAGCAACCCATGTTCACCTAAAATCCATTTCTTTTGCATAATTCACAAAACACACATTCAGGCATGTAATAAATATGAACATCATTTGTTCATTTAAATGCAAATATATATAGAATCTATAAACTGGTTATATTCCTAAACCCATATTTCATTCTTTTCAATATTTTGAAGAAAACTAATGTTAACTACTTTCTACCCATAAGCTAGTTTATAATTCAAAGCAATTAATTGTAATAGGGATTTAATAAGAGTGTATAAATATTGCCTACAAAACATTATTTAAAATCAAAGGCATAGGTAATAATGAGAAAATCTACTATTTCTATTCCAAGTAATAATCTAACTACTAGATAGGAATTATTAAATCAAGCTACAAGAATAGAACATGTCTTCAGTGATAGGAAGAATAGTATGGCGATAGGGATAGAACAACTGTTGCGACATAGATAAATTAAACAATATGTACATGATAAAAAATTTATTCTACTAAAGACACTATCCTAGTATTCTATAGTAACAACGATTAATTCTCTAAAGAAAAGAGGATAAGTCCACTATGACAGGAACAAATATTTAGTAGTAACATATACAAACATAATAGGTTATAGGAATAGTAAAATCTATAGGAAGTATGTCTATAGAAATAGATAACTCTGACAGGAATGAGTAAAATAGTGCCATGGATAAATAAAACTACAACTAGTTGATACACAAGCTAATACCAATAATAGAGGTTGATAATACGAAGACTGTCACTAGAGTACAGATCTGATAAGTAAGTAAGTTGACTACAGTGTAAGAGGTCGATTAAGGATGGTACATGCCAAAAGAAATATTTAAAAGACCAAGATTCTTATAGGCTAAATGTTTAGCAAGCCATTGGAAAATAGATCAGGCCGACAACACAAGAAGTCGATAAACAACCAGGTCGAACCAAGTATGGAGGTCATCGGTATTTTATTAGACAAAGAGGATGAGGATAAGAGGACTCAAAGTAGAGACTATCAAAACATGCATCAGGAAACTATTACAGGACTGAGAAAGGTAAGTTATAGGCATGGAGAAAATTTGGCCGACGAGGATAACGTTTTAGACTGATAGAACAACATAACTAGAATAATAGATTAAACATACCACATAGTCTATCATAAAAAATTTGATTAAATAATTTATACACAACAATTTATTTGTAAATTCAAGAAAACTTAGGAAAGAGTACTTGGATATATATATATATATATATACGATCCTGTAGATGGAAAATTCCCCTTCCTATCACTATGATCACTGTCCTCCTTTTCTCTTCTGTTGCTAAATATTTCCTTCTCTTGCCTTAGTCTCCTTTCATCATTGTTTAGTGGTAAATTTTCTGATTCTAATTCCTGATGGATCCCTCTACTGTGTGTTTTTTATCCAAAATTCCTCTTCCAATAATAATCCCTGTATTTTTAGATTCTAACCCTTTATTGATAAACTTCTAGTTTATCTTATGTTTACATGTGCTTGGCATCCAACTCCCCTGATTTGCGCTAGCAAACTCCTTTATTACTGTTGTTCCCCATTTGCATGCCATTAGATTATTATTATCATATTTAGTTTTCTATATATATTATATATTATTAATATAATATATTTGTCTTTAATAAAACATAATTGTTTTTAAGTCTAACGAAGATATTATTTTCAAACAATAATATATTATATAAATAGGAAAACATTTTTATTAAATTTATAATTAAATAATATCACATGCATAATTCCACTAATATAAATCGAAGGAACATAATACTTTCAGGACAAATTTATGCATTCAAATAGACTTACTATAGAAACTAAAACACATGCTTTTCTAATTATTAAAAATCAATCACATTCATTTACCACATGAAATGCTTAAACAAGACTACAAACCAAATAATGATGCATAAATAAAACCATTCAGAGATGTAGTATGACATGAAACTACGTGAGTGTGTGCATGCATCAAGTTTATCCATCCTATCAGTTCTTGTCGGGTGGCTAGAACATCTCTACCTCAGCCATGTTCTCATCTTCGATGAGTACCTGCATTCAGTCGCACTCAGCTCCACACCAATAGGTTAGTTTGTCAAAATCATAGTAAAAAAAAAACATAATGTACATCCATAATTGTACCAATAATATTTTATTATTAAATCAACTTTTCAAAATCACACATTTATAACTTTGTGGTAATTACTTTCACACACATGGAATCACTCATAGTAAAAACAATCATAGTAAATTTCCAATAATCTAATTAATAATGTAGTCTATAAAATAAGATTTGACATCATTCCCCACTAGGAGGAGACATCATCCTGATGTCTTATTACACAACTAAAAATAATAATGTATCAATCTACCACTAACAATGTATCCAAAGTATCACAAAAACAAATAAGAGTAACTCAAAGTATCATCATCTATGCATGAATAAGTAAACTATGTTATACCCTCAAATAAGGAAAATATTTGTCAATCTCCTTTGCATCCTCCCATGTGGCACTGTCCATAGAATATTGGTCCCACTGGACCTTGTACTGCACAATATCCCTGTTACGCAACTTCACGTTGCACCTCTCTAAAATTTGAGTGGGCTCCACCAACACCACTCCTCAATCCTGAACCTGTAAAGCATGCCAATCAAGAATGTGTGAAGCATCAGGATGATAAGGCTTAAGTAAAGACACATGAAAAACATTATGGATTCTGGAAAGTGCAGGCAGTAGAGAAAGTCTATAAGCTACAAGACTGATCACTTCCAAGACATCAAATGATCCTACGAATCGAGGAGCTAGTTTGGACATTTTGCCAAATGACACTAAACTCTTCTAAGATTTGACCCTCAAGAAGACTTTGTCAACATATGAGAGTTGTCTAGGTGTCCTATTTCTATATGCATAACTCTTCTGATGATCTAAGGCTTGCTTCAGTTTCTCTTTGATCAACCTCATTTGATCATCTATTTACCTTAACATATCAGAACCAATCACTATTCTATCCTCTACCTTGTCACAACTGATAGGTGTTTGACACCTATGCCCATAAAGACCTTCGAATGGTGTCATTCTTAATGACGCGTGGTATGGATTATTTTATGCAAACTCTACCAATGGAAGATACTCCTCCCATTTGTACTCTTGATCCATACAATACATCTTGAGAAGGCCTTATACAACCTGATTAACTCTTTCCATCTAACCATTCATTTGAGGATGATATGCTGAAATGAAATTCAACTTGGTGTCCAAAGCTATATTTAGAGTTGTCCAAATTATGAAAGTCATGCAAATGTATCATCTAAAATGATCATCTCCAACACTCCATGCAATTAGAAGATTTCCTAAATGAACTTTTTAGCTCGCACCAAAGAACCATCTGAAAGATTCTCTACTATAAAATGTGCTACTTTTGTCAACTTGTCTACAACTACGAAGATGACTTTATGTCAATTCTTAGACATGGGCAACCCCTAAATAAAATCCATAATTATCACTTGCCACTTATATTTAGGAACATTGTGTGGGTACAACAATCCTACTAGATGCACATGCTAAGCTTATGTCTATTGGCACTCCAAACAACAAGCCACAAATTTTGTTACATCCTTCTTAAGTTTAGGTTAAAAGTATAAGGGTCTCAAACCTTCAACCATCCTTTTCACTCCAGGGTGCCACAAATATATAGTGTTTGTGGATCTCCTCAAGCACTAACTTTCTCAACTCCCCTGAGTTAGGAATATACATTCTTCCTTGATATCTCAAAATCCCATCTGACTTAATCATATATCCATCAAATCAATGATCTAAGGGGTTTTCTTCTAAAGCTTGCTTTACTCTTTCATAATGTTCATCCCCTTACAAGTTCTAAATTACTCTTTGTCTCAAATTGGATCTCATGGTAACCATGGTAGCCAAATGTTTTCTCCTACTAAGATCATCTACTACTTTATTCTCCTTTCCTTTTATGTACTCAATCTCAAAGTCAAACTCACAAAGAAATTCTAACCATCTTCTTTGTCATGCATTAAGGTTAGATTGAGTAAATATGTACTTGAGCCCTTAATGATCTATATTTAACTCAAATGACTTGCCTAGAAGATAATGCCTCCACATCTAAAGTGCATGAACTATGGTGGCTAACTCAAGGTCATGTGACACATAGTTTAACTCATATTGCTTTAACTTCCTTGACTCATATGCAACCACTTCCTCATTCTGCATCAACACTCCTCCTACTCCTCCTCCTGAAGCATCAGTTATAACTATGAAATGACCATTAGGATCTAGTATGGTCAATATAGGAGCAGTTGTGAGCTTTTCCTTTAACACTTGGAAAGCTTTCTCACACCTTTCTATCCATTCTAACTTTTTACCTTTCTTCTGTAGAGAGGTAATTAAAGCTGCTATAGTTGAGAATCCTTCCACAAACTTTACGTAATATCCTGGAAGTCCCATAAAACTTCTGATTTCTATCACATTTTGAGCTGTAGGCCATTCCATTACCGTCTTAATCTTTTTAGGTTAATCTGTAATCCCTTCAGCTGAGATCACATGATGAAGATAATGCACCTTATCCTGGTAGAATGTACACTTAGATAGCTTATCAAAAAGTTTTCACTCTCTTAGACATTGTAAGACTATCCTCAAATGCCTTTCGTGCTCTACCATTGATTTAGAGTATACCAATATATCATCAAGAAAGATCAACACAAAATCATCTATGAAATCACTGAATATGCTATTCATCAAATTCATGAAGGCTGTTGGAGCATTAGTCAACCCAAATGGTACCTTTGTGAACTTATGGTGGTCATAACAAGTTCTAAAAGTTGTCTTAGAGATGTCCTCATCCTTAATCCACAACTGGTGATAGCCAGATCTCATGTCTATCTTTGAGAACATTATGGCTTCCTTCATCTAATCAAAGAGCTCATCTATTCTAGGGAGTGGGTTCTTGTTCTTTATAGTAGCTTTGTTTAGCATCCTATAATCAATGCATAATCACAAGGTCTCATCCTTCTTCTTTACAAACATGACTGGTGCACCCCAAGGTGACACGCTTGGTCTTATGAACCCTTGGTTCAACAACTCTTACAAATGTGCTTTAAGCTCATACAATTCTATAGTAGTCATCCTATAGGGTTCCTTAGATTGCGGCTTAATCCCTAGTAGAAAATCAATTGAGAGGTCAAATTCTCTCTTTGGCGGTAACTCTGACAACTCCATCAGAAATATATCTTGGAATTCTCTAAGGATTGGATAGTCACTAAATGTTGTTTCTTCATTGTCAAGGTCCTTTACTTGGACAACATAAATGGAACACCCTTTCCTCTTGGATTTCTTTAACTACATAGCTGAGATTTGTCTAAGTTCTAAAGGTCTCTTAAATCTGTTAATCTCCACCTAATTTCCTAAGTCATCCAAACATCTGACAACCTTGTCTTCATAGTTTACTATTGACTTATGTTCAGCTAACCAGTTGATTCCCAATATCACATCATAAGACCCTAAAGGTACTACATTCAGATTGACTTGCATTTGAAAACTTGGAAGCTCTAACGCACTACATGCTAGACATGAATCTACTCTCTTTTATGCTCTATTGCCATATTGTACCATCCAAGAGTTTTCCATATGCCTAGGTCTAATAGATAGCTTTGATACTACTCTTGGATCTACAAAACATTCTGTCGTACCACTATCAATCAAAATAGAAATAGGTAGTCCATAGAGCTTACCTTGAAACTATATAGGTGTTGCCTGAAAGTCATCTTGCCGATTGTCGACTATGACATGTATCTAGTGCTGAGGTGTGCCCTGTTGATTCCTGTTTCCTCGCCCTACTGATCTTTGGGGACAAGTGTTAGCATAATTCTCACCTCCACAAACATAACATCCACCATGAGGTGCCTTTGGTCCTTCTGACCTATCCCACTAGTTATTGTTGCAGTTGTTGTTATTATTGAAGTTTCCTATTTTGTTTCCACCATTTCCATCCTAAGAGTTGTTACCTCTCTTCAAATTTCTGATTTTCCAGCTGTTATTGCCTTGATTGCTATTTTGATTATTGTTATAATTCTGGGATCTCTTGTTTACAAACTTCACGTCTCTCTACTTTTGGTAACTAGCTCCTTGTTGCAGCTTCTGCTCTTGCTTAATAGCTTTCTCAAAAACTGCATCCATGGTCAATGGATTGTGAATGTCTACCTCTGCTCCAATTTGGGGCCTTAAGCCTAATATAAACTTCATAGTTTTAAATCTCTCATCCATCTGGTATTGCAGAACATACTTAAGTAAGTGATAGAATCTTTTCCAATACTAGGTTAGCGATATTCCTCCTTGTATTAAATTTTGAAACTTTGTCATCTTCTTATCAAAGAAGAGCTATGGTAACCATCTTTTCATGAAGAGCTATGGGAAAAGTTCCCAAATGATTTCCCCAACCAACAACCTTTTATCTACCTTTTCATTATCCCACCAAGTTGTTGCTTCTCCAGTAAGCTGGTAGGAACCCCACATTACCTTCGTCTCATCGGGAATATTTCAGAGCTCAAAGTATTTTTCCATTTCTATGACTCATGTTTTAGCTCCATCATCAATGGTCCTTCCATCAAACTTGGGTGGTGAGACCTTCTTGAGGTCTTTTCCCAACATCTCTACAATCCTTCCTCGATTATTCACATTCACTTCAACCTCATCAATTTGTGCCTCAGCCCTTGGGTTCTTATTCTATGCATTCACCATTAGGTTCTTATTACCCTAATTCACATTTGCACCTCCTTGGTTTTGGTTTTGATTCTTCTCTCTATAGTTCCCTCTAATTTACTGCTAAAGATTATCATTCTCATACCCTGTTGGGTTAAGAGAGTAGGAATTCATCCAATCTTCCACCTTGATCATTGTTGGTGTCACCACGATTCCTTTCATTTTGTGCATTGTCTAATCCTTCACTATGATTAGTGTTTCTCATATTCATGATGATTAATCTGCATCAAGTTAGAACTTAGCGTAAAAGTCCAAAAAGGCCCTAGTGTCCAACCTAGAGCTCTGATACCAAATGTAAAGTTCGTATTCTATCACAAAAGTTACTAAAGCAAATAATCCACTTAATTACATCAACTCAAGTAAAAGGATAGATCTCATAAACATTAATCAATAAAGTCATTAAATCTTACAAATCACATGCCTAATCTATGTGTTACCACTATAAAATATTATATAGTATCCATTGGATTTCATGCCATAAATCATCTAATGATAATTACAAGGTACAATAATAATGTATAATATAAGAATAATAAATCAAATCAAACTCTCTAGCCGCCACGAACCCTCATGGTCCTCCGCAAGCCAAGAGATGGGAACATGGCTTAGGCATTTTTTTGCTCAACCATGAATCAATTACACTTCCCTAGATCCCTTCATAACATGAAGGAAACCCAGCCCTGCACAAAACATCTAGCATTCTAGAAACAACTAGTAGGAGGGAACACCTAATGCAACCTGGAGTTTAAATGTAAATCTAAATGATGATGTGCAAATGTCTCACAATAGGATGTGGCAAGGATATATATAAATAAAGTTTTGGTAGACCAATATTCATCTATTTCAATGAATCCCCAGCTTGGCCAAGCGTATAAAATAGTATAAGGTCAAATCCTGACAAGAGGAAAAGCCATCTTTGGTATTCCACATTCAACATCCTAGCTCAAAAACTAAGCCCAAACACACATAAGAGATAATCTATTTTCTTTTCAAAACAAATAGCAACACATGTTCATGCAAAATCCATTTCTAATTCCTTTCTTTTGCATAATTTACAAAACACACCTTCAAGCAAGTAACAAATAGGAACATCATTTATTCATTTAAATGCATATATATATATATATATATATATATATATATATATATATATATATATATATATATATATATATATATATATATATATATATATATATATATATATATATATATATATATATTCCCCAACCCATATATTATTCTTTTCAATACTTTGAGAAAACTAATGTTAACTACTTTCTACCCATAAGTTGGTTTATAACTCCGAGCAATTAATTGTAACAAGGATTTAATAAGGGTGTATAAATATTGCCAACAATGCATTATTTAAAATCAAAGGCATAGGTAATAATCAGAAAATGTACTATCTATGTTCCAAGTAATAATCTAACTGCTACATGAAATATTAAATCAAGCTACACGAATAGAACATGTCTTCGGTGATAGGAAGAATAGGATGGCAACAGGGATAAAAGAACTATTGCGATAGAGATAAATTAAACAATAGCTACAAGATTAAAATTTTATTCAGCAAAAGAAACTCTCCTAGTATGTTGCTAGAACAATGATTAATTCTCTAATGAAAAGAGGATAAGTCCTCTATGATAGGAACAAATATTTAGTAGTGACAGATTTAAACATAATGGGTTATAGGAACAATAAAAGCTATAGGGAGTATGTTTGTAGAAATAGATAACTATGACAAGATTGAGTAAACCAGCACCAAGGATAAATAACACTGTGACTAGTTCATACATAGGCTAATACCAATAATAGAGGTCGATAATACACAGACTATCACTAGAGTGTAGATCCTATAAGTAAGTCAGTAAGTCGACTATAGTTTAAGAGGTCAATAGAAGGATTGTACAGGCCAAAAGAAATATTTAAAAGAACAAGATTTTTATAGGCTAAACATTTATCAGGCCGTTGGAAAATAGATCAGGCTAGCAACACAAGAATTCGATAAACAACTAGGTCGAACCAAGTATGGAGGTGGTTGGTATTTTATCAGACAAAGGGGATGAAGATAAGAGGACTCAAAGCAGTGACTATAAAAATAGGCATCAGGAAACTATTAGTTGACAGAAAAAGATAAGTTATAGGCATGGAGAAAAATTGGTGGATAGGGATAAATATTTAAGCTGACGGAACAATAGAACTAATAACAAATAAAATATACCATTCATTCTATCATAAAAAATTTAATCAAATAATTTATACATAACAATTTATTTGTAAATTCAAGAAAACTTTAGGAAAGAATACCCGACTATATACAATCCTATAGATGGAAAATTACCCTTCCTGTTGCTATGATCGATGTCCTCCTTTCCTCTTCTGTCGCTAAACCTTGCATTCTCTTGACTCAAGCTCCTTTCGTCATTGTTTAGTAGTAATTTTCTGATTCTAATTCCTTATGGATCCCTCTACTGTGTGGCTTTTTAAATCCAAAATTCCTCTTCCAAGAATAATCCCTGTATTTTTAGATTCCAGCCCTTTATTGATAAACTTCTAGTTTATCTTATGTTTGCATGTGCTTGGCATCCAACTCCCCTGATTTGCAATAGTAAACTCTTTTATTACTATTGTTCCCCATTTGCAAGCCATTAGATTATTATTATTATTATTATTATTATTATTATTATATATTTGTCTTTCATAAAGCATAATTATTTTTAAGTCTAATAAAGATATTGTTTTCAAACAATAATATATTTATATAAGTAGGAAAACCCTTTTACTATTTTTAATTAAATAATATCATATACACAACTCCACTAAATATAAATTAGAGGAACATAATATTTTCATGACTAATTTATGCATTCGAATAGACTTACTGTAGCAACTAAAACACATATTTTTCTAATTATTAAACATCAATCACATTCATTTACAACATGAAATTCTCAAACAAGACTTCCAACCAAATAACGATGAAAAAAAAAAACTATTCAAAGATGTAGTATGACATGAAACTATGTGAGTGTGTGCATGCATCAGATTTATCCATCCTATCAGTTCTTGTTTGGTGGCTAACACATCTATACCTCAACCATGTTCTTGTCTTTGACAAGTACCTGCATTCAGTCACACTTAGCTCCACATCAACAGGCTAGTTCCTCAGAATCATAGCCGAAGCAAAACATAATGTATGTCCATAATCATACCAATAATATTTTATTATTAAATAAAATTTTCAAAATCACACATTTATAACTTTGTGATAATTACTTTCACACACGTGGAATCACTCATAGTAAAAACAATCATAGTAAATGTTTAATAATCTAATTCATAATGTATTCCATAAAACGAGATGTGACAAAAAAAAATTAGATAGTATCTTTGAATACATCATCTAGATGCATAGTTTTAAATTTTTGGTGTATAGTCTTGGAAGGAATGGTTCCCATTCAATACTATGTGCTAGTAAATCTTCATGGTAAACAAGTTCTACTAACCACACAGTTCTTAGCCTCTCACTTTACCTAAAATTTCACTAAAATGAGAGCATATCGACCAAATGTTGAATGTGCTAAAGTGTATAGCAAAAAGTTAAGTGTCATAAAACTTCTTGTAATGAGATCTTATTAACAAAAGTAATAAAAGACCATGAGGACAACCTAACATGTCACAATGGGCATTCCTTGGATTAAGGAGCTAAAGAAATCCCCACTAAACAAGTAAAAGTGAAGAAAAATAGATTGAGGTGGAATGATATACAAGTCCAAAATGTGGATGTTGCACAAAAGAAGCTCATTGAAGAAATTCCTCCAAAAGTGCATGGAAGAAGTAAGGAAGTTATCAAACATTGTAGTAGAGAACTGCACAATCAATCCCTAACATCACCTATATGTGACAACAACAGTGGATTTAAATTTCAAACAAGTTCTTTCACATGATCGTATTGCTAATTGGAATGAGATATTCATCTCTCATACTTGTTTGTAAGAGTTTTCTACACAATTAACAATAAGAGGAAATAATATAGAGCTATGTAGATAGGCTTATAGTAAATGATCAAACAACCTTGCATTGGTGTTTTCACAAAAAAATCACTGTAACCAATAAATATATCTTAAATAAACCTCCCACGGAAAATGATTGAATTTGAAATGTGTTTTGACTACTATTTTCACTATAACTAGGTTATGATCAATTATTTTGGGAATCTTAAATTACCATGCCACTTTAATAAACTTTGATTCTCGTGATAAGAGAGTATTCCATGAAAAATTTCCACATGCATTTAAAGATAAAGTAAATAGACATATTTCATGCTTCCAAGGCCACTTGAATTAGGCCTTATTGTTATTTATAATAAGCACATCCAATATTCTTGTTATTTGGAATAAACATACATTTTTTAGTATCTATTTTTCTTATTTGTTTCAACAACATTCTTGTGCGATATTTTCATTCGATGAATTGTTTCATTTTTTCCTCACCCTTTAACCATGTAGAGAATTGGTATGGTGTTCCTCCCTTGTCAATATCTTCAAGAAGCCATCTTGATTAAGACATAGTTTTTAAATGAAAATAAAAAATATTAGTGACGAAAACAAAGCTGATTGTATTATTAGATCTGTGTAAGACTTGAAACATTTGGGAATTGGAGATCACTACCAACATAGTTTTTGGTGACAAGATAACTTATTCATATGGAAAGAAAACAAATCTCAATGGGCTTTTGCCTTGGCCACCCATATGGTAATCCCACCCATAAAGACATCCACTATATCCTTTCTTTTGTAAGTCTAGAATAATCCACACATTAATTTATTATCAACCCCTATGATGATGATCCAAACTATAATACAACAAATTCTGATGGCACTTCATAGATGAATCTTTTTATATGGGTGAGGGGGTGCTTAAGTGGATGGCATGGAGAAGAAAAGTGTGACCATCATGTATAATATCATACTTGCATCTATAGGAACTTTGTATTTTTGGGCTCAAATAATTCAAAGTGATCTTTTGTAAACTTTAAAGAAAAATAAAGGAAAAGTAAGAAAAGTATCAAATTTTCCTTTAATTTTTAGAAAATATCAAGGTGAAGGCATATAGGGTATGTGGCATGAGGTTGTGCACCTATCCAATGCTTCTCTTTTGATGTACTTTGAATCTAGTGTTTGTATGCTAGCATGTGAGGGTGAGGCTCCAAGGAGATATTTAAGTGCAATGGAATCACAAAAAAGTGGAAGTTGTTACCTGTTTATACACTCAAACTAGATGTGATAGTTTGACAAGCTATTTTGTCATTAAATCACAATGTGAAGTCTATAGTTCAATAGGACACCTCTTATGAGAGCTGAACTCTGACCTATATTATATTGGATTTCTTGGGTATCATTCTTGAGTATTGACCAATTCTATTTCTATTTGTTCATGATATTGTCCTTTTGTCTGCAAGCATAATATGGGATTGTTTGAGAACTGCAATGGAAGGAAGGGAGATAATGAAGAGCATAAGTTTGTTTAGGGTGATGGACATAAGAAGCTCTATAGGCTTGCTAGGAGATAGTATGAATATGGTCTCTATTCAAGCTTTAGTGATCTCAAATGATAACAAGATGGGGATGGAAAATAATATTCAATCTCTTATAGAGAGTGATGATATTTTTGTATATAATGTAGTTTGGATCCCTACCAGTAGCATTCACATTTGTGTTTCATCAACTTAGTAGAGAATACCTAGGTTCTGAGCATTTATGTCTCTGTGAGATTCATAATGCTTATGCTCTCAGATATTAAATTTAATTTTTGTGATTATATTTAATAAATATTTGTTATAGATGTATTTAAAAAATATTTGTTTTAACACTCAAACTCAACTTCAACTATATTATTGGTGATTAACATGACAAAAGTATTATATCTTGATCACTTTGAAGGAGCAAATGCATGTGTATCAATCGACAAATCAAGAGAAATTCCTTTCACTTTTATAAATATTTAGATGATGTTGCCTCAATCAAATCTAAGTTTATAAAGGTCTCCCCATAAGAATTTTTAGAGAAAGAGAGAGATAGAAAGACAACTAGATGGAGAGAGAAATACAGAGGGACACATAGAGATATATCATTTGGATTGTACTGTAGGTATTTGTAGGCTTTTAGTTTAGGTACAAGTATCAACATGCTATTAAAGTGTTAATGCATGTGCTACAACATTATTGGAGTTTCTCAATCTATTGCAAGCTTATTTTGAAGGGATATATTTCAGTTTACTTTTGATGGTGAGTTTCTTAGTCAAAAGGGTTTTCCCAAGTATATATGTCATCTTATCTTCTTTGTCTCCTTCACTTATTATTCTATGTTTAGTTAAGGTTACACGTGTTTTAGATCAACAAATTTTATTACTTTCCATTGCTCCTAATTTATTAAATACATCAAAGCTCTTTCAATGCTAGATAATGACATGGGCCATAGGGATACAAGACATTCATCATTCACTTGTAGACATGGTAATTGAATTGCCACCACTCTTGAGTGTACCCATTGCACACCAACGTGCGATTGCTAGTTAATATTAAAATCTATGTTAATAATATAAAACATATGAATTGCTTAAAGTTGCTGAAATTTCCTTGTTAGAATGTTGTACAGAATGGTGTAAATGTATTATGATCTCTATGGAATGAACTCCAAGCCCGGATTGAATCTACACCTTTTACGTTTGAAATCTCTACAACGTTAATGAACGTGCATGTTGAAAGTTCGGTGTACTCTACTTTATACTATGTTACTAGAAACGTGAAACGTGAGATGCGAAACACGATGGCAACGACAATACAACAGAAAATGAAATTTAAAAAATTTATGCATAACAAACGACATATATATAATCAAAATATATAACATAATTTTTATATATGGATTATATTAATTTTATTCACTATTAATATTATAAAAATATATATTTTATTAATTATATCAAAATTAATTAATTTAAAAATGTTTAAATTTATAATTAAGAATAAATTATTGAATTAATTATATTCCATTTAAGCAATATAATTATAAAAATAAAAATACATTTAAATCTAAAAATTTATAAATTATTTTATAAAAAAAAATTCTAATAACTAATTATATATTTTTACCTTAATAAAAATAAAAAATTAAAAAAACTTTTAAAAATATCCTTAAAAAATAAGGAAAGGTAGTGATTTAAGCGTGACCTCCATTTTTGGAGGTCGCGCTTAATTCACTGGGTTTCTGTTAGAAAGGAATTGCCAATGAAGGCATTTCAACTCTTCTGACAGGTCTTTGCAGGGAACCAAAATGATGCATTTAAAAAATAGCTTGGACCACCAAAGGAGCATGATTTCGTTCTGCATCTACTAGTACAGGTATCAATTGTCTCTAGGCCATTTTCACATGAGCTATTTTAATTTTGTGGGACTTTAGACTTTTTTAGTAATCTACGATTTATGGGTTGCTTTCAATAGGTATATGGATTAAGGTTTGCCCGACCTTTATAAAAAATGTAGGATTACTGGGTTCAAAGCAGAATTAATTGCATATGTTGGTTTTCAAAGTTTAATAGGAGTTATGAGTGTGTATGTTGAAAGAAATACAATGAATGTCAGACATGGGGGCTCTGCTTGTCCTTTACGCGGAGTTCAAATTGAGAGTGGATGGATTCAATTCTGATGGTTTTAAATTAGTATATAAACTAAAGCTCAAGAATCAGCTTATGGGAAGCAATTCATCTAGCAGGCAAATGCAGAGGAGTGATGAAAGCGTGGGACCTCAAACCAAAACTCACATTGAATACCACAATTACAAAGCAGTGAACAATTCAAGAAAACAGACAAGTCACCTTTTGGAATGGGCAGTTTCCATTCCATCATGCCATACCATATCAAGTTTTTGCTTTATTTTTGTGTATTTTTTTCTTTATTTTTGTGTAGTTTTTTTGCTTGATGGTAAACTGTTTAATTTTTTTACAATGTAGTCGAACAAGGGATCACACTACGGAGTACTATAAATTGGTGAATCCGGTTGTACTGACGATAGTCAAGGTCTCATATATGTTAGAATTGTAGTTCTAATTTCTGCCATATGATTACATGAGCATCGCATGAGGAGAATCCATAATAAACTCTAGTTTTAAATTGTTTTGCATGAATAATTTTATTCAATCAGATCACATGTTTTCAGCATGATTTTAGCAGATTAAAGTTTAGTATTCTAAAACTTGCATGTTAAAGGAATCCTCTATTAATAGAGGCTTTTTGTAACCTTAAAGTAAGAAAGTAGAAATATCAATAAAGATTTCAAGTTTACTGTAGCGACTGTGCCGTGGGCGTTCTTTTCTATTTTACTATTTTTTATTTTTTATTTCTATCTCTACTTCACAAATTGGTATCAAAGCCAGGTTGAATTCAAGGGTAGCACATTTTAGAATTCTTTGCAGTAGCATGCTGAAGCTATTGTCTAAAGACGAGAGTGTTTCTGAAGACCTTGCTGCCATTATAATATGCAGATTTATAATCAGAGGCAGACCACAAAAACCATTGGAGGTTAAGGAGATCTTTTTGTTTCTAATCATAGAAAGGGGATGATCTGAATTGACTATATCAAAGGAATGGCATCTAGCAGCAGTCTCTCGCAGCCCTAGGTCCCTATTTTCAATGGTAAGAATTATGATTTTTGGTCTATTAAGATGAGAACTTTGTTTTGTTCACAAGATACTTCGGATATGGTAGAAAGTGGTTTTGTAGAACCAAAGGATCAAGGAGCTTATCAAGCTTTGACCAAAGCACAAAGGGAAGAGCTTAAAGAAAAGAAGAAGAAGAATGCAAAAACCCTATTCTTAATCCAACAGGCAATGGATGAGTCCATCTTTCCAAGGGTTGCAGCAGCATCTACATCGAAGATGGCATGGAAAACTTTAGAGACTACCTATCAAAGTAATACAAAGGTGAAAGTAGCTAAACTGTAATCTCTTAGGAGAAATTTTTAAAATTTGCAAATGAATGATTTAGAGTCTATAGACTAGTTTATGAGTCAACTCATGAATATTGTGAACCAAATTAGATCTAATGGAGAATGAATAATAGATCAGAAGATCATAGAAAAAATTCGTAGGAGTTTACCCAACAAATTTGATGCAATAGTTGTAGTTATTGAGGAATCCAAGGATTTGACGCAACTATCAATAGATGAATTAATGGCATCTTTGATAATACATGAATCCAGAATGTGTAGCAATAACAATAATTATTTTGAGAATGCTTTCAAGTCTCAGGTATCATTTGGCAGAGGAAGAGGAAGAGGAAGAGGAAGAGGAAGAGGAAGGTCAAACTTCAGAGGAAGAGGCAGAGGCAGAGATGGAAGGAACAATCCATATCAAGGTGAAAACAATAATCAAAACTACAACAGTAGAGGACATGGCAACAATTAATTCAAGCAAAATTCGCAGAGGTTTTATAAATCTAACATTCAGTGTTATTATTGCAAAAAATATGAACATTATGCAAATGAATGCAAAAATAAACAAGGAGATGTGGACAAGCAGAATGCTAATTACACAAATGAATCTAATTCTAATTCTAGAAGCTTATTCCTCACTTGTCATGTTGCTCAAGAAAATGCTAGAGATATTTGGTTTTTAGATAGTGGATGCAGTAATCATATGATAGGGAATAAAGAATTGTTTGCTAGTCTTGATGATTCTGTAAAATCAGAAGTGAAATTGGGAAATGATAATAAAGTGGATGTAATGGGTGAAGGAGTAATAAATGTTTTGGTAAAAAATGGTGAAAGAAGATTTATGCCTGATGTTTATTTTGTACCTGGACTAAAGCATAATCTTATGAGTGTTGGATAGTTAGTACATAAAGGTTACAAAGTATCTTTTATGGATAATGTTTGCACAATACTAGATAGAATTCCAAATGATAGGTTGATAGAAAGAGTGGAGATGGCCAAGAATTGGATGTTCCCCCTTCGAATTCAGTGCATCCAAGGAGAAGAGGAAGCCCATTTCAAAACCATGTATTTAGACCAATCATGGCTATGGCATTTAAGGTTTGGACATTTACATTTTGGAGGTTTGAGTTTGTTACATAAGAAAAATATGGTGAAGGGATTACCACCAATAGAGCAGCCAGGAAATTCATGTGAGAGTTGTATTTTGGCAAAACAACATAGAGAGAACTTTCCAGTAAGAGTTTCATATAGAGCAAGGGTATTATTGGAGCTAGTTCGTAGTGATTTATGTGGACCAATGCAAACTTCATCATTTGGAGGTAGTACTTATTTTCTAACCTTCATTGATGATTTTAGCAGGAAGACATGGATATATTTTCTCAAGGAGAAATCTGAAGCCTTTGGAAAATTCAAAGAATTCAAGGCTATGGTTGAAAAACAAAGTGGCTATTACATCAAGGTACTTAGATCAGATAGAGGAGGTGAATATATGTCTAATGAATTTTAAGATTTTTGCAGATATCATGGCATAAAAATGCAATGGACTACAAGGTACACACCACAGCAGAATGGTGTAGCAAAAAGGAAGAATAGAACAATCATGGAGATGGCTAGAAGTATGTTGAAGGCCAAGCATTTGTCAAATGAATATTGGGCAGAAGCAGTAGCATGTGCAGTATATATTCTGAATAGAAGCCCAACAAAGAGTGTCAAGGATTGAATTCCCCAACAAGCTTGGAGTGGTAAGAAGCATAGTGTATATTATTTCAAAATTTTTTGGTTGTATTGCATATTCTCTTATACCATCTGAATTGAGAAGGAAACTTGATGATAGAGGTGAGAAATGTATTTTTATTGGGTATAGTGAAGAATCAAAAGCATATAAGGTATATAACCCCATTTCAAAGAAAGTGATTATTAGCAGAGATGTGGAATTTAAGGAAGAAGAAGCATGGGATGGAAGCATTGATAAAACCATCACAATTGGAGCACCAATACCTAAAAATGAAGAAGAATCTAAAGAACAAAATTTGCAAGGTGATCAATCAACTCCACAAGCAAGAATGAGCACACCAATAAGAACACCAAGGAATTTAGCACAAGGTTAATCATCTGGTCATGCATGTCATCCTACTCCCAATTCACAAGTAAGTGATGAATTAGATCCTACTCTTGCCACATTAAAATCAAAATATAAAGGTAAGAAAATGAGAAACTTGAATGAGATCTACGATCAAGAAGAAGAGAAATTAGATTTGTGTTCAAATTTTGCTTTTTTCTCTCATGATCCTATGTATTATGAAGAATCAGTTAATGAGGAACATTGGATAAAAGCAATGGATGAAGAGATGAATTCTATTGAGAGAAACCAAACATGGGATCTAATTGACCTACCTGAAGGTAAGGATTACATAGGAGTCAAATGGGTCTATAAGACCAAATTTAATGCATAAGGTAAGATTGAAAAGCACAAGGCAAGGTTAGTAGCAAAAGGTTTTGCACAACAACATGGAATTGATTATAATGAAACATTTGCTCCAGTTGCTAGACTTGATACTGTTAGAATGGTTTTATCCATAGCTGCTCAAAATAATTAGAAAGTATATCAAATGGATGTCAAATCAGCTTTTTTAAATGGTTTTCTAGATGAAGAAGTGTATCTGAAATAGCCACCAGGTTATGAAGTGCATGGACATGAAAAAATGGTCTACAGATTGAAGAAGGCCCTCTATGGTCTCAAGTAAGCACCAAGATAATGGTATAGCAGGATTTATTCATACATGACAAATAATGGATTCGACAGAAACAGTATTGAGCCCACATTGTACACAAAAATCAACAAAGAAGGTCAGATTTTGATTGTGTGTTTGTATGTTGATGATTTGATTTTCACTGGAAATTTGTCTGTAGACACATTTAAATCAGCAATGAAGAAAGAATTTGAGATGCCAGATTTTGGATTAATGAAGTATTTTTTGGAAATTGAAGTTGTACAATCAGATAAGGGAATTTTTATTTGTCAAACTAAATATGCAAAGGATGTGTTAAAGAGGTTTAAGATGTTGACTTGTAATTCAACACCTACACCAGTTGCTACAGGGACTAAACTTAACAAAGAGGACAAATGGCCTAATGTTGATTCTACAACATTCAAAAGACTAATTGGAAGTTTGATGTATCTTACATCTACAAGACCATATATCATGTATGGGGTTAGTTTGATTTCAAGATTCATGGAGTCACCAAAAGACTCACATTGGCAAGTTGGAAAGAGGATATTGAGATATGTGGCAAGAACAACAAAATATGGAATTTTATATTCCACAACTAATGATTTTGGTTTGATTGGTTATACTGATAGTGATTTTGCAGGTAGCATTGATGATAGGAAGAGTACTTCTGGATATGCTTTTCATTATGGAACAAGTGTGGTCTCATGGACATCCAAAAAGCAACCCATAGTGACACTTTCATCAACAAAGTAGAGTATGTAGCAGCCACATCAGCAACATGTCAAGCAATTTGGATGAGGAGAGTATTGACAGATTTATTGCAAGCATAGGAGGAGTCAACACCAATCTTTTGTGACAACAAATCAACAATTGTATTGTCAAAAAATCATGTTTTTCACAAGAGAAGCAAGCACACTGATACGAGATTTCATTTCATCCGATAGTTAGTGAACAATGGAGAAATCCATTTGGAGTTTTGCAGATCTAAAGACCAGTTGGCAGATATATTCACAAAGGCATTAGTAAATGAAAATTTTGAGTATCTAAGACAGAATTTGGGTATTATAAATGTTGAAGTAGTTAGTGGTAGAAATTAAGGGGGAGTGTTAGAACTGCAGTTCTAATTTCTCCCGTATGATTGCATGAGCATTGCATAAAGAGAATGCATAATAAACTCTAGTTTTAAATTGTTTTGCATGAATAATTTTATTCAATCAAATCGCATGTTTTCAGCATGATTTTAGCAGTTGAAATTTTAGTTATCTAAAACTTGCATGTTAAAGGAATCCTCTATTACCGTAAAGTAAGAAAGCAGAAATATCAATAAAGATTTCAAGTTTTCTGTAGCAACTGTGCCGTCGGCATTCTTTTCTATTTGACTATTTTTTATTTTTTTCATTTTTGTCTTTGCTTCACAATATAAACAACTAGACTACTCAGAAAGCTATGAAGAGTAACAATTTTTTTCTTTCTCTTGTGTAATTCTTGATAGCGGAAGCCTCTGGATTTTAACTAATTCCTCTATAAGTCGAGTATATTTTGAATATGCAAAAAGGGAAACACAATGATACCTTTCTGCAGATAAGGATATGATAAAAGAAACTTGGATTATTTATGATGTCCACAAAGGCGTGGGACAATTTCATCACTAGAAACATAGAAGCTAGCTAAAGAGACATATTTATTGTTACCAGTTGCATCTTAATAAATTGTGAGTGTTATAGGCTGCTTGTTTCTAATGGTTTTGCACATGGCAATAATATTTAAGAAAACAAAAAGAATAAAAGAAAGCAAATATTTTGGGACATTCGGATACATTTATTTTTTCTGTGTGATTAATAGGTTAACTTTTAATCACATAATTAAGGAATCCACGAGGATTTAGGCCCGAGTTTTGTTTTGGTAACTACAGGGTTTTATTGGGGTATAGTATGGGTTTTGGGCTATTTTGTAATTTGGCCGATAGGCCATTCTATATGTGCACACATCTTGTAACTGCCAAAAATTTGGTGGTCCCACTACTTTCATCGTCCACAAATTTGTTTAAAAAACATTGGTAGTCTCACTACATTCATCATCCACAAATTTAAAAAAAAAAAAAATTAAAAAAGGGAGTCCCACTCCACAAATTTAAATTTTGTAACTGGCATGGAAAGTCTATGATGGTGGAGCTACCATGACACACAAGCAAATAAAGGTTTGAGGCTACCGGTGCCAAATAAAGAAAACTCATTAAATTTTATCCTCCATGCATTGGACAATTAAGAAATGGTATAACCCACCACTAACTAAAGAAAAATCATTAAATTTTATCCTCCATGCATTGGACGATTAAGAAATGGTACAACCCACCACTAACTAAATTTGAAGCTATTAAAACTCAAGCGAGCATATCAAATTGCAAGATTTAGGAATTTTCCTTTCACAATACTACAAAGGGGCTAGAGAGACAACAAATAGAGGCCAGGCTCTGATATCAATTCGACAATTCCACAGGAATCACACACCAAGGTTTGTTTCGACCGCTTCCTTCTCTTAAATTTTTCATTATGCTGAAAACATTTGCTTTGCAATGGATTTTGTATGCTCAAATTCTTCATATGCTCAAACTCCATACTTAACTAGCTGTATTGTACTTGTCCTCTGCATTTACAGGGAGATCCAGTTCATTAGCTTGCAAATTTCCAAAAAGGGTATGAACAATGTTGAGGAGCGAAGTGGCCATCATCATAGCCTGCAAATGAAAATATAATGGGTTCATTGAAAGTTGACCAGTACTTAACACTATCCCCAAATTCTCTGAAGCATATGTCTGCATAAGCCACAAAGTCTTCCCTACAAGAATTAAAACATGGCATCAGATAAAATAAAATCATTTCTATTCTGATGTGCATAAATGAAATACTGAAGAGACTAAGAAGATTCAAGAGATGTTTCATTGTTAACACTCTCGTTTGAATGCATGCTTTCTTGGCTTTTGCCCACACTTTGGTCCAAAGCTTCCCACTTGCATTCACCATGACCACTCTGGCCATATTGGCCTACAAGATTAACATAACAATATATACCCATTACTTTCTTGCAGTATTTAGCAATTACATAATGCTAACCCTAATGTCAATAGTTGATTATATCTCAACAAGGGTTAAAGTCTATTGAAGCTTTCTGTAATGTATTCCTACACTTTTCAGTGTGTCCATTGATTATATAAACAATACCCTATGCAAAGGTCACGAAGAAGGATGAATCACATTCTTTTCTAAAATGTTTGCTATCTAACTCTTCCTAACATTAATGCCTGTGTTGACCTTCCCATCTATATGATGACTTCTAAACTTTGTAACAATAGCAATAGGGTTTAACCCTGTATTCTCTGCCAAAGTATAAGGAATAACCTCAAGTGCCTCAGCAAAGCACGAATGCAGTAACTCTGTAGTGTTTTGGCCCAGACACCAAGATGCCTTAACACTTCAATTTTAGGAGTAACATCTCCAGTTGTATAAAAAATCGGTCAATTTTCAACTTCATCCTTTTGCTATCGGGAATCACCTCCATTGCTTCCCATCATTTCTCTTGCAACAAAACTCTTCTAGAACAACTTCAGCCTTTTCCTGTTGTGTATTACCAGATGCCATCCGGAGGTTGAAACGGTCAGTGCAACCCATCACAACTTCAATTGTATTTGCTTGAAAGTTTCAAAGGCTTTTTCAACCAACCTATTTTTGTGACCATCACATTTTGCTAAAAACATTTCTATTTTCATCAATTGGGTCACGGCTTGTGGTGCCTTGACAGACTTGCATGCATGCCTTCAAGAGCATTTGATACAATAGCCTCTACCAGAAACGTGTTTCAACATCTAGTTTTCATGTCACCAATAACATATCTTCGAAGGTATATGGTGATTATTTGAGCCTTTTGCTTGTATTTTTTGCCGCCATCTTTGCATCCGGATGAGGCCATTTGTCTTATAAAACTACCTTTTATTTTCTCCATACTTCCACTCTGGCGAAGTATTCCAGCTTTCAAATATAACAATTAAATCATTGTTTCCATTGGAATGGCCTGGGTGCACTGTCAGAAGGAGTCGTGGTGCTTGGCGTTACGCTACCAGCTGAATTTACATTAAAAACTTCAAGTGCCTCATCAACAAATCCATATTAAATTCCCAAAAAGCTGCCTCTGTGCATGTTTCCCCATTTTGCATGCACGCTCGTAGCATCTCCACTATAATATCTGACAAGAATATCACATTATATGCTCCCATTATGACGTGTGTAGCAGAGATGATTATCCATTCTAAATTTGGCACAGGCAGGGAAGTTGGTGGCAAATCTTCAGGAAGATGGTGTTACCACTAATAACTGCATTTGCTTTAAAGTTTATAAAGCTATATCCCACAATCATGGCATTCCAATTGTGTATCTATACACCCAGTAATCTTTTGACTATAATATATGGTAGAACATTCATTAATATTATGTGTTGGTGGGGGAAGTGGAAATGGTAATTACAACTGTCAATTGCATTAACTTGAAAGTTTCTAAAAACTTCTCTTGAAAATATTCGCCATCAATACATTTCATTACTTGTGAAACGCTGCAGCCTCATCTACGCTCCCACATTTTCATGTCTGTTTATCCGTTTGAAGATCCTCATGATAATATTGGACAAAAATCTGTCTTTATCATGTGGTTCGTATTTCTAGATTTGAACTATGCTAGCAGAAAACAATAAATGCCAGTTGCATTCCATGAGAGATCAAAGGTTATTGTTGTTTCTAGCACTAACTAAGAATGTGCCACCTTTAAGACTGTGACCCATTCATGCTTTCACAGTTTGCATGTAGAAGTACTTCCAACTATAATGTTTGACAAAACTAAGTTTTAGTGCTTCCCACTTTAGAATAAAATAAAAATAAAATCTAGAGTTGGTAATATTAAAATCTAGAGTTGTTAATATTAAAGGCGTTACTTCAGGACTCCACATTGGCTTGCGACAATAACTATGCTTCCATATCTTGTGCACCTACCAATCACATTTGTTTAAAAGTTTCTAGCGCCTTTTCAGCATATCTATTTTGTACATATCATGTAATCATTGCATGAGGCATTTTATTCAACCATTCATGTTTTTATATGTGCTTTCCACATTTTGTGAACATGGCTACCAAGGTGGCTGCAACTAACAAGAATCTCTCTTCATTATGCTTGGTGGAAGTCCATATCCCTCTTATGGCTCCCATTTGGGCATGGTGGGGGAAGATGTTGATAGAGGCTGTGGATTTTTCTTTACACCTACACACTGCACCTACTTAAATGTTTCTAAAGCCATTTCAATGAATATCAATACCTTACAATCTTGGCAT
Organism: Cunninghamia lanceolata; assembly: GCA_027924645.1. Lineage (NCBI taxonomy): Eukaryota > Viridiplantae > Streptophyta > Pinopsida > Cupressales > Cupressaceae > Cunninghamia > Cunninghamia lanceolata. The sequence goes on from BSBN01001435.1 coordinate 2,861,051, forward strand.
TTCATTTAGGCGCAAGTGGAGAAGATGTTGAAATGAGTTGCGACCTCAGGTTTCGTATCTACCAATTGCATTTTCCTAAAAGTTCTTAAAGCCTTTTTAATGAATGCATTTTGATGCATATTCTGCAAACATTATAGTTCATGAGATGACATTTCTCTTTTGGGGGCAGCCTGTTAAACAGTCCAACGCCTTGTCTATGCATCTAGATCTTGCATACAAGTCTTCTAGAGCATTTCAGCTGGGCTTAAACAACACACTCTAAGCTTTGACCACTTAGGTGGTGCATGTGGACCCACATTTCTGTTCCCCTAATCAACAGTCAGCTGCATCTCCAACTATATTATCTGCCACTTTGCCTTCTTGATATCCTCAAAAGCCTCAATAGTGATTTAATGTCACCTTCAAAACACCCTAAAGGATCGTTCATTGGTCAAGGAAAGAGAATTTTTCACATAATTGGGTTCAGAGACTATAGAGGAATGAGACACTGTGATCAGATCCACAGTCGATGAAATCATCCAAAAAGTGGGAAATGATATTTTTGAAGAAATTGATAATGAAGAACAACCGAACCTTATTTTAGAGGATATCCCACAGTTTCATCACTCTTCATCAGCTGCAATTGTTGGTGGCTTCTTGTCGGCTTCTTCTAACAAGGCCACTCCCTTTAAAACAAATGATGCCTCACTAGATCTTGTGGAAAAGATTCAAAACCTTCTCAGCACTATGGATACAGAGACTTCAGAAAATTAGGATGTTGCTAGAGTTTCAAATGTGGTAGAGAAGACCTCTCAAACAAAGAGTTGAGTGTCATTCTAGATGATGTGTCTCTTATATTTCAAAATAACTTTAGTGATGATCTAGTGGAGGATATATTCCAAGAGGATTCAGTTCCTCTTTTTCCATCCAAGATCAACATCAGCCAAACAATGTCGACATTGAATTCAGTAGGATTCTCACAGGGGCAGCGTAGGGGGTGAAAATCTAGGAATTGCAAAATTCAATAAGAGATTGTATTAGGTATTCAAATCACTATAGAAAAATCCTTGAGGTCGAGGAAAGTGGAGTGTTCTCCTCGGATATCTTGATCATTTTGATTAAATGTTATTGAGGTATTCTTGCATCAAACACCTTGTTTTCCCCAAGATGGTTCTCTCTCTTTCATTGTGGCTGCATTGAAATTATTTTGGCAGAGTTTTATTCCCTTTCTTCATTTCGTTCTGATGTCAGTTCTGATGTTTGTGAGTCAGATATGTGTGATAAATGTCATTATGCTACTTTGTAGACTAAAAATAATCAGTAGAGATCAACGTAGAATGTAGATCATTTGTTTTGAATGGCAATCTAGAGTGGATTTAACTGTGTGAAATTTTTTTCCAATAGACATTAGACTTCCATGGTCCATGATATTATATCAGAAAGTTTCAGGATTTAAGTGTGTGAAAATTTTATCCCAATGTTTCCACAATTCTAGAGAACATGCCATCCATTAAATGGGGGTTTTCTTCCCAACAGAGCTTATTCAGTGTTACGATTCCAAAAAAAACAACCATCATCAGCAATATGCTTGCAGACTGACCTGAAGATTTGTTATTCACAATGTATATTGTAGTGATTGTCTGAAAACAATTTTACATAGCCAATGATTGCCAATTTGAGCTGCCTTTCAAAGATCAACAGGGTTATCCATACATTTTTTATGTGCACTAAAACTTTGTGAATAGATTTGCCAACAGAATAGTAAATGATCATGTTTTTGACGAAATGTGAGGAAAACATTTCCTACATGAACATATCAAACCTCATACCATTTTCTCATCTGAATTTATTGCAAGTTGTTCCTGCAATGAAATAGTTGACATTCATTCATTCTTAACAGTTCAAATTTTGAAATACATTATATTACAACAGGTAGAAAATTACATTGCAGGGGTATGCAACAGGAGTATGAGGTTTTCTCCATGGAGTTCTCCTCAAACAAAACATCAAACTCCTCTGCAAACAGTTTAATCCTTCGAAGCAATTGAAGGCAAATAAGAACAAACTAGTGATCTGCTGATCACAAAACAATAAACATACAAAAGCCCAGATTGCCTTAGAGATGAAGAGGCAAGGCATCAAAATATAGAGTTTGAGAAATAGAAAGGAGTTATGGCACACAACCACAATGCCAACAACTCAACCATAAAACTAAATGCTAAACTTGAAAGTCAAGAAAGGCAACTACAAACTTAATGAGCCCAATGGGCATTACAAATAAGTCCACAAAGGTTGTTGCACATGTCTATTGACTGCTACACATGATAATTGTTGTCATTCTCCCCCATAATGACCATTGGGAAGAACTTACAGTAGATCTCTAAGTGTTTCAAACCTTTCACGAGCTAGAGCCTTCGTGAAGATATCTGCTATTTGATCCTCTGTACTACAGTACACAATCTCAATCAATCCTTGTTGAACCAACTCTCTGATGAAATGATGTTGAATCTCAATATGTTTGGTCCTGCTACGAAACAATGGATTCTTAGTCATCTGTAGAGTACTCTTGTTGTCACAATACAACAAGGTAGGTCCATTCTGTAGCTGGTGCAAATCCTTCAATAGTCGTCTCAAACACACTGTTTAGCATGCTGCAAATGTTGCAGCTTTATATTCTGCCTCTACTATAAAAAGTGATACAGTTGGCTGTTTCTTAGACTTCCAAGAGAATACTGCTGAACCAAGATTAAAAGTATAACTAGAAGTAGACTTCTGATCATCTATGGAACCTGCCCAATCTGAATTTGTATAGCCAATCAACTTACTATCCTCTGAATGCTGAAATCTAAGACCATAACTCAATGTCCCTCTAACATATCTAAGAATCCTCTTAGCTGCACTCCAATGTGTTTTTTTAGGTTCTAACATGAACCTAGATACCAAGCTCACTACATATGTGATATCTGGTCAAGTAGTAATTAAGTAGATCAAACTACCAGTCAACTGCCTGTATATAGTGGGGTCCACTTGATCTGACACATCCAAGTTAGACAACTTAAGTCCAACTTCAATGGGTGTTGCAACTGGTTTACAACTATTCATCTAAAATTTCTTTAGGATGTCTGAAGCATATTTCTTCTTAGACATGAATATTTCACCTTTGTTTTGCCATACTTCTATACCAAGAAAATAGTGCATCTACCCCAAATCTGTCATCTCAAATTTAGCAGCCATAGTTGCTCTAAACTCTACAAATAAATCTGAATTGTTTCCAGTATAGATAAGATCATCAACATAGAGAACTAAGAAAAAAATATCCTTAGCCGAGATCCTAATATAAAGATTCAGATCTGATTGACTTCTTAAGAAACCTTTCTGATGTAGGTATGAGTCTATCCTTGAATACCATGCTCTTGGTGCCTACTTAAGACCATACAAGGCCTTCTTTAATCTGTAAACATAATGTTCTTTAGAAGGTATTTCAAAACCTCTAGGTTGAGAAACATACACGTCCTCATCAATATATCCATTCAAAAAAGCACTCTTTACATCCATTTGATAAACTACCCAACTCTGTTGAGCTGCCAAAGCCAAAACCAATCTGATAGTATCCATTCGTGCTACAGATGCAAATGTTTCAGTGTATTCAATACCTTCCTATTGAGTGTATCCTTTGGCTACCAATCTAGCCTTATGCTTATCAATGCTTCCATCATATTTATACTTAGTTTTATACACCCACCTTGTACCAACAATTTCCTTACCAGGAGGTAGCTGAACCAAATCCCATGTGTCATTCCTTTCAATTGTTTCTATCTCACTATTCATTGCTTCAAGCCACTCTTCTTTTTCTTGAGCTTGTTCAAATGTTTGTGGCTTATTACTTTCCATGATTTGAGTCATCAAAGCATAATTCACTTTTGCTTGTGATCTTGTTGTCATTTTCTCAAAGTTTGAATCCAACATAAGAGTTGATGGATGATTCTTTTTTGTCCTCCTTTGATATTTTTGATACTTTCTTGTTCCTGTACTAGAAGACTCAAGTTCATTTTCTTCTTCTTCTTCAACTTCATCAATCATTATCTCTTTTCCCTTTGTTTCATTTTCCTTGGTATATTCTGCCACTTCATTGAATACCACATCTCTACTCATAACAAGTTTCTTTTCTATTGGGTCATACAATCTATATGCTTTATTTTCTGATCCATATGCAATAAAAATAGATTTTAGGCCTTTATCATCTAGCTTAGACCTTTTTTCCTTTGGTATGTGTGCATATGCAACACACCCAAATACTCTCAAATGTTCAACACTTGGCTTTACCCCAGACCATGCTTGTTCAGGAGTCATTCCCTTAACTGCTTTTGTAGGACTCCTATTGAGAAGATAAACTGTTGTCCATACTGCTTCTGCCCAAAACATCTTATCTAAATTCTTCTCTTGCATCATACTCCTTGCCATTTCAACAATGGTCCTATTCTTTCTTTTGGCAACTCCATTTTGTTGTGGAGTGTAGGAAGTAGTAAACTCTCTCTTGATTCCATGATTTCTACAGAAATCTAGAAACTGATTTGATTTGTACTCACCTCCATTATATGACCTTATCACTTTGATGTACTTACCACTTTGTTTTTCAACCAACCTCTTGAATTCTACAAACTTGTCAAACACTTTTGATTTTGAAACCAAACAATATACCCAAGTTTTCTTGAGTAATCATCAATGAAGGTTAGAAAATACTTTGATTTATTTAAAGAAGGTGTTTCCATAGGACCACACAAATCCGTATGGATTATCTCAAGATGCTGCTTAGCTCTACTGGATTTACCAACCAGAAAGCTAGCTCTATGTTGTTTTCCAACAACACATTCTTCACACACTTCTTTTGTATTTTCAATGAATGGTAGACCCTCAACCATTTTAAATCTCTTGAGTAAAATTAACCCACTAAAGCTGAGGTGGCCATATCTTTGATGCCAAATTCTACTTTCATTCATTTCACTAGACCTTAATGCTTGGTTTCCTTGGGTGAAATGGAGAGGAAACATCATGTCACCTGTCATCTTTGCTCTTGCGACAAATGCATTTCTTTTTAACTTATCTCTTATTATGCACTCTTTTTCATCAAAGGTCACCTGATAATTTTGCTCTAACATTTGTCCAACGGACAACAAATTCTTCTTGAGGGCTAGAACCAATAATGTTTCATTGATATGCTTTACCTCACCATATTTTGTTGCAACTGCAATAGTACCCTTGCCTTTGGTTCCATGAGATTGATTATCTCCTAATACCATTATACTATGATGGTTTTCATCTAGATTGATAAACAAATTTTCATTAGATGTCATATGCGATGAACATCTAGAATCAATGTACCATACATTATTCTCACTACATTTGTATTGAAACAAGAAATAAACAAATTTTGCTTATCTTCAATAGTATTGTGAGCATTTCTCTTTTCTGATTCACCTTGTTTACTCCAACATTCTGATGCATAGTGTCCAAACTTATTGCAATGAAAGCATTGGACATTCTTTTTATCTCCCCCATTATTTCTACCTCTTCCTCTTCCTGTTCCTTTGAAGTTGCTACTTCTTCCTGTGAAACTATTACCTCTTCCTCTAGAATTGCTAGATTCACCTTTGTATTCATTTTTATTTTGATTCCTGAAAAACATGTTTCTTTTACCTCTTATGCTTGCTTTAGAGGCAAATGGTTGTTCTAAACCTTCCTCATTACTTTTCATTCTTTCTTCAGCAGTTAACAATATTCCACTTAGTTCATCTATTTGCATAGTTGTGAGATCTTTAGAAATTTCAATTGTAGAAACTACACCATCAAATTTGGGAACTAAACTCCTTAAAAGTTTCTCGATGACATGCTTGTCATCCACAATTTCTCCTAGAACTTTCATTTGACTAACTAGGCCTTCTACCTTTGTTAGAAATTCATTTACACTTTCACTATTGACCATTTTTACATTTTCAAAAATTTTCCTCATTGTTTGTAGTTTTGCAGTTTGTGCACCTTGATAAGCATTATTGAGAATTTGCCATGCTTGCTTAGAATTACTAGCATCAGTTATCCTAGGAAAGATAGCCTAATTGATTGCGCCTTGAATCAGAAATAAGGCTTCATTATCCTTCTTTACATTGGCTTTGTGTTCTCTTTTATGTTGATCATTTAATGCATTAAATGCAGTTGCATCTAGTTCTGCATACCGTATTTGTACAATTTCCCACAAATCTTTGGATTTGAGTAGGGTTTGCATTCTAGTACACCAATATGTGAAATTGTCCCCTTCAAACACGGGAATTAACATGTTAGACATAACATTTCCTGCCATATTTGCCATAAGAGTATTGTGCACAATAAAAACCCTTGAGAGATCTCTACAAATAGATACTCTCCTTGTCCTTTCAAATAGGACCTACGCCAAAAAAATGATTTTATATTATTTTGTCTTTGACATATAAGTGTTAGTTTCAACTAATAATGCACTTAGTTACAAATAATTTCCTTATCACTGTGCAAGAAAAAATTACACTTTGCAAGTATTGAACTTTTCACCCCTCAAAAGTGAATTCCAATCTCTAAGCATATCATATCTATGCACTTTGCAAGAAAAAAAAACTTTCTATGCACTCTTTTTATTATTTTCTTATAATATCTAAAACCTTTTAAAACTCTTTCTTTTCAATAAAAAAAGACTTTTCCTTACATGGCTTAAAAAAGACTTTCAAATTTCTTAAAACATGGAGTTTAAAGATTTTTAACTTTTACTTTCTTTTTTTAAAAAAGAAAACACTTCTATTTTTAAAGTAGACTTTCACGTGGCCTTATAAAGCATAAAGCTTAAAGCTATTTAAGAGATAATGTAAATTCTCACGCCTCTTTCCTCAATCTGCATGGCTCTGCACAGCACACAAAGATATTTTGAAAACTTTCACACCTTTCTCTGTGCACAAAGTCTTCACAACTCCTCTTTCCACCGCTGGTCTGCTCGCCTCTTTTACACAGCAATTCAAACTTTCAAATAGTCACTTTTTCACACTTCTGTCACTTGGTTTCTCTCTCTTTGAACACTTCTTCTATCAGTGGATTGCACCCAGTCCTCCTGTATATCTGCACAAACATTAATTACTTGAGCCAAAGAATCAAAATGATCTTCACTGGACTTTGGATTCAAGATCTCTAAATCTCTAAACCAGATGGCTCTGATACCAAATGAAGGAAAATAAGAACAAACTAGTGATCTGCTAATCACAAAACAATAAACATACAAAAGCCCAGATTGCCTTAGAGATGAAGAGGCAGGGCATCAATATATAGAGTTTGAGAAATAGAAAGCAGTTATGGCACACAACCACAATGACAACAACTCAACCATAAAACTAAATGCTAAACTTGAAAGTCAAGGAAGGCAACTACAAACTTAATGAGCCCAATGGGCATTACAAATAAGTCCACAAAGGTTGCTGCACATGTCTATTGACTGCTACACATGATAATTGTTGTCAGCAATTGAACTGTTTTCCAAATCTTTGGAAGCATTGACAGCAACAACTGAAGAAGGTGAAGAAATCAGTGAATCCATTTCAGAATGCATGATCATTGTTTGAGACACACAATTTTCATCCATGAGAACTTGTAGAGTACTGGGAATTGGAGGAGTTGAAACATCAACAATTCCTCCTAACATCTTCAGCACATGATAAACTGCTCTCCATCCTAATCTATTAACTAATCATTTACTAGCATTAACTAGCAATCACATAATGAAAACCCTCCTAATGTATTATCTGATCCGTAACTTATCGTCCCATACCAAAAATTTAGTGCAAATGACCATCACAAGCCTCTATTCTCTAATACTTTCTGGTAGGCATGCTTCCTCTTGCAACCAACAAAACATGTGTCCTTTCATACAATGGAATGAATAATTTTAGTGCCTCCAAAGGATCCCTCATACATACAAAAAGCATATATGCCTCTTGCATTAAATTGATCCAAAGTAACTTGTTTTGAATGGCAATCTAGAGTGGATTTAACTGTGTGAAATTTTTTTCCAATAGACATCAGATTTCCATGGTCCATGATATTATATCAGAAAGTTTTAGGATTTAAGTGTGTGAAAATTTTATCCCAATGCTTCCACAATTCTAGAGAACATGCCATCCATTAAATGGGGGTTTTCTTCCCAAAAGAGCTTATTCAATGTTACAATTCCAAAAAAAATCAACCATCATCAGCAATATGCTTGCAGACTGACCTAAAAATTTGTTATTCACAATGTATATTGCAGTGATTGTCTGAAAACAATTTTACATAGCCAATGATTGCCAATTTGAGCTGCCTTTCAAAGATCAACAGGGTTATCCATACCTTTTTTATGTGCACTAAAACATTGTGAATAGATTTGCCAACAGAATAGTAAATGATCATGTATTTGACGAAATGTGAGGAAAACATTTCCTACATGAACATATCAAACCTCATACCATTTTCTCATCTGAATTTACTGCAATTTGTTCCTGCAATGAAATAGTTGTCATTCATTCATTCTTAACCGTTTAAATTTTGAAATACATTATATTACAACAAGTAGAAAATTACATTGTAGGGGTATGCAATAGGAGTATGAGGTTTTCTCCATGGAGTTCTCCTTGAACAAAACATCAAACTCCTCTGCAAACAATTTAATCCTTTGAAGCAATTGAACTATTTTCCAAATCTTTGGAAGCATTGACAGCAACAACTGAAGAAGGTGAAGAAATCAGTGAATCCATTTCAGAATGCACGATCATTGTTTGAGACACACAATTTTTATCCATGAGAACTTGTAGAATTCTGGGAATTGGAGGAGTCGAAACATCAACAATTCCTCCTAACATCTTCAGCACATGATAAACTACTCTCTGTCCTAATCTATTAACTGATCATTTACTAGCATTAACTAGCAATCACATAATGAAAACCCTCCTAATGTATTATATGATCTGTAACTTATCGTCCCATACCAAAAATTTAGTGCAAATGACCATCACAAGCCTCTATTCTCTAATACTTTCTAGTAGGCATGCTTCCTCTTGCAACCAACAAAACATGTGTCCTTTCATACAATGGAATGAATAATTTTAGTGCCTCCAAAGGATCCCTCATACATACAAAAAGCATATATGCCTCTTGCATTAAATTGATCCAAAGTAACTTTTTATGGAAGAAGAAACATTAGTGAGTTATCTTTGAGGCTTCAAATGTTGGAATAGATTACTACAAAACATTTCAATCCAGAAATTAAATAAATCTCACAAGATCTATACTTTAAAATATAAATTAATTTTTGTTTCTTCTTTCCGTGAGATCATCATTTGTGAGGCTCCAAATGGTGGAACATAATACTGCTACAATTCAATCCAAAATATCAAATCAATCTCACAACATTTGTATTTATAATATGCTGAATTTGTTTTTGGCTTCTTCCTTATGATGAGCTCATACCCTAGGGAGTATCAGTCTTGGTTGTTAGTAGACATTTTAGAGTAAACTAGGGGTGTATTCTGAAGATTTGAATGCAAACATACTTTAATGGATTCCACGTTTTTTATACTACAAATTTATCTTCTTTGCATCCATGGAAAATGAATTATTGATTAAACACAATTGCAAATATTTTATATTATGTGTTGATAATTTGTTTAGTTTTTAGATTTGATTTAATTGTTTTCTTTTTTATAATTAAAGTTAGAGTTTATAATTTTATTTTTATCTTAACTTAGATTTAATTTCTAATTTTACGATATGATTTTTGTAGTGCTTATTGATGGCAAAAAGGATAGAGAAGAGGCCCATTGTGGAGGAAAAGGAGGTCACGACTCAAAAATCTGTAGAAAAAATAAACAAAAAGAATAAGCGGATCTTTAAGATCTACTTGTTTAAAACTCTCAACCAAGTGCACTCATATATCAATATTTCAAGCAAAGCTATGGTAATTATGGACAAGTTTATCAATGAGATGTTTGAGAAAATTGCAACCGAGGCAGTGAAATTTGCTTGCTACAACAAAAAGAATATCATCAACATACAAGAGATTCAGACAGCTGTCAGGGTTTGTCTTTCTCAAGAGCTTGCAAAGTGTGTAGTTGCTCGTTGTTCCAAGATTGTTGCTAAGTTCATGAAGGCTTGATGTTTTTGTCTCTATTTTGAATTAGGTTTTAGTTTGTGTGAAGGGTTATTATCCTTAACTTTTGTATTCAGCGTACTTTACATAAATAAATTATGAAGGAATTTTTTCTTTTAGATTATTCAATCTTGATATCAAAATTTCATATTAATCTTTCAAATTATGTCTTACTTTTTTAAAATAAAACTAAAATTTTATATATTTCTATTTCTAAATTAAATTATATGTAGGCTTAACACATGATTGTTTTATTTTTAAATACTAATGTATATTAGTTTGTGTAAAGGGTTAGATTAAGATTTTTTGATAAATGCTCATATAAACTAATATGAGAAAGTCCTTTAAAGGGCAAGTATAGATTATACTAAAAATTCGTCAATATAAACTAATATTATAGTTATAATATTTATTTTAAAGGGCAAGTAGAGATAATTACTTGGTAATGAGAACAACAACTTCAAGAAATATCTTTGATAAATTTAGATATATTAATATACTTTATATTTTAATATTAATCTTAAAATATTAAAAAATATCTAAAACTAAACAATAGTTATAAGTTTTTTACAATGCATATTAATATTTTTTTCATGTTTAGGGATTTTTTTTTAATGTAACTTAGAAATTAGAATTGAAATTTTTACTAGGCTATTTTTAAAAGAAATTGATACACCAATATTTATTTTAAACTTATAAAAATCTGTATTTTGCTAACAAGCATCATTCATTGTTGCATTCTATTTAGATATATAAAACCAACAATTTACTGTGTATTTTTCATGAAATGTAAAAGGTTGTTTAAAAAAATTATGATCATTTAAAGTTGAATATAAGTTGTATTTTAAATAAAAATGTGTTGTTTTAAAAAATAAAATTCATGGTTACCAAAAAGTATTGAAATCATTTAGGTTGCATATAAGTTATATTTTAATTAATAATATGATGTTGTTCAAACAACAAATTATAATTTTTTTTTCAACTACTAAGAATTCCATGATAAATTTTTGGTCAAATATTTAAAAAATTATTTTAAGGATGCTTCTATTAGACACGCTGATGTGGTGAGTTGTGTGATGAGTCACACCTCCAAACCTTAGGTGTAGATAGATAAGAGTCAATTTCGATCTCTGTTTGATCTCAATAGTTTGAACTCAATTTTACCTTTGATGAGCTACATTGCTATTTCAAAATAAGTTCATGTCTTGAAGTTTGAGGTTAATAGTTGCTTTTAAATTAAGTGGGTGATTAAAGAAAACTATCTAATGTTATACTTGCTCATGAGATATGCACAATTTTCAACTTGAACATAATGGCAATTCATCTTGTGCTTAGATTGATATTGTAAGCATAAGGAAATAAAACTAATTGCATGAATCTTGAGGAACATAATTATAGAAGCTTACATATAACTATATATTTCATCATTAAACAATTTCAAACAATACAAGGTTACATACCACTACTTTATAGAAGCCTACATATAACTATATATTTCATCATTACAACATGCATAATTGCAAATAAGTTTAAGATCTACTCCATTCACGCTTCATATACCACTAACAAATGAAGATAATAACAAGTTTAGTTGCATCTGTCTATAACTCATTTTCTTCCAACTACTGCTATAAAAATTGGATTAATTTTTATTAAATTTTCTAGATAAAAGCCACATGAATGACAATATAAACAATAATACAATTTCCACAAATAAGTAATGTCTAAAGTTCAAACACACTTCAAACAAATAAAGTTCAAAGAGACTTCAAATAAACAATCAATGGTTATCAAAATTTAAACACACACACACACAAAGTAAATGTCAAAGCACAAACACACACTTCACACAAACAATAAATGCAAACAAAGTGAATTCAATTTTAAACATAGGACATGAAACGCATATAATTCAATGCTAAAGTTCAAACCCATGCTTCACACAAACAATAAATATGTCAAATTAGAGCGATTTAAAAATACAAAGTGAAAGAAATATAATTCAATTCTAAAGTTCAAACCCGTAATTCCACAAACAATAAGTATATCAAACTAAAGTGAATGCCAAAATTGCACTCCACAAACAATAAATATATTCCAAAGTGAAACACCTTAAATAATGTGTTTAAAATATAACTTCCTAATAGTATAACACTAATTATGACAATGATAATATATTTCATTGTCGTTGAATAGGAGGTCATAGTTCTCTAATGGTTTCTTTATGATTTATTTCTTTTAATGGTTCATTCACAATTTAGTTAATGTTGTTATTCATTTAAGCCAAAAAAAATTGAATTTCTTATAGTATTTATAGCCTTGTCCACAAACTACTACATTTAATAAATTTCTAATAAAAAATCTAAATATAAACTATTTAGTGATAAGCCTATAAATATTTGTTGTTCATTTAAATAAATGAATATTGTGTTGTTAACAATAATGTTATGGTCTTTATAGTTGCAATAATAATTTTTCTTTCAATTATGCCCATGTAATAATAATTGTATAAAATAAAATATTTCATGTGATCTTATTTCATATAGCTTACCATTTAATATCATATTCAATGTGATTTATTAAATATATTATATAAGTTGTAGATATAGCATAATGAGGCAATCATAAAGGGGAACAAGAAATTTCAACAAGATGAAAAGATCTTGCAATTACTAAATATATAGTTTTTTTATGATTTAGTTTTATAATGGCATATTCATGATTTAGTTCTTGTGGTTATTCATTTAATACCATTTCATTATTTTTATTTGCAAAAACGATTTTCTTATAATATTTATAGCCTTCTCCACCAACTATTACTTTTAATGATTTTTTAGAAAAAATATAAATATATACTATTTAAGGATAGGCCTATAAATATCTGTGCCTATCGGCCATTTGATAGCACCTTTGGTGCTTTTACTAGTTATAATGGAGGGCCAATGTATGGGAGGAATTGAGAATGGACAATGAATCAGTTTGGTGTAATAAAAACTAGCAATACACAAGTACCTAACATTCATTTTTTCTAATAAAGAAACATGCACGCTTTTCAAAAATTGTATAATGTGCAAGTGTGGCACAAGTACTACACAGGTGCTGGTCTTAAACAACACACATTAAGCTTTGACTTTGCTTAGGTGGCCGGTGGGCAACAGAGTAAGAGAAAGGGTCCACAAGCCACCTAAGCAAGTCAAAGCTTAGTATGTGTTGTTTAAGATCGAAATGTGCCCAGAAAAAGAAACTTGACACCTGGAAAAGAAATCCGGACGGAACGCTGACAACTTTCCCACGTGAAACAATTTTTTGGACAAAAATGTCCCACATATAAGCCTATCGGCTAAATATAAGGAAAGAGAAAATGGTGATAAGTCCAGAAATAATAAGGTAGGTTACAAAATAATTAATCCTATTAGTAACATGGCGAAACGGGGAGATATCATGAGGTTAAGGTTTTTAATACTCTTGTTTTGCCCTAAATATGCTATCGGTAAAAATAGGACTAGGGATCACGAACACCAAAGAAACATCCTAAGCTGAATAATGTCCCTCAAAATGCTAGGATAAGAGGAAACGTTAACATTGGGCACCTAAATACAATTCCAATGCTAAGGAGAGAGCCCTAATTGGGGCTTCAACTCCCATCTAGACATACGTTGTCCTAACTTCCGACTTACTATTTTCTTTTTCCTTTGTTTATTCTTTACACATTGCAGCGCTAGGGTTTTCTAAGCAATGGCGGCAGCCAGATCTGGAAGATCTCTCACAGCGACATGGCAAACTCTTGCAACGATGGGGTTTGGAAATTGGTAACCATTGCCTACTGCTGGCTAACTTGAGGATACCCTAAACTTTATCTTTTAATCCTGCGTGATAGTGTGGAAGTGTTTTCTTGGTGCATGTAGATCACGTAAGAATATAGGCTTAAGAGTATATACAACAACATTGCTATTTGATTTGTATCCTAGAACACTGAGTGCTTACAGCGACGCTACTTTTTCTTTTTTTGCATCTTAAAAACATTGCATAACATATGTTTTTTCCTTGTTTTTTTTCTCAAACATCCACGCAGAAGTGGGTATGTGTAGTGAAGTTCAAATCTAGAAGAGTGTTTGATGTTAGATGAATAAAAAAGATCCCTGCACACAGTCGTTTTGAAGGCATAAAATAATACTTGCTTAATCTCTTCATGTTGTAGGTTTGGCACTAGTGTGAGCGTTGCCTAGCCAGGGATATCAAAAGATGTGTCTGCTGCTATCTACATTTGGGGTATCATAGGGTAAAAGAATCCGCTTCCTTTTCTACTCGGCCTCCCCGATTGGTTCATACCTGCAAACCTTCCGACAGGAGAGGCGTCTGCAATGGTGGTGTCTCAACTAACCAAAAAAAGGAGAATTAGTTTGCAGGCTTAAAAGGAGTGTTTTAACCAGAAACAACGATTAGAATGACTTCATTAGCCAGAGACAAAATAATATTATAGAGAGTTGACGTTTTCTTCTATACATTTTATTTTCTTCTTCTTCTTTAGTTAGGCAATGAAGCTTGGGTTGTAGAACCACTATAAGACTATTTTGTTCGCTAGGTTTAATTCAACATTATTGTGTATTCTCCAGGTACTTTTTCAATAGCAGGTCTAACATATAGAAAGGAGAAAAATAGAAATGTACTGTAGTTTCTTTAAACAGTATTGAATTTTTAAAAGAAATAAAAAGGAAAAAACAATTTTTACTAATCTTCTTATAATGCACATATAGTTCTTTGTAACTATTACAGTTTCACAATTTTACTTCATCTGTGTGCCAAAAAATAACATTTCTTCTTTTCTTTTACCTCAAGATAATGTATTGTAAAACATTAAACTACAAGTATTTCTATTCAATGCTCACTCTCCATAGGAATTACAAACATATTGTTTCATTTTGTCTGCAATGCCCATATAAGAAATGGTGTACACTATTCTTTTTTTGAGTAATTTAATATATAGAAATATAAGACATTAGATACACAGCACACTTGAAAGTATAGAATACAGCTTCCCCCTGAAAATTCCAATTTTCTGAATAATCACCATAACCAGATCTTTCTGAATAATCACTATAACCAGATTTTCCTTGCTCAACTTGCAAGGACTTCACCTTGAGCTCAAGGGTTGTTCTACACCCAGTGGAAGCTCACCTCCCAGCCGAGGGCAGTAGCTGGCCACCCTGAGCTAGGGGAAAACACAGGAAACCAGGTAGAACTACACAACAATTTACTTGACCCACATGGAACATACTTATAGACCTCACAACATAGCAACACATACAACCTTAGCATTCACTAGATAGTCACACACAGTCCACAAGAAGGCATGGTGGAAAAACCTTCACAAGGGGTAGGAAAAAGATAAAAGGCTATAGGCAGTTATCTTTTCATAAATAACATTTTTTCTTCTCATGGGTCCTCATACTCATAATTTTTCTATTGCTAGGTACTCTTACCCATTCAAAATTACTAAGTTCATTTCATGTCTTAGACTTTTCTGGGTACTCTTACCCTTTCAGAAATTTCAGAATAATATATTGGGTATTTTCACCCATTTGTAACCAAAATAATTCATAAGGGTACTCTTACCCCTAATTTCAATTTTCTTAACATAGTAAGGGTACTCTTACCCATTTGCAGACTCCTACAGGTCTTCCTCTTTTCTACCCCACACATAAATTATAACAAGAATAACAATTCCAAATCAAACCATTGAACATTATTTCACACAACACTAACCACACACATGATTTCAATAAAATAGTAACAATAGATCAATTTTGTTTTATAATACTTTTTCTTTTCGAAGTTAAGTTCAAGTAATTAGGATTTAATATCCTACCTAGAATTAACTTTAGAACTGTTTTAAGTCCACAATGATCTCCTGATCCTCCAGTTTTGTTCTCCTCTCCCCCTTCTTTTTTTTTCTTTTTTTTTAATCTCCTTTTTATAGTGCAGAGTAAAAACAAAAAACAACAGCCCCTTCCCCTTCTTTTCTCCCTCTTTTTACTATTCTTGGAGGCAACATGTGTCCCCATAAGTTGATAGCATGTGTCCTTTAAAGACCCCTTCTTTAATAATATAAAAATGAAATTTTGTCAGTAATAAAAAAAGTCAAAAAAGGTGTGAAATTTATTTTTTCTTAACTATATAGTTGTATTTTAGAGGGGCCCACCCAGGTCTAGAACAAGGGCTCATATTTTCTTTTTATCTTGTTATTTTAAAAGGAAAAAGGTAATAATTTAATTAAATAAGAATGGAATTAGACCAAAATTTTAAATCCTTTTTTCAACACTAGTCTTTCACATTGAAGCAAATTGGTATACCAAGACTCATATTAATAACCACGATTCACATTCACTACACATGATTTACATACACAACACTACCATAAGCACAATGACATCAGGATGACAAGGACCCATCACACTAGACACTGACACACAACACATGACCATACAAGGGACCTAAGCCTCTCCGTATAGGCTAGGTCAGCTAATTGGGGAACCACAATGGGTCTCCTCTCCATATATGCTAGGTCAACTAACTAGGGAACCACAACGGGTCTTCAAGTGTTTTCCCCATTTCCACTAGCGCAACCTGCGCACTTGTTTCAGATTGTTAGTTACGATATCAATAGCCGAAGCAAAGCTACAATTAACCATCCATTGCTTCAAACACATATATTCTAATCATTCTTGCAACATAAAAATAAATCAATTTCAATGCACATGAGAGAATATACATATACAAATCAAAAGAGTATTAATTTACACATATGGTAGATTATGGTAGTGTTGTGTATGAGATCACAATAATATGAGGCAACAATTTACACAATTTAATTGCAAGCCAAAAATATCCATGGGTCTCATCAACCATAGCAAGGTATATGAATTCACATAATAGAATCCATGGAATCATGAATTGCCATATCTCAATAAGCATCATAGTCCACTAGAACAAGGTACAAGACAAAATCTAAAAAAGCATCATATAGAGTCAAATGAAGATATGCAAATAAAAAGTATGTATCAATCATGGTCCAAGTCAAAATTAGATAACTAAGATAGCCAAACATATAATGTCTCATCATAGAACCATAGTAGCAAAAGGTATAATCACTTCCTGCAATAATGGAAGTATCGAGGAGGGGCCCTACAAAACCTCCTCCTAAAGGTCACCATTAAGAAAAGAACTCTTCACATCCATCTAGAAGACTTCCCAATGATTGGATGCAACAATCGTAAGAACAAGATTGATGGAGTTCATTCTAGAAAATAGTGTAAAAGTCTTAGTGTAGTCAATCCCAGGAACCTAGGAGAATCCCTTTGCAACTAGGTGAGCTTTATATGACACCTAGGACCCGTAGCCTACCATCTAGCCTTGCCACCTAGCATGTCGTGCATCCACGATGTGTTCCATGTGTCTGTGTTGCGACGTTATCTATCTGATTTAACTCATGTATTGGACTAGAGTGCTCTACAGGTAGAGGTAGACAGGCCGCTGGCTTTAGAGCCAATTCACATATTGGCTTGTTGGACGCTGGACCCTTGAGGTCGAGAGCTAGACCAAGTTAGGGTTTAGTGGGATAGGTATGATGAGGTCATGGCGACATGGGAGGATGAAGCTAGATTCAGGACACTTTATCCTCACCTCTTTGATGACTTCCAGGAGGAAGTTTAGTCTTAAGGGGGAGGATGTGAGGCCTATTTATTTCACTCCCTTATTTTTGCTCATTTCTTATTTATAGTTAATGACATTCAGACATTTGGGGACTATTGATCCCGATATGCAGATTCCCTAGACTATATTCCTTTATTTTAGTTAGCTGTGTTTAGTATGTTGTGGTGACACTATATCCTGATTTTGATTCACTAATGATGATTAGACATATGATATACATTTTGGTGCTATTAGAGATTCTAGTTGTGAGATTAGTATATAGACATGCTTTGCATTTTGATCTTGAGATCTAATATATAGAAATGCAAATTATGAATCTTAATTATGATGTGATTTTATTAATGTTTTAAATGACTATGTGATGCTGAAAGTGTATGCATTTCCTTGCTTCGACTATGATATACATGTTGGATTAATCTATTTGTCCAAGTATGTAGGTGATTTTCCAAGCCACAAAAAATTAGAGATCATCCCACACATTCCATGAATCCCTGTGTTAAGCTGATCTAGTTCCAAGAGGAACCAAGATCAACTATGTATTGCATGATGAATTTTCATAATATTTGCATATGGTGTGTTTTGGCTAGGTCTACCCATTTTCAGTTGATTGTATTATGGTGTTGTAAATGTGTAATGTTTATTTGACTTAATTTTTATTTTTTATTTTTGTGACCCCTTTTCATATGATTTTCTACATCCTAAGGTGCTAAATTTAGGTTAAAAGTGACCCTAGGTTGTACCCCTAGGGTCTAGGGCTCATTTGAGCATGCCTAACCCTAGGGTAACTTCCATATGGTCACTCAAACTTCACCTGAAAGTGAAGTGACGAAAATGGGAGTTTGAGAGGATTCGAGGGATGGATCAAACCTTCAACCTTACCCACTCCTCTTTCCAAAGCATTGGGTTCTATGCCCTGAAGACTTGGGGAGTCTTCAAGATCCCCAAGTGTGGGACACCCACCTCCAAGGCTCTCACACATGTGTGAGAGCATCTTGGAGTGTATGGGCTTCCATAGGAGGATAGGATATTGACACATTTCATATCCTTATCCTCTTGAGCTCCACCTTGCTCTCACATATGTGTAAGAGAGCACATGTGGAGGTGGTAAGGCTTGGAGGGATGGGAGAGTGACATGTGTCACCTCCACATCCCATGGAGCTTGCAAGTGGGTGTGAGGAGGAAGGAGAAGGTGACATGTGTCACCTTCTCATTCCTCAAGGCTCATGTGGAGAGCCTATAATACTCCCTCTTTGAGAGAGGGAGAGGGTTCTTGATTTTGCTTGCAATTTCATTTTTATTCAGAGTTTTGGCGAGAGTTGGAGAGTTTTTTTAATTTTTTGAGGCACATTTGGAGGAAGGACTTGGAGGTGGGGTTGGAAGGCTCTACATCAATTATCTTCCATTTTTGGGCATTTTATGGTAGGATTCAAGACTTGAAGCCTTTCCTTATGCATTTAAATTATTTGTGTGCTTGTATTGTGTGTTTTTGCATTTTTATGTTGTAGGGTTTTGAGGGAGTTTTGTATGAGCCTCTCCATTTTTTTAATAGCTCAACATGTGAGGGGTGGGAGAGGAGTGAACCTACTCAAGGTCACCCTCTTGTTCTACTTGAGGTATTTTTGGCCATTTGAGCATATTGGAGGTGCATGGGATTTTTATTGAAGGCAAGAGTGCCTTGAGAAGTTTTGTGTTGAGATCATTTTATTAGGCTTGAGGCCTTGATGTTCTTGGAATTTCTATGAGAATAAGGTTTTTAGTGGTGTACACCTCTTGAGTAGAGCGCTGTCCAATCTCCTACCCCATTGAGTCCATTTCCAAATGGATTTCGTTGTTTGTCAAGCTATGAGTTGGATGTCCTATTTGTTATGTATGTTTGCTTTGTTGTAGAGTGAAAATATTTTGTGTGGATGACCTCCTAGCTTGGGGGTGACCCACTTGCGGGTCTATGATAGGGAGGAGAGCATTTTTTATGGCTTGGATGTCCCTCCTTTGTTTTAGTTCTTGCAGGTTTATTTGTTGAGCTTGGAGCTTGGAGGAAGTCAATGAATTTGTGTTCAAGTTGTTTTGTTGGGCTATCAAAGCCTTAGCCATTTTGGGCTAGATGTAATGGGCTAGATGTAAAAGTTGTAATTTTTTTGCGAGAGTGAAACTCTCTTGTGTATTGTAACAGAAACCTTATGTAGTTATGTTTAGTTGTAATGTAATGTTGTTGCTTTCCTTTTTTTTGTAATGTTGTTCAAAGAAATAGAAAAAGAACTATTGTATCTTTCCCCTTATTGTTGCTGCAAATATCAAATATGTGTTGCTATTTTCTTTGTTATGCTTTAAAAGAAATAGTTATTGAAAAGTTTTCAGGTTATAGTTACAACATCATATTATGCAAATAGTAATATCTTAGAGGAAGGGAAATACAAATTGCAACTATGTAATTTTTAGAGGAAAAAAAAAAGGAGAAACATGTGTGTGGAAGTTGCTGGTTAGAAAATCTATCACTGTTTTATTTCAAGCGAGTATATTGTACATAAAGTTCAATTGCATAAAAGGATATTATTCTACCTTATGCCTATTCCTCACTACTTATTTAATGTATAAGTAGAGTGTATTTTTGCTATGATTCATTATAAAAGTTAGAAAAGATTATTAAAAAAAAAATATTTATCATTAAAATAACTATGTGTTGTGGCTGCCTTGTTTTTATTATTGGCACATTGCAAGAAAGGCTAACAAAATAAATCTTAATGCGATGGTTTTAGGTCATGAAACCCTTGTTGGCCGAAAGGGCACGAAACACCAGGGAATGGGCCAAGTATTTTTTTAAAGGAAAGTTGGGGAGCAGTGAAGCCGCCCCCTCCCATGTTTTTGGCTTGGGTGCTGATCACCCACAACCCGACCACCACCCTTGCTCCCCGCCATTCCTTTGGCTCGACGCCGAGCGCCCTAGATTTTCAATGACTGCCAAAGAGAAATAGATGAAACCCTAGTCTGCAAATAAAAATAAGAAAAGATTAGAATGAGTTAAGTTAGGGTTTGCTTTAGGGTATCATAAGGAAATTAGTTTTTTTTTTTTTTAATTTTATTTGGAGAACTTTTAGGGCTTGGGTAAGTTTTTATATTATTTTCCCTTGAGAAATGGGAGTTTAATTTAATTTTAAATTAGGAGAGATGGGTACATGTGAACCCATGTCTCCCCTTTTTGTCCCCTTTTTATTATTTGACTTGAATTTGAATTTATCCTATGGGGCAAAGTATTTAAAGGGGGTGGAGTTCAACTTTAATTTGCCTTGGGGAACTAATATTAATGTGGATCTTTGAAAGGGGGATAATTAAATATTTATTGGAACGTTATTTCTTTTAATTTTATAATAGTAAGGGGTTAATTACTAAACTTTAGATTTTAATTATTTTAATTGAGAGCCTTGTCAATAGTCATGGAGGACTTTGGTAAGCTTTAATTAAAATAATTTCTTAAGTGTTATTTTATAATTTAATGTTTTCTCAAAATAACTATGGATTGTCCCCTTAGTAGGCTTGAGGGGAAGCCTGATAAAATTTCTAGGGAAATGTGGACATGACACACAAATTCATTAATTTGTTGTTTACTTATATCAAACTCATTCCAACAATTTCTTAGGATTTTAGGATAGATGGATTATTTTTAATTTCCCCCTTTTTTTAAAGATGTATTTAATATGAGAGGAAATTGTACCAAATTTTTTAGGTATATAAAATGCAGCAATATCATGTCATTATTTTAATTTATGTGGAATGCACCATCAATATTAGAATAACCAAAAGTTGGAACTCATGGGTTTTACTTTATTTTCATCTTAGAAATGTATGTAGTATAGTTTGGATATAGCTTACATTTACATGACTAGTTGAACATTGGGAGCATACTCCACTAGAAATATAATCAAACACATAAACATGATTGCATTAAAATAGGGTGGAGATTTACTCAAAATATTTGAAGATTTTATTGTAAGGACACACACACACCTATATATACATGCATGTATATATACATATACATGCATGTGCATGTATATATACACATGTGCATGTATATTACATTATATACATGCATGCATATGTGCATGCATCCAGAGTACATATGCATATATGTATATGTACTCTGTATACATGCACATATGCATACATGTGTATCTATTTTCTTTGAAATAAAACTGTTTTTTTGTATTGAAATAATGCAGAAAAAATACAAAGGATAAAGACAGCAAAGAGCTGCCTTACAAAAGTGTTATTAGATTATTGGAAAAAAAAACATTTACACTATGAATCTAAATGTTTTCAAATTTATTACCTTCAACTTCAATGTTATCTAAAATCATATTCATGAATTTTAAAAACAAGCTTAATGTAACTACATGCTTTATATTTTATCTTAAAAAACATCTGCTGTTTTATATTCTAGTTCTAGTTTTAAAATTGTAGAGTAAGGATAATAATAATTTTGACAATTAATAATTTATAAAGCAAAGGATTTTTTACTTTCTCAGAGCAAAGGCTGTACAATAAAACTACTAGTTAAATCCATTATCTCTAAATTATAGACAACAAACTGAAAAAAAAATTGCCATAAAATGCTTCACTAGTGCGTAGAAACACGGAAAACATATTCCATTGAAGGAACTACAAAACCCTTATTACTGTCAATTTCTGCAACGAAAATCTATACAAATATAAAATACAGATAAAGCCACAAGCAAATTTATTTATTGATTGTTACGTTACTGGTTGTATTGAAGCTTTAGTGCTATCATACACCTGCATCAAAGATTATCTCATATGACAAAATCAATACGGCGGTTCCATTACATTCGAACAGTTATGATAACAGTAACACTTCCAATCATTGCCACATTTTCCACCGTCGCGATGATCTTTATCTATGCATGTGTATTTGCAGGCATTGTTGCTACCCCAGGGCATGCATGGCCCATTATATGAACCGCTCAGGGATTTACATTTGGCACCTTATAATGATGAACAACAACTAATCAGTATGTATTTCAGAATTTTCAAGTACAAAACAACAAATAAAATCAATGATAATATTGAAGAGAAGAATGATAAATAGTACCAGAAGCAAAAGGCGCTGTGAGCAATAGAAAGATGAACAACACATAAATGTCCTTCACCATGGAAGCAACTACAGATAATGTACTGAGCTACAGATAAAGTATAATGTGAGGAAACGATGGGAAGCAACTACAGATAATGTATTATGTGAGGAAACGATTACTACTTATAGCCCACACACCACCTGCTTTCCTTCTGAGTTTATGGACAGCATTTAGCTTTATTTAGTTTTAGTTTTATTACTATGTTTCTGTTGTCTCTGTTTTTTTAAAGTATTAAAGCTTTATTCCATTTCAATCTTTCTTTTGTCAATTTTTTTTAAATTTCTGTTTGTTATTGTTAATAAAGCTCACATTGAAGTTTTATTGTATCATAGGCTATTTAAAGATTCTTTTAGATATCACAAAATTAATATGGTGATTCCAATTTCCAAATAATGTTATATAATGGTAAATTAGTAATTATAGGTTGAAAAAATGAAGTCATTTAGTATGCAATGGGTATGTGGAAGAGATTTTTAAGGTTATTATCAGAGCATAAAGTGAATTGTTTAATGAAACTTCTCTTGGATAGGTGGTAGATTTGGATTTTAGTGTGCAATTGTATTATTGTCTTTTGACAAGAATTTGATGGTCCTGTCAATTGGCATTTGAAAAGAATTAGGACTGTTACAGACATCATTTAGCTTTATTTAATTTTAGTTTTATTAGTATGTTTCCTATTTTTTTCAATATTAAAGCTTCATTCTATTTCACTCTTTCTTTTGTCGGCTTTTTTCTATCATTTTTAGTCATTGTTAATAAAACTAACATTAAAACTTTATTATATCATATAAGATTTAAAATATGACAAAATCAATATGAGTGGAAGAGAGAGCCTATTTTTAATTGTAAATAAAAACAACAAAAAATCAAAAACTATATTGAAAAAATATAAAATATAATAATAAACTTAAAGCAAAAATGAAAAACTAAAATATAAAAATAAAAATAAAGCCAAAAGAATCTTGACAAAAATGGGTCCAGGCGTTTCATTTATGATTTCATTCAAAATAGAAAAAGCATCTTCAAAAATAAATGTTAACAGCGTTGAGAATTCATTTCTTGGGAAGAACATGGCGATTTTATACCTGGAGACTCATTATTTTATTGCAAGATTCTATACACCTGTCTCTTTGAGGCTGCCAGAGTAGTATGACACCTGTGTCTTGCGGCAGTCTGTATGATTTCCCAAAAAAAAAAACACTTTTGTTATTTATCTTCGATTTGGCATTTTAGCTAGGGAAGGAAGTTCATTAAACATAGGAAGCATTTTCTATACGGAGAATTAAATAGTAATACTAAGGTGAGGTCTTAGAAGAACCATTCCATGAGTATTCATAGTTTCTGAATTTGCATTTAATTTAGGATTTTTCTTTTCAATTTAGTAAAAAGAATTAAAAAATTATAATGTGCCTATTGCACGTAGTAGTTGAGTAAAAATAAAATTAAAAAATGTAAAATTAGGAAAAGCAATAGGATTGTATGCAAATTATATCAAAAATATATTAATATACAACATATTTAGTTCATCAAATAACTACAAGAATTTCTTGCATTACATTTGAGAGTATCTTCTCACTCCATTTTTTGTTAGTTCTTTTATCTAAACATTGGATAACAATAAAAAATCAAATATATTGTGTTAGTATTTGAAAGAACAATTTACTATATCTTAAATTTAAATCTGTTAAAATAAATGAATTGGTTTATTAGATTTATTAAAACGCTTTTGTTATCATTATAAATAATTTTTTATAAACCTACTAATGATAAATAAAAAGAAATCTACTAATGATAAATAAAAAAAATTTAACTATTAAACTTTGAAATTTAAAAAATAGAAGAAGATTTGATAATTGATATAAGAAAGATAAAAAATAAAAGAGATAAGACCTCCATCTAATTTTATTGTTGCATGATAAATAACACTACTTATAACTTGGGATCTTTATTTTTTCTTTCTTTCCACTTTTATTTTGCTTTATTCTTCTTTTTGTTAAATGTTTCCAATATCCCTTTTTTTTCATTTTATATCTTCTCATCCCTAAATCAGATTTAAAGCACATGCTTTATTCTTTCGTCCTATAGGTGATCTTATCATACATAAAATATAATTCCTTAAAAAAAATCAATTGATTTTTATTTATCAAATCATGGGCCACTTGAGATCCATCACCCCTCTTCTATCTTCTCATCTAAATGTTTTAATAAAGACATTCCTAAAATTATTTAAATGAAATCATTTAAAATTCCTTGGGAGATAATATTTTGGGGCATTAAATGTCACATAGGCTGAAAATAAGCCAATGGCACAATAGAAAATGAAAGGCACCTTTGGAAGCATCTAAATATTGTGCTATTACTTGATGGAGCGCTGAGGTGGAGCTGTTTTTGCACTGAATATTCACCTTGCTGCGTTGAAACTTGAAGCAAACCTTATCTCATATCATAGCGTTTCTTTTCCATTTTAAATCAACCCATTATCCGTCTCATATCATAGCGTTTCTTTTCCATTTTAAATCAACCCATTATCCGTATTATATCTGTCTTGGATCGAAATACATTTTAGTTTTCTGTTATAAAAAAAACCAAGTAATAAATTATAAAATTTCTGATAAAAGACTCTATATAATTGTTTTCTACAGTGTCATTTGATCACAATGTCAATGCAAAACCTATACAAAGTTCTCTACCAGAAGTTTTGAAATTCACCTTATATATTTCTTTACTGCAAAATGCCCCTTTCATCCCAAAAATTTTACTTAAAATGTTTAACAAAAATCCCTAAATACAATTATATAGCCATCAAATTTAAATGTTCCCCTCCTTTTAAGACCTGTCCTTACCCCTTAACTCCAGCCAAGCTCTACTAATGCTTCTATTTATTAAGATAACAAAAGGGTACTACTACACTCAGAACGCAGAACTCGAAGGTTTTCAAGAGGCTTGAAACGACAATCTTGCGAAAACTTACCGTAACAAAAATTCTCCAAGATCGAATCTGCAGAATCATATAGGTAATAAAGCGGCGAGAAATCACATAATGCGTTAAAAGCCAGTGTTTTTTTTGGAAATTCATGTAATAATGCGCTGGAGAAATCACAATGTTTTTTTTGGAAATTCAGTGATTACCGCATCATTCCTCCTTTAATTTTTTTAATTGTTTTTTTCTATTTGTTTTTTGGTATTTTAATTTTTTTTTTAATAAGAGGCGTAAATATTATTTAATATACTAACCCTAATAGGGTTATTGCATGCATTTACTTTGGAGTAAAAATAAAACAAACATTATCAAAATATTAAAACTAACATAGGGATATTTACTAGTATATTTATATTTTAAAAAAATATTTGATAAATTACTTGCACTTCGAATATTTGATATGCTCACATGAGACTATGCTGCAAGGCTTTTTATATTCTTCAAACGTAATAAAGATTTCATTCCATAACTACTCAAGTTTCTATCTATTGGCTTTCAGAATTTATTTATTTTTTGTTTAACATGATAAAGATTTCATTCTATTTTTCTATCCATTGGCTTCCATGAATTTATTTATTTTTTGTTTAACGCGATAAAGATTTCACTCCATAACTGCCCAAATTTTTCTATTTTTCTATCCATTTGGCTTCCACGAATTTATTTATTTACACATTTTATGAACTCTTTCAGCCCTTAATGTAACTAACTTTAGCAGCTATGTGTTGCTGGCTTGGCTTGTATGTTCTTTAGATTGAGGTAGCAGCTATATTCTTTTGCCTCTTAACGTAAAAATATATATTAAAAGAATTATTTTATAGGAGGAAGGGAGGCAAAAGCCTCAACCCAAAGAGCATACAAGCCAAGCCAGCTACACATAGCTGCTAAAGCTAGTCAAGTCTTTGTGAAAGAGTTGCCAACGATCTGGAAGGGCACAATAAATAACCCCAAAAAGAACATAAAAGCTGCACCAAAACCTACAGGGTCTGCCCGTTATAATGTCAGAGAAGGCCAACAAATTGCCCAAGATACAACCGTTTCAGGGAGAACAGGAGTTATACGCCTTTAATGCAGGATTTTGAAATCAAGATTTCCAGTACTCTGAAGCTATCCCAAGAACCTGCGCAGCAGAGCTTCAACAAAAGCAGGCGGAAAGAAAAGACGTTGAAGTGACAAGGAGAAACCACTTCATTCAGTCCATTAGAGGGAGCCATCATAAAAAGCCTTGAAGCCATGAGATCTTTAAACCAAAACTAGAAATGCCTTCTGCTGTGAAAAACCCGACTGTGAAGAACTCTGAAGATTTCACATATGAAAAGTCATTTGTTTCTGCGGGAATCCATCTTGTAAGTGACGTGACGCGAGAGAAAAAAAGAAGACGTTGTGAGAGTTACTAATTTGGAATCTATATTATTTGGAACCGTCGTGGTAATATATGAAATTCTATATTCCACGAAGCAAGGTGAACATCCACCTGGCAGGCTTGTACATCCCACGCCACCTTCTGCAATTCATGCAGCCAATTTGTGTAGCTGTCATCTCAAACCCCAGCAGAGATCAGCAAAATCTTCTAAATTGTTGGCTCAGCTCAGCAGTCACAGGATACATATGGGCATGGAATTAAGACCCTCCTTGGAGAAGCACCACAACCAACTATAAAACTGACGTGAAAAACTAGGCACCTCCCCAAGGGGCAACTCAAAGACCCCAAAAGGCATAAACACCAATCAGGCCAAAAGATAAGAACATGCAGAAACCATAGCTTAGGCCAACTAAGATCAGATCCCAGGACAGTGAACAAAAAATGCTTCAAGTAAATTAAAGC
Organism: Cunninghamia lanceolata; assembly: GCA_027924645.1. Lineage (NCBI taxonomy): Eukaryota > Viridiplantae > Streptophyta > Pinopsida > Cupressales > Cupressaceae > Cunninghamia > Cunninghamia lanceolata. The sequence goes on from BSBN01001435.1 coordinate 2,888,875, forward strand.
TAAAACGCCCTTGAGGCTTGATAAAACACACCATCAAGGAAGGGGTACAACCCCCAACCCACACACAAGAACATGAACAAAGGCTAACCACATGAGGAACCATACTAGAGCCAAAAAGCTGTCTGAAAAACACTAAGGCATCCATCACCCTCCCTCAAACACCCAAAAAGGAAGAAGAGAAACCACAGAACCACAATCAATGAGACCAACCCCATCCTGGAACCATGCCACCGTAAGCCATGCCCATGTTGTTTACCCCTATTGGGGCAATATGAGGGCATATTGCCCTTAAAAATTAGGAGAGAAGTAAACATTTCCTAGGGGAGAGAAATCCCCCCTCTTTGCCCTCAACATCTTCTCTAACACAGATTGGTGGTCTGAACTTAAATCTTCCCCATCCCTCTTGCTTTTGGCTCTACGATTCTTCTTGTTGCATCTCAAAGTGGTCATCTTTGATTTCTTGACCTGGTTTGACCAAAACAAACCCAGGTTTGTCATGCCCATTAGATTAGAATCCTCTCAAAGAAAATCTTCAGCCAAATCATCATAGAAGTCAAATCATTCTTGAAAGCAAACATCCCCTATCATGGCTCTCAAGGCTTGTTCTGAGGCATTTGCTTCTCTTGACAAAAAATCACTAGCCTCCTCCAAAGTTTCCCTAACGTCATCCTTTGACAAAAACCAATTCTTTAGTTGACAAGCTCGCAGCTAAATCTTTGTCACTAAAGCAGTCTATACCAATTTCATCCCCAGAAGAGGATGGGATCAACACTTGTAGGTCCACTGATCTGTCAGTTTCATTTCCTAAATCAAAGACGTTCCCCTCCAAAGAAAAGCCATCTATGAACTGAGACTCAGTTGAAAAGTGAGACTGGGGACTATCCTTAGGGGCATAACTTAGATCCAGAGTCTTCTCTTTGCAGGAAGCCTCTATGCTGGCAACCCGACTGCAGCAATTGTCCTCTTCACTCTCTACACCCTCAAAATCATTAACCAAATTTGAAAGCTTCTTCACGCTAGCCTCCGCAATAGTGGTGTGAGGTGACACAAGAGGGTCTTGGAAAGAAACCCTTTTGGAGCGTGCTTTATCGTGGCCTTCATTACCAATATTGGGCTTCCTCCGCCTGCCACTCTTTCTTGCTGAGACCAACTTTTTCTTACCCGGTTTGGGGTTTAAAATTGTCTGTGAAATACCTAGAGGTCTGTTCACCTCTATATCATCTTCCTCCGCAAGAACTTCTATTGCAATCTCATCACAAATGTTATAAGCAACCTTGTTCAGAATTTCATCAAGCAATGCTTTCAAGGTCTCATTGTCTTTAGGTTGCTCATTAGGGTAGATAGAAGGGCCACCAAATGTACTATTTTCACCCTTCCTTGCTTGCTCTAGAAGTTGCCCCTCTGTGTCTTTGACTTCGCTGCAGTCCTCAACCAAAGCTTGACGTACAAAAGGAAGTTCTGACTCTACCTCATTTCCTTGTTAAAAAACAAACTCTTCTTCTTGTCCCTGGAGTTTCCCAAATCCAGTCTTGAAACCTTCAAAAAGGATATCAAAAGAGCCAGAGTTCCAATCTTCTATATTTTCCTCTACAACCCTTTCACATAAAACTGCGTTCTCCTCTTCAGCCCTCTCACATATTTCTGTTCCTATAGAAATCTCTTCCTCATTTGGTCCCTGGTTCAGAACCTCCATATAAGACGCTGACTCTGGCTGGTCTTGTGGGTTACTCAAAACCCCACTCTGGCAATGGTGAATATCAAAAGCATTGCCTTGCTCTCTTCCAATCCCCAACATCCACTTCATTCTGACCAGATCATCATTTGTAAAACCATCAATCAGGCAAATTTCATGTATCCATTGGCTAGCCTGCATGTTGAGCATGATACGCTTTGGAGGTAGCTCCTCTACCTTCAAGACTATGCAGCTTTTAACACAGGGGGTGAGAAATTGGTCAAAGCTAATCTTAAAATCTTGGAAAAAACCCAGTTCATTGCCTATGGCCTGAATGGAAATCTCTTCCCTATTCTCATCCGGTAAGAATGGAAGTTCCAACCATATGGGGAGATAGGGAACTTTTTCTACCCCCACATCAAAGTTTTGTCTCCATCCCTAGCAAAAGATGGTTGTGTTTGCATATTTCCATAGCTTTTTATGGAGCACAAAGTCTTTATCTTCTATGTTATGAAAAAGAAATGTATAAAACCCATTCCCCATTGAGCTAACCTCTTTTGGTTCTGGCCAACACTTTTTGAACCATTCTATAAATTCATCGGAGGAGAAACTGGGGGATAAAACTATACCTATCAGAGCCACCCCTAAGAGATTAGAAGTCCTCTCTTTCAGACCCTCACCATTAAGGTAAACACCGAGTTGCTTCTCTTCTTTTCTTGTAACCTTCTTGACAGTCAGTTTGGGGACCCAGACCTCCTTCACCATCAAATTTGGGTTCCTCTTTTCTTGGTGATCGATTCTTTGTATCGAGAAATCCATTTTGAGTTTCCTTTTTCCTCGACCCCTCAGACACCTATGATGCTTCTTCCTTTGTTCATGGAATGAGCTCCATTTGGGTGGATGGAAATTTGAAGCCCCTTAGACTGGACCATTTTTACTTGAGAAGTTGTTAAACTCTTCCCACTGGGAGGCTAATGATTTTCTTCTTGTGTGAAATCTTCTTTTCTACTCTGAAAGTCTCTTGTTAAACCTCGAGAGCTGCTTATATCCATCTCGATGCTGCGACCTTCTTGAGTTAAAAATCATGTCTCTTACTAGACTCCTTAAATCCTCTGGAGGTAAGTTACCATGTCGAGCCTTTGGAAGGGTAGTGGAAGATCGATAGAGAGCCATCCGATTTGGCCACTACATATTCATTTATGCTTTATCAATAGAAAAAGGGAATGAGGAGAATACTTATTCATAATCCCACCATTGACAGAGTCATAGTATCATTTCAGCCATTGCACCTATCAGCAGGCATTCTTGTCATCTCCCTCCATTTCCATTTCCTAATCGAGCCCTCCTCCACCTGAAACATTAATATGAAGTAAAATGCAAGTAAAATGCTTGATTGATTTTATTTGATGAACTATACAAGCATTTATACAAGAGAAATATAGTTAATAAAACTGTAACTGTATACCCGATAGCTATAACTACATAACTACTGTCTAAACTAAGTGGTTTGTTACTTATTAAACAATGTAATATGAAATGTTATGCTAACATTCCCCCCTAATTAGGGCCCCCCTGAATGCTAACATACTCAACAAAGTTGATTACATAATATGAATACATATTTTATAGAAGATCTTCTCCCAAAGAACAAATCTTAAACCAAGCGAGGCTCCATCATGCTATCTCGTCTACCCTCGAAAAGGCGTAGCTTCGAGCTGTGTTCTTGAGCTCTTTAGTACCAAACTCTCAAATCACAGAGTCTTGAATTATTTGACAACAATCCCTAAGAAATATGATAGATCTCTATCATTGTCTAGTGATCACGAGAGGGTATAATTCTCAATCATATACTCTAAAGCTTTCTGGACAACACTCCATATTGAGCTCAACAGAAATCTCAAACCTGTCTCCAAAATAAAATCTTCACAAAACATACATTCTTCAAATCCGTCAGCATCAACAAAGAAAAGCAAAACAACCAAAACCAAAAATGCTTCTCATGCAAAGCATCATCTCAAAGCGAGAAGCTAACTTGAGATGATGGAAAATTCTCTATCCTCCGATGTCATTTGCCTCCAATTTGAAGGCTTAAAGGGCATATCCACAAATGTTAATAGCACCATCTGGTGGATCCTCATCCTCAATACCTGGTGGATCCTTATCATCTTCAATGCAAGCAAGGTTTCCTTCATTTTTAACCTTTCCTTTAAGAACATCACTAGCTCGAGTTCTACAATCCCAAGTTGCATGACCATTTTTCTTACAATAAAAACATTTGATTTTCTTTGATCTCTTGTAATTGCTTCTTGAGAATAATGCTTTCTCCTAAGGATCATCTTCTGAATCTTTTGTTGTTCTCTTCTCTTCTGCTAGAAGAGTAGAAATCATACCTTCTAGAGTTTCTGAAGGTATTTGACTGAGTCTAAAAATAACACTATTGTATTTTAAAGGTAAGCTATTTAATAGGATGGCCTTAGCACCATCATCATAGATACCATAACCTTAACCTCTGCTAGTTGTCTAATGAGAGACTGTAAGTTACTTATATGATTTGACATTGTGATTCCATCTTCCATCTTAAATCTAAATAATTGAAGTTTTAGAGAAAACTTTGCATTAACGACTTTTGCTCTAAATAATTTATTCAGATTATCCCAAATTTTGGCTGATGATTTATCCAAATCAATGTGGTGCAATTCAATGTTAGAAAGAGCAAGACCAATTATAGCCTTGGCTTTATCATCTCTACTACTCCAATCTAATAACTTATTTGCATCTGTAGATGCTTTTTCCTTTCCACTTACTATTCCCCATAAATTTTTATTCATTAGTTGCATTTGAATTTTCATTCTCCAAGTATGAAAATTTAAAATAGAATACTTGTCTAATGGAATCTCCATTTAAAAATAATACTCCAAAAAGAAATAGTAAGATCAAATTGACCTTCTTACTCCGAATTAAATATATTTTCTTATAAAATTTTGCACTTCCATACACACTTCAATACATACCTTTCCTTGTGAATTATGTCTACTTAGCAAGAACAACAGTGCCTCTCACAACAAATTTGTATATCAAAGACTATTTCCAATGTATTATCCTTCACACGCAGGCATGCTTCATTCAAAGGTGGCAGTGATCTTCAGATCCACAGAAGTTGATGGTGTAGAGATTGGAAGACATCCCAGACTCACGTGAGGTAGAAGTCAATGCTTCAAGCTTCCATGTATTCTCCTTAACGCAGGTGCTGGAAAAACCACGGCCTCCAAAAACTATGCCTTAGTGAAATGCCTGGAATTGAGACAGCACAGACTTTGTGGCATTCAAATCCTTTCTTCTATACATGCCTCAATAATCACAAGATCTCCCTTGCAGAAGGCTCTTCAAAATCTCCATCTTATCATGCCTCAGATCAACGCCGCTCTGATACCATTTAATAAGAAGTAAAATGCAAGTAAAATCCTTGATTGATTTTATTTGATGAACTATACAAGCATTTATACAAGAGAAATACAGTTAATAAAACTGTAACTATATACCCAGTCGTTGTAACTACATAACGGTTGTCTAAACTAAGTGGTTGGTTACTTATTAAACAATGTAATATGAAATGTTATGCTAACAAACAATCCCTACACAATTACCATTCACCTTAAATGTCTCCTCTTTGCTCTTTGGGACATATTATAAGAATTATTATAATTATATAATATATTATTATAATATAGGTTAGATATATTATCATAATAATTTATATAATTATTATATATAATATTACAATATAGTTTAGATATATTATTATAATATATTATATATTTTTATAATTATATATATTATAATTATAATTATATATTATATTATATAATATTATAATATAGGTTAGATATATTATTATAATATATTATATAATAATTATAATTACAATTATATATTATGTTTTAAGGTTCAAATTAAGGTTAGATTTAGAATTAGGGTTTTGTTTATGGATTGGATTAGGATTAGGCTTATAAATAGGGTTAGATATAGGTTTAGGTTTATAAATCAATGCTAAGTGTAATCTTATGTTTATGGTTAGAATTAGGGTTAGATTGAGGGTTATGATAATTGTAGAGACCTAAAATTGGCTTGCTCTACAAACCAGTTTCCCATACCTTTACACCAATTCATCCCTCTATTAATTGAATAAATTCACCTTATTTAATTAATTTATCCCTAACCATCTGTCTATCCCTTGTGATCAATTAATTCATTTAATTTGTCACTATACCTTACAACACTATCCTCATCAATTAAATAAGTATTTCTAATATTTATTTAGTTGATTTTGTCCATTTCCCTAATCCTTGTTAATTAAATAAAACATTCTTATCTAATTAATCTATCCTACTGATCAATCTACCCTAGCCTACCTATCCCCTAGACCTAGGTTAATTAAGCTAAACACTTAATCAACCTTACTTAGCCCATCCTTCCACACATCTTTGAATAAAAATCAATTTTTTATTCAAATGGTCAAAATCCCCCTTACCCCTCATTTATCACTCTTACACATGTAAGAGTACATCTTCACATCTCCACATAAAGGTGAATTTTTAATTCACACTCCCCCATGAGTTGAATTAAAAATTCACTTGTCATGTCCACTCTTCCCAAAAATGAATCTTTAATTCATTTTTATCGTCCACACCTTTCCCCATGTGAATTTAAAATTCACAAATAATGAGAGTCCTCCAATCCCATTGACTAAGATTCAACCCTTGATCTCTCTCATCCACTCCTCTTGTGACACTTGTCACAAGGCTATGACTTCAATCCTAACCCTAACTCTCATTCATTCCTAGCCCTTGATCTCAACTCTTGATCCTCACCCTCCATCCTCTTTTTAGAAATCTATAAATGAGACCCTTCTCTAAGCCATTGAGGAGGGACTTCTTTTGCATCCAAACTCTACCAAAATCTCTCCAAAATCCTCTCATTCCAACATCATAATGCCAAAATCATCCCTCATTCCCATCTCCATCTCCATCTAAGTCCAAATCCCCTATCTACATTGTGTTGTATGCATTTGAGCAATCCACATTTCAATTAAATTGGGTAAAATCTAAGGAGCTATCGGGTGCAACTCCTTCTCGCTATCTTGGATTTGTGAGTCAAGTGAATATATAAGCATTTGTATTTGCATTTGATTTATATTTCATCTTCATTTTGACATCATAGATCACATTGGCACACCCAGTCTTGGATCTAATCATCACTTTTTGAAGGTTTTGTTGTCAAAATCTTCATTTTCTAACCCTTGTTTTTGTGAAGTTTTGCAAGTTTTGGGGGGTGAGTTGTTGCAGGTTGCATCTTGGGTAGAAACTAACCCCACCATCATGATCAGAAACGCTATTTATGAGATTTTTGACAGTAAAGTTGACTATGTTGCTTGACTGAAATTTTTGAAATTTTTTGGGGCCACAGGCCGTACTGTATGGATCTGTGGCCCCCCTGCCATACTAATCTCTACACTATCTATCTTCTATCATCGAAGTTTTTCTATGTTTGAAGGTATTTGAGTTGTAGGTTTCATTCGCAGGTCGAGGGCTAGGGTTTTAAGTGTTGAACTGAGGGCATCTTCATCCTGTCAACACCACACCGCCGCTGCCCCTTTGGCCTGCCTCTCATCTTTCCCATCGCTGCCTGGTCGACACCCCTTGACCTCTGGGTCGGCACTAGCAGCTCCCTGTCGCCACTCCTTATACCTCCCGTCACCACCAGTGGCGGCAACATGCACCCGTCAACACCCCTGCTAACCCAAATCCTCCACCGCCACCGACTTCAAACCCCCGCAGAACCCTATCATCCACCAAGCCTCCCCGTCCTCTGCAATTGCCATTACTAATCTCTCTGCCACCGCTTCAACAAACTCTCATAGCCAGCAACTCACCAGTAAATTGCCACATCACCACGTTGCATCCCCCAAATCGTTGCCTTGATCTCACCTCCATCGTCACTCCCCTACGCTCGCAGAAACCCTAGCACCTGCCAACTGCCGCCACCATTTTCTTTACCTCCATCGCCACTCCCTTAAAACCCTAAGCTGCCTAGCTCATGGCCTCTCGACCACCCACAACCTCAGTCACCACCATCCATTCATTGCTGCCTCCTGTGGGTTTCACCACCGCTGGTGTCGTGGCTCCCAATCGCCCAAGCATCTGCTAGTTAGGGTTTATGTTGCCTAACCCTAGCCGTTAACAAGCTTTGACTCCCTGGTTGACAAACCCTAACTATCAAAGTTGGACATATGACACTCTAGCCTTCATCTTAAACATTAAAGGTTGACATTTAGTGTTAAGAGTTTAGCATTTGAAATTGAGGTTAAAATTTTAATGTTTAAGATTTAGGCACTTAGCACCATTGACATCAGATTTGCTTTATTTCTTTTTGTATCCATTTAGCCTCTATTCATATTGAAGACCAGGGGCCAATCTGACACTAACTACCAAAGAAAACTGCTAGTACATAACCAGTGCATGTGAATAGACAAATCTAACTGCTAGCGGTTAGTGTAGAGTCAGAGCTTGACCTTGTGCTTCTATATACCAAAATAGGCTATTTTTTTCAAACTCACACAACTTTCACATACGGAGTCAAAAATTCACAAACAAGGACTTGCTAGAAAGCTGACAATGCGAACTACACAGTTGTGAATAAATTTTCAGGTGACTGCACCGTTTTGACCATTTTTTTTGCTGTCAAAGTCAAACATGCATGAAAACTTCAAATGCTCATATCTTTTGCAAATTTGATCCTTTTTCAACAAATTTTTTTTTCAAATTGCATAGAATTTCATCTAGAATCTGTTTATGCAGTCATTTTTTCTATATCTATTCATCTAGATCATATTTTTATCAGATTCTTGATTTTTGCATAACAATCATCTCGGCTAGTCTACTTGCTTTGTTTTCAATTTTGTGACTTGCAGGTGATCATACAAGGCTGGAACAACATCAGGATCAACAAACACAACATCTTAGATAGAAAAATAATCAGGTGCATTCATTCTATTTCTCATTTCTTCATAATCATTGTTTGCAAACACACTTCAATTTGGGACATAAAATGAATCATTGTTTGCATACACATTTTGATTTGGGCTTCTAAAATGAACATTGTTTGATCACAGATCATTGAAATTGGGCATAAAATCAACCAGTGTCTTCAATCACATCTTCAAATTGGGCTAAAAAGAACCATTGATTGGCGTGTCTTTCACACATTTCGATTTCCTAAGGGTTAATTAACCAACTATGAGTGTGAATCAAGTGTGCGTGTGTATGCTCTCTCCTCGCACCGCAAGGTGATCTTGGAGATCAAAAACACCTCACTTGATTCGCTTTTGTTTACCCTTTCCTAGGAGGCCTGCTAGGGGATTTCATCACCCCTAGGGACAACCTCATTCGAGGCTAAATCGAAAGACACCCTCATTGAAATCAGAATCTTGTCACCCTTGGCTAAGCCCCAAAGAACTTTCTACCTTTGGGAAGTGAAGGTGAAGGGTGGTTTACCCCCTTCTCTCAGCTGTGTGACAGGATTTCACTTTCAATTCCTAGTCAACCTCATATAAACATTGCCCAAGACCTAATTGGCCATACCCATTCCACATGTGCTTGTTTAATCATCATTACATTTCATTTCCAAAATCCAAAATTGCTTATGTGTCTTGTGTGAGTGAATCATGTTTGTACATGTGTGATCATTTGATTAAACATTGCCAAATCAAACAAAAAACACCAAACACATAAAGACAAGTCACTCAACTCATTCTTCCAATACATTCAAATCCAATCACATTCATCCTAATCACTCATTTTTTAGCCACTTCATTCCTAATCACATCTAAGTCATCCTAAATCAATCCTAATCACATCCTTGTCACTCTACATCATCAAATTATCATCATTCTATCTAAATCATTATCCAAACAATATCATTCTAATCATTCATCCTTCATCACATCCTAGTCATTACATATAATCCAATCATTCCAAGCCAAATCACATCCTAACTACTTTCATCCCAATCCAAAATCAAAATCAACCCTATCAAAAATCAAGACCTTAGTTGATCATCCAATCAAATCAACCAAATCAATTCTATTACTTAAGTGTCATTAGTCCACGTTAAGTATAGACAATCATCCATCATTTGAAGAAAATCAAATCATATTAAGGTCTTGAAATTTGATTCCCAACACAATCATCCATTACCCTCCATTTCATCTCATATCTCTCCCATAAAATGGATCCTTATGAAGCAATGCAACAATTACAAAGACTTAGAAAAATCTATGAGAACAAGGATCCTAATGCTAAGGAAAAATGCAAAAATGACATTAAGGATATACCCTTAGCACACTTCATCATTGGAGAATCCCAAGCCCCTACCCAACCTTCATCATATCAACAAACATCCTACATATCATCCCCATCCACATCATATCAATCTTCATTCTTTCAACCATCATATCAGTAAACATCCTACATATCCACACCATCAACCTCCCATCAACCTTCATCATATCAACCTCCACCATATCAACCTTCAACCTCATACCAACCTTCATCATATCAACCAACACCCTACACATCATCCCTATCCACATCATATCAATCTTCATTCTTTCAACCATCATATCAGCAAACATCCTACATATCCACACCATCAACCTCATACCAACTTCCATCATATCAACCTTCATCATATCAACCTTTACCCTCATATAAATCACCATCCCCTTACACATCCATGCCATCATACTTATACAATCAATCAATACCTCCAACTTATCCAGCCCCCAACCTTTGTCATGCTTACTTTGATCAAGGGAACGCTAATCTAGCACACCTTATCTCCAAAATCCAAACCTTATATCAACAACCATTTCCCCAAGAAAATCCCCAATCCCCCAATCCCCATCCTCCAATCCTCCCATCACAATATCCCCCCAAGCTTACCAACCTTAATCCAGCACCCTATGTATCTCCCAAACCACCAATCCCTATCACGCCTCCACCATCTAATTTACCATCCAATCTTCCAAATCCTAACACCACGACATCCAAAGAATCCTTGTGGGATTTCCTCCAAAGAACATCACTAAGCAAAGGAAAGGAATCCCTCAAATCCTCCACCCCTCCAACACCACCATCTAGTCCAACATCTATCCTTGAACCCATCCAAGAACCATCATTACCTAATCCTATCACCCACCTATCTAATCCCAATCCTAATCCTACACCATCCACCATCATTATCCATCCATTACATTGTTCTTCAACCCATACACTCATGAAGGATACCATCCATTGGCTATTAGCAAGGAATCAAACACCCTCATGCAATCCAACATCCACCAAACCTCTTGAACAATCTCCTATCATAACTCAAGAACCATCATGCAGCCATGTTCAAGAATCCATAAGTCAAGCACCCATTGCATCCATCCAAGCACCTATCACATCCATCCAAGCACCCACCACATCTATCCAAGTCATCCCCACTTCTATCCAAGCATATGAGCTATGTCAAGAATCAAATCCAAAGCATGTTGAAACATCAACCCCTTCTCCTAATCAAGATCTAACCATCCCATCTAATCCCATCCCCGATCCCCTCCCATCTATCGATCAACTTATTGATCTCACACCATCTTCTACCACCCCTTTACCATCCCCCATGAATCCTTCACCTCCATCCACCAATCCCATCCCAAATCCATCCTCCTATTCACTTGGAAAAAGCACCTTCATCTGTGGTAAACCCCTTGTAGGAGGTGAACAACTTCCATCCACCACCTATCCTCTTCCAACAAATAATGGACTCACATCTTGTTTCCAAAGCACCAAACATCCCATCGCATGTCGCATACTCCAACATTTGAACTATCAAGGCAAAGGCTTAGACCTTCACGAACAAGGCATCTTGGAGCCCATCCACACCACATTCCATCCATCCTCGCATGGCCTTGGCTATACACCCCAGGAAAAATAATCTAAACATGTTGATACCATCCACCCACCTTCCAAAATCCATTCATCCAATCCCAAACATGGTGCATCTCATCGCACCCCCAAATCGTATGTCACCATCCCTCCTCCATCATCCTATCATTTGCAAAAGCATGTGACCATCCATTTTCCTCCATCAAATTTACCTCCACTACTTCGAACTCCAAATATTCCTATTAAATCCACTTTACCTCCTATCCTACCAACTCCAAACATCCCTATCCACAAATCCTCTTATCCTCCCATCCTCTCAAACATCCCTATCCTCAAATCCCCTCATTCATTTATCCATAAATCCACTTTTTACCCCTCCACCCATAAACCCCCTAAATTTCCCAATCAAGACCAACAAAGGCACACATCTTTCAAACATGAAGCTTCCATCAAATCCATGGGATTCAAAAGTAATAATTTGAATGCCTCAACTCATAAAGCACAAAAGCCTAAAGATGTTATCCCTTCCAAGAAAAATCAAAAACCCAAAAGGCTATCAAAGCCCACACCATCACAAGAAAAAGCAAAAACAAAAATGGTGTGGGTCCCTAAACAAAAAGAACCAAACTCTAATGAGGCATCCATATCCTAATCTACCCCAAAATCCCAAACATCCCCCTCCCCATCTAAAAATCCCATAAATCCTAAGTCTATTTGGGTCCCTAAAACCCCAAATTGACCATCCAAAAATCCCCCATCCCGATCCCCATTACTCCCAACTCCACATCCGAAGTACAAGCTTCCAAATACATCATGGTGTGTGCAACCATTGGTCTTGGTTCCCCTCCACCACTTGACATTCCCACATACCCCCATTTATCCATCTTTCGTCCATTATCCTACCTATCTTCTCCATCACATTCCTATGGTCCATGCTTTTGTATAATCCACATCATAATCCATTCCATCTTTTCCTATCTACCAACATCCATGCAATCATCATCCATAAGGCTATCCAACATGGGACCATCTTCTCCTTGCTATGGAAATAGATGGTAGAGTCCCCATTCCATCAAAAAAGCAAAAAAATAAAAAAATCAAGAAAATAGTAAAGAGAAAAAATCCATCCAATGGTGAAAACCACTCCTTGTGGCACCTTGGACAAGTACCATGATGAAAACCCCTTATGGGCATCATGCATAATCCCTTCTCCATCCATTTTGTATCCCTACACTTGGGGGCAAAACCATATCCTTCATCCACATCCATAACACCCTTTTGCATATCCTATCCATGTATCCTTATCCTATCATATTCCTCCACTACCCCCTATTTATCCTATCATTTCCCATCCATCCAATCCATTATATCTTGCTTTTACCATCTCCCACCTTAGATCTTGAGAAAGACAAGGGGCAAAATATCAACAACATGCTTTGGAGACCTCTTGGCATACTCCATTTGTAAGTATATCCTCCATCCAGCTACTGCAAAGTCCATCCATTCAAACATGAACCCATCATGCAAAATTCTTTAAGCATTGGGGGCATATGATTCCTTGCAACCTAGCCCTTGGAAAAAATCCTAAAACCCCCCATCCATCTTATCATGTATCTCTATTAGATCCTTTATACCCCATCATAACCCTTATCTACATGTATCTATTCATTTATCAGAATCTCCTATCCATTATCCTTTCCTCGCCAATCCCCCAAGCCAACCCCATCACCCTCACCTCTAGACTTGGTGTTCCCTTGTCATTGGTATAGAGCGCAAAGGCTATCCAAATGAAATCCAATGCAACTATCATTATAAATCATTCCCTTTCCAAAATCAAAAAATCCAAAAAAAATCAAAATATCCACAAAATCCCAAAAACATTTATCATCACAATCACCCAAATCATCCAACACATCATCATCCCACATCACCATCACAAATCAGAACTACATATCATAACCACCTACATCTTAATGTGCCTTGATCCCATGGATACAGGGTATGTAGGTAGTCTGGAATACACAGGAAGTTTCCAGTACTTAGGTCCATAAGATGCACCCATCCAACCCACTAAGCTTACACTAGATCCAAGCATCGCATCACCTATCAAAGCATCATCCCTTAACAAAAATCATCAACTATCAAATCAACATCAACCACAACTTGTCACCATCATATCTTGAGCCAATCTTACAACATCAACTAAGCATGATCCAATCATCTATCAATTCCTACCTTAGGATATATCTTTCCTACAATAGGTAGAATCTATCAAATCATTATCCATTTTGGCAAGAGATACAATGGCTACTTGTTTGGTTTGTTGGTCTTTTTGTTTTTGATTTTACCTTTTGTCCTATTCGAAGATCACATCAAAGCTACCTTGATCTCATTATATCATGGTATGCGGCGAAAACATCTAGAATGTGGCATAGTCTTGCTTTTCCATGTTGTGCTTGTGGGTTGGTTTAATTACTCCAAGCTAGTATTCATATCTTGTAGATCATAGGGTTGGTTCTAGCATATTGATCTCCTTATGCATCTAAGGTTCATCATACCTTTTGTGTACTAAGGGCTTATGCTATGAGTCCCCTTCCCTCATCTAGATAAGGTTGTACTATCTTGGGCATGCATGAGATCATCCCTTTGTCTGTGTGTCTATTCCATGCAAATGTTGGATAAACATCATCACCCTGGTCTTCTATACCTTGGTGAAAATATCCACTTTGCTATATCAAACCTAAGATTACTCTAAATAAATTTTCAGCACAATTATCATCCACCAATCAATCTCCCAACATTATCAGACTTTCATCTCGCCCCTTATCCTCCAACTAGTGGTTCCATCCATTTCAAGAGCACAACCATGTTCTTGCAACCCACCTATCCTCTCGAGGGGGCATCACCCTTACCAGTTATCCCCAAACCTTACCCTATTCTTTTAAGCCAAAATATTTTTTCTATCCAATCCAACTCTATGTTTTAACTTTTTTGAAATGATGTTACTTAGCCGCAACACCATCTCAAAGAGGGGCAAATGTAGACACCTAAAATTGGCTTGCTCTGCAAACCAGTTTCCCGTACCTTTACACCAATTCATCCCCCCTATTAATTGAATAAAATCACCTTATTTAATTAATTTATCCCTAACCATCTGTCTATCCCTTGTGATCAATTAATTCATTTAATTTGTCACTATACCTTACAACACTATCCTCATTAATTAAATAAGTATTTCTAATATTTATTTAGTTGATTTTGTCCATTTCCCTAATCCTTGTTAATTAGATAAATCATTCTTATCTAATTAATCTATCCTACTGATCAATCTACCCTAGCCTACCTATCTCCTAGACATAGGTTAATTAAGCTAAACACTTAATCAACCTTACTTAGCCCTTCCTTCCACACATCTTTGAATAAAAATCAATTTTTTATTCAAATGGTCAAAATCCCCCTTACCCCTCATTTATCACTCCCTTACACATGTAAGAGTACATCTTCACATCTCCACATAAAGGTGAATTTTTAATTCACACTCCCCCACGAGTTGAATTAAAAATTCACTTGTCATGTCCACTCTTCCCAAAAATGAATCTTTAATTCATTTTTGTCCTCCACACCTTTCCCCATGTGAATTTAAAATTCACAAATAATGAGAGCCCTCCAATCCCATTGACCAAGATTCAACCCTTGATCTCTCTCATCCACTCCTCTTGTGACACTTGTCACAAGGCTATGGCTTCAATCCTAACCATAACTCTCAATCATTCCTATCCCTTGATCTCAACTCTTGATCCTCACCCTCCATCCTCTTTTCAGAAATCTATAAATGAGACCCTACTTTAAGCCATTGAGGAGGGACTTCTTCTTGCATCCAAACTCTACCAAAATCTCTCCAAAATCCTCTCATCCCAACATCATAATGCCAAAATCATGCCTCATTCCCATCTCCATCTCCATCTAAGTCCAAATCCCCCATCTACATTGTGTTCTATGCATTTGAGCAATCCACATTTCAATCAAATTGGGTAAAATCTGAGGAGCTACCGGGTGCAACTCCTTCCCGCTATCTTGAATTTGTGAGTCAAGTGAAGGTATAATCATTTGTATTTGTATTTTATTTATATTTCATCTTCATTTTGACATCATAGATCACAATAATAATTAGCGTTTGGGTCAGAATAGTGGTTATGCTTAAATTAGGGCTTGGGTAAGAATTGTAATCTTGACCGTAATTGTAACCCTAATTGTAATTGTAACCCTAACTCTAGCTCTAAACATAACCCCAACCTTAATTCTATCCCCAACCCTAACCCTAACCATATAATTTATAACCCTAATTCTAACCCTAACTATAATTGTACCCCTAACCCTAATTCTAACCCAAACTGTAATTCTACCCCTAGAGCTACTTAACCCTAATTCTATCCCTAACTATAATTATATTAATAATCTTAATTTTATCCTTAAACCTAACCCTATTTTTATCACTAATCGTAATTATAAGGATAATTCTAACCCTATCCCTAAATTTAATTGTAACGATAACCCTAATTATATCCCTAATACTAACCATAATTCTAAGTATAATTCTATCCTTTATTCTAACCCAACACTAAACCAAACCTTAATATTCAAGCCAATACTTACCCTAATTCTCAACCAAACCCTAACTGTAACCCTAATTCAAACACTAATAGTAACTATAACAATAACCCTAACCCTACTTCTAACACTAATTCTAATCATAATTCTAACCCTAATGATTACCCTAATTCTACTCTTGACCTTAATTCTAACCCTAACCCTAATTCTGCACTTATATCTAGTGAATATCTAATTATATCCCTAATTCTAATTCTAACCCTAACCCCAATCCTATTTCTAACCATAGTTATAACCCTAATTCTAGACCTAATTGTAATAATAATTTTAATCCCAATTCTAACCTGAACCCTAACCCCAACCCTACTTGTAACTCTAACCCTAACCCTAACATTCAAGCCAATACTAATCGTAATTCTAACCCCAACCCTAATCTTAATTCTAATCCTAACCCTAACCCTAATTATAACCATAAATCTAACCCTAATAATAACCCTAATTTAATCCCTAACCCTAATTCCAACACTGACCCTAATTCTACCCTTAGATCTAGTTAACATTTAGTCTATCCCTAATTCTAACCTCAAGCCCAACCCTAATTCTAACCATAGTTGTAACCCTAATTCTAGATCTAATTGTAAGACTAACTGTAACCATAATTCTAAACTGAACACTAACCCCAATCCTAATTGTAACTCTAAATATAGTTCTAATAATAACCCTAGTCTAATTATGTCCCCAAGCCTAACACTAACCATATTTCTAACCTTAATTCTAACTTGAACCTAAACCCTAACCCTAATTGTAGGCCTAACTTCTGATTTTAACCGAATTTGTAACTATAACCCTAACCCTAACATTAATCCTAATAGTAATTCTAACCATAACCCTAACTCCAATTCTAACCCTAATTCTAACCATAAACATAATTCTAACCCAATTTTAATTGTAACCCTAACCCTTATCTTAAAAAATTGTACCCCTATTTCTAATCATAGATTGAACCCCTAATTCTAATCTAAACCCTAACCCTAACCTTGATAGGAACCCTAACTTCTAATTCAAACCCAAATTGTAAGGATAACCCTGACCTTAATCCTGACAGTAATGCTAACTGTAGAGCTAAAACTCTACATTTTGTTTCAGCGATATTGCCTCAGTATATTTTAGCAGCTCTATATTTGTGGCTATGTGTTTTCGTGCATGGATCGTGCCATGTGTCATTTCCTTATGGAACAAAAGTATTAAGAGGACATCACCACGTGTTTCTTTCCTTTTAGTTTATGTAGCAGAGTTTGCCACGTGTTGAAACCAGAACTAGTTTCTTTAAATGCCACTTGCTAGCGGGTGTTGCCATGTGTCATTTTGAGCTTTGAGCAGATGTTGCCACATGGATGTTCTTTTGTTAAGGCTTGTTAGTACTGACATGTATATGGTGGGCCATAGTTTTAAGACACACTTTATTGCTTACTACGGAGAGCACCACGTGGAGAAAGCGGAGGAGGGAACTTCTTTATTTCGATGCTCTCGGGTGGAGACATGTTATGATTTTTAGTTGTACTGGAGTGTAACAAGTGTCAATCTCTGCATGTTTCCTCAGAGTCTTTTTCACAAGCTATTGTTTTGTCAGATGGCACCACATGTCTAGTTTTGTTTCTTGCGAGACGTGCCATGTGTCCTTGTTTTATTTCTCTATGTGGATAGTGAAGTGACATATATAGTGGGTCCCATAATTATGTTTTAGTCTTTAAGTCAAGCAGAGAGTACCAAATGTCATAGCGATGAATTGTTTGGGCATAAAGATAAAGTTTTAAGTGTTCAACAAAGAGAGACACATATCAGTTCCAAGATCCAGCAGATGGCGACAAGTTGCACTTTTCTGTGTGTTACATTTTGAAGGTAAAGGAGTTATCAATTAAGAAGATAGTGCCATGTGTTACATTTTTGAATTTTTGGTGCCCATGGGTGTCACCATGTGTCTTAATGGAAATATAGTTAGAGTGCCACATATTTTGTTCCTCAGCCAATGAACATGCAAGAAAAAATGGTTGCAAATTCGGAAGATCTCATCAGTCGAGGACTCCCAGTTAGCTTCAGTTTTGTTTTGCCGTTGAAGTTTTGGTTTGTTGCAGGTGATCT
Organism: Cunninghamia lanceolata; assembly: GCA_027924645.1. Lineage (NCBI taxonomy): Eukaryota > Viridiplantae > Streptophyta > Pinopsida > Cupressales > Cupressaceae > Cunninghamia > Cunninghamia lanceolata. The sequence continues at coordinate 2,907,280 of BSBN01001435.1, forward strand.
TGAGCCAAGTTTATGGCTATATATGTAGGGATTGTAATAGATAGAAATAGAGAATTCAATTAGGAAGATATCAAGAATTAAATACAAAATTCAAAGATTTTGTTGTGACCAAACTGTGTCATTTGCCTTAATTTTGTTATTTTTGATAAGAAGGTTGATATATCTGTGCATGTCACTGTGCCTCTTGTATTTGCTGGAATATTAATGAAAGAAACTCTATTATGTACCTTGCTAATATTATCTATGTTTTTGCATAAATTGTCTGAGTTTAGCCTTTGATCTTATTCATTCATAATCTGTCTCTATTGATCATGCAATGTTTGCTCTTTAATATAGCTAAATCTTAAAGATTGGTTCACTGTGCTAATTAAGGAAATACATTTCATTCAGGTGCATTGCCAAAGTCTAGATTTTGCTTATTGTATCTGTAATCCTGTTTCTTCCCTTTCCCCTTTACTCAAAACCCCATTAAAATAGGAAGAGCCAATGTCTTTAAAATCTGGAGGTTGTTTCAAGTAGCAAGTCCCATATTCTTGAAACTTCCCATGTTGGTGTTGGAACTTGCGTAATTTTACACATCAACAGTTTTTGGCACGCCCGGTGGGACCTTTCTTGAAGTTTTAATCAAGATCGTATGAACCAGAGAGTTACACGGAGTCAGAGCTGTGGACTTACAATAAGAGCTCAGTCTACTGCTAATCCAGGGATTCTATTGCCACCATTAGTTACTACTCCAATAAGAAGAGTGAATCAAGCTGCAACAACATTAAGAGTAAATATGGGAGCACATGTAGCTCCAAGGAACTATGCAAATTGGAACATTGGAAGTCCTCTCATTCTTCCAATACCACCAGCTACTTGGGATCCAATTCTAGCTAATGCTTTGAAGGCTTTACCTAAATTTAGTGGAGAAGATTCTAAGACACTAGGTGAGCATCTTCAAGATGTGTTAGATGTGTGTGCAGTACATGTCATTATTGTATAGAATGTAGCAATCAGATTGTTAGCATATTCTTTCAAAGGGAAGGCTTTGGACTGGTATAGATCTTTGACCCCAAATACAATATCTACTTAGGATCAACTTGGTGATGCTTTCTTTGCAAGATTTAGTGAGAAGGGTGACAAATCTTCCTTGCTGCAACAATTAATCACCATAAAGAGGGCACCACAAGAAGCTACAACTAATTTCAACACTAGGTTTCAAAAGACCTGGTACAGAATTCCTGCTACAGCGAGGCCACTATTAGGTATGGCTATTGTGTTCTACCTCAAATCTTTCAATTCTGATAAATCAGTAATGATTCAGTACCTGGGAGGTCAGACTCTGCCAGACGCATATGAATTAGCTGTTAAGGCTACGAATAACTTGATATAGATTGCTTCCAAGGCCTCCTATGACCATGTTCCTAGAAATTTCCATTCCCTTGCCACAAGAAGCCCCTAATCTTATAGCTACACCTGTGTCTATGTATACATTCCCAACATCCCAACAACCTACTGTAGCAACACCCTTTGCTCAACCATATAAAATGGATGATGTCAAGAACATCCTCAGGACCTTTTCAAATGAAATAATTAATCTCAAAAGGCAACAAACTTCCTATCTAAGGCCTTCTTATCAAGGTTTCCAAGGGAATAGACCCCCATATCAATCAAATCAATATCAAGGTCCTCAAAGACCAAATAATCCTCAACCTTCAAACCAATTGGTCACAGTTCCCACACCTTTACAGGTTGTCCCTCATAATCCCAATAGAGAAATAGCCCCAGGACAAAATAATTTACCAGAAGATACCAATGCCTGGTGCTTTCCTTGTAACAATGCCCATATGCCCAGGGATTGTCCCAAAGGTAATTTGCAGCAAAAAATAGTAGAGCAGAGAAGGGTAGAAGGACAAGTCATGATGTATAATGCTCCTCCATATCAGTCACCCGGTGTCCAAAATGTAGTAATGGTGGCTCAGATGTAAGGGATGTCTATCCAGTAAGAAGAAGAAATTGCCCCTGAGTATGCTTTATTTTCATGGATTGAAGATGAAGATTTAGTGTTCTTGAATGAAGTATCCACTTCCAAGAAACCCTTAATGCAGTCTGATTATTATACCAGATCAAAGAGAAGAATGATGGAGCAGCCCAAAGCCACAAATAATGAGACTACTAGAGCTCCTCCTTTTCAGAATCATTATAGTCTAGTTTCCAGGCAAGAATTGCCTCAGCCAGTTTAGAATCAAGAAGTCTCTGGCTAGATGCTAGAAAGAGCAAGATATCCTTACTACCCAAAGACACAGACACTAGGACCTATGAATGTGGTAGAACAGTTAAAAAAGACTCTAGCGCATGTATCAATCTGGGATATGTTGGCTATTCCTGAGCAAAAGACACTATTACAAGGAGCACTATAGAGCCAGGTGTGCCCTAAATCTGCCAGTACTAAAGAAGGATGTGTTGATAAAGGAAAGGCTCAACATAAAGACACTATGCAGTTGCAGACAACAACTCTGTTGAATACTGCACCAGATGTAGGTAAATCTAAGCCAAACTATTTTGTCTAACTTTAATAGTGGGGAAGAAATTATTGCACAACTCAATGATAGATTCTAGAGCTAGTACTATAGTCATGCCAAAACAAATAGCAGATGCTTTAAAGATAAAATATGAGCCACTTACTAGAGGAGTCATGCAATTAGATGGAAATCCAGTCCAAACTATAGGAAAGATTAAACAACTCCCATTGCAGTTGTATACCTATCCCAATATAACTATAAAACAGGATGTAGTAGTCATAGATATTCCCCCTATCTTTGGTTTATGCCTATCTAGAGATTTCACAGCCAAGATAGGAGGATACATGTCACTGGATTGGTCACACCTAATTTTGAGAACCAAGTATGGAACAAAGATGAAAGTGTTGTCTGAACCTTTGTCCAAAGATCATATCACTGATGAACCAACCCCAAGGATAGAAGTATCCCATGCCATGATGAATAAGGAAGAGAGAGTCTTTGTTGAAGAATTAGGTGATTGGACTGAACATGACCAACAAGAAGAGGAAAATAGTCAATTGATGACCATGATACAAAGTGATCCTTATGGAAACTATGACTCTACTAGTTTGGGCACTTATGTTATTTTTGAGGAAGGCCAAGAAATTCCAAATGTTATGAGAAAAGAAGTATCTGAAAAGGAAGAACCTAAAAGAAACTCTAAAATTTGGACCTTAAATTTTGATGGGGCTAGGAGAAAAAAATGGTGTTGGAGTGGGTATATGTCTCATTGCCCCAAATGGTAAGAAAATCCCTAGAGCCATTCACTTTTAGTTTGCCTGCACTAATAATGATGCTGAGTATGAATCTTTGGTGCATGGTCTTATGTTAGCCAAGAAGAGAGGAATCAAGAATTTGGTAGTTAAAGGAGACTCAGAGCTAGTGGTGAAACAAAAAAGAGAGAAAGTTGTGGCCAAGAATGTGAGAATAAGATCTTATCATAATAGAATTCGGGATCTCATAGATGGTTTTGATGCTTTCAATATTGAAGTTGTCCCCAGAACCCAAAACACTGAAGCAGATAGAATGGCACAAATTGGTTCTCAATTTAACCTAGCAAGTGACCTACTTGTTAACAATGAGTCAGTTAAAGTTATAGTAAGACCAGCAATTCTAGACAATGACCAAAATTGATAGGTTTTTTATAATGATCTTCAAGTACTCTTATTTTTGCAACAGCGAGGAGAGTTTGTTGATCAGTTATAGCCCAAGATTAAAGAAGCTTATGGTGATCAAATTAGTCAACTACATTCAAATAAGCTCCCCAAAGGATTGATCACTCTAGATAATCTATTTGACCCTGTTGATGAGGAGTCCAATACAGAACTCCATCAAAATTTAATAGCTCTGCAAATAGGTCAAGTTGTTCTTGCATGTAAACTTTCACATCAAGTCTCTCTTGGATTCTTTGCAAGAATTGGAATAATTCAAGAGGAGTTTGTGGCTCCCTTTGCTCATCGTAGGGAACAAAGCTTATACTTGTCCTCCCATTGGGTTCTAGTCTCAGATCCATGGCATACCCAATATAACTTTTTGGTAGTTCAAAAATGTCAGGGTCATCAATATCGACTGTCACTCTCATATTCCACTCTCTATGGAAGATACCTTCTCTCTTTGTCTTTGTCAGGAAGTCTTTCAACCATTTCTATTTTTATGAAACATTTTATGAAACTCAAAACGGGATCTCGTTTCTAGAAAATGGGATCCCGCTTTTGGCTCAGGATCCCGAAGCAAAATGGGATCCCGTTTCATAAAAAGTGGGATCCCATTTTAGTTAACCTGATTTCAAGTTTTTTTCTAAGTCTGAAACTTCCACCTTAAGTGGATTCATCTTTATGCATTTACCAAAACGAAAATTTGATTTTTTTTTCTTGAAAGCTGCATCACAAATCTTGGCTTCATATTCAGAGTTTAGAGCTCTGATACCATGTTAATTTCTTATAACCCAATTACAGATTAATTGCACAATAAATTCATAGAATAGAACCTCTATCTGATTTATAACAATCAATACTCTAGGTTAATTAACAACTAATAACAATGGAAGCAAAAAATAACAAGAAGCCATACACAAATAGACAATAACATAGATATACCCAAGAAACCCCATTATGGGGAAAAACCTACAAATGTTGGATCTTCTATTCAGCCTCAACAACAAACTTTCCACACAGAATACAATGACTAGTTGCTATAGCAATCTTACATATATAGCCCTGTTATTTTCATCAACATGCAAGAGAAAAGAAACTTTCCTTACATAACTTGGCTTTCCTTACACATAAAATCACTCTTGGTGTTATCTCCACCTCACAACTCAAGAAACATTCTATTAATAAAAAAAGAAATCATATTGTTGCTAAATATCCAACTTGAGTTGCCCTTAAGCAACTTCCACCCTCCACACGGGCCCACCTTCTGAGCTACAAAAAATCAACAAATAGCCGATCTCAGAAGCCTTAGGCAAATTGCCAAGGTAGATTGTCCAACCGGCCAGTAAATGGGAGAATCATGCCTTGATTCGCAGTAGGAGAACAATAAATTGCACTTCTTTTAAATCAAACCCCAATCGGCTAAAATTGTTGTATCACAAAATAATGTCTGCAGTAATTCATGCCAACAGTGAAGGATTTAATCGATGCCCTCAATAAATGCAAATCACAATAATGAATCAGTTATAGGCAACTCTGAAATTTAATAAATTTCAAATGCCGGAAAAAAAAATGATCCCAAACACTTCGAGGAAAACTCTTAGAGGAAGGATTGTAGAATGGTTGGCTCTGATACCATGTTGGTGTCATCCACCTCCTAGGAGCACCATCTGCAACAAGCCTTCACAGAAAATGAGAGAGGCAACACAAGGCCATTTCACCAAATAGGGAGTGAATAAAAATGAGATGCATATTTTACAAATTATACAGGCTTTTAAAGCCGTGAAAATGCTGACGTCTACAGGAAAAAACAACCCAGAGTAATTACCCTAAATGAAAAACTTAACACACTAACAATTTTTAATGTTGCATTTGTCAACATGAATTTTTTTTTAGGTGTGTTTTTACTTGTTGTACCACTTGGTAAAATTTTGGCATTACATGTTTATTTGGTGAATTAAATAGAATTTAGTGATTACTGCCAAATTTGTATTGTAGTTTTTTTTAACATGGATGTTGTATCTTTGTATGTAGATTTTAATTATTTGATTTATAGAATCTTTTCTTTATTCTAAATCCATTTATTGTGTGCAGGGCTTAAATTTGACGGTTGACCCTACCTATCAAGCAATTTTTTTATGACGGTTATCCATTTAAAGGTGCCCTTAAAATACTATGACATACCTTAGTACAAATAAAATTATATATATATCATGATAATCCTATATAAATTATGACAATCTCTTCAAAATGTCTCCTTTTATGTGATACAATCTGTTTAAAATTTTAATTGCATTTTACGGCAAAAATGCCTAAATACATAAATCTAGCTATACTGCCATCAAATCTACACCTTGATTGTGTGAATAGTTTGGTGTCTAATTTTAACCAAAAAGTGTATTTGGATGTTGTAGCTATGTATGCAAATTCTAATAATTTGATTTATAGAATCTTGTCTTTATTTTAAATCCAATTATTGTGTGCATAGTCTAGAGTCTAATTTTAACAAAAAAATTATGTTTTTAGTTGTCATAGGTTAAGTCAGGTTAAGTCAGTTGTGTTAGTCATAAGATATTAAATTTCTTGTTTAAGGGTTAGGTGGTTTGTCTTGGGTCATAAGACATAAAATCTCTTTGTATATGGAAGAAGTGTCCTAGTACCCAAGAACCCAAAGATAATATCTTTAATCAATTTAAATTACATGCTGAAATCCAAAAAAAAAATTTTATTCATGCTATAAAAAGCTAAAAGTTATTTCTGTTGATCTGTAAAATTGTGCAGGTTCCAACACCAACATGGGAAGTTTTAGGAATGTGGGACTTGCTACCTGAAACAACCTCTAGATTTTAAATAAGCTAGCTCTTCTCTATTTTAAACGGGTTTGGGAAAAGGGTAAGAAATAAACAGAATTACAGATGCAATGAAAACAAATCTATCTATGGCGATGCGCCTGAATAAAGTGTTTCTCTCAACTAAGCACAGTGAAAACTATCCTCAAGATTCAGTCACATTAAAGAGCAGATACTGCATGATTAACATAAACAAATGAAATGAATAAAATCAAAGGCTTACAACTAGATAGTTTGCAATGACACAAAAAATGTCAACCAAGGCACAGAACTTAGTCTTTCTCATTAATTTTCCAGCAATATAAGAGGCACATATACATGCATAGTTACATTCACTTTCTGAATCAAGAAGAACAAAATAAAGGCAAATGATATTCACTAGTCATAGCAAAAGTCTCAAACCTCTCTCTTAAATCTCTGACAGAAAAACTATCTCTACCTCTCTCTTAAATCTCTGACAGAAAAACTATCTCTGGAAACTAGAATTCTATATCAAAAAACTCTATATCTTGATCATTACAAATGTTACATATTTATAGCACAAGATCAACTCTAGATTGTCTGCAACAATCGAATCCCAAAGGCCCAACTGAACTGGAGGTAACTGGAAGTCTCTGACAGTTGAAGATCTTTCCAATCTATGACAGTTACTCCTTCTGCAAGCCCATTGGCTGCGACAAAATATATGTGTCATAACTCTTCTTATAAGGAACAGACACTTGTTGGCTTCCGCCCTCTTTAGAAACAATAAAAACCCGTGACAGATGGCAGCGTCTACGTGCACAACTTGAAACTCCTTCATTCCTCAGGAAGAAACAAGAAACCAACACTTGGCAAGTTCCACAGCAACTAGAAACAATACGTGTCTTTATCCACAGCTTTCATACTAAACTGTGTCGTTGTATTCGGGAGGGCTCCACCTGTGACATCTGTCGCGATCCGCAACATTGAAACTTTAAGACATAGTTAGAAATAGGACCCACAACTTCCCACTTAGTAGCTTTTAGAACAGGGACAAGTGGCAGCTTCCGCAGCAACAACAAACTGATACATGGCAGCTTCTGTGCTACTTCTTGAAACATTATAAGATACTCCTTTGAGACTCACATGGAGATTGACACATGTCGGGCTTCGCCTTATTTGAGAAACATTTATTAACACCGGAGGAAAAGTTAGTAAGCTTTTACTTGGGCACCGCATCCACCACGTGGCATGGTTCATAACTCTCGAGACTCTACATTGGGACCCACCTCCATCTATACTTAGCATCAAAGCAAATAGAAACTATAACGCGGAAGCTAACACTTGGTAAGCTCCGCAGCTACCACAAAAGACACATGGCACCTTCTGTGCTCACACTGAAACATTTAGGGAGTGCTTCTGCTGATGACACATGGCGCCTTCCACAGGGTGGCAACTTAAAAGAAAATAGAAACAGCCTCCACTACGTGGCATGCTCCGCTTAAAGTTGTAACTTAAAAACAAAATGTGGCTTAAAACTGGGGCTCGACACTTGGCAAATCCCGCAACTATGGCAAAATGAAACCCTCGCAGCCACTACTAGAATTATCCAGACACTAAACTGTAACCTGCGGATACATTGCAGCTTGATACAAAATGTAGAGTAATTTACTCTACAGTTCTTGGCGACCCCTAGGACTTTTGAGCCTGCTCAAAAAGAACCTGAAACTGGCAACAATATGTATTCAAAATACAATACAGGGTCACAGATTCTACAAAGTTGTCTAGTAAACAGACCATTCTGTATCAGAAAGTCCCTTCATATTCTGTAAATCTTGGAAGGCAAAATCAAGATTTATTATGTCTTTGTGGGAGAAAGTCTACAAAATTTGAACTGCGGCCTTTAATTGAAACTCTAATTGGGCCATTGGTATCAAGACAACCTCCACCTCTTGTACTAATGAGGAATCACTTAAAACTTGAAAAACTAAGTGATCATTTTGTCTTATTAAAAGCAGGGTCTTACTCTCATCAATCATCAATGCAGTATTATTATCTGGAAATGGTGATGGAAGACCTAGCTGCACCAGATCCTCTATGTGTCTCTTCATATCTTTGACTCCTTCTTTGACAATATCTAGGAGCTCCTGGCAAGTTGTGGCAGCTGAGTTGCAACTCAGAACTTCATTCACCCTCTTTGCAGCTATCATTCTGTCACTAATCCCTGCTGCTGACAATATTTCATCTGTTGTGTCATATAGCTTCTTTAGCAACAGTTGAGAGTTAGAAACTCTCAAGGAAATAGTAGATAGAGTGGCCTGAACTGAAGCTTCCACCTTCTCGCACAACTGCTATGCATTTAACAGGAACATTAATGAGGGTCTAAGCTGGATAATCTCCTCAGAGATTCATTTCCAAACTGAAACATATAACTCCTTGACCAGATTCAGAACTCTAGCATTTTGAGGCCTGTTAGCTAACTCCAGTATTAACTGTTTTGTCATTTGTTGCTCTGCTAGGAGTTGAGCCTATATTGCAGCAACAGCATTATGTTCACTCAACAACTTTTGCTGAAACTGTGTAGCTTGTTGCAACTTATCCTAATATTTCTTCTCTAATGTGACCTTTTCTTGCCTCAAAACATTTACTGCATCTTTTTCCCGAGCTAGCTCAACCTTTAGAGAAGCATTTTGTGCCTATGTGGCTTGATGAATCTAACAAGAAATAGTATTTTGCAACTGTTTATTTAGATTCTCTATTTCATCTTTCCTAGATTTCAACTCTGTAGCAAGATTGCTACTATTTGTCTTTTCTTGAGCTAAGTCAGTTTCAACTTTCTACAACTTCCTGGATACTTTTAAGTAATCAGTTGCAATAGCAGAAGTGGTCTCATTGAGCAGTTCGACCCTATCTTGTGGTCTGAATAGAGACATGTCCTTAGCTACTGCATTCATTGCAAAGTCTTGAGGCTGCATCTGCTCATTTGGCTTCACCACATTTGGGGACAAATGTGTGACAGTCAGCTATTGTTGAATAGGGTCAAAGAGAGACCTCATATGTGGCACAGTCAAGCTTTTATTTTCTTTCTTTCTTTTCTTGTCCATCCTGGCTTCTCTAGCCTTCTTTGTTGTATCTGTCTAATCTTGGAAAGTGGGAGGAGAGGCAATATATCCCCCAGCAAAGGGATGACCCTAAGGTAAACCATAAGGAATAGCCAAATGTTGGCTAGGGGAGATTTGGGGAGGTGCTCTTCTTGGAACAGAGGGGGAAAAGAATGGCAATGAGGTGGCCTATGAAGACATGGCCTGAGGATTAGCAATTGGGGCAAGTGTAGATATAGGCACAATAGAGGTGGCAGGGGATACTAATGTTTGGCTAGTTGAGGTTGCCACCCCTATGGTAGAAGAAAGAGATAAAGAGGAAGAAGGAGAAGAAACACTTACTTGAGGAGCAGCAGATGTGATTGGTATTTGCAGTTTCAAGGGTTCTGCTTCTTCATCTAACTCTTCTAGCAGGTGTAGTTTTCTATGCTTCCTTGGCCTTTCTTCTTCTTGCTCCTCTGATTCCTTCTCTACAACATTGACCACTACTTATGGTGGCAATGATACAAAACTAGAAGACCTAGTAGCTGAAACTGATGGAGTCCCTCTAGGTGGTGATGACACCACACCCTTTTGTTTCTCTAAAGTACTGAGAGATTGGAGCCAGGAAGATATAGGTACAACAGAGGTGGCTTGTCCTATTGCTTGTATTGTATGAGTTGACTCAGCCTCCTCCTTCTGGATTCTGCTTGTATCAGGGCTGGAGACTGGGGATGGATGCCACTCATCCCAGATCGACTCCCATTTCTCATCTGTGTCGACCTTACCAAAGGAGTGTGTCAATTCAAAAAGTTTCTGCCTATATTTCCAATAGGCCTCAATTTTCTCTGGTTTCCATTCTTGGCCCTTCAAAGCCTTCTTCAATCCAGGGTCAGAGGCCCTTTGTTTAACATAAAAGGTCTCCCATAGCCTGGGACCCTCATAAGGCAAATCTGTCAGTTCCACATGTAAGTCAGGGTTATCTTCTTTAGGGTTTCTCCTATCTTCCCAAAAGGGGTGACCCTCATGTGCTATTTTAGCCCCGACTTTGTTGCTTCTAACCCAAGAGGCTATAAAACTATTTGGGTAATATCTCCATTTGTCTTCAATGATGAAAAAACCCAAGATAGCTAACTTCCATAGCAGCAGGTGTTCAGCGTCCCTAACTTCTAGGGTCATATTTCTTCTAACCCATGGGATATCATACATTTTCTTCTTCTTCTTAGTGCTAAATTCATTGTCAACCACGGACACCTGTTGGGTTACTTCTAGAAACATTACCCTAGGGGTCAAAATTTTAGGTAGCAGCATAGGTTCCCCATTGAAACCATGGACCCTGATGATAGTATTTTGGGCCCCAAAGAAATAATCACATGGGATTGGGCAATTGGTCATGAAACCCCTAATGCTCTATGTCAACCTAAGTTCTATAGGCTCAGGGCTCAAATGGCAAAAGGCAGGAGCAACAAAGAGTTCCCAGAACTCATAAGGGTCTGATGCCTCAGATAGCACATGTGTCCATGTAGACACAGGAATAGTTCTATTTTGTCCAAAATCTGGGTCATATATGTTCAACTGCATATTTTGTGCAAAAATACCGTGGTTCTGATATAACATTAAATGAAACAGATAAGTAGAATACCTGAAAACTCCTTTGGTTTTGAAATTGACCAGCTGGTTGATCATGGAATAGGCAATTTGTTCTAAAAAGTCTAGCCAATATTCTTGTGACTTGTCGACAATCTTCAATCTGAAAAGGATGGCAATTTGCCAGTCGTAGACTGTGTTGTCTTCCTTCATTCCAAAAATGATAGCTATCATTGACAATGCCTCTTGACTATCCTGAGTGAATTGTGCCCTTCCTGTAGGTAGTGTGGGCATCTGGGTATTCTCTGGCAACTGCAACTCTGAGTTAAGAAACCTAATCTGGTTATTAAAATTTGACCATGTCTTTTGCATCTTAGCAATAGTGGGGAACGTGGCTATTCAATCATGATACAGGGCCAACATGTCTCTTATAGCTTTGGGTGTAATTTGCACCATAAAGGGACCCTGTTGTATGGTGTTTGAAGGCGCATGAAACAATCCTGTGCATATATCGATTAGGTCAGGACATAAGTGTACATTTGGAACCATGAACTGTACCAATTGTGAGGTCCAAATCCTCATTCCAAAAGTCTCAGATTGTCCACTTTTTACCCTTTGAATGCATCTCTGGTGTGCCCCTTCACGGAGAGTCTTGGTAGGTTTTTGAAGGGCTGGGTTGAAGATGCCATCTGTGAAATCTTTTACTTTCTCTGGGTCAACAGAATACCCTACCTGGGGAACCCTCATCCTTGGGTAGGCTCTCTTCGGTTGCACAGGAACTGAAGCATATGATTTGCTTTTCAAAAGCCTGTTAATTGATTCATAAATCCTGAGACCCTCCTGAGAAGACTGTGCTTCGTCCATATCTGTGTCTGCGGGGAGAATGTGGGTGCTTTGACATAGTAATGGATGGAATTGCTATACTGGAATAATACAAAGCTAAAAATGCTTGCTAGGGACTAGAATTTGTAGGGGATTGCTAGGGGTTCAAAGTAGAGAGACGGAGCAAAATGAGAGCCATAGTTAAGGTTTAACTCTAATTTAATGTGGCTTTTAATGACACATCATGCCTTATAAATGGCATTAATGCTGAAAAATTGTTAGTGTATCTTTCTAATCAGCATGGGACTGAGTGTCAGACACATTATGAGAGTGGTTGCAAAAGTTCGCACTTTCAAGGATTTTGGGGATTAGAGACAACCTTAGTGAATGTGAGATTTCCAAAAGAGAAGGGTCTTGTGCACTTTGACACATGTTCACAGAACACTTATTTAAAAGAAAAGCGGGAAAATAAGAAAACAATAAAGGGAAACTAACTATAGTACATAGGAGACATTGCTTAATTAAAATGCTTCAGATAGATCCCATTCATAGGAATCTCTTTAGGGTCACCTTCCATTTTTTCGAGCTCAAAAGACTTTTGTTTCTTACAAGAACGAATCTTGTAAGAGCCAGTCCACAGTCATTCAAATTTGTTGTGTCTACCGGGCTTGGCAACTCTTTCATCCACTTCAAAACTATTTAGCCAACTTCAAAATGGGAATTTGAAGTCTTCTTGTCAAAACAGTCCTTGATTATTTTCTGGTATTTCATTAGTGACTCATGTGCTTTTTCCCTTTTCTCTTGTACTTCTAGGAGCTCAGCAAGTCTGACTTACATGGGGCCATTCTCTTCAATCTCTATTTGTTTCAATAATTGTAGAGCAAGAATCTCTAAGCTTAGTGGCATTATAGCTGGCTTACCATAGACTAATTCATATGGAGACATCTTTGTCACTTGTTTTGGTGTGATTCTGTCAGTCCACAATGTTGTATTAAGTAGTCTGTGCCACTCTCTATGATAGTTTGTCCCTATCCTCTTAATGAGTTTGATCAGGTTCTTGTTTGTACATTCTGCCAGACCCTTACCTTGTGGGTAATAGTTTGAAGAAGTCTTCAAATAAATTCTATTCCTTAGTGCAAATTTAGATATTTTTGTTCCCAAAAATGCCTTAGCATTATCTGATATTATGGTACGAGGAGGACCAAATCGAGCAGTAATACCCTCTAGAAAGTCTAATATTACCTTTTCTGTTGCTTCCTTGAGCGGTACTGCTTCACTCCATCTGGTGAAGTAATCTATGGCAGTTAGGATCCATTTGTGTCCCATACTTGACATAGGATTTATCATTCCAATAAAATCAAGACCCCATTGGGTGAAGGGTTCATCCATGATTATGGGACTTAGAGGCATTGTTGCATTCCTTCTTTTCCCTATGTAGAACTGACAAGACTGGCACTCTTTAACCAGTTGATAACAATCTATGAATAAAGTGGGCCAGAAGTATCCTACTTGAGTTATTTTTATTGCAGTGGTCCTTGCTGAAAAGTGTCCACCAGAGGCACCATGGTGTAACTCATGTAGTATTCTTTGAGCTTCATCTTTTTCTATACATCTCAAGAGTATACCATCAGCATTTCTTCTAAAAAGAATATGGTCAATTAATACAAAATGGGCCCCTTGCTGCCTATAGTATCTCCTTTTATCATGGGAGAGATCATTTGGGAAAACCCCATGTTTCATGAATTGTATTCTATTTGTGACCCAAGAATCTTGATCAACCTCTTATATCTTCAATACATTTTCTCTTTCTGTTTCTTGTGTCATCATTCTCTCCACGTCCTGAGCCATAGATTGGTACAATCCTTTGCCCCTTACTAACTTAGTGGATCTGACCTCCACATCATATTCAAGGATCTTTGTTATCCAGTTTGCTCTTTTCTCAGTGATCTCACCCTCCATAATGTATTCCCTCACACTAGGATGAGCCACTAATATCATAATCTTATTCCCTGTGACCATATGTCTGAATTTCTTAAGAGCTTTTACCATGGCATATGCTTGTTTCTCTACAAAATTGTATCTAGCCTCATATTCCCTAAGAGTCCTAGAGAAAAAGGCTATTGGATGCTCTCCTTCTTGTTGTTCATCTTTCTGAGTTAAGACAACAGCAATACTGAATTCTCCTCCATACACATACATGGTAAAATACTTAGAGAAGTCTGGGTTTCTGAGTACTGGGGCCATTGAAATTGCTCTTTTGATCTCTTCAAAAGCCTACCTTCCCTCTGTCGTCCATTTGAAAACTAGGTCTTTTTTAGCAACAATGTCATAGGTCTGATTAAACCTGCAAAGTCAGATATGAACCGACTAACAAAGTTGATCCTTCCCAAGAAAGACTGAACTGCTTTCTTATTAACTGGCAAAGATAGATTCATTATAGTAGTGACTCTCTCTGGATCAATAGAGACTCCTTCCTTTGACACTATATGCCCTAACAATTTACCCTGAGGTACTGCAAAGATGCACTTCTTGGGATTCAGGGATATTCCAAACTCCTGGCATTTCTTAAAAATAGCCTCTAAATGATCAAAATGGTCTAGAGCATTTTTAGAGAAAATAGTGAGGTCATCTAGATAAACCAGGATGATCTTGTTTATAAGCTCCCCAAATGCTACATCCATGGCTCTTTGAAAAGTGGCTCCAGCATTTGACAGGCCAAAAGGCATCTTAGCATATGCAAATGTTCCCCATTTTGTAGTAAATGTAGTCTTATGTTGGTCTTCATCAGCCAACCAAATCTAATTGTATCCAGAGAAACCATCCAGCAGGGAAAATCTCTCTGATCCAACCACAGTCTGTAAAATTTGTTCCATAAAGGGTAGTGGATAATGGTCTTTTAAGGATGCTCTATTCAGATCCCTGAAATCCACATAGAGTCTTATGTCACCATTCTTTTTTCTTACTAGCACTAGGTTTGATACCCAGGTTGAGTGCTTGATTGAAAAAATAATTTTTGATTCTAGGAGCTTCTACAACTCATTCACCATTAGAGGTTCAATCCTTGGATTCACTAGCCTTTGCTTCTGTCTGACTAGTTTAGATCCTTCAGTCAGCTCTATAGCATGCTGAATGATATCTCTATCATAGCCATGGAGGTCTTCATAGGTCCAGGCAATCACCCTATCATATCTTTCACAGAAATCGATCAACCTTTCTCTTTCTAGCTGGGTTGTAGAATTGCCAACCTTTAATTTTCTCCCTTCACTAACTTGACTTTCAGAGTAGTCTTCTTTCTTTGCTTGAAACCTCTTCTTCTCTAGGCTTACATCTTCTAGGTCAAATAAGTTTTCTAAGGTAATTAGTCCTTTAGGGAGCTTATTTGACTTTAGTTGAATAATTTGGTCACCATATGCTTCTTCAATTTTAGGTTGCAACTGATCAGCAAATTCTCCTGACTGTTGCAGAAATGAAAGTACTTGAAAATCATTTTCAAAAACCTGCCAATTTTGGTCATTGTCTGGGATAGTTGGTCTTACTATAACTTTGACTGACTCATTGTTGACTAGTAGATCAATTGCTGGATCAAACTGGGAACCAATCTGTGCCATTCTATCTACCTCAGAATTCTGGGCTCTAGGAACCACTTCAATATTGAAAGCTTCAAAACCATCTATTAGGTCCCAAATTCTGTGCCTATAGTATCTCATTCTTACATTTTTGGCTACTGCCTTTTCTCTGATTTAGTTCACCACTAGTTCTGAATCTCCTCTTGCTATCAGATTTTTTACTCCCTTTTTCTTTGCCAACATGAGTCCATGCACCAAGGATTCATACTCAGCATCATTATTGGTATAGGTAAACTAAAAACGGATAGCTCTTAAAATTTTCTCACCATTTGGGGCAGTAAGGCAAACTGCTACTCTAGCTCCATTCTTACTTCTAGTCCCATCAAAATTTAGAGTCCAAAATTCTGAGTCTTTTTCAGATTCTTGAGTCTTATTGGGCTCTTCCCTTAAAACATTAGGGATCTCTTGGTCTTCTTCAAATATGACAAGTGCCTAGACCTGTAGAGTCATAATTTCCATATGGGTCACTTTGCATCATAGTTAACAACTGATTATTCTCTTCCTCCTGTTGGTCATGCTCAGTCCAGTCACCTAACTCTTCAACAAAGATTCTCTCCTCTTTATTTAGCATAGCATGGGCTGCCTCTAATTTTGGGGTTCATTCATTTGTGATATGGTCCCTTGATAATGGCTCAGACAGTAGTTTCATCTTTGTTCCATATTTGGTTCTCAGAATGAGGTGTGACCAATCTAGTGACATGTAACCTCCTATCTTGGCTGTGAAATCTCTGGATAAGCAAAGACCAAATACATGGGGAATATCTATGACTACCATATCCTAATTTACAATTATATTGGGGCAAGTATACAATTGCAATGGGAGTTGTTTAATTTTCCATATTGTTTGCATAGATTTCCCATCTAACTCCATAACCCCTCTTGTAAGTGGCTCATATTTTATCTTCAAAGCATCTGCTATTTGTTTTGGCATTACTGTAGTACTAGCCCCAAAGTCTATCATTGCATTATGCAATAGTTTCTTCCCAACTATTAGAGTTAAATAAAAGGGATCTGGTTTAGATTTACCTACCTCAGGTGCATTATTCAATAGGGCTGTTGTCTGCAAAGGTGCAGTATCTTTGAGCTACAGCTTTTCTTTATCAACAAATCCTCCTTTAGCACCAGTCTGTTTAGGAACTCCTTGGCCTTGCAGAGCCTCTTACAACAATATCTTCTGCTCAGGAATAGCTAACATGTCCCAGATTGATACATGCACTAGAGTTCCTTTTAACTGATCCACCACATTCATAGGTCCTAATGCTTGGGCCTTTGAGTAATAAGGGTACCTTGCCTTTTCTTGAACTTGACCTGAGGCTACTTGATTCTGCACAGGCTGGAGCATTTCTTGTCTAGCCACTGTGTTCTGAGGATTCTGAAATGGAGGAGCTCCCATGATCTCATTATCAGTGACTTTAGGTTGTTCCATCATTCTCCTCTTTGCTCTGGTATAGTAATCTGATTGTACCAATGGCTTCTTGGAAGTAGATGCTTCATTCAAGAACACTGACTCTTCATCTTCAATCCATGAAAATAAAGCATGCTCAGGGGCTATTTCCTCTTCCTGTTGTAAGGACATTCCTTACATCTGGGCCACCAAGACTACATTTTGTACACCAGGAGACTAATATTGCAGAGTGTTAGAGGTTACAAATTGTCCTTCTAATCATCTCCGTTCTGCTATCTTCTGCTATAAATTTCCTCTGGGGCAGTCTATGGGCATGTGGGCATTATTACAAGGAAAACACCAAGCATTTGTGCCATCTGCAAAATTATTTTGCCCTAGAACAATTTCCCTATTGGGATTAGGAGGAATAGTCCATAGGGGTGTAGGGACTATGACTAATTGGTTTGATGGTTGAGGATTAGCTTGCCTTTGAGGGCCCTGATATTGATTTGGCTGAAAGGGAGGTCTATTTCCTTGATAACCTTGATAAGGGGGTTTTGGATAAGGATTTTGTTGTCTCTTTAGGTTAATTATTTCATTTGAGAAGGTCCTTAAAATGTTCTTGACATCATTCATTTTAGATGATTGAACAGGGGCAGTTACTTTAGCAGATTGCTAAGGAAATGAATACATAGACATAGGTGGAGTTGAAGGGTTAGGTGCTTCTTGAGGCAATGGCAAGGTAATTTCTGGGAACATGGGCATAGGAGGCCTTGGGGGTAGTTTTCCAACATCTATTAAGTTATTTTCAGCCTTGACTGCCAACTCATAAGCTTCTAGTAGTGTCTAACCTCCAAGGGACTGGATCATCACTGATATATCTAAGTTTAAAGCTTTAAGGTAGAACACAATAGCCATACCTAGTAATGGTCTTCCTGTATCAGGAATTCTCTCCCAAGTCTTTTAAAATCTTGAATTGAAATCAGTCATAGCTTCTTGTGGTGCCCTTTTTATGGTAATCAATTATTACAGTAAAGAAGATTTATCACCCTTTTTTTTAAATCTTTCAAAGAAAGCATCACCAAGATGATCCCATGTGGATATTGTATTTGGGGTTAAAGATCTATACCAGTCCAGAGCCTTCCCTTTGAAAGAAGCTGCCAATAGTCTTATAGCCACATTCTGTTGAGTGATCACATGCACTGCACAGACATCAGATACATCTTGCAGATGTTCCTCAGGTGTCTTGAAATCTTCCCCACTGAACTCAGGCAAATCCTTCAGAGCATTAGCTGGAATAGCATCCCAAGTGGCTAGTGGTATTGGGAGAATCAAAGGAATGCCAGTGTTCCAATTTGCATAATTCCTTGGGGCTATAGGTGCTCCCATATTTGCTCTTGGTGGTGTTACAAACTGATTCACTCTTCTCCTTGGATTAGCTACTAGTGGTGGGAAAAGAATGCCTGGATTAGCAACAGATTGAGCTCTAGTTATAGGTCCACAGCTCTAACTCCCTGTAGTTCTCTGGCTCATACAATCTTGATAGAAACTTCAAGAATGGTCCCACCGAGCGTGCCAAAAATAGTTGATGTGTAAAATTGCGTAGGTTCCAACACCAACATGGGAAGTTTCAGGAATGTGGGACTTGCTACCTAAAACAACCTCCAGATTTTAAAGAAGCTAGCTCTTCTCTATTTTAAATGGGTTTGGGAAAAGGGTAGGAAGTAAACAGAATTATAGATGCAATGAAAACAAATCTATCTATGTTGATGTGCCTGAATAAAGTGTTTCTCTCAACTAAGCACAATGAAAACTATCCTCAAGATTTAGTCACATTAAAGAGCAAATACTGCATGATTAACATAAACAGATGAAATGAATAAAATCAAAGGCTCACAACTAGACAGTTTGTAATGACACATAAAATATCAACCAAGGCACAGAACTTAGTCTTTCTCATTAATTTTCCAGCAATATAAGAGGCACAGATACATGCACAATTAAATTCACTTTCTGAATCAAGAATAAAAAAATAAAGGTAAATGATATTCACTGGTCACAACAAAAGTCTCAAACCTCTCTCTTAAATCTTTGACAAAAAAACTATCTCTGGAAACTAGAATTCTATTTCAAAAAACTCTATATCTCGATCATTACAAATGTTACATATTTATAGCACAAGATCGA
Organism: Cunninghamia lanceolata; assembly: GCA_027924645.1. Taxonomy (NCBI): domain Eukaryota; kingdom Viridiplantae; phylum Streptophyta; class Pinopsida; order Cupressales; family Cupressaceae; genus Cunninghamia; species Cunninghamia lanceolata. Next base: position 2,926,470 of record BSBN01001435.1, read on the forward strand.
CTCTAGATTGTCTGCAACAATCAAATCCCAACGGCCCAACTGAACTGGAGGTAACTGGAAGTCTCTGATAGTTGAAGATCTCTCGAATCTACGACAATTACTCCTTCTGCAAGCCCATTGGCTGCGACAAAATATATGTGTCATAACTCTTCTTATAAGGAATAGACACTTGTTGGCTCCCACCCTCTTTAGAAACAATAAAACCCTATGACAGATGGCAGCGTCCACATGAACAACTTGAAACTCCTTCATTCCTCGGGAAGAAATAGGAAACCGACACTTGGTAGGTTCTACAGCAACTAGAAACAATACGTGTCTTTATCCGCAGCTTTCATACTAAATTGTGTCGTTATATTTGGGAGGGCTCTGCCTATGACATCTGTTGCAATCTGTAACATTGAAACTTTAAGACATAGTTAGAAATGGAACCCACAACTTCCCACTTAGTAGCTTTCAGAATAGGGACAGGTGGCAGCTTCTACAACAATAATGAGCTGATACGTGGTGGCTTCCGTGCTACTTCTTGAAACATTATAAGATACTCCTTTGAGACTCATGCAGAGATTGACACATGTCAGGCTCCACCTTATTTGAGAAACATTTATTAACACTGGAGGAAAAGTTAGGAAGCTTTTACTTGGGCGCCGCATCCACCACGTGGCACATTCCGCAACTCTCGAGACTCTACATTGGGACCCACCTCCATCTATACTTAGCATCAAAGCAAATAGAAACTATAACGCGGAAGCTGACACTTGGCAAGCTCCGCAGCTACCACAAAAGACACATGGCGCCTTCCGCACTCACATTGAAACATTTAGGGAGTGCCTTCGTTGATGACATGTGGCACCTTCCGCAGGGTGGCAACTTAAAACAAAATAGAAATAGCCTCCACTACATGGCACGCTCCGCTTAAAGTTGTAACTTAAAAACAAAATGTGGCTTAAAACTGGGGCTTGACCCTTGGTAGATCCCGCAGCTCTAAAAAAATGAAACCCTTGTAGCCACTGCTAGAATTATTTGAACATTGAACTGTAACCCACGGATGTGCTGCAGCTTGATACAAAATGTAGAGTAATTTACTCTACAATTTCCATAGTTAAAATTCTGAATGTTTAGTTACAAGGAAGTTCCCTTCATATTTGAAAAAAATTATCCTTACATATTGTTTTGTTTATCCTTAAACTAATAGCAATTAAATTTTATTTTCCTAAACTAACCATATCATGCAATGACAATTTTCCTTGCCTAAAAATGCCTACTATTTTATCAAAAATTTCAAATATAGATTACTAATAAAATATTCTAAGAGAAGGTTTCAAGGCTTAATTGCATGTAAGGTCCACAATGGCCTTGAAAATTTATATGCAAGTCTTTGATATTAAAAAACAAAATGAGTATCTTCATTTTGCTAGTTGATAAAGGAACTGTGCAAGTTTGGGTAGTTTTCTTTATTATTTGACTCATTAATAATATTGCATTGATTAACCAATATCCAAAACATGTAGTATCGGATAATCCATTGCGGTCATGAGGGTCAAGCTCCTAATTTATTTCCCCAATTAAAATGATACCGTCAAACAATGCATGGTCATGCTTTGCCTTAAAGATTGAAGGGAAGGCATTAACCTTTATTCCAAATTATTTTGTGCTAGTAGCAACTACTACATGTAACATGATCTAGGCTCTGGAGGAGCAGCACGACCCTTTCCATACAAAGGAGCTGCAAGAACTCCTCTTTGATTTAGTAGACACTTGAAATTTGCCAATCTGTTTGCAACTTTTCTTGGGTTTCTTGCAATTTTATGAAATGAAGTCCACAAATGCTCTTCAAAAAGAATGTGAAATTCAAAGTCAATCCAAGCCCATAACAGTGTTTTCCTTGCACAAGTGAAATAACATGGACAATAACACACACATATACATGCAGTGCAGCAGCACGTGGCCAAATAGTCTGCTCAATGTCAGAGCCATCAACTGTTTCTCCCCACATGCAAACCTCACCGCCAATCACCAACTCTTGCTGCTTTGGGTTCGTGATATTAGTCAGTGGTTCATTTTTGTTGAACTGCTCCCAATTGGTGTCTAAGTGATCCAAGTACCAACTATCTGGGTTACTTACAATACACCTGAATCCAGCTTTTGTAACATTGGGTGCAACTCTAGGACCAAGCCTAAAATATAAACCACATAATAATTGAGAGAAAGAGGAACAAGTAATCTTCCAGAAGGCTATTTTTGAACATTATCGACTTCAACCGTCAAATTTACCATTTGTTATTGTGGATGAGGTGTAAAATTACTATTGACTATTTAATCATTTAAGTACATGATGTTTAAATAGAATGCTTGGACATACTCTTGTGAAATATATTTTCCATGCTACACTATATACGGAATATTTGTCTCTCTATTTGTATACCATACTATTTATTGCAATTAGCTGGAGTTAATTTAGATTGTATACCATACTATTTATTGACCCTTTTGAATGGAAAGCAGTTTCTCCATCTGAACAATAATATTCCCAAGTTAAATAAAGAGTATGGCTTACCAATTGTGCACAATTGTTTTAGGATCTAAATTTCCTCCAAAGTCGTTAAATGTCTCTTCCCTGTGAGCCCCAAACATTAGTTTAAGCATACTTTCATAATATTTGTGTAAGGGTAGTAGATTTTGCAATTCTTACCAATTAATAGGCTCATAACCATGGGATAACGCTATTTTCTGGGCTTGTAAGACAAAATATTTATAAGCTTCTGACGCAGTTAGTTTGTGTCTTGCCAACCTACAAGAAACTCAGCTTATACAATCAATGAATGTACATTGAGGCAGAAACTCATCTTATACAATCAATGAATGTACATTGAGGCAATTAACTGCATTAATTGATAAAACAAGCGCATATTTTGAAAAACGAAAGCATTTATGTGTAAAACATGAATTTTTTAATTTGAAGATTGTACAAAATAAAATTTTGTTCTAAGTTTTTTTTTTAACAGAAAAAGGTGGGGGCCACCCATAGATTAGGTATTATAATAAAAGTTATTATAGAATATAAGCCACAAATGAAGTGTCGGCAAGGGAGACTAGGGGAGGCAGACTTATGTTCATAAAACAAATGCTACAGCAATGATGGACAGCAGAAACAAATACACAGAAAGGAGAGAGACCAAACACTAATGACAGCAATATAAATTATATACTTTCCTCTTTCCAAAAATTACATTCAGAACTTTCATACAAATTCAAAGGCAGAGTTGCTGCTCTATTTTCTTGATATGCCCCAATCTCTCAAGATGTAAACTGAATCAAATCTGGAGCTACTGTCCAAAAACTCCGTAGCTGCCTATAGACTACTATTGTTGCTGCAACACAGAACCTTCTGTCCTCTACAGTATTCTCTCTTTTATTCTCCCACTTCATATTCCTTTTGCTACTGTAGGTTCATCCTCTCACACACATGCGGTCATCTCTTTTTCCCTCCTTTTGTCTCTTCTAATTCCATGCGTAGAAAATTGGCGCTTAACCATTCAAAATTCAAAATCACCTACCTCAATAAATTTTGGAAGGAGCAAACGGTGTTGGGGCTGATTTGGATGATCCCCAAGACTGATGCGGGGGTAGGGTGCATTTAATTATCTGACGGCAGATTACATTCTTCCAACACTCCCCCTTAATCTAAAGTCAGATGTTAATCAACAATTTTCTTTCTAGAACTGATCTCTGGAGTTATACCTTTGCATTTGTCTTTCCGGAGCAGATCTCTAGAGCTATTTTTGCTATTTTGTATGACATCCGGAGCACTTTTCTACATCTCCAGAGCACACTGTCTGCATCTCTGAAGCTGACTTCCTGCATCTCCAGAGTTTTATTTCTGCATCTTTGGAGCACCTCTGAAGCACTATTTTTCCATCTCTGGAGCACCTCTGAAGCTACACATACCTTCAAGGGTTGAACCTCTAGAGCTCTGTTGCTGTCTTTCCAAATCTGAACCTCTGGAGTTGTCCTCTTTCTGGAGTTGCACACCTCCGGAGCTGTCCTCTTTCTGGGGTTGCACACCTCTGGAGCTGTCAACAATGCCTAGCCTATCTCTTAGGTGTTCAAAAAAATCTTTTGGCAATGCCTTTGTAAAAATGTCAATGAGCTGTTGCTCGGATCTGTAATACTGTAACACAATCTCTCCTCATTCTACCAACTCCCTTATGAAGTGATAACGGATCTCAATGTGCTTGCTTCGTCCGTGGAAGACTGGATTCTTTGTCAGGGCTATTGATGAAACATTGTCACAATGAATGGTTGTACCATCTTCTTGCTGCTCATTCAAGTCTGCAAGGATCCTTCTCAATCAAATACCCTGACAAGCTGCTGCATTTGCTGCAATATACTCAGCTTCTGTTGTAGAGAGAGACAATGGGCTGCTTCTTGGATGCCCATGATATCACGCCTGAACCCATGTGAAATACATAGCCGGATGTGCTCTTCCGGTCATCTACATTTCCTGCCCAATCACTATCTGTGAAACCAACCAACTTAAACTCATTACAAACATCATACAAGATGCCAAAACTTGTTGTGCCATTCACATACCTCAGGATCCTCTTTCCTACTTGCCAATGTGTGTCCTTAGGCTTCTCTATGAACCTAGAAATTAGGCTTACAACATACATCAAATGAAGCCTAGTAGCTATCAAGTACATGAGGCTTCCAACCATGCTCTTGTAGAGGGTTGGGTTTACTTCCTTGTTGTTGTCCTCTTTACTCAATTTCAGACTTGTAGCTATTGGTGTAGGGGCAGGTTTACTATTCTCCATTTTAAACCTCTTCACAATTTGTTTGGCATGGTTAGTTTGTGAAATAAATATGCCATGCTCTGTTTGTTTGACCTCAATGCCAAGAAAATACTTTAGTAGACCTAAGTCTGTCATCTCAAACTCATTCTTCATTGCCTCTTTGAAATCAGCAATGAAAAGATCACTATTGCTAGTAAAAATTAGGTCATCTACATACAAAACATCAATCAAAATATTACCTTTAGCTACTTTGATGTAAAGAGTGGGCTCACTGCTGCTTTTGCTAAATCCGTTACTCACTAAATATGAGTCTATTCTGCTGTACCAAGCCCTAGGTGCTTGTTTCAGCCCATAAAGGGCTTTCCGAAGCCTATATACTTTGTCCTCTTGCCCTGGGACTTCATAGCCAGGTGGCTGCTCCACATACACTTCCTCTTTTAGCACTCCGTTCAAGAAGGCTGACTTTACATCCATTTGAAACACCTTCCACTTGTGTTGGGCTACTATTACTATGACTACCCGAACTGTTTTCAGTCTTGCAACTGGTGCATATGTCTCATCATAATCTCTTCCAGGTTGTTGTTTGTACCCTTTGACAACTAGCCTTGCCTTATGTCTTTCAATCTTTCCTTCAACAGTAGACATGGTCTTATAGACCCACTTAACTCTAATCACTTGTTTACCCTTGGGTAAATCAGATAGTTGCCATGTGTCATTCCTCTCTATGGCATCCAACTCTTCATCCTTGGCCTTACACCATTTCTCTTTTTTCACAGCTTCTTCAAAGTAGATTGGATCACTATAAGAAAATAATGCAAAATTCAAATTCTCATCATCATCAGCATACCTTGTGCTGTCATAAATCTCCTTCACACTCTTTGTCCTATGTGGCATTAATGATGCAAGTGTGGGGTCTGAGTTACCTCCAGAGCTACTGTTGTTCTGACCTCTAGAGCTACTGTGTTGCTAAACTCTGGAGCTGCAGATCTCTGGAGTTGGAGACCTCCGGAGTTGCTGATCTCCAGAGTTGCAGTGCTGCTGTCCACCTCTGGAGCTGCTTTGCTGAACACCTTCAGAGCAGCTATTGTTCTCCAATGCTCTACGGTAGTTTCTCCCCAAGTTGCTGTCCTCTGGAGCTTCTTCATCTTCAAGGGGTATTGTGACTAAAATACCTATGGTGCTATCCACCATTCCATTCCATGCTTCATTCTCAATGAACTCAACATCCCTACTAATCAAAACCTTTTTGGTGATGGGATTATACAATCTATAGGCTTTTGAATCTTCACTATAGCCTGTGAAGATACATTTTTCACCTCTATCATCAAATTTCTGTCTCTTCTCTTTAGGCACGAATGCATATGCCACACACTTGAAAATTCTTAGGTGTTCAACACTCCATTTGCTGTTTGTCCACGCCTCTTGTGGAATCCTATCACGAACTACCTTTGTAGGATACCTATTCAATAGGTAAATTGTTGTTGCTACAGCTTCACCCCAATAAACATGTGATAGTCCTTTTTCTTTCAGCATGCTTGCTACCATCTCTTGAATGGTTCTGTTTTTCCTTTCAGCCATTCCATTTTGTTGTGGAGTATACCTTGTTGTGAATTGTTTATGAATGCCTTCATGTACTTGCAAAAATTTAGAAATTCCTTGGAGATATACTCTCCCCCTCTATCTGTTCTTAGGGCTTTGATATAGTGGCCACTTTGCTTTTCAGTTGATGCCTTAAACCACTTGAATTTCTCAAATGCTTCAGATTTATTCTTCAAAAAATAAGCCCAAAATTTTCTGCTGTAATCATCTATGGTCATGAAATATACATTCCCACCTAATGTGGGGGTCTTCATGGGGCCACATAAATTTGAATGCACCAACTCCAATAGTGCTCTTGCCCTCCTAGAATACCCTGATTAAAAGGGTTGTCTATGCTGCTTTCCTAAAATGTAGGCTTCACATTTTCCATTGGGCTCTACAATGTTTGGTAGCCCTCTAACCATGCATTTCTTGGACAATAAACTCAAACTAGAAAAACTTAAGTGCCCATGCCTCAAATGCCACAATTTGGATGGGTCTTTGATTACTGTCCTAAAGGCTGATTGATGTCCCACTCCTATGAGTATTGGAGATAGTGTTGGAAACTGCGCCAGACATAGCACCGGAGATGGCACCAGAGACTCTATGTGTATCCTAAGAGGAAACATTCTGTTCCTTGTCATCTGCACTACTGCAATGACTTTCTTACTGCCTCCTTTTATCAAATATTGTGCACTCTCCATTTTCCATTAGGATTCTATAACTGTTTTGGACCATCTATCCAATGCTCAATAGGTTATGTTTTATGCCTGGGGCATAATATACATCCTAGATCTTCCTCCTTTCACCATTCTTGGACTGAATGCTGACTGTACCTTTCCCATGATGGGAACTTGCTCATTATTTCCCATTTTTTATTTCAATCTTGATGCTGCTATCTATGGAGGCAAAGAAGTTTTTATTTCCACTCATATGGTTGCTACAACCACTGTCTAGATACCATACTTCATCATTACTCCTTTCAGCAAGGTTGCAAACAATAAAAACATTTGACTATTTTTCATTTTTAGCCTTGTTCTCATTTGCTACATTAGCATTTTGGCCTCCATGATCATGTAGTTTCTTTCTACACTCACTAGCATAATGACCAAACTTATGACAGTAATAGCATTGAACATTGCTTTTGTCATACCTCTTATTAGAATTGTTGTTCTTCTTCTTTTCTTGATAGCTTGGCTGTGAGCTGCTTGCCTCTTCTTGGCTATTTGAAACTCCTCTTCCGGAGTTGCTTCTTCCTCTACCTCTTTGACCTCTACCTCTTGCATTGGTTTGAGCCTTGAAGGCTTGCTCAAGGGAAGGAGCAGATCTATTCAATCACTGCTCATGGCTTTATAGAGAGCCCATCAACTTATCCACTGTCATCTTGGACAAATCCCTTGTCTCTCTAATGGTTATGACAATAGGGTCAAATCTAGAAGGTAGACTCCTTAGGATTTTCTCAACAATCCTTTGATCATTCATGGTTTCTCCATTTATCCTTAGCTAATTTAGCATGGTAGAAACTCTAATGTAGAAGTCTGAAATAGACTCACTCTCCTTCATCTAAAGGGTCTCAAAATCTCTTCTAAACAGCTAGAGCTTGACTAATCTCATCTTGTCAATTCCCTTGTAGCTGATCTGCAATATATCCCATGCCTGTTTTGAGTAATTTGCTGCTGCAATATGGGGGAAAATAGCCTCTGTCAAGGATGTCTTAATTAGACTGAGGGCTTTTGCATCCTTCATTCTTGTTTCCTTCAACTGGTTTCTTTGAGCATTAGTTAGGACTACATAGGCTGCTGGGTCTATGGTGTCTGTGAACCTATTGGTGACTAACTCCCATAGGTCATTAGCAACCAGTATTGTTTTCATCTTCTTAGCCCATATGTCATAGTTCTGCCCATCAAAGTTCAGTGGCTGCTGCCATCCTTTGCTGCCCCCGCCTGCCATGCTTCTCAAATCTAAGAAGGCTGATAATGCCTAGATAGAATAGGGCTTATATAAAACACCCACAAAGAAGATTTCTAACTACCCAGAAAAATAGGGCTTTGATACCACTTGTCGGCAGGGGAGAGTAGGGGAGGCAGACTTATGTTCATAAAACAAATGCTACAGCAATGATGGACATCAGAAACAAACACACAGAAAGGAGAGAGACCAAACACTAATGACAACAATATAAATTAAATATTTTCCTCTTTCCAAAAATTACATTCAGAACTTTCATACAAATTCAAAGGCAGAGCTACTACTCTATTTTCCTGATATGCCCCAATCTCTCGAGCTGTAAACTAAATCAAATCTGGAGCTCCTATCCAGAAATTCCATAGCTGCCTGTAGACTACTATTTCTGCTGCAACACAGAACCTTTTATCCTCTACAGTATTCTCTTTTATTGTCCCACTTCATATTCCTTTTGCTGCTGCAGGTTCATCCTCTCACACACATGCGGTCATCTCTTTTTCCCTCCTTTTGTCTCTTCTAATTCTATGTGCAGAAAACTGGTGCTTAACCATTCAAAATTCAAAATCACCTACCTCAATAAATTTTGGTAGGAGCAAACGGTGTTGGGGCTGATTTGGGTGATCCCCAAGACTAACGCAGGGGCAAGGTGCATTTAATTATCTGATGGAAGATTAAATTCTTCCAACATGAAGGTGGCAATAGAATAGAGTTAAGGCTCTAAACCATCCTGAATAAAACATATAAAAGTACCAATTTAAATAAAAAACATCCATACGCTCGATCGTGACCAAAATGAGAGGGGAACAAAGCCATAGTAAACACCATAGAGAGACACCAGCTGCTAAAAAAGGACACCCTTTACACACTTCTCTGGCAGGCGCAGCAAGACCTAGAACACAGAACCCTCCAGCCAAGACACGCTACAATCTTTGGAAAAGATTAGGCGTCCTCTGAAGTTCACAGGCAATCTTCTTGTTGGCGAAGAGACATGCTAAGATCTTTTGAAGACTTGGACATGACAGGAGCATTAATAATCACCATTAATAAACTCCATCTACCTATCTAGTACAGTGAAGACATGAAAACAATGGTATGCTTGGATCCCACAAGCAATCTTCCCGTTGGTGAAAAGACAAATAAAGACCTTTTGAAAACTTAGACATGACAGGAGCAGTGAATCCATCTTATTTGCCTCAAGCCCATCCTATATGCCTTAAATAGGCACTCACTGAAATAAAGGAGTGATGATGACAACTTGCTTGATAGAAAGGAGATATCTAATCGAATAAACTGCCTGGCCAGCTCAAATTAAGAGGGGAACGTAGCCTTCATATCATCTTTTAGGAGCTTATACAGGTGGCTATTCTAACTAAGCTGGGCTGGAATAAAAACCTCTGCAGCCATGGCATGATCTATTGCCATGTTGACAAGTCCATCCGCTACCTTATTACCTTCCCTCAGAGTGTGCGATATCCTGAAGTCCTCAAAAATTTTAAGCAAGGGAAAAGCCTATTGCAGTATATAATTTAGCTTCTAGTTGTCCAAGCCTTTAGATTTTAGGGCGTTGATAATAATCATAGAATCACCTTCTATCCACGGATGTTTAACTCTAAAATTGACCGCCAATTGCAGCCCATGCACCAGAGCCAAAACTTTGGCTTCATTATTTGTACCTATTGGGATCTTTGTTACTTTAGTGGCTAACAGAGATCCATCCTCTCTTCTAAGGACACACCCCGTACCTAAGATTCCAGGGTTGCCCCTACACGCACCATCAAAATTTAACTTAATGAATGGGGTTGTAGGAGGTATCCATTTAACCTTCTCTCTGGAGACCGATGGAACTCTTTCCACAACTAAACCTCCTATGTTGGCTCTATCCAACAACTTCCACTTTTTTATAACAATGGAGTCCCATTTAGACCAATTTAAATTTCTGGTTTTTAAATTTCTTACATTAGATGAAACCATCTCTGAGATAGCCTCCTCAATCTTGCCACAAACTGTCTTCAACGACGAAGCTTCTTTTTTGAAAATTCGGCGGTTCCTCTCCCTCCATATGAGCCACACTATTAGAGAAGGACCCAGCTCCCAAATGCAAGCAAAGAACAAATCTGAGAAAAGAAGAGGCCAGTTTCTAAACATAAGAACTAGAGAACTAGAGAGGGGGAGGACCAGTTCAACATACGCATAAACCATAACCAGCATTCTGTACTGAATAGGCAGTGCAAAAGCAAGTGGCCACTGATTCTTCTTCTTTCTTGCAAAGGGTGCCAAGAAAATTTTAGCCAAAGTCTAACCTTTTGATTCTATTGCCTGTAAAAATTATGTGTTCACAAATCTGGAAACAAAAAATAAGTTATAAGTAAAAATCATGCCTCAAGAAATCCACATTTGCGAATCAAAATTGTTTGATTGGAAAGAGTTATTTTGTAAACACTATTTCTTTCTTTGGTTTGGGGTGATAGAGGTTTCATTATTTAAAAGTAAACTAATTAGTTAACATTTTTTTATGTATCAAAACAAAATATATAGGCAATAAGGTGGAACTTATTACAAAACAAAGTGTGGATGTCAAAACAGAAAAGAAAAAACTTAATGCCTTTGGGGGCATACAATGCAACTAAACAATAACAACAAAAAATGCATTGTCCAAAGGGAACCAAATAATAAAGAAGCTAATTGAGCATCAATGATCATGTGCTGCTAGTCATTTCAACATAGTTGAGTGGAAGATGCTGATGACTTTTTCCTATACTCTAATCACTATAAGGTTCATCTTGAATAGAAGTATTATTAATGTCCAAAATTTCCTTACTTAAACCTTGTAGTGCCCTTTTAGGAATATTTCTATTTTGAGTATGGTACCAATATTTTTTTGGTTAATCTCCAATGTTCATCTTATTGTTTCAACCAAAAATTGTATCCTAGGTATTGTAGATGCTAACGTGTTTTGTTTGTATTGCACATAGTATGGGTGTAGTAATTACGCTGAGAAGGCATTCTACAATTACAGTGGGGTGGAGATGAGAGCACTCATTTTTCGTATAAATATATAGCAAAAAATAAATAAAAAATAAAAACCAAAAAAGAAATTGGAAAAAAAAACTAAAAAAGAAATTAAAAATGGTTGAAGGATGGAGAAAATCACAAAAACTATGAAAAAAAAGAATTGGAAAAAATAAAAAATATAAACGGAAAAAGAAATTGGAAAAAATAAAAAATATAAACCAAAAAAAGGAATGGGAGAAAATCATGAAAACTATAAAACCAAAAAAAGAAATTGGAAAAATTAAAAAATAAAAACAAAAAAAGTGAGAAAATCATAGAAAATCTGTAATGACACAAAGAAGCAACTAAGAAAATAGATCATTTTTTAGAAATACTTGTTGCAAGTATGAGGATAACTAGTCTTGTCATTGATGTCAACATACTCATATTGCATTAATGAGAAGGATTGGATGAGTTGTGTGCTGAGGATATTGAGAAAATTAGCCTCAATCAGAAACAGTGAAAGTCCAAGATAAGATGAAGATCAGAGGATGCGGTTTAAAGGGTTTTCAGATATGAGTCTTGAGATGCTCCAGTCAAGATTTTAGAGGTCTGCATGAAGATATGAAGAAGTTATGGTCACTCTAGTAGAACCAGTTCTGACAGATGTTCAATGGTGACAGAGTGTCACAGATTGGTCCAGTGAGATTCGGAATTGCATTATCTCATTCTGTGGATTGGAGGGAGTGTTGAAGAAGTCTATGTGAAGTGACGACTAGATTTGTTCATGGTTTGGAGGTCTGGAAGCACCTTTTCATTATGACAGATTGTGTTCTTGAAGTTCTGGATGAAGAAGAGAAGAATTCCAGTAAGATGAAAAAGTGCAGATGCTCTTGATGACTTAGGAAAGGTTTTGGTGATCTTTGGATCATGCACAATTCTTATTGGTAGTCCGCATTGAAGTTTGAGTTTGCATTTGAAGAATAACCACGGATATTGGTGTTCTTCCTAAGATAGGCTAACTGGATGTATTACATGTCTTGCGAATGATCTTATAGGTGTTTGCCAACTTAGATGATTGTTCCTAAGTCGATGCCTTGTATAAATAAGGGATTGTGAATTCATTTTGAAGTGTGTCTTGGAGCAGATGAGTCTGGTATAGTGAAAGAGCGAAAGGTAGAGTAGAGGTCTTTGGGCTTAAATGGAACTGATCCAGGCATGGTAAAGATGTTAATCTCCAGTTCAAGTTTGTGATACTTGTTACTTTGTAGACAATGTGTCTCTTGTAGGCAGTGTGCCTCTTGTGAGCAGTGAGCTCGGGCAATGAGCCCTAATTGGCATGTGCCATCTATTTTTCTTATTCTTCTAACAGAGAATAATTCTTGGGTTAATCACCCCGTGGTTTTTCCCTTGACCGGGTTTTCCATGTCAAAATCTTGGTGTCTCATGTGTTGATGTGTATCTGCTCTGGTGTTTATGTTTTATGCTTTCATAAATGATTAATTGCTATGCTATTAAATAACAAAGTGGATTTAAGTGTTTGAATTGGAAGCAAATTTAGGATAACTGATTCACCCCCCTCTCAGTTATTAATAATTGGTATCAGAGCCAAGTTCCTCTAAAAGGAGCTTAACCGCTTGAGGAGATCCAGGATGTCATCATACAAGAAGGATAGTCCGAAGTTTGATGGAACCAACTTCTCTCTTTGAAAAGGTCGCATGAAATGTCACTTGGAGTGTATGGGAAAGGCATACTTGTCCATGGTCACAAAAGCATATGTACCTCCACAAGGTGGTCCGACAACTCTGAATGAAATCACAGATGCTGAAAATAATCTGCAGACTAAAGAGGCTCTTCTAAGCACATTAACTGACTCAGAGCTCTCAAATGTTATTGACCTACCAACTACCTATGAGATCTGGATTAAACTGGAACTTCTGCATGAAGGAGATGAGTATGTTAAGAGTGCAAGGTTGCAAAGCCTCAAGGGGAAATTTGAAAGACTGAAGATGAGAGATGATGAAAATATTACCACCTTTATGCCAAGAGTAAATGAGCTGGTGTGTGGAATTAGGAATGTTGGTGGAGTTTTGGATGAAAATGAGATTGTTGGCAAAATTCTTAGATCCCTTCCTACTGTCTACAAAATCAAGGTTGTTGCCATTGATGAATTTAGAGCCCATACAACTGTCACAAGAGACCAATTGGCTGGCAAATTGGCTACATTTGAAATGACCGAGTTTGGAGATGATCCCCCCAAAACTAAATCTGCATTCAAAGCTAGTGCCTCAGTGAAAGGTAAACAAAGATTTGATCTAGGAGAAAACGCTTCAAGGAAGCTGTCATGGTATGACCAAGCAAGAAAAGACATGGAAGAGGAAGAAGCAAAAACAACTCAACTTGAAGCCCTCATTGCAAAGAGACTACCAAGAGGAACCAGTAAGTATGAAGGAAAATTACCCTTTAAGTGCTTCAACTGTAATAAGATTGGTCATTTTGCTTCAAGATGTCTGGAAAGATCTACAAGGTCAAATTCTAACAGACAAAGGTTCCAAAAGAATTGTTATTATGTTCATGAAGAAGATGATAATGAAGGACTAACAGATGATGAATCTGGAAATGAATGGGTGTTTATTGCCATCAAGGAAGAAGATCCAATATCCTCTAAGTTTGTCAATCATAAGGTTGTAGAAAGAGCTTTGGCTACCCAAGTTGAAGAAAAGGATGATTGGGTTATTGACAGTGGATGCTCTCACCATATGACAGGTGACCAAAACAAGTTCCTAGACTTGGAAAGGTATGAAGGAGGAATGGTAAAGTTTGGTGATAATTTTGTTGGTAGAATCAGAGGTAGGGGAACTATTTCTTTTGATGGAAAGAGAAAAACTGGTAATGTACTCTATGTTGAAGGATTGAAGCACAATCTTCTCAGTGTTGGACAGTTGGTAGACAACGGTTATGATCTCCGGTTCAAAAATGGAAGATGCAGGATCTTTGAAAGCTCTAAAACTGAGATTGCATCCGGAACTCAAACAAAAGGTAATATCTTCCATCTAGTTGGTTCTAATAAAAGTTGTTTGTTTGGTCAAGTTGATCAGAGTTGGTTATGGTGTAGAAGGATGTGTCATGTAAATTTTGATAACATCATCAAGATAAGCAATACTCAGGTTGTAAGAGATCTTCCAAAATTGGTGAAACCTACAAATAGCTTGTGCAAAGAATGTCAGCTGGGTAAACAGAGCAGAGTCTCATTCAAAAGCAAGGATCAGTCCTCTACCAGATTATTGGAATTAATTCATACTGATCTATGTGGTCTGACAAGAATCAAGAGTATGCAAGGTGATAGATATTTCATGTTACTGATTGATGACCATTCCCGGATGATGTGGGTTACCTTTCTAAAAGAGAAATCAGAAGCTTTTAAGAAGTTCAAAATCTTCAAGGCTATAGTAGAAAATCAAACCGGACTGAAACTGAAATGTCTAAGGTTTGATAGAGGTGGTGAATTCACATCCAGTGAGTTCATAGATTTTTGTGAGAAGAATGGTATAAAGAGACAGTTATCTGCTCCTAAGACTCCACAGCAAAATGGAGTAGTAGAGAGAAAGAACTGGACCATCCAGAAAGCATCTAGGACAATGATGATGGAAGCAAATATTCCCTAGATGTTTTGGAGAGAAGCTGTCAGCACTGTAGTCTATACTCTAAATCAAGTTCCAATCAGAAGCAATACTAGTAAGACTCCTTATGAACATTGGTTTGGTATAACTCCTACTGTGAGATATTTTAGAGTATTTGGTAGCAAATGTTACATTAAAAGAGATGAAGATCTAGGAAAGTTTGATGCTAGAAGTGATGAAGGAATTTTCTTGGGTTACTCCACTCAAAGCAAAGCATACTAGTGTTACAATAAGAGACTGAGAAAGATAATAGAAAGTACAAATGTGAAGGTTGATGAAGGAATTGAGAAGCCCTCAAGGTTTTATGAATATGATGAAGATGATCAGAATGGTTCTCTGGGTCAAGGAGCTCAATCCTCCTCTGAAAGTCAGATTTAGACTGATTTGGTAAATCAGGAAGAAGAGGTTTGTCTGAATGAGCCTGATCAAGAAACAGTAGTGCAAGAAACTCCCAAAGTTCCAAGGTATGTAACTCTAAACCACTCTGAAGATCAGATCATAGGTGACAAAAGCAAAGGGGTACAAACAAGGAGGAGAATTGCTCAAAATTTAGATGAATACTATCTAATTTCAAAGATTGAACCTAAGACAATAAATGAAGCCTACAATGATGAAAACTGGACCAAAGCAATGGAGGAAGAGTTGATGCAAATTGAGAAAAATCACACTTGGGATCTTGTTTGCAGACCTAGAAACAAGAATGTGATTGGAACCAAATGGGTCTTCCAAAACAAACTAAATGAAGTTGGTGAAGTAATCAGAAACAAAGCCAGATTGGTCTGCAAAGGCTACTCTCAAATAGAAGGAATTGATTTTGAAGAAACCTTTGCTCCGGTGGCAAGAATTGAAGCAATCAGATTATTTCTTGCATTTGCTGCCTTCAAAGACTTCAAGGTATATCAAATGGATGTCAAGTTTGCCTTCCTAAATGGTGATTTGGAAGAAGTATACATTGAGCAACCGGATGGATTTCAATTGTCTGATCATAGTGATATGGGCTGCAAGTTGAAGAAAGCACTATATGGATTGAAGCAAGCCCCAAGGGCTTGGTATGAAAGGTTGGATAAGCATCTTGTGCAGATTGGTTTCAACAAAGATACTGCTAATAGTAACTTATATTTTAAAATTGATCATGAAAACATCTTGATTGGTGAAGTATTTGTTGATGATATCATCTTTGGAGGAAAAGATAGCATGTGTAAAACTTTTTCAAATCAAATGAAAAGTGAGTTTGAGATGTCCATGCTTGGTGAAATGAATTTCTTCTTGGCTCTGCAAATTACTCAAACAAAGAAAGGGATCTTCATTTCTCAGACCAAATATGTGAAAGAATTGTTGAGGAAATTTGGGATGGAAGATTCAAAGCTAATGAATACTCCCATGGCAACCGGATGCAAGTTGAGCAAAGATGATGACTCTCCCAAGGTGGATCAGACAAAATATAGGTCAATGATTGGAGGACTATTGTATCTCACTCAAACTAGACCAGATATTATGCAGGTTGTTGGTCTTGTTGCTAGATTCCAAGCTGATCCTAGAGAATCTCATGTTATGGCAATCAAGAGGATTTTTAGATATCTAAAGGGGACAGTTGAGTATGGTCTATGGTACCCTAGAGATCATGATTTCTCTCTTCATGCATATACAGATGCAGATTGGGCAGGAGATGTGGATGACCGGAAGAGCACCAGTGGTGGAGCTTTCTTTTTGGGAAAAAGATTGGTTTCTTGGCTAAGTAAGAAATAAGAGGTAATATCTCTGTCTACAACTGAAGTAGAATACATTACAACAGTAGGTAGTTGCACTCAAATATTATGGATGAAGCAGATGCTAAGAGACATTAAAGTAGAATATGAGGAGCCGATCACAATTTTCTGTGATAATTCAAGTGTAATAAATATTTCTAAGAATCCGGTGTTGCATTCTAAGCCCAAGCACATATCTATCAAGTTTCACTTTTTGAGAGAGCAAGTGAACAAGGATGAAGTCAGATTGGAGTGTGTGCCTTCCAAGGATCAGATTGCAGATATTTTTACTAAACCTCTTCCCAAGGACTCTTTTGAGTATCTTAGGGAGAAGTTAGGGGGCATTGCCCCTCCGGTGATGAACTGGGATGCACTGATGTGCATCAATCCGGTGGATATCATAGTCATATCTTGTGATCTAGATTGGTGATGGGGAGCTGCTTCTTAGGGGGAGCAGTTGGTATGATTCTGATATGTTAAAATGGCAAGTATGAGCCCTTTGCCATTAATGTCAAAGGCGGAGAGAAGACATGTGAAAAACAAGTGGTTGTTGATCAAAGGAGGAGCAGTAAAGAAAGAGAAGACATGTGAAAAGTTGTTGCTGATATTGGGAGCTATGACAGAAAGGAGAAGTTCTTGTCTTGATGGTTTTTCACATCATATGTTGCCATCAATGACAAAGGGGGAGATTGTTGCAAGTATGAGGATAACCAGTGTTGTCATTGATGTCAACATACTCATATTGTATTAATGAGAAGGATTGGATGAGCTGTGTGCTAAAGATATTGAGAAAATTAGCCTCAATCAGGAACAGTGAAGAATAGTGATGACATTAAGGTAAAGTCCAAGATAAGATGAAGATCAGAGGATGTGGTTTAAAGGGTTTTTAGATATGAGTCTTGAGATGCTCCAGTCAAGATTTTAGAGGTCCACATGAAGATATGAAGAATTTATGGTCACTCTAGTAGAACCGGTTCTGATAGATGTTCAGTGGTGACAGAGTGTCACAGATTGGTCCAGTGAGATCCAAAATTGCATTATCTCATTTTGCGGATTGGAGGGAGTGTTAAAGAAGTCCGTGTGAAGTGACAACTAGATTTGTTCATGGTTTGGAGGTCCAGAAGCACCTTTTCATTATGACAGTGATGACAGACTGTGTTCTTGAAGTTTCAGATGAAGAAGAGAAGAATTCCAGTAAGATGAAAAAGTGCGGATGCTCTTGATGACTTAGGAAAGGTTTTGGTGATCTTTCGATCATGCACAATTCTTATTGGCGGTCCGCATTGAATTTTGAGTTTGCATTTGAAGAATAACCATAGATATTGGTGTTCTTCCTAAGACAGGCCGACCGGATGTATTACATGTCTTGCGAATGATCTTATAGGTGTTTTCCAACTTAGATGATTGTTCCTAAGTCAATGCCTTGTATAAATAAGGGATTGTGAATTCATTTTGAAGTGTGTCTTGGAGCGGATGAGTGTGGTATAGTGAAAGAGTGAAAGGCAGAGCAGAGGTCTTTGAGCTTAAATGGAATTGATCCAGGCATGGTAAAGATGTCAATCTCTAGTTCAAGTTTGTGATACTTGTTACTTTGTAGACAATGTGTCTCTTGTAGGCAGTGTACCTCTTGTGAGTAGTGAGCTCAGGCAGTGAGCCCTAATTGGCATGTGCCATCTATTTTTCTTATTCTTCTAACAGAGAATAATTCTTGGGTTAATCACCCCGTGGTTTTTCCTTTGACCGGGTTTTCCACGTCAAAATCTTGGTGTCTCATGTGTTGATGTGTATCTGCTCTGGGGTTTATGCTTTATGCTTCCATGAATGATTAATTGCTATGCTATTAAATAACAAAGTGGATTTAAGTGTTTGAATTGGAAGCAAATTTAGGATAACTTATTCACCCCCCCTCTCAGTTATCAACAATACTCACTTAAACTAACCCCTAAAGAAAAAGAGAAACAAACTTGATAGATTTGGACAACAAAGCAGACCAATGTCTAGCATCAAGTCTCAAGATTATTTGTATATCTACCACTCCTAAGAGTGAATATATCAATAGAGAAGTTCATTCTAATGAAATTTTATCATACACCGATTCGAAGGAACCTTAGCTCCTATTGAGATACATGTTCCCATCTTTATAAATTTAATGTAGATAATTAAAACTCTATTGTCCCCACTAGGAGATAACTTACACAACTAAGCATAGTTCCTCAAAGGACCAACCGATCTTCTATTGACTCCACCAACTACAAGGTACTTGAATACCTAGTTATAAAAAGATGTTTAAGAATAACATTTCAAATTAAACTTTGGCAGATTAGTAAAATAGAAAAATTGCAAATACTAACATTTTAAATACTTGAATACTATACTAAAAGATTAAAAGTAAATAAAATATTAAAATTTGACAAATGAAATTGTCGAATTTGAGATTTCTTAGTTTCTATTATATAAAAAATTGGAAAATATGACATGTCACATCATAATATCATATCATAAGGATGATTACAATGAATAGCATGATACATTCATGTCAAAATAAGTACAAAATGCAAAAATGTAGTTAAGGGAGGCCTCTAATCATCCCCAAAATCAAATAATTTTTTTAAAAATGCCTTTTTAGACGTCCCAGCATGGGGTACACCTGGCCGTCTCCGAGATGCTCGAGGGATGACTAGGAGTCCCCGAGACATCTCGAAGACATCTAGGCATCCCCACCATTTCCTCCAAATCTCTGACATCTCAGTAGTGGTGGGGGGATGGCTGGGGGACGTTTCTCAGCCATCCCCAAGTCTCTAAAACATCCAGGTCAGGGGGACGGTACGATTTTGTGGGGGACGGGTCCCTATGGAACACTGAAAAATTGTTATTATTTATAGGTCAAATATGGATTCCCTCTAAAGATTCCTTGGGATTATCATAGATTTAGGCAATTCAAAGTCCTTGGAATTGGGAAAGAAACTTGCAAAACCACAAGTTTCTATAGCTTCATCCTTGAAGATAGCATACCTTTTTGGAACTAAATTTAATAAAATGAAAAACAATTGTAAAGGAAACTATCCAGATTCTAGAAACATAATACATGGCTCTTTAAAATTTTAAAATGTAATTACTATTAATTCTCTACATACACTATGCCAAATTTTCTAATATATACATTGAAAAATATTAATAACTTTCAAACTATTCATTCATTTTTAAGTACAAAATCTATCACATTCTAGGATTTATTGGCTATAGGATTTTTAAAAATTTTGAATTTCATATTTTTTGACCAAATTAGGTTAGCTGAATTTTTTTAGTGTCATAGTAAAAAAATTCATAAATAATTATTTATCGATTAAAAAAATTCTAACAAATATATGTCACATCTAATCATGTGTCCTTTAATTAAATGCAAAGATTGGGGAAATTTTTTATTTTATTTTTCTCATACTTAGATTGGCCAGAATGACACCTACTTTTTACTTTTTTCTAAAAAAATTTAGTAAAACCTCATTGAAATATCCAATTTTCACCAACATAATTTCAAAAATTAAAAAAAAAAAGAAAAAAGTGCAACATTCAATTTCTTAGAATTTTTATTAATAACTTATTTTCAAAATATGTAGATAACTTATTCATTCTTTTACATGAAGTTACATAGGTCTATTTTTAGCATTTTTTTTTGCCACTTAGGAGTATTGTTTAGCCCATCATGATCTTTCACTCACCTAGAATCTCAAAAACATAGTTTTGGAGAGTTATCAAAATTTCCTCTATATATATATGTTAAGCATAGTTGGCCATACTTTTTTTTTAATTATTATTTTATATTTTGATATATGAGTTGATGCAAATTATTTGTATTTTTATTAATTTTGAATGAAAATAAATTATTTATTTACTTTATATTTTATTTGTAGTTAAAAGAGGATGTTAAAATAAGGTTTGCCAATTTTTTTGGTTTCATTTTGACAACATCAAATGCTTCTCCAATGTAATCATGCCTAACAAATGCAAATAAAAAGAAATATAACTCTAAAACACTATAAAATGTTATATAATAGATCAAAAATCAACCTAACCAAAAATAGCTAAAATAAAGTTTGTTTGTTCTTTTAAAAAAAACATGAGGATCTACCTAGGGGAGAGGACCTAATAGTCAAGCACCCTAAATTCACACCTCTCAAAATGTTGCAATTTTGAATTACTCCAAAAAATTTATAGCATCTTACTTGGCAAGGCCCCTACTTATAACTAAGGTTTCAAGACCACATCAACATGTTTTTTGTTGAGTTATCCAAAAAGACCCCAAAAAAGGTAGATGGATAGTGTTAGAATTTGAAAAGATGAATAACCAAAAAAATTGGTGCAAACGAATAGATATTAAACTATGAAAGAAAGTGATACAAGATCAAAATAACAACATAGAGTTAGTCTCCCAAGAGTAATAAAAAATCTCCAGAAGAAAAAATAGCATTATGAAGGTGCAAAAAAAAAAGATGTAAAATACAAGCTAGGTAGCATGTTTATATAGAAAAGGAGGGGATGGAAGTGGCAATAGCAACCAATAGGAAGCAACCATCTTTCGATTTAAAGATAAAAAAGTATCTTCCTAAGATAGCTTAGAATGGGTGCTCCCTTGTAGGATGGTGCAACCTCATAACCCACTCACTTAATTAAACATGCTTTATGAACCTAAGCAAGATTAATAAAAGGTGTAGGAAAAACCTAGGAATATAGAAAAATAAATATCCCAACTAGGAAATAAAAGTCTACACTAACACCTTCTCTCAAGCGTAGCTTAGGTGGGTAAAAAGATGGTGCCCAAAAAAACAAGCCTGATGAGGTACCCATTTACATAAAAATCCCCCTCAAAGAGGAAAATCCCCCTAGAAAAGAGAGAATAGACTCCCCAAATAGAGAGAGAGAGAGAGAAGAGACCCCCCAGAGCAGAGAGAATTAGTACTCTGAGTGAGAGGATGAAGGCCCCCAAAAGATGAAGCCTCCCGCACCTCCAGCAAAGCTCGCAAATGAAGGAACTTGCTCTCCGCGAAGGGTTCATTAAAGATATCAGAAACCTACTTAGAAGTTAGACAGTAATGAAGGTTGATGATGTTGCCATGAATGAGCTCTCAAATGTAGTGCATGTGGACCTCAATGTGTTTGGTCTGTTGATGATGGAACGAATTTCATTAGATTTGAATGGCACTCTAGTTGTCACAAATATGACTGATGGTCATCTAATCTAGATCCCAAACATAGTGAGAAGATTCTAAAGCCAGATGACCTCTATGGTGGCATTCACACGCCCCCAATACTCAACATCAATAGAAGATAGAGCAATAGAAAATTGCTTCTTACTCAACCAACAAACAGGACCAAAACCAAGTGAGAAGTTGTAATCTGAAGTAGACTTACGATCGTAAGAATCTCCTGCCCAATCTAAATCTATGTAGCCCACCAAGTCAAAATCAATGCCTTCTATGTAGTGAATCCCAAAACTATGAGTACCCTGAATGTAGTGAAGTATCTGCTTGGCTACTTTCTAGTGTAGCTCATGGGGCTCCTGCATGAATCAAGAAACCATGCCTACAACATATGAAATGTTAGGTCTCATATGAGTTAGATAAGTGAAACTCCCAACAAGTTTTTAGTACAAAGTGTCATTAAAAAATGGTGAAGAACACTAAGCCTCAAGTTTGACTCCTAAAAGAAAGGTAGTCAAAGATTGCTTACAGTTAGCCATATGAAACTATGAGAAAATCTAGAGCATACTTGGACTGTGTGATGGCGATCCCAGAAGTAGACTGGTAGATCACAATCCTGAGAAAGTAATGCAACAAGCCCAAGTCAGTCATCAAAAACTTGTCATGAAGGATAGTTTTAACTAACCCAATGGTAGATGAAAAACTCCCTGTGATCAGTAAGTCATCAACATACAAAACCAAAATTAGGAGTGAATCATCCTGCTGCAAAATGTAGACATTGGGATCAGAATGACAGTGAGTGAACCCAATTGTTAGAAGGAATGAGTCCATCTTGACATACCAAGATCGAGGATCATATTTGAGGCCATAGAGAGACTTTTGAAGTTGGAACACAAGTGAAGAATCCTAAACGAACCCCTATGGCTGCTCCATGTAGATCTACTCCTGAAAGTCATTGTGAAGAAAATCACTCTTCACCTCCATCTGGTGTACTTCCCAATGATTGGATGTAGCAATGGCAAGAACAAGTCAAATGGAGTTCATTCTAGCAACTGGCACAAAAGTTCAAGTAGTCAATCCTAGGAACCTAATAGAATCCTTTAGCGACTAGGTGAGCCTTATGCTTATCAACTAACCCATCTACTGCAAACTTTGTTTGATAGTTCCACTTACATCGAACAAGTTTTCTTCCCTTAGTAAGAGGGACAAGATCCTAAGTGTGGTTCCTTATCAAGGAACTATACTCCTCATGCATAGTCGTATCCTATGTCACAGGGTTTGTCAAATTTCTCCCACAGAGTTTGAAATTCAGCAGACTTCAAAACATTGTAAAAAATTGCTAATGTTCGCTTAGGGTTTGTTGATTTTTTTAATACGATATTTTTAAATAGGGTTTTTTCCCATTTTTTCCTTTCGAAACACTTGCGAGTGACGTCCAAAAAATCACGACATGAAAATTGGCTAAAAAATGTCTAAAATTTCGATGCGATAAAAATTGAAAAGAGAACTCACATTTAAGAGCCTAAAATTGTGTTTAAATCACAATACAAATCAACTATTTTAAAATTTGACTAGTTTTGATAACATATATACATGCAGTCGTGTGGCATATTTAACTAAAATTATGTTTTAATTTTAATATTTAAACATGAAGACTTGGAATTTAGAAAGAAGAGTTTAAGATATAAAAATAAAATAGCAATTGTAGAAGTGAAAGAAATCTGTGTGATTTATGTTTATACATATATATGATATTATTAATATATAAAATATTATTAATATTTATTATTATATTTATATTATAATATTTATAAATATATTATTAATATAAAATATTATTATATTATTAATATTTATTAATAATATATATATTATATATATTACTTATATTTTTTTAAAAATCAAATTTAAATGAGAGGAATTTAATAATGACTTTTTTTCTAAATTTTTTCTCCTTCTTGAATTTCATTTGAATTTTATGGTTGTTGAACACAAACTTGATCTTGAACTTTTTGACATAGGTTGTATCCCACTCATGAATACCAGAAGCCTCTGAAAAGGACTTTGGATTAGAGGCAGTAGCAATGAAGACATGTGGAGCATCTTGGAATTATGAATGAGTTCATCTAGTGTCTAATGGATCCCCAACCTAATCACCTACAAACTGCAAGGTTTGTCTAACCCAAAGTAGACCAGAAGTCAGGGAATGTGGAGGAGAATCATCACCCTTTGAATGATCACTAGAAGAGGAAGGAGGTGAATCATCTGAATCACTCTCTGTATCGGAAGTGGAGGTAGAAGACTCCTCATCATCAAGAATCTTCTCAGGTGAATCTAACTCATTAGATGATCTATCATGTAGCCCAAGTGACTCCAATGTCAAAGTAGAAGGAGGTGGAGAAGTGATAAGAATTGAGCGTGAAGAGCCCTCTGCAAACTGAACACTCCTCTTAATAAACAACTCATGTGTAGTAGGGTGGAGTAACCGATAACCCTTCACACCATCATGATAGCCTACAAATATGCAAGGTTTGCTCTATAGATCTAAGGCCTTGCATTTTTCTACAGAAATGTGGGCCCATGTGGGAGAACAAAAAACTTGAAAGTGCTTTATTATCGTTCCAAGCTTCAAAAGGAGTAGCTCCCTTCAAGGCTCGATGAGGAACATGGTTCTGGATATAACAACCATAGTTAATGGCCTGTACCCAATACTATGGTGCAAGAGATATAGAGTGAATCATGCAGTTAGCCATTTCCTTCAAGGACCTATTGTTCCATTCTACAACACCATTCTACTAAGGATTGTATGGAACAAAATGTTGGAAATTAGTCCATTCCGAAGTGGAAAACCTCTCAAAATGATGGTTGACATATTCACCACCATTTTCAGTGTGAAAAACTTTGATGGCTTTCCCAGATTGCTTCTCTACAAAAGTCTTCAAGTCCTGAAAGTGAACAAATACCTCAGACTTTTGTTTGAGAAAGTACACCCAAGTATATTGAGAAAAGTCATCAATGAAGATTAGAACATATCTGGCTTTGTTAAAGGATGGCAAGGAAATGGACTAGCTAAATCACTGTGAACTAACTCCAATATCTATGATGCTCTCCATGCCTTACCTTTGTCAAATTTTTCTTTAGGATGCTTACCAAGAATGTAACCTTGCCAAACACCACCTGAAAATTGAACTAAAGGCAACCTTGTGACCATGCTCTACAAGTTGAGCTGTTGCAAATAGCAGTAGTTAAGATGGCCAAACCACTCATGCCATAATCTACTCACATCATTAGAATGAGTGAGAAAAGAAGATGAAGGAGGATCGAGAACAAAGTGAGAAAGCATATAGAGTCGTGATTAATGATCTGCTCTCCCAACTGCAATGGTAGATTCATTGTTCAACTCACGAATCTCCACTAAATTAGGAGTGAACTCAACCTGTTTTCCTAAACCTATGTGAGTGATTTGATATACTGATGTAGAATATTGGTTGATAATGAGGGCACACAAAGATCATTATGGAATGTGCCATCCGGGTCAGTGCAAGAAGTTGGGTCCACTTTTTTGGCCAAAAAGTGGGTGTTTTCCCTAATTTTCAGAATTTGTTACATTTGACCTTAAAATTTGAAGCACTTAGAAATGGAATCTTTAAAAAAGTCACTAAATATAAAATATATTACTTGGAGTCTAGTTTCCAAATATGTAATTTATTTCAATACCCAGATGATACAAATTGATTTTCAATAGGCATTTCTAAAAACCACTATTTAAAAGTCACTTTTTTTAACCATACCATGGACGTGTACGACCAACATAATTTGACCTAAATAAAATTATTTTTCAAAATCCTTTTGGAAAAAGATGTGTAGTACAGTGAAGTTTGATGAGGATATTTTTTTATAATTTTTTTCCAAATAATTTTTTTTTTATTAATTTTTTAGTAGGCCTAATTGCTACTTTTGAAAACCCCTCATGTACGACCAACATAATTTGAGTAAAAAAAATCATAAAATTAATTTTTTTTTTCATTGTGTACAGAATGATGTGTAGATTGATGACATATAATTTTATTTTTTAAAAAATTTAAAAATTAAAAGTTATTAAAAAAATACAAACACCTGTCATTTCAAGTTTTTGGACCAGTTTGCTCATAAATTAAATAATAAATAGAACATGTCCAATAACAAAAAAAATTACATATTTGAAAAATAGACACTGTCATCTGTAATGGGTTTTCATTTCATAGAAAAATTCAGAAAAAAAGGTCCTTAGCCATATAGGTAAACTCGGTCTTTCCTCTTATTCTATACTCAGAAAAAACCTTGCAAGTCCAAGGCTCAAGGTCAACCAACCATGCCTATCCCGAGCCTAAAACCCAACCAAAGGGAAGGGAAAAGGCGGCTGGTGATTTCAAAATTCATAGAATAGGTATTCGTTATAAAACGGGTATGCATTACATAACAGGTACCCGTTATATAATAGGTACCTGTTATATAACGGGTACCTGTTTATAAAAAAAATGGGTACTCATTATATAATGGCTACCCGTTATGTTTAAGAATGGGTACTCATTTTATAATGGGTACCCGTTTCTATTATATCCGTTATTTCCCATATCAAGGAAAAATGTACAATTACTGTATCCTTGCAACTTGCAAGTCTTATCAGTATGGCCCGACAGCGACAATTTCTGCATTTTTTTACTTACATGTGTAGTGAACTATTTTTAGGAGATACAAATGATAAGTGTTTTTAGAATAGAGCTGGAGAGGTTTAATGGAACCAACTTTGACCTTTGGAATCTTAAGATGGAGTATTTACTTGATAGAGATCTATGGGTTGTAGTTGTTCAGACCAAAAATATTTTAGCACTAAAAGATGAAAACTAGTAAGTTGATGAAAGAAAGACAAGGAGCCTCATTCAACTTTGCCTCAAAAATTGAATGTTTATAAATATTTTAGGACAAACAAATTGCAAGAAGCCTAAGTAGGTTAAGTTAGGGAATTTGTATTACACAAATTCCTTTGTCAACAAGATTTTCATACAAAATAATATTTGTTCTTTAAATATATGGGTGATGGTGATTTAGTAACAAAGCACCTAAATTAATTCAACAACTTAGCTAGTTGGAATTTGTAGATGTGAAAATGGATGAGGAGGATCAATGCATAAATTTATTGTATTCTTTCCCTAATAGTTGGAGTAATCTCATGATGGTGAATAGTAAAAATGTCTCAAAGTTGAAGCTTTTCTAAGGAGATGAAGTAGTAAAAATTAAATTCCATCAACAATCTTTTGTCTATGAGAACTCTTCCTAAGGATATAGAGAGGGACATGAAAAAATACAAGCATGCTAGAAGTCTATGGGGGGATCTTGGTCTCATTGAAAATTGAATGTCAAATGTTGGAAGTAAGGAAATATTAGGAGCATCTAGAGACTACAACTTAGAGAAGAAGGCAAGGAACCATAAATAGATGATGATATAGACTCAAGGGCCTCCAATGATGATGTTGGTGATACTTTTTTTGTACATCCTTTTAAGCATGCATACAAGGGTGCATGGCTTATTGATTATAGAGCCTTTTCTCATGACTCCCAATTAGGAGTCATTCTTGGTTTATGAGAGCTTTGATGGTGGACATGTGTGTATTTAGGATCTAGTAGGTAATGTATATGTTTCTAACCTAGTTGGTGGCACATAGAGTTGGTTATGAAAAAGATAGGCACATCATGCTTTTGTAAAGAACCCTACATGTTTAGCATGCAAACTAAGCACATTGATCTATGTCATAAGTTATTGTGTGTGACATAATGGAGGATAGTTCATGGTTATGCAATTGAGAAGGTGGATGCCTATATGAATTTGGTGTAGCTAAATTTTCAAATAAACTAAACTCAAGTATATAAATTAACAATTTTAGAGATATGATAGACATCATATTGCCACGATACATAATAAATGTAGACCCAAGCTTCATGATTTAACTGTGTGTGAGTTTTTTCCTTAACGTTTCAGATCATACTCACACATAGTTAAATCTTGAAGCTTGGGTCTACATTTTAGAGATAGTTTTGTTAATAGTTTTAGGGTTTATAGTTTAATTTTAGGGTTTATAAAGATTATATTTTTAGGGTTTATAACTTTTAGTTTTAGGGTTTATGAACTTCATAGTTTTAGGGTTTATAGTTTCAAGTTATAGTTTCACTTGTTTAGTTTTAGGGTTTATAATTTGGTTTTTTAGGGTTTATAGTTTAGGTTTTTAGGGTTTGCACTACAACATGGTTTTAGGGTTTATCAAAACATACAATCACAAAAAAACATAAAACTCTAATTTTACTAAAACCCTATTTTTCATTTTAATCCTACAATCACAAAAAAAAACATAAAAAACAAGTTAAAAACTAGCAAACAACCAACCGAGAGGATCTCAATAGTGACAAGGTGGCAGGAGGAGGTGACAGGGCAAAAAAACTCTAGATTTGTGCTGGCAGAAGCTTCAACAACGCGTACCCATTTTTACTCTGTCGATGTTGTTGTCACTATTGCTGGAGGGAAATGAGCCCGCAGGACTTTTTTTAAAAAATATATACACTTTGAAAATGGGTACCCATTTAGTAATGGGTACCCGTTATGTAATGGGTACACATTATGTAATGGGTACCCGTTATGTAACGGGTACCCATTATGTAACGGGCACCCGAAGCTAAATGAGTATCCATTTAGGCTTGGGTACCCATTTAGCTTCTGGTGCCCATTCCTAAAAAGGTACCCATTTCTTTGAAAATGGGTACCTGTTCCTATCGGGAATTTTTTCCCCATGCAACTTCCCCTACATGTGGACCAAGTTTCTACTTTTACCCATACCCCACATCAACAAACCCTCTCCCACACACCTCAACATGAGTGTCATCACCCATCAAAATAGAAGACATAGTACATGGCTCCAAAGATGCAAGTTCTTCCTTAGATGAAGCTATGTGTTGTGAAACACCCGAATCAAGAACCCAGATTGATTGTTGTGAAGCAACTGCTACAAGGGCTTTACCTTTCCCTTTCCCCTTGTTATCCTTTGCCTTGTTAGATCCCTCATTAGAACTCTATTTTATAGATTTAGGAACACTGATATTATTCTTCTCAAGAGTGTGTGTCAAGTGGTCAATTTGTTTCTTCATACACTTATGTCCATCATGACCAGTTCTTTTACAATAGGCACATTGGACCTTCTCTTTCTTGGGCTTGTTGCCCTTAGAAGATTGGGTCTCATTAGATGCTTTTGAAGCAACTGATTTCTGATCCTTCTTCTCCTTTCTATTCTTAAGTTTATTATCCAAGTATTGTCACTACTTTGTCCTTTATGTTCTTTTGTGCCTTGGTTGGCAGCCAGGGAATGTGACTTTAAGGATTTAAGAGTGTCCATCGGGATTAGCTTATCCTGCTCCCATGTGAGAGAGATAGAAAAATCATCCAAATATGGCATAGTGAACTATATCCCAAGTGCACCCTTAGTAGCATAAAAGGTAGAAACAAATACAGAATATTCTAAACTTATCATAGAGAGAATACTAAGAATCACTTGTTCATCTTTCTTTTCAATTCCACATTGTTTTAACTGCAACCTTAGTGATTTGAATTTTGTGAAAAAATCCTGAATTATGTTGAAGATCCCTGGACTTAAACTAATTAGTTTATTTTCCAACATATGACCCCTCATTGAACTTTGTGTGCCAAATAGTGTTTCTAGCTTTGTCCAAATTTAATTTGGTGAATTCAAAGACTCAATGAGGAAGAGCAAATTGATAGTGTCAGATTGTCATTGATGTCAAAAGGGTCTTGCAGGATCTTGGGTTGGTATTAGTAAACATTTGAGTAGGAGACATCATCTCATGTGTTCTTTCTATTGCCATATCACAGCTTGTTTACATCAGGATGTCAGTGATAATAGATTCTCAAGTTTGAGTTACATCAGGATGTCAATGATGTGTTTCAGGATGTTAATCATATAGGAGCTCAAATGGGTTACATTCATGTTCATATTCTGGATTGATAAGGATATCTTCAAAGTTGTTTCAGGATGGTTTCTCATGTTTAGTATTTGTTTATATTTGATCTTGTTTTGGGTTGATATTAAACATTTGAAGGTCACTAACAAGGAGATGCAGATATGAGTTGAATATAATGATAAGGTTCAAAACTTAGATTGATATAGAGTATGTGTATACACATGTTTATGGTGTTGTTGATGATCTTGGTTTTTGACATGGTTGACATGGTTTTATAGAATGGCAGTTGATAGTAACATTGGTAAGTTCATTAGTTGATCATTGTTGCAATAAGGAGTTCATGCTAAGTTCATGCTAAGTTTCATTATCAGGATCATGTCATTATCTCAAGTTATGTTAATGCCATATTCTTGTCAGAAATGAAATGTTGAATGACACCAAGGTATGGAGCATTGATGTGAGCCTTTGTATATATCATCATATCAAGGATATTAGTGATCTTGTTTGATATTGATAGAGGTACTCAAGGTGGCCTGTGATTATCTCTAAAAGGCAGAGTTATTCATTACTAGATATCATTAAGTTATGATGAGCATCTCTTTGTTTTCAATGTGTTTGATGATCATGTTTCAAATCAGAAGTGGCAGATTGAGGTTCAAAGTTAGCTCTATTTGAATGTTGAAAGTTAGGTTCAAATTGAACAAACGTCATACTTTTTGTTCTATTTGAATGTTGACCGGTTCTAAAGGTAAAACATAACATAAGTGATGGTTTAAAGGGTCTTTGCATCGTATGGGCACCAGCCCCTTTGGTTCTCTCCACCACTAGCAGTGGTCACAGCTATTGGTGCGATGGCGCCTTTGTGAAATCAATGGTCACATTTGAAATATCTTTGGGCACGCGATTAAAAATTGATGGCTATGGTTTAAATTGAGCCCTTTACTCATTGCATACAGTTTGAAGTGCTGATAACCGTCATCATGCCTTTTAGACAGTAGATAAGTTTTCTTTAAAGCTAATTTTTAGCTATTGAAGTGGGAGTTTTTGGTGGAGATTCTAAAAGCAAAATTTTGAAGTTTCTTTTGCTCATGTTTTTAATACTTCGTGGCAAGTGAATATTGAAGAGGAAGTCATAGTGAATGTGCCTTTTAAGGCCATATTTAGCATTTTTTTTAATGGCAATTTTTGTGAGATTGAAAGGGGATTTTTTATAAGCATTTTTTGAAAAAGATTTCCTTTCTTATTTGGAAGTGTTAAAGGCAGCAAATGCAGAATACTTGTTATGAGAAGAAGATTAAAAGTCTTTTTGCAGGTGTATGATTCCATTGGAAGCTTAAGAGTTTTTTTTTTAGATGGACCTTTGCAGAGGTTTTTGCATGGAAGAAGAATATGAATAGAACCAAGGAGTTGAAGTTTTTTTTAGAGAGAAAACAAAATGAAAAGTCATTTACAATGTTTTTGTAGGAATATCGTATGTATGGTTTTTGTGTGTTTCAATATGCAGGGTTGAAGAATATCTTGATGGGAATGAAATGTATTTTCTTCAAACGAATATGAAGAGACTTTTTGAAGATGATCAAAGAGATTTTATTTCCTTCTACAAGGAAAGATTAAAAATATTGTTGTTGAAGATAATACAGATGAAGATTTGCAGAAGATGAATTTGAATAGGCAGATTGAAAAAGTAGAGAAGAATTGAATGTGAAAGGATATATAATGACTCTACAAGTGTCTTGATTTGAGGTTGTTGAGGGTGCAGATCAATGATGAAATTTTTAATATAGATGAATATATAAAATATGAAAAACCAATTTGTAATAAAAGAGAGATGTTTACCTGATCAGGTGAATTAGATGATTCAAGAATAAAATATCAGAGGATTGGAATAATGGAATGAATGTTGCAGATGAGTTGATTTGAATGGTGCAAATCAGATTGAGCAGCAATCACTTCTTGCACATGAGATTTTTAGTTCTGATTGATTGAGAAATGCCAATGAGGCACAACAGTATGCCAGTGAGGCTTGTAGGTCGGTAAGACCATTTGTCAATGAGACACTTACATCGGCCAGTGAGGCAATTTTTGAGTGGTTTTTATACCCCAGGAGGGTTTTCCACTCGTGCAAATTTGTGTTATGTGTCATCTGTATGTGTGTATGTTAATACATTGCTTATAAGGTTTTGTTCTCCTTCTTCATTCTTAGTTTTGTGTATATGTGGTTGACAAATCAATAATAGCTTTCTCTCCTTTGTGCTCTGCAAGTTAAATTTTGAAAAAGATTTAAAAATTCACACAACACTGATTCACCCCCCCTCTCAGTGTTGTCCTTGAATCCTACAATTGGTATTAGAGCTAGTTCCCCTTTTTGAAGCTTAATCAGCTCAGGTAGGTCTTGTGTGTAGAGTTTAATGGGTAAGTGCAGAAGAAATAAGAATAAAAATGTCAAGCTTCATTCTAGTCAAAAGGTTCAAAAGACATCATTCATATCAAATCCAGATGTAGATATAAAGTCAGTGGATAAAGATGTTCTCCAAGTTGAATCTGATATTGTTTCAGATGTTCCTCAATTTGATGGTTCAATTTTTTTAGTTTGGCATGTTAGAATGCAAGTATATTTATCCTCCTTAGGATATGACGTATTAATGTCAGTTGAGAATGGTAATTCTACAAATAACAAAGAAGTTCTTGAATATAATGATATTGCAAAGAAGGCTATATTATCTACTTTATCTAATGATGTTATTTGTAAAGTTATGGATTGTGTTACAGCTCAGGATATGTGGAGGAGATTGAAAAGAATTTATCAAGATAATGATAAAGAAGGGGACACTTTGGTGTGTGAAGAAAGTAGTAATGAAAAGAGACTTTCAAATGAAGGAGTTGAAGTTCAATCCCAATCAAATTCAGAAGAAGCTAGCATCACAAGTGATGATGATCAGGATTATAATGAACAACATTGTGAGATTGATTTGGAAGGAGAGCTCATATATGCTCTGAGTGAGCTCAAGAATTATAAGAAGGAGAACAATAAATTAATGATGTAGTTGCAGCAAGAAAGAGAATCTAAAGACAATGTACTTTCAAAACTTGAAATTGTATCTACAGATCTTGAAGAGGCTAGATGTCAAATTGTAAGTTTAAAGACATATATTGATGATTCAGACAAACTAATTGCTAGATTGAAGACATAAATTGAAGAAGCTAAGAGGATAGCTGATGTCTCAATTTCTAACCTTGAAGTTTCAAGGATTGAGAATCTAAAACTGGAAGGTGAAATTATCAATCTAAGAAAAGAGTATGATGGTCTTAAGAAGTATAAGGAATTTGAAGAAAGTACAAGCAAGCTACAAGAGATGCTTGGTAAACAAAAACTATATGGAGACACTACTGGACTTGGTTTTGAAGAAGGAGAATGTTCAAAAGCTAGACAGACACCTAAAAGGAAAATTGATTTAAGTCATCATGTTGTTGCCACAGAAAGTAAAAAGAAGAGTGAAGCTGAACAGAAAACCAGAGATGAATTTGTACATAATCAAAGAAGAAGAAATGTTCCTGTAAGACAAGCATACATGTATAGGTATAACTATTCTTTTAATGGTTTTTGTTATACTTGTAATCAATTTGGACATAAATCAGTTAATTGCAGAAGGAACACTGATATTGTTTGTTACAAGTGCAATAATGTTGGACACATACAAAGAAATTGCAAAGTGCATAGAAGGTATAATCCTATAGAGAAGCTTAAAATCAGTACTCAAAGGTATTATCAGTCAATTGATTTTGATTACAACATAATTTGTTATAATTGCAACTCTCTTGGTCATAAAGCACACAATTGCAGGAGAGCATCACCTAATTTGAAAGGTTGGGAAAAGAAAAAGGTTGAAAAGGTTTGGAGAAAGAAAGCACCTGTGAAAATTTGGAAGCAGAAAGAAAGTAAAGAGAAGTCAGAATCTAAGCTTGTGCATCTTACACAAGTCATTACATCTATTGCATAACATAGCATGAAGTAAGGGGGAGGTATCAAATGTTCTATCAGTTAACCCCAAGAAGTTTCAGGAAGAAGATCATTTGATATGATGATCTTGTCTGTCTATCATTCTTACCATGCTTTGAAATTATTGATGATGATGTTGCTAACAATGTTGATTTTCAGTATGTGACAATGATACAGGTGATCTTTAGTTCTTTATGCATACAAGATGTTAAAAGGATGGTCATGGGTTCAAAGCAAAGAGTTTGATAGTGTTGAGAGTTTTGGTTTATAAATGATCCTATTCATATATTGTTCATAGCATGTTGTTACTGACAATGGTTGAGTTGTTATGATGTTGCAGTCCATTGGGATCATGTTATTGAAAAGTATTGGTTATCATAGCAAAGAGCTTTAGTTGTTTCAAAGAGCTCTTATCAGATATTTGTCTGTGGTGGCTAAAAATAAAGATTCAATTCATAGCAATTATCTCTGCTTTTGATTTGTGCAAAGTGTTGTTGCAGATGCATTTTGTTTATTTGAATGACAAAGTCAAGAGGCAGTAGTTCTTGTATAATACAGTATGTTTCAGATGTGGTGTCTTGTGTAGAACAGGAGGATAGTTCAGATGGTCTTCATTCTTTGTCATGTCAGAAAAGGTGTCAGAATAGTTTGGTTGCAGGATGATAATTTGATAGTCATATCTACTACCTTGTTGAGTAATGTTTTATGCCATATGTTTTGCATAAGTTTTGAAGCTTTCAGGTGATTTGGAGATAGTGTTTCACTTGTTTCATTGATGATCTTCCTCACTAATATGTTTCAGACAGAGTTCTTCAAACTATGACATTGATGGTGATATCCTGCATTTCATCAGAGGAAGTTAAAGGTATGTTTTGAATCAGCAATAGCAGGTGGTAATGTTCAAAAAGGTTTGTCATGTGTTGGCCTCAGGATTGTTATAATCATAAATCATTACTTGTTGAAAGGTTAATAGGATCTTATGTCTTCAAAATGTTCATAATTCAATGTGATTATAATAGTTATGATAATGCTATAACATTTTTTTCTGTTGGAGTTGGAGTTGTTCTCAGGGGGAGTTAATAAGAGGATTGAGTTGTCACTATCTTGGGAGATTTGAAAAGGTCTTATAAAAAATGGTCATCATGTCATCTTGAGTTGGAAAGTGTATTGATGTGTTTTTGAAGCTGGTATTTGTTTGCAGAGATATGTTTTCTTCATCCTCATTTTGGTATTGTGTCAAAAATGATATTGAAATTGACATATTGTTTCATTATGTCAGACAGTGGTTAGTAATTACCAGTGATATTCAACACAAGGGAAGCAAATAGTTTTTGAGCCTTTGTCATTAGATGTCAAAAGGGGGGAGAAAGAAAAATTGTAATCAGATGGTTAAGCCAACAATGATAAAGGGGGAGATTGATAGTGTCAGATTGTCATTGATGTCAAAAGGGTCTTGCAGGATCTTCGGTTGGTATTAGTAAACATTTGAGTAGGAGACATCATCTCATGTGTTCTTTCTATTGTCATATCACAGCTTGTTTACATCAGGATGTCAGTGATAATAGATTCTCAAGTTTGAGTTACATCAGGATGTCAGTGATGTGTTTCAGGATGTTAATCATATCGGAGCTCAAATGGGTTACATTCATGTTCATATTCTGGACTGATCAGGATATCTTCAAAGTTGTTTCAGGATGGTTTCTCATGTTTAGTATTTGTTTATATTTGATCTTGTTTTGGGTTGATATTAAACATTTGAAGGTCACTAACAAGGAGATGCAGATATGAGTTGAATATAATGATAAGGTTCAAAACTCAGATTGATATAGAGTATGTGTATACACATGTTTATGGTGTTGTTGATGATCTTGGTTTTTGACATGGTTGACATGGTTTTATAGAATGGCAGTTGACAGTAACATTGGTAAGTTCATTAGT
Source organism: Cunninghamia lanceolata (assembly GCA_027924645.1). Classification (NCBI taxonomy): domain Eukaryota; kingdom Viridiplantae; phylum Streptophyta; class Pinopsida; order Cupressales; family Cupressaceae; genus Cunninghamia; species Cunninghamia lanceolata. The sequence continues at coordinate 2,962,353 of BSBN01001435.1, forward strand.
TGATCATTGTTGCAACAAGGAGTTCATGCTAAGTTTCATTATCAGGATCATGTCATTATTTCAAGTTTTGTTAATGCCATATTCTTGTCAGAAATGAAATGTTGAATGACACCAAGGTATGGAGCATTGATGTGAGCCTTTGTATATATCATCATATCAAGGATATTAGTGATCTTGTTTGATATTGATAGAGGTACTCAAGGTGGCCTGTGATTATCTCTAAAAGGCAGAGTTATTCATTACTAGATATCATTAAGTTATGATGAGCATCTCTTTGTTTTCAATGTGTTTGATGATCATGTTTCAAATCAGAAGTGGCAGATTGAGGTTCAAAGTTAGCTCTATTCGAATGTTGAAAGTTAGGTTCAAATTGAACAAATGTCATACTTTTTGTTCTATTTGAATATTGACCAGTTCTAAAGGTAAAACATAACTTAAGTGATGGTTTAAAGGGTCTTTGCATTGTATGGGCACCGGCCCCTTCGGTTCTCTCCACCGCTAGCAGCGGTCACAGCTATTGGTGCGATGGCGCCTTTGTGAAATCAATGGTCACATTTGAAATATCTTTGGGCACGCGATTAAAAATTGATGGCTATGGTTTAAATTGAGCCCTTTACTCATTGCATACAGTTTGACGTGCTGATAACTGTCATCATGCCTTTTAGACAGCAGATAAGTTTTCTTTAAAGCTAATTTTTAGCTATTGAAGTGGGAGTTTTTGGTGGAGATTCTAAAAGAAAAATTTTGAAGTTTCTTTTTGCTTATGTTTTTATTACTTCGTGGCAAGTGAATATTGAAGAGGAAGTCATAGTGAATGTGCCTTTTAAGGCCATATTTAGCATTTTTTTTAATGGCAATTTTTGTGAGATTGAAAGGGGATTTTTTATAAGCATTTTTTGAAAAAGATTTCCTTTCTTATTTGGAAGTGTTAAAGGCAGCAAATGCAGAATACTTGTTATGAGAAGAAGATTAAAAGTCTTTTTGCAGGTGTATGATTCCATTGGAAGCTTGAGAGTTTTTTTTTTAGATGGACCTTTGCAGAGGTTTTTGCATGGAAGAAGAATATGAATAGAACCAAGAAGTTGAAGATTTTTTTAGAGAGAAAACAAAATGAAAAGTCATATACAATGTTTTTGCAGGAATATTGTATGTATGGTTTTTGTTTGTTTCAATATGCAGGGTTGAAGAATATCTTGATGGGAATGAAATGTATTTTCTTCAAATGAATATGAAGAGACTTTTTGAAGATGATCAAAGAGATTTTATTTCCTTCTACAAGGGAAGATTAAAAATATTGTTGTTGAAGACAATACAAATGAAGATTTGCAGAAGATGAATTTGAATAGGTAGATTGAAAAAGTAGAGAGGAATTGAATGTGAAAGGATATATAATGACTCTACAAGTGTCTTGATTTGAGGTTGTTGAGGGTGCAGATCAATGATGAAATTTTTAATATAGATGAATATATAAAATATGAAAAACCAATTTGTAATAAAAGAGAGATGTTTCCCTGATCAGGTGAATTAGATGATTCAAGAATAAAATATCAGAGGATTTGAATGATGGAATGAATGTTGCAGATGAGTTGATTTGAATGGTGCAAATCAGATTGAGCAGCAATCACTTCTTGCACATGAGATTTTTAGTTTTGATTGATTGAGAAATGCCAGTGAGGCACAACAGTATGCCAGTGAGGCTTGTAGGTCGGTAAGACCATTTGTCAGTGAGACACTTACATCGGCCAGTGAGGCTTGTAAAGATATTTTCAAGGTTAAGCCAGTGAGGCAATTTTGGAGTGGTTTTTATACCCCAGAAGGGTTTTCCACTCGTGCAAATTTATGTTATGTGTCATATTGTTTTCATCTGTATGTGTGTATGTTAATACGTTGCTTATAAGGTTTTGTTCTCCTTCTTCATTCTTAGTTTTGTGTATATGTGGTTGACAAATCAATAATAGCTTTCTCTCCTTTGTGCTCTACAAGTTAAATTTTGAAAAAGATTTAAAAATTCACCCAACACTGATTCACCCCCGCTCTCAGTGTTGTCCTTGAATCCTACACAAATTAGGAGAAATAGACAAATACAATGTTCCATAGGACTCATCACATTTGGTAAACCACTTAGGCTTATCTTTGCCTTGAGTAGGTTCAATTTTAAGTCCCATTGTTATCTTATGTAATCCAACTTTCCTTAAGTAGATTGTCATACGTGATTTCCATTCAAATTATTTGTAGGGAGTTAAGATGGGTACTGTTGTTTGATTAATGATGAAGAAAAGTAGAAAGAAGTGTTGAAACAAAGAGAACACACAGGACAACCCCCCCTTTTCACTCAATCAAAGAGCCCCTCAAGAAAATATGGTTTGGCACTTTATAATTTAGTGTGTTTACAACTGCCACTAGTATGAATTACTTAGTGGTCTTGATCTCAATGCTTGCAAAATCCTCAACAATAGGTGTATGATGAATGTACAATATTGGAATGAAACCAAGTGAAACTAAAAACACTATTGGACTTTCAAAAAAGAATCACCTTAATCCGAGGTCATATGCAAAAGTTATGCTTCTCTAAAATTTCCAAAATGAAAATTGTCCAGTGTCACGAGTGAAAATCTTCAATTTCTAATCTACAACTATCAATGGAGAGGGGTCTACTAAAACTTTCTAATTATGTTTGTGCATGATTTGTTTGTTGCATGTAAAAAATAATAGATACCTAGATATTTTTTCGATGCTGCGAACAAAACCCATAAAACATTTTTCTTTTTGATGTGCATACGATGTGGATCTAATGCAAAAAAATGCCTCTAATAACAAAAAATGACATGTAATATATCAAAATTTATCTACAAGGCCTCTTGGACACAATGACAAGGTCTTTTCGGCCTGAAAATGCTCTTAACAAAAGTTCTCTTCCATATCTGTGCTTAAAACCCCCATTCTGCAACTTTGTTAAACGATCTCCAAATCAGATGAAACAAAAGTCAATTTTGACTTTCTCAAGCCTACTGAATGCATTGGAACAACTATAAATGATGCTAGTATAATGAGAAATGTTGCAATTGCTTAGATCTCAAAAAACACATATACAAAACCCTAGAGGTTAAAATATTTCTGTCAAACTTTTTTGATTCTCTAGATCATTTGAAGATGCAAGAGAAGAGCATACTAGGTTTTCAAGAAACCTACAAGTAAAGCTTATTAGCCCCCTTCAAATCTCTCAAAAAGGAAACTAAAATTTATTCTACACTAGAATAGCTCTAATACCATGTTAGAATCTAAAACGATGAATAACCCAAAAAATTGGTGCAAACAAATAGATATTAAACTATGAAAATGCAAATGATACAATATCAATATAACACTACAGAGTTAGTCTCCTAGATAGTAATGCAAATGCTCCAAAAGAAAAAGATGCAAAATATAGGCTAGGTAGCATGTTTATATAGACAAGGGAGAGGGTGGAGGTGGCAATGCGAACCAATAGGAAGCAACCATCTATTGGTCTAAATATAGCAAAGTATGTTCTCAAGATAGCTAATGGGTGCTCCTTGTAGCTTGGTGACACATCATAACCCATTCACTTAATTAAACATGCTTTATGAACCTAAGAAAGATTAATAAAAGGTGTAGGAAAAACCTGAGAATATAGGAAAATAAATATCCCAACTAAGAAATAAAAACCTACACTAATAGATAGTTATGCATTAAGTTATAATAGTTGTGCATTAAGTCCTATTTTGTTGGTGCATTGATGTGGTATCACATTTTTTGTTACTTTTTAGATCTAAACAACACATTTCATTCAATTATAAAATTTTATAGTTAAACACTAACAACCTTAAAGTCACAACTACTAACACTAAACTTTAAAAAATATTGAACATTAAATCCACAAATACTATCACAACTATACAACATATTCAACTACTATTTCTTCTCCCCTAATAACTTGAGGAAGTTATTCCACCATTTAATTGTACTTTTCATAGTATTAATAAATTAGAACTGTCAGAACTCACTCACCATTTTCTTATACATCGAGTTTCTATCCAGCAACCTAAATGAACAATGGAAAATAAAAACATGTATTAACATATAATATAATTTATCGTTGCAAATCTAAGGGGCTCAATTGTGATTATTGTTTTTATGCAACTTTATGCAAATACAAAGATAAAAACAATAAATATTTTGGTTATTTGTAGCAGCCTAATTGTTGTCTCTAAGTTTCTCAAAAGTTATTCAATTTTTTTTAATTTTAGTGATGTTTTTTATAATCTTTTCTTGAAACAAAATAGTAGTATAAAAAAAGCCAAGTCATTGTTTTGATGGACCATGTTGAAGAGTAGTCAAAGTGTGTCCTGGTACTTTTAGTGCATAATTTTTTTAAAATAATCTAAAAATGATAATTAATTTTAAATTTTTTAATGGAGATCATCCACAAGATCGTTTATGGTGTCGGGGCATTGCACTCAGCAAATCTTGATTTCTAGTGAGTTCATTTAAAACCTTTAATGTCACCAACAAACCAAAGACTCCTTGACAAATAGAGTATTTTCAAAATCATATGTAAAATACAAAAAAGTATCTAAGAAATTATGTTTTGTTTCCACACTTTACAGTTGGAAGCCCCCAGAATGATAAAAAGGAAATTTAGCCCAACAAGACTATTGTTGCATAAAAATCTAGTGGAAATACTAGTCTTGATGAGCTAAAATTTAGTTGAACAAATTAAGTATAATCTATCTAAAATTTTACTCTCTCATATTGTGTATACAAAATCCTGGTATGTGTGTAAAGTCGTGTTAATTTCTATCTTTTTACGGGAAAAAGAAAAAAAATATTTTTATATTTTAAAGTTTTCTTCGTGAAATGGTTAGCTATGCATGGCCTTTGCAAAACAAATATCAAAATCTGAATATTTTTGCACTATGACATCTCAAGATTTCCCCTTGTGAGGTACGTTAGCTTTTATAAATATATAGTACTAAAAACCCATTTCTGTTTATGCATATGTAAGGTTATTGGTGATTGTTCTTTTACCTTCACTTCATGATTTGAATGCTCCTTGCCCTTCAACAAATTGATTGGATTAACACCTACAGGAAGGTCAATGATGAATTTTTAATGTTGATAGTGAAGGATCTTGAAAATAAGAATTAATTTGACATTTAAGAATATGTTAGAGCTATTATATCAAAGTGGGTTGATTGGTTTATTCAATTCTCCACCTTCACTTACATTAAAGTCTATGGATTCAATTTCTATTCTTATAAGTTTCCATGGTATTTGAGTGATCAAGTTGTTCTAATGGAGTATCATAGACATTTGATATTACCAAACTTAATTTGTGGAAGGATGCACAAGCTAGGGATGAAATTTCCAATTTAGATTGGTCCATACAGCCACATGCATCAGATCTGATAGCAATTATCAATATGTAGCAGTCAATAGTCATCTTCAACATGTGTAGTAGTCTTTATTGACATTTTTATAATGCACATTGGGTTCATTAACTATTATGGTTGCCTTTCATGACTTTCGGGTTTTGCATTTAGTTTTGTAGTTGAGTTATTGGTCATTGTGGTTGTGTGCAATAACTCACTTGTATTTCTAAAAGTCTATATAATTATACCCTACCTCTTCTTCTATTAAGGCAATTTGGGCTTTTGTAACTATTTGTTTTGTGATTAGCAGATCACTATTATTCTCTTATTTGCCTTCATCTAGTATCAGAGCCAACATCTGAATGAAAGCATTGTGAAGTCTGTGTGGGAATTGTTATGTGTGATTCCTCTATTTGGTGGTGACAGAATTCGTATGCATCCAAAACCAAATCTGCAAGCTCTACCTAAAGGATCATGATTCTATGAACAATAATATCAGCAATCTCCCTACTTTGTTTCCAGTTGTATGCAAGCAATCTAATGGCTTTTCTCACAAAGCGATTGGCACAAGTCTTGTAGTAAGATGAAGTGTAGCTTCTAGATCTAGAGCTAGAGGGTGGTGGAAGAATACAACCACTTGTTTATTGAGTTGTGGCTACTAGCAGTGACATGACCTCATTTGTAGGCATGAAAAGGGAGTTACTCCATTCAAAGGAAGTAGTTTCAAAGTATAAATAGAGAGTTTTTCATCCTGTTAAAATTCTCTTCGTTAAAAAGATTTGACCTCTTTAATTCTTCACATATTTGAAATAGAGAAGGCGATTCTTTTTTTAGAAAAAAAGGTAATTTTAAAGCTATATATTTTGCTTTAAACTTTTAAGCCACATGCATGGCTTCTTTCCTCTCAAGTCAAAAATATTTTTGATTGAAGTGAATTTAAAAAAAAAAAAGGTTTTTCTATATTTTTGTTGCCCTTTTTGTTTTTGAGTATAATGTAAAGGAAGATAGAAAGGTTGGTTGGTAATGATATGTTTAGACATTGAAATTTATTTTAAAGGGGTTATAAGTTCAAACCTTTCAAAGTGTAATTTTTCTTGTAAAGTGATAAGAGAATTATTTATAATTAAGTGCATTATCAGTTAAAGCCGACACTTATACATCAAGACAATATGATATAAAGATCATTTTCTGGTGTGGGTCCTATTTGAAGGGACAAGGAGAGTATCCATTTGCAGAGATCTCTCTAGGTTTCTTCATGTTGAGCTGTTGAGTTATTATGCACATTTCTCTTATGCCAAATATGGCAGGAAATATTATGTCTAACATGTTAATTCCTATGTTTGAAGGGGACAATTTTACATATTATTGTACTAGGATGCAAACCCTACTCAAATCTAAAGATTTGTGAGAAATTGTATAAGTAGGGTATGTAGAACTAGATACAACTACATTTAATGCATGTAAATGATCAACAGAAAAGAGAATACAAAGCAAATGTAAAGAATGATAATGAAGCTTTATTTTTTATTCAAGGCATAATGAATCGTGCAATTTTTCCTAGGATAAGTGGTGCTAGTAATTCTAAGAAAGCATGGCAAATTCTCACTAATGCATATCAAATGAGGAAATTTTTTAAAAATGTAAAAATGGTCAATAGTGAAAGTGTGAATGATTTTCTAACAATGGTCAAAGGCCTAGTTATTCAAATGAAAGTTCTAGGGGAACTTATGTATGACAAGCATGTCATTGATAAAATTTTAAGGAGTTTAGTTCCTAAATTTGATGGTGTGGTTTCTACAATTGAGATTTCTAAATATCTCACAACTATGCATATAGATGAACTAAGTGGAATATCGTTAACTATTGAAGAAAGGATGAAAATAAATGAAGAAGGTCTAGAACAAGCATTTTCCTCTAAAGCAAGCAACTTTAGAGGTAGAAGTAGCAACTTTAGAGGAATAGGAAGAGGAAGAGGTAGAAATAATGAGGGAGATAAAAATAATGTCCAATGATTTCATTGTAACAAGTTTGGACACTATGCATTAGAATGTTGGAGTAAACAAGGTGAAGCAGAAAAGAGAAATGCTCACAATACTATTGAAGATAAACAAAATTTGTTTATTTCTTCCTCTAATGCAAATGTCAGTGAGAATAATGTATGGTACATTGATCCTAGATGTTCATCACATATGACATCTAATGAAAATTTGTTTATTAATTTGGATGAAAACCATCATAATACAGTGGTATTAAGAGATAATCAATCTCATGGAACCAAAGGCAAGGGTACTATTGTAGTTGCAACATAATATGGTGAGGTAAAACATATCAATTAAACACTATTGGTTCCAACACTCAAAAAGAATTTGTTGTCCATTGGACAAATGTTAGAGAAAAATTATCAAGTGAATTTTGATGAACAAGAGTGCATAATAAGAGACAAGTTAAAAAGAAATATAGTTGTTGCAAGAGCAAAGATGACAGGTGATAGGATGCTTCCTCTCTATTTCACTCATGGAAACCAAGCATTAAGTTCTAGTGAAATGAATGAAAGTAGAATTTGGCATCAAAGATATGGCCACCTCAGCTTTAGTGGGTTAAGTTTACTCAAGAGATTAAAAATGGTTGAAGGTTTACCTTTCATTGAAAATAGCTTTCCAATTGGTAAATCTAGTAGAGCTAAGTAGCATCTTTAGATAATCCATATGGATTTCTGTGGTCTTATTAAAACACTTTCTTTGAATAAATCAAAGTATTTTTTAAATTTCATTGTTTATTAATCAAGAAAAACTCAGGTATATTATTTAGTTGCAAAATCAAAAGTGTTTGACAAGTATGTAGAATTCAAGAGGTTGGTTGAAAAACAAAGTGGTAAATACATCAAAGTGATAAGGTCAGATAATGGAGGTGAGTACAAATCAAATCAATTTGTAGATTTATATAGAAATCATGGAATCAAGAGAGAGTTCACTACTTCTTACACTCCACAACAAAATGGAGTTGTTGAAAGAAATAATAGAACCATTGTTGAAGTTGCAAGGAGTATGATGAAAGAGAAGAATTTAGATAAGATTTTTTAGGCGGAAGTAGTATGCACAATAGTATATCTTCTCAATAGGAGTCCTACAAAAGAAGTTAAGGGAATGACTCTTGAACAAGCATGGTTTGGGATTAAGCCATGTGTTTGATCATTTGAGAGTATTTGGGTGTGTTGCCTATGCACACATACCAAAGGAAAAAAGGTCTAAACTAGATGATAAAGGCCTAAAATGTAATTTTATTGGGTATGGATCAAAAAATTATAAAGCATATAGATTGTATGACCTGATAGGAAAGAAGCTTGTTATAAGTAGAGATGTGGTATTCAATGAAGCAACAAAAAATACCAAGGAAAATGAAACAAAGGGAAAAGAAATAATGATTGATGAAGTTGAAGAAGAAGGAGAAGAAGAAGAAAATGAACATGAGTCTTCTAGTACATGAACAAGAAAGTATCAAAAATAAAGGAGGACAAAAAAGAATCATCCATCAACTCTTATGTTGGATTTAAATTTTGAGAAAATGACAACAAGATCACAAGAAAAAGTGAATTATGCTTTGATGACTCAAATCATGGAAAGAAATGAGCCACAAACATTTGAACAAGCTCAAGAAAAATAAGAATGGGTTGAAGCAATGAATAGTGAGATAGAAACAATTCAAAGGAATGACACATGGGATTTGGTTCAGCTACTTCCTGGTAAGGAAATTGTTGGTACAAGGTGAGTGTATAAAACTAAGTATAAATCTGATGGAAGCATTGATAAGAATAAGATTATATTGGTAGACAAAGGATACACTCAATAGGAAGGTATTGATTATACTGAAACATTTGCACCTATAGCATGAATGGATACTATTAGACTAGTTTTGGCTTTGGCAACTGAGTAGAGTTGGATAGTTTATCAAATGGATGTAAAGAGTGCTTTTTTGAATGGATATATTGATGAGGAAGTGTATGTTTCTCAACCTAGAGGTTTTGAAATACCTTCTAAATAACATTATGTTTATAGATTGAAGAAGACCATAAGCAAACACCAAGAGCATGGTATTCAAGGATAGACTCATATCTACAACAGAAAGGTTTCTTAAGAAGTCAATCAGATCTAAATCTTTATATTAGGATATTGGATAAGAATGTTTTTTTCTTAGTTCTCTATGTTGATGATCTTATCTACACTAGGAACAATTCAGATTTATCTGTAGGGTTTAGAGAAGCTATGGTTGCTGAAATTGAGATGACAAATTTGGGATAGATGCACTATTTTCTTGGTATAGAAGTATGGAAAAACAAAGATGAAATATTCATGTCTAAAAAAATTTTTTTAGATATCCTACAAAAATTTTAAATGAATAGTTGCAAACCAGTTGCAACACCCGTTGAAGTTGGACTTAAATTGTCTAACTTGGATGTGTCAGATCTAGTTGATACCACTATATATAGATAATTGATTGGTAATCAAATCTACTTAACTCCTATTCAACCATATATCACATATGCACTAAGATCGGTATCTAATTTCATGTCAAAACCTAAGAAAACACATTAAAGTGCAGCTAAGAGGTTTCTTGGATATGTTAGAGGGACATTGAGTTATGGTCTTAGATTTCAACATTCAGATGATAGTAAGTTGATTGCATATACAGATTCAGATTGGACAGGTTCCATAGATGATCAAAAGTCTACTTTTGGTTATACTTTTAGTCTTCATTTCATAGTATTCTCTTGGAAGTCCAAGAAACAACTGACTATATCACTTTCTATAGCAGAGGCAAAGTATAAAGTTGTAACATTTACAACATGCCAAATAGTGTGGTTGAGATGACTATTGGAGGATTTGCACCAGATATAGAATGAACCTCCTTTGTTGTACTGTGACAACAAGAGTGCTATATAGATGACTAAGAATTTAGTGTTTCATAGTAGGACCAAACATATTAAGATTCAACATTACTTTATTTGAAAGTTGGTTCAATAGGGATTAATCAAGATTTTGTACTACAGTACAAAGGATTAGATTGCAAACATTTTTATGAAGCCTCTCACTTGTGGAAGGTTCAAGACACTTAGAGATCTAGTTCAAGTTCTTCTCAATGGTCATTATGGGAGAGAATGATAACAATTATTAATGTGCAATAGTCAACAGTGATTTTCAATATGTGTAGCAGTCTTTATTGACATTTTTGTAATTCCCATTGAGCTCATTAACTATTATGGTTTCCTTTCTTGACTTTTAGGTTTTGCATTTAGTTTTGTAGTTGAGTTATTGGTCATTGTGGTTGTGTGCCATAACTCACTAGTATTTATGAAAGTCTATATATTGATGCCCTGCCTTTTCTTCTACTAAGGATTTTGGGCTTTTGTAATTGTTTGTTTTGTGATCAGCAGGTCACTATTATTCTCTTATTTTCCTTCAAAATCTAGACACAAAAAACATGGACATGAAAATTTCTAATTTTACCTTCAAGTTCCACCTTAAAAGCATAATCAATGATTCAAAAGGTCTTATGTCTAAGATGCTTGGAACAAATTTTTCCATGTACTAGACATTAAAGATTGCTATGCAAATTGTGTAAATGTGTTTGATGCTCAAAGAAGGAAGTACAATCATATGAACTTACAACCATTGATATCTTTCACTTTAGAGGTTGTACATCAAGATAGTGTTGATTTAGGAGAGGATATTTTGTCACCTTTTTTGGTTCAAGAGAGTTAAATTGGAAACCCTTATAACTAATAAATTATATGTTATTAGTGAGAGTACTTCAAAGGATTGGATGAACAAGGTAGCCATGGAAAGAATAAAAGTTTTCTTGGAAAAGAAGTGGATAGAGAAAATTATAAGGATACTAAAGGGAAAAGTTGAAAGCCTCCTAGTCAAAATTAGACTATTCTAAAGAAAAGGATAGCCACAAGTGAAAAACTGCCAAATAGAGTAGATGAGAATGCTATAGGTGACAGGCATAGGAATGTAGAGGAAATAAGTTAAACATTTCTTGTGAAGCAAGTGAAACTCCTAAGGTAAATAAGTAAAAATTGTTCACAAAGAACAATGTGAAACCTCCTCCATAGATATAGCTTAGTAATACTTTTCATTTCATTTTTAAGGTTCCTACACATATTCCTCCTCTTATTCCTTCTACTTCTTATATTGCCCAATATGCTTCTATCTATATAAAATATGCATCTTAATGCTATGTCTTCCATAGATGAACTTGTTGAAATTTTTATTAAGGGTGACATGGGTGGGTGAAGACATCTTTGGTGAGGGAAAGATGGGTGTGGCCATAAAACCCATCAATTTAGGTGTTGTCACAAATGGGTGTGCCCACAAATGGGTGATGTCATAAGAGAGAAGGAAATTTTACATGGTATTAGAAGCAAAATTGACTATTCAAACAATGGTTAATGTTTTTGTTTACATGGATGCATGCTCTCTTATCTTAACTTTAGGAAGTTGGTGTTGAGATAATCCTTAATTTTTATGTCACTAACACCTCATTCTTAATAGAGAGTTGAAGAAGTAGTGAGACTGGGGTGCTGGTGGAGCTTATCATTTTTTAAGAAATTTTAATGTTTATGTTGAGTTTTGTAAGAAGCTATTAAAAATTTAAAAATAAAGAATAAAATATATAAGAAGATCCAAGAATGATTATATTCATATCTTTAACTACACAATCATCATCATTAACACTAGTTAGACTCAAAGTTTCACTATTATTTCTTTGAAGGATGAAGATTTGGTCACAAATAATGAGGATTTGGTGTCAAATAAAATGGTGATAAAATTATTAAATGGCATGTGACATGAAGGTTCGTGTGGTCTTGATTGGCCTTAATTTGGATTTTGTGGCAGGGTTTGTTCCCCTTAACCATACCCTCTATTGTGACAAGGAATGTGATAGGGGTACTATCAGTGGACCCTACAAGGGACAATACCCCTTGAATTTATTGGGGTATCTTCCCTTGAAACCCCTATGAAGGGAACTCTCCCTTAATCATACTAGGCATTTATCCCTAGACCCCTACTATGGTCTTAAAAAGTAAAAATAAAATTTTTATTTTTGGCCTATGTTTTGTATATCTATTTATGCATAACTATATATATTAAACATTTACACTGATAGTCACTATCACCATGCCATCCCAAAATTTGGGTCCATGATCCCCACATCCCCAAAACCAATCCCCAATATCCACCATATATATTGCCCCAAAACTTGGTGGGATATCAAAATTATTTGAGGCTTTTTTATTAACTACATTCCAAGAGATATGGTTGACCATTTGTACTTGATAATGTAAATACCTAAAATATGTTCAATTATGACTAGAAGATCATTGAATTCCTTGAAAAGACTAATACTATTAGTTTTTTGTACTTTGAAGGAAGTTTTTCATCTTAAAAAGAAATGTTGACAAATGTTGCTAAAGGAATTAATTCAAATCAAGATACATAGATCCTTCTATTGAAGGGTAATAAAATTCCTAATTTTTTGTGTCTTTAGAAATCTTTTTTGATGATTGGTATGTCAAATATCAAGTTCAATCTCAAACACAAACTTTAGCTAATTATGAACAAGTTGATATAAGTCACATTGATAAACCAAGGATTGTTAATTTGGGTAAGTTTTATATACCTAAATAGTTGAAAAATATAAGGCATTGTTCAAGAAATAAATGGATACCTTTGCATAATCTTATATAGAATTAAAAGCTTTCAATCCCAAGAAGTTCTGACAATATTCCACTAAAACTTGAAGTAAAGATTTTCTAGTATAAGTATAGGCCTTATAATCCTTGTATAACTAGTATTTACAGTATGATTCAAAATATTTTAGATGTCAAGGTTACTTCCCATTCACCATTCTACTTAAATTTCCATTATTGTGCCTATTAGTAAAATGAATGGTGAAATTAGAATTTGTGTAGATTTTTAAAATATTAATTAAGGCTCAATGGAGGATAATTATCCTTTGCTAATCATGGACTATATTATTCAAATAATCATTGGGTCTAATATGCTATCATTTCTAGATGTGTTTTCAAGATATAATCAAATAGAAGTAGTAGCAAAAGATTGATCAAAGAGAAAGTTTACCATGCCATGAGGAATATTTTCATATGAAAGAATGTTGGTTGAACTATTGAATGCTAAGGTAACATTTCAAGGAGAAATGGATTTGGATTATGTAGATTTCAAGGATAAGTTAATCATGGTATAACTATATGATTTTATGATGTTCTCAAAGAAAAGGTGTGATCATTTTGATCATATAATTATGGTTTTTTTTGTTGTAAATTTCATGGGATCTTCCTTAATGCTATGAAATCAATATTTGTTGTGATAGAAGGAAATATCTTGGGTCATATTGTACCAAAGGAAGGAACCAAAAATAACCTCATCCAAGTGGAATTCATTCAAAACTTGTCCTTATCTACATGCAAGATCACACTACAATTTTTCCTTGGAAAGGTAATTTTCTTATGGAGATTCCTCTAAAATTTTGTTGAGTTAACTAGAAATCTTAAAGGCATGATAAAGAAGATGTCAAATTTCAAATGGATCAATGAGGGGAAAAATTATTTCAATAAAATTAAAGAATCAATTGGTAGGAAACCTATCTTATGTTTCCTTTATTTTTTAGAAGCCTTTATTATCTACTACTACGCTTTAGAATTTATGATGTTTGTTATTTTGACTCAAATGAATGATGGTGTGGAATCATCTATCAGATTTCTATTTTTTTGTTTTAAAGATCACAAGTTAAAATAATCTTTGTTGGAGATTCATTCTTATGTTATAGTGAGGGTACTGATACATGATCTAGTGGTTAAGGTTGTACTAACTTAGTTGGAGTTAGGTTCAAAATTCCTAGTAACTAGATCATCAAGATTAAAGCATATGACTTCAAAATGAAACCTACCAAGCTAATTCATGTAAGGAATTTATGTTAACTAATTTTAAGGTTGGAGACTAGAGGTGTGTAAATTCTATGGAGGACAAAGAAAAGTCAAATTTCCCCCTTGTACTATTCATTAATTCTATAGTAGAGTGCTGCCAATATGCTGCATGTATTTTCTCACATATATGTTCATTTTCCTAGTCACTATAAATAGTAAACAATGATGAACATTGAAGCTTCAATCACAAAGGCATAAAATAGAGCTTTGATGGTAATATTCTAAGGTTTCTTAATAAAGAGTAGCAAACAAAGTTGCCTGATGGTTTACATAATTAAGCCTATGGTGGACATTTTTGTTCCCACATCACAACCTTTAAGATCTTGTGTGTTTGTTACTATTAGTCAATTTTGTTCAAAGATGCATACAAAGGGGTTTAGAAGTGTTAGTTGTGGTAGAATCGTTATGGAAATTTGTCCACCATTTCTTTGAAACTAGTGATCAATTATGCTCTATCCCAACAATAGGATATCAACTTTATTGGGGCAGTAAATCTTAATTATAGTGAAGAACACATCTATGTGTTGAGATCTATTAACTACTTTACCAAATGGGTGGTGTCATACCTACTAAGAGAATAACATAAAAGTTTTTATATTATTTTCTTAAGGAGAATATTTTTCTGAATTTAGAGTGCCTAGGAAGATATCAATAGATAATGGTTCCATTTTTTGTGGATATGTAATAAAGTTATTATATAAATATGCTATACGTTTTACTCATTCATCAATTTACTACCCACAAGGGAATGACCACATAGAATCTTCAAATAAGAATATTATTATAGCCATCCATAAGTTGGTAGAGGAAAATCAAAGAAACTAGCATACAAAACTATATGATGCACTTTGGTCTAATTAGATCATGCCAAATAGAGCTATTAGCACTCCTTGATTCATTATCACATGTGGAATGGAAATAGTTTACCAATAAATCTTGAATTATCAACATTATAATTGGAATTAATAGTTGAACATGGTGAGTTTAACTTGAGTTTAAGGATCTGATTGAGAAGTACATTCTTCACCTCATCAAGCTCAAATAAGAAATAGCTCAAACTATGGAAAAAATAATAGAATAGAAGGGTGTATTAAGAATAATTTTGACAAGAAGGCTTAATAGAGAGACTTTAATGTTGGTGATCAAGTCCTACTTTAGGACAAATTTCACAAATCCAAAGGTATACATTGAAAGTTTGTTATAGTATGGTTTTCTCTTCAAATATTTGACACTTCTATGGAGATAATACATATTATCTTGCTCACATGAATGTTACACATTTACCTTTTCCTTATAGTGGAAAATACATGAAACTAGTATTCAATTTTTAGGTTTTGAAAGGATTTCTTCCTTGTATATTATGGTAATATGTTTCCCATTCTTATAATGTTTTCATTATTTTATATTATGTTTCCCTTGACATGTTTTCTTCCATTATCATTTTTGTTAAGGTTAGGTGAGTAATTTGTTTAGGCATTATGATAAGCTTGATTATACTACTAAATAGATAAAGCATTGATCTATTTTTAATAGAGATTCTAAAGTGATGGCCCAAGTCTATCTCATCTTTAGATAGAGCCAATTGTTACATCCCTATGAAACTCATATTTTGAATGCCATTTTCGTGTGTCTTCCTTAGGTCATCGATCAAGGTGTTAGGTTTGAGAGCTAAAAATGTTTTTTTAATACTTTTTGCCTTTGTTTCATAACCCATCCATGAGAAAAATTGATCAGTTTTAAGATTGTTTTATGTATTAGTCAAGTCATGTGTGAGAGAAAAATGATAAAAGACATCCCAAGATAAAATAAAGCTTGCCTAGGTGTTTGTGAAATCAAAATAGCATGCTGGAACAATTTGTAAAAGGGTTTACAATGATCCAAATAAATATGATGGTCAAAAAGCGTGCACCTATGAGCATTTTTGGTATGTTCAAGTGTGACTTGCGTATATGAAAAGTGTTTTTCACATGGAAACTCCAAACTTATTTTAGTGGCACAATGGAGGAGCACACCCATGAGGGATTTGTCATGAATTAAGTGGAAAAGATAAGGATGAAGCATGGCTAGGAGATACAAATGATGTTTTAAGTGGAAGAAACCTCAAAGAAGCACCCCTGAGCTAAAATTTGATAGTCTTAATGACTAATGTGAGTGAATGATGCACCTAAACTAGTTATATCAATACTTTAAGTGGAAATATCTACCTTGAAACACACCTTGGAGGGATAAGGTGTTTTAAGTGGACCACAAATCCCTATGGCTTTGTGTGCTTGAGTAGTTTCTTCATGAATCCTACTAGCTAAAGTGACTTGAAAGAGCATGCCTCATGTATTAGTGACATGATTTTAGTGGTTTGAAAGACATACAAGTGTTCTTGAGTTTTATGAACCATGTTTCAAATGGAAAATGAAGTCAACGAGGGTGCTTCTTAAGAGTAATCCATGTTTGAAGTGGTAGAGATAAGAAAGAGTGTTCATATGAGGTGTTAAGCTAAATTTCAAGAGAGTTGTAGCACAAAGGAGCACCAACCTATTTTCTTGCAAAAATAAAGAAAATGAGTTAAAACATTTAATGATTAAGTGTCATTCCCTATATATGTGATTAAGGGGTGATGAGTAAAATTGCTGCATCATCATTAGCCCAAATGATCCCTTTTCCATAGCCTGACCAAGCCTACTTTTATAGTATTACTTGATTTATATATGATAAATTGTTTCTTATTAATTAAAAATGATTTATAAATACTCTATTTTCTATTTTGACTGAACTGACTTTGAACTAATGAAATGTGGTTGTAAAGAAATTATTTTTCCTAAACATGGTTCACAACAAGGAGAAGAAGAGTTTATGGAAGAAAGAGTGCTCTGGGAATCTAGCTCTAGAAATTGGAAACTCTAGAAGGAGTCCTAAAGTAGCACCAATAGAAGTCCCATTTCTCTTTATTATTCCTCACACAAAATATGTTTAGTGTTTTAGTTTCATAAAAGACATCAATATTTTAAGAGCTTCCACTTGGAGCTTTTATTTCTTTTTAGTTATTTGATCAAGAAAGACTTCTTAATAATTAATGTTTTCAGTTGAACCTATATATGTGGAAAAATGTTTGAAACTACAAAACTCTAGATCATAGGCATAAATATAACATAGGAAATATATAGCATTGTTTTCATGTTTTTAAAGGACAATCCAACAAGAATATAGACTACTTTGATTTTCAATAGTTACTCTAAAAAATTCTCAATAATGTGTAATGATATTATTAGAGTTTTGAAAGATGTTTTGAATTTTTATAAAGTATTTTTACTACACATTTTGGAGAGCTGGTCACTCAAAGGATTAATATAGATAAGTATTTGTTCTTCATGTTATGTTTGTGTTAAACAATAAAACTCTGTCAAGTATTAAATTATCTAATGTATTGTCCATGATGTGTTGTTCTGTAATGTTCTGTAGTGTCATGTATTAGTCCTTTGTAGTATTGTGATTCTAAAATCAATTCTATGATTTTTTACCATGATTTTGAAGTTCCAAAGTTTAAAGAATTCATTCATGTTAAAAAAGTTTTAGTTTGTTATTTGTTATCTTAGATAAATTTTATATGCTTTCATAGATAAATTTCGTTTGGTTTCAAGCTTAAAATTGTTTTATGTCTTGATAGTTAGATTTATTTTGTTTAACAGACAGTTTCATTAAAAGGTTTTCCTAGAATAGTTTCAAATTCTTTCTAGTTTAGGAATCATTTATTTTTCCATTTTTAAGGCCAAACACTACTATACTAAGATACCTAGCTTTCTATTGCAACTATCCTTGGACACTACCTTCATTGACAAACTGACAAATCTAGTTAAAGTGTAAGGTTCAACGACACCATATCACTTTTGGTGTCATTATCAGGGGCAAGCACATTGTGTTATTAGGAAAATAGTTAGGTGACTCTCCTATAGTAGATCAAAACAGATTGTCAACTTGTTATTCTACATGGTCAAAAAAAGGGGTCCACATGAAAGATTTGTAGCAAAAACCCCCCAACTAGATGTTCCAACCATTGAATCAGGGGAAGTAGAAACCTTAGTTAAAGAACTTTGTCAATATGAGCTAGTCAATCAAGACCAACCTGAGACTTCTCATAATACCTTGGTCATGCAGCCATTTGAACTCGATCCTATAAAGGAAAACATTCCTTTAGACACAAAGGATAAAAATAATGATGGCCATTTTAATAACCAAAATGGAAGGAGAGGGGCACAAAAATTTACTTATCCTACTCTCAACCCAGATGATGATGCACCCATGAAAAACATTTCACCTTCTATCCTACCTACCTTTAAAGGATTGACTTCTTAATATTCAGACCAGTTTCTCTTTGAGTTCAAAGTCCTTTGCCAAGCATATGATTACAAAGCTAATAATAAAAAACTAAAATTATTTCCTTCTACCCTATAGGACTCTACTAAGTGATGGTTCATGGGGCTGGCTTTAGGAACAATCAACTCTTGGGATGAAATGGAAACTATCTTCCTAGAAAAATATCAAAATTATTGTAGGGCTAGAGAGAGAAAGGAAGAACTATTTAGTCTCAAACAAAAAGATGATGAAAGTTTGGAAGATTTTCTAGACATGTTCATTTTCATAGTAAAATGTTGTGGTGAAAAAATAATGAACCCTAAGATCCTTAGAGCTATATTCCTCAAGGGACTTGATTAGGATGCTCAAAGAGCCCTAGACATGATGGTAAAAGGGGATGTAGCTAAACTATACCTCACATAAATTTTTTCTTTATGAAGAAATTATTTGAGAACTCAAGGAGGTATTAGGAAATCCATTCTTACTAGACATTCGAATGGAATTGGTTAACTTTAAGAGGAAATTGCAAATCTTAAAACTGACATTCTTATCCAACTTAATACCACCTTAGATGGCATACAAGATAAAACATGTAATCTTAAAACATTATCCATCTATTTTCCTAGATGTAGGAATAAAGACATGTTACAAGAATGTCCTCTAGATAAAATTGATGTTTTCAAACGTTGCAATAAAAACCATTCCACAGACCAATGTGACTTGTTGAGTGCAATTAAAAATTTAAATAAAGAGGTGTCCAAAGTTGAAAGAAGTATATTACATGGGGTAGAGACCAAGGGGAAATTTTTCCTATGGGAAAAATTCAAATCTGCCATGGCATCCTCAAAATAACTGCAATAATATCCAATGGACAGCACCTTGGCCTCAAGGGCCACCTAACTAGGGACCTTATTCATGAGGACCCTTAGAATGGATAAATCAACAATGGGCAAATCCATCATGTTCCAATTAGATGTTGTAACCCCGGTATTCCTAGAACCCTATTCCTTAGTGGAATCAACCAATAAACAAGTTCTATCAGGGACCTCAACAAATATAATCTCAACAACAAAACCTTATACCACCACCCTAGACTACAACAAACCAAAAAAATCAATCAACTATAGCTACCTGTATAGCCAACAGCGAACCCAAAAAATAATCACCGAGCTGCCCCTGTATACTCTACTAAAGAGGAAAGTATGACAATAATTAATGCTATACATTGTGGAAATGTGCAATTAAGGTCAATAAAAATGCTACATCAACCTACTATAGTTGAGATCATGGATGAGGAAGAAACAATTTCAAACAAAACTAATAGTAGGACTAAAGAAACCCCCAATAAATATATGGAGAACCCCCACAAGGTTTTAACAAAAGAATGAACTTCTAAGAAATTTCCAAAGTTTTCTTCCAAAACTTCTTTGAAACCACCTTCTCATAAGCTTTCAGAGTCTAGCGCTAAGGATCATGTTCAATCATCTCTAGAAGTTACCTTATGAATAAAGAAAAGCATCAAGCTCCTTTTTTGGAGTGACCAAAGTGAACAATTCCTAAAGGATCTCTGAAACCAATGAAATCAACTAAAATGACCTCATTCAAGAAATAGAACATCTCAACATCAAAATTACACTAATTTAGGCTATCAGAGAGATTTTAGAATTGAACCAACTCGTAAAATAGTTATGTATCAAGACAATATGAAGAAAGAAGAATCAAATTAATATAGTGCAACTTGATGTCTGTCTCACTAGTGTTCTTTCCAGAGATTTTCTTCCACCAAAATATGGTGTTTTGGGTAGTCTGGTTATAACTGTATCAATTAATGGCGTCAAGATTCTTAATGCCCTTGTTGATTTAGGTGCTGCATTCAATGTAATGACCATCTAAATCATGGAGATTCTTGCATTAACAAATTAACAACCTATGACCACCATTTTGCATATGGAAGATCAATCTATTGTTGTTCCAAAGGGAGTCCTAGAAAATATCCTAGTTAAAGTGGAGAACTATGAATATCTAGTTGACTTTCAGGTAATCCAATCACAAACCCCTAAGGATAGTTACCCATTAATTTTTGGGAAGACCTTGGCTGACTATAGTTGGGTAAGTGCAAGAAGTTGGGTCCACTATTTGGCCAAAAAGTGCAAGTCTTTTTCTTGAAAATCAAAGCTTGTCATAGTTGGAGTAAAAGTTTTAAGAACTTACACAAAAAATATTAATATGATGTAAAAATATGAAATATAGGATTTTCTTTCTAGTTTTCAAATATGTAATTTATTCTAATACCTAGATGATAAAAGTTGGTTTTGTATAGGATATACAAAAAGTGACTTTTTAAAAGTCGTTTATTTTGGGCCAAAACATGCACGTGTACAAGCAATATAATTTGACCTAAATGAAAGTATTTTTCTAATTCCTTTTGTGAAAGAATGCATATGATGTTGAAGTTTGACTAGGATATTTTTTGCAATTTTTTGATAAATAATTTTTTTTAATAAATTTTTATTGGCCCTACTTTGTGTTTTTTAAAACCCCTCGTGTACGACCAACATAATTTGAACTAAACTAATCGTAACATGAAATTTATTTTTTTCATTGTGTATAGAATGATGTCTATATTGATTAGACATAAAAAGAATATTTCAAAAAAATTCAAAATCAAAAGTTATTAAAAAAATAACAATATATGTTATTTCAAGTTTGAGACGTTTTTTGTTTTAAAAAAATTAATAAATAGAAAACCATGTTCAAAACAAAAAAAAATAGATTTTTGAAAACTAGACATTGTCATCTGTAATGGGTTTTAATTTTACCTAAAAATTCTTAAAAAAAAGTCGTCAACCATATTACCAAAGCCTATTCCTTCAAAAATTTTGAGGATTTTTGTTTAAAAAATAAATTATAATAAATAGAAAAATATGTTCAAGACTAAAAAATTACATGTTTTAAAACTAGATATTGTCATCTAAAATGTATCTTAATTTCATCCAAATATTCTTTAAAGAAAATTTGTCAACCATATTGCCAAAATTCATCCCTTCTAAAAATATTTTGCCCCAAGTCTTCCACCAAATGTGGACCCAATGTCTTGCACTTACCCAGTTGCAACCCAAATAGACTACAGATCTGGAGGGATGACCATCTTGAATGGCATCAATTGAAAAGTAGTTGTCACTATACCCTCATGCTCATCCCTCTGCAAAAAAAATAGCAAAGTGGGTAGATGAACAAATCAATATGGTCAACAAGAAAATCTAGCTTCTCTAGCTATGGTCATTATTAAACAACATGGCGAAGACACAAAAGATGAATAGGATAATGACACCAATCTGGACACACACACTAAAGTAAATAATGAAACAGATGCAAATAGTGATGAATACTACGAAAAATATTAAAATATAGAAAGCCTTATCTAGAAAAGTATAGAAAATTTTTCCTATAATGAAAAGAAATACTTTCTTATAGCCTTTCACTATCCTTTGGCTAATATGATCCCTAGAAAAGAGTGTTTCCTCAAAGATACAACTACTTTCCACATGTTAAAACCCCACAACTACCCTGCTAATGGTTAGAAATGAAAACAACACTACTTTATTGGAAATCCGATTCAATATAAATTTCTGCAATCTTTAATTGTGTGTTATTAATGGAGATTGTAACACATAAATGAAACTATGCTTCACAGAAATGCAAAATCAGAAAACTGAACACATAATACAATGTTTAATGTGGAGAAAACCCTTTCAGGTAAAAAACTCCACACAGGAAAGAGGCCCAATGTTTGTATTAATCTGAAAATGATTTACAATACAACAACACCACCAATCTCTCCTTCAGTCTTCAATTCAACAGCATTTCGACAACACCTGAGTACTTAAAATCTATATTGCAGCAAAAAATACATGGAAAATACTTATAGAAATGTTTTCCAACTCATCCTAGGTGATGAGTGCCAAATTGCACTCATGAAATACATCTTTTTGCCTCTCTTTTCCCCCTCTCTCAGTTCATCTTCCTAGTGTCTCCACCCAAATAAGTTAGCAAGATTGTTCTATTTTGTGATTAATTAAGATAGATTACTTAAGATTAGAATTTCTGATTAAGTGACTAATGTGCGTGGGATTGATGGAAAAATGCAGAACTTTTCTCTCTTTTTGAATCAACAGGTGTAGATGCCAGGAACAACGATTTTGTGCATCTCTAGAGATCGTCTTCAATGATCTCCGGAGACAATACCAAAGAACCATGACACCTGAAGTTTTGAAGATATGGGGAATGCCTCTCTGGAGCTCTGCGAGAGTCTGGAGTATCTCCGGAGCTATAGACAGGAACAACTATCTACAGTGCCTCCTAAGAATAGGGCATGTTTCCAAGTAGAGCTGCCGACCAAACACTTTCAATAGTGATCTTAATACCCCTCACTTCACTCAAAGCATCACCTGAGTGGTGTAGGGTCAACTATTAGTTAAACTGCTAAAGTTTTATCTTTTCAAAGATTTTGCATGAGTTACGAATTGAACTAATCCAATATCCTTATTTTTAGGGCTTTGATGCCCAAGTGTATTAAGACTTAAACTTAGACCTCTGAGTGGACTTCTGTTCCACTCAAGTCTACCTTTCTCGCATGGTGATTTTTCATAAGTTAGATAGTTAAGTACAATAAAGAGATGGTGTCATCTCATAGAAAGACTAGTAGATAAGTTCAGTGATATACCATCACTCATTTTTATATATACTCTCAGAAATAGTAAAAGAACAACAATGATAAAATTATTCTGACTCTCAGAGATCTTAGTTTTGTTATAGCCATATTTTCATGAATACAAAAATGAATGAATTGAACTGAATTTAGTTGTGATCATCTTTTGTACTGATTTCCTACTATAGCCTTCAGCCTCAAGGGTGTGGAGCAAGGGTCCACTCTCACCACTCAGGCAGGAGGCTAGTACCACTTTTTTATTGTTTTAGTTTTCTCTTGTAAAAGTGTTTCCTATTTTAATAGATAGATGCATGTTATTGTTTCTTTGCTTTGAGTACATTTCCTATTTTATTCTATTTTCTAGCATTCATTACATTTATTCAACAAGTAGATAGATTAATCTTTCTTTTAAAAATTAGGACTAGCTATAAACTGGTAACTATAGAATCTCTAGTTGTAGACAGTCGTGGACACAGTCCTGGTTCTTTGACATCTGAAAATAGATTAAATGATGAGGTACAACGACACCCTGTCATTTTTGGTGTCGTTGCCTAGGGATAAGTTTGTGTTAATTAGGGACACTGAGTTAAAATAGTTTTTAGAATAGATCTGTATGGTTAGAGCTAGAGATCTAAAAGGAAGATATATTAAGCAGACACCCCAACAACACACCATAGGGGAAAGCAGTGAGGTGGTACAAAATCTTGTTGAAGAAGGAAACCCAGATCTTAATTTGGAACCTGCACTTCAAAACAGCAATCCCTTAGATCCTCTAGACATTCCACTTGCCAATTACATCCAGGAATTACAACAAAAAGTTGAGGCAGATCCTTTGGTAGAACCTAATTTCCTAGAACCTCAGGAAGAAGAACCAATACCAAACATGGAAAATGATAATCATAGGGAAGAGGAAAGTCAGGCTCTAAGAACCTTCTCTTATCCTATTGTTTTGGCTGTTGGAGACAATGCTCCTATGAAGAATATCTCACTAGCACATCTGCCAAATTTCAGAGGACTTTCTTCTAAGGATCCAGATTAGTTCTCGTTTGAATTCAAGGTAGTCTGCCAAACTTATGATTATGGATCAAATAACCAGAAACTCAAATTGTTCCCTTCAACCCTGAAAGATTCTGCGATGAGATGGTTTATGGGTTTACCCCAGGGTTCTATCTGTTCATGGGATCAAATAGAAATAGAGTTTTTGGAAAAATACCAAGATTATTGCAGATCCAGTAATAAAAATGAAGAATTGTTTAAAATTAGGCAGGGGGAGGAAGAATCCTTAGAAGACTATGTGGATAGGTTTAATTTTACCTTGAGAATGTATGGCAACCTAGTGGATCACTCCTTAGCCAGAACCTTGTTTATAAAAGGATTGAATAAAGAATCAAAATAGGCACTGGACCTAATGGGAAAAGGGAACATTAACAAAATGGAAATACCTGATATAGAGGAACTCTGGAGGAACTATTCTAGAACCCAAGATGGAGTAAGGTCATCCAAAACTTTTAAAGGGAAGAATGAAATAGGACAGTTGATGGAGGAAATTGCAAATCTAAAAACAGACATTCTGGTCCAACTAAATACCAAATTGGATGGGATTCAAGAAAAAACTAGAACAACTGATCAAAACAGAGCAACTGAACTGCTCTCCATCTATTGTCCTAGGTGTAGAAACAAACACCTATTGAGAGAATGCCCCTTGGAAAAATCAGAGATTTGTTAGATCTGTGATAGAGAACATCCTACCAGTCAGTGTAGTCAACTTCCAGCCTTGAAAAGATTGAGTAAAAAGAATGTCGTGATAGAAGAGGAGTTGAACTATGTGGGAAAAAAACAAACCATAAATTTCCCTTATAATCAGTATCCAAACCAATCTTCTTATAGGGGTCCTTCTAATTGGGGAAATAATCAGTGGAATCCAACTTGGCATGGCCCTCAAAATAATCCTCCTTGGGGACAACAGGATTGGCCAAGTCAACATTGGCAAAACCAAAACTGGCAAAATCAGCCTTGGGGAAATCAATAGTGGCCACCACAGTTTGGATCACAAAATATACAACGTCAATGGGGTCCTCAACAAGGATATCATCAATAATACCAAGGACAACCTAGACGTTTCCAACCTCAACAACAGGCTTTACTAACTGGATCCTCCAACACATAGGGTCAAACACAAAATGAACCAGTTAGTCAACCACCTTTACCAGCTCAGCCTATACCAAACCCACAGAATAAACAAGGAGCAGCTGTCTACATGATAGAGCAAGAAAATCTGGCTAGAATTAATGCTATATATTCAAATAATCTCCAGCTGCGTTCTGGGAAAGCATTCCCAAGACCTTCTCCTCCAACTATAGTTGAAATAACCAATGACAAGGAACCTAAAAATCCATCCAATCAACCCCCAGAGAAGATCACTAACGAAAAAGTGCTAGAAAAATCATCCATAGACAACTCTGGAGTTACTCCTAAAAGGCCGACTCCAGAGAACAGTCTTGATCACAATTTTGATAAGAGCTCCAGAGATGCTCCAGAGATGGAAAAGCTAGCACCATACCCAGAATGCTCCCCAGAGAAAGATTCTACAAAAACAAATCCAAACCAATTAGGAATCAAAACTTTTACAAGAAATCAAGCAGCTAAACATTGAAATTCCTCTTCTCAAGGCAATCAGAGATGTACCAGAACTAAATTAGTTCATTAAATAGTATTGTATCAAAACACAGGGCAGAAAGAAAAGCTTTCCCTCCACAATACAGGTGGAAGGAAAAGTAGTGGATCTATTGATGGGAGAAATTCTCCTCCCAAAATATGGAGACCCTCGAAATCCTGTCATAACTATTTTCATCTCGGGGGTAGAAATTTCAAATGTTCTAGTTGATTTAGGAGCAGCAAATAATGTGATGACAGTTCATATAATGGACAGGTTAGCTCTATCATGTATCCAATCTACAACTACAATTCTTCAACTTGCTGATCAGTCAGTAGCTATTCCAAAAGGAGTAATCACTGATGTACCTGTTGTGATAGATTCATGGGAATTCCCAATGGATTTCTTAATACTAGAACCTAGAAACTAGAGAAATGCTTATCTGCTTATTTTAGGAAGACCATGGCTGGCTACTGCAGCAGCATCTATTGATTGTCGAACTAGAGATATGGTCATTTCTAATGGGATAGATTTAAAGAAAATATCTCTGTATCCTCCAGCTAAACCATCGGTGCATTACACAGGAAGAGTGTGGGTGGATGAACAAGAGAACATGAACAATAGTGCCTCATTAGCTATGGTAGCCATTAGGGAACATCTGGGAGAATTAGAAGAAGAAGTATACTATGATACAATGGAAGACTTCACTCACATCCTAATCAATAAAGATGTGATGGAACTTGCCCAAGATCCTCAGAGAGAACTTCTTGTTTCTTCTCATTGTACCCTTGCCAACATTATTCCTTGTGGGGAAACCTTTTACAGGGACTTAGCCACCTTCCACATATTACTCCCACATTCTTGTCATCTCAATACCATGACACCAATGTATGGACCCACCACATCTATGAATCAAATCACAAAACAAGTCATGATTCTGCCAAGAAAAACACTTAATATAAATACTCGGTTAACAACAAGTCAAGAAGAAAAATTTATCCAGCTTTTGGTCTCCCACTCAACATCTTTTGCCTGGGAATACCAAGATATGAAAGGCATACCTCCTGAGATCTATACCCATCATATCTACACTGAGGATATTAAACCTATCAGGCAACCACAAAGAAGATTGAATCCTGCTTTAAAGGACATTGTCAAAACTGAAATAGAAAAATTACTCTAGGTAGGGTTCATATATCCAATCTCAAACAGCCGGTCTCACCCCTTGTCATTGTGCCTAAAAAGAATGGGAAATGGAGGGTGTGTATTGATTATAGAGAACTCAACAAGGCCACAAAAAGGGACTACTTCCCCTTACCATTTATTGACCAAGTTTTGGACAACCTTGCTGGGAGAAAGTATTTTTCTTTTCTAGATGGATTCAGTGGGTATAATCAAATTCAAGTAGCACCTGAAGACCAAGACAAAACCACCTTCACATGCTCTTGGGGAACCTTTGCTTACAAAGTTCTTCCCTTTGGGCTATGCAATGCCCCAGCTACATTTCAGAGACTGGTTCTAGCTATCTTTGCTGAACTGGCTAATGAATGCATGGAGGTCTACATGGATGACTTTACTGTGTATGGGGATAACTTTGAGGAAGCTCTCACAAACCTTGGAAAAGTACTAAAATGCCGTGATAAAAATTGATTGTCCCTTAGCCATGAAAAATGTTTTATGATGGTGGAGGAAGGAATTGTTTTGGGACACCATATTTCAGAAAAAGGGATCAGAGTGGATCAGAACAAGATAGAAGTAATCACACAGTTGCCTTCACCCAAAAATTAGACTGACGTCAAAAGTTTTCTGGGTCATGCAGGCTACTATAGGAGGTTCATAGAAAATTTTAGCAGAATAGCTGCCCCCTTGTTTACCCTACTTAACAAGGAAACAGAATTTCTGTGGACAGAAGACTATCAATCAGCATTTGAAACTTTGAAGGAGAAGCTTACTGTCACACCAGTATTAAGGGGACCTAATTGGACTTTACCATTTCACATACAAACTGATGTTTCAAATGAATCCATTGGGGCAGTTTTAGGACAAAAGGACGAAGGAGAGAGTATGCATGCCATTTATTACATCAGTAAAAACCTTACCCCTGCAGAAAGAAATTATACAACAACTGAAAAAGAATTCTTGGCAGTTATCTATGCTATAAATAAATTCAGGCATTATATCACTGGATATAAAATATTTGTCCACACTGATCATGCAGCCATCAAGTACCTAATGAATAAACCAGTAGTAGGTGCAAGGATCATCAGGTGGTTATTGCTATTGCAAGAATTTGATATTACCATAGTTGATAACCCAGGAAAGTTTAATTTTGTTGCTGATTTTCTGTCAAGATTGCATACAGGAGGAGAGGACCAACCAGTGGAGGACAAATTCCTAGATGAACATCTGTTTGCCATATCCACTACTACACCTTGGTTTGCTGACATAGCTAATC
This sequence comes from Cunninghamia lanceolata, assembly GCA_027924645.1. NCBI lineage: Eukaryota > Viridiplantae > Streptophyta > Pinopsida > Cupressales > Cupressaceae > Cunninghamia > Cunninghamia lanceolata. The sequence goes on from BSBN01001435.1 coordinate 2,990,907, forward strand.
TTTTAGCTACATGCTTGTATCCATCCCATTTTACTTATAAAACAAAGAAAACGTTTAGTTAAAGAAAGTTTATCCTACAAATAGTTGAATGGTTTACTATATAAATGTGGTCCTAATTTCATTCTACACAGGTGCTTGAAGGCTGATGAGACTTTTGATGTGATGAGAGCATGTCATGATGAACCATCTGGTGGCCACTACTCTTTCCACAGGATAGTCCACAAGATCCTTGGAGCTGGTTACTACTGGTCTTCTCTTCATAAAGACACAAAGAAGTATGTGCAGCAGTGTGACCAGTGCCAAAGGATGGGGCAGCCAACCTTTACCCAGGAAATACTACTACATCCTCAAGTCATGATGGAACCATTTGAGCAATGGCGTCTAGACTTTGTGCGACCAATTTCACCACCATCATTAGGCAAGGAGTATATTCTAGTGTGCATAGACTATGTTACTAAGTGGGTTGAGGTTCAAGCATTACAGTTTGCAAGAGAAGAAAAAGTTGTTGATTTCCTCTACAATAAAATTTTCTTGAGATTTGGAGCCCCAAAATCAATAGTTTCAGACAGAGGACCTCAGTTTACTTCACAGGTAATCAAGGCATTCACAGATTTATACCAAATCAAGCACATAAAATCTTCACCTTACCATCCTCAAGCAAATGGGCAAGTAGAAGTAACTAATAGAGAACTTGAGAATATCCTAACAAGGATAGTGGCAATGAACAGAAAAGATTGGGCTAGTAGACTACCTAAAGCAGTTTGGGCTTACAACACCACTTAGAAGTCCACAACAAAGTTTTCACCATATGAATTGGTTTATGGGAAAAAGCCTATATTATCTATAGAATTTGAACTCCAAACACTTAAAATTGTATTGGATGTTGGTCTGCCATTGTCTGTAATTTAGCAGAACAGAATTCTTCAGCTCAATGAGTTAGATGAGATTCGGACAAAAGCCATTCGGAAAACAGAACTGGTTCAATACCAGAGGAAGCAGTGGCATGACCAACACATTAAAATGAGGATATTTCAACAAGGAGATTGGGTTTTCCTTTATGATTCTAAATTCAAAGAATTCAAGGGGAAATTGTAGACTCACTGGCTAGGTCCTTATCAAATAAAGGACATGTTTGAAAATGGAACTGTATTATTGCAACCAATTGATGGGAGCACAGACACATTTCTAGTAAATGGTCACCGAATAAGACTCTACAAAAGACCATCTACTAAAGAAGAGTTTATGAATAATCTGTGTTTTGATACAGGGGATACCTCCTCTATCATAGTGTTGGATTGAATGACTCTTAAAAAAAAAGGAGGTTGAAAACCAGCAATGGCTGCCTTCTGAAAAAAACAAGGAAGTTGAAAACAAGCAATGGCTGCCTTCTAAAAAAAAAAGATGGAAAACTAGCAAATAGCTATCTTTCTCGACCAAAGGAGTTGAAAACTAGTAAAATGGCGGTTCCCTTCTTCAGGACAGTTGAAATAATTAAGCTCTGGATATGATCAGTTGCCAGAAGTTGGCCCAATGCATCTCCGACGCTTCTCAAGTAGGAGCACCTCTGGCGCTTTCCAATTAGGAGCACCTCCAACGCTCTATTAATAATGCTATCAATCTCCATAATAAGGGAGGGACCCACCTCTCCAGGTGGTAAAGTAGACAAATCATGTGATGAGGTCATCATGACTCATCCTCTACTTCTTCACAAAGAGTAATTAAATTAGAATAATAATAATTTGCAGGAGTGTCCATGAGCCAGCACTAACATCACCTAAGGGCGTGGATTTTAGAGCCACTCAGTGTAATAATTGTGGGTTGCGTGCAAGTGGGAAGTGGACGTCATCTCAGGCCACTGTTCAATTGCACGACGCGTGTAGTTTCCAAAACGATGCAGCATTTCTCCCATGTACCTCACCTCATCATTAAAACTGATCTAGGTAAATCTATTTTTAATTAATCATTATTAGTAACTATCCTATCTTTCTGTTTTGGGTGCTGCCACGATGACACGTTCTTCTGCCATCATTTCCTTCTTCACATCCAAGCATGCTGCCATCTGTGCCTTAATGCCACCTTACCTCCCAAGTGCCTTGTCAGTCTGCTACATTTATGGCTGCCTTGGTCCCTTAACCCATCTGCATAAGCCCAGCCTGAAAACAATAGCATCCCTCATTCAAACCTCTAGAATAGACCGAAGCATAAGGTAAATTAAACAACTCTCTGGAGTCTACAGAGCAATTTGAACAATACTCCAGAGCCCACATAGATAAGGGGGAAAGATAGATTGCAGATTGGGGAGGTAAAAGAATGAACACAGACGGTGGCATCAATTCAGCAATGGGGGTCAAGAAAAAGTTTGAGCCAGAAAATACTGTGGGTCTTCTGAAGGATGTAGCTGCGGCAAACATTTTAAGGGCTGTTGGATGGTTAGATTTCCTAGACAAGTTCGAAGGGTTTCAGGAGGATATTGTGGATGAATTCCTTAGGAGTTTAAGAGACAACCAGACAATGGTGAGAGGAAACCAAATCAGTCTCTCCTCAGCAATTATCAACCACATTTCTGGACTTCCCGAACAAGGTGAGAGGTTCTACCACTTGAAAACCTTATATACTGATTTAATTAGAAATTTTTCTATTCGTGGTGAACCTGATATTGAATTACATACGAATAAGAATGAGGTCAAAGGAATTTTGAGGTCCACACTCCCAAACCCTTGGGCAACTGTTGCTACCTGGTTACTGAAGTACTTTACCTGTGATGGCCAATTCTCCATATTTTTAGGGCCCATAATGAAAATGTTGATTTTTCTCCGACATAGAAATAGGCACCCTTAATATAGCATAAATATCCCTAATTTCCTATATTCTACCATGAGGGCAACTGCAAAGAAATATCAGTAGGGTAAGGGACCCATTAGAGGTGGAGATGGAGCTGAAACAAACTATTGCAAATATCCAAACAGACCTCCAAAGCAAGGATAAAATCATCCAAGAGAAGGAGGCAGAATTGGAAGCCCAAAAATGTGAGACAACCAAATGGATGGAAGAAAAAGAGAAAGAAACAACACAAAAGGTTTCTAAGATCACCATGGCCAGAGACAACGGCCTCACAATAATGGCAGCACTGATTGAAAAGGTACAAAGTCAGGATAAACAGCTAACTTGGGCCAATAACAGACAGGATGACCAAGAAGAATATATTCAAGAATTGTCTAGCCCAAGGGCAACAATGAGCAGGAGATTCAAATAGAGGCCTATGTGGGTCCAATCCCCATTGACATTCCCAAAGCCCTGTTTCATTGGGAGAAAAGGTGTAGAGAATTTGAGGCCTCCAAGCCAATGTTGCAATTACAAAGGGTAGTCACTACCAGAGCAGAAAGAATAGCAACTTTGGAAAGCAAAATCATTCAGATGGCCTCCCTTTCCTCAGAAATTCTATCCTACAGGCCTCCAAGTGCCAGCTATTCAATGTTCTTATAGGAAAGGGTACTGCAAAGGAAACTCTCCTTAGTCCTGTCTGACATAACTGAAGGATACTGAAATAGCAAAAGGATTCATGGCAGCTTACACCAGGAGTAATGATAAGGACAAAAACTTCCTATGTGAATTATACCTGCATGGGTTCTATATTAATGATATAGCCTTCATCATTAATCACTTTTTGGGAGAATGCCAGCTTAAGGCATTCATGTCCCTAATGAGAAACCACCAGATCTAGGATGAAAGGATGGAAGATCATCTTCAAAAGGATTTAAAAATAGATCTCTTCATCAGGAAAGAATGTCCCAATCCTTTTGCTCTTTGGACCCAATTCAGGTCCCTTATCTATCATCCTGCAAATGCAACCAGAATGTTGCCATTATACCTAAAAAGTTTGCAGGAATGCTCCATTGACTTTGGTCTTTTTATGGTTAATTCAGCAAATTCTATACTTGCTGTAGCAAAGAGGAGATGGAATATTTTGACCCTAGAGCAGAAGTTTAGAGAGGTGGTCACCCCTGCAAACCTGAGATTATTCATGAGAAAGGCAAAGTTGATATCCAAACTGATGGATACACATAAACAGGAATGGATAGGTGGACAGTTTAGGCCCCCTCTAATAATTGAACCACACCGTGTTTGGACAGAACAACTAGAAGATGGAAAATTGCAAGACTGGTTGAAGCAAGTTGACAAGTATAGAGGAAATAGTAACACCAACATAACCACTTAGACCACCTATCTTCAAGATTATAGCTCGACTGACAGGCTGCTTTGCCAAAATAAATCCAGAATGTGAAAAGCAGGAGGACCTACCAAACCTTAGGTATGGGGGGATGATGAGTGCCAAATTGCACTCATGAAATACATCTTTTTGCCTCTCTTTTTCCCCTCTCTCAGTTCATCTTCCTAGTGTCTGCACCCAAATAAGCTAGCAAGATTGTTCTATTTTGTGATTAATTAAGATAGATTACTTAAGATTAGAATTTCTGATTAAGTGACTAATGTGCGTGGGATTGATGGAAAAATGTAGAACTTCTCTCTCTTTTTGAATCAACAGGTGTAGATGCCAGGAACAATGATTTTGTGCATCTCCAGAGATCGTCTTCAATGATCTTCAGAGACAATACCAAAAAACTATGACACCTAAAGTTTTGAAGATATGGGGAATGCCTCTCCAGAGCTCTGTGAGAGTCTAGAGTATCTCTGGAGCTACAAACAGGAACAACTATCTCTGGCGCCTCCTAAGAACAGGGCAAGTTTCCAAGCAGAGCTGTCGACCAGACACTTTCAGTAGTGATCTTAATACCCCTCACTTCACTCAAAGCATCACCTGAGTGGTGTAGGGTCAACTATTAGTTAAACTACTGAAGTTTTATCTTTTCAAAGATTTTACATGAGTTACGAATTGAACTAATCTAATATCCTTATTTTCAGGGCTTTGATGCCCAAGTGTATTAAGACTTAAACTTAGACCTCTGAGTGGACTTCTGTTCCACTCAAGTCTACCTTTCTCACTTGGTGATTTTTCATAAGTTAGACAGTTAAGTACAATAAAGAGATGGTGTCATCTCATAGAAAGACTGGTAGATAAGTTCAGTGATATACCATCACTCATTTTTATATATACTCTCAGAAATAGTAAAAGAACAACAATGATAAAATTATTTTGACTCTCAGAGATCTCAGTTCTGTTATAGCCATATTTTCATGAATACAGAAATGAATGAATTGGACTGAATTTAGTTGTGATCATCTTTTGTGCTGATTTCCTGCTATAGCCTTCAGCCTCAAGGGTGTGGAGCAAGGGCCCACTCTCACCACTCAGGTAGGAGGCTAGTACCACTATTTTATTGTTTCAGTTTTCTCTTGTAAAAATGTTTCCTATTTTAATAGATAGATGCATGTTATTGTTTCTTTGCTTTGAGTACATTTCCTATTTTATTCTATTTTCCAGCATTCATTACATTTATTCAACAAGCAGATAGATTAATCTTTCTTTTAAAAATTAGGATTAGCTATAAACTGGTAACTATAGAATCCCTAGTTGCAGACAGCCATGGACACAGCCCTGGTTCTTTGACATCTGAAAATAGATTAAATGATGAGGTACAGTGACACCCTGTCACTAGGCATTCACCTTCTCTCTCCTCTAAATATCCCACATGCAAGCATCAAAATAACACCTATAAGTAGCCTCCAAGTGTTGAAAGATGACCCATTCAAATTTGGACACCCATATCCAAGAATGACATCTTAAAACATCTTATGATGTGTCATAACTGTCATAGATACATCCAACATGCATCCTTTCCAAGATAGGCACGTAGGGCTAAATATAGTAAATATACAACTAACATATCTGTCATATGTGTCATAGAATCATATAATCTTATGACAACTTGCAACTATCATAGATTCACTTACCAAACATTATGACAGTTGTCATACATGCCAAATATAGTAGTTTCCTGAAGAGAAAATGCCTAGCCTCATTTACATTGAGTTTTTACATTTGCCAACAGTAAAAGTCACTCTATAATTACCTCCAGTTACTCCGATATTACCCCTGCCAGTGAAACTAGTACATCTCCTCATGGATAATTACAAATTACATATAATAAATAGAATAAATACAATATTAGGATCTACAAGGTTAATGGCACCTTATCCCAACATTCTCCCACTTGACATTATACATTGTAAATCAACCCATAGGAAATCAAATGAAAATAATCAGGCACTAGAAATAAGGCCCATGGCCTCTCTACACCATACAAACTTCTCTGTGCTCACAAGCTTGGTCAATGAACCTGCAACATTCTCCTGATTGTCTATCTTCTTCAACTCAATCTCTCCATTTGCAACCAACTATGGAACAAAGTGATACTGAACATCAACATGCTTAGTTCGAGCATGATACATGGGATTCTTGGCCAAACAGATAGCACTCTGGCTATCACAACCAATATAAATGATCCTACAATCAAAACCAATACATGTACATAGTCTCCTCAACCAAATTGCCTCCTTAGAGACATGAGTAATAGCCATAAACTCTATTTCTGTGGTGTACAGAGCAATTGTGGCCTACCTCTTACTCATCCAACTCACTACACCTCCAAACATAAACACATAGCCACTAGTGGACCTTCGACTATCCAAGTCACCTATCCAATCTACATCAACAAAACCTTGTATGTCCAAAGATTTATCCACACTATCAATACTAGAATAAACCAAACAATGGTCAAGAGTACCTGCAAGATATTTAAATACCCTATTCGCATAATTCTAATGCTGTCTACCAGGGTTAGACATAAATCTGCTCAAAACCCCCACTGATTGGGCAATATCTAGTCTAGTGCAAACCATTGCATACATCAAATTCCCTACTGCACTAGCATATGGCACTTCAGAGATATCCTTAAAAGCATCCTCATTCTTTGGACACATATCCAATGAAAGCTTTGTACTAATGGGTAAGCAACTCTAATTGGGTTACAGTCCTACAAACTAAACCTCTCTAGTATTCACATACTTTGTGACAACCAATGTTTTTTGTTAACTCTATCCCTCCTAATCTCCATTCCCAAAATATACCTTGCAGCACCAAGATCCTTCATCTCAAATGCACCTAAAAGATGGGCTTTAAGCTCACTAATCATACCCTTAGTATTGTTGAAAAATAACTATTACTAATTTTTTGTTCACACTGAAAATTAGTTGGACCTAAGTGTAATTGTTTAGAAGGAATAATAGAAAACTTCAAGGTTGTGCATTGTTGAATGGTTGATGCCTTGACAAAGTTGAAAAGAGGATCCAGTTGTCAGGATAACCCATCAGTCCAATCAAGACTGATAAGTTATCATGACAAAAGAATTGATCATCAAAGGATCAAACATTCAAGGAGATACAGTTGTTCTACAAAGTTTGATCTTCCAGGAGTTATAAGTTAAATTGATTATTTAGATTAATCAGTTTTGAATAAAAGAGAGAAAGATGTTGTATTACACTTTTATTTCATGTCATGTTTTGAACATACATCCAGGTATCTATTACTTTATCTCATGCATTGATTAAAAAGGAAATACATATACATCATATGCATAAGAGAAACTAACTGATAATGTTTAAAAGAAATGTTCAAATGTGTCCCACACAAGCCATGGGAGTAACTAGACTGAGATTGCAGACATGCAAGCTATGTATCTATTTGATAAAAGAAAAGAGAAAAGAACATATGATAAATCTAAACATCCATCATTGCCTGATGATGGAGGTTGTTGTTGAAGATGGCCTTCAAGTCTTCAGTATTCATTCTTCACTCAAAACCACCATCGAGTTGAAACCTGCAAAATTTTGGGGATAGCCCTGTTAGTGCTCTAGATGTTTATAGTTATCACATGCTTTTATCAAACAGAGACATCTACTTATCATATCATGCATTTAGATAAAAATTCAGAGCAGATAGTGATACAAATCAGGAAGAAATCATGAAGGAGATCAATAAACACTATCAGGTACTTTTTATGCTAACTTGTTTGTTCACTGTGCAGGTATAGGGCAAATTTTGTTGCTAAATTTGAAGACAAATAAACATGTGGATTAAATGTGGCTCCAACAAGGGTTTGAGCCCAGCCTGATTCTTTTCATTTTTTGAAAAGAGTATTAGAAAAGATAGGATGCATCATTCTAAGCTTCATCATGCATCATCTAATCAATTTACATAAAGATGTCATCATGACATCATTACAGTTGATTGAAGCAAATCAAAAGCTATATGACTAAGTCAAGATTGACAAACGGACAAATTCAAAAAATCATATTATAGTCATATAAGGAGTGATACAAGTTTTCAGATTATTATGATTGATAAAGAGAAGAGAGACAAAGTAAAGGAGGATACAAGAACTTATGTATCATTTGAAGAAGTTGTAGAATAAATTTTGTGAAGGGTCATCTCATTATGACAAGTGAGTAAGATGAAACAACATTTTATACCAGGTATTTCTCATGTTGTGTTCATACTATTTAAGATGATCAAAGTTTAAATAGTTAAATCACATTCAAAGTTACAAGTGTCTCATAGAAATAGTCAAGCAAATGCCACATGGAACAATAGATGGAATAGTGGAAGGCAAGACAATTATAAAACAATATGCCAACTTGACTGCCATAAAATAGAACTTCACAAGATGTATGAGATAAGTGTGTAGTCATCCAGAAAGAAGATATAAACTTTGCAAAAGGCTGTCACCAATGCCTCAAACCTTCAAACCATCAAAATATACATGAAGATGAATGCTACAGTCTAAATGGAGTTAGATGTTCAAATAGTCAAGCATCCAGGGATGAAGCACATAATGCATAAGCAAATACCCCAACACAATGAATGGTCATCACAGACATGACAGTCAAATTTCAAGATCAAATGAGAGACAGTCATGACTAAAGTGGAAATATGCAAATAACAAATACATACAACATACTCACATTCCATCAAATGATAAAGACTATCACTAACCATCAGTGATCTTAAAGGAAGAGCAAGCTATAGATTAGCTATGTATGTCATCACTTACATGGCAGTAAACTATATATGCAAAAACAAGAGATTGTCATGTATAGAGTTGCAAGTACAGTGCACATAGAGTACAATAGAGTATAAAGAATGCAACAGTTCAAGGATGAATAAACTAGATTCCATGCATTTTAACATAATTGTGCTTTGACAAAACTTTATTTCTCATGCCCAAAGTTACAGTGATGCCATGATGCAGTTAGGAGAGATATAGTGCAGAAAAGAGAGATACAGTCCAAGAGAAGTGAGATAAATGAAGATCAAGATACAGATATAGTCACCATCACCATGGATAGTCAGAGACAATGACCAATGAAATGGATTATATAAGCAAGAGACATTCATGATATATCATAATGGTCATATCCATCTACGGAAGAGCATGAAAAATGATAAGATAGGCAGTCAGTGTGCACAAGAATGACTACAGATAAATGGATGGACAAAGAACACATATCTATAATACAGAGGTGCGTAAATGATGAAAGAGAAACAGCTAGAAGAGATATGACAATGCACAAGGAAGCTACAGGTATACCTTAAAGTATGCACAAAGATGACTACAGGTGCAAGGATGCACAAAGGCATGCTACAGGTGTATTGAAAGAATGCATAACAGCCAAGAAGAAATAAGAACACGTGTCTATGCTACAGATATGCCTTGAAATGCATAAAGGATAGCTACAGGTATAGGAGAAATATGCCTGATATATACAACGCTATAACATTCAAATGATGAAATGAGCAAAAGAGAAGGTAGCAGTGATATGCCATGATAATGCAGTTGTAGTAAACAGACAGTAAGAAACAAAAATGCATGATATCTATGCATAGAAGAATCCCAATACATATGACAGTCAAGAGATAGCATGAGACCTATGCCATAGTATATATCTAGATGCAATAAAAACAATACACAGTCAAAGATGATGCCACATGACAGAAGTTCATTATGCTACAGCTTAGCTTACAAAGTTGAAGAGTATGAGTATCATATGCTAATAAGTTAGAGAAGCTATCTATAAAATAGAAGAACCTCACAAAAATGTAAATGATGATACTCATGCAACCTGAAGAGATATGCATAAGAAGCCATTTATGCTATAGGTACAATAGAATCAGATGATAATAGTCATCATACAGAACACCAAAATGTGCTTCTACCAAGTAGCTACAGTGAAAAGATAAGGTAAAGTGTATCATCAGCAATGTGAGATAGTCACAAGGATAGGAGGGAGGTGTTATGTAAAGGAAAGAAAGGAAAGCCCACTTACTAATGCTTCAAACTTTTTATACTTTTGCCAACAGATGGTGAAAAAACCACAATTAAGGTGGTGCTACACAGAAAGAGAAACCATTTATGAAAAACTATATACCCATGTCAAGATATCAAACCCTAATGATATTTTTGTAGACACAGTTAAGAAACTTCAAACAGATGCCACGATACATTCATAACCATGTCAGAGGAGCCAGAAACAAGAAGGAAGGTATACCCATAGGCAAAATAAACAAGATCTATTCAAGGATATATCAAGCCTTTCTTTCTTTACAGATAAAGAGAAAGAGATTAAGAAAGAGTATGGTCATGGCATTATCAAGGTCTTTTGTGCAGGATGAAGTTGAAACACTAACTTCAAGGCTCACAAACCCTTGAGTGTCTACAGTTTTTGATGCCTATTTTCAAGAGAAGCATAACCATGGTAGGTAGAGGTTCTGAAAATGGAGGAGATGTCTAAACCCTCATCTTAAAAAACTTCAAAACCCTTAAGTTTGTGCATGATGAAAACAAATCAAGGCAAAAGAAGAAATATACAGTCATGGCTGACAATGACATAGCATTTTTTGCTATAAAATGCAATACCCATGTTTACCTATAGACTTGTCATGCTATAAAGAGTTAAACCAAAGATAAACGAAACTACAGAGATAAAATGGCAGGTGCTTACCCTTGTTGCTAATAGGAGGAAAGATCATTCCACAGCCTCACAGTGGCCTCAAACTTTCAAGATCAGATGAAGACCGCCAAGGAAGAGGTACACAAAAACAAAAAATGAAGGTATCAAAGATTGCACAGCAAATAGAGAGCAAAAATTGAATAAGAAGGCCACGACTATTTGAAAGAAATAAAGCTACAGCTCCGTAAAATGTTTCATATCAAACAGAAAGTAGAGTTACCTTCTTCCTGATCATGCAGAGTTCCATGGAAAACAACAAAGAGGAGCCGTTGAAAGGAGAAGACCAAAGCCATGATGGAGATAGTTGAAACCCTCGGCTGACATAGAAGTTGCAAAGCTCAAAGAAGGAAGTCAAATGAAGAGTAAATGAGCAATTTAGGGTTGTTTTCCTTCTTTTCTTTGAAGGTTCTTTGCTCGAGTGTATTTTTGACTTACACAAAAAACTAATAATTACATTATCCTCAAAACAAATACAGTGGTGAAGACTTGATCCTAGCCATCATAATATGGAGTGGCCAACAACAATACTTTAGAGTGATTTTTATTAAATCAAGAGGCCAATGTGATGTGTGGGAAAGGCTCCAAGCCTTATAAAACATTTTGAAGATTCATTGGTGGTCAGATGGTGAATGAACAACAATACACATGCTCAAGTTCCATATCCATTTTCAAAGCATCTAATGATAGGTGTCTCCTCATTATGCACATTGGCTAACAACCAAGAGGGTGTATGTTTTGACATGGTATATGCATATGCTATACATGGAGTTTTCAAAGGTAAGCTTTCATACATAGTGGGGATATGTTTTCATGGGGTGATAAGGTATTGTCTTGTAGTGTTTTGATTATTGCATAAAGACAATTGTAGTAGGAGATTGCATTGTGGTAGTATATAATGGTGGCAGCATATGATGGCCATTTTTTATGCATGGGCTCAAATTCCATAATGGAGTTGTTCTTCCTTCCTTAACCTCAAATTGCATATGGGGATATAAGGAGATTTAGAAAATGTGATGTATGTACACAAAGGCAACAAAGGGGAGTCATAAGGATATTTATGCATTTTTGTTTTGTACATGGAATGTTATAGGAGTGACTCAGTTTCTTTTTATTTTCCTTGCAGAGGGAGATAATTTTTTCTCATTCATGTATTGGAGTGATAAGGAATTTTGTAATTATTCCTAAGTCCTATTTTACAAAATAGGCAAATGTATTGGAGTAATAAGGAGTGATATTTTTCTTCTAATCATGCACGATTTTACACATGAATTAATTGTAAATAAATAATAAAGTAATACTCTGTAAATTACTTTATTATTTTCCACAAGTTGTAAAATTGAAAATAGAACAAATTGTAACGAATAATAGAGTAATATTCTATTACTTTATTATTTACTCACAATCAATTTTGCTCATGCAAAATCATGCAAATTGATTAGTTGAGTTAACTAGGCCACCTAGGAGGTTTTGCATGACTTTTAGGAGTATTTTTAGAGTCCTTGGGCAAAATTTTGGTCAAACATATGGAGAGGCTAAAATTGAAGCTATTTTTTCTCAATTTGTGGTAGTTTTAGACCCTAATTTTGAGGATTTTTTAGGTTGCTCAGGAATGAGTATTTTTAGAGGTAGTTATCTACAAGTCTATATTTTTTGCATGCCTCTTAGAGAGAGCAGACCTATATATTGTAAAGAAAAAGTTTGTTTTTGTTAGTTCTTGATTCTCATTCTGATTCAGAGAAATTGGAGAATTCTTGTAGCTCACTTTTACAATTTTATTGAGAGATCGACAAGTTATAGGTTATCTTTTGTCTTTTTGCAAAGCTTTCCTTTATTTATTTCAGATTAGTTTAATTACCTTTCCTTTTAGTGTTGAATGTTGAAGTGATTTTGATAAAATTTTGTTGTGTTTTATTATTAAACCTTCAAAATTATTGTCTCACCTCCTTGTTTACAGTATTAAAGCATATATCCATCTCAGGTCTTAGGTTGTGTCAACCAGAAATAGTCCTTTTATGCTGTGAAAAAACCATTTCCTTCATAAAAACATGTTTTCAAACCTTCCTTAGAATTATTTTTGTGGCATTTATGCCAAGTTTGGATTGTGTAGAAGTCAGATTTCTAAGTAAACATTGTGAATCAGATTGCATTATTTTTATCCATATCAGGTGCATCACCATTTTACCTTTAGTTTTTATTGAGTTTATTTCTTCTCTTTTCCCAAAAAGTAAAAGCGTACATCTCAATAGAACATTTGAAGGGAACCAGCCCACAATCTGGAGGTCTAATCTTGTCATAGAGCACCCACAACCTGAGATTAGTCCCATGTTACATAGAATTGCAGTGCTTTAACCAACCTTGCATATGAGTGCAATTCCCAGTGATAATAGTTTTTGGCACACCCGGTGCGACTTTGAACTGATTTTTAGTTCAAAAAGACTTTTTTTTTTGGTATGAGTAGCAGAATTTCAGCCTTTTAGAGGTTTCTTATTAGTACGTGATGACTCTAATACTTTGGTTTTTTCAGATCAGATCTTGAAGCCTATGAAAAAATATCAAACAAGGTCAAGTAAAAATTCTGAGAAGAAGCATAATCAGTTGTCTCCACCAAAAAGAAGAATAAAAGTAGAGAAAGAGGCTAATACAACAAATTTATCAGTTGTTTCAGATCTGCCAAGTACACATCCTGAGTTTGCTTCACATCAGAATCCATTGTTTGCAAGTTCATCAATAGAATTTTTAAGTTCTCCACCAGCAAGCCCAAAAGAACATATTCATGTTTTCTAAGAGGAACCACTCCTTCTTGAGTTTACTGCTGAAGAACCTGTATTATAGAAAATATTCCAAGAGGTTTCAATCCAAACACCAACTCAATTTTTACCCACTCCAATGTCTCTACTAGGAGGAGGAGGAGGAGTATTACCACCTCCTGGTGGAGAAGGTGGAGTGTTACCACCACCTGGAGGTGGTGGAGCTGGAAGAAATCCACCACCACCTCAAAATCAACCTTTGTGTCAATTGATGGAGGTATCCCTTTGAATCTAAATCAGAATGATGACATACCGATGGTTGCATTGAAAAGTTTACCAAGTTTTACAGGAGAAGATGGGACTACACCCATTGAACATATCAGAGATGTGGCATCTTTATGTACTGCTCACCACATCACCAAAGAAAACATTGCAATTAGGTTGTTGGCAGCATCACTAAAACGTAAAGTTATTCAATGGTTTAGAGGCTTAAGAGTCAATTCAATTAGATCTTGGGATAAATTAGGTGTTGCTTTGAATAGGCAATTTCAGAACAAGTCTGATCATTTATCATTAGTTGAACAAATGACTACTATTAAGAGGGCTCCACAAGAGCAAATGATAGATTTTAATTTTAGATTTCAGAAAACATGGAATAGAATCCCTGAAATAGTAAAACCATCACCAGAGCATGATTTTTTGTATTATTGAAGGGCATTAAATTCTGATATTGCTATTATGATACAATCCACGGGAGGGGTAACTTTACCAGCTTCTTTTGATATAGCAATAAGAGAAGAAAACAGTTTAATACAAGCTAGTAAGATAGCACCTAGGCCCCCAATACCAATTTTTCTAGATATATAGCCTTTAATACCAATTTCAGCCCCACATATTTCAGCAATACAATCTTTTGGATATTCAACAAATACACAAAACAATACAGATTCCATTCATTCTAAATTTAGAGAGATGAAAGAAAATCAACAAAGCATAGGAAAAATCCTGCAGACTGTGAGCAATGACTTAGTGAGTCTAAAAATTCAAACAAATCAAAATAACAGACCTTACTAAGCAGCCCCTTACTAAGAAAATAGACCTGGCTATCAGATAGATTATCAGGGTCAAAGAAGAAATTACAATAATAGGCCAAATCAGCGGTACAATCCAAATGCTATCAGTACATAAAAAAAAAAATAGTGCCTATATAGAACAACATGGTCAAGACTATGCATGGTGCTATCCCTGTAATCAACCTCATAATCAAACCACTTACCCAAATGGAATAGTAAGTCAAGCTTTGATGGTACATAATAACTATACTGCTGCTAAAAATTTAGCAAGTGATGTAAACAACCAGCTGGACATTTAGACCCAGTATGTTAATCCTGATGTAGCTTTAATGAATTAGTAGGCTAATGAATTTTGTGGTGTAAATCAGTTGCCAGGTCAAAAGTAATCTTTTACTAATATTGCGGCAAACACAAGATTGAAAAAGAGAGCTGTTGACTTGCAACAACAGTCTAGAAATATAAATTAGCATGCTAAAACTGGTAAACATCAAACTGGAAATGTACCATAGCCAGCTAATAAAGGGGAAAATATAGTTTCTACAACTTAGAATGAACAGAATCAAACTTCTACATCGAAAGATTTACACATTTTGTCAAGACAACCAACCTCAAAAAAAAACAGCTAGCAAAAGACCAACCAGAGGTTGCTGTCCCAAAAGGTTAGTGGACTTGTTTTTAATATTTTGGATCATATGAAAAAGACAGCAGTAAGCTTGTCTATTTTATATGCTTTACACATTTCAGGACAAAAGGATTTGTTACAAAATGCTTTATCTCAGTTGCATTTGTCAAATGAAGTACAAAAATCACATCAACCTCAGATTATTATTGCAAATGAAATAGAAAAAAGAATAGAATAGCCTAAACCAGTAGGCAAACCTCCACCATTTTATGTCACTTTGATTATGGGTGACTATTTAGTACATAATTACATGATAGATTCAGGAGCCAACAATTCAGTTTTGCCAAAACAACTAGCTGATAAGTTAGGTCTAAAATATGAACCTGTTGTTAGAGGTGTTGTACAAATGGATGGAACTGAAGTGAGTATAGTTGGAAAGTTTAAAAATTTAGGCCTTACTCTGCATGCTTGTCTAAACTTTGTTATATACCAGGACATTTATGTCATTGATTTGCCACTTACTTTTGCCATTTTCTTATCCAGAGATTTTACAGCAGGGTTAGGAGGGTATTTGTCATATGATTAGACACATTTATTCTTCAGAACTAGATATAGAACTAAGGTTATAGTCAAGTCTAAACCACTAGAAAAAGATCATTTAGAACCTTATACACTCAGTTCTATAAATGCAAATCTTCCCATTTTTTATCAAGAGGATATGATTCTTGTCTAAGATCCAAACACACCTTTAGAAGGAATTCCAGATTTGGTTCTAGACCAATGGGTAGCAGAAAACCATGAAACAGATCCATTTGAGCAAATGGATGAGATTGGCTTTGGTGTGTACATGATTCAAGAAAATAATACAGTGATTCCAAATCTGATTAAAGAAGAAAAACAACAAACTGTAGAGTCTGAAAATGATGTTTGGGAACTATATTTTGATGGTTCTAGAAGCAAGGTAGGAGCTGGAGGAGGAGCTGTTTTAGTTTCTCCCATAGGTGAGAAATATTATTCATCTTTTAGATCTGCTTTCAATTGTTCTAACAACTTAGCTAAATATGAGGCTTTAGTTCATGGATTAGAATGGGCAAGGAAGAGAAAAATCAGATATTTAAAAGTTTTTGGAGACAGTGAGTTAGTGGTCAAACAAGTCAGAAACCTTGCTACTACAAAAACTGACTTGTTGAAATTATACAAACATAGAGTTTGGGACATGATAGAAGAGTTTGATGCATTTAATCTGATATCTGTACCTAGAACTAATAACAAACAAGCTAAAAAACTAGCTGCTATAGGAGCTGAATATGATATTCCTGCTAAAATGAAGAATATTCACTCTCCTTTGTACGTCAAAGTTGTTGTTAGACCATCAGTTCTAAATAATAATGTTAGTTGGCAAATGTTTGACAGTGATGAACAAATTGTAAATTTCTTAATGGAAGAAGCTGAATTTTCTGCAGGTAATTAGTAGAATTCTGTACAATAATATGATGATCAAATACTTCAGTTAAGATCAAATAAGCTACCCAAGGGCTTAGTGACCTTGGAATCTATCTTTAATATTGATGATCAAGTAAGAAAAGACAAAGCCAACTTGTCAATAAAGCAAGAACATTATGAACCCATTGATATTTTTAAAGGAAAGTTGCTCAAGCTGGGAAGGATATGTACAAAACAAGAACAACAAGCATTCATCCAGCTTCATCAAGAGCTCAATGAAATTTTTACATGGGAATATGGACATCTGAAGGGTTTCAACCGTGAGTTAGCTCAACACATAATAGAGCTGGAACCCAAAGCTAAACTTGTCAGACAGAAGCAAAGACCATTGAATCCCAAACTAGAAGTGCTCATGAAAATAAAACTCAATAAACTCATTGAAGCTAATATCATTTTTCCTATCAAACATACTTCATGGGTTTCTAACTTGGTTCCTGTCAGAAAGAAAAAATGGAGAAATCAGATTATGTGTTGATTTCCATGATTCAAATAGAGCATCTTTAAAGGATCATTATCCTTTACCATCTATGGAACAGATATTGCAGATTGTTTCTGGATTAGAGAGATTTTCTTTATTGGATGGTTATTCAGGTTATAACCAAATTCTTGTAAAAGAGGAAGATCAATACAAGATAGCTTTTACCACAAAATGGGGTACACTAGAATATAGAAAGATGCCATTTGGCTTATCAAATGTAGGTGCAACATTTTAGAGAGCAATGGACATGGCTTTTCAAGGCCTGATTAATAAAATTGTGCTTGTATACTTAGATGATGTGACTATTTTTTCTAAAAAAGCTGAAGATCATTTTCATCATTTAAGACTAATCTTTGAGAGATGTAGAGAATTTGGGGTATCATTAAACCTAAAGAAGAGTATTTTCTCTGTTCATGAAGGCAAACTATTGGGACACATTGTGTCTAAGGATGGAATATCAATTGATCATGAAAGAATTACTACAATATTGGCATTACCTCTTCTGCACATAAGAAAGGCTTATAGAGATTTCTGGGAAGAATTAACTTTGTAGGAAGGTTTATTCCAAACATAGCATCACTATTACAACCTCTTACAACAATGCTGAAGAAGAATATTCCCTTCAGCTAGACCAAAGACAGAAATCAGAGTTTTGAAGAAATAAAGGAAGCACTTGTTGTTGCTCCAACTCTGATAAATCCAAATTTTGATAAAGACTTCATTTTATAGACATTTGGCAGTGTGGATACTATATCAGCTATGCTATGTCAGCAAAATAGTGAAGGAATGGAACAACTTATGGCATGTTTTAGCTAGGTTCTGCATGACTATGAGGTAAGATACTCTTTTGTTGAAAAACATGTATTAGCTATTATCAAGAGCTTAAATAAATTCAAACATATGCTTTCAAATAATAGAATTCAATTAATGGTTGCTCACCCAATAGTGAAAGAATTTTTTCTCAGTAAAGATTTAAATGATAAGAGAGCAAGGTGGATAACAAAGGTCATGGAATATGACATACAAATTAAGGTAACCAAGCTAGTTTGAGGCAAAGGACTGTGTGAGCAACTTGTAGAAAATAAAGGATACAATAAGGAACTTGAAGGAGAGGCTGAGACAGTGCTTCAAAACAATGAAACAACTATTGTCCTAGACTCCCCTGCAAGTTGGGTGCATGATATGATTCATTATTTGCACACTAGTGATTATTCACAAGGCTTGGACAGATCTAAAAGAAGATATTACAGATTACAGGTAATCCCTTATGCCATAATTGATGGAATTCTATACAAGAGAGATTTTAACAATGTTTTACTAAGATGTGTACAGCTAGATCAAACTTAAAGGATTCTAGATGAATTTCATAATGGACCTGCTAGAGGTCACTTTACAGCTAGAACAACAACTCTAAAAATTATGAGAACTGGTTACTATTTCCCTGACATGTTCAAGGATGCTCATGAATGGGTAAAGAAATGTCTTAAATGTTTAGTTTTTGCAGGTAAACAAAGGCTGGAAGCAATGCCCTTGCATCCAATTCAATTGGAACAACCATTTGGCAAGTGGGGATTGGATTTCATTGGTCCTATTAATCCACCTTCAAGCCAAGGACACAAGTGGATATTGACTGCTATGGATTATTTCACTAAGTGGACTAAAGAAGTTTCTTTGAAAGATGCTAATGAAACATTAGTCCTCAATTTTTACCAAGATCTAGTGTCCAGGTTTGGAACTCCTGACTCAATTATTTCAGATAATGCTTTAGCATTCATTGGATTAAGAATATCTAATTGGTCTGTCAAAAATAACATATTCTTGAATACTTCATCAAATTATTACCCACAAGGTAATGGATAGGCTGAATCAACTAACAAAAATATGATTAAAATTATAAAGAAAATAGTTGATGAGAATCAGAGGTCTTGGCATGATAAATTAAAGTTAGCATTGTGGGCTGATAGGATTACACCTAAAAGATCAACAGGTAATTCACCTTATGTACTTACATATGGAAAGGAAGCCAAGTTACCAATAACATTGGAGTTGCCAACACTTAGCTATATAAAAGAGCTAGAGTTACTTGAAGAACAACCAATGGAAATCAGGCTTGCACAGCTAATTGAACTTGAAGAGATCAGAAAAGAGGCCTTAAAAACATTGGAAGTACACTGGGCTCAAATGAAAAGGACTTTTGATAAAAGAGCAGTACCAAGAGTTTATAAAGGAGATCTAGTTTTCAAGTGGAATGAATTGAAAAGAAGACCAGGACAACATACAAAGTTTGATGCAATGTGGGATGGACCATATATAATCACAGAGTGCAAGAAAAACAATGCATTTTAGCTTGCTAAGTTAGATGGTGAGGTGTTGCCAATCTCAGTTAATGGGATTCAACTCAAGATATGTTACTAAGTAAGGTAGCCTTATGCTACAAATAAGTGCTTTTGCATAGTTAGTTTCAATTTTACTGTTTTATTTCCAAGAAGTGCTTCTACACATGTAGCTGGTTCTGTTTTAAGCAAATCAGTTTTAGTTTCAGTTTTTCAGTAGTTGCTGCTATTGTTTTAAGTTAGTGTGAGTTGTAGAATTTCTCTTAAGTTTAGGGTAGAAATGACTCTATGCCCAATAAGAAGGCAAGGCTACTAGTTCTAAATTGTTTAACAGGCAAATACCCCTGAGAGGTCACCAGAAATGTTACTAATTTTTTATTCACACTGAAAATTAGTTGGACCTAAGTGTAATTGTTCAGAAGGAATAATAGAAAACTTCAAGGTTATGCATTCTTGAATGGTTGATGCCTTGACAAAGTTGAAAAGAGGATCCAGTTGTCAGGATAACCCATCAGTCCAATCAGGACTGATAAGTTATCATGACAGAAGAATTGATCATCAAAGGATCAAACGTTCAAGGAGATAAAGTTGTTCTACAAAATTTGATCTTTCATGAGTTATAAGTTAAATTGATTATTCAGATTAATCAATTTTGAATAAAAGAGAGAAAGATGCTGTATTACACTATTATTTCATGTCATGTTTTGAACATACATCTAGGTATCTGTTACTTTATCTCATGTATTGATTAAAAAGGAAATACATATGCATCATATGCATCAGAGAAACTAACTGACCATGTTTAAAAGAAATGTTCAAATGTGTCCCACACAAGCCGTGGGAGTAACTAGACTGAGAAATTACAGACATGCAAGCTATGTATCTGTTTGATAAAAGAAAAGAGAAAAGAACATATGACAAATCTAAACATCCATCATTGCCCGATGATGGAGGTTTCTATTGAAGTTGGCCTTCAAGCCTTCAGTCTTCATTCCTCACTCCAAGCCACCATCCAGTTGAAACCTACAAAATTTTGGGGACAACCCTATTAGTGCTCTGGATGTTTACAGTTATCACATGCTTTTATCAAACAAAGACATCTACTTATCATATCATATATTCAGATAAGAATTCAGATCAGATAGTGATACAAATTAGGAAGAACTCATGAAGGAGATCAATCAACACTATCAGGTACTTTTTATGCTAACTTGTTTGTTCACTGTGCAGGTATAGGACAAATTTTGTTGCTGATTTTGAAGACAAATAAACATGTGGATTAAATGTGGCTCCCACAAGGGTTTGAGCCCAACATGTTTCTTTTCATTTTTTGAAAAGAGTATTAGAAAAGATAGGATGCATCATTCTAAGCTATATCATGCATCATCTAATCAAATTACATAAAGAAGATGTCATCATGACATCATTATAGTTGAGTGAAGCAAATCAAAAGCTATATGATTGAGTCAAGATTGATGAAAGGACAAATTCAGAAAATCATATTACAGTCATCTAAGGAGTGATACAAGTTTTCATATTATTATACCTGATAAAGAGAAGAGAGACAGAGTAAAGGAGGATACAAGAACTTATGTATCATTTCAACAAGTTGCAGAATAAATTTTGTGATGGGTCATCTCATTATGACAAGGGAGTAAGATGAAGCAGCATTTTATACCAGGTATTTCTCATGTTGTTTTCATACTGTTTAAGATGATCAAAGTTTAAATAGTTATATCACATTCAAAGTTACAAGTGTCTCATAGAAATAGTCAAGCAAATGCCACATAGAACAATAGATGGAACAGTGGAAGGCAAGACAATTATAAAACAATATGCCAACTTGACTGCCATAAAATAGAACTTCACAAGATGTATGAGATAAGTGTGTAGTCATCTAGAAAGAAGATATAAACTTTGCAAAAGGCTATCACCAATGCCTCAAAACTTCAAACCATCAAAAGATACATGAAGATGAAATCTACAGTCTAAATTGAGTTAGATGTTCAAACAGTCAAGCATCCAGGGATGAAGCACATAATGCATAAGCAAATACCCCAACACAATGAATGGTCATCACAGACATGATAGTCAACTTTCAAGATCAAATGAGAGAAAGTCATGACTAAAGTGGAAAGATGCAAATAACAGATATATATAGCATGCTCACAATCCATCAAATGATAAAGATTGTCACTAAGCATTAGTGATCTTAAAGGAAGAGCAAGCTATAGAGTAGCTATGTATGTCATCATTTACATGACAGTTAACTACATATGCAAAAACAAGAGACTATCATGTATAAAGTTGCAAGTACAGTGCACATAGAGTACACTAGAGTATAAAGAATGCAATAGTTCAAGGATGAATAAAGTCGATTCCATGCATTTCAACATAATCATGCTTTGACAAAACGTTATTTCCCATGCCCAAAGCTAAAATGATACCATGATGCAGTCAAGAGAGATAAAGTGCAGTAAAGAGAGATACAGTCCAAGAGAAGTGAGATAAAAGAAGATCAAGATACAAATATAGTCACCATCACCATGGACAGTGACCAATGAAATGGCTTATATAAGGAAGAGACATTCATGATATATCATAATGGTCATATCCATCTACAGAAGAGCATGAAAAATGATAAGATAGGCAGTTAGTGTGCACAAGAATGACTACAGATAAATGGATGGACAAAGAACACATATCTATAATACAGAGGTGCATAAATGATGAAAGAGGAATAGCTAGAAGAGATATGAAAATGCACAAGGAAGCTACAGGTATACCTTAAAGTATGCACAAAGATGACTATAGGTGCAAGGATGCACAAAGGCATGCTACAGGTGTATTGAAAGAATGCATAACAACGAAGAAGAAATAAGAACATGTGTCTATGCTATATATATGCCTTGAAATGTATAAAGGACAGCTATAGGTATAGGAGAAATATGCATGATATATATAGTGCTATAACATTCAAATGATGAAATGAGCAAAAGAGAAGGTAGCACTGATACGCCCTAATAATGCAGTTGTAGTAAACAAATAGCAAGAAACAAAAATACATGATATCTATGGAAAGAAGAATCCCAATACATATGACAGTCAAGAGATAGCATGAGACCTATGCCATAGTATATATCCAGATGCAATAAAAACAATACACAGTCAAAGATGATGCCACATGACAGAAGTCCATTATGCTACAACTTAGCTTACAAAGTTAAAGAGTATGAGTATCATATGCTAATAAGTTAGAGAAGCTATCTATACTATAGAAGAACCTCATAGAAATGTAAATGATGATACTCATGCAACCTAAAGAGATATGCATAAGAAGCCATTTATGTTACAGGTACAATAGAATCAGATGATAATAGTCATCATACAAAATATCACATTTTTTTTCTGTCATACAGAACACCAAAATGTGCTTCTACCCAGTAGCTACAGTGAAAAGATAAGGTAAAGTGTATCATCGGGATTGTGAGACAGTCACAAGGACAGGAGGTAGGTGTTATGTAAAGGAAAGAAAGGAAAGCCCACTTACTAATGCTTCAAATGTTTTATACTTTTGCCAACAGATGGAGAAAAAACCACAGTCAAGGTGGTGCTGCACAAAAAGAGAAACCATTTATGAAAAACTGTATACCCATGTCAAGATATCAAACCCTAATGATATTTTTGCAAACACAATTAAGAAACTTCAAATAGATGCCATGATACATTCATAACCATGCCAAAGGAGCTAGAAACAAGAAGGAAGGTATACCCATATGCAAAATAAACAAGATCTCTTCAAGGATATATTAAGCCTTTCTTTCTTTATAGATAAAGAGAAAAAGATTAAGAAAGAGTATGGCTGTGGCATTATAAAGATTTTTTTCCAGGATATAGTTGAAACCCTAACTTCAAGGCTCACAAACCTTCGAGTGTCTACAATTTTTTATGCCTATTTTCAAGAGAAGCATAGCCATGGCAGGTAGAGGTTCTGAAAATGGAGGAGATGTCAAAATATTCATCTTAAAAAAATTCAAAACCCTCAAGTTTCTGCATGATGAAGACAAATCAAGGCAAAAGAAGAAATATACAGTCATGGCCGACAGTGACATAGCATGTTTTTGTTATAAAATGCAATACCCATGTCTACCTATAGACTTGTCATGCTATAAAGAGTTAAACCAAAGATAACTGAAACTACAGAGATAAAATGGCAGGTGCTTACCCTTGTTGCTGACAGGAGGAAAAGATCATTCCATAGACTTACAGTGGCATCAACCTTTCAAGATCAGATGAAGACCGCCAAGGAAAAGGTACACAGAAACAAAAAATGAAGGTATCAAAGATTGCACAGCAAACATAGAGCAAATAATAAAGAAGAAGGCCATGACCATTTGAAAGAAATAAAGCTACAGCTCCATAAAATGTTTCATATCAAATAGAAAGCAGAGTTACCTTCTTCCTAATCATACAGAGTTCCATGGCAAACAACAAAGAGGAGCCGTTGAAAGGAGAAGACCAAAGCCATGATGGAGATAGTAGCTGGCATATAAGTTGCAGAGTTCAAAGAAGGAAGTCAAATGAAGAGTGAATGAGCAATTTAGGGTTGTTTTCCTTCTTTTGTTTGAAGGTTCTTTGCTCGAGTGTATTTTTGACTTACACAAAAAACCAATTATTACATTATCCTCAAAACAAATACCATGGTCAAGACTTGATCCTAGCCATCATAATATGGAGTGGCTGACAATAATACTTTAGAGTTGATTTTTATTAAGTCAGGAGGCCGATGTGATGTGTGGGAAAGGCTCCAAGCCTTATAAAACCTTTTGAAGATTCCTTGGTGGTCGGATGATGAATGAACAACAATACACATGCTCAAGTTCCTTATCCATTTTCATAGTATCCAATGATAGGTGTCTCCTCATTATGCATGGTGGCTAATAGCCAAGAGGGTGTATATTTTGACATGGTATATGCATATGCTATACATGGAGTTTTCAAAGGTAAGCTTTCATACATGGTGGGGATATGTTTTCATGGGGTGATAATGTATTGTCTTGTAGTGTTTTGATTATTGCATAAAGGCAATTGTAGTAGGAGATTGCATTGTGGCAGTATATAATGGTGGCAGCATATTGTGGCCATTTTTATGCATGGGGTCAAATTGCATAATGGAGTTGTTCTTCCTTCCTTAACCTCAAATTACATATGGGGATATAAGGAGATTTAGAAAATGTGATGTATGTGTACAAAGGCAACAAGCGGGAGTCATAAGGATATTTATGCACTTTTGTTTTGTGCATGGAATGTTACAGGAGTGACTCAGTTTCTTTTTATTTTCCTTGCAGAGGGGGATTTTTTTCTCATTCATGTATTGGAGTGATAAGGAATTTTGTAATTATTCCTAAGTCCTATTTTACAAAATAGGCGAATGTATTGGAGTAATAAGGAGTGATATTTTTTTTCTAATCATGCGAGATTTTACACGAGTTAATTGTAAATAAATAATAAAGTAATACTCTATAAATTACTTTATTATTTTCCACAAGTTGTAAATCAAAAATAGAACAAATTGTAACCAATAATAGAGTAATATTCTATTACTTTATTATTTACTCACAATCAATTTTGCTCATGGAAAATCATGCAAATTGATTAGAGGATTAACTAGGCCACCTAGGAGGTTTTGCATGACTTTTAGGAGTATTTTTAGAGTCCTTGGTCAAAATTTTGGTCAAACATATGGAGAGGCCCAAATTCAAGCTATTTTTGTTGAATTTGTGGTAGTTTTAGACCCTGATTTTGAGGATTTTTTACGTTGCTGGGATGAGTTTTTAGAGGCAGTTATCTGCAAGTCCATATTTTTTGCATGCCTCTTGGAGAGAGTAGACCTATATATTGTAAAGAAAAAGTTTGTTTTGCTAGTTCTTGATTCTCATTCTGATTCAGACAAATTGGAGAATTCTTGTAGCTCACTTTTATAGTTTTATTGAGAGATCAGTAGGTTACAGGTTATCTTTTATCTTTTTGTAAAGCTTTCCTTTGTTTATTTCAGATCAGTTGAATTACCTTTCCTTTTAGTGCTAAATGTTGAAGTGATTTTGATGAAATTTTACTGTGTTTTATTATTAAACGTTCAAAATTATTCTCACCTCCTTGTTTACAACATTAAAGCATATATTCATCACAGGTCTTAGGTTGTGTTAACCAAAAATAGTCCTTTTATGCTATGAAAAACCATTTCCTTCATAAAAACATGTTTTCAAACCTTCCTTAGAATCATTTTTGTGGTATTTATGCCAAGTCTAGATTTTGTAGAAGTTAGATTTCTGAGTAAACATTGTGAATCAAATTGCATTATTTTTATCCATATTAGGTGCATCACCATTTTACCTTTAGTTTTCATTTAGTTTCTTTCTTCCCTTTTCTCAAAAAGTAAAAGCATACATCTCAATAGAACATTTGAAGGGAACCAACCCACAATCTGGAGGTCTAATCTCATCATAGGGCACCCACAACCTGAGATTAGTCCCATATTACACAGAATTGTAGTGCTTTAACCAACCTTGCATACAGGTGCAATTCCCAGTGATAACAATAACATGTCATCAACATACAAAGCAAAAACCAGTATAGAATCATCAACACAATGAATGTAAACACAATGATCCTCCTCGCTTCTAACTGGTGCAGAAGCACCTACCTGACAGCTGGCCTTCATGAGGCTGTTAGTAGTTTTAGGTCTTGTTTGTGTTTCCAAGAAGGTCTGTTAAGACCAATTGCATGTAATAAGGTCACGCTGATCATGATAAGATCATGCTGACCAGGCTTTACTATTTTTAGTTAGTTGGTTATAACAGTTGTCATGCGGTAGGGTCCGGTTGGATCTCCCAGCCGCCTGGAGAGTTCCCAGCCGCTTGGAGTCAGGTCAGTAGTACTCGTAGGATAATCTATTTAAGCATGAGATCGGTTGATATTGCATATACAGATAGATATCATCGATCGAGCTAGGTTGCAGAGAGTGAGACTGAGAGAGAATTGATCATTGTATTGCATCTTTTGAAATCAAATAAAGTGATCCTGTTTGTGTTCTTTCTCTGGTTGGATTCCATTATTAAATCGCTTTGCTGGTTTGGGTGGCTTCATGGATTTACTGATCCATTCCACCGGTTGATCCGTCTGATCGGTGGAATGGTCATGTACAGTAGGTTAGGTTGTAGTTTGTTTGTTTGCATGCAGGTGTGCAGGATCGCGGTTGACAGATGTTGAAGACCCTAGCATGGGTATGTGCTAGGTCGAGTTGATAAGGTAGAGTTGGAAGATCACCCTGAGAGTGGATCGGGTCATCCCTGGGGGATCGGCGAAGTGAAATTTCACTAAGTGAAGAAGCTCGTCAAAACGGCATCATCAGGATATCTTGGTGAATATCCTGCAGTCAGTTCAGACATCGTCATCCGGATAAGTGGAGGAGAGCATGATGCTTTCGAGTGCATGAAGTGCAAGTGCGTCGGGGTGATCATCATCAGGAGAGCCGAGGAGGAGCGTATCGGCATCAGGATCATCTATCGGGAGTGCCAATCATCCGCGTATCGCGAGTAGATACGAGAGTGAAAGTTTGTTTTTTTGACTAAGTGTTGAAGAGGTCATCAGGATATTGGGTGACGTCATCGTCATCAGGATATGACGTCATCGTCATCAGGATATTGAGATATCCCCCTACGCGAGTTCATCCTGCTGTCGTTAAGTGCTTAGGTATCGGCGTAGGCAGGAAGTTGTGAAACATCATCAGGAGGTTTCGAGAGAACCGGATAAAGTAGATCATGATGCTGTTGCTTGTGTCGTCGGCTAGCGGAGCATCGAAGGAAAGGTGCTGAAGTGGTCGTCATCAGGATCTTTGGGGCAACCGGATATTGGTTATCCTGCTGACGAAGGAAGTGTTGCATATCATGATGCCGATGGAGTTCGGCGCCCGATGAACAGTGCAACAGGAGGATGTTTGCGTTAGTTGAACATCATGATGATGTTAGGAGGAAAATGGAGGAGGTGAACAGTAGTCGGCAGGAGGATAAGTGTGATCATCCGAAATATGATGATGCTGTTGGTGGTTTTAGGAAACATGATGATGATGCGGACAGTGTAAAGCGGAATATGATGATGATGGCAAAGATGATGATGATGATGAGGATGGGTTGCAGACATCCATGCTATATGCGAATGTTATAGTGTGGATGCCTCTGCATCACTAACAAAACCCAATTTCAAAACAAATGAATCAAAATTTTGATACCACATTCTGGGGGACTATTTTAAACCATAGAGAGATCTCTTCAACCTATAAACCCAATGTTCTTTTCCTTTTACCTTAAAACCTGTAGGCTATTGCATATAAATTTCTTCTTCAAGATATCCATGCAAAAATGTAGTCGTAACATCTATTTTCTCAATCTCCCAATCATAAGCTACATTTGCTCAATTTCCTAATCATAAGCTACATAAATGGATAAGAGAAATATGATAGAAGTCAATTTAGCAATAGGAGAGAATATCTCACCAAAATCAACTCCCTCTCTCTAAGAGTAGCCCTTAGCTACCAGTCTAGCTTTGTACTTCTCCAATGAACCCGTCTGCTCCAAACTTCTTCTCGAAGACCCACTTACAATCTATGGCATTTCTTCCCTTCAACAAATGAATAAGATCTCATGTGTTACAACAGTCTAAAGCCATCATCTCCTCCTACATGGCTAATTGCCAAGACTCACTATAATCTACAAAAATAGCTTCCCTATAGGATCTAGGTTTATCGTTACTACTCAATAAAGTATATACAAAACATAAATTTGGTGGGCTATACCTATCAATTGGATTCTGTTGTCTTGTGGATCTAATCAAGAGTGGAGTAAGAGACTCTACTTGTTCTTCTACATGATCATCTACACCAACTTCTTTTGTAACAACAGGTCCTCATCTTCATCAGAACTACTCGAATCTTCTTCTTCTTCTTCACCCCCAATCCATCATTTTGTTCTTCCTGGGATACATCATGCAGCTCTAAATCAAAGTGCACCTTTTTACCTTTTCTTCTTTTTCTTTAGGTTGCTCAGGTTCAGAAATAGCTCTAAGTTCCCTGAAAATAACATCTCTAGAAAAGATAATCTTGCAGGTTAGTGGATTCCAAAGCTTATGACCTTTCACATTATCACCATATCCATTGAATGTACACATTTTAGCTTTTGGGTGCAACTTAGATTGCTTTTCCTGAGGCACATGAACAAAAGTCTCATAACCAAAAACCCTTAAATGTGAAACAGAAGGTTTCTTACCTGTTCACACTTCATAAGGTGTCGAATCAAGAGCCTTACAAGAAGATTTGTTGATCAAGTAGCAAGCAGTACACATAGCCTCTACCCAAAAGTATTTATCCAATTGTGCATCACTAAGCATACTTCTGGCTCTTTCCATAATTGTTTGGTTCATTCTTTCTACAACACCATCCTACTGTGGTGTATATAGAGTTGTCTTTTGTCTGATTATTCCTCCATGCTTGCAAAACTCATCAAATTCCTTAGAGTAATATTCCCCTCCATTATCAAATCTTAATATTTTTATATTTAAACCTGATTGGTTCTCTACTAAGACTTTGAATTCCTTAAACTTAGTGAAAACTTCAAATTTATATTTCATAAAATAAATCTATGTAAATCTGGATATTTCATCAATGAAGGTGACAAAATAACAAGATTTTCCAATAGATTCATTATCCACAGGTCCAAACACATCCTTATGAATAATTTATAATTTCTCTATTTCTCTATTGCCTCTTGAAGGAAATGATTTCCTATTTTGTTTACCAAACACACAATACTCACAGAAATCAAAGTGCTCATCAGAATAAGAGAAATCATCCAACAATTCTTTATTCTTAATAGTTTTTAATACATTATTTCTTGTGTGGTCCAATCTATAGTGCCACAACATACAAGTGTTTTCAGAAGCCTCAGAAACATAAGAGGCATTACAAACTATAGTGGCTTCAAGCTTAAACAAGTTCACAAATCTATTCCCTTTCATTACCTCCAAGTTCTCTCTCACCAATCTGCAGCTAGGCTTGTCAAATGTCACATGCATTGCCAAATCATTCAACTTCAAAACTAAAATCAGATTTATAGCTAATCGAGGAACATGCAAAACACCAGGGAGGGTTTTAATCCTCCCATCACTAAAACATGACAATACCTTTCCTTTCCCGACAATAAGATATGAAGAGTTGTCACCAAGGTAGATATTACATCCATCATTTTCTTCATATGTTGAGAACCATTCCTTATGCAAAGTCATATGAAATGAGCATCTTGAGTCAACCAACTAGTTATCATTAGAAACAAAATTACATGTAGAAATTAAAACATCTTCACCTGCATTCGATGACTTATTCGAAGCACTCTCCCACTATTGCTTTCAGTTTCTGCACTCCTTCATATATCCTCTTTTACCATAGTTCCAACACTTAACTCTATTCTTTTTACCAAAAGTCTTAGACTGGCCCTTGGACTTGTCCTTAGCCCCTTTCTGATCTCCTTTAGGTCTCCTTTCCTTAGACCTTCCCCTGATACTGAGAGCATCACCTGAACTATTTGAAGTCTTCTTCCTCAATTCATGTGCCAGTAAAACTACAACAAGAGCATCCACCTTTGGATCTGTGAGGTTAGTAGTGATAGCCAAAATGACATTTTCCCATGATTCAAGTAAAGAACAAAGAAACAAGATACATTTATCTTCCTCATCAACTTCAACATCTACTGAAGCAAGCTAACTCATCAACAAATTAAAAAAAAAATTAAATGCTCTCTAACTAACTCACCCTCTTTCATTTTCAAAGAAAACAACTTCCTTTTTAAATAGAGTTTATTTACCATACTCTTGGCTTGGTAGATTTCCCCCAAGCAATTCCGCAACTTGTGTGTAGTCTCTTCCTTTGCGACATTCAATAGGACAGAATCTGACAGACACAAATGGATGGTTCCCCATGCCTTCTTATCTAGTTTTGCCCACTCATCCAAAGAGACATCATCGGGTTTCTTCTCTTTTTGAACATCTAACCATTTGTTTCTTTCTTCCAACAAATCTTCCATTTTCAACTTCCACAACTCATACTCCATTCCGTTGAACTTCTCAATGTTCAAATGAGAGGTTGATGCAACAGTGGATCTAGCCATAATAACGACACAAGATCTTCAAAACAAACACAACCAAATCTCCCACTGTAGCTACAACTTCCACACTACCACCCAAGAGTCAAAGCTGCCCAGGCTCTGATACCAAATGTTAGAAATGAAAGCAACGCTACTTTAATGGAAATTTGATTCAATATAAATTTTTGTAATCTTTAATTGTGTTATTAATGGACATTGTAATACAGAAATGAAACTATGCTTCAAAGAAATGCAAAATTAGAAAACTAAACACATAACACAATGTTTAACATGGAGAAAACCCTTTTTGGTAAAAAAAACTCCACATAGGAAAGAGGCCCAATTTTTGTATTAATCTGAAAATGATTTACAATACAACAACAACACCAATCTCTCCTTCATTCTTCAATTCGATAGCATTCTGATAGCTCCTGAGTACTTAAAATCTGTATTACAGCAATAAATACATGGCAAATACTTATAGAAATATTGTCCAACTCATCCTAGGCATTCACCTTCTCTCCTCCAAATATCCCACATGCAAGCATCAAAATGGCACCTACAAGCAACCTCCAAGTGTTGAAAGTTGACCCATTTAAAGTTGGGTGCCCATATCCAAGAATGGCATCTTACAACATCTTATGATGTGTCATAACCATCATAGATACCTCCAACATGCATCCTTTCCAAGATAGGAACCTAGGGCTAAATATAGCAAATATACAACTAACATATCCGTCATATGCATCATAGAATCACAAAATCTTATGACAACTTGTAGCTATCATAGATTCACTTACCAAATATTATGACAGTTGTCATACATGCCAAATAAAGTAGATTCCTCAATGGAAAATGCCTACCCTCATTTACTTTGAATTTTTACATTTGCTAGTTCAGTAAAAGTTACTCCGTAATTACTGCTGATTACTCTGAAATTACCCCTGCCAGTGAAACTAGTACATCTCCTCATGGATAATTACAAATTACATATAATAAATTGAATAAATAAAATATTAGGATTTACAAGGTTAATGGCACCTTATCCCAACACTGATACTTTAATGAGAGAAACTTATGCAATATATTCCACTCACCCAAGGACAAAATCAATAATGGTGTTACCTAGAAAAGCACTCAATATTAATAGACTTTGGCTCTTAGAACAAAAAGAACTCAAACTATTTGATGTTCTAGTGAATTGATCCAAAAAAAAATCTTGGTATTACAAAGACATGAGGGGGATTCATCCAAAAGTTTGCATTGATCACATCTATACAGAGGATGTTAGACTAGTCTGCCAACCACAATGTCGACTCAATCCTGCACTCAGAAATATTGTTAAAACTAAAATATAAAAACTCCTACAAGTGCAATTCATTTGTCCTATCTCTGATAGCAAGTGGGTTTTCCTCTAGTGGTGGTCCCCGAAAAAGGGGGAAATGGAGACTATGTGTGGATTACAAGGAACTTAACAAAGCAACCTATAGGGATTATTTTCACTTACCATTTATAGACCAAGTTCTTGAGAATCTAGCTGGAAAAATAATATTTTTCCTTCCTTTATGGGTTTAGTGGCTAGAATCAAATACAATTCACTGTTAAAGATCAAGACAAAACCACATTCACCTATCCATGGGGAACCTTCACATATAGAGTTCATCCTTTCATCCTATGTAATCATCCTACTACATTTCAAAGAGTTATACTAGCTATTTTCATAGAGCTTGTAAACAACTATGTAGAAGTTTATATTGATGAATTCATAGTATATGGAACTACCTATGAGGAATCACTTCAAAATCTGGATAAATTTTTCCAGTGATGTGAGGAACATCAGCTATCCCTAATCCATGAAAAATGCCTAATAATGGTGAAATAGGGTATTGTGCTAGGCCATCACATTTTTGTAGAAGCCATTAAAGTTGACCTAAAGAAGATTGAAGTGATAAAAAGTCTTGAACCTCCTAAAAATCAAATGAAAAAATTAAAATCATTTTAGGACATGCACAATATTATTGAAGATTTATTGAAAACTTTAGCAAACTTGCAGCCCCTATGTTCTCCTTGCTTCAAAAGGATGTTGAGTTCTCCTAGACCACTAAATGCCAAGCTTCCTTCAAAAACATTAAATAAAGGATCATGACAACACTACTATTGTGTTGACCCAATTGAATCCTGCCATTCTACATTTATAGCGATGCTTCAAATGACGCAATAGGGGAGTATTTGGGAAAGAAGATGAAACTGGTAGAAATAACACTATCTATTTTGTTTGCAAAAACTTAACCCCAACTAAAAAAATTACACTAATAGAGAGAGGGAATTACTAGTTGTTGTACATGCCATCAATAAATTTAATGTGATGGTTGCTTTCCTATCTAGAATCCATAAAAAAAAATAGAGATTATGAACCAATCCAGGATGAATTCTTGAATGAATAGTTATTTTCCATATCCTCTCAAATACCTCAGTTCTCAGATTAGCTAATTACTTAGCTACATCAAAATTTCCACCTGAGTTTACCACAAAACCAAAAGAAATGACTTGTCTTAGAGAATGCGTAATTCGAGTGGATAAATGCTATATTATTCAAATGTTTCCCTGATTTAATATTGCACAGATGTGTAAGACTATATGAAACTTATAGTATACTCTGAGCATGTCATGATGATCCATCAAGAGGTCACTATTCAAAAAACCGAACATCCCATGAAATCTTGGGCACTTGAAGGTGATAAATTTAAGGAACCCCCCAAAAAACCTATAAAATCCTAGTGAATCCTAGCTAAGTGCTATAATTTTCTTGGCGAATCTTTCCTCCTGGAAAATCTATGCACATTATTTAAAAATTTATAAAATTATGTTGAATCCTAGTGAAAAATCACTAAAAATAAAAATGATGATGAATCTTAGCAAATAATTACAAAAGAAATTAATTATAATGGTGAATCCTTTAAAAAATTGCATATTTGGTTGACGCAATCCCCCATATATTCTTTTTTATTTTATTTTTGAAGCAGGGGCCAAGGGGTGGCAACCACCAATGGGGTCAAGGGGGCAATGCCCCCTTGTGGGGGTCGAGGGGTAGTGCCCCCTCACAAGGTCTGAGGCATTGGATTAACTATTTTTTAAATATTTCACTTTAAAAACAAGACTAAAATAAAACTAATCTTTGGCCATTGATTATCATTTTGATCAGACGGATGTGGTTAAATTTCATGACCCTCTTGACATGTGCCTTTTAAAAGGCTTGTTGGGGCCCAAAATTTGTTTTGGGCCACATGATCATAATCTAATCGTGTGGCCCAAAACAAAATTTGGGCCCCAGCAAGCCTTTCAAAAGGCACATGCTAAGAGGGCCACTGATTTCAACTACAATTGTTTGATTGAAATGATAATCAATAGTAATGAATCAAAGGTATATTCAAAGAAAAAATAGTAATAAAGTATAGGGTAATTAATTAATAATGGCGATATTAACCTAAAAGTAATGACAAGAATATAATATTAATGGCAAATCCAATTATGATTTATAATTATATTATAAACTATTGGTGAATCGACTCTAATGACACATAATTTACTTGGCAAAATAATTTAATTTATTGGTTTAAAAAATAATTCTTATGTGATTATGCAAGAAAAAATTAAATTTTCATAAAAATTGGGTGATTTATCCCATCACTAGTTGCAATATATTCACCAAATTTGAATTTCCAGATTTGAACTATTCACCAATTGGTAAAAATTCACCACTAAAAAATCCTTGGTGCTTGATATTATTGGCCCTCCATGCATAAGGATATCAAGAGATATGTTCATCATTGTGATGAATGCTAAAGAATAGGAAGAGCAACACCATCCAATGAAATGCCTTTGCAACCATAGGTTGTCCTAGAGCCATTTGAGAAATGGGATTTAGACTTCATAGGACCCATTGATCCCTCCTCACAAGGAAAAGAATACATCCTAGTATGCACTGATTATCTTACTAAATGGGCAAAGGTTCAGGTGCTAAAAATAGCTAGAGAAGAATAAGTAGTTGACTTCCTTTATAACAAAATATTCATCAAATTTTGAGCTCCCAGATCCATAGTCATAGATCAAGAACCACAATTTATGTCTAGAGTCCTCCTCACCTTCATTGACCATTTCTACGTAAACTAGAAAAGATCCTCTCCATACCATCCACAGGAAAATGGTCAGGTTGAAGTCACTAATAGGGAACTAGAAAATATACTTACCAAAATAGTTTCATCAGGAAGGAAAGACTGAGCCAGGAAGTTGCACATGCATTATGGGCCTATAACACTAGATGGCAATCAGCAATAGGTTTTACTCCCTATGAACTGGTCTTTAGAAAGAAACCTATTCTCCCTATTGAGTTTGAAATCAAAACATTACGTTTGACAATAATGGAATTAGGTTTTGATCTGGATAGAGCCCAGGTGGAACGATCCCTTAAACTAAATTAACTAGATGAGCTCCATTTGGAATCCAGATGATAGACTGAACTAATGCAACATTAGAGGAAATATTGGCACAACAAGCATATCAAAGAAAAATTCTCAAGTGGAGATTGGGTGTTACTGTTTGATTCCGGATATAACGGTTTAAAAGTAAAACTTCAAACATGCTAGTTAGGGCCATACAAAATAACTAAAGTATTCAATAATGGAATGGCCATAGATTCTGATTGTATCAAAAATGGGTAGATAAGGATGAGTTTACAAAAATGGTAGAAATGCAAGTAGACATTTGATGTGTGAAGGAATTTATTCCTTTTACAGAAGAATAAGACAAACTTCTCAAATTAATAATAATAATAATCAATTTTTTTTTTTAAAATAAGTATTATTGGTGTAGTATTTTCTTCAAAAGCATCTTCAACTGCACCAGAAATGCCTTATTGGTATCATATCCTCTTCTAGACCATTTTGTATTGTTTTCCATATTTTTTTCTCAAATTTTCATCTTTTAAGAAAATACATTGGAATTACTTGCCAATTTATTATGAAGCTCACATAGTTCCGGAAGCATCCTTTCAATGATGCTCTAAAACCCTCTTTATTCATGTTCCAAAAGCATCCTTTCAACAATGCTCCAAAACTCTCTTTGTCCATGTTCCAAAAGCATTGTTGGTAATTAAGGTGTCTCAACCTTGGTAATTCCTTGCATTATTTATGTTTGTATATATTAATTAATTGCCTATGTTGTAAATAAATTATAAATTCCATATTGTCATGTTGTGGGATGTGGCACAGTGATGTGTCATCCTACATAGAAGATGACAACTTGTAATTTTGTCCTCACATGAGGAGATAGGCATCCCGCCTTGTGGTAGGAGCATTTTTCCATGTGTCGGCATCTTTCATGTTGTGTAAGGGAATGTTTGACTAAAATGGTTATGACGGATTCCTATGACGAAGTTATGACATGTAAGAGTCAGAAATAGAAGCATGTAAGATAGGTGAAGACATGTGTCATGAAACATCTTTGAAAAAAGGCATATTTGGGCACCCGAAGGTGGACTATGACATGTTGTAAGAGAATATGCTATTTATAGCCTGTGTATGACAGATTCTCTTACAGCTAT
Source organism: Cunninghamia lanceolata (assembly GCA_027924645.1). Lineage (NCBI taxonomy): Eukaryota > Viridiplantae > Streptophyta > Pinopsida > Cupressales > Cupressaceae > Cunninghamia > Cunninghamia lanceolata. Next base: position 3,027,476 of record BSBN01001435.1, read on the forward strand.
AAGTTGTAACCGCTATGACAGATTCTATGATGGTCGTAAGTGTCGTAAGAGCTTCTGACATAGCCCATTTTGGAAATAGGTGACCAAGTGTCAGGCATATTCTACAATGTTGACAAAGTGTCCTTAGGCATGGGTTTTGGGCCATGAGGCCAAGTTGGACGCCCATCTCAAGATAGGTCCAATATTGCCTTGTATATTCTATATAAACAGGTGCTTGGAGAGGGAGTTGCATCACAGGTTTATAGGTATTGTTATGCTACCGGATTGATTCCAGACATGAGTGTTGAAGACCATTGAAGCTTGCATTGGAAGTGTATTGTAAACAACTTTCAAATTTGTTAATACATTGTGCAGGTTTCTGAGTATGGGGTTTTTCACCTGATAAGGGTTTTCCCCACCGTAAATCTTTGTTTTTCTTAGTATGTCTTCTTTCTGGTTCATGTGTATTGCTTCTATATCTCTGTTAGATGTTCTATGTTGCTGTAGTTGTAAGGATTAATTTGAATTTGCATAGCCCTCTCCTCATTAGATTAGTGTAGGAAGCGATTTTCGCACACCAAGCTTCCTTTCAGTTGGTATCAGAGCCTGGCCAGTTTTGGTCTTAGCTGTTGGGTAGGGTTTTTTTGAGCTAATCTTAAGTTGAGTGGGACTGTGTGTAGAGTATTCTAAATTCTATTGCAATAAGGAGATTGCAAGCACATCCAGAAAATTTGAAGTGGAGAAATTCAATGGCACTAATTTCAAGCTGTGGAAGCTCAAGATGGAAGACATGCTTGTAGACCGAGACCTTTGGGAAAGTGTTAATGGAACTAAACTAGCTGTAATGTCACAAGATGAGTGGGATCTCAAGGATTGGAAGGCTAAGGGTCTCATAAGACTTAGTCTTGTTGATTCTATGTTGTTAAATGTCCATGAAGAGAAAAGTGCAACCTTGCTTTGGAAAAAGTTGGGAGATGTGTATCAAGCCAAATCCCTGGTTAATAAACTTTTTCTAAGAAAGAAGTTGTATTCTCTTCAAATGGAGGATGGAGGATTTGTTGCTGAACATATGAATGCTTTTAACATGCTGGTTTCACAATTGACATCTATTGGTGTGAAGATGGAGGAGGAGGATCAGTGTATGGTCTTGCTTTATTCTTTGCCAGACTCGTGGGATCACCTTGTCATGGCTATTGGAAGCACCACATCCACATTCAAAATGGATGAAGTGGTTTCTTCATTGTTATCCAAAGAGATGCAGAGAAAGTATTTTGATGTAGCCAAAGAGGCTCTTGCAGTTTGTGGAAGAGCCAAGGATAAAGGGAAAAAGAAGGAGAAGAAAGCTGAGAAGGGTAGATCCAAATCTCATGGAAAGTCCAAGGCTATCTGTTGGAATTGTGGTAAATCTAGGCATTTCTAAAAGGAATGCAAAGAAGAAAAGAAAAAGAAAAAGACCCTAGATTTAGATTCTGACAAATCACAAGATGATGGTGATGCTTTCATCACAACCCTGGCAACCCATGCATCTGATGTATGGCTGATTGACTCTAGTGCATCATTCCACATGACCTCGCATCGAGACTGGTTTACTAAGTATGAGGAGTTTGATGGTGGAAAGGTGTACTTGGGTGATGACTCTCATCTAAAGATTTTGGGTCATGGAAGAGTCTCTATCCAATTCCCTGATGGTCGAGTGAAGGGGATCTCTAGGGTTATGCATATCCCAGGCTTAGCACGGACCCTGCTTTCTATAAGTAGTTTGAATGATGTAGGTGTGCAGGTTGTCTTTTCGAAAGAAGGATGCAAGATGACTAGAGGAGATATGGTGCTTGCTAAGGGTACTAGGAGAGGTACTATGTTTTAGCTGGAGGCATGCATTTCACAATGTAATAGTCTTCTGATTCAACGAAGAGGGTGGCAATCACTTCATCCCCACCATTTGAATGAGTAGTTAAGAGATTTGTTGTTTCTAGTTTTGATGTTTGTAATCATGCCTTGGAAGTTAAACTTCCTGCTGAAAAGACAATGTTATGGCATAAGAGATTTGGCCACATTGGTGAGAAGGGTCTACGTACCCTAAAAAATAAAAACCTCATTGAGGGGTTAGATGATTGTAATCTTGAGTTTGACTTTTGCGAACATTGCATTTATGGGAAACAAAACTGTGTTCAGTTTTATTCGAGTTCTCACAAGTCTTCTGGTGAGTTGGACCTTGTTCATTCTGATGTATTTGGTCCTGTTAATGTTCCTTCATTATCCAAATCTATATATTTTGTATCTTTCATAGATGATTACAGTAGAAGGACATAGATTTATTTTCTCATAAGCAAATCTGAAGTCTATAGTAAGTTTAAGGAGTTTAAGGCCTTTGTTGAAAATCAGACTGGTAAAAAGATTAAGTGTTTGAGAACTGACAATGGTGGTGAGTTTTGTTCTACAGAATTCGATAAATATTTCAAGGAACTTGGGATTGAAAGACATAAGACAACTCCATACACCCCGCAGCAAAATGGAGTTGCAGAAAGGATGAATAGGAAACTAATGGAGAAGGCTAGGAGTATGCTTAGTGGATCTGACCTAGAATAAAAGCTTTGGGCTGAAGCTGTTGCCACTGCTTGCTATCTTGTTAATAGATCTCCTACATCAGCTCATGTTGGAAAGACACCTATGGAGGTATGGTCTGGTAGAAAGCCTTCAATAAGGCATCTTCATGTTTTTGGTTGTGAGGCATATGCACATGTGCCTAGGGAGAAGCGGTCAAAATTGGAGAACAAGGCTGTTAAGTGTATCTTCATTGGCTATGGTGTCGATGTAAAAGGATACAAGCTTTGGGATGCTATGGCTAAAAAAGTGTTATATAGCAGAAGTGTCATCTTTAGAGAGCTTACACATTCTTCCATTGTTTTATAGCCGAAAAAAAAAAAGAAAAGAAACAGGATGTTATTCAGTTTCCTACTACCCCTGAAAAGACTGAACAAAAAGACAATGTTGGACCTGATGATGAGGAGAGCTCTAGCAGCTCTGAAAGCTTAGATGAAGAAGTTGAACCTCAACCTCAGCTCTTGAGGGGGTTTACATGGATAAGAAAGCAACCTGAAAGGTTTGGTTTTACATTGCTTGATTCTAGTTGTGGTTTGCTTTGCTTACTAACAGTGATGAACCTATAACTGTATCAGAGGCTATGGACATGAAACATGCAGGTTCTTGGAAGGAGGCCATGGAGGATGAAATAACTTCTTTAGAAAAGAATCAAATTTGGGACTTGGTGCCTTTGCCTCCTGGACAGAAACCCATTGGATGCAAACGGGTGTTCAAGAAGAAATTTGGTGCAGATGGCAGTGTTGAGAAGTATAAGGCCAGATTGGTTGCGAAGGGGTATTCACAAGTGGAGGGTATAGATTATGGTGAGATCTTCTCTCCCATTGCAAAGATGACTTCCATTTGATTCCCATTGTCTCTTGTAGCAGCTTATGACTTAGAGGTAGAACAGATGGATGTGAAAACAACTTTCCTTCATGGTGATTTGGAGGAAGAAATCTACATGTCACAGCCAGAGCATTACATGGTGAAAGGTAAAGAAAATTTGATTTGCAAACTTAAGAAGTCTTTGTATGGTTTGAAGCAATCCCCTAGGAGATGGTACTTGAAGTTTGATGCCTTTGTGTTGTTAATTAGATTTGTGAGATCAAAATTGGATCACTATGTGTATTATAAGTTTGATGGTGATCATATTCTCATTGTTGCACTGTATGTTGATGATATGTTGCTTATTGGGAAGGGTAAGAATATGATTTTTGATTTTAAATCTCAGTTGTTAGCACAGTTTGAAATGAAAGATTTAGGGGCAGCCAGGTACATTCTACGAATGGAAATCAGAAGAGATAGAACCAATAGAAAACTTTGGTTAAGCTAGAGTAAGTATGTGAAGACCATGTTGGACAGGTTTAGCATGGCAGATTGTAAACCATTGTGTGTTCCCATTTCCTTTGGGACAAAGTTGTCTATTGAGGATTGTCCAAAATCTCCTAGTGAGGTGGAGGACATTAGCAGAGTACCTTATGCTAATGTTGTTGGCAATTTGATGTATGCTATGGTCTACACAAGACCAGATGTTGCCCAAGCAGTGGGAGTCCTTAGTCAATTTATGGCTAATCCTGGATGGGTTCATTGGGATGGAGTTAAGAGAGTGTTTAAATATTTGAGGGGTACTTCCGAGTATTCCATATGCTATCATGGTAATGTTACAGGACCTCTGCATTCTGTTGATATTCATGGATTTGTGGATTCAGATTGGGCAGGTGACATTGACAGTAGGAGATCCACCAGTGCTTATGTGTTTACATTGTTTGGTGGTGCTATTAGTTGGATGAGTAAGAGACAACCTGTTGTTGCTTTGTCCACGACAGAAGCTGAGTATATGGAAGCAACTCATGGTTGTAAGGAAGCCATTTGGCTTAAGAGATTGTGTTCAGATATTGGTGTTGATGCAGGTCAGATCACGATCAGTTGTGACAGTCATAGTGTAATTTGCCTTGCGAAGAATCTAACTTTCCATGCTAGAACAAAGCACATTAATGTTCAGTTTCACTTTGTGCAAGACATGGTTGAGGATGGAAAGGTAAATTTGGAGAAGGTAGATACTTTGAAGAATACTGTAGATGCATTGACGAAACCAGTGGGCACAGAGAAGTTCAGATGGTGTTCGGAGTCTATGGGCCTCTCGGCCTATAGCAGTTAAATCATGTTATTCTATTGGCTCTTACAAGGTGTTCAACAAGTGGGAGAATGTTGGGAATTAAGGTGTCACAACCTTGGTAAATCCTTGCATTATTTATGTTTGTATATATTAATTAATTGCCTATGTTGTAAATAAATTGTAAATTCCATATTGTCATGTTGTGGGATGTGGCACGGTGATGTGTCATCCTACATGGAAGATGACAACTTGTAATTTTGTCCTCACATGAGGAGATAGGAGTCCCACCTTGTGGTAGGAGCATTTTTCCATGTGTCAGCATCTTTCATGTTGTGTAAGGGAATGTTTGACTAAAACGGTTATGACGGATTCCTATGACGAAGTTATGACATGTAAGAGTCAGAAATAGAAGCATGTAAGATAGGTAAAGGCATGTGTCATGAAGCATCTTTGAAAAAAGGTATATTTGGGTGCCCCAAGGTGGACTATGACATGTTGTAAGAGAATATGTTATTTATAGCCTGTGTATGACAAATTCTCTTACAACTGTAAGTTGTAACCACTATGACAGATTCTATGACGGTCGTAAGTGTCGTAAGAGCTTCTGACATAGCCCATTTTTGAAATAGGCAACCTCTTTGGGATGGGAGCTATGGACAAGTGTCAAGTACATTCTACAATGTTGACCAAGTGTCCTTAGGTGTGGGTTTTGGGCCATGAGGCCAAGTTGGACGCCCATCCCAAAATAGGTCCAATATTGCCTTGTATATTCTATATAAATAGGTGCTTGGAGAGGGAGTTGCATCATAGGTTTACAGGTACTGTTATGTTGCTAGATTGACTCCAGACATGAGTGTCAAAGACCATTAAAGCTTGCATTGCAAGTGTATTGTAAACAACTTTCAGATTTGTTAATACATTGTGTAGGTTTCTCAGTGTGGGGTTTTTCAGCTAATAAGGGTTTTCCCCACCGTAAATCTTTGTCTCTCTTCTTCTATCTTCTTTCTGGTTCATGTGTATTATTTCTATATCTCTGTTAGATGTTCTATGTTACTATAGTTGTAAGGATTAATTTGAATTTGCATAGCCCTCTCCTCATTAGATTAGTGTAGGAAGCGATTTCCACACACCAAACTTCCTTTCAAGCATCCTTTCAATGATGCTCTGAACCCCTCTTTGTTCCTATTCTGAAAGCATCCTTTCAACGATGCTCTAGAACCCTCTTTATTCTTTTTTCAAAAGTATCCTTTCAATGATTCTCCCAAATTCTCTTTGTTCATGTTCCGAAAGCATCCTTTCAATGATGCTCCATAATTCTCTTTGTTCATGTTTTGAAAGCATACTTTCAACAATGCTCCAGAATTCTCTTTGTTCACATTCTGAAAGCATCCTTTCAATGATATTCCAAAATTCTCTTTGTTTGTGTTCCAAAAGAATCCATCAATGATGCTCTGGAACCCTTTCTACTATCCTCCATTTTGATAACATTCAATTTTTTATGCTCCAAGACTTATGTTATAACACTTATCTTTGAAGCATCTCTTCATTAATGCTGGTACTTGAGATCATAAATCATAATAAATGTAGGATTTCCAAATGGACTCAAATCATGTCATCTTTTGAAATCCATGCCTTCATCATTAATAAATTGCACCATCACCATTAATAATAGTGTCTTGTCTACAAATTGACAACTATACAAATATGTGTACACATCCACATCAACTATTGTATGTACCTCATTTTCCATTAAGATGCACAAGTCTCAATTGACATCAGCTTGCGAAAGAAGGTATGTACATCATTATTTTTTCAATACACAATAATTATATCATGAAAATCAATAATTGGCATGAGTATTCTTTTTCTCAAAAATAGAAAGCCTATAGTAACCTTCATTGCAATTGATGAAAATGGTGGCAACATGACTAAGCATGCAAGAAAACTATGACGAGCAAATATGGAATAATTAATGTGATGTGTTTGAAAGGTATAATTTTGTTATGTAGCAATGGTAAAGTTATTTCATTCACGAAGTTTTTCAAGCATAACTTAGTCATTTGCCAAGCTTGTTCATTTTATTAGTTTTCCAATCTACTGTTTTAGTTAAGCTACCGAGCCAATTCACACCATTAATTTACCTATCCTTTCCCCTCCATCTGAAATCATGGGTACCAAGTGCAAAGTAAAGCTGGCTATTTTAGACAAAATGCTAGCAATACAAACAATAGTAAAGGTTTTCCAAGCATCTAGGTGGCTAGAATATTTGAAGAAATTCAAAGGTTACCACATAAAATAGGTGTTGGAGTTTGTAGAAAATTTTTAGGATGACTATGCAGTTGTCAAGGGAAAGAAAATTAAGCTAAGTTCCTTACTCCTCTCTAAAATTTCTAGAATTCTTGAAGAGGGAGTAGATTTATCTTAGGGAAAATATGTTACATACTAGAAAATGATTGATAGTTTTATTCAAGAAGGGGTACCTCAACCCCATATGTTAATGGGGAAAAAGGGGGAGAATATACAAACAATTAGGAAAACCCTCATTGAACCCTAGAGAATAGTAGTGGCCTTGGTAAAAAAATATTATACCTATGAAGGCCAATGTGCTACAATTGTAGGGCCACCATTCCATCTAGTAACTCACCCACGTCATGGTGCAGTTAATCCTGAGTTGAAAATCAATGTGCTTGCATTTTTATTTCACTCTTTAGAAAATATGATTGAGAAATACACAATTGGGAATGGGCCACTCAAATACCATGGGTTAATTACCTTAATATCCAAGCATCAAATTCATAAAAGACATAAAACTGAAAGGAGGTGGTGAAAATTACTTCAAAAATTTGAAAGTGAGGAACCTAGACCAAATATAGAAATAGGGAAATCATTAGGGTTTACAGTTATAGCTCTAGAAGGAGTTACTCCAGAACTTCAACAAGCACAAAAAGTTTCAGCGATTTCATAACCCTTAACAACTCAAAAATATGTAAATACCCATGGGTCTCCTAAAACACAAGAGGTTCATGAGTTATTTTCTACACAATCTATTGAAGAGTGATTGGAAACCCATGAATCTCCCGTAAAGCCGGGAAAGGTTGAAATTGTAGCATATGATGAGGAGAAAGAAATAGAAGCACCAGTTACTAGAAAGATGAGGGCATAAAGGAAAATTCCAAAACCTCGTCCTTTGAAGAGAAGCAAATGGTTGGCTTCAGATTAGGATTCCCCTACTATTTTCACACAATTGTCAATTGTGAAAAGAATAAAAAATCAAATACTCATACAACTGATAAAAGCCCAGTAGGGGACATGGCAGAAACTTCAATTTATCCTTTGAGAGAAACATAAGAAGTTGCTCAAATTTATTTAGCTAAATTAAACCAACTTAAAAGAGACAACTGCAATGGAAGCTCCTGCAAGAATTGCGCAACAACTTCCTATTGATTCTAAAAAAAAAAAAATTCAAAATGAGAAAAAAGAAGGAACTTCTGAAGAAGAAGCAGAGCAGCCAAACCTTGTGGAAACCATATCAATACTTCAATTTCTTGACAGTAGGGTGACTTCACAAGAGTATATTGACACAATTAGGGAGCAACAAGAAAAGAGGATAATTGAGTTCTAGAAAATAAGTTTTACAACTAGAACAAGTGCTCTTCCAAAATGAGCAAGTGATGTTACAGAAAAAATAAACAAATACTCAATGTGAAGAAACCATTGTGAAAAAACAACATAGAATACAAGAATTAGAAGACTCTGTACAAAAGAAAAGTGAGGAAATTGAAATTTTGCAAAGGCAGTCAAACCAGTTGAGAGGAAAAGGGGTGGCAACCACATAAATGTACAAAATTTTACCAGTCAAACAAATTAAAAATCTAACAAATAACTTTATGGATTTTTTGGCAACATTAATACAAAAACAAGAAGAGATGACATCCTCGTCAAGTCAAACTATAGAATTGGAAGAGGAGTTGGCAAAATTGAAAGTCAGACCATCCATGGAAGATAAAGAAATCCAAACAAAACCAATTCAGATGGAGTGGCTCCAAATCCATATTCCTCCTTTGCTTTGGAAATTGATGGAACATTATTACTTCCTTAGAAAGGTAGGAATTGAAAATAATAGACTTAAGACTGATCTTGTCATGCTACATTGAGAGTATGATAGATTATATAAAGCCAACACAAAAACCTAGAAAATTGGAGAACTGTTGTTAGCATGTAGGAAACCCTCTAGAATGTATTCTATGTATTTGAATGAATACGTTTTAAGATGAAAGTTACTAACTATTTATTGTAATTTGTCACATGATCCAAATGATAAATTCTTTATAGAATTTTTTATGTCATCCTCCCATGAAAAATAAAACTTATTGTGTGAATTTTCACCAATAATTTGTTTCTTGAAAAACATATAGATTTTTATATTATTTTGTTTGTAGGAGAAGTCTAGCTAAGACCATTTCTCACTACTTTACAAAATCAAATATAGTGGCATGACAGAACTAGGGATTATTTCCAAGCAGAAAGGAAAATAGGTCTTCTGATGAGACATCACCACCATCAATCTTTTTTAGTTTCAAAAAGAATTCAAAAGAATAAAAAAATTTGATGCCATGAAAGAAAATTATAATGAAAGCCTTAAACTTTGTTATGAAAACTTTCAAGTAGAGGGTCCCCAATTGATAAACAGAGCATGTACAACATGTGAAGAAAGATACTCATCCCTACCCATTCATTTGAGAAGAAGAGAAATGATCTCCCCACCAACCTTAAGTGGTCTTATAAGAGGGTACAAGGAGTGGAAAAATTAATAAAAGATCTCAAAGTGAAATGCATAGGGATGAGGTTTAGACCACCACTGCTCCTTCAACGACCTCTTCTAGTAAATGTGACCTTAGACCAATTTCATTGGGGATATCAAAACTTGGAGGTTAAAAGTACAACTGGGTAAAGGTTTTATTCAAGATCTAGGGGCATGGGATGGCACAACAAAATTAGTGTATGATAACTGTGCACTATTTGAGGAACATAACAAGAGAAGAGAGATAGAGAAACAAGCCAGATCAAGTGGACCTACTCAACAAATAGTAGGATGACCTGCTCAACACTAGGAGGGGGGGAAAGTGATAAGGTAAAATTACCTCATCATTAGCCCAAATGATCCTTTCTCCATACCCTGAGCAAGCTTACTTTGTCATTATTACTTGATAAATATATATGATAAATTGTTTCTTATTAATTAAAAATGATGTATAAATACTCTATTTTCCATTTTGACTAAATTGAACCTTGAACTAATGAAATGTGGTTGTAAAGAAACTATTTTTGCTAAAAAGGGTTCACAGCAAGGAGAAGAAGATTTTATGGAAGAAAGAGTGCTCTGGGAATCTAGCTCTGGAAGTTGGAAACTTTGGAAAGAGACCTAAAGTAGCACCAACAAAATTCTTAGTTCTCTTTATTATTCCTCACAAAAAATATGTTTATTGTTCCTATTTCATAAAAAACATCAGTATTTTAAGAGCTTCCACTCAAAGATTTTATTTCTTTTTAGTTATTTGATCAAGAAAGACTTCTTAAGAATTGATGTTTTCAGTTGAAGCTATACGTGTGGCAAAATATTTGAAACTGTTGACCTCTAGATCATAGGCATAATTATAGAATTAGAAATATATGGCATTGTTTGTATGTTTTTAAAGGACAATCCAACAAGAATATAGACTACTCTGATTTTCAATAGTTACTTTGCAAAATTCTCAATATTGTGCAATGATATTATTGGAGTTTTAAAAAATGTTTTGAAGTTTTATAAAGTATAATTACTACACATTCCAGAGAGCTAGTCACTCAAAGGATTAATATAGATAGGTATGTGTTCTTTATGTCATTTTTGTGTTAAATAGTAAAACTCTGTCAAGTATTAAATTCTTTGATGTACTAGGCATGATGTGTTGTTCTTTAATCTTCTATAGTGTCCTATATTAGTCCTTTGTAGTAGTGTGATTCTAAAATCAATTCTATGATTTTTGAACATGATCCTTAAGTTCCAAAGTTTTGAGAGGTCATGTTAATAAAATTTCTAGTTTGTTGTTCATTATCATAGCTAAATTTTATATGTTTTCATAGATAAATTTCATCTACTGTCTATCTTAAAACTATTTTATATTTTCATAATTACATATATTTTGCTTAATAGATAGTTTCATTAAAAGGATTTCCTAGAATAGTTTCAAATACTTTCTAGTTTACGAATTGTTTATTTTTACAGTTTTTAAGGCCAAGCATTGTTGTACTGAGATACCTAGGTTCGTTTTGCAAATAGCCTTGGACATTGCCCTAGTTGACAAACTAATAAATCTAGTTAAAGTGTAAGGTTCTATGACACCCTATCTAAGCATAAATCCTGGAACTCACAATGACACAGATTACTCACAAAAAAAGGAATGTTCTTTTATAGAAATGAAAAATAAATTACATTGCATAAATTGGAACTAAATTAGAGGATTAAATCCTCACCAGGTTGCAACACATTACAGATTCATTCCTCTAGATTCTAGAGCCTTCTGCCTTTTGTAGCTTCAAATTTGCTAGGGTTTTTGGTGCAGGAACACCTAACACAAGGTGGCCTCCGTGAGGCATTTAAGTTTATGTTTGTTTAGAAAATCATGTTTGCGTTGTAATAAGATCTATTTGACCAATGCAATTTCATTTCAGTTTGTATCTACGTTCATTTTGTAAGTCCCAAGTGACTTAGGGGACATTTGTCAAATTGTAACTGCATAATGCCAAAAATAGGCAGTTGGGTAGTTAGAGGCTATTTAAAATGGTTATCTCCCAGCCGCTTGGATTGGTCTCCCAGCCACTTGGAGTCAGTCTGGTACTACTCTGGGTGAGTTTATAAACCTAGGGAATTGAACAAAGTCAGATATATGATATTGTAATTGAATGCACTTGTGCGAATGTAACCGAGCATTGTGAAGGAGAAATCAATCTTTTCAGTGTTGTCTATTTGTTTCCATTCTCTGTAAATATGAAATTACATAACTGTAGATTTATTTTCCCTTCTATATTTCCATTGTTGCGAAATGTCAATGTGAAGCATTCCACTGGTGAGATTTCTATTGAAATCAGTGGAATGGCTTCATTATACAATATGTGTTTTTCGTTTCCTGTTATGTTTCATGATTTGGCGATGCAGATGTTCCAGATCGCGGGTTGTGCACAGTAAATCACCTAGCATCTCCATGTGCTAGGGTTTGGATCAGAGGAGTTGGAGGTATCAGGCAGACTGGGTGTTTGGTGAAACAGTTCCAAGGTTCGCCGATAGGGGAGAGTCTCACCGAAGACAACATGTATTGACATCTCGGTGAGAGTGGCGATATCAGGAGACAAGCTCAAGGTTCCGTTGATGGAAGTAAGTCACGGCGAAGGGGTGTCATGGTCAAATCGGCATAAGGTTGATTGACAGTAAGGCTTGAGAAAGTCATACCAACCATTGATGTCTGACCAATCAAGGTGTATCGATGGTCAGTAAGTGGAGACTAGCTGATGGAAGACAAATTTGATTTTTGTACTATAGTTCTGTTGTGCACTCCCCATCATATTGGTATCAGAGCTAGCGAAAGCTCTGGGCGGAGGTGTTGTGTATTTGATTTCTATCACTGAGAAGGAAGATGAAGAGTTACTCGTGCCATCTAGTTGCGAGGAGGAACAAGATTCCTATAGTGTGTGGGCAGACGATGATGAGGTTTGTCAAGACCATTCACCAATAGAGGTTTGGCTGGAAGAGGGTGCAAAGTGAGGCCACTGCGAGAGAAAGTGGTAGTGCATCTCCAGAATCTGTTGTTGGATGAGAGTAATGGGTCTATATAGCAGCGTGTAGGATGGGCATTTGATTGAGCATTGGGTTGTAGTCAAATTGAGGATTTGCAGGAGTGTTGGCATTTGGGTGCTGTCTGTGAATGTTTATGTCAGACAGAGAAAGCGAAGGAGAGGCTAGTGATATGCCTCCAAAGTGGTCAAGAAATTTCAAGAGATGGAAGAGATGATCAAAATTGGAGTCAAGGAAGTACTCCAAGCAGAATTGAAGGCAATGAAGATAGGCAAAAGGATAGAGGAAGGTTTAGATGAAGAAGAAGAGAAAGAGGAAGAAGTAGAGGAACAAGAAGAGGCAAAGATACCAGCTGAACAAAAGCAATTTCTGGAAGCCATCAAGGCAATTGGCAAGGACTCTTTAGAGGCTCGGATAGATATTCCCATGTTTAGTGGAAAGATGAATGCTGATGAAGTTATGGAGTGGATTGAGGATCTGAACAACTACTTCGAATACAAGGAAGTTCTTGATAATAAGAAAGTTAAGTTTGCAAAAACTAAACTCAAAGGTGTTGCCCTTACATGGTGGAATTACACCCAAGGAGAGAGGGTAAAGAATGGGAAAAGTATGATCTCTTTGTGGAGTAGAATGCTAGAGAGGATCAAGTCTCAGTTCCTTCAATCTAACTACAAGGTGCAGGTTTACAAGAAAATGCAGAACCTCAAGCAAAAAGATATGGATGTGGCTACTTACACTGAGGAGTTTCACAAATACACTCTTCATTGTGGGTACATGGAGGATGAAAAAGCCAAAGTAGCAAGGTATTTAAATGGTCTGAGGATCAATATTTAAGATGAGATAAGTTTATTTACCCCTAAAACTATGGAAAAGTGCTTTCAAGTAGCATTAAGAGCTAAAGAGAAGTTGAAGAGGAAAGGTGAGCAGCAGAGTAGATGAAGAGGTGACAAAAATTTTAGAGGCAGTTTTGGAGGAAGAAGTCCTAACCAGAGGCTTAGTGGTGAGTCTAACCAAGAAGAGCAAGTTGGGGACTCGAGTATTAGAGGAGGCTACTGAGGAAGAAGGCCAATCAGATAGGGCATATGGCTTATAAGTGTCCAGAGAATTCCTCAACTTCTCATGGTAATGAGAGAAGAACCACATTGACTCAAGAGGATGCAGGGAGTGTGACATCTCCTGAAGTAAATTTGGCATCAAAAGTATGAGAAAGTCTAGTGGTCAAGAGGACATTGCTCAAAGCACCAGTGAAGACTAAACCATCACAGAGGAGAGCTCATTTCAGGATCAATTGCAAAAGAAAAGGTAAAATATGCAAGGTAGTCATAGATTCTAGTTCAACAGATAATATGGTGTCTAGGGAAATGGTGGATAAATTGAACATAGAAAGGATTCCTCATCAAACTCCTTACAGAGCATCTTGGGTAAGTGACAGTCAATCACTTTTGGTAAGTGAACAAGCATATGTTGATTTTCAGATTGGAGAATATAAGGAGAGAATTTTATGTGACATTTTGCCCATGGAGTGTTGTCACCTACTTTTAGGTAGGCCATGACAATTTGATAGGCAAGCATTATATGATGGTTATGCTAACACATACACCATCAAGAAGGATGGAAAGACTTTTGTGATGACACCATTGCAAGAGGATACTGAAGAAAAGAAGGCAGCCAAGATTATTTTGGTGGGTAAGAAAGAGTTTGTGAAGATCAATGAAGAAAAGACAAGGAAAGTTGAGGATACCTCAAGGAGTGGGGTTACCAAAGATCATAGTTTGAAGGTGATTTCAATTTTGAATAATGGAGATCATATGGTAATGTTTGAAATGGATCAGAAGAAGGTCACAGAGTAGGTCTGCAAGCAACCACAAGTTGATTGCAAAGAAAGAGATGTTATCATAGTACGAACCATTGTTTGTCCTCTAGAGCCAACAAGATTTGCAAGCCAAACATATTCTACCATAGCAGCAATACAAGAAGCATCAAACAAGGTTTTAAATGCAGATGTTCAGGCAGAGATGACAGTAAGGAAGAATGGCGAACAAAGTTTGGGTTTGGTTGCAAGCACTCACTCATGGCAAGGTGTGAGTAGAGCCTACAATTCTGGGCATGAGTTTTTGATTCCATGGAAGCAAGTTGCAGTCTAGAGATCGTGGGGAAGGCATGAAGCAGCAATGGATATAGGTGGTACAAGACAAGGACTCAACTAATGGGACATGAGTTCTTTTCAAGGTAGGGTGTATGGTGCAAGAGCACCTAACACAAGGTGGCCTCCGTGAGGCATTTATGTTTATGTTTGTTTAGAAAATCATGTTTGCATTGTAATAAGGTCTATTTGACCAATGTTTTCATTTCAGTTTGTATCTAGGTTCATTTTGTAAGTCCCAAGTGACTTAGGGGACATTTGTCAAATTGTAACCGCATAATGCCAAAAATAGGCAGTTGGGCAGTTGGAGGCTATTTAAAACGGTTGTCTCCCAGCAGCTTGGATTGGTCTCCCAGCCACTTGGAGTTAGTCTGGTACTACTCTGGGTGAGTTTATAAACCTAGGGAATTGAACAAAGTCAGATATATGATATTGTAATTGAATGCACTTGTGCGAATGTAACCAAGCATTGTGAAGGAGAAATCAATCTTTTCTATATTGTCTATTTGTTTCCATTCTCTATAAATACAAAATTGCATAATTGTAGATTTCTTTTCCCTTCTGTATTTCTGTTTTTGTGAAATGTCAATGTGAAGCATTCCACTGGTGAGATTTCTATCGAAATCAGTGGAATGGCTTTGTTGTACAATATGTGTTTTTTGTTTCTTGTTATGTTTCATGATTTGGCGATGTAGATGTTCCAGATCGTGGGTTGTGCATAGTAGATTGCCTAGCATTTCCATGTGCTAGGGTTTAGATCGGAGGAGTTGGAGGTATCAGGCAAACTAGGTGTTCAGTGCAATAGTTCCAAGGTTCGTTGATAGGGGAGAGTCTCACCGAAGACAACATGTATTGACATTTCGGCGAGAGTGGCGATATCAGGAGACAAGCTCGAGGTTCCGTCAATGGAAGTAAGTCATGGTGAAGGGGTGTCATGGTCACATCGGCATAAGGTTGATCAACGGTAAGGCTTGAGAAAGTCATACCAACCATTGATGTCTGACCGATCAAGGTGCATCGGTGGTCAGTAAGTGGAGACTAGCCGACGGAAGACAAATTTGATTTTTGTACTGTGGTTCCGTTGTGCACTCCCCATCAGTTTTCTATTTTCCCTCCTTTTCATGACTCACCACTTTCCCCTCCTACTCTCTACTACCAAAAGATTCTTGAAAAATGGTCATAAATAGCCTTTTTGGCACCTTCCAGCCAAAATTTTGAAATTTTCAACTCACTCAAAAAATAGCCCAAATTTTGGAAGCCATAACTTTTGATCCAAGTGTCTGATTGATAAAATATTTGATGCATTGTAAAGCTCATGAAGAGATCTATGCTCTCATAATATTCTCTACCTATTATGCCCATTTTTGGGACTATATGGGGCATCTAAGTGCCTCAATTGACTTTGAAATATTTTCAAGGGTTTTTTAAAAATGGAAACTTTAATATCTTTCAACCCATAAATGATCTTTAGCCAATTCCTTCACCCAAGGTTAGATTTTTTATTCTAGAGATTTGTGTAAATTTTCATTTCCATATGTGCTCAAATTCAAACTTTCTAAACATAGAAGGTTTCTATTTTTAGCCAATTGAAAATGTTGAAGGTTTTGAATCATTATTCAAGCAAATGGGTATCCATAAATACCAAAATTGAAAAGAACAAGAAATAAAATCATCACTTTTTTTGGTGATGCAAGATTGCCCTTACACCACTAGATGCTCCAACATTAATATGGCCAAGTTGAATCATTATTTTACATTCCATTTGTAGATCAACAATCAAAGCTAGACTTTTGTGCTAGGTTTTATAGTTATGCAGTTTTCAAGGATGACATTGCAACTTCAACTATGTTTCTTCATTTACAATTTGTGCCATATGCTCAAATTTACTCTTTCTACATCATTTTGTAGGTTTTTTGGACACCTTCTATGGTTTTTAGTTGTCTTTTCCTATTTTAGATACTCGTGTAGATGATAGGGCTTGCAAATATCATTTTTTAAAAATATAGTTATTGCAAAGGAATTTTCATGAATTTGCAATGCTACGCTCTGTTGTTCTACACATTCTTTCCCAATCGTGTAGGCTTTTTTTCCATATGTAGTTTTGAAGGTGAAATATTAGGGTTTTTCCATTTTTCCAAGCTTGTTACAATGATTTAAAGGATACTTTTTAGTAGAATTTTAGTATGTTTTATCACCAGTTTGTTAGCAATGGCCATGTTTTTTAGCTAGTTTAATCAAGGATTAGCACTAGAGTTCTATCAAATTATTTTCCTAAGGTTTTTAAACATCATTTATAGTATCATCAAACCCTAGGACTATAGTTTTTAGATTGTGAATAGTCAAGGCACAAGGGGTTGATTTTTAAAACATGTAGTTACAATAATATGTCATTGAACCAAACACTATCCTAGTGAATGAATTTTAGCTTGTTCATGACACCTTGATAAGGCACCTCAAATTCCTCAATCTACATATTAGTGAGAAGGTTGAAGAGGGTAGCAAATTTTCTAAAAGGTGAAGAAAGTGAATTGGTTTAGGCAACGTCTTTTCTTGCTTCAATTTAGTTTCCAAAGCCATATGTAAGATGGATGCAAATTCATTTAAGGAAACCCTAGATTTGCAACAATTTGAGGAGTCACAAGTGATTGATCTTGAGGCCTTTGAAATCAAATGAAATAACAACTTGGAGGATTTGCAACAAGAGTTAGGAAGGAAATGGTTATTGGAGCCAAAGAGGGAAAAAAAATTTCCTAGGATGTTTTGAAATAACTTTAAGGAAGATCTTAGAATGATGACTAAGTTGTTAACTAGAGTGCTAGGGTAGGTAGAGGCACGAACATTGAAAAATTGGATGTTCTAAATCATTACCATTATCTATGAAGGTAATACCTTCATTGATTGGGGCAACTCATTAGTAATTGTATCTATAAGTAGTTGGCCCTCTTTTTCTAGGTGAAGAGCTTCTACATGCTATCTTATGTAGTATACTCCTTAGTATAGGTAAATGCGTTCCAAAGGTTGAATAAGATATGGGAGGAAAGAATAAGTCTACAAGCAAAGTTTGCAAGTTAATTTAGAAAAGGCCCAAAATATTATAAGAGGTTCCATGATGTTTTTCTAATATCGATAATGAGGTGCCTTGAAAATTAGAATCATGTTTGCACTTTAGAATAGGCCATGACTATTATATCAAAGTAAGTTTATTGGTTTATCCAATTCCCTACATTCACCTACATCTAAATCTACAAATTTGATTCCTACCCTTACAAGCTTCCATGGTATCTAAGTGACCAAGACATTGTAATGTAGTATTGTAGACAGTTGACAATACCACATTTCCTTTGTAGACTGAGGCACAAACTAGGGTCAACTTTTTTATTTAAATTAGTCCATAAAGGTGCGCATTATCCCTAATTGTAAAAATATGAACACAAAAATTTCTACATTTTAACTTCAAGTTCCACAATAAAAGTAAAACGTATAATTGAAAAGGTCTCATGTTGAAGAGGCTTGGAAAAATGTTTGCCCATGTGTTGGACATTGAAGATTACTAGGAAAACTATAAAGGTAACTTTGAGGATCAAAGAAAAAAATAGTTGCATGACCTTGCATATTGTTGATCATTCACTTCAAAGACTATACCTTGGGATATTGTTAATTTAGGAAGGATATTTTGTTATCTTATTTTTGTCAAGCTAAGTTTGATAGAAAACCCTTATTAAAAATTAATTGGGACATTAGGGAAACTACTTCAAAGGATTGAATGAACAAGCTAGTCAAACAAAGAATAAAAGGTTTCTTGGGAAAGAAGTTGATAGAACAAACTATAGGGACATCAAAGAAAAAAAGAAATTAAAGTCTTGTAGTAAAAATTAGAGTATTCCAAAGAAGAGGATAGCCAAAGTGCACAAGTGCTAGTTAGAGTAGATTAGAATGCTACAAGTGGGAGTGATAGGTATGAAGATAAAAGAAAGAAAAAGCTAAAAGGCTTCTTGTGAAGAAAGTGAAACTGCCAAGATTGACAAGTTGAAATTAGTCATAAAGAAAAGTGTGAAAACTTCACCATTGATACATCTTAGTCCTACTCTTCCTCCTCTAGTTTCTAACGTTTATACACCTATTCCTCCTATTATTCATTATTTTTCTTCTATTCCCTAATCCATCTCTATCTAGCCAAAAGATACACTTTTACCTTCTAGGACTCCTTTTCATAATCCTAATTGGGCTCTTCCTAATCTCCATTTGTTCCACCTATTTTTCCAATGAAAAAATATTATCCATAGTTGAACCTTCTAAGAGACTAGTTGAGAGTGCTCCAAAGTGGGTGAAGACATCTTTCACCAAAAAATATGGGTTGTGATAATAGTGTCACATCCCCATTGTGACATCTGACAAAACATAGGGGAAATATTAATGAAGAAAGATATAATGAATTATATATGTGTGTGTTTGTGTGTATTAAAGGGGGCAAAAAATATAAAGAGGAAGTTGTAGACACCTAAAATTGTCCACTCTTCATGTGATCCCTAAACATGCCTAATTCATCCCCAAACTCCTCTAAACCATCACTACTCATCTCTAGACACCCCTAAACTACATTTTCTCCACAATTAACTAAATAAACACATGTTTAGATAGTTAATTGGTCAAATCCCCTTCAATCTATGATTTTATAATATTTTATTGTTAAAATCACTATTCATGTACTTTCTACTATTCATTCATACCCATATCGATACCTCCATCGATATCCCTAGCCAAAATGATTTAGTAATCATTTATCCCCTTTCTCTATAGTCCAAACATTAGATGAATTTAATTTATCTATTATCCCCTTTTCCCATCCCATGAATTAAATAAATATTTATATTTATTTAATTTCCTATTTTCTACACTTTTGATTAGGTTAACTAAACCTAATTAACTAACATAATATGTCGCTTGCACAACCTAAATCCTAATCTAATCTTGGCCAAATCCTCTCTGTTCCCCCATGTGTACAAAGGAATGGCCTCTTGTACATGTCCACATGGCCTTCTTACAAAGTCATGGTCTAGGTCCTTTATACAAAGGTATTTTTGTCATCCATCCCCTTTTCCTCCAATTTTAAATTGGGCATATTGTACCCATGTTTTGCAATTTAAAATTAAAATCTAATCCAACCCATGCCTTTTCCTCAAATTTTAAATTAGGCATGTACCCATGCTTCCCAATTTAAAATTCAAATCAAATCCAACACATACCTCCTATCGACCAAATCAATCTCATCCCTCCAATCTTCCCAAAGCCCAATCTTGCCCATTTATTCCTCCTTGATCCAAGGACATCTCCCATCCACCAACCTCATCATGACACTTGGCAAACTCTCCTTGTTTGAGAGCTCTCAAAATTCCTCCACCATTGATCTTTCAATCCAATCTTGACCCTTCATCCCCATCCAAAAATCCTATAAATAGACCCTCACCCCAAGCATTTTTAAGACTCCATGAATTGCAAAGTTATGCTATCCATATGATGAGCCATCCACATATCAAAATCAAAGGAGCACATCCACACAACAAGTGTTAGCATGTGAAGTGAATTAGATAGTCTTCATTTCATTTTTTATGGTTTCCTTTAGGTTCAATCCGAAGTGTATGTAAGGTGAATGAAGTAGGTTAATCTTCTTTTAGTCTATTTCTTGTGTTCATTTTCACATGCATACATTTGGCATGCTACGTCAGACCCCAATCCCCTAATCTAACATTTTTGTGAGTTTCTTGTCAAGTGTTTTTGTACATGTTACAATCATGCCTATGCACATGGATCAGTACATGTGTCTCTGTTGTCAGCACGTACACTCTATGTTTTAGCACATGTGCCTCTTCTATCAGTACATGTGTCCCAGATTGTAGTGTCTATGTTTACTAACACTCTATAATGTGTAATAAAAAAATTAGTAGTAACCAGGGTGGTTATTACAAATAGAACCTCTCAATTTAGGTCTCAACTATACCATTACTGAGAAGGAGGAAGCCATAAAGGTGAAGATACATACTAGAGTCAAAAAGGACAAAGAGGGGCATGCATATTATTATAGAGACAACAACTCCATCCACGTACCAAAATGTTTAGGGAGGTGCAAGCCTCTAACTTTATATTACATAGACCAATTTAGGGCTTGTGGAGAGGCAAGGTGATATGGACATGTTACAATTTGCAACAAATAATATGAAGGAAAGGCCCATGAAAGAGGGAGAAGAAAAGACATCCCTAAAGGATGAAAACAAAGAATTGAGGACTTAAATCATGCAAGAGTTGAGGAGTTAAATCATGCATTTGGTCAATGCCTTGGCCAAATCCAACCCACTATTTCCTCAAAGAGTGGAGGAAGATAATAAGAGGAAATAATTGAATGGTTTGGTTTCATATGGCTAAGGCACCCAATAGTTGATTGGTCAGTTTTGTGACAAAGGGGTGAGACTAATAGATGGGTTTTTTAATTTTTTAAAAGAAGTTAGAGGAGCTCGAGTGTGCTATGACTATTGAGATTTCATCTTCTAGAAATATCATTAGGCATTTAGAGCCCATTGAGTTATCGAGTGTTGATTAATTAGGTTGGGAGTCATTTAACCTTAAAACCTAAAATTTATTGGTTTTCTATTTTGACTGCATTAACTTTAAAGCCTAAAATTTAAATTAGTTATCTTTAAAGTATCAATTCCTTAGTCCTTTTGCCTGAACAATTGTTAGAAACTTGCAGCATTTTTTCACATCCTAAATGATCTGCAAAAAGCTAGTTAAAGGTCAAAAGTTCTTGGATCGAAACAACCCCTTGAATTAGTACCTTCACATCAGCCTTTAGGTAAACTATTCAGCCATTAGACATCTTGATTGTTTATTCAGTAGTATCCAGTCATCATCCTTTAAGTAATTAGTGAGCCACAGAACCCCACTGCCATTGACAAGGAATATCAAGGATATATACTAAACTTCCATGTTGCTTTCCTCCTGAGAAGTATTAACAATACATGATTTATCTTAGTAATTCTCTGTGTGCAATTATATAGAATGTGGTTCATTAAAAATATTATTGTGGCCAATAGAACTTTTTTCCAAAGTCAAAGTCCACGCAAATCCTTGCATAGTCTATGTTTGACATATACATGATAGGTTATAAGGCTTATAATGTTGAAATGGTGAGCACAAAATATAGAAATTTATATCAACCCATTTGCACAGCAAAATATGAAATGATGTAACGCCCCGCCTTGAACACCATAGAGTAGATCACATTTAAGCTATATGAAACAGGAACATTTTTTTTTTAAAAAAAAGTGTTTAAGATAACAAATCTAGTTACGACATATTCTCTAAGGATTCAAGGCTGCATTACTTTACAAACTAACTAACATGATTTAACATACATCAGTAACTGATCTGAATCCAATGCACAAGTAGATAACTTATTCCTATTCATTACATATCGTTAAATGATACATGGTCAAATGCATAACTGACATCATTACATTGCCATTTTCGAACTACATCAGAATTACATACATTATGAATGATCTATTACACAAGTCTGGTACAAGATTATACACATACATCTTCATCAACTGGTACAAGTACAATCATCTGGAATAAAACTTTTCTGCACATGAACTTGACGAAGAATAACCAATGGATAAGGAAGCTCTTCCACCCAACCATGTGGAACCCTAAGGTCCACCCCCCTGAGCTAGGAGTTAACATGAGGTCCCAAACAATGACAGTCAGGTAGACGAAAGACAAACAAGAACAAAGGATGACCAAACGCCAATACAACACATGGCAATAACAACACAACACAACTTAACTTCCAGAGGCAACACTTAACGAATGGGGAGAGTACAACTAGGGAATGCTAGCCTACCGTAGGGAGGAGTGTCATCACATGGCTTGTCATGGGTTGTCCTGGTAAGCCTTCCTAGGCCCCGGCCCCCTATCTTGGGTTGTCCTGGTAGCCTCTCCCGACTCCCGGCCCCATACAACGCTCATGCGGAATCAACATACCTTTCATGAGGATAAGGTAGTTGATCTTGCCATTCCAGGCCTTCTCATCTCATCTCAAACCTAAACAAGCACTTGAGCCATGAGTGAGGCATCCACTTATCTTGTTTAGTGTGCTTAACTACCCAACCCCCTAATTCATTATTTAGGTTATCACTGAGTTATCAAACTCCCACATGGGTTGTCCTGGACGCCACTTTTGGCCTCCGGCCCCCATTGAGAGCCACTCCCCTACCTGCATCTAGAAGACCCTACTCACAACATAGCAAACATCATCATGACAATGATGATACATGAACCATGCAAGGCATTAACCATCTTGCATAACAATTATTCTCATATCCACATGTAAATATAATAATGCAAGGCATTATCCCTCTTGCATATCCACTTAATCACAGGGACAAATCACAAATATTGCCAATATATAAACATTACTCTGTTACAATACTCGATGTCTCCCCATTTCAAAATCTAACACAAAACTCAATACAAGATGAATATAATTAAACGTACAACAATACATCCCCAAGGGAATACATTCATCATTCACAATGTCTTTTATCCCAGACATAACTAGAGACAACATTTCATCATATATCCAATACATAAAAACACTATACTTGAAAACCAATCTCGTTATCCTATGCCTCTGGACTGACACCCAAACAACTTACACAGTGGACCCCATTACAACTAACAATCTCATTATAATGTTAATAAACCCACTATCGAGGCTATTTAATCAAACTTCAATTAACAACACCTTCATAATGACGTTGTAATAAGATCGTTACCAAGATTAATCAACAATAATCATAACAATTTAATTTAAACTATTAACTACATTTCCTTATAGTTCAATAAATTAAACCTATTAACTTAACTAAAATATTAATCTACTTTTGATTTTGGCACTTTTAAAACTAACAACCATATAATTTATATAATTTCCCATTAGACTTCCTCCCATACATTTTCTAGACAGCTTGGAGATGGCAACAATATCATTTGAATTAATAATAATAATATTAAACAATAACATAAATAATAACCATAACAATAATACTTTACTAGCAATGAATTATGCATACAAGTTTAGGAGTTTATACAAGACAGTTTAGAAAAGTGGACCAACACATCTAAACAGCCTAAAGCTCAAAATAAGGCTTTAAACCTAACAAACAACTCTACAACTATTTCGTATAATTGATCTTCCTTAAAAATTTGACTCCACAAATGCTTTTCCATGCCTTTACCTTAAGATACACTATTGCAGCCATAATTAAAACACTAACAACTAACAAGCATCTAATTTATTTATTTAAATCACTAAGACATTTCACATAGATTTCAATTAATCTATATGAGTTAGCCAGATGGTCATGTTTTTGATGGGAATTATAGAGGTAAAAGAAAAATACTATAGAACATTGGATGAAGCAGCCACTGTATATAGATAGATTTTGGAATCTTGCTCTTAGAAAATCAATGATAACGAAAGCTATTTCTATTTATCAACACTGTGTCAAAATGGATTTTTTTGAATCTCATAGAGTTAAACTTCAATAGTAAAGAAGGCCATTTGTATATATCAAGCATTATTTTAAATGTATGCAAATAGTGAGAAAAATAACATGCATAATGCTGTTTCATCCTAGTAACTACATTTCTAGAGCATATCTCAATCCTTACAGAACAAGCATAAAATAGAATAGATATCTCAATTCTCATGTTGGAGACCAAGGTTCAACTCTTCCCTAAGATATCTTGGCGCCGTAAGGTGTGCTGAGTGGTAGCCCTGTTAAAATTGCAGGTAATATACAGCCAAATAGTGCCGGAGGATAGGGTATTAGATTACAGCCAGATAGATGTGGAGGATGCAACATGTAGTGTGTGGCAACGGTTGTCCCATTTGATACACTGGACATAAGTGGATGTCGGTGCATTGCAAGCAAATAGTTTAGTACTAGGACAATCAAGTGGCATTCATGCAGAAGTAGTAGAGGCCTGAATGTGTCTCCTAAATAATATAGTATGTAACGTGAGTGCCAAAACAGACCAAACAACGAGCACATAAGACTCTTCAGGCAAACAAATCACCAATCGCCTAGGGCACAAGGCTCCACATGGGAGATATCGATCAATCCCACGTGAGTTTTGCTCACACTACATACCTCCTACCTCATGTCTTGCGTATTTAGTATGCATCTATATCATTGGCTTTAAACGATTTGATTGAAACTAGCAGAGCTATTCAATAGTTTAGTTGAAACGATTCAAAACACTTACTGTGGTCATTTGCTTTGGGTTGATCCTCCCTAACAGGCTGTCCTTCCAGAGTTAACCTAATCTAGAGAGATCTGTTATATTTGTGCTGCTTAAAAGTTTGTTTTAAAGAAACATTGAGCTAAGTGTAGGCGCGACCCATATGTAGGAGTCTGACAGACTTATGTACCCAGCAGAGACTCGTTTTTACTTGTAATGGTCGCTGGTATACATAAAAAGGTGACCGGCTGGTCAAGAACTTATTGCCGAGTCTAAACAGAATATGGATCAATATGATGCTTCAGGAAATCGCTTACTCCTAGATGTTTTCCTATTTGGTCTCCAAAACTTTCTCCGATACCAAGGATTCACTAAACTTTTATTGTTGTCAATTGCTTTGGATGGCCAAAGTAGAACAGTCCATATCAAGGAAAGAGGTAGACCATGGGAAACTCAGGAAATCAAAACTAATGCCTGCAGGTTATTATTCATCGTATCCCTACAGTCGCAGCTACCTTAATCCTACATGGATGACGCATATAAATAGTAAAAGTTTAAATATAGAAGAACAAATACAAAGAAACGAATTACAGCTTAGGACCTTTGACATTCCACACACGATCAACCTGTGCCTAATTATTCAAGATGTGCCTGTAGTTTATTATTCATCATACCCCTCACATGATCCATCCCGTTGGCTATCATGGTTATCCTCTTCTCCGAGATAATCACATGATCCTGTTGGCAAGAGACACTATATGGATTCATGGTTGTTGTCATTGATGGCAACAAAGGTCATCCCACATATCCGCAAGTCATGATATGTCTCTACCGGAAGTCAGATTGAAGATTGTTGTGGTCCGGTGAACAAGAACAGAGCATGTGGCAAGGTCCGACAGATTGGTCCGGTTCCCTCAGAGGAAGTGTCTTGGTGCAGTGCGGATCTGGGGAAGTCAAGAGGACTATCTTGAGTGGTATATTCCAAGGATTTAGCCTCCGGAGTTGGACAAGGAAAAAGATATGAATAGTTGAGTACCGGATTCCTGAGAGACAGTGAAAACAGAGGAAGAACTGACTGACAGAGTATCAGACTACTTTCCGGATGTGTTACAGATGATGATAAAGGTTGCGGAGGCATGAATCATGTTTGGCCGACATAATTGATGATATCTACAAGTATATACTTGATCCGCATTGCTTGGTGAGCAAGGATTCAGCCGACAGAACTAAGTTTGTAAGAAACTAGACTGTTCCGGATGCCGACTAGAAAGGTGATGAAATTACTTGTGCGGATATATATAGAGGATGGATTTAGTTGTAAAGTGTGTGGTTGTGTGAAAAGGATATGGGAACAAGTCCAGAGTAGAGCAGAAGTAGCAAGAAGGATCCGGTATGTGAAAGGATAGCAGACTAAAGAACAGAGGAAAGATGAAGTGCAGCAGATCAGTATACTGAACCTAACCGGAACTGAACTCCAGCATATGCAGATGCTTCCAATCAGTTCAAGACTGTGATTCTTATCACTTTGTAAGACAGTGTGTCTTCTTGTAGGCAGTGAGCCTCTTGTGAGCAGTGTGCTCGGGCAGTGAGCCCTAATTGGCAAGTGCCATTTTTGTAATTTCCTATTCTTCTAACAGAGAATAATTCTTGGGTTAATCACCCCGTGGTTTTCTCCCTTAACAGGGTTTCCACGTCAAAAATACTGTGTCATGTGTTTCTTATTTCATGGTTAATGTTTTGTGTTTGATTTTATGCTGCTTCAATTAAGAGGAAAGTTCAATAAGGGAAATAATTAGGATAACTGATTCACCCCCCCCCTCTCAGTTATCAACAATTGGTATCAGAGCTAAGTTCCTCCTAATAGAGCCTAACAGCTTGAGGAAGATCTGGGATTTCAAATGGATGCATATGGTTTAAGGGAGCAACTCAAGACTGCCCTTGAGGATCTTGAACAGTCAAATTCTGAAGTCAGTGAATTAAAGGAAAGACTCAAACAAGCTGATGAATTCATGAGAGAATTAAAAGACAAATTAAGTCTCTCTATGAAAAAGAGAAAGGAGCTGCTTCAACAGTTGGCAAGACAAAGTGAAGAAAGCAATACAAGTGAGGAATTGACTGAGCAAACCAAGTTATGTGAAAAGTTATCAAAAGAAGTCATTATGTTAAGACATGAAATGGAATCAGGAACTATAAAGTTTACTCAAGAGATTGAAGAAAAAAGAAAGGCTGAAGACAATCTAAGACAATCTCTTAAAGAAAAATCAGAAGAATGCCACCAGATGGACAGGATTATCAGACACCTTGAATCTGATCTTGAAGATTCCAAAGATAATGAAGGAAAACTTGAGGATCAAATTGCCTCTCTCAAAAGAGACCTTCAAACAGCAAATGAATATAAAGAAAAATTCAAGATAAGTTCTGCTCAACTTGAAGTTCTTCTTGGAAGTCAAAAGAGGACAGATGACAAGTATGGCTTGGGATATGAGAAAGGAGAAAGCTCCGGATCCGGTCAGAAGAATCTTGGATCAGAAAATCCAAGGAGCAGGCCTAGAAGACCTCCGGTAAGACAGCCAAATGCTCAAAGATATCCATCCTTCAATGGATACTGCCACAGCTGCAACCACTTTGGTCACAAAGCTAATCAGTGCAGAATGAGAATGAATCAGATTAATTCATCCTTCTCCGGACAGTGCTTCAACTGCAAAAGGTATGGACACAAATCCCATGAATGCAGAATTATGCAAGTAAACAAATCATTCAAAGGTAGATGCTTTACATGCAATAGAATAGGTCATATGGCTAATCAATGCAGATCAAGGGGATATCAGTTAAATATGCAAAGAAATGTTATTTGCCAAATCTGCAATAGGTCCGGTCATAATGCTAAAGTCTGCAGAAACAAGAATCAGGACAAAAGAGGTCCGGTGTATAATCAGAATCAAGACAGGGGTAAACAAAAGATGAATGCGGATGAAGTTAGGAATCAGATGAGCAAGATTTGGGTGAAGAAAAGCTCAGAGAATGTAGAGGTTGGATCCGCACCAGATTCTGGTGCTGATATTTCTTCCGGAAATTAAAAAGTGAGCTCAGGCTTAGGGGGAGACTCAAAGAAGATTCTGTTCCCCCAGCCAAACAAGTTGTGCTGAATGTGGCACAAGATGCGGATTAAAGGGTTTGTAGATATAAGTCCTGAGATGCTTCAGTCAAGTTTTCAGAGGTCCGCATGGAGTTATGAAGAAGCTGTGTTCGATTAAGTTAGACCTGTTCAGGGAGGTGCTCCGGTATGATAAAGGATTACAAAAAGGTCCGGAGAGATCCGGAAGTGCACGATCTTGTCTTGCGGATTGGACAGAGTGTTTGGGATGTTCTTGTTATATGTTACCTAGATTTATTCATGATTTAAAGATTCGGATGATATTCAGTGATCAGGACTAATCCGGGATACTCCAAGCTGTCCAGACATGGTAAACAGGAATAATGCAGGTGAAGCATTTATTGCAGACAGATATTAGGGTTTGCGGAGCAATATAAGGGATTTCTCAAAAGTTATCTGCTCATTCTACACTTGAGAAGAAGCGAATAGTGGAGCTCTGCAAACAAGGTTCATCAAGCACACCAAGGATCTCCTGCCGAAGCTATTGCATAAAGAAATCAATCCAACCACTCCGTGCAAACCGAAGGCGCATAAGGTATTCTTCGTTTTTCATTGCCTCACTGCAAATCTTTGAAGAATGGCTACTCCAAACATAGTTAAGATCTCTGATAGACCTCGCCCCTCATTCAAGAAACATCCCTACAAATCGTTGGAGGTAGATCCACTAGGAGCCTTCTCTAGTGTTCCCCACGGAGTCTTACATACTGAAGATATTAGGGTTTACATACACGCAAACATTGAGGAATTTGGGGAATTCAAATTGAGAGACCTCTATCACAAGCAACTGATAGACAATGCTTTTGAGCTCAAACCAGAGTATAAGGGTATCCAGAAGAAACAATTTGAGCAATTCATTCATTTCCCTAGCTTTGAAGAAGATGAATGGGTCCGGTATGTACTGAGCAGGATGCATGACAACTTCCTTTGGCTAGATAGACCCTGTAAGATCACAAAAGAAGCAATTAGAGCAGTAACAGGTCTATACTCTTCCGGAGGGGTACCTATCCTCAAATCTGTCAAGAACAACGTTGTAACTGAGGCCACCGGATCAAAATATGATAAGAGGGCAATGACCATTGAAGATATTTCGGACCCGGATATCAAATATGCATCAATGATAATAGGATATAAGATCTATCACTCCAGCAGGGAGAATTCTGTATCCGGAACTGCAATATACACAGCATATGAAATGCTAAGAAAGAATGCAGATTATGATCTTTGTGAACTACTACTGAGCCAATTGATGGAAAATGTACAGAAAATCAAGAAAGACAAGAAGAACTCCTTTAAGTATGGTACTCTCATTGTATGTCTATTCTTTTACTTCATGAATGAGCTACCCGGAACAAGTGGATGGGTATGGCAGAATGACAAACCTGTTGCAGTCCAGATAAGAGACTATTTGCATGGACTTGGGGATGCAAAAGCGAGAAATACAGCTCTATGGGGATACTTCAAAAACTTTCAGAGCATGATGCAAGCAAGAGAGAGAATTCCCCAGTCACTCATTGAGAAATACAAGGACTCAGTATGTTTTATGGTTGACACTGATCAGTGCCTAATGGAGGCAGTGGAGCCAAGGACTGTCTGGATCATGCCCATGGGGTATGAAGTTGATGAACAGATAGTAGAGCTGCATGTTCAACACATGCTAAGTCAGCCCAAAGATCCTAAGGCAGAAAGGTTTGGAACCTTTGAGGAGCTGAGTGTGAAATTACATGTAGAACTCAGGGAACCTGAGATTAAGAGAAAAGTGAGAAAAGAAGTAGAGCACATTGCTCAAGGCCTGGGCATCTCAAAAGAGGCACTTGATGCCAGCCGGGAAAAGAGGAGAAAGGCTGAAGAAGAAGAGAAAAGCAAAGAAAGTGCTCCGGTTGAAACCCCCACCCGGACCAGATCATCAAAGAGATCTGCACCTTCCACAACCAAAAGCTCAAAACTGGAAGTCCAGGCATCCGGTAAAAGATCCAAGACAAAAGCATCAAGGGCTTATGGAAGCCAAAAGGATGAAGAGGAGACAGAATCAGATGAAGGAGTAAGAGAAGTAAAGAAACAGAAAAAGAAAGGATCCGGTAAGCCCTCCACAGGCCAAGACAAGGAGGAAATGGCAGAGGTAACTGTTGAAAAGCCCACTCTGTCACTAGAGAGCATAATCAAGTCGGTCACGGTGGATGGAAACCTTCAACCAATGACTGAATCCTATGATGACTTCAGTGAGGCAGACCAAAAGACTCTGCAGGAAGCCACAGTTAAATATCTGAACACATACAATAAGGCTTTCATTGAGATCATATCTCTCATTCCTAAAAGCCTAGAGAAGGAAATGGAAGTAAGAAAGAATAATGCTCATGCCAAAGATCTTGAGATCCGGGAGCAGATAGCTATTCAGCTATATCCTCAAATTGATCCCAAGACAATGAACATGATCTTCAAGGACTGCAGAGATGAGTTCAGAAGTAAAGCCAGGATGAATCAGCTCATGCTTGGTGAGACTGACAAAGTGGCACAAGAGACAGAAGAGATCCTCCGGAAGGCCTTCAAAAGGTTCAATCTTCCTGTTGTAGAGGACTTAGGTGCAGAAACAGCTGCTGATTTGGAATCTTCTGTTCCGGAAGAAGTGAGCCATGAACAGACAAGTGAGGACTTGGGACCCTCTGCTCCAGAAGAAGTGGCCCATGAACAAGCAAGCATCTCTCCTCCGGTTTCCCCTACAGTCTCCGGATCCAAAGAAGAAGAGCAATTGCAGGAGAAGGAAGCAGTGGTGACAGACAAAGAGGTTGACAGTTCTAAGACTGCAGAAGAAAAGAAACATCTGTCTCCGGCAAGAGACACTGCACAAACTGTTCAACAATTTTTGAGCAAAGAAACTCTAGAGATTGATGAACCGGAGCTTCTAAAAGGTCCATTTGATTTTGACTCTCTCTCTCCGGTACAAACAATGAAGATAGCTTCATTTGCAAATGCCAAGGCAAATGAAAAGCTCCTGAAGTCTCATATGGAAGACTGTGAGTTGATAGAGGCTGCTTCCGGAGTACTTGTAAAGATCATGCCATCAATCCAAGTAGATTCGACAGCCTCCACTTCCGGTAATCTAAAAACCTTAGTCAGCAGTATTGATACACATTTTAATTCTCTAGAAAAATCAGCTGAAGACAAGGTCCGGAAGGAATTTTTGGATAAGAGATTTTCTGAAATATTAGATTTAATCTCTAAGGATAGGAAGATTGTAAGCATTGGAATAAAGAGCTTAGAAAATGCTCTTAAGGATGGCGGTGACATCTACAAATTTTGTATATCTTGGTCAAAGGCAACAGCAGCAATTGACAAGAAAATAAAAGAGGAACAGGACAAGCTTCAAAGCTTATCTCAAAGTTTTGATCCTCTCTCTTCCTCTATAATAAATCAAGAATGTCAGACTATTGCAGTCTTGAATGAAATAAAGAATCTTGAGAAGGAGAGGAAGAACATTACCAACCGGATGGGAGAACTTAGAAGGATTATAGTCCCTAAGTTGGAAACTATGCATGAGGCCATCAGTGATGCCCAGACCACCGCCCATACAAAAGATCCGACAGATCTCAGGCGGGCAGAAGCTTTTGCATTTTTGTTGAGTGGTCACATTTCAATCTTGGACAGAATGAAGCTAAGTTGGGCTACTGAAATGGTTCAACTGCAGACATCCTTTGCAGACATTCTGCAGTATATGTGAGTATGTAAATATGCGGCTATATATAGAAAATTTTTGAAAATTTTGGTGTGCGGACCCTACCCTTTGCCATTGATGTCAAAGGGGGAGTGAGGAGCAGTGAAAAATGAGGAATCCAACTCAGGGGGAGTTCCGGAAATTGTATATAAAGACAGAGCATCAGCAAAGGGGGAGCATAGTGTAAACACTTAGTTATTTTTCACTAAGTGTTGCCATCAATGCCAAAGGGGGAGATTGTTGGCAAGAGACACTATATGGATTCATGGTTGTTGTCATTGATGGCAACAAAGGTCATCCCACATATCCGCAAGTCATGATATGTCTCTACCGGAAGTCAGATTGAAGATTGTTGTGGTCCGGTGAACAAGAACAGAGCATGTGGCAAGGTCCGACAGATTGGTCCGGTTCCCTCAGAGGAAGTGTCTTGGTGCAGTGCGGATCTGGGGAAGTCAAGAGGACTATCTTGAGTGGTATATTCCAAGGATTTAGCCTCCGGAGTTGGACAAGGAAAAAGATATGAATAGTTGAGTACCGGATTCCTGAGAGACAGTGAAAACAGAGGAAGAACTGACTGACAGAGTATCAGACTACTTTCCGGATGTGTTACAGATGATGATAAAGGTTGCGGAGGCATGAATCATGTTTGGCCGACATAATTGATGATATCTACAAGTATATACTTGATCCGCATTGCTTGGTGAGCAAGGATTCAGCCGACAGAACTAAGTTTGTAAGAAACTAGACTGTTCCGGATGCCGACTAGAAAGGTGATGAAATTACTTGTGCGGATATATATAGAGGATGGATTTAGTTGTAAAGTGTGTGGTTGTGTGAAAAGGATATGGGAACAAGTCCAGAGTAGAGCAGAAGTAGCAAGAAGGATCCGGTATGTGAAAGGATAGCAGACTAAAGAACAGAGGAAAGATGAAGTGCAGCAGATCAGTATACTGAACCTAACCGGAACTGAACTCCAGCATATGCAGATGCTTCCAATCAGTTCAAGACTGTGATTCTTATCACTTTGTAAGACAGTGTGTCTTCTTGTAGGCAGTGAGCCTCTTGTGAGCAGTGTGCTCGGGCAGTGAGCCCTAATTGGCAAGTGCCATTTTTGTAATTTCCTATTCTTCTAACAGAGAATAATTCTTGGGTTAATCACCCCGTGGTTTTCTCCCTTAACAGGGTTTCCACGTCAAAAATACTGTGTCATGTGTTTCTTATTTCATGGTTAATGTTTTGTGTTTGATTTTATGCTGCTTCAATTAAGAGGAAAGTTCAATAAGGGAAATAATTAGGATAACTGATTCACCCCCCCCCTCTCAGTTATCAACAGATCCATCCCGTTGGCTATCATTCAGAGGCAACGCATCTTTTCCAAGATCTGGCCACAAATTATAACTTAAATCGAACCTGATATCCAATCCACAGGAAGATGAAGATGACCGGTAGCCAAGTGATCTTTGCAAACAATGAACACATTGGTGCGACCAAAACATAGAAACTCGATGCATATGAAAACAAGGCTGCCATAAGCGCCAACTGCATTGAGATATTTGCAGTATAGAAAAATAAGATAAATATAAAAGAATACAAGGAAGTTAAAATGTATTAGATGCAAATATTGTAACTGTTGATTGCAATGATTTGTACAGAAAGGCACTAAACCCATGTTAGATAGAGTCATGTTATATAAAGGAATCAAGTAAAGAGCCTATCGAAACACCTAAAAGAGAACCCTATATTTACTAGAGGTCTGGAACATGTTCTGTGCCTACAGTCTTCTAAGTGAACCCTTGAGACAGCTTTGATCGGTACACTCCCGATTTGTGGAAACTAAATGAGAACTAGTGCAAACTGCAAACCATTTGGAGTGCAATGGTTATAGGTAGCATACAAAATGAAATTGTTGGAATGGCCTTCGAAACTTCCAAGACAATGCGATTGGTAGATGTATAACCTGTTCAACCTGTGATGAGGGTGCGGATGTGTTTTCTTGGTGTCTGCAGATCACACATGATATAGTCTTAAAGTATCTACAGGGATACGGTTTCTTACTTTGGATCCCTAAAACGATAAAATATGGCTCACTTTCTCCTCTCAAACGTTTATGCAGAAATGGCAGATAAATAATTAAATCATAACAGAAAACTGTTTGAAATGTAATGGTTACAGAATAAGTATAAAACGGATTATCAAAGAGGCTTTAGAACTTTCAAGCAATGCAAATTGGAGGGGTAAAACCATCATTCATTCTAAAGAAACAAGGATAGAATAAAGAAGACATTAGAACCTGTATCCGTAGCTTAGATTCGATGCAGAATTCAATTCTTCAGTTGCAGAAAACTCGATCCTTCTTCTTCCTGCCCAATTCCCCCCTCCTTGCCTCTACAAACTTTTCTTTTATAACACAGTCCCTTCCATTTTCCAAGGAACTCAGCACGTGATCCCGTGCATCTCCCTTCTAAAAATATATTTTTATTTAATTTAATGATCCCAAGAGGTTACTCTTTTTTAAATATTAACACACAATTCTGACAACATTTAATTTCTTTATAGCTGACCAACCATATTGTAATTAATAAAGTTATAACATTACAACAATCTATAATAGTACAGCTATATATTAATTTATTTTATTAATTAAGTTGTAAATCACAAATTACGACATAACTTACAACTATTTTATTTATTTAAATATTTATTGCAAATAATATTATATTAAATAATACAAAATTTCTTACAATCTTTATTTAACAACTATACTTCTAATAAAATGATAATTTATTTACAACAATAATTAACACTATCGACCTAATACTCAATATTATCTTTTATCGATACATTTAATTATCAACATTATACTTTCAGTAATATGATTCTATTTAATGCACAATGATACCTTACACACTTAGACACCTTCTGACCTAGTTAGACTCCAAGGTGCAATATTACCTGTTTGCAAGTCATGATCGAAAGACAGACAATGACCAAAAGGATAAACTGACAACCAGACAACACTGACATGGGACCTCACGTTAACTCCAAACAACGAATCCATTGGCAAAGGCACGTTCAGACCTATAATTAGGTGGAGTCGATGCCTAGTCCCTGCATTCCTGCAACAACACACGGTTAAGCATAACAAAATATATATATCCACATGCAGTCCTGTAGTGAATGGAAATCGCAGTGGTGTAGGGTACTCGAGAGCGAGTAATACAACACTGTTCCATTCATGTTTATGAATAAACGATTAACTATGTTGAACAAGGTATCTGATATTAATCAACAACATAAAACATTCAATCCTCTTACAATCCAATATCACAATTAACATCAAAACATTTGTAACATCTAGTTTATTTATCAAATTGTAAAGCATAAAACCACAAAATCCAACATCAACCGCTGTTATCATAATGATCAGGTCCATAATGAATTAACAAGATAACAAGAGATCCATCATCTACGGTCTAAGATACTGTCATAAAGTCTAATACTACTAAGCAAGCATCAATCTGATAGACGACGAGTTGAGGGGCACTACAAATGATATATTAATGATTTCAGGATTTTTACATGATGTTATATTGACTTATAAAGCCATACATTCCCATGAATAAACTACGCCAACTTATTATGGGAATAACTCCCCAAAAATTAACTTCTAATTAATTTATTACTAACCTATTTACCAAACTAAATTACGAGAAAGTAACTTACAAAACAACTAACATTTGTTTTATTTACTAACATAAATTGTTTAATCTAACTATGTAAACCTTATTATTCTAGCATCCCCCCTTAAGGTTTACATTTAATAAAACCAACATTCCCCCCTTTATTACATTATCTCAAACAAAGGATGGAACACTGCAAGGACCGAACACAACAACCCTTTTGGAGACATTGATGAAGCACCTTCACCAATCCTCCTCGCTCACCCAGGAAACACCAGATTGATGCCATCGATCTCCTGACTGTAGAACCTACAAACATCTACACAACATGAGAACATAAAGTGTTGCCAACCTCCTTGCACAATGAGACAACAACTTTCATCTAAAAGTCCACATCTCCTCCGAGTGTGTCAAAATGTCTCCTCCAGTACTGCACATGAGAGAACAACTCTCCTCTGAGAGTTCACATCTCCTCCGAGTGTGTCAATATCCCTCCTCTGCTATACAAAACCACTATGAATACACTAATCCCACCTGTTTCAGAGATTACACTATCCAAAAACTTCCACAAACTTCCAAGCCCCCCTTGCTCCATAAAGGGACACATATCAAAAAACGGTTGCTCCTCATGCAATGAATCATCCCTGAATGAGAAGCTAGCTCGAGATGACAAAAAACCTCCTGCCTCCAGTGCCTTCTACCTTCAATATCACTGTGTTACACTCTATCCATCTGATGTCTCATTTTTCTCTCTGACAGGATGATCATGTGTATTTGAAAACTCTATTAGGTGTAACATGTATGACCCAAGACTACAAGCATAGGGTGATAAAGACTTCATTTCAAAGTGTTGGAGTCAACAATAATACACTATTACAATACTATTAACTCAAAATTAAAACATCTCTACTCTTATAATCTTTTCTACAAGGTTTAGAACTTTGTCGCTACTTATAACTTTTCAAACATGCCAGTAAAAGTTTCCAAATAGACCCATGCTAGTAAAATGGTTGTGAGGTATCTGATAGTCTCTCACATTTGAATGCCTTTTGCTTGCTCCGATTGATGGAATTTTGAAAATGAATGCATTATATATTGATTATTACAAATTTCTACCACTAATGGAGATGATGAGTGGGCACGCTAGCACTGGAAAGATGAACAAGGAAAATGCAATGATCATAACCGCTTATAACTACCTGTATGGCATATATCAATGCTCTTTATACCCACACTTCAGGTAATAGTAAATATGCATTCATAAGGATTTGTATTGTGTAGAAAATGAGTTTCTACGCTCAGAAATATATAATGCGTAGCAAGTGGCTTAGTACTTTTTTCACGTCCTCATTTTTCAACGCTATTCATTCCTTGTTTTACCCAACACATTCAAACTACTTATGAAATAATATTAATATTTGATAAGATATTGTCTTGAACTTCCACCAAACTTTCGCACTTGACATACAAGTAAATTGAAACACTATTCTACTGGGATACACGTATACAGAAATAAGTCTGCACCAAATCAGGAGTGTGCTTCTATTTAATGACCAACAACCGCTTAGAAAAAACACATGTGGTTTCCTTCTGCATACACCCTTCCTTTGTGTGACTTGCAACTCACAGGCACAAGAATTTTTTAAGCTCCAATACCATGTTGAAATGGTGAGCACAAAATATAGAAATTTAGATCAACCCATTTGCACAGCAAAATATGAAATGATATATTAATGATTTCAAAATTTTTACATGATGTTATATTGGCTTATAAATCCATACATTCCCGTGAATTCCCATGAATAAACTACCCCAACTTATTATGGGAATAACTCCCCAAAAGCTAACTTCTAATTAATTTATTACTAACCTATTTACCAAACTAACTTACGAGAAAGTAACTTACAAAACAACTAACCTTTATTTTATTTACTAACATAAATTGTTTAATCTAACTATGTAAACCTTATTATTCTAACATATAGATATTTACAAAAAAAATTAACTAACTTGTGTCAAAGTTCCAAGGGCAAGGCAGGGACCCAAACCTAGACTACCACTGAAGATCATGAATTATAATGATGAAAGCCTTTTGCGAAGTGATTTACTAGTAAAGATTTCCCCCTCAGCCAAGGACTAAAAAGTATTTTTGTAGTCTTAGGTAGTAGAAAGACACCAAGATAAGTACCCTTTGTAGAGAAGAACAACAATTGCTTTATATTAAGGCTTTTAGTAATTTACCTTGATCTTCTAGATGAAAAGATGAAATTCACAAACATGTAAATTGCTAAAACTGCTCTCATTACTCTCATTAACAAAAGATGCTCAATTTAGGCAGTATGCAAATTTGTTTTGCATCCACTAAAAGAGAAATTAGATAAGGTAAACTAACTTGTATTGACTTCATCTCCACCCATATGTTGAAATTTGAATTTGAAGACCTTGGAGAAATTTGCAAAGAATCAATTGTGTTACAAATCTAGAAATTTTGTTACATGTTTTAGTAATTATTTTAGCATAAAGAATATAATATAACCTGGAGCAAGAAAAATAGTTGAGTCTATCATCTGAATCTAATGAAACCAAACAAGAAGTTATAAAAAAAACCTTCAATTTGTTATGTAGCATGCCTTACAATTTAAATGCACATATTGATGTACTACAATGAACTATGAAAAAAGTTTACCCATATATAGTATAGCTTTTTCTCGAAAGATAGAATACAGAATCTTACCTAGAAAGCATCCATTCGATTAAAGAAATTCCTCATCACTATATGACCAAATTCAATTTTTGTTGCTCATGAAATAAAACTATAAGAAACTTTTAAATCTAATCAAACATGACCTAAAGATCCATAACTTTAAACTAAATGTTTTACATGTCTTCACAACTAACAATAAATTTAAATCCCAATAGCTACACCATATGAAATTATACAATATCTTGTCCAAAAAATAAAAACACCAGAGAAGTTCAAAAGACCAATCAACTAGAGAAGTTTTGAGATCTAATAGAGCTCAAGTTCAGATGGCTATTCTTAAATATCATCCATTTCAATAGTCAAAGGTCAATTTTGAACAATAAAAATAGGACAGATATTTACCACTTTTATTGTGAATGAAGTGTAAAATTATTAGTGACTATTTAACCATTGGAATGAATAATATTTAAATAGAGTGAATTCAGACAATCACCATTAACTTTATTCACCTCCAAAGTTGTTGTAATAACTTCCAAATTTCAACCAACCTTTTGGTCATATGCTCCAAAGTCCAAACTAAAAACTCTTAAATTCATGTCTAACTACAACTTCTATAAAATTGTGCTCCAAATGTGGTAAGTTTCTTAAACATTAAAAAAGTTGCCACACTAAGCTAGTTTGATTTTGTTGTATAGCCTCCCTAGATTACTTTGCTTCCAATTTATGTTGGAATTTAATTATCAGTCAGTACATTCATTACACCCTACCCTTGCATCAGTTTTCGGGATCTCCTCAAATCTTCCCTAGCAGAGGCAAATTAAAAAACTGAGCAGCAGCTCTGCATTGTATGAAATTTTGAATGTATTTTGAAAAGGCAAATATAAATATATATTTCTGTTTTGTTTCTTTTGTCTGGTCTCTCTTTTGTGTGTTTGTTTTATCTGCTATCCACTTTGTTGTAGCATTAGTTTTAGGACAACAAACAAACCCCTCGTGCCTACCAACAAGTGGTATCAAAGCCCTATTCTTTTGGGTAGTTAGAATTGTTTATGGGTATTTTGTATAAGCCCTAGATTATCTACGCATTAATAGTCTTCTCCAAACTGAGAAGCATGGCAGGGACAACAAAGGATGGTAGTAGCCACTGAATTTTGATGGACAGAAGTATGATATTTGGGCTAAGAAGATGAAAACTATTTTGGTTGGTTGTTTTTAGCCCATGAGTTACCTACTATATTCTTGTTCCTTTTCTATTTGATAGACTTCATTGATATATATTCTCTATACTTTGTATAAGGTTCTAAGGTCCTCTCAAAACCCACCCTTTACCCTCAATTTTAAAAAAAGGGTCTAACCTACTATACAAGTTAGTGAAAGCCAACCTATTGTAGAAATCAATGAGAGCTGGCCTAATTTTTCCTAAACGAAGGTGGACTAATTTTACCATAGCAAATAAAACTATATGTGCAGAGTTAATCTTTTCTCTTTTTCCTCGTTCAGTATGCAATAGACTTCTAGATCAATGTTGAACAATAGGATGACAAACAAAAGAGTAAAATAAATGGAACAGATACCATAGAAAAATGCAATCAAGCAACACCTAGGGAAGAGTGGAAGTTCATGAATGGCTCAATTAGTATAAATATGCCTCTAGTTGTGGCTCAACCATTGTAAACTTCCATTCAAAATGAATATTGGCAAAGTATGCTTTAAGTTATGCCTTGGCAAAGCCACTAAACAAGGCTAAGTTAATGTAAAATTTTGCCAAATGGCAAGGTTGGCACAATTTTCGCCTTGCCTTGAAAAGATGGTTAGTGGCAAAGTTGCCATGGGCGCACGCTTAGGCTAGTAGAACAATTGGATATTTGTGTTAAATTCAGAAAAGGGTGGCACTTATTTGTTGGAAATTCAAATCTAGAGTACATACTCCACCTACCCACTACCCCATCAGAGATTTCTTTGGGATCTCTCTCTTGCCGCACTGACCAAGGAGTTAATGCCATTCAATTGGCACTGAAGACATAATTCATTGGTGGCCAGTTTCATTATTCCTGGTAGGTAATTTTAAATTTGTTTTGAGCGGCATAATTTTTTGGAGGTTAGAGAAGAGACAAAAAGGAGGGAATATTTTAAATGTAAGACAAAAAGTTAGAAGAAAGATAGAGAGGCAGAAGAGGAAGTTGCAGAAGTAGCATCAGTATAGAATGTTTTGTGAACATCAGTTCTGAGAAGATTTGTGTGTGTCTGCAGGGAGCAGTAGATAGCTCTAGTTTTGTTGTGGGTTTGTGTGCAGCTCCAGATTGCTGCAAATTATGTTTGTAATCTTGTAGTTTCATGTTTTGAAATCATTTGTAAATGCTATTTTTTTAATTTAATAGAGCAAACAAAAGTTTGCAAGACCACTTGTGTGTCTCCTTTGCTTTCTATTTTTGTTATTCCACATTTTATTTGTGTATGGGATTTGAAATTCCATCAGATTGGTATCAGAGCCAGAAGGCCATAAGTCTTGAGTGAGTTGGGCATTTGTTTTCTGGGTGTTTAAATTTTGTTTGATAGGAGACATGGCTGGAGAAGAGAGTAAGAGTTGGCAACAACCACCACAATTTAATGGACAAAACTATGATGTTTGGGCAAAGAAAATGAAGACCATAATGGTTGCAAATGATTTATGGGAGCTTGTGTGTAATGGGTTCAATGATGTGACTGACCCAGATGCGTATGCAGCCCTCACAAACAACCAGAAGACCTAGCTGAAGGAGACAAGGAGGAAAGATGCAAAAGCATTGAGTCTGATTGAAGCAGCCTTGACAGAGGCTATTTTCCCTAGAATAGCAACAGCTAACTATGCAAAAGAAGCATGGGAAATATTGCAAAACAGTTACAAGGGAATTGACAAAGTCAGATTAGTGAAACTCCAGCTGCTTAGGAGAGATTTTGAGACCCTGCAGATGAAGGATAGCGAGTCCATTTCAGATTTTCACATAAGGGTTTCCACCTTGGTTAATCAATTGAGGATAAATGGGGAAACCATGGATGAGCAAAGGATTATAGAGAAAATCCTTAGAAGTTTACCCCTAGATTTGACCTAATAGTTATTACCATAGAAGAGACCAAAGACCTCTCAAAAATGGCACTTGATGAGCTAATGGGTTTCTTGCAAACCCATGAGCAGTACCTAAATAGGTCTGCAAATTCTTCCCATGAGAAAGCTTTCAAAGCTCAAGCCAACTCAAGAGGTAGAGGGAGAGGTAGAAACAGCTTCAAACGAAGCTCAAGAGGCAGAGGTAAAGGTAGATCTGGACATGGAAGTGTTGGAGAAGATAGCTCAGGATGAGCACACAGCTAAGAGGGAGCAAGTAGTTCTCAGTTCTAAAGCATTTGACAAGTTTAAAGTGTTTAAGGCCCAGGATGAAAAGGAGAGTGGACATTTCATCAAGGTCTTAAGGCCAGATAGAGGGGGAGAGTATACCTCCAATCAGTTTATGAATTTTTTCAAGCAACATGGCATTAAGAAGGAGCTAACAACAGCCTATACTCCGCAGCAAAATGGAGTGGTTGTGAGAAAAAATAGAACCATTGTGGAGATGGCAAGAAGTATGCTCAAGGCCAAGAGACTCCCAAATGAATATTGGGCTGAAGCCATAGCAACAACAATATATTTGATAAATAGAAGTCCTACAAAGGCAGTTCTTGACAAGATTCCACAAGAAGCATGGACAAAATATAAGTGGACGATTGAGCACTTGAGAGTGTTTGGGTGTGTGGCATATGCACTTCTGCCAAAAGAAAAGAGGCAAAAGTTGGATGACAAGGGTGAGAAGTGTATCTTCATGGGCTATAGTGAAGAGTCCAAAGCCTACATGTTGTATAACCCAGTCACCAAGAAAATAGTTATTAGCAGAGATGTGGAGTTCTTAGAGAATGAGTCATGGGATGGCTTGATAGATACTGATAGCTCCAGACAGCTCCTGACAACACTGATTGATGAAGAAAAGGAGCATGAAGTGCAGCAAGATGATGTTATGGAGCCTCGTAGATAACTCTAGAGAGCTCCTAACACAGACCATAGACAGGCATAGAGTTATGTACACAGAACTCCAAATAGCTCCAGACCACTCCAGACATAGACAGAGAGCTCTAGACAGCTCAATACAGGGTCTGCACAGCAAGCAGCAGTAGTAGTGAGAGTTCAGACCCCACTCTCACCTCCCCAATGCCAAGAAAGAACAAGAGTCTAAGGGAGATATACCAAAATGAAAGGTATGATGAAGAGTTTGATGAAAGTATGAATTTTGCATTATTTTCTCATAGTGATCCAATTTATTTTGAGGATGATGTGAAAGAAAAGAAGTGGTGTGAAGCCATGGATGAGGAGATAGATGCAATAAAGAGGAATAAAACATGGGAGCTAATTGATTTGCCTCCCAACAAACAAGTCATTGGAGTGAAATGGGTCTATAAGACCAAGAGCAATGCCGATGGAAGAATAGAAAGGCATAAGGTAAGATTACTTGTCAAGTGGTACAAATAGAAGTTTGGGAGAGATTATGATGAAACATATGCTCCAGTTGCAAGGATGGAAACCATACGGGCAGTTATAGCAATTACAGCCCAACATAAATGGAAGGTGTATCAAATGGACATGAAGTCCGCCTTCTTGAATGGAGTGTTGAAGGAGGAAGTGTATGTGGAGCAGCCACCTGGTTATGAAGTTTTGGATCAAGAAAACAAGGTATACAGGCTGAAGAAACCTCTTTATGGGCTGAAGCAAGCACCATGGGCATGGTATAGCAGGATTGACTCATATTTGTTGAATAATGGCTTTAGCAAAAGTAATGGTGAGCCCACTCTTTACATCAAGACAGTTGATGGTAAGATTTTAATTGTTGTCTTGTAAGTTGATGATTTAGTTTTTAATGGAGATGATGATTTCCTTGTTGTTTTTCTTAAAGAAGCCATGAAAAGAGAATTTGAAATGATAGACTTAGGTCCCTTGAGGTATTTTCTAGGCTTAGAAGTAAAACAAATGCATGATGGTATATTTATCTCTCAAGCAAAGTATGCAGCATAGATTT
Organism: Cunninghamia lanceolata; assembly: GCA_027924645.1. Lineage (NCBI taxonomy): Eukaryota > Viridiplantae > Streptophyta > Pinopsida > Cupressales > Cupressaceae > Cunninghamia > Cunninghamia lanceolata. The sequence goes on from BSBN01001435.1 coordinate 3,070,743, forward strand.
TGAAGAGGTTTAGGATGCAAGATAGCAAACCTGCACCCACACCAATAGCTACAATTCTAAAGTTGAGCAAGGAGGACATCAACAATAATGTGGACCCAACCCTCTACAAGAGTATGGTTGGAAGTCTGATGTATTTGACTGCTACTAGGCCTGATATAATGCATAATGTAAGTCTGATTTCTAGATTTATGGAGACTCCAAAAGAGTCACATTGGCAAGCGGGTAAAAGAATCCTAAGATATGTGAATGGAACCAAAGGATATGCCATTTTGTATAGTGCAACAAATGTTTTTGGGCTGGTTGGTTACACAGACAGTGATTCGGCAGGTAGTGTAGACGACAAGAAGAGCACATCTAGATATGTGTTTCACTTGGGATTGGGAGTTATTTCATGGGCTTCCAAGAAACAACCTGTAGTTTCCCTATCTATAGTTGAGCCTGAGTATATAGCAGCTAATGCAGCAGTATCCCAAGCTATTTGGCTAAGGAGGACCTTAGCAGATCTGAAGGAAGAACAAAAGGATGGAACAACTATATTTTGTGACAATGTTTCAACAATTGCTTTGACAAAGAATCCAGTTTTTCATGGAAGAAGAAAACACATTTATATCAGGTATCATTTCATAAGATAATTAGTTGAGAATGGTGAAATCAAAATGAAATTTTGCAGGTCTAAACAGTAGCTTGCAGACATTTTTACCAAACCATTAAGCAAGGAGAACTTTGAACACCTTAGATAGCTTAGGCATTGTGGATAGCTCTAGTTTCAGTTCTGGAAAGAAAAATTCAGATAGCTCCAGACAACTGCAGATAGCTCCCAAGACATAGAATGAAAGAGGTATGTGGCTCTAGATTTAGGGGGAGTGTTGGAAATTCAAATCTGGAGTACATACTCCACCTACCCACTACCCCGTCAGAGATTTCTTTGGGATCTCTCTCCTATCGCACTGACCAAGGAGTTAATGCCATTTAATTGGCACTGCAGATAGAATTCATTGGTGGCTAATTTCATTATTGCTGGTAGATAATTTTAAATTTGTTTTGAGAGGTAGAATTTTTTGGAGGTTAGAGAAGAGACAAAAAGTAGGGAATGTTTTAAATGTAAGACAGAAAGTTAGAAGAAAGATAGAGAGGCAAAAGAGGAAGTTGCAGAAGTAGCAGCAGTAGAGAATGTTTTGTGAACATCAGTTCTAAGAAAATTTGTGTGTGTCTGCAAGGAGTAGCAGATAGCTCCAGTTTTGTTGTGGGTTTGTGTGCAACTTCAGATTGCTGCAAATCATGTTTGTAATCTTGTAGTTTCATGTTTTGAAATCATTTGTAAATGTTATTTTTCTGATTTAATAGAACAAACAAAAGTTTGCAAGACCAGTTGTGTGTCTCCTTTGCTTTCTATTTTTGTTATTCCGCATTTTATTTGTGTATGGGATTTGAAATTCCATCATTATCCTCCTAGCATGTGCCAAACTTGTTTTAGCTCAACAAAATTCATCCCAAGGCACACCCATCATAATCTGTCGTCCCAAATTCTAAAAAATCTAGTGCCACATTGAAGAAAGCTAGTTGGCTAGGTTTAAATTGGCACCACAACTGAATAGTGTCAGTTGAGATGAGAGAGCAAAATGCTAGTTTTAAAGCTCTAAACTTAATGTTCTTTTCTACAATTACAATTTAAGGTGCAATCCTACTAAAAATAATTCTCCCTTAGATTTCCAATAAAAACCACACTCCATTATTAGTGTTGTTGCAGGTCTACATGCGACTTTTAGCACCATAGTAGGATACTTTCAAAAGTCCTAGTAGCGTGGAAAGACACAATTGTTATTGGTAAAGGCTTTAATATTTTTTAAAGAAAGTAGAGGTGTATAATATGCTTTCTATGTTAATTTATGAGAGGAGTTATGTGCAAAATTCAATTGAGCATACAATTACAACGAAATAAACACAAAAGCAATATAACATAACATAGTTATTTACATGGGAAAACCCTTTTGGACAAAAAACTCCACACTTCAAAGAAACTCAATGTATTGTTTAGTAATAAAATTATTACAATAGACTTATAGATTCTAAGCCTTTACAACATTATCATAACAAGAGGTCTAGAGAAATTTTGATAGCAAAAAAGCACCTACAAAAATCACTATAAAACTTCCATCTCAAGCGCTCAATAAATAGGAGAGGCAATACATGAAACTATAAAATGGTAATTAGAAAGAAATTCAAGCTAAAACCCACCCAAAATGTGGTGCTCAAATCACTATTTCAAATAGAAATGCTCAAATCCTAAGATGAGTCCATAGTCTAAAAAGAGCATATATCTTACACTTGTCATAAGCTCATCATAATCCATTCACCAACTTGGGCAATTCATTTTGGGTCCATTGTATCCATCCAAATATGCCTTATGTTGTGTTATATCAAGTGTAATAAGTTGGTTAGTAAGTGTAACTCCCTATTACAACTCTTTTATATGTCATAGTTGCTGTCACATTTTCAATATGGGAGCTTCCAGAAGCCATAACTTTTGATTTGAGAAGTTGATTCAGCCCATCTTTTTAAAATTGAAGATATTGAAGAACTTTGTCACTATAACCACCTTCTTTATTCTAAGTCCACTTCAACATTTCTAAGGGTAAAAAATAACCTCTATAGCCCTAATAATTATATTTTTGTATTCTATAGCCCAGATTTTACATTTTTTTCTTAAGACTAGGTTGTAAGGTTGAGACATATTTAATAACATTCTCCCTCTTATCAAACAACTTGCATGAGCAAAGGGAATGCCGATATTGTCAACTATCTACTAGGGGTTGAGAGGCACATAATTATTGAACCATCTAAACTTGTCTATGTTGATTGGCTTTGTTAATGTATTTGCAACATTCTACAAAGTGACAAATTTCTCTAGCACCACCATCCCATCCTCTCCCATGTTATGAAAAATGGTAGTGGATATCTATGTTCTTCATGCTGACATAAAAGTTCAAGTTCTTTGCCATACTTATGGCACTCTAACTATCATAGAGAGCATCGATAACTTTTTGTCTTAGTCCCACATCTGAGCATAATCTCTTAAGTTAGATGGCCTCATTATAAGCATGAGTTTTTACCATGTCCCAAGCCTTTGTAGTGGACAAAGCAACCACAACCTATTGATTACTCATCCAACTAATAGTGCAACCTTATAAATTGAACACATGTCCACTAGTGGATCTTTTGTTGTTAATGTCTCCTAACTAATCTAAATCCACAAATCTATGAATATCCACTAAGTGCTAGTTCCCTGTAGAATCACCATGATAACAAATAGAGTACTTGGAGGTACACCACAAATATCTAAAGACCCTCTTAATTTCATTCTAATAATTTCATCCAAGATTAATCATGAATCAACTAAAGACTCTCACTACTTGGGCAATGTTTGATCTTGTACAAACTATAGCATACATCAAACACCCACTAACACTAGCATAAGACACTTTAGTTATGTCATCCATCTCACTAGGTGTAGATGAACACTACTCTCTATATAAGTTAGTCCCGACTGAAATAGGAACACTTAATGGTTTGCAAACTAGCATGCTAGGTAGTATGGTTGAGGAGATTATTAGAGAATATGCAACAAATATAGAATGGTCCCACCATGTTGTATTGTGATAACCAGAGTACTATACAAATATAAATGAGTAAGAATCTAGTGTTTTATAGAAAGACTAAGTATATTCAAAATCAAAACCACTATATTAGAGGGTTGGTTTAGCAAGGATTGGTTGATATTGTATACTGACCCGTAGAGGATTAGACAGCTGATGTATTCACAAAGCCCCTTACTTGTGACCGGTTTCAAAAACTTTGAGATTTGCTTCGAGTTCCTCCAATGGTTATTATGGAGGAGAATGAAAGAATAATAAGCCATTATTTTATTTTTAATTAGCTGGTAGTTTTTTTATTAAGTCAAAAGTTAGGTAGCAGTTATTTTTTCAGTTTATATGTCTTATAAATATTATGATCCTCTCTCAAATAAATATACTGAAGTTTTGTGCCTTGCATATCTTTGTGTCGTGTTGAAGTTCTAAAAATCATTGGTTACTTTTTGCTGCCATTCCTTCAATCTGTGGCAATGCCTCTCAATCATTTCTACTCGTCCTCTCCCTTCTTTGATTCGAATGTGTCTACCTTGTTAAAACAATGAAAATATTGACCATCATGCATGATATAAACATTTTTATGGGAAACATGGCATGGTTTGAAATACCTGTTTTAAAGAAGGGTATATCCGTTGAAGATAAAAGGCTGCAACACTAGGCAGCCATTGTTTTGATTTCTACCTATACATATTGGAAAAAGACTTGTAAATAAAGTATTAACCTTAACTATCACAAAGTTATGGAAATGAAAATGAAAATCTAATAATTTTTCACAAGACAAATGACAGCTATTAACACCAACATATTTGAGCACAAGAATATACTTCTAGAAACAATGATAATTAAATGTACATGACCTGAACAAAAATGAAATCATTTGACTTTTATGTTAGATCTTCTGAATGAGAAAAGCTACGACACAAAAACAATGGTACATGAATACATATAAGGCAATCAACATTGCTTGAGGGAAACATTACCTGATAGAATACTGTCAATAACCGGGAATGTAAATTTCTTAGAAACATCAAGTGGTTGTTCACAACGAGAGGAAGGCCACAGTTGTGGATACCCAATACCCCTACAGGAAACCAAGATATTTTCATTAGACTATATAAATTATCGTCTGAGTTTCTTCAATGTTAACCAGGAATTACCATTCTCACAATGATGTAGGGAAAATCATAAACACATACATATAACAACATTAGTTCAGAAACATCTTCTACATAGAAAAGAGTAAAAGGATGACTGTAGAGAAGTTTATATGTTTACCATGTTTCTAAACATGGGCGACCACACAATATATCATAAAACTCTTCTAGGCTACCACATTAATGGAGGGAAGGGAGAAAAATAGTTTGCGAGAAACTATTTATTTTATTCAACACACAACAAAAAGGTAAAGAATTGGTTGCAGATAACCGACACAAAACAACTAACACAAAACTGAAATGCAAACAAATAAAATATTTACAATTAGTGTAGAAAATTATTGTATCTTCCAACACTTCCCCCTAATTTCTACCATTAATTGTGTCAACATTTACAATACCCAAATTTTTTCCTAAATATTCAAAATTCTCTTTTGCTAAAGCCTTGGTAAATATGTCTACTAATTGATCTTTGGATCTGCAAAACTCGAAATTGATTTCTCCATTTTTCGCCAACTCTCCATCTCTCTGTCTATAAATCATCAATATGAATTCTCCAGCTAAATCTGTCATACAAATACTGACAAAGATACCTTGAAATGATTATCTTCCATATAACTATGAGAAGACTTATGCCTATACAACACTTTAAACATAGTTGAAACATATTTCCAAGTTGATGCATCAATCCATCCCAAACTCGTTTGCATGCAACCTATCATATATTCCTCTTTCCATTGTTTATTCAAACACATTTTCTCACCATGATTCTTCAATCCACAAATAGTACAATGATGAAGATCCCATCATGTTTCATTCCTATGTCCTAACCTATAACAATAAGAACACTTATTTTATTAAGTGACTTGTCTTTACCTGTAACATAATTTGTATTTTATTTTCCTCTATATCCAAGACCTCTATTCCTTGGCCTCACGTTTGGTTCAATTGGCTCTATAGTTCCTTGTCCATGTTCTCCTAAACCTTTTCTTCATAACCCATTCTTTTCATCATCTCGAAGCCAACATTTTGTGAACAACTTCTTGTATCATTACCACCACTACTAGAAAACAATGTAGATTCAATTATTTTGTTATCTTCAATCTTACACAAATCATTTGTATCACATAGAACATCACAAAGTAATGGTTTAGTCCTTAGGCATTCATATTTTTTGATACATGTTGCAAGTGATTGATCTAACTGATTAATTTGTTCTACAAGGGATTGATCTAACTGATTAATCTATTCTTTCAACCTATATATTTCATCTTTTTGTGAACTATTTTCTTTTTCTAATCTCTTCTAGTTTTCTTCCAAATATTCATTCCTGTTTTTAACCTTGTTATGCAATTTCAACTCTTATTCTAACTCTTCATTTTTCTCTTTAACTTTCTCCAATTCTTTTTCTAGAACTTCATTTTCACATAAATATTCATATCTATTCTTTTCTAATTCCTTTATACTTTCCATCGATTCTTTATTATCCTTTTTCACTTTCATCAATTCTTCATTAACTTTTTAGTAATTCTTCTTCCAGAAATTATTTTTCAACCATCAAATTTTCATTTTCTTTCTTAAATTTTTTACCAATTTTTTTCCATTTTGAAATAATTGTCTTACCTCGTGCTGCTATACTTACAAATCATTCTGCTACTGCAATATAGGTGACTTCACATGCCTTCACTCCTTTTGCAATGTCTTTCTTTCTTTGATGGCTTCCGCCTTTTGTGATATTAATTATATTACCTCTCCAACAATCTGCCTTAATTTGTGACTTCAACTTCTTTTTGACTCACAAATTTCAAAATATTCTTCTTTTCCATCATACACCAAAAAAATATATATATATACTTTGTAACCAAATAAACTATTCACAAATTCTGAAGAAAAATTTTAAAACTTTTCTTTTACAAACTCCTCCCATGTACTTTCCCTCTGCTTTTCAATTTTTAATTTTAAAGTAGTATGCACTTTTTTTTTTATTTTCTCTTTTCACACACCAAAAAACCTGGCAAACCAGCTATTCTTTCTTCACAAATCCTCTTGTGACTTAAAAATTCACTCTAATTTGATACATACCTACAGTTGTTTGTCTTCTTTCCATAGCATCCAGTAATCCTTTCTCCAATACAATGATCCAGATAAATAATTTCTAGCAATTCCTTTACAAATTTGGCAGCAGCTTTATCTAATGTACTTTTTTCTGTCTTGAACAATCTCTCTGTCTTTCTCTGGAAATTTCTCCTTGCAATTTCTTTTGTCTCAGATCTGCAGCTCCTCATTTCCTACGACTCTTTGTTCAACACCTTTCTTTGATCTAGGCAATTTTAGCATTGACAATGTCAACTTCCATCTTATTTTTGACAACTTCCTTTGAATATCTGATGCAGGGACATCGTGTCCCTATCAAGTTTTGTCTTGATTAGTAACTAGTTTAAGCTTCATTTGTTGATGTCTCTCTGGATTAAATTGTGAACGCCCTAAATGTTATGCAATTGAAACCTCTTATTAATCTCTTATTAATTAATCGAGTTAGTTAAGTAGTTTCTGACAGTTCCTAGAGCCTCCATCTAAAAATGGTTTGAGGGGAGGTTGAAAAACTGCAACAACAGGAAGAAACAAAATGGAAGGGAAAAGAATGATCCCACACAATGAAGAATGAAGGGAGGAAGATCGTGAGTTGGACAATGCAAAGGAGAAGCATGCAGGAGACAAGATAATCGAAGAAGATATTAAGGAAGGGTGACATCAAAGCAGGTGATGAAGATTAAACTGGGAAAGAAGTTATAGTGTGAAGAAGACCTGTAGCAAAGGAGAAACGGGATTAGAGAATGCATTATGCTGTATATGATTCGTAATTATCTCATTTCTTTGTACTACTTGTCACAGCCTCATTTTGAACGAGTCAATAATCTATTAATGTTAAATGAATGATTGACTTAGTCACCTAAAAAGAAGAGTTTATTAAAAATAGGACGAGGAGTTATGTTTCGTGGAGTAGAAGGAAGAAAAAACCAGATATCTAGAAGGAGATTTTGGGGGGGGGGGAGAAAGTCAAGGTGTTCAGGACTTTCCATCATCCACCGAAATAAAAAGGGGAGGAGGCATGGCAGAGAAGGAAGAAAAGAAAGAAGAAGAGAGGAGGCTAGGTGCAGACCAGAGGCAAGTAGATTAGCTTGCCCTGCAATCATGGTGATTCATTAGACTGCATATTATCAAGCAGTTTTTGTACGTGTCTGTGCTGTTACATTTCTGCATACTTATACTTGCAAATTACATCTTAACCCCCCCTCCGTTTTCTTTGATGTATGTCCATGCCCTGCTCCAAAGCTCCCACGTAGGCATAGGCAGGGAAGGCGTAACTTTACATCTGCAAATTTCATTTGTTTTGGAAGTTTCTAACTCCTTTTCAACTAACCCATTTCGTGCACTTCCTGCAATTCGTAGCCATCCATGAGACAACATTTCTTTGAGGGATTTTGTCAAACAGTAGACGTGCTTTGTCTTTGAATTTTGTCAAACAGTAGACGTGTCTTCCCTTTGGATTTTGTCAAACGGTTGACTTGCCTTGTCTGTGCATTCCCCATTTTGCAGTCATGTCGACCAGAGCATTTCCAACTATAATACCTGACGAAAATTCCTCGTTCCTTTATTCTTTGATGCCCTGTTCGAAAACTCCATTCTAGCGTACGCAGGGAGAACACTAGTAAAGGTTATGGATTTGGCTTTACGCCTGCCAATTCCATCTGCTTGAAAGATTCTAAAGCCTTTTCAACGACTCCATTCTGTGCACGTCCTGCAATCGTTGCAGTCCATGATACAACACTTCTTTGATGGATTTTGTCAAACAGTTAGAGTGCCTCAACTATGTTTCCTCACTTTGCATCTATAATATCTGACAAAAATCCCCCTTCCGTTCTGTTTTGCCGGAAGTCCATACCCTGTTCCTCAGCGCCCATTTTGGCATACCTAGGGAGGATGCTGGAAAATGTTGCAGTCTGGTTTTACACTTTCCAATCGCTTCTGCTTGAGGGGTTTTAAAGCCTTTTTAACAAATCCATTTTTATGCTTACCCTGTGATCAATATGGTCTATGAGACCATACTTCTTTTAGGTATTTTGTCAAACAGTTCACATACCTTGTCTTGTTGAGACATGGACCAGTTAGGACTCGAACCTAGGACCTTCCATTCGCTGCTGGAGTGCTCTACCACTGAGCTACTAGCCCCTCTTGGACTAGTCCATCGTCGGTCCGGGTGTGGCTTATTTCCAACACCAACACCCCTCCTTAAGTCACACCTTTCGTGTGCTTGGGGCTCCTAGCCTGAGCCTGGCTCTGATTCCATGTTGAGACATGGACCAACTAGGACTCAAACCTAGGACCTTTCATTCGCTGCTGGAGTGCTCTACCACTGAGCTATTAGCCCTCTTGGACTAGTCCATTGTCGGTTCGAGTGTGGCTTATTTCCAACACCAACATGTCTATGCTGCTACGTTTTGCGTTCATGTCTACCAGGGAACTTGCAATTCAACATCTGATTTCCCCCTTCTGTTATGCTTTCATAGATGTCCAGGCTTCATTATTTCCGCATGGCAATCGACACATACTTGAAGGTTCTTAACAAATAGTTCTGACTCCTTACCATTGTTCTTCGCCATTAATATATGTTCATTTAAGAAGCTCCATTTATTTATGTTTGGAAGCTATTGCTTCGAGCATGACAATTGTTTCTAACATTGTAAACACTATTTCAAGACAAGCTTACAAATTAGAGCAATTGATAACACATTTATAAATGGATCGTGTCAATAAAATAAATAGGTAATTATAACATGTAGAACAATACTTTGACTAAAGATGTATAAGAATTGGGAAGTGTAGCTTTAAAGGTAATGAGTCTCACTATATATTCTAGGGATTGACTAACATAAATACTAAATACATAAAGTACATATTTTAAAATAGAAATTAGAGATCTTGATCATAAAAGTTATGTTATTTATTTTGAATTATCTTGGACCACCTTGTTCTAGAAAGACAATATCAATAACATGCTCTATGGTTGCATGGGAGTAAATTTTCTCCAATTGGTTTATTGATGAGTATTTTTCTTATAGAGTTTGTGTACAAAATTATATTCAATTCTTATAATCCACTTATGATAAAAACTATTGTATACAAACATTTGTTTTTTTTTATGAACTATATTATACTAGTCATAAGCAAAATTCCATGGATTATAATGTTTGAGGTCAATTCTCATTAAAAAAAATGAATTGACTAAGTTTAATAAGAAAATGTATAAATCAAATTAGTTAATTAAACACTAATGTGTTAAAACCTTTATGTGCAACCTTTTCTTCTAGGGAGGTTAGTACTGTTAACTATTTTGGTTCCCAAAGGCTAGTCAATATTCTCGAAGAGAATGGGTCTCCTAATCATTATAAAGAAACATTTTAATTTTCTCTACTAAGAAGGTCCAACCTCATAGGGACTAATCTCTCTCTTTATATGCACTCATCCTCACCCTTCTTAGATTGAAAATAACTATAGTTTCATATGTAGCAAAGAAATAATCTAATAGTCTCAACCTCACTCATCCACTCTCTTTATATGAAGTTTCATATGTAGCAGGGATTAATACTCTAATAGTTGTTCCACGGTAGCAGAGAAATAATCAAAGATCACATTGGTGATCAATGAATCAAGAGGTTATAGTACAACCTTGTCATAATATTAGGGACAAAGGAACTCTATATAAAGACTAATAACACCTAAGGAAGTTAGACCTATAATATTATAAGAAGGAATTAGAAATAATTCAAAGAATACGAATACAGAAGAACTATTATAATATCTTATTGTATCTTGTAGCTCCACTCTTAAAGTTAGATCACTACTCTTGAATCAGGGAAATTAGTATGATAATAATATTTCTTTTATATCATCAACATGAGTCAACTAATTCTATAGAATTGATTTTTCTTCCAATTGTGAAAATGCAAGAAATGAGTAAAAGTTTCTTGAGTTGCTCTCAAAAAGACTTATTGGAAACTCAGTATTTATAACATATCCTATATCCTTCATGATATCAAAGAACATAGAATTTTGGTGTCTATTAACTACCAAGAATTCTTTTATTCCTACTAGCAAAAGTTCATTTTTTCTGTAAACCATTTAAAATCTAGGTGATAACCCTTGAAGGGAATTATTTTATATTAAGGATAACTTAGTGTAGTTGAGGACTTGAACACATTATTTCTATAATCATGAGAAATTTAGATAAGGTGGATGGTTTAAAGGCTCAACATACGTGAGAACTGAAATATGTTTCATCATTGTTAGACATTATAGTATACCTTAATACATTAATCGAACTTTGAGTTGGGTTGCATTAAAAATCAAGAATGTTATGATGTATAATCAATTGTGCCATTTATAATAATAATTACGTTTTCCCTAAATGGGTTTTGAGTCCCTCCTATTATCTCTTAGTTTTCAAGTGTTATTGATTTTGTATAATTATGTATCAAATCTACTATCTTAGACATACTTATAAGTGTATTAGCCATGATGTTGGCTATTAAAAGTAAAGTATAAGCTCCTTATTGAACGACTTAAATCTATGGAACAATTAGAGAATGAATCATGATTTCTTAAATATAAATTTGTTGGACTAAGACCTTGTCATATGTTATAAGATTAAAGTAAGAATCACAATTGGAAATAAATCATGATTGTCAAACCTTAAGGGATACCAGGAGGTACAAATAGAAAAATTAGTAATTTAGAACAACTTCATTTGTCTCAATTAAGATATCAAAGATTTATCCAATATGACTTATGAAAAGAAGTAAAGCTTGTTTGACTAATAATGCTAACATTTAGAAAAGTTTTAGTCAAGAAAGTTATTGAGATTTAAATATCGTAAATTCCTATCTGCTTTCCAATGTAAGTAAGTTGAATGCTTTTGCAAGGAATTGATCCTCATACTAAACTTTTGAACAATGTTTGTGTTTAACAATTTAATTAACAATAATCCTTGGTATTCTACTAGATCGTTAGATACTTTATTGATTAAGTATTTTTCACATCTTATGCTTTTGAATCGAATAAGTATTATTATGAGTTCATAGATTATAAATATGGTCAGGGTTGTGAAGAGATCTAATGTCTCAAGTTACTATTTGGAACCTCATTCATTCGTTGGTTTTGTTCATCGGCAAGGTTTGAACTATCGGTGAACTTTTGACTTGTTCTACCGATGGATAGTGTCTCTCCGATAGTTGCTTGGTCATCGACCACACTAGAGCTTTGACAGACTTTGTTAATGCTACATCGATTGCTTTGCTCTCACCGATGGTAGTGAGCTATATGGTAGACTTTCTGTATCAGTGGGAGTGAGGAGTCTTTTGGCGATCTACAAGGTTTCACCGATGAAGGGCTAGCTATCGGGTTGACATGCTCTATCGGTTTGGATTGGTCTTGCTTCTCTAATCGATATGTGTCATACTAATGTGATATGTCTATCGGCATAAGGTTGGTCATCGGCTAAGCCTATAGCAGTTACTCCGATGGTCTTCTATTACTCTGATGAAGGATGAAGGCTTGGGCATCGGTGGGACAAGGAACCATCGGTGTGGATGGTGGAGTGGTCTCAGATGGCTCTGGCTATTCCAATGAGGTTTAGACTGGCATCGTCGGTAACAAAATTGCTGATGATAGTCTTACTGAGTGTTCGTGTATGTAAACTGGGATATCAAAAGTGAACTGGTGAATGTGGGACTAAAGGTCTCACATGAATATGAATAGTTATGTGACGGTTGGAAGATAGAGACACTGGGCAGTTGGAACGAACCGTTAGGGCAGAAGTTCAAAACGGTTTTGCTCTTGTAGACTGAAGATATACAGTTTTGGTGAGGTCGTCAGAAGTTGATGATGAGATTCGATCAAATTGTTCATTCTGTAGATGTACAGAGGAAGTGAACTATGTGTATGATTTGAGAATCAATACCTAAGCAAGAAGGCTGGGATCTTTATTGTAACCTTTCTAAGCTTTCTATAAATAAAGATTGTCTCTCTTGTGGTGGTGGAGTTTTTACCCGAAAGGGTTTTCCCACGTACATCTGGTGTTCTTCTCTATTATCTTGTATGTTTATTCTGTATTTTCTGGTGTGTTTATCTTTGTATTTGAATTAAACATTACCTTTCTTGATTATCCCCTTTGAATTAACATTAGGGAAGCTGTATTCCACACCTCTGCTTTCCTTACAAGTGATATTAGAGCTTGGCCAGTTGTGTTATCCTTGTTGGTAGGTTGGGTTTTTTGTGTTAGTTCTGTGAGTGGGAGTTCTGTAGAGGTCTATTTTGTTAAATAAGATGGCAAGTGCATCAGGAAGAGTAGACATTGAAAAGTTTAATGGCACAAACTTTGAGTTGTGGAAGCTTAAGGTTGAAGATTTACTGGTCGACAGAGATCTTTGGGTTCCTATGTCAGGGACTAAACCTTTAGGCATGAAGCAAGAAGACTGGGACCTGGCAGATAGGAAAGCTAGAGGACTGATAAGATTAAGTTTAGCAAATTTTGTTCTATTGAACGTCCATGAGGAGAAGACTACAATCGCTTTGTGGAAGAAGTTGGGAGATATTTATCAGGGCAAGTCCTTGGTGAATAAAATTTTCCTCAGAAAGAAGTTGTACTCTCTGAAGAAGCATTTGTAGCAGACCATCTGAACTCATTTAATATGATTGTTGCACAATTGACTTCTGTAGGCATAAAAATAGAAGAGGAGGACCGATGTATGCTTCTGTTGTGTTCCTTACCTGAGTCATGGGATCATCTTGTGATGGCTATTGGAAGTACAACATCCACATTTAAAACTGAAGAAGTTGTTGCTTCACTATTATTTGAAGAGATGCGGAGGAAATCTTTTGAGATGGCCAAAGAGGCCCTATCCGTTCGAGGTAGATCAAAGGAAAGAGGCAAGAAGAAAGACAAGAAGTCTAAGTCCAAATCAGAGGGGAGATCAAAATCTCCTGGCAAAAAGTCCAAGGTGAAGTGCTGGAATTGTGGGTAGAAAGGACACATCAAAAAAGACTGCAAAGAGGAGAAAAAGAAGAAGAAGAAGAACTTCTCTGACACTGATTCTTCTCAGAGTGATGTTGATGCTTTCATTGCTGCCTTGGCAACACCTAAATCTAAAGATGTATGGATGGTGGATTCAGGAGCATCTTTTCATATGACATCTCACAGAGAATGGCTCACTAAGTATGAACCGTATGCTGGTGGGAAGGTGTTCCTAGCAAGTGATTCGACACTGGAAATTGTTGGCCGAGGAAGAGTCAGAATTTAGTTCCTTGATGGCAGAATAAAGGGAATGAATGGAGTATTACACATACTAGGTCTAGCTCAAAATTTACTTTCTGTTAGTAAGCTCAATGATGTTGGAGTGCAAGTTACTTTTGTGAATGGTGGCTGTAAGATGACTAGAGGTTCTATTGTACTGGCAAAGGGTGAACGCATTGGAACTTTGTATAGGTTAGATGCTAAACCAGTGTGCTGTAATAATGTCTCTGTAAAATCTGAAAAAGCTACTATTGTAACACATGATGCAAACTCTATGGAAGTTAAGCTTCCTGCAAAGAAAATAATGCTCTGGCATCATAGACTTGGTCACATAGGTTAAAAAGATTTAAAAACCTTGAAAAACAAAAACCTGGTAGATGGGTTGATTGATTGTAATCTGGAGTTCGATTTCTATGAACATTGCATATATGGAAAACATAACCATGTTTCTTTTTACTCTAGTTCTCATAAATCTTCTGGTGTTCTGGACTATGTACATTCTGATGTTTTTGGTCCAGTTGATGTTCCTTCTCTGTCTAAATCAAGATACTACGTATCGTTTATTGATGATTGTTCGAGGAGGGCATTTGTATAATTTTTGAAAAATAAATCTGAAGTGTTTAGTCGGTTTAAAGAATTTAAAAATCTTGTGGAAAATCAGACTAGTAGAAAAATAAAATGTTTGAGAATGGATAATGGTGGTGAATATTGCAATGCAGATTTTGATAAATATTGTATTGATCATGGAATAAAAAGGCATAAGACTACATCTTATACTCCACAGCAAAATGGAGTTGCTGAAAGGTTGAATCGATCATTGATGGAGAAAGCAAGAAGTATGTTGAGTTATGTTGGTCTTGAACAAAGGTTCTAGGCTAAGGCAATTGCTACAACTTGTTACTTGCTGAATTGTTCTCCCACTTTAGCATTGGTTGATAAGATGCCTATGGAAGCACGGTCTAGAAAGAAGCCCTCTCTAAGACATCTTTGTGTCTTTGGCTGTGAGGCATATGCTCATATTCCTGAGGTAAAAAGATCTAAGATGGATTACAAAGCAGTCAAATGTATCTTTATTGGCTATGGAGTCGGTGTTAAAGGGTACAAGCATTGGAATCCTGAAACTGAAAAAGTAATTTACAGCAGGAATGTAATTTTCAGAGAGCTAAAATCTTTGGTTATTGATCCTCATCCAAAGAAGACAGAAGAGAAGAAAGAAAAGAGTGTTGTTAATATTCCTCTGACCCCTGTAAAAGAGGAACAATAAGCACCAAGTGTAGATGATTCAAAAGTGAGTTCGAGTAGCTCTGAGGATTCAGATCCAAAGCAAGAACTTGAACCTGCACCTCAGCCGTTGAGGAGGTCTACATGTGAAAGAAGACAACCGGATAGGTATGGATTTTCAGTACTTGATTCGAGTTGTGCCTATGCTTTGCTTATTGATACTGATGAACCTAGGACTATAAAAGAAGCTATGGGTAAGTGCAGGAAGATGGGGGGCCAAAAAGGGGTCTTAAGTGGCCACTTTTTTTTTGAAATCAGGAAATACTGGCCTTGGATGAGAAATTGAGCATAGTTACACTCAAAATTTGGAGATGCAACCAAAACAATGTTCATAGTTCTCGGAGTCTACTTTCTAAACTACTATTTTTTTTTTTTAAATGGCATTGATTAAGGGGTTCAAAAGAGGGAGCCACAGAAATTGGTGTTATTTCTATCAAAAAAACATAACATAACATGTTTTGTGGCTCCCTCAAAAGGTCAACTTTTTTTTGGTATTTTTAAAATCACTTCAGTGAGAAATTAGCTAATAGCATGTAGTTTATGCCTGATTTTTCTGATAATTTTTTGATGAATATTTAATTTTTTGCTAATTTTCAAAGTGGACACATCCTAAAAAATAGAATTTTGGCCATGCTACCCCTATAAATTTTGAAAACTAATGGAAAATCATTTTTTTTCTTTTTTTAATATTTGTAGAATGGAGTCTAGTTTCTAAATATGTAATTTTTTTAAAATTTGAATGAATAGTTAATTTACAATGAAAAAAAGACCAAATAGTGGTTTTTGCCCAAAAACGGACACACAAACAAAAAAAATTAAAGATGAAAGGCTTAACATAGTTAAAATGTGCAAAAAATCACATCGTCAAATAGCTAAGAGAAAGCCTAACATTACCCAGGTGTTCGATTTGTTTGACCTTGAAACACGTGTAAATCTGAGGGTTAGCATGAACAAAATTATGTGAAATCTTGAACAATATGGAAAAACACATCTGTGACTGTTCATAAGGCACTCCAAGCCTTTGGATTGGAAATCCAAAACAAATCCCAAGCCTTGGGATTCCTAAAGCAAGACATAACGCGAGCGCATTATAACGCGCTCACATTATGTTTTACTTTGCATTTTTCCTTTCCCGCAAGTCTATTGTTTGTCATGTTTGACATAATGCGAGCACGTTATAACGCACTCGCGTTATCTTCCCCTTAAAATTTTTTATGTTCAAGGCTATTAATCATGAGGGTTAAGGGATAAGGGATAGGGTTGTAGGGTTTAGGGATAAGGGATTAGGGTTTAAGGTATAGTATCGAGCCCGTTGAGGGTCTAGGAATAGGGATAGCATTTAGGGTTTAGGGATGAGGGATTAGAGTTGAGGGATGACGGATTAGGGTTGAGGGATTAGGGTTGAAGGATTAGGGTTTCGGGATGAGGGCTTAGAGTTGAGGGATGATGGATTAGGGTTTAGGGATGAGGGATTAGAGTTGATGGATGACAGATTAGGGTTGAGGGATTAGGGTTTAGGGATGAGGGATTAGAGTTGAGGGATAATGGATTAGGGTTAAGGGATTAGGGTTTAGGGATAAGGTTTAGGGTTAGGGTTGAGGGATTAGGGTTTAAGATATAGTGTTGAGGGTTTAGGGATAGGGTTTAGGGTTGAGGGATTAGAGTGAAGGGTTGAGGGATTAGGATTTGACATTGAGGGTTGAGGGTTGAGGGTTTAGGATTTAGGGTTTAGGGATAGGGTTGAGGGTCGAGGGATCATAGTTAAGAGTTGAGGGATTAGGGTTTGACATTGAGGGTTGAGGGTTGAGGTTCAAGAGTCAAGGGTTTAGGTATAGGGTTGAGGGTCGAGAGATTAGGGTTAAAGTAGAGTGTGGAGGGTGTAAGGATTAGGGATAGGGTTGGAGGGTTTAGGGATAAGGGATTAGGGTTTAAGGTATAGTATCGAGTCTGTTGAGGGTTTAGGAATAGGGATAGCATTTAGGGTTTAGGGATGAGGGATTAGAGTTGAGGGATGATGGATTAGGGTTGAGGGATTAGGGTTTAGGGATAAGGTTTAGGATTAAGGGATTAGGGTTTAAGGTATAGTGTTGAGGGTTGAGGGTTTAGGGATAGGGTTTAAGGTTGACAGATTAGGGTTTAGGGTTGACGGATTAGCATTTAATGTCAAGGTTAGGGTTAGAGTGTTGAGGGTAGAGGAATTAGGGATAGGGTTTAGGGTTGAAGGTTTACAGATTAAGGGTTGAGGCTTTAGGGATGAGGGTTTAAGGCTTAAGATATAGTGTCAAGTGTTGAGGGTGTAGGGATAGGGTTTAATTTTTAAGGGTTAAGGGTTGAGGGATAGGGATTAGGGTTTAAGGTATAGTGTTGAGGGTTGATGGTTTAGGGATAGGGTTTAGGTTTGAGGGATTAGGGTTTAGGGTTGATGAATTAGGGTTTAATGTTGAGAGTTGAGGGTTGAGGGTTGAGGGTTGAGATTGAGGGATAGGGTTAATGGTCAAGGGAATTAGGGTTAAATAAGAGTGTTGAGGGTAGAGGGATTAGGGGTTAAGGTATAGTATCGATCCTGTTGAGGGTCTAGGAATAGGGATAGTATTTAGGGTTTAGGGATGAGGGATTAGAGTTGAGGGATGACAGATGACGGATTAGGGTTGAGGGTTAAGGGATTAGGGTTTAGGGATAAGGTTTAGGGTTGAGGGATTAAAGTGAAGGGTTGAGGGATTAGGATTTGACATTGAGGGTTGAGGGTTTAGGGTTTAGGGTTTAGGGATAGGGGTGAGGGTCGAGGGATCAGAGTTAAGGGTTGAGGGATTAGGGTTTGACGTTGAGGGTTGAGGGTTGAGGTTCGAGGGTCAAGGGTTTAGGGATAGGGTTGAGGGTCGAGGGATTAGGGTTAAAGTAGAGTGTGGAGGGTATAAGGATTAGGGATAGGGTTGGAGGGTTTAGGGATAAGGGATTAGGGTTTAAGTTATAGTATCAATTCTGTTGAGGGTTTAGGAATAGGGATAGAATTGAAGGTTTAGGGACAAGGGATTAGAGTTGAGGGATGACAGATTAGGGTTGATGCTTGAGGGATTAGGGTTTAGGGATAAGGTTGAGGGTTGAGGGCTGAGGGATTAGGGTTTAAGGTATAGTGTTGAGGGTTTAGGGATAGGGTTTAGGGTTGAGGGATTAGAGTGAAGGGTTGAGGGATTAGGATTTGATGTTGAGGGTTGAGGGTTTAGGGATAGGGTTGAGGGTCGAGGGATCAGAGTTAAGGGTTGAGGGATTAGGGTTTGACGTTGAGGGTTGAGGGTTGAGGTTCAAGGGTCAAGGGTTTAGGGATAGGGTTGAGGGTCGAGGGATTAGGGTTAAAGTAGAGTGTGAAGGGTATAAGGATTAGGGATAGGGTTGGAGGGTTTAGGGATAAGGGATTAGGGTTTCAGGTATAGTATCGAGTTTGTTGAGGGTTTGAGAATAGGGATAGCATTTAGGGTTTAGGGATGAGGGATTAGAGTTGAGGGGTGATGGATTAGGGTTGAGGGTTAAGGGATTAGGGTTTAGGGATAAGGTTTAGGGTTGAGGTTTGAGGGATTAGGGTTTAAGGTATAGTGTTGAGGGTTGAGGGTTTAGGGTTGACATATTAGGGTTTAGGGTTGACAGATTAGCATTTAATGTCGAGGTTAGGGTAAGAGTGTCAAGGGTAGAGGGATTAGGGATAGGGTTTAGGGTTGAAGATTTAAGGATTGAGGGTTGAGGCTTTAGGGATGAGGGTTTAAGGCTTAAGATATAGTGTCAAGTGTTGAGGGTGTAGGGATCGGGTTTAAGTTTTAAGGGTTAAGGGTTGAGGGATAGGGATTAGGGTTTAAGGAATAGTGTTGAGGGTTGATGGTTTAGGGATAGGGTTTAGGTTTGAGGGATTAGGGTTTAGGGTTGATTAATTAGGGTTTAATGTTGAGAGTTGAGGGTTGAGGGTTGAGGGTTGAGACTTGAGGGTTGAGGTTGAGGGATAGGATTAATGGTTAAGGGATTAGGGTTAAATAAGAGTGTCGAGGATAAGGGATTAGGGTTTAAGGTATAGTATCAAGTATGTTGAGGGTTTAGGAATAGGGATAGTATTTAGGGTTTAGGGATGAGGGATTAGAGTTGAGGGATGATAGATTAGGGTTGAGGGTTGAGGGATTAGGGATAAGGTTTAGGGTTGAGGGATTAGGGTATAAGGTATAGTGTTGAGGGTTTAGGGATAGGGTTTAGGGTTGAGGGATTAGGATTTGACGTTGAGGGTTGAGGGTTTAGGGTTTAGGGTTTAGGGATAGGGTTGAGGGTCGAGGGATCAGAGTTAAGGGTTTAATGTTGAGAGTTGAGGGTTGAGGGTTGAGGTTGAGGGATAGGGTTAATGGTCAAGGGATTAGGGTTAAATAAGAGTGTCGAGGATAAGGGATTAGGGTTTAAGTTATAGTATCGAGTCTGTTGAGGGTTTACGAATAGGGATAGCATTTAGGGTTTAGGGATGCGAGATTAGAGTTGAGGGGTGATGGATTAGGGTTAAGGGATTAGGGTTTAGGAATAAGGTTTAGGGTTGAGGGTTTAGGGAAAGAGATGTGATCAATGCAAAGAATGTGATCAATCTATAGTAGGACAAAATGTGAGCATGTTATAATGCGAGCACGTTATAATGCGCTCGTGTTTTGTCTTGCTATTGAAATGGTAAAAAAGTGTTGACCCCCATGATCCAGGCCCACATGCTCTATTTTCTTACTGATTCTGTGCGTGCTCTGACAAAAAAGAAGTGCTTTCATGTTGTTGGGAAGTTCACATGCACATTTGACACATTGTACCATCTTTGCATGATCTTCCACCACCTTTTCTGCTTTGCCAACTTGAGAAGGAGGAAATAACATAGTTTTCACACCATGTTTGATATATATCTATTCAAGTTTCAATTTTTGTAGTGTTGCAATGTTAATTGTGATTCAATTTTAGGAATTTAACATAATAGATTGGTTAATAGTATTGTTGTTAGTAATGATATTTGAGTGTTATTCAATTTAACATTGAAAAGGAAGCAAGTGGTGAAAAACTCAAAGTGTTGAGGAGTTTGATGCAAGAAGATAAAAACACTACATAATTGGGTACTCTCTCCATTCAAATCTTTATTTTTTAGGTATGTCAAGTCTTTACATGCATGTTCTTTACATTTTCCTTACTTCAGATTGAATTACTTTATCATGCTTTATCATACATGTTTAAAATAGACACATTCCCAATCAAGAAAGCAGCCTACAATTTCACATGATGCCATGTATATTTTCTACACTTGGGCTCTTTAATAATTATGTGTAATAAACAAACCTTAACATACCATGATGCCAAACTATACAAGAATAAATCCTTACAACATAAAAAAATACAATCCCACTATTATCTTGTATTCATTTCTTAGGAACTAATATTGGTCTCTTTATCATGCTACAGACAAATTCTCTGTCATGCCGAGGAAACGATCAAAAATTAAACCAACACAGGAAGAGATAGAAGATAAGAATGTAAAGAAAACAGTGGCTATGAGGGAACTTCGTGAGAAGAGGAAATTGGACACGATAAATGAAGACATACCAATTGAAGAGGAACCACAACCATCACAAAGAGATATGGTATTGGCGGCACAAAGAGAACGAATGCAAAAACTTTGTGGTACAAGAGATTTGAATACCATAGTTGGAGACACGTCCTCCACCACAAGTCAACATGTAGGGACACCATCTACCACATCTCAAGTTGAGAGTACATCATCACTCACATGTGATGAAGGAGGTACGCCATCATTCCCACTTCAACCTCGAGGTATGTCATCTATTCCATCTTCTATCGAAGGTATGCCATCTAAGCCATCTCATTTAAATATTGATGAAATTCCTAATGTTGAGATGAATTTACCTAACTTAACACCACCTAGAATTTTGCATAGAAAGCCAAAGTACTTGATTGATATTGATAAGAATATTTTGCAGCCAATGGAAGGTAAGATTCCAAAATGCACTTGTAGAAGATATGCTAATAAGATTTGGAGATTGTTCTTTGAAAAATTAAATGAGACTGTAAGATGTCAACTATTCATTGAAATGATGCGAAGTATAAAGTATAGGTCTATCATGAAGATTCTTGGGTTGAGAACATCAGAGGCTTCAAGTGAAAAATCTATTGTCAAGAATCTAATGAGTGCATATGAGAGTGTGGGTAACACCTCATGCACAAAAGATAGTAATGCAACACGGCGTGTGATTACATTGACTATAGCAAGTAGTCAAACGAGGAAAGCTCATCTCATAAGAAAGACAAGTCAAGAATTGAGAATTAATAGGAAAATTTTATCAAGAGGCATTGGAAGATGCCAAAGAATTGAGGACATTAATGCCAATGAATTATGGGCGTTCTTGGGGAGACTACCATGAAAAGATAAACCAATTGTTGAAGCATTGAGATCACTAATTGAAGACTTTTGGAAGAATTACACAAGGGTATCTCCAAATCAAAGGGATGTGGTAAGAAGGAGAATTGGTAGTCAGAACCACGAGCCACATCCAAAGCATTTTTTGGATGAGACTCAAACATAGTTTTATGGTAAATTTCTAGAGAAGTATCCTCAAATTAAAATTTGTTAAAGATATTTTGAATTGCTAAAACCTTTCTATGTTAAGATAAATCACACATGCACTACTTGTTGTAGATTACATATTGAATTTTCTAACCATTTTGATGCTTATAGGTCTATATGTTTAGATATGCATACTAACAATGATTTGCATGGTTGTGCCATATGTGCCCCACCAACATCTTCAAGAGACTTCATATCAAGAATTTTATGTGAAAGAGAGGAAGGTCAAATATTCTACAAGAAATTATGCTTGGATGGCACATGTCATCGTTGCGGTGGCTTGCAACATTTGCTAATATGTGAACATATGGAAATAACACATGCGGTTGGAAATGAACTAGTAGAGTTTGGTCAGTATAAAATAGTGGCATATAATACAAAAGATGGTAAAGAAGCAAAGAGGTGTGAATTAGTTATTGAAAAGATTCTAGTGTATCAGTTTATGCCTATATTTTGTGACAACATAGTGTATGAGTATGCAAGACATGCCCATAGAGCTCGATGGTTGGACTTGCACTTCAAGTTATGCAAGGACACATTTCTGGTTGGTAGCATTGTTTCAGTCATCGACTTTATAGAGAACTACAGTCTACAGCCACAGTGTGAGGTGCAATCACAATATTACAACTCCACACAGGTTTCTATATTTGTGCACATTGCATTCATTCATGCAAATGATAGTACAGAGGATGACAGAAAGATCATAAGGGAGTATAATTTCTATATTAGTGATGATCGGATGCATTCTACGGAGTTCGTGCAAGGTTGCTTTCAGGTGTTCTATAATGATTTGGCTAGAAGGCACATATCGTTCAGTCAGCATATCATATGGT
This sequence comes from Cunninghamia lanceolata, assembly GCA_027924645.1. Classification (NCBI taxonomy): domain Eukaryota; kingdom Viridiplantae; phylum Streptophyta; class Pinopsida; order Cupressales; family Cupressaceae; genus Cunninghamia; species Cunninghamia lanceolata. The sequence continues at coordinate 3,093,638 of BSBN01001435.1, forward strand.
CAGATAATTGTGCATCACAATTCAAGAACTTGCAGAATTTCTATTGGCTGAGTAGGAGGCATAATTTTATAGGTATTCTACATATGTGGAACTTTTGTGAGGCCGGGCATGGAAAGGGGGAGCATGATGGTACAAGAGCATGTATCAAAAGAGCCATAGCATGAGAAGAGTTAAAGTTGAAAGACAATGCAAAGTTGACAGATGCAAAATTGATTGTCAAGTGGTGTAATGCTTCCATGGGTCCAGGTAATGAAGGTAAGTCTTCAGTTCGTAGATTTTTTTGGTTGATAGATGATACTAACATTGCACCATATGAGGATTATTGTACACTGACAGGATTAAATGAGATGCACTCTTTCAGAAGCTCAATTGCAGGTTCATGGATTATCTATACACGAAAGATGTCAGCTTTTGTTCTTCCTGTACAATTCAAGTCTAGGATGAGTGCGAGTCAAAGGAGTGGGTTGACGAATGGCAGTTAAGTTATCTTAGCCCACTTGACATGTATCGAGCCCCAACGGTACTGGAACTAACACAGATGGAATCATCAGTTGACTTTGACCACATATCAGATTTAGTTCAACTAGGTAATATAGGGCACGTATATGCATCTAATTTCATCTAGTTCAACTAGGTAATGTCATCTTACTTTGTAGTGTTTTTGTAATGTTGACTAATTTCATCTAATTTGCTACACATATCAATGTAGGGCACGTATATGCAGTTATTGCAGATGAAGATAATGAAGAGGGAACAGATTATTACTTATGTCGTTGTGTTGAGGCCAAAAAGAAATTGGAAGCCCCTGTTACAGATGGAGAAAACATCAAATACCCTACAGGCTCAGTGGTTATTACTGGAACATGGCTTAGAAGGTACCCACATAAGAGTGTTAATATTTGGCTATTTCAAGACTTTGACACGCATCGAAAGATTCTTCATTACTCAAACCTTGTCGTGGTATCCAATATTCATTTGATAAAGTATCGGGGTAGACCTTTGAACAAAATATTATGGAAGGTGCGTGAGTTTGACCATGAAGCAATACTTGACACAATAAAGAGTAGAGCAGACCCAGATGGTTCATTGGATTAATTTTTAAGTATTCACATTGATTTTGTAAAGTCATGTTACCTTGAGTTGTAAGTATGCACATTAATTTGTAAGGTTTGTCTTTTTTTTATTTCCTCCTGCATTTTTTCACATATACACATTTTTACATCATCATGTTATGCATTTTTGGTGTCCTGCTCCTGATGCAACCAAACTCATAACTCACCCTACTTCCTCTAGACACCATTTGATGATCTCTCCAACACTCTGGATCTAGGGTGCCCAATCGTGATGATGACCTATATACCATTCTCCCAAGGTGCTCATAATGAATGAAAAGAAGACCAAGGGCGCCCAAGCTTAATAGACTTATTTCTTTCAATTTTGATGATCCAAACTCTTGCAATACGACATCCACATTCATGCCTTTAGATCTTCCTTCACATACAGGGTGCCAAATCAAGTCAGAAGGAGGCAGTGTAAAGTTGCAAAGGGGTGTAACTTTTGTCCTGCTCCTAATGTGACCAAACTGAGTATTCCAATGCATCCGGATGGGTACATTTACACTAGGCATGGTCATGTTTTTCACCCAAACATGTCGAAACAGTCTGAGCTACATTGTACCCACGATATCTCTAAAGAGTCCAAAGTGCAAAAAGGCAGCAATCTTTGACGAGATGTTACACAAAAACCGTGTCACTTAGAAATATTTTGTCTGAGGCAACACAATCACGTAGAGTGCCTCTACAATAACCTCTCTCAATTTTTTATATCTCTAAAGTATTTGCCCATGGTGAAAGGTTTTCTACTGCCCCAAAAATTGTCAGAAGGAGGTAGTGTAAAGTTGCAAAGGGGTGTAACTTTTGTCCTGCTCCTGATGCGACCAAACCGACTATTCCAACACATCTGGATGGGTACATTTACGCTAGGCATGGTCCTATTTTTCACCCAAACATGTCGAAACAGTCTGAGCTACATTGTACCCACGATATCCCTAAAGAGTCCAAAGTGCAAAAAGGCAGCAATCTTTGATGAGATGTTACTCAAAAATCGTGTCACTTAGAAATATTCTGTCTAAGGCAAAATGATCATGTAGTGTGCCTCTACAATAGCCTCTCTCAATTTTTTATATCTCTGAGGCATTTGCTCGTGGTGAAAGGTTTTCTGCTGCCCCAAAAATTGTCAGAAGGAGGCAATGTAAAGTTGCAAAGGGGTGTAACTTTCGTCCTACTCCTAATGCGACCAAACTGACTATTCCAACGCATCCGAATGGGTACATTTACTCTAGGCATGGTCATTTTTTTCACCCAAACATGTCGAAATAGTCTGAACTACATTGTACCAACAATACCCCTGAAGAGTCCAAAGTGCAAAAAGGTAGCAATCTTTCATGAGATGTTACTCAAAAACTGTGTCACTTAGAAACATTCCGTCTGAGGCAACGCGATCATGTAGAGTGCCTCTACAATAACCTGTCTTGGTTTTTTATATCTCTAAGACATTTGCTTGTGGTGAAAGGTTTTCTACTGCCCCAAAAATCATCAGAAGGAGGCAGTGTATTAAGTTAAGATGAAAGCCTATTCACTCTAGGCACCTGTTGTGACCAAATCACACATCACCCCATTGCAAATGGGGACCCCCTTCTTTTTTTGAGCTCCAGTGTGTTTGACTAAGCTTAGATGATGTCTTGGGGTTATTGCATGATGAGGTCAGTGGTGTTTGAGTTTTAGAGCTCTTTGATGACCTGATCCTAATAGTGGGTGCCTAGAGGAAGGAATGATTAAGGCGCACTTTGATAATCATTTCACCGTAGGTGAGCGCCTAGGTAGAATTTGGAGTGGAAGCCTCAAATAATACCTTAGATTACTAGATGCTTATTTTAGCTCAAATCATCATTATCTTGTGCCTAGATTTGGAGTCTAACTGCCTAGGGAGTCAAGGAGCATTTCATCATCTGGAGAATCCCAAACATGCGCCTTGAACAAGTGATGCTACAAGTGGTGAACAAAATGGGTGCCTTGAAGAATTGAGCCCTCCAAGACATCTTGCAATTGTCTAAAAGTCCAAAATTTACACAAGTGAGTTAAGGTTCAATTTTCCATCTCCAGAGCCTCCTTTGAGCACCTTAACATAGAGTGAATGTTTTAGTCTATGAAAGATTGCACCTAAAGAATATAAAAACCCCTTGAGTCACTAGGATGAACTATGTTAACAAAATGAACTTCATTGAGGGAGGCGCACTTGTGCATCTAGACAACTCCAGTTTAGTGCCTGAGAAAAAGCATGTTTAGATCCATAAGTTTGGGGAGTATTGAGTGAGGTAAGTCTTCATGAGCATATACAATGACTTAAATCCATCAATGATGAAGTAAACACTTATTTGAACTAAGGTGCAATTTCACTCCTCTACAATCATCTCCTGGCGCCTTGAAAGCTAAGTGTTTGAAACTATCATGATTTGCACCTAGATGAGGAAGTCTCTATAATGGGTTAAAGCCACTTGAACGGCAAGCATGAAGGGAGCGTCCAAACGTACCCAAGGAAGCGCCTAGAGGAATGGAAGTTGAGTTTGAAGATAGATGACCTTTCAAGTGCACTTGCCCTTGAGTGACAATTTGATTTAGCACCCTTATGTAAATTTAAATATGATCTAGCACTTTGAGGTTGAGTGGAGTAATCTTGGTGCCTTTGTGTGTTGTTTTATACCTTGATGAGCGCCTTGGAAGAATGGACATTTACTCACCCTTGAGCACCTTAGTTCCAGAGATTGAGTTCGAAGAGTAATACTCCTCAAAATGCCTTTATGAGAGCAATGAAACTAAGTAGCATAAGAGATGATAAGTGTAAGAGCTTAGGGACTCAAGGTGCATTGTAGGGTCAAGAACATCAAGTTTGTGCACCTGAGGGGAAAATCAAACTTCAAACACCTCATCAAATGGCGCCTTGGTAGAGGAGTTGCCAAAGACCTTAAAATTGAAAATTAGATAAAATAACTCACATTATGAGTTTAGGCGCCTTTCCAAGATCAAGCTTTCATATAGCGCCTTGAGTTGTTACTTTCATATTAGCACCCTAGCATAAAGAAGAAGTCCTCAAATGCGCTTTAAGGAGGAAGATTGGTGATGGGAGTAATTATGAGCGCCCTAGAGTGTTTGAAGTGGGAAGTAGTAAAGGATAGTGCCTTGAATGAGTTTGAGCGCCTCGAAGAGGATTGAGCACCTTCATAAATCAGAGGATTGAGCGCTTAAGGGATAATAGGATTATTTGAGACTATTGGTAAGTGTTTGGAATCATTAGAATTTTGAAAATAAGATAAAGACCCTAGGTGCTATCTCCTACTTGGAACATCACACATGGGAACATGGAAACTAGATTGATTGAAGGAATGATACTTTAGCGCCTTGAGGGTGAATGAGTCAAAATAACACTAAATTGGCGCCTAGTCCAATTGATTGAAATCATCTTGGGCACATTTTCTTGCTTTAGTTGGGTTAAACTTATTTTGGCACCTTGGTGAGAAGTTCTCTAGGTATGAGTTAGAACCATCAAAATAACAAAAACTTGCCAAGAAAGAGATAGGCATTTTTATGAAGTTTTTCCTCAATGTTGAGCACCTAGGAGGTAGATTGCTCAAGAGAGGGTTAGATACTCTATATTTCACTCTATTGTTGACTTGTCTAAAAATAATGGAAGCATAGAATTATCAACTTTTGAACCTTCAAACTCACTATTGGTGAGACAACACACCATCGGCAAGCTTAAAATTTCATCGGCCGATAGGCCGATGCCACCATGACTCCATTTGATTTCACTTCTAACAAACATCCCATCATTGACTCTTATCGGTCAGACAGACCACTATTGATCACTTTATATCCTTTCACACTGATGTCTTTGTCACTCCAATACAAGACTCTAAGTCCCTCGCCTATCGGTAGGACTTAATACCATCGGCACACTCAAAAACTCTTCTGCCGACACACCGATCTCACAAATGACAACCTTCGGACCACACCCGTCAGTGAGACTCCAAACATCAGTGAACTCTAATCTTGTTGGGCCGATACACCGATGGATTTCGACTGTCAATGTGACCCCCTTCATCAGTGAATCTCTCAACTGCTCTTCCGATACGCAAATGGGATTATCTTTTGATACACTTATTTCTTCGACTTCGAACCACACTCATCGGCAAGACAGACCACTATCAGTGAAGCCTAACCAAGGTCTGCCGATACGCCGATACGACCAACTCTTGACGTCGATACAAGGTTCTTTTGCAAGCAAAGGGTGCCTAGGCTTATGGGGCTCAATTTGATGTATTTATTGAAAGCTCAAGGTGAATTGATGCTTATTGAGAATGCCACTTAGTCCTTCATTTGCATTATAGGCACCATTTCCTATTGACTTATATCCTCCTCCTCATGCTAGGGTGCCATAATGAAGTGGTTTAGACAATAGGTGCGCTTCACTTACCAGAGGCTTGTTCTCCTTCCACCTTAGGCGCACTTTTATGGTGGAACAGGTGTCAATGGGCGCCTTGTCTTAAATGAATGCTCTCTCTAAGTTGGGCACCCTTTTGAGGCTTTATGAGTTGCAAATTGTGCCTTAACCCTTCATGCTTGTTGCTTAATGTTTGAATGTTTAAGAAAGTCTCCATTATGCACTCATCTTAATGACTTTTTCTCAAGGCACAATCATCCTAATGACTTGGATATTCATCCTAGTCTTTCAGGATATCAGGCTACTAGACTTAGTCATTTTCAGGATCTCAAACATAAAGAATAGCATGATGATTCATTTTTTTGTATTGCATATAGTTGACATTCTATGCTACTCATAAAGAATATTAATATTTTCTGTTCAATATGATGATTCATTTTTTTTTAAATACAACTTTTATCTTTTAGTTCCAAAATGAGGTTTAGGTGATACTTGAATAACAACAGCTAGCTTATTGGATCAACAAACATCCTATGTAATACAATTGGACTTTAAATATTTGAAGTAGCCATCTACAAATATCCATTCAAATGTGGATTTCTAATGTAAGTATGGACGCCATCAATAAAAAAGATTCGTATTAACCAAATATCCATATAGGCATACATCAATATCTGTCAATATAAGTATAACATATATACAAAATAGCCATATAGGCTTACAAGAATGCCATATAGGCATACAATGTCAACTATATACAATACAAAATATATGTCCACAAATGCTATATAGGCATACAACAAAGGAACACAATAAAAAGTCATTCCCCTATGGCTGGTGAAGAGAATAAATCACGAGCAGCCTTTGATCTTCTAGGGGATGGAGACGCACATGTGGGTGGTCAACTACAAACCCAAGGGCTACTCCTCCTATTTAGGTCTTCCTGCATCTTTACCTGTTACAATAAAAAGTATAGACATTAATATATAGAAATTACATGTTATAAAAAATGAAACATTTAACAAAATAATCACTTACCGCTAACATATAATCTATCTCCTCACTTGCCTCAATAGCAGGAATAGGCCTTGGTGATGTCATGTCCTATAGAAACCATCCAGATAGAAATTAAACTTCAAATCAATAATCTTTTGATTTTTCAAAAATAGACAACGATAACAATGAATGTAAATTGAAATTTACTTATGTCCCTCATACCCCTATCAATGCCATGGAGCTATGAATCGCAGAGGCCACACCCTACTCCATTGCCCTATGAACATGGGGAGGTGTCTCCGCAGCCTACATCATCTGGAAATAAAAACAACATTATTCAATTACGAAAACTATAATAGTGATGCAAATCATGGCTCCTAACATACACACACGTTCATCTAAACATGGAAGTACACACAATAAAGCACACAAGACACATACAAAAATTTAGTAAGTACAATTCATTCATTAAACTATTTATTTTATTACCTCCGTAAAGCTTTGAAGTCCACCACTGCTGGCAGGTGTTGCCGTGAAATCTACAGTATTAACCTATTCAACATCCAAAATCAGATATTAGAATACCATTCATATAACGATGCTATTCACATGTAATATTTATAATTGTTTACTAATTGGGTATGTGCAGGATCATGATGGGCCAAACTATACCTCTAAGTGGCAATGAAAATACAAAAAATCAGACTTTATCAAGTTCATGTGAAATTTTGAATGGATTATCTATAAAATTTGAAAAAGATGTAAGAATGAAATTTGTAGAGAATTGAATCTACTTTATAGGCTACTATTTTTAAATAAAAAAAAACTAAATTTACTTAGTGAAAATTGAATATTTCAATGAATAGCTATTAAATTTTTCAGAAAAAAATAAAAAGTAGGTGTCTGTCCAGCCAACCTAACTATGAGTAAATTTTTTTTTTTTTTTTGAAATTTTTAAAATAAGTAGAGGACTCATGTCTGGATGTGATGCATATTTATTTGAAATTTTTTTCTAATAAAATAATTAGTTATGATTTTTTTACTGTGACTTTTTTTAAAAAATAAAAAGTAATTTTCCAGCCAACCTAACTCGATAAAAAAAAATCAAAATTCAAAATTTTTTTTTAACCTATAGTCAGAAAAGCATAGAGTGTGACGCAGGTTTCGGATCTCAAAAAGGTGAAATGGTTTGAAAGTTATGGATGCTTTTCAATCAGTGTGTCCATCAGGATTTCAAAGACACGGTATATTGAAAATTATTAATAATTATTTAATAAAATGGTAACCAAATAAATCTTATATTTTTAGAAAGCTAACAATTTTTTCTATAAACCCTTTTCGTTTTATATATTTTGCATAAAAAAAAGTCGTCAGCACGAAGGGTGAAGTTCGAAGAAGAGACTGAAACATTAAAACATGTTACAATCCATTAAAAGTCAACAATCAAAACGGATATCTATCTTGCTTTGTACAAAAGCAAGACGGATATCTGTTTTGCTTTGGTAAAAGCAACTAGAAACAGATATCCATTCTGGAAATGGATATCCGTTCTGAAAACGGATATCCGTTCTAGAAACGGATATCTATTTTCAGAATGGATATCTGTTTTGTTGATCTATGAAAAATTTTGTGCCATTGGTTTTGGATGAAGAGAAGCAACATATTTTGTACCATTGGTATTGTTTCACTGAAGATACAATCCATGGGTATATCGTTTACATATGCGTGGACATTTCGTGTATATCCTGCTATTGTTTATCATGGTTGTAAATGGTGAATGTACATGTCAAAGGATACAAAGGTTGATCGGCCATATCGGGAAAATTGGGAAAAGATACGTTAGTTGACCGGTGATAACAAGTCATGTTATGTATAGGCTAAATCGAAGACATCAGACTAACAATAGTTATCGGAGAGACAAAATTCCATTGAGCTAACAACATTGATCTCACAGATCAAGTCATATCGGGGTGACAATCATTAAGTGTCACCGATGGGTTATTTATCGGCACATCGGAAGAACGGTTGAGAACTACACCGATGAGAGGGAGTCACACCGACAGAAGGAACATCGAAAAGAGATGGACTCTCGGAGGCAAGAAGAAAAGTGTCACCGATAGAGGCGATCTGGCTGATGGTGTAGTTCAGTGTTTATTGTTTTGGCGTGAGATACGATATCAGAAATCGAAGAGAATGTCTGACTGATGTAGAAGTCTTACTGATGACTAATGGATGGTAAACACATCGGGGAGAGTTATAACGTCAGAATGCAAGTAAAAAGTCTCACCGAGGGTATTGGTCTTACCGATAGACAAGGGTGGTGAATCTCACATCGGAGTAAGTGTGTATATATCCTGCAATCATCTTATTCCATGAGACCACATTTCTTTGAGGCATTTTTTCAAACAGTTCATGTGTCTTGTCTATGCTTCCACACTTTCTGTACATGTCTACTAGAGCATTTCTAACTAGAATATCTACAAAAATCCCACTTCCATTATGCTTTGATGAATGTCCATACCCTATTCCAAAGCTCCCATTTTGGTAGAGGTAGAGAGGATGCTGACAAAGGTTGCAGAATCTAGCTTTACACTTGCCAATTGCATTTGCTTGAAAATTTCTAAAGCCTTTTCAACAAACCCGTTTATGCATATCCTACAATAATAGTAGTCGAGGAGACCACATTTCTCCAACTAGACTTCTACCAATTCAGAAAATGTGTGCTTCTAGACAAGTGTTTGGTACAAGAAACATACCAATAGAGTGGTGGCCATAATTCTCCCTCAATTGGAATTAAAAGGTACCCTTTTTCCATCCGAAGGAGGTCTCTCCTTGTTATGCACTTTAAATCTCTCTTTTAGTTCTTTCAAGGGAAGGATTCCACCTTGGTTTGACCAGTTGAAAGCATTGAAGATACTTGACTTAAGAAGAAATGGACTAGAGGGTTCTATTCCCAAATCTCTTGCCAATTACTCACAACTTCACTGGAAAAGAATTTCACACAACAACTTGAAGGGGAGTATACTTGCAGAATTTGGTGGTCTGGGGAAGTTAGAACATCTTTGTTTGTCCTACAATCACATGAGCAGAAGCATTCCAAATTCTCTAGGAAACTGCATGTCTCTAATTGATTTGTCCCTTTACAATAACCATCTCACAAGTGCTCTATTCTCATGTCTTTACTTTGAAGGGAGCATGCTAATTACTTTGATCCATCCTCTTATACATATTGGAGAACAACGGAGGAGTCACACCGACAGCATAAGCCTGAGCGATGGATTCTACACATCGGCGACAGGTCCCACATTGGGCTAACAAATTTGAAGGTTACCGATAATGATAAGTCTGGCTGACAATAGAGAAAGGAAGAACATATGAAGCATAGTTCGATGAGACATTAGAAATGTCTTGCCGATAGTAAAGAAAGAGTGTATTTCGGTCTCGTTTGGACCTTGGGAAGGATATTTTAAAAGCTATTTGAGCAATTGATGGGTCAATGGGTTTTTTTACACCTTGTTTGTAAGCTTTTGCTATGTTACTCTGCATCACTTGTCTACAACATACAAAGTTTACCTTTCTCACCCATACCTTCAGTATATAAAGGACATTAATAGGGAATTTGTAATTTCCACTCAGTCAGTGCAATCTAGGAGAGGATAGATTGTCTAAAGTTGTGATCTATTTCCATTTACACTTGCCATAACTACAAATGCTTAGTGTTTATTCTCAACCCTGATATATGAATAAAATGTGACCTATTGTTTTAATAGGCCTATAGGGACAAAGAGGTGATAAAGCCTTTAATTTTAAACATGACATGGTTTTGATAACTTCCCATATTGGTAAGGTCCTGGATGACAATCCTTTGATGCACCTAATTATAATAGGTGTTATGATAGTCCTTGGTATCTTTTCATTTCTTTCTTAAATGGCCTGCAAATAAGACATAAGACATATTAGATCCTTCATAAATAAGAATTCTCATACATTACATTTAAACTTATACTCCCTAAACATCCATCAATCCATCCATTAATATCAAAATGCCATGAATATCCTATGATCAACCATTCTAATTCCTAGGATAGTCATATATTGCAATTTTGCTTCTCTATACTAAAATAGCCCAAGGAATATCTAACCTCGAATTCGTATTTTAACAATCTAATGTCTTTACAAATAACATTGAGTCTTCTTTTGGGACAACATTTTTGCCTTTAGAAGCTCCTCATTTGATGATAGCCTAAAATCAAATAATGGCTTATATCCAGAACTTTATTAAGTTGATACCTAGGTGGATTAGTGTGTAAACATTGAAATTAGATGGTAATTCACAAGTTTATTGAATAATACAATGAATCCCTAGTATAGAATCCAATTGTACATAATAAACCAGATATCTATTTTGTAGTAGGCATATTGATGTTGCAAGTGTCCGTTGCAAAGAATTGGGTTTTCCAAAATGGATATCCATTTTGGAAAATCAAAAAAAATACAAAAGGAATATTTTTGGGCCCGACTTCTGCAACCAGAGACCTTCTGCTATCAAAATACTCGTGATTTCTGGCTATGACAGTGAAAGGAATATTTTTATGCACTTTTGGAGACACAATTTTCTTGTTACAATCATAAGATTGATATTTTTGTTCCCCTAATGGGGAGCAACAGTTGTCGTAAAGAAAAAAGGAGGAAAGCTACATTGGAGGAAATTGAAGCAATTAGGAAAAAAGATAGGGAAAGGAAGAGGATTGGAAGGGTGGGTTTGGCGGATGCTCATCAAGGTGAATCTTCTTCTTTACCATCTAATGACATGCAAATTGAAGATGTTAATTTTGATTATAATGAAATGTTAGATAAGAATGAAATTCACCATGATATTGCAAATGAAAATATTGAAAAATGTTATGAAACACCTATTCATAATAGCAATACCATGGACAAAGAAGAAGAAGAAAAATGAAGACATGCACTTGAAGAAAGTGGATATGAACATCATGATATTGAAATTGCACTCCATAATCCATTTGTTGATAAAATTGATGAGGTTGAAAACATGGATGAAATAAGAACAATCAATGTATCTCCAAATTTCATAAGAAGAGAGGACATTTGTCAAGAAGAGAATAACCGTGATGAAATTGGAAAACACCCAAAAACCCCAAAATGGTTACTTGAAATTGATGAGAACATAATGGAAAAACTTGAAGGCAAGAGGTCATCATGAACGGTTTGGTTGTGGGCTACAAAACTCTTCAATGAATACTTTGAGAAGAAAACATTAACCGAACAATGCCAACTTTTTGTGCAATTATTAAAGATGTACAAAATGAGACCTTTACTAAAGAAATTAAAGATTCGGTTAAACAAAGTGTTTGATCGGAATAAAATTATTGTAAGAAGCCTTTTCAATGCACTCAATTCTATTGGAAAGACTAGCAAGGAGAAAGATAAAAGAGCTGCCCATAGAGTAATAACAACCTCAATAGTAAGCAAACAATTAAGAAATGCTCGATTAATGAGGCAAACTTGTGTTGACTTAAGATTGAATCGTAAAACATTGTCAAAAGCACTAGCATTAAGATCAAGGCTAGATAGTCCTGTTGCCAATGATACTTGGGCTATCAGTGGTAGGCTTCCATGAGTTGACAAGAAGCTAATTGATAGCACAAAGGAAGAAATTGAATGATTTTGGCACACTAACTCTAGGGTATCACCAAATGCAAAAGATGTTGTAAAGTTAAGAATTGGTGATAAAGACTGCACACCACATCCTAAACATTACTTGGAATGTAGCCAAACAACATTGTACAAACAATATTGTGAAACTCACCCAGGTATGACAATCTCACAAAGAGCATTTGAATCTCTTAAGCCATTTTATTATGTTCCTCTTAAAGTTCGTAATACATGTTGTTGCAAATACCATGTAGAATTTTCTATGTACCATGAATTATTATGCAATATTCATTCTACTTTGCACACTAACTAAATGTTACAGGGGTGTGGTGCAATTCAACTACCAAAGTCATCTAGGGACTTATTGGATTTATTTCTATGTATTAGAGATGATGGTTGCATGTTCTACAAGAATGATTGTTTAAATGAAAAGTGTTTACAATGTGGTGGGTTATCAAAGTTTATATCATGTTTTCATGAGGGCAATGAGCATGATTTTGGAAAGAGAATGGTTGAGAAAAAGAGATATGAGACAGTGAAATACAATTTGAAAAATGGAGGTGAAGGTTCTAGATGTGAGTTGATTGTAAGACAGGTAAGTATTGCTAATTTTATTGATGATTTTTAGAAAAATCTTTTCTACAAGTATGTCAGACATAGCCACAGGTCTCGATGGTTAGATCAACAGTTTAGGATGTGTAAAGACTCTTACCCGACTGGAACTATTGTCTCTGTAGTTGATTTTGCAGAAAACTATACATTGCAACCCCAAAATGAATTTCAATCCCAGTACTACAATTCTATTCAGATTGCTATTTTTGTTCACATCACATACAGACATGCCCCCGAGAGTACATAAGAGAACAAGAAGATTGTCAGAGAATACCATTTTTACATGAGTGATGATCGATCTCATTCAGCAGAGTTTGTGCAATATTGTTTTCAACAATTTTATGGGTTCTTGCAAGAAAAAGATATTAGAATAGATCAACATCTCATTTGGTTAGATAATTGCACTGGTCAATTCAAGAATGCTCATAATTTCTATTGGTTGAGCAAAATGCATGTAGAGAAGGGTATACCTCATATTTGGAATTTTTTTGAAGCCGGGCATGGAAAAGGTGAACATGATGGAGTAGGTGCATGCGTGAAGAGAGCTCTTTTTAAAGAACAACTAAAGATTAGAGGTGGTGCTACATTCAGTGATGCAGATTCCATTGTTAAGTGGTGTAACTATGCGTTGTCACGGGGAGTGGCTCTTGATTCTGAAGTGTGCAGGTTCTTTTGGTTGGTTGATGACGGGATAGCGATAGAGAAATTGGAATGTCAGAGGATCAGTGAATCATCAAAGATGCATTCATTTCAAAGCTCAAATGCAAGTACATGGACTATTTGGACACGAGAATTAGCTTGTTTTTGTCAGAGTTGTATTAAATGTAATTGGAACAATTGTGAGTCAAGTGAGTGGGTAGATGCATGGATTCCACAATATTTAGTCCCTTTATATGAAGGTCAATCATCTTTCATTAATGACATGGAGAGCTCATTTGACTATGAACATCTTTTAGACCTTGTATAGCCAGGTCATGTTTATGCAGTTGTTGCACCGCATGGAAATGAAGAGAGGTCAGACTATTGGTTGGCACGATGTGTACAGGGAAAACAAAAGCTAACACAACCCATGACAGATGATGATGGGTTCACATATCCTACAGGATCAGTTGTTATTGCTAGGACTTGGTTACAAACATATATGGTTAAAAAGAATGGCATCCTGGCCTTTGAAGACTTTGAGAAGCATAAAACCATATTGATGTATTCTCACCTAGTTGTAGCAACAAATGTCAAGTTACTAAAGCATCATGGAAGACCAAAATCAAAAGAACTATGGACAATTAGTAATGCTGGTCATGAAGCAATATTGGATACTTTGAAGGTAAGAGATGACCCCTCAGGTACGCTTGACTAGCATTTAAACTTCCAGATGGATAGGTATGACATTTTTTATCTTAACTTGTTCTTGTTTTTTCTATTTTTTAGAATTGTTTTATTAAAAATCTTGTTACTTTAATAACTATAATGCATGCTTTTGACTATACAGGATAGCGAATAAAGTTATTTTAGATGGCATCGTAGATTATTTTGCATGGCATCGTAAATTATTTTGTATGGCATCGTAGGTTATTTTGACTATACTCGAGGTATGATTTTTAGTTCTCATTTGTATTTCTTAATACTGCACATTTGTACCTTTTTCTACATAAGGCATTCCATGAGGTGACATGTATTTGATGTCTTTTGCCAAATAGTTCATGTGCCTTGTCTATGCTTTCACATATTACATACATGTGTCACATGGCAATTGCAACTACAACATCTAACAAAATTCTCATTTCTTTGAGGTATTCCACCAAACAGTTCATGTGCCTTGCCTATGCTTCCTTACTTTGCATTCTTATAAAAGTCCTATAACAGTCATAATTAATCTTCATACTAATCTTGATAGTAATCTTGCCATCATTGTATTCCATGAGATGACAGTCCTATAACAGTCCTATACATGTCTACTAGGATAGTTTTAACTACAACAGTCCTACAACAGTCCTAAAATAGTACTAGAACAGTCCCATAATAAGCGCAACATTTAATGTACATATTTATGATATTCATGTTTACTTTTAAATCTGCTTGTTCATGCTTCTCACAGGACGTCACCTCCCCTACCCATCCAGCTCTATAGAAGAAGAGAGACAACAAATGATCAAAAGGGATCACCAATTGGTGGTAAGTGATTGATTACTTATGTCATGCTATATATTTTGAATATTAAATTCTATATTAATTTGCACGTTGTTTGATTGTATTAATAGGTGGAAATTCAAAAATCTCTATCGAGGAGGTCTAGTTGATGAGCGATGGAAGATGAGTCATTGACTGGTTCACCATCTTCATGGCCTAGCAAGAGCCATAGATTATTTGATAGCAATCCATAGGAGATTTGATTTTGGGACATTTTGTTACATATGTGTATTTGGCTTTGTAAACATACTTTTGTATGTTATCGATATATATCATTGTATATACCCATATGGTTTTATTTGTACATGCCTATATGGCTTGATATATACACTATACATTATTTTCATGACATTATGTGCATATATGTATATATAAGATCCTAATTTGGCACAAGTAGGGAGAATGCTTGCACAAGTTATGGAATTTGGTTTTAAACGTTCCAATTGTATTTGCTTCAAAGTTTCTAAAGCCTTTTCAAAAAATCCATTTTGTGTGTATCTTGCAATCATTGCATTCCATGAGATAGCATCTCTTTGAGGTGTCATGCCAAACTATTCACATTCCTTGTCTATGCTTCCACACTTTGGATTTACACCCACCAATTGCATTTTCTTAACATTTCCTTTTAATCCTTATCAAAAATTCTGTTTTGTGCACTTATTGCAATCATTGCATTCCTTCATTTACAACACATGATTAAATAAGAAGATGCATATTTACAACACTTGAGACCTTCATGAAATGATACATTGGTTTCTTGATATTCAATCATGCATTGGAGATCTTCAAAGTGTTAACTATGTTTGAAGTGATGAAGAAACTTGTTATTTTGATGTATTTCAACTCCAAACTTCCGCCTAGAAATGAAGGTGCTAATCCTTTATAAAACTAATCTAAAAGTGCGCCTTGGTACTTAGGGCACTAGATTATGATTGATCAACCTAAAATGTGCGCCTAAGGATAGATAGTGAATAGGAAGGATAAAATGCATCATCAAAGGAGTTTATAGTTATTGAAGGCAATCAAATGATGACTTGGGCGCACATCTACCTGTCTACACCATATGTGACTAGTGCCAATTATTGAATAAACAACCTATAATGAGTGCCTTACTATTTGAGGTGCTAGTTCATGTTTCTAGAACACCAAAAGTGTGACTCGATGTTGAGGCGCTAGCTCTTGCTCAAGCAACCTTGAAAGTGCGCTTTCACTAGGAGGTTAAAATGTATTATCAAAGGATTAAGTTGAATCAAGGAATCATCATTGAAGACAAGTAAAACATGACTATGAATGAGGCACACTTTTCATCATCTTAACCTCACAATTGCGCCTTCCATTGGAAGCTCATATTGTGCCTAAAGGAATAGTACTGAGATATCATCCATGTCAATGATTGAGAATGTGTCAACTGGAACAATATTTTTTATTCTGCTCATCATGGGGTTGAACGGACTACGCCAACGCGTCGGGGTGGGGGGATAAATGCTAGGGGAGGTCTTGTTTCAAGCACCAAGTGTCCCAGTCATTCCAGGCAAGAGGCTACCGATAAAGTCCCTTAAGATCCTTGAGACCAAAAAATTGCCAAACTTTGACCGGGTAGTTCTCAGAATTTGTAAAAGTTGGGAATGTTCTGTTTGGACCTAAGGGTGCATGTTACATCCTTCCACAATAACCTCTCTCAATTTTGGTCAACTCCATTCCGTTTCACCGTGCTGAAATCAAACGCATTGTTGAAAAATGCTTCAATTTGATGTAGTGGAAAGGTGCTAGGTGCGACATTTTTCATTCCATAGCTCATGGGGTTGAACGGACTACGCCAACGCGTCGAGGTGGGTGGGTAAATGCTAATGGAGGTCTCATTTCGTACGCCAAGCATCCCAGTCATTCCGGGCAACAGGCTACCAGCAAAGTCCCTTAAGATCCCTGAGACCAAAAAAATGCCAAACTTTGACCGGGCAGTTCTCAAAATTTGTGACAGTTGGGAATGCTCTGTTTGGACCTATAGGTGCACGTGACATCCTTACACAATAACCTCTCTCATTTTTGGTCAACTCCATTCTGTTTGACCATGCCAAAATCAAATGCATTGGCACAAAATGCTTCAATTTGATGTAGTGGAAAGGTGCTAGGTGCGACATTTTTCATTCCATAGCTCGTGCGGTCGAATAGACTGTGCCAACGTGTCAGGGTGGGGGGGTAAATGCTAGGGGAGGTCTTGATTCGTGCGCCAAGCATCCCAGTCATCCCGGGCAAGAGGCTACCGGCAAAGTCCTTTAAGATCTCTGAGACCAAAAAACTGCCAAACTTTGACCGGGCAGTTCTTGAAATTCATGAAAGTTGGGAATGTTCTGTTTCAACCTACAAGTGTACGTGGCATCCTTCCACAATAACCTCTCATTTTTGGTCAACTCCATTCCATTTGACCATGTTGAAATCAAACGCATTGGTGCAAAATGCTTCAATTTGATGCAATGGAAAGGTGCTAGGTGCGACATTTTTCATTCTATAGCTCGTGGGGTCGAACAGACTCTACCAACGCGTCGGGGTGGGCGGGTAAATGCTAGTGGAGGTCTCGTTTCGTGCGCCAAGTGTCCCAGTCATTCCGGGCAAGAGGCTACCAGTAAAGTCCCTTAAACTCCCTGAGACCAAAAAACTGCCAAACTTTGACGGGGCAGTTCTTAGAATTCATGATAGTTGGGAATGCTCTGTTTAGACCTACAGGTGCACATGGCATCCTTCCACAATAACCTCTCTCATTTTTGGTCAACTCCATTCCGTTTGACCGTGTTGAAATCAAATGCATTGGCACAAAATGCTTCAATTTGATGCAGTGGAAAGGTGTTAGGTGCGACATTTTTCATTCCATAGCTCATGGAGTTGAACGGACTCTGCCAACGTGTCGGGGTAGGCAAGTAAATGCTAGTGGAGGTCTCGTTTTGTGCGCCAAGCGTCCCAGTCATTCCGGGCAAGAGGCTACCAGCAAAGTCCCTTAAGATCCCTGAGACCAAAAAACTACCAAACTTTGACTGGGCAGTTCTCAAAATTTGTGACAATTGGGAATGCTTTGTTTAGACCTACAGGTGCATGTGGCATCCTTCCACAATAACCTCTCTCATTTTTGGTCAACTCCATTTTGTTTGACCGTGTTGAAATCAAACGCATTGGCGCAAAATGCTTCAATTTGATGCAGTGGAAAGGTGCTAGGTGCTACATTTTTCATTCCATAGCTCGTGGGATCAAACGAACTCTGCCAATGCATCGGGGTGGGTGGGTAAATGCTAGTGAAGGTCTCGTTTCATGCGCCAAGCGTCCCAGTCATTCCAGGCAAGAGGCTATCGGCAAAGTCCCTTAAGATCCCTGAGACCAAGAAACTGCCAAACTTTGATGAGGCAGTTCTCAGAATTCATGACAGTTGGGAATGCTTTGTTTGGACCTATAGGTGCACGTAGCATCCTTCCACAATAACCTCTCTTGTTTTTGGTCAACTCCATTCCGTTTGACCATGTTGAAATCAAACGCATTGGCGCAAAATGCTTCAATTTGATGCAGTGGAAAGGTGCTAGGTGCGACATTTTTTATTCCATAGCTCGTGGGGTCAAATGGACTCTGCCAACACATCAGGGAGGGTGGGTAAATGCTAGTGGAGGTCTCGTTTCATGCGCCAAGCGTCCCAATCATTCCGGGCAAGAGGCTACCAGCAAAGTCCCTTAAGATCCCTGAGACCAAAAAACTGCCAAACTTTGATGGGGCAGTTCTCAGAATTTATGACAGTTGGGAATGCTTTGTTTGGACCTACAAGTGCATGTGGCATCCTTCCACAATAACCTCTCTCATTTTTGGTCAACTCCATTCCGTTTGACTATGTTGAAATCAAACGCATTGGCACAAAATGCTTCAATTTGATGCAATGGAAAGGTGCTAGGTGCGACATTTTTCATTCCATAGCTCATGGGATCGAACGGACTCTGCGAATGCATTGGGGTGGGCGAGTAAATGCTAGTGGAGGTCTCGTTCCATGCACCAAGCGTCCCAGTCATTCCGGGCAAGAGGCTACCAGTAAAGTCCCTTAAGCTCCCTGAGACCAAAAAACTGCCAAACTTTGACGGGGCAGTTCTTAGAATTCATGATAGTTGGGAATGCTCTGTTTAGACCTACAGGTGCACATGGCATCCTTCCACAATAACCTCTCTCGTTTTTGGTCAACTCCATTCCATTTGACCATGTTGAAATCAAACGCATTGGCGCAAAATGCTTCAATTTGATCCAGTGGAAAGGTGCTAGGTGTGACATTTTTCATTCCATAGCTCGTGGGGCTGAACGGTTTGCACCTACACGTCAGGGTGGGTGAGTAAATGCTAGGGGAGGTCTTGTTTTGTGTGCAAAGCATCCCAGTCGTTCTGAGCTGTAAGCTATCGACAAAGTCAAAAGTTGTTAGGATTGAAATTTTGCATTCCATAGGTCCTGGGGCCGAACGGTTTGCTCCAACACGTCGGGGTGGGTGAGTAAATGCTAGGGGAGGTCTTGTTTTGTGTGCAAAGCATCCTAGTCGTTCCGAGTTGTAAGCTACCGTCAAAGTCAAAAGTTGCTAGGATTGAAATTTTGCATTCCATAGGTCCTGGGGCCGAAAGGTTTGTGCCAACGCGTTAGGGTGGGCAGGTAAATGCTAGTGGAGGTCTTGTTTCATGCGCCAAGCATCCCAGTCGTTCCAAGCTGTAAGCTACCGGCAAAGTCAAAAGTTGCTAGGATTGAAATTTTGCATTCCATAGGTCCTGGGGCCGAACGGTTTGTGCCAACACATCGGGGTGGGTGAGTAAATGCTAGGGGAGGTCTCGTTTTGTGTGCAAAGCATCCCAGTCGTTCTGAGCTATAAGCTACCAGCAAAGTCAAAAGTTGCTAGGATTGAAATTTTGCATTCCATAGGTCTTGGGGCCGAACGGTTTGCGCCAATGCATCGGGGTGGGCGGGTAAATGCTAGTGGAGGTCTTGTTTCATGTGCCAAGTGTCCCAGTCATTCCAAGCTGTAAGCTACCAGCAAAGTCAAAAGTTGCTAGGATTGAAATTTTGCATTCCACAGGTCCTGGGGCTGAACGGTTTGCGCCAAAACGTCAGGGTGGGTGAGTAAATGCTAGGGGAGGTCTTGTTTTGTGTGCAAAGCATCCCAGTCCTTCCAAGCAGTAAGCTACCGGTAAAGTGTGACTTTGCTGGTAGCTTACAGCTCAGACACACTTTGCCGGTAGCTTACAGCTTGGAAGGACTGGGATGCTTTGCACACAAAATGAGACCTCCCCTAGCATTTACTTGCCCACCCCGACGTGTTGGCACAAACCATTTGGCCCCAGGACCTGTGGAATGCAAAATTTCAATCCTAGTAACTTTTGACTTTCTCGGTAGCTTACAGCTCGGAACGACTGGGATGCTTGGCGCATGAAACAAGACCTCCACTAGCATTTACCCACCCACCCTGATGCGTTGGCACAGTCCGTTCGATCCCACGAGCTATGGAATGAAAAATGTAGCACCTAGCACCTTTCCACTGCATCAAATTGAAGCATTTTGCGCCAATGCGTTTGATTTCAACACGGTCAAACAGAATGGAGTTGACCAAAAATGAGAGAGGTTATTGTGGAAGGATGCCATGTGCACCTGTAGGTCCAAACAGAGCATTCCCAACTATCATGAATTCTGAGAACTGCCCGGTCAAAGTTTGGTAGTATTTTGGTCTCAGGGATCTTAAGGGACTTTGCCAGTAGCCTCTTGCCCGGAATGACTGGGACGCTTGGCGCATGAAACGAGACCTCCACTAGCATTTACCCGCCCACCCTGACACTTTGGCAAACTCTGTTCAACCCCACGAGCTATGGAACGAAAAATGTCGCACCTAGCACCTTTCCACTGCATCAAATTGAAGCATTTTGCGCCAATGCATTTGATTTCAACACGGTCAAATGGAATGGAGTTGACCAAAAATAAGAGAGGTTATTGTGGAAGGATGCCACGTGCACCTGTAGGTCCAAACAGAGCATTCCCAACTGTCATGAATTCTAAGAACTACCCCATCAAAGTTTGGCAGTTTTTTTGGTCTCAGGGATCTTAAGGGACTTTACCGGTAGCCTCTTGCCCGGAATGACTGGGAGGCTTGGCTCATGAAACGAGACCTCCACTAGCATTTACCCGCCCACCCCGACGCGTTGGCAGAGTCCAT
This sequence comes from Cunninghamia lanceolata, assembly GCA_027924645.1. NCBI lineage: Eukaryota > Viridiplantae > Streptophyta > Pinopsida > Cupressales > Cupressaceae > Cunninghamia > Cunninghamia lanceolata. The sequence continues at coordinate 3,114,807 of BSBN01001435.1, forward strand.
TTGACCCCACGAGCTATGGAATGAAAAATCTCGCACCTAGCACCTTTCCACTGCATCAAATTGAAGCATTTTGCACCAATGCGTTTGATTTCAACAGGGTCAAACAGAATGGAGTTGACCAAAAATGAGAGAGGTTATTGTGGAAGAATGCCATGTGCACCTGTAGGTCTAAACAAAGCATTCCCAACTATCACGAATTTCAAGAACTGCTCGGTCAAAGCTTGGCAGTTTTTTAGTCTTAGGGATCTTAAGGGACTTTGTCAGTAGCCTCTTGCCCGGAATGACTAGGATGCTTGGTGCACGAAATGAGACCTCCACTAGCATTTACCCACCAACCCCGATGCATTGGCAGAGTCCGTTCGACCCCACGAGCTATGGAATGAAAAATATCGCACCTAGCACCTTTCCACTGCATCAAATTGAAGCATTTTGCGCCAATGCGTTTGATTTCAACACGGTCAAACGGAATGGAGTTGACCAAAAATGAGAGAGGTTATTGTGGAAGGATACCACATGCACCTGTAGGTCCAAACAGAACATTCCCAACTTTCACGAATTCTGAGAACTGCCCGGTCAAAGTTTGGCAGTTTTTTGGTCTCAGGGATCTTAAGGGACTTTACCGGTAGCCTCTTGCCCAGAATGGCTGGGATGCTTAGCGCATGAAATGAGACCTCCCCTAGTATTTAACCCCCCGCCTCAACACGTTGGTGCAATCCGTTCGACCCCATGATGAGCAGAACAAAAAATATGGAATTGGCAAGGTTTTTGCTCTTAGGATCTTAAGTGACTTTGCTCTTACAGAACAATGTATCGGCAAAGACCCTAGTTTTCATAAGAGGAGACATGTTATTTTAAGAGGTTTTTGGGAATGAGACTTTAGCCTTCCACTCCTTATCTAATGACGAGTTTATTCTCAGAGTTTGATGGCTTTTATGAGCATATACACGATGTTGTTTTAGGATAGTCATACTCTGATGTGTAAATAATAGTAAATAGAGAGCTTCTCGGCCATAAATGGGATTTGCATACACACACACACCCAACTGAAATAGTATCCTTATTGGCCTTATTGGCACCTCCCCCCAAGATGTAAGTTTTTTATGTTTGTAATGTGTCCCCAGTGTCCTTGACATAGAGTTTCTTGACATTAATTTCATTCAAACATGTCTTCAATTCATCTTCAAAATGTTTTCAATACATCTCCAATGCCTTTTCCATGAAGGTTTATGCATATTTATACATGATTTGAGGGAAACCAATAGTCTCCAACTGACTCTTGAGTACTTGACTATTCATCTTCCATACTTTTGTATTTTTTTTACATTTTTCATATGACAACTTTGACATATTTACAAAATTTGACAAGATGAAGACTAAATACATGATGAAATGGTTTATCATGACCTTATTTGATTAGGGCATATATAAGGATTTTTTCATATTGATTCTATTGATCTAAAACCATTCTCTTGATCTAAAACCATTCTCAATGCTAAACATATCATCAATGGACTAAAGAACTATCATCATAATGTATGGCATCATGGGAAGTATCATGACTTGCACATAAGGAATTTAAATTATATTGTATATCAAGGTGTATATACATTAAAATCTAGTCCATAATGGTAGACATATACAAAAATTTGGCAAATATGCGAACTCAAAATATTTTTTTACAAAATGTGGCATATGCCATGTCTCAAAATCTATATACAATCTACATGCCAAATAGCTACATCAAATACTACAAGTCCACTTGACCCTCAATCTGTGATGGATCCACAATCTGTGATTGATCCACAATCTGTGATGGATCCTAAAAAAGTGTCCTCTTTGTACCAAAATGTCTAGTAATTGATGGAGGTGAAGTTTCTTGCATTAACAAGTCAAAACACAACTTAAACTTAGTAAATAGATTATTATCTACTACAATTGAGAACTTTCATTTATTAACATACATCTAAATCACTACAATCAACTATAAGACCACTAGATAAACTATCAATTATTTAGAAAAATTCAATTCAGTTACCTCGACTCTATGTTGTTGTTCGGACAATCGTTTTGCAAATGATTTTCTCTTAAGACGATCAGGTGTCCTAGTGAAGCATGATGGCAAAGGTGGCACATCACTCACATTCTCAACAGACTACATAAAAGCAAAGTAACATTGAAATAAATTAATATATAATTATTAAACAAAATAGGAAATGCACTACACAAAAACTTATCTACTAGAAAACAAGCACATACCACCATCGAGGCCTCCTGCATCAATTAAAAAGGACAAGAATGTAAGACTCTAAATGACTATAATCAAATATTTAAGTTTTCTAAATTATCAATTAAAGTACAATTCAATCAAATTACCTCCACCCTTTGTTGGCGTTGAGAAATCCATTCTGCAAATGATAGTCCCTTGGGTCGATCAGGAGTTTGAGAAAAGACTATTGGCAAAGATGCCACATCATTCACATTTTTGATTGGCTATAAAATAAAATTAACATCAAGATATAAATTAATATATAATTACTTACAAAGAAATAAATGCATAAAAAAAAAAGTTAATGTGTACAACAAATTATACCAGCAAGTCCAAGCCAAATTGGATGGCAGACAAAGTTACATGATGAACTTCTGTCAACTCCTCCTCTGTCATCAACTGTTATCCCACTTAGATACATTAGTACTAATAAAGTTGTTTATATATTCAAATGGAATAGACCATAAAATTTAACTTTAAATTTTACCTGTACAAAAGATTGCTCATGCATTTCTCCTTCTCTAATGTTTACTGATCCGGTAGCTTCTACTCTTGTCCTTGACCCCCCAGCTTGAGTTCTGGACCCCATTGCCTCATCTCGTGAATGGAGATCATACTCTGATGTGTTCAAACGGTGGCTCAGTACTCTCCATAATAGGACCCAAGCATAAACGATTGCAAGAAATGTAATGATGGGGCACACATATATCTCTGGACGACGATGGTCTAGTGGTACCAGGTGATCCAATATCATCACCTTCATCATGTGCTTGTGCAAACTGAGATTTCTGTATAATCAAATGCTTGGTCAAAGAGTGTATGGCACTAAGGCCCTGTTGTGTTGCACTTGCAACAACGTCTGGGTGCTGCATTGGGGGTGGAGAAGGGATAGCAGGAGGGGAAATATAGAGACCTTGTACTTGTCTAATTGCCCCAGGTCTATCTTGAGGCATTCCTCTTCCACTCCTTGAAACTCTCTAAAATCAAAATAATTAACATGTTGACCCATGACGAACTCTGCATAGAGTTTACAGAGAAATACAAAAGGCACATCTAAATTTTTGTTGGGTGGTTTATCAAAAACCATCCACCAACGATCCCAAAAGTTTTGACTAATGCCCTCATGAATACACCATTTGATTGAAAATTTGGGCTTACGGACATCAACATGCAATCTAGTTTTAGGATTGACAAAGTGTTGGGCCAACATAGTTTTTGTAATCTCTAAATATTTAACTTCCTCATATGACAAACCGTCAGCATATTCAGCCTTCTTGGCTTCTCGCCATTGCCGAAATGATTCGTGTTGGGTGGACAAGGTTTGAATATGATTAATGATTCCCTCTAAATTCAATGTCATTATAGACAATCAAGGGTGGTGGCGATACATTTCTATGATCCTACTTATATGATCAATATTTATTTGAATATTCTCTTCTACTGTTGGAGGGGGAGGGTTTGGTGGTGGAGGGTTTGGTTTTCATTTTGTGCATCCATTTTACCTAATTAAATTATAAAACATACCCACGTAGCATAAAAACCAAAAAAATGCTTGAAAATACAAAACAAACAAAAAAATGCATGAAATCTTACCTCTTTGGATCAGATATCCATTCCTCAGCTCTGATATCCATTTTTTTGAAGATGAGACTGCATTTTTGCAAGCTACGGGTTTGTAAAAATGCAGTCTTTTTTGCTTTTTATGATCTCCAAAACGGATATCCATTTTCTTTTTCCTTATTGTATTCATTTTTTTTATTTTATTATTTTAGCATTGCATACATTTTAAGTATTTAGGCATTTTAGCTATAAAATACAAGCAAATTTATAAAGGATTATGATGATATTTAGGCATTTTAGCTATAAAATACTGTCAAAATTTATATAGGATTATGATGATATATATATTTGATTTTTATATGATTTACTTATACTAAGGTATCTCATAGTATTTTTAGGGCACTTTTGAATAGATACAGGAGAGAGGTAGATACAGGAGAGAGGTAGATGCGGGTTAGGGGTTAGGGATTAGGGCCATTATTTAGGGTTTACAGATTTAGAGAGAGGGAGAGACTACTTTTGACATGCAACCGTAAACCCTAAATAATGCCCCTAAACCCTAAACCCAAGTAACCCTAAATAATTCTTCCAAATACTAAACCCTAACCCCTAAACCATAAAACCTAAATAATTCCCCTAAGCCCTAAACCCTAAACCTGAGAAAGGGAGTCCTAGTTTTCTTGTTTCCATTTGCTTCATCGATAAGGGAGAGGGAAAGATAGAGGGGAGATATAGGATATATAGGAATGATAGGGGAATGACTGGGATGCATGATTAAACCTAACCCCTAACCCCTAACCCCTATTTCCTAACTCCTAAACCCTAAACTTGAGAAACCATAAACCCCTAAATCCTAAACACTAAACCCAAGAAACCCTAAACCTCTATCGAGCTCTATCTCCCTATCTCACTATCTCCCCATCACTATCATTCCTCTACCTCTTAATCTCTCTCCCTATGCTTTAGCCATGTCCCTCACTCTATATCTCCCTATTGCTCCTCTCTCTCTAAACACTAAACCCTAAACCTCTAAACCTTAACCCCTAAACCCTAAACATGAGCAACCCTAAACTCTATCTCCTATCTCTCCCTTATCTCCCTATCTCTATTGTCCTTCTACCTCTCAATCCTTCTCCCTATTTCTCTAGACATATCTCTCACTCTCTATCTCCCTATCTCTCCCCTTTGTCACCTCTATCTCTCCCTATCTGTCTCCTCTCTCTTTCTATCTAGCTATCTCCAAAACTGAGAAACCCTAAACCTAGGTACACCCTAAATCCAATCAACTCTAAACCTATATCTCCCTATCTCTCCCCTATCTCCCTATCTTTATCATCCCTCTACCTCTCTTGATCTCTCTCCCTGTGTCCCTGGCCATGTGCCTCACTCTCTATCTCCTTATCTATCTCCTCCATCTCCTCTCTCTATCTCCCTATAATTCCTCTCTCTATAAACCCTAAATCCAAAACCCTAAACCTCTAAACCTAACCCCTAACCCCTAAACAATTTAAATCCTAAACCCTAAATAATGCCCCTAAACCCTAACCCCTGACCCCTAAACCTGAGAAACCCTAAACCCCTAAACCTTAAACCCCAAACCCCTAAACCCTAAACCCAAGTAACCCTAAACCACTATCTTCCTATCTCTCCCCTATCTCCCTACCACCTGTGTCCCTCTACCTCTCAATCTCTCTCCCTATGTTTCTAGCCATGTCCCTCACTCTCTATCTCCCTATCCCTCCCCTCAGACTCCTCTATATCTCCCTATCATTCCTCTCCCTCTATAAACCCTAAATCCAAAACCCTAAACCTCTAAACCTAACCCCTAACCCCTAAATAATAAATCCTAAACCCTAAATTATAATGCCCCTAAACCCTAACCCCTAACCCCTAAACCTGAGAAACCCTAAACCCCAAACCCCTGAACCCTAAACCCAAGTAACCATAAACCACTATCTCCCTATCTCTCCCCTATCTCCCTATCACGTTTGTCCCTCTACCTCTCAATCTCTCTCGCTCACTCTCTATCTCTCCCCTTTGTCACCTCTATCTCTCCCTATCTATCTCCTGTCTCTTTCTATCTAGCTATCTCCAAAACTGAGAAACCCTAAACCCAGGTACATCCTAAATCCAATCAACTCTAAACCTATATCTCCCTATCTCTCCCCTATCTCCCTATCTCTATCATCCCTCTACCTCTCTTGATCTCTCTCCCTATGTCCCTGGCCATGTGCCTCACTCTCTATCTCCTTATCTCTCTCCTCGGTCTCCTCTCTCTATCTCCCTATCATTCCTCTCACTCTATAAACCCTAAATCCAAAACCCTATACCTCTAAACCTAACCCCTAAACAATTTAAATCCTAAACCCTAAATAATGCCCCTAAACCCTAACCCCTAACCCCTAAACCTGAGAAACCCTAATCCCCTAAATCGTAAACCCCAAACCCCTAAACCCTAAACCCAAGTAACCATAAACCACTATCTCCTATCTCTCCCCTATCTCCCTATCACCTTTGTCCCTCTACCTCTCAATCTCTCTCTCTATGTCTCTTGCCATGTCCCTCACTCTTTATCTCCCTATCTCTCCCCTCGGACTCCTCTATATCTCCCTATTGGTCTGATGCAGAGCACACAGTGGAAGCTCTCAAAACACGGTGAAATACCCATCAAAACCCATAGTTCAAATAGATTAAAGCTTAATTAGCTTTAAGAAACCTTCTCAAAGTCCCAAATAACATCAAATCATAGACATTCTTCCTATTGGCAAGATAAACACTATCAGCCAACTCAAAAATTCTTATACCGATGCTCCGATCACTCCACTTTTGACGAGCCTTTGAACCTTTCATTGTGACATATATCCATCAGCCCAACTTTAAACTAGTCTTCCGATCTCCCATACCACCCATTTCTCACTCCACAACCTGTATTAACACATGATTAAACCTAACCCCTAACCCTAACCCTTAACCCCTATTTCCTAACCCCTAAACCCTAAACTTGAGAAACCATAAACCCCTAAATCCTAAACACTAAACCCAAGAAACCTAAACCTCTATCTCTCTATCTCCCTATCTCACTATCTCCCCATCACTATCATTCCTCTACCTCTCAATCTCTCTCCCTATGCTTTGGCCATGTCCCTCACTCTATGTCTCCCTAATTGTCCTCTCTCTCTAAACACTAAACCCTAAACCTCTAAACCTTAACCCCTAAACCATAAACCCTAAACCCTAAATAATGCCCCTAAACCTTAACCCCGAACCCCTAAACCCTAATCCCTAAACGCGAGCAACCCTAAACCCTATCTCCTATCTCTCCCTTATCTCCCTATCTCTATCATCGAGCTCTACCTCTCAATCCTTCTCCCTATTTCTCTGGACATCTCACTCACTCTCTATCTCCTTATCTCTCCCCTTTGTCACCTCCATCTCTCCCTATCTATCTCCTCTCTCTTTCTATCTAGCTATCTACAAAACTGAGAAACCCTAAACCAGGTACACCCTAAATCCAATCAACTCTAAACCTATATCTCCCTATCTCTCCCCTATCTCCCTATCTCTATCATCCCTCTACCTCTCTTGATCTCTCTCCCTATGTCCCTAGCCATGTGCCTCACTCTCTATCTCCTTATCTCTCTCCTCGATCTCTCTCTATCTCCCTATCATTCCTCTCTCTCTCTCTATAAACCCTAAATCCAAAGCCCTAAACCTCTAAATGTAACCCCTAACCCCTAAACAATTTAAATCCTAAACCCTAAATAATGCCCTAAACCCTAACCCCTAACCCCTAAACCCTAAACCACTATCTCCCTATCTCTCCCCTATTTCCCTACCACCTTTGTCCCTCTACCTCTCAATCTCTCTCCCTATGTCTCTGGCCATGTCCCTCACTCTTTTTCTCCCTATCTCTCCCCTCAGACTCCTCTATATCTCCCTATCATTCCTCTCTCTCTCTATAAACCCTAAATCCAAAACCCTAAACCTCTAAACCTAACCCCTAACCCCTAAACAATAAATCCTAAACCCTAAATTATAATGCCCCTAAACCCTAACCCCTAACCCCTAAACCCTAACCCAAGTAACCATAAACTACTATCTCCCTATCTCTCCCCTATCTCCCTATCACCTTTGTCCCTCTACCTCTCAATCTCTCTCGCTATGTCTCTTGCCATGTCCCTCACTCTTTATCTCCCTATCTCTCCCCTCGAACTCCTCTATATCTCCCTATTGGTCCTTTATCTCTCTCTAAAACCTAAACCCTAGACCTCTAAACCTTAACCCCTAACCCCAAGACCCTAAACCTCTATCTCCCTATCTCTAACATCCCTCTACCTCTCAATCTCTCTCTCTCTCTATGTCTTTGGACATGTCTCTCACTCTCTATCTCCCTATCTCTCCCCTCTGTCTCCTCTATCTCTCCCAAACTCTTTTAGTCCCCTCTCTCTACCTCTCTTTAAACTGTAAACCCTAAACCCTAAACCTAAGCAACCCTTAAACCTCTAAACCCTAAATAATTCCCCTAACCAACCTCTAAACCACTTCTCTATATAGGTGCAACTAATACCACTTTTTCATTGTTCAACTTGATGTTCATCTTGTTGGCTCTATGTCATATAATGTTCCACATCGAGCTCTTTATCTCAGTCATCCGGTTGTTCTTTATCTTGCTCTTTATTCTCATCAACCGGGTGTTCCTCTGTTTCTTGATCTTTTCCAAGATCCAAATACACTTCATGTTGTTCTTCTTGATGCTGGTCATAAGGATGTGTCACTTCACCTTGTTGCTTTTTAAAATAACCAAGAAGAGGCAACAAGAGGCAACAAATTGTTACTTTTCTTAGGCAAATTTAAGTTTTCTAATTACTACTGAAATCTTTTTAAAATAATGTAAAGAACATGCGAAGCTTCAAGGAATCTTTTTATGGCACCTGTGCTAGCTTTTGTCCTCAAGGATCCAACATTTTGGTATCCTCCTTTGTAGAAATTAGAACATCCTCTTGATGACAATGGGAAGAATAAGGATGCCTTGAGAACTTGGAGATTTTATGGAGAGTGTAAGAACCTTCAAATCCTTAAAATTGAAATGGAAAAGGCTCACAAAGTTAGGATTGTAAAAGTATAATAATTACTGTGGGGGTTGTAATGAAAATATGGCTTAACTCTTTTGAGGTGACTCACTATCCATGATGTGTTGGGATCAATGGAAAATGGAATAAGAGATATTAACAAGAATTTGAAATAAATGGAAGAAATGGATAGTCTCCCCTAAAAATGATGGCGAGAGATGTATTAATAGTAGAAGAAGAAACATGAATGGTGGGGTTGGTTGGGAGTGGACTAAAGAATTGATTGAGAGATTATAGAAGACTAATTGGGAGTGGACTAAATAATTGATTGAGAGATTATAGAAGACTTATTGGGAGTGGACTAAAGAGTTGATTGAGAGTCAAGAGGATAGGAGAATTAGTTAGGGGAAGTACTAGTTCAATCAGGGGTGGAGAGAACTCTCAATCACAAGAATAGATGATGCCAAAATGGTTGGAACTAAAAGAAATCATGCATTCCAAAAGATGACAAGGTTGCCCCTTTCATATGATACAGTCTTTCTAACATTTAGATTGTATTTTATAGCTAAAATGCCTAAATAGTAAAATGCTAAAAATGCTAAAATAATAAAATAAAAAACAATGAAAATAATAGAGAAAAAGAAAACAGATATCTGTTTTCTTTTTCTCTATATCCATTATCAAAATGGATATCCATTTTCAGAACGAATATCCGTTTTGGTTTGGTATCCAAACCAAAACAGATATCCGTTTCAAAGTCAAACTTTTCCAAGTCGCGAATTTGGCTAAGTAAAAACGCAATTTTTTTCCTATTACCACTGTTTGGCCCATGATGATCCTGCACATACCCAATTACATACCTCGACAGTAGATGATCTAGTGTAAAATCTAGGTGGAGAACCATTGAAAACTGCATCGACGCTATGACCCTGAAATTTCTATGACCCTGAAATTTCATTAAAATCATCAATTTAAATTAGTTAATATTACATTTCAAAAATAAAATTTAATAAATTAAATTCAATAAACTTGCTAATATTTACCTGAGTATCAAGGCCAAAAGTCTCACTCAGGAGGGTATCTGTCATCACCATCTGCTCAGCTGCAGATGTAGCCTGTGCACCTACGTCCTGACTATCCATGGGGTCATAACCACAGGCTGACCCGCAAGTCTGACAAGTATGGGGTGGGACCCTGCTTCTCACACTATCTCCCAACCCACTCTGTGTTGCAGGACCGGCATGCTCTATGATGCTCTGGGTCAAGGCACTAATGGATTGAAGTGTATTGACCTCAACACTCTCCTTCACAATGGAAGGGATAGAAACATGCTCGTGGGCTGGTCTGTTGATTACTCATCTCACTACCCACTGTGGGTCAAGATGTGCCCCTGGTCTATCTTGTGCTGACCCCCCACCTCTACCCTAGAAGTTTCACATATCAAAATAGTTTGGCACTTTATTGAGGACAAACTCGCAGTAGAGTTTCCTCAAAAAGTATTGCGAGACCTCATTATTATTGCATGGAGGATAGTCAAAAACCATCCACCACCTCTGCCCAAAATTGTCCCTTATCGCTTGGTTGTTGCACCAATGGATAGGGAACCTTTTGCATGTAATGGGTGGAGGTTGATTTGTTTGTGGGTTTGCAAAAATGGAACACAAGTCTAATTTTGTGATTTGCAATTTTTTCACATCTTGGTATGACAGCTTGTCTGCATAATAATCTCTAAACTCTCTCCTCTTATCCGTCCAACTAGTTATTTTCTTGCTAATTGAATCTACATTTGATAACATAGATTTAAGAGATTCAACAAGTGTGGACCTATGCAAGGTTGAAGTGGAAGGATCTTTCAACCTTGCAATTATATCTTCAATTTCTTTTTTGTTGTTTTCAATTTGCCCCATTATATTTTCTTGTGTTCCAGGGGCATGTTGAGGAATGTATGGAGGAGGTTGTTGTTCTGCAGGTATTTCCTCCTTAGGATTTTGTGGATTTTGAGGAGGAGGAGGAGGTGCATTAACATTTCCTGACAATTAACGAAATATACATCAAAAATCAACTAAAACCTACCTATTTAGAAACAAATTAAAACAAAAAAACAAATATAACTCACTCCTTTGGCATGCTCGACGTCGTGGTGGCATTTTGGTGACGAATTGATAAGGTTTTTGTGTTGAATGGAGTTTTGCAAAACGTGAGTGCACTTTCTAGGGTTTGTAGGCCGCGGGCATAGAGGAGAAGAAAGAAAGAAATGAAATGACATTAGAAACTTTTTTTTATTTATAGCAAGTCATAACGTGAGCACGTTATGACTTAATTTTTTTTTAAATTAATTTGGCCACTTTTTGGCCCCCCATCTTCTTGCACTTACCCCTATTAGTTTACCTGATACAAATTCTCGGTTGGAAGCCATGGATAATGAAATGTCATCGTTGGATAAAAATGGAACCTGAGATATGGTGCCCTTGCCTGAAGGTAGAAAACCTGTGGGCTATAAGTGGGTATTTAAAAAGAAATATGGTCCAGATGGTAGTATCGAAAAGTACAAGGCAAGACTAGTTGCTAAGGGGTATTCTCAAAAGGAAGGTATAGATTATGGAGAAATCTTTTCTCCTGTAGCTAAGTTGACATCCATTAGATTTATGTTGTCACTTGCAGCAACGTATGACTTTAAAATTGAGCAGATGGATGTGACGACAGCATTTCTTCATGGGGACCTTGAAGAAGAAATTTATATGTCCAAGCCAGAGCATTTTGTGGTAAAAGGTAAAGAACATCTGGTATGTAAACTTAAAAAGTCTCTTTATGGCTTGAAGCAATCTCCCAGAATGTGGTATCAGAAATTTGATACGTATGTTTTATCTTTGGTATTTGTGAGATCTAAATCCGATCATTGTGTCTATTATAAAACTGATGGTGACCAGATTCTTATAATTGCACTGTATGTCGATGACATGTTATTCATTGGAAATGGTAAGGGGATGATCTCAGATTTAAAATCTCAGTTGTCCTTGAAATTTAAAATGAAGAATCTTGGGGCGGTGAAGTACATTCTGGAAATGGAAATCAAAAGGGACAAATCTAGTAGAAAGCTTTGGCTTAGCCAAAGCAAGTATATTACCAATGTTCTTAATAAATTTAATATGTCTAATTGCAAATAATTAGTTGTTCCAATTTTGCAGGGAACGAAACTATCTGTTGAAGATTGTCTAGAATCTTTGAATGAAATTGACGACATGAAAAAAGTGCCTTATGCAAGTGTTGTTGGTAGTTTAATGTATGCAATGGTATGTACTAGACCAGACATTGCCCAGGCAGTGGGAGTTTTAAGCCGATTTATGGCAAATCTAGGAAAATCACATTGGGATGTTGTGAAGAGAGTTATGAGGTATTTGAAGGGAACTTCTAACTATGCTATTTGCTATCATGGAAACTCAGTTGGATCTCAGAAATCTATTAGCATTTAGGGATATGTTGATTTTGATTGTGCAGGGGACATTGACAGTAGAAGCTCCACCAGTGGATATGTATTCACGTTAAATGGTGGTGCTATTAGTTGGATGAGCAAGTGGCAGGCTGTAGTCACTTTGTCCACAATAGAGGCAGAGTACATGGCAGCTACTCGTGCATGCCAAGAATTTATTTGGTTGAAGAGGTTGTGTTCTGATGTAGGTTTTGATGCAGGGCAAATTCAAGTTCATTATGACAGTCAAAGTGCTATCTATTTGGTGAAAAATCCTACTTTTCATGCTAGGACAAAACATATTGATGTCCAATATCACTTTGTTCGTGATATGGTGGAAGACAAAAAGGTAAAGTTGGAAAAGGTTGATACTTTGGATAATGTTGCAGATGCCTTGACTAAACTAGTGAGCACGACCAAGTTCAAATGGTGTTCAGATGAAATGGGTCTTCGGGCCCATAATTCTCAGTAATCATATGAGGATTAAGAGGTAGCAATAATCTCTTCAACAAGTGGGAGATTGAAAAGATCTAATGTCTCAAGTTACTTCTTGGAACCTCATTCATTCGTTGGTTTTGTTCATCGTTCATTATTCATCGGCAAGGTTTGAACTGTCAGCAAACTTTGACTTGTTCTACCGATGGATAGTGTCTCTCTGATAGTTGCTTGGTCATCGGCCACACTAGAGCTTCGACAGACTTCGTTAATGCTACACCGATTGCTTTTCTCTCACCGATGGTAGTGAGCTATCGGGTAGACTTTCTGTATCGGCGGGAGTGAGGAGTCTTTTGGTGATCTGCAAGGTTTCACCGACGAAGGGCTAGTTATCAGGTTGACATGCTCTATCAGTTTGGATTGGTGTTGCTTCTCTGATCGATATGTGTCATACCGACGTGATATGTCTATCGGCATAAGGTTTGGTCATCAGCTGAGCCTGTGGTAGTTACTCTGATGGTCTTCTATTACTCTGATGAAGGATGAAGGCTTGGGCATCGATGGGACAAGGAACCATCGGTGTGGATGGTGGAGTGGTCTCCGATGGCTTTGGCTATTTCGATGAGGTTTAGACTGGCATCGTCAGCAACAAAATTATCGACGGTAGTCTTACTGAGTGTTCGTGTATGTAAACGAGGATATCAAACGTGAATTGGTGAACGTGGGACTAGAGATCTCACATGAATATGAATAGTTATGTGATGGTTGGAAGATAGTGATGCTGGGCAGTTGGAACGAACTATTAGGGTAGAAGTTCAAAATAGTTTTGCTCTTGAAGACTGAAGATATACAGTTTTGGTGAGGTTGTCAGAAGTTGATGATGAGATTTGATCAAATTGTTCATTCTATAGATGTACAGAGGAAGTGAACTATGTGTATGATTTGAGAATCGATACCTGAGCAAGAAGGTCGGGATCTTTATTGTAACCTTTCTAAGCTTACTGTAAATAAAGATTGTCTCTCTTGTGGTGGTGGGTTTTTGACCCGAAAGGGTTTTCCCACATACATCTGGTGTTGTTCTCTGTTATCTTGTATGTTTATTCTATATTTTCTGGTGTGTTTATCTTCATATTTGAATTAAATGTTACCTTTCTAGATTATCCCCTTTGAATTAACATTAGGGAAGCTGTATTCTGCACCTCTTCTTTCCTTACAGACCAATCATGTAGTATAGTTGTTTTGTGATCCGTAAGTAGTTCAATCGTAAAATAGTATTTCCAATAATAATGTTAGAATATTATTGTTAAAATTCACTCATCTATCAATGCAAGTTTGTTAATAATGGAATTAACCAGCCTTATTAAAGTATAAACCCATTTAGGGAGTTTTGAGTAAACCTCTTGTTGGGATAATTGTTTTAATTTACAAAGTCCTCATTAGTTCCAATTAAAAGTAAGTTAGTAATGATTATGCAAGAAATTGTATCAATTCTTTACTTGTATGATAAAATAAGATTTCCTTATTTCTTTTAAGACTGAATCTTTATATGTATTACTGATAGAATATCGTTTCTAGTTTATGTTATGATGAAATTAATTATCTTTTCTAATCCTATTCATTACGTATAAGCGAAATGATCAAGCATCTTTTTGATAATTTTCTTGCATTATGAGAAGTATCTTTCCTTTGTTAATTTATTTATAAGTTATTATGCAAGTTCTCCTTTCAATATAGTTAGGTAAACTCTTAAATCAACATCGAAAAACTCAACAAATCACAGTGTTTGGTTTTTATGGTACCTCTATGTCATATTTACAGATAATGCCATCGTGTTGAACCAAGTACCTCACGCCTAACATAGCTGCAATAATGATGCTTGGGCACCGTCCTTCTAAATCACTAGGGAGTGATAAGGGACATGTCAAAGTTAAATCCGCAAGAAGAGAAAATCTCCTTAGATACCTCATTAAAAAGATTAACTAAAAGAAAGGATGATTCTATCGAAATAGTTGTATGACGATTACCATGATAGAAAACCTTTTAAACTATCAACAGAAAAAGTCATCAGACAAAAATGCCTACTAGGTAAACCATTCACCTATAAAAACACTCCAGGGAGGTGTGTTTGCAAAATTAGCTTCTTAGGAATTCCGTCACTATATCACTCGAGTGGGTGGCAGTCGATGAAGAACTGTCTAGGGAAACTGGGCCCTAGAAAGGGCTATGTACCCACTCACAGTTGCATTAAACATAGTGCAAGACATAACTACATATCCGTGTTCCCTGTGTCAGTCGTATTTGAAGGAGGGCCTTGATCCCATGGATACAGGGTATGTAGGCAGTCTGGATGGTGAAAGATGCCCCCAGTACTTAGGTCCCCCAGATATAGAGTGTTCCTTTATAATTAACATCGTGATCATAACTCTCTATGTAGTGATTTCTAAGTCATGTTAATATAAGATTGTCTAGCTAAGCTTTGTGCAGACAAAAAGAATACAAGACGCTGGAGAAAAAGCCCGTTGTCGAAAATGAACACAGGATGTAACAAAGGACTTAAGGACTTGATGATTTTAGAAATCTAAACTCAAGTTTGTCTCATATCGATAAAATGCATCAATCACTTCTTAGAATTAATAGTAAAATTTCACATTTCCTGCATCTGTTAGATCAAAATTTATAATTCCTCAATATTTTGGATTTAGAGTTTAGTATTATTTATTAAGGATGAGGCAAGTCCTTACATTACTGGTGACTGACTGGAAACATTGAATAGAGTTTTTTTATTCCTGTGTGTTCCAAATTCCCATCTTTGTTTGCTCTATTGATTTTATCAAACTATATTTTATTATAAGGTGAGTCTCTATCACTGTATTCTATGTTTCCTGTCAAGAGTGTGATGAGGAGCCAAAAAAAATAAATATTCTTACTCTTTCAACTTAGGAGAGGATGGGTAAATATTTTATTTCTTTCATATAGTTCTATTAGAACTTCCTTCTTATTGTCATCGGCAACAGATTAGACTATCGGCGGCCTTTGGAACTGTTTTACCGAACACCAAGTCTGTCTGATACCTCCTATTGGTGAGACTTCTTCTTCGTTTGGGCCAACGGTTAGTTCAATAGTGACCAATCTCTCATCGCTACTTAGAAGAATGCTTTTCCCATGATATATTGTTCCTCCGGTGGACGATGGCCCTCAATATCGACGAGGCTTGACTTCTTTTCACCCTAATGTGACTAAGACAAATTAGCATTTGTCGTCACAGTTTCGGCAAGACAATGCGTATCGGTGGAGCCAAATATTATCAACCTGATACTCTGATAACATCCTCTCTTTACTATTGATGGAAGTCGATGCCGTTGTTGGAACCTAACTGTGCGACACAACGATACACCGATAGGGTTGTCAACTCTCACACAGTCTGATCTACACTCTATGCCTAGCACATAGAGATGCTAGGACATGCTATTGTGCACACTCCTCAGTCTGGAACATCTACCCCGTCAAACAGGTAAATGAAAGGAAAAACAAACAAAAATATGTATAGACTGATGCCATTCCATCGATTTCTTTGGGAATCCACCAGTGGAATGGTTATCGACTCATCTTCGACAATTTAGACTAAACTATTTCAATTGCAAAGAACAGAAAGCTATTATGAACAATTAGGAAATATTTACGACACAAATCAAACACAGAAAATGATGGACAAAAGTTATTATTGCTCAAATGATTTCCAAATCACAATCTTTGAATCTAGAGAACCCTCTTCTTGGTTGTTCCCCTGTGCTTTTATTAAACCAGAGTTGGAAGATCAATAGTTGCTCAACAGTTAGGGAAGGCCAACTGCCTTGAATCCCAACCGACTCCTATTGACCTTTTCAAATTCTATTAGATACAAAATGTGTCCATTATTTTACAAATGGAATACAAAAACTTCTAGGTTTTTAGAAAACAAAACATGAACAAGATGACATGGCCAAATAGGCCTTATTTCAACATAGTAGATTTTACTATGGTGCCCCTGCACCATACTCCCCAGAAGAAAAATGTCTCAAGTCCTCTTAGAGACCAATTCTTGTACATCTCCGCCTTGCTTTAGAATGTCTTCCTCCAGCATCCATGTAGCTTTTGAATCTGGAATCCCTTGCTACTTAACCAGATGTTCAAAGTATGTTTTGTGCCTTGTCTTCTTGGCTTCTCTGCTTTCCAAAATGTACTCCTTTTTTGGCGACTCCCTAGAAGGTAAGTGCTTCAGCTAGTCTTCATTTTCCTGGACAGGGTCTTCTGCATTCTCCCCTGTATTAAGACTTTTGTACAATGTCAAATCAGCAATGTTGAATATGGGTGAAAAGGCAATATCATCAGGAAGCTCAATCTTGTAAGCATTTGGACCGTACTTCTCCAGAATTTGACAGGGTCCAATCTTCCTCATCATCAGTTTGTTGTGGCCTCCTTTTGGCAACCTATTTTTGTTTAGATGAACCATGACCAAGTCGCCTACCTGATACTGCACATCCCTCCTCCTTTGATCCATGTGAGCCTTCGTCTTCTGACTATTCTGGTGTAAAGTACCTCTAACCTGTTGGTGTATTTATTTCATGGCTTTTGCAAATGCATCAACATGACCACTCCTTTTGTCCAACCCCTAGATGTCTCTCAATTCAAAAATACCCCTGGGGTGACTACCATATACAATTTCAAAGGGACTCAGACCTGTGCTCCTATTTGTCGAGTCATTATAAGAATATTCTGCTTGTGGGAGTATCACATCCCAACTGCTGCCATGTTCTTTTATTAAGCATCTAAGGAGATTTCCCAAAGATCTATTGACCACCTTGGTTTTCCCATCAGTCCGAGGATGATAGGCTAAACTGAAATACAAATTTGTTCCTAATCTTTTCCACAAAGAACTCCAAAAATGTCCTACAATTTTTCTATCCCTATCAGACACAATGCTCAAGGGTAGCCCATGAATCCTGACAATTTCTTTAAAGAACAAACCTACAATGTAGCTAGCATCATTAGTGGTCCTACAAGGAATGAAATGAGCCATCTTGCTGAATCAATCTACCACTACAAACACACTATCAAAACCTACCCTTGTTTTGGGTAACCCCATCACAAAGTCCATACTCAAACATTCCCAAGGCCTGTTGGGTATTGGCGAAGGTTGTTACAATCCTGCATTGGTTGAGACTCCTTTTGCTCTTTGGCATACCATGCAACTTTCAACAAATTTTCTGATGTTAGATTGCATTCTTAGCTAGAAATAAAATCTCCTTACCAGATCTAAAGTCTTATTCAACCCAAAATGTCCACCCAATCCACCACTATGTTTTTCCTTCATAATATTATCCCTCATTGAGCATTTAGGGATACACAACTGACATCCTTTGAACAATAGTCCATTTTGTAATGTAAAATCTAAAAACTCACTATGAAAAGTATTAGCAAATTCATTGCATACCTTGTAGATTTCTCTGAAATCCTAATCTTATTCATACAATTCCTTGAGTGACTCAACACCTATGCTTTGCAACTGCACTTCTTGGACTGTCAACATCCTCCTGCTGAGAGCATCTACCACCTTGTTTGTGACTTCTTTCTTATGCTTAATGGTGAAAGTGTATGCTTGTAGACTTTCCACCCATTTCATATGTCTATGGCTGGGTTTGTCCTACCCATTCAGAAAACTGAGAGCATGGTTATCTATATACAAAATAAATTCCTTGGGAAGCAGGTAATGTCTCCACTTTTTTAGAGCTTGTACCATAGCATACAACTCTAAGTCATAAGAGGAGTATTTCCTATTGGCTTCATTTAACTTTTCACTGAAAAAGGCCACTAGTATCCCTTCTTGGCTCAACACTGCTCCAATGGCCAGCCCACTTGCATCACATTCAATTGTGAAAACCTTATTGAAATCAGGTAACACTAAGACAGGGAATTTAACAATTTTCTATTTTAGACTCAAAGCTCCTATCTGCTTCTCTCGTCCACACAAACTTCACCTTGCAACCACCCTTGATGGTTTCCAACATAAGTCAACAGATGTCACTATAGTTCTTAATAAATTTCCTATAGAATGTGGCCAAACCATGGAAACTCCTTACCTCTCCTATTGTCTTAGGTGTGGGCCAATTCAGAATAGCCTCCACCTTTGAAGGATCCATCTTCAGATCACCTTTGGAAATGACAAAACCCAAGTAGATCAACTCTTGTTTCATGAAATCACATTTGTCCAAGTTTATCAACAACTTCTGGTCTTTCAGCCTCTTTAAGACTATCTCTATATGTTTCAATGCTCTTCTTTACTTTTACTAAATATCAAAATGTCATCTAGGTATACTACCACAAACTTACCTATGAAATCCTGTAATACTTCATTCATTAGCCTCATGAAAGTACTAGGAGAATTAGATAGACCAAAAGGCAATACAAGCCATTCATATAACCCTTCGTTGGTTTTGAATGTTGTTTTCCATTCATCACCTTCGCTTATCCTTATCTGATGGTACCCACTCTTCAAGTCTAACTTAGAGAAATAGATAGCACCCCCCAAATAGTCCATTAGGTCTCCAATTCTAGGAATAGGGAACCTGTATCTAATGGTTATCCTATTTATTGCCCTGGAATTAGTACACAGTCTCCATTTCTCATCTTTCTTTGGTGCCAAAACAGTGGGGACTGCACGTGGACTCAAGCGCTTTCTTATTAACCCTTTGTCTAAAAGTTCTTGAACCTACCTGGCTAGCTCCTCATTCTACTAAGGGGTCATCTTATAGGCTGCCTTGTTTGGAAGTACAGCTCCCGATATGAGATCAATCTGATGGCTGATATCTATAATAGGTGGTAGGGAGTCTGGTATATCTGTTGCAATTACTTCCTTATAACTCTCAATTAGTTCTCTGACCTCCCTAGGTCCTACCTCTCTCATATTTTCTCTTTTCTTCTCCTTAGGTTTCACAACTAGAGAAAAACCTACTCCACCTAATTCTTCTAGTGTTTCAAGGAATTCCTTCTCTCCTACCATCATTATACTAGACCCTGCCTGCTGTGGGTTTTCCTCAATCAATGATTGTATCCTATAGGTTACTCCATCTTTCTTGAAAGAATAAGAATTGTTTTCTCCATCATGGCAAGCTTTGGTGTCAAACTGCCATGGTCTGCCTAACAACAGATGATAACAATCCATTGGAAGGATGTCACATAAGATTTTATCTATATACCCCCCAATATTGAATTCTACCCATGCTTGTTCATTGATGAGTATGTACTGCCCCTTATTCAACCAACTAACTTTATATGGACTGCTATGGGGTATCCTCTCTAGCTTCAACTTATTCACTACTTCCAATGATATGATATTATTAGTAGAACCATAGTCAATAATAACTTTACAAACCTTACCTTGGATCTTGCAGTTGATTCTAAACAAAGCCCTTCTTTGAGACGGTTCAGTCTGCACTGGTTCCTTGAGCAGCGTCCTCTTGATCATCATATTTTCTCCCATTTCTGATGTTAGATTCACTTCAGGAGATGTCACACTCCTTGCATCCTCTTGAATCAAAGTGGTTCTCTTCTCACCACCATGAGAAGTTGAGACCTTCTCTGGACAATTGTATGTCGGGTGCCCTATCTGATTGCAGTTATAACATCTCATATTGGAGCACTTGGATCCTCTACTTGATCCATTTGTCCCACCTCTTCCATTAGGCCTTCTTCCTCGGTAGCCTCCTCTGCTACTTGAATCTCCAACTTGCTCTTCTTGGCTAGACTCACCACTAGGCCTCTAGTTAGGACTTCTTCCTCCAAAACTGGCTCTGCCTCTGAAACTTCTTCCTCCTCTACCTCTATTATTCTGCTCACTCTTTCTCTTTATCTTCTCTTCAGCTCTTAAGGCCATTTGGAAACACTTGTTCACTATTTCTGGTGCTAAGATGTTGATCTCATCTTGGATGTTCATCCTTAGGCCATTCAGATACCTTGCTACCTTCTCTGACTCTTCTTCTTGTCTCTTTGATCTAAGACTAAGTTTATGAAACTCTTGTGTGTATGCATTCACATCAAGGTCTCTCTGTCTAAGGTTCTGCAATTTCTTATACATCTGCACGTTATAGTCCAGAGGTAAGAATTGTGCCTTGATTTTGGTTTTCATCCTTTCCTAAGAGGTTATCATATTCTTCCCTTCCTTGACTCTCTCTCCTTGCTCATAATTCCACCATGCAAGAGCAGACCCCTTCAACCTTGCCTTTGCCAACTTAACCCTCCTATCATCAGGGACTTCCTTGTACTCAAAATGATTGTTCAATGCCTCAATCCAATCAATCACCTCTTCAGCTTCCATACTTCCACCATACATAGGTAACCCATCCATGGTGTCCCTATTGACTGACTTCAAAGCATCTACAAATGCCCTCTGGTCTACTGGTATCTCCTCTATCCTCTTATTGGTTCCATCAATTTCTATATCTCCTTCATCGCAATCACTTTCATCTTCCCTGTCTTTGCCTTTGGACTACTTGAACTCTCCCAACTTGAATTCAAGTATCTCCTCGATCAGCTTCTTAATGGCATCCTGCGACACACTTTTGGGAGGCATCCTCTCTGCCTCTATCTTGCTTTCTCTATTTGACATCACTATTCACAGACATCACCCAAATGCCAACACTCCTGCAAATCCTCAATTCGACTTGCCGCCCAAATCTTTTCTAGCTCTGATACCAATATGATGAGGAGCCAAAAAGAAATAAATATTCTTACTCTTTCAACTTAGGAGAGGATTGGCAAATATTTTATGTCTTTCATATAGTTCTATTAGAACTTCCTTTTTATTGTCATCGGCAACAAATTAGACTATCGGCGGCCTTTGGAACTAGTTTTTCGAACACCAAGTCTGTCTGATACCTCCTATCGGCGAGACTTCTTCTTCATTTGGGCCAACAGTTAGTTCAAGAGTGACCAATCTCTCATCGCTACTCAGAAAAGTGCTTTCCCCATGGTATATTGTTCCTCCAATGGATGATGGCCCTCAATATCAGTGAGGCTTGACTTCTTTTCACCCCGATGTGACTAAGACAAATTAGCATTTGCCGTCATGGTTTCAGCAAGACAACACCTATCGATGGAGCCAAATATTATCAACCTGATACTCCAATAACATCCTCTCTTTGCTATCGGTGGAAGTTGATGCCATCATTGGAACCTAACTCTGTGACACAGTGATATGCTGATAGGGTTGTCAACTCTCACACAGTTTGATCTACACTCTACGCCTAGCACATAGAGATGCTAGGACATGCTATTGTGCACACTCCTCAGTCTAGAACATTTGCCCTGTCAAACAGGTAAATAAAAGGAAAAACAAACAGAAATATGTACTGACTGATGCCATTCCACTGATTTCTTTGGAAATCCACCAGTGGAATGGTTATCGACTCATCTTTGACAATTTAAACTAAACTATTTCAATTGCAAAGAATAGAAAGCTATTATGAACAGTTAAAAAATATTTACGACATAGATCAAACACAGAAAATGATGGACAGAAGTTATTATTGCTTAGATGATTTCCAAATCACAATCTTCGAATCTAGAGAACCCTCTTCTCGGTTGCTCCCCTGTGCTTTTATTAAGCCAGAGTTGGAAGATCAACGATTGCTCAATAGTTAGGGAAGGCCAACTGCCCTAAATCCCAACCGACTCCTGTTGACCTTTTCGGATTCTATTAGATACAAAATGTGTCCATTATTTTCCAAATTGAATACAAAAACTTTTAGGTTTTTAGAAAACAAAACATGAACAAGATGACATGGCCAAATAGGCCTTATTTCAACATAGTAGATTTTACTATGGTGCCCCTGCACCAAAGTGTTGTCATCCGATTGGTATCAGAGCGTAAAAGATTTGGGAGAGCCTATAAGGTTTCGGAGTCTAAAAGGTCTAGGAAGGGGAAGTTACTTATGCTCATGAGATTTTTGGACAAGTATGTGTGTTAAATTTTTTACAGGTTAATAAGAAGAACCTAGGTACCAAAAGACTAGGTAGAGGAAAAGGAGAGAAGCCCTAAGTGAGGTATCAAGAAGCCAAGAAGAAAGATATAAAGATGCAACAATATGACATAACAGAAAGCCTCAGGAGGAAAGAAAAAATAAAAATGAATGTGGAGATGCAAAATACAGAGTGAGATAAAGAAATAGTAGAGTTGAGAAGAGATTTAGAGAAGTGTAGGTAGTGGTTTGAGGAAAGAAGCCAAGATTATGGTTGGTATTGGCTAATGAAAAAGACGCTGAAGTGTCTTGTGAAGCTGATTGTTAGAAAAAGAGGAAGGCAGAAAATGGTTGCCTTGAAAAGAGAAGACGACAATAAGCCAAGGGTGGATCCTTTAGAAGACTATGATGTGTTTGTTGGTTGTTTTTAATTCCCAACCTTGTCTCACAAAATAACCTATGACCTTGCCACTATCAATGTTCAACTATTATGAGGGGTTGGCCAACACATAGGTGAAAGTTTAGTGATAACTTTTCCTCTACACTTTAGGCTCTACAAAACCTAGGAGGGTGATCCCCTTACAGTATTTGATAATCTCATGAATCAATTTATTATAAATACTAAAAAAAAAGTAGATTCGTTCTATGCTAATGTGCTCGAGGACTGCAAAATATGAATACCTAACTTTAAGTCATTCAAGCTTTTAACATTCCTCAAAACCATAGAATAATGACAAACTACCACTTAATACATGAATTATTGATATTGGAATATTGGGTGTTGGGTCTATTTAACCTCGGTGTGGAAGAACACACACAAGAGTAAGAACATCAGTACCTTAACCTAAGGATATAGAGTCATAAACAACTACGACTGAAAACTACAGTTAGTATTTAACCTAAGCATCTCAAAACTTTATGATATCACCTTACAATATCACATCAAACCCTTTCTAAAATCAGTCATACTTAGAATATCCACACACATATTCATATAAATAAATATTTATGTTAAAGCGTTTTAACTCATTCTTTGAACAAGAGCCATTCACAAAAAAATACATCCATAAGAAACTTTTATGGAGACAAATTGAACCATCTTTGATATATTCAATTCATAACTTGCATAAAATATACATTGGGAGATGACTATTTTTAGAGATTAATCTTATACATTCCATATAGATGTTGGAACTGTCCAATAGATTACAGAAAACAGAGTTAAAACTCTATACATGTTAAGATTAAAAAGGACTTCTACTTTCCTGAGTATTTATCTACACTTCACCAAGAGACCAAACCAAAACCCACCACCCTATACAATGGACCTGGATTCCCATTTATAGAAACATGGGAGCAAAGAAGATACATGCCATGTACAGATGTCACATTTTCATTTGACAATCAAAAAAAGAAATGATGCTAGAATAACCGTCTTCATTCCACTAGGGCACATCATATGCAACTGATCATCACCATAGGAAGACTGGAAAACTGATTTTGTCCTATATGCTTTCCTGCTGTTGATGTGGAGGCAAGCCATGTGAATAGGGAAGAAAATCCTAAAGAACGAGACACTAGAAAGAGCACACTCAAAAAATGAAACTCCATTATGCCTGCATAGGAAAGATGACTTGCTGAGAAAATAGTGGAGGCATCTACTTATAGCCAAACTGTAGGAACTTCCCTCGCCAATGATGTCTACTCCATGCCTATCTGCCTTATCAATCCAGCTCAATTAGTACCATGATAGATCAACCATAAATGGAAAGCTCACAACAGTTTGCCACATTGCTAAAAGAAGGAAAAGAGGCAGCACTCTGGCACCTCAATCACAACACACACTCCAATTTTACAGCAAAATTCATTTCAAATCCTGCTGTGAAGTGAGTGGAAGGTCACTTCAAACTAGATGTAGATCCCCATGAATCAAATCTACATGCCACCAATCCCCTACAAACATACTCCCTTCACAGTGACGGTGAAAAAGACCCATTGCATGCTCAAGAGATCACCTAATACACTAGTTCATTAATTCCTACGCGCCATCGACCTATGCCCACTGTCAAATTTGGAATTGAACCATTGATCTTCTAGTGAGTTAGGTTGGCAAACAAACAAGATTAAACCCCATGGCAACCACCCACAGCCCTGTAAGATACCAGTGCATGTAGCCAAACAACCTATGGGTGGGTGGGGAATGGCTGAGATCTGATCCTTTGGAATGACATGGACCCTTAGATCTAGGGCCCACCAAGAATGCCACCATAAAGCACATTGAGGCAGGCACAAAGATATGCCACGTGGCATATGCCTGCCATCCCGCATGATTTTTTCACTTAATATTATAATCCCATGAGGTGACAGGCAACCAATTGGAACTGAGAAGTGGGGGCCATGTCGTGCAACTTCGAACAATGAGCACATGTCATAAGTTGTGACTTAAAAGGGGGACGCCCTGGGTGCCTATGAAAAACATTTTGACCCCACATAAAAATTAAGAGTTTGGAAGCATAGGCCTAGGACATGGGCGAAAATTATTAAAAATGCATGATGAAATAAATAGGCTAAGAAGAAGGGGCCAACATATTAACGACGTCAAAGGACTTAATTCATAACTAAAGTGACACAGAAAACCGCAAGTAAGCCAATGACGAATTAAACGAAGAGCTTGGGTTCATGCATGAATAGAGTTTTTGAAAGGCATAAGCTTTTAAAATGAACCCTAGTAGATGGAAAATGAAACCCTGACCCTTAGGGAACCAATTGATAACCCAAATTTTGAAATGCAATATAGAACTGGTACTAAAAATTTTCAAAGCACAATCAGTGTTGAGATCAAGAAAGGCTGAAAATAAACAAGAAAGATGTGAATGCATGCAAGCAAGAAGCTATGTATGGAAGTGAAGTATGAAGAATGAAGAAGTGATTTTTTATAATATGCTTGTTGTTTGTGTAGGTCTAGTAGAAAGAGAGATCCCAAAAGAACACACAGATGACTCCATAGAACATGAGTATTCATATCAACAGCTAGAAGATGAAGCAAATAAAGAAGAGAAATTAATTGGCATTGGCATGAAGAAAGATCAAGAGTGTCTTCAAGCTAAGCAAAGAGTAAGAGAAAGTGTAGAAGTAATGAGAGAACTACATTCTCAAGACGACACATACACAGAGGTTCATTGGTGAGAAACACATTCGAAGAACCAGTAGGTTGGTGATGATAAGAAAGTTGATAAGAAGATAGACCAAGGAGAGACTGAAGTGGATGCCGATATGGACAACGGTAGTGAGGCATATGAAAGAGAAATAGAATTTTGGAGTCTTGTAGCTGAGAAGGAAATAAGAAGAAGAAGATACAAGAAGAAAGAGCAAAACAAAAAAGTGAAAACCAAGAAACATAGAGCCAATAAAGCCAAGCATAGAGAGGATCAAGAGGAGGTCAGAGAATGGTTAAGAATGCAACACAATTGGAAGAAGCGAAAAAAATAAAACCATTATTTGAGATGGAACTCAAATTTCTCCCACCCAAGGAGCATGATGCAGGGGCATCATGTCCCCATCAAGTTTTGTCTTGATTAGTTACTAGTTTAAGTTTCATTTGTTGATGTCTCCCTAGATTAACTTGTGAACTCCTTAAATGTTATGCAATCAACCTCTTATTAATCTCTTATTAATGAATAGAGTTACTTAAATAGTTTCTGACAGTTCGTGACGCTTCCATCTGAAAACGGTTTGAGAGGAGGTTGAAAACTGCAACAATAGGAAGCAACAGAACGGAAGGGAGAAGAATGATCCCACACGATGAAGAATGAAGAAAGGAAGATCGTGAGTTGGACAACGCAAAGGAGAGGCACACAGGAGACATGATAATCGAAGAAGATATTAAGGAAGGATGAAATCGGGCTGTTTTAGGATGGGCGTCATCAAAGCAGGGGATGGAGATTAAAGTGAGGAAGAAGCTATAGTGTGAAGAAGACTCGTAGCAGAGTAGAAACAGGATTAGAGAATGCATTATGTTGTACATGATTCGTAATTATCTCATAGCTCTATATTATTGGTGACTAACTGAACATTGAATAGAGTTTCCTGGTTACTATGTGTTCCAAATTCCCATCTCTGCTTGCTCTATTGATTTCATCAAACTATATTTTATTATAAGTTGAGTCTCTGTCACTATATTCTATGTTTCCTATCAAGAGTGTTGTCATCAATATCAGCCTGTGGCTTCAAAAAACAGCTTCAACTATGATCTAGTTTCAAACAAACTGATAATCTCCTTCCTGCAAATCCTATTTTGGTTTCTTGTTGGCTTGGCCTTGTTCCAGATCTACAAATCTTTTTCCTCCCCTTATGGTGGTTGTAATCTTCCTTCTAGTGGCCCTCCATGCTGGCGCCCAAATCCAAATTGATTTTTTTTCAACAGTTGCGACTTTAAATTTTTGAACAGCAACTTCTTTTCAGATCTAAGATTTTTGGCGGCTTGATAGGCTTATTCAATCCTTTCTTCATATTTGGTGACTATACT
Organism: Cunninghamia lanceolata; assembly: GCA_027924645.1. NCBI lineage: Eukaryota > Viridiplantae > Streptophyta > Pinopsida > Cupressales > Cupressaceae > Cunninghamia > Cunninghamia lanceolata. The sequence goes on from BSBN01001435.1 coordinate 3,142,120, forward strand.
GCAACTCAATGTCTTTGGTGGCTCCTTTCCTTAGTAAAATCTATGATCTACTATTTTTTTTGCGCCTCTATCTAATGGTGGCTCCTCTTCTACAATTTCCTTAATTAAAACTCTGTGATTTTGGGATTCTCCATATTGACATGGCAGCCCCAAAAACATACCAATCAATTTTCTTGACACAACTTTCTCTAAGAAAAAAAAAGTAAATTCCCTTAACATAAATAGTGACTAAAACATCGATGGTCTTCATCTTCCACAGATACAGATATAATTTATAAACTGGCAGCGACTTCTTCAATCACTACTGTGAATCAATAACTCTACAATCTTATTTTTGCTTTCTCCTCCGCTACGACTACAATCTTATGCTATGAAAAGAATATTGCAAACAACAATGATAAAAATAGTTGAAGCAAATACACCTTACTCTTTTCTAAGACCACGAGTAATGAAATTCATTCAAATACGCATGAGTAATGAAATTCATTCAAATATGCCTTTCTTCATCATTCCTAATAACCAACTGGATGTGCCTAGGAACGATCATGTTCTTCTTGTTGTCTCGTGCAACATTTCCAGCCAAACACTCACGACTTCATACTTCGTCTTTTAATAATCTACTTGTCTTGAGTGATTCCAACTTTTATTTCATCGCCTTACTTTGTATTAAGTTTTCTTTCCTTTCGCCAATCTTCTACGACAACCTTTTGTTTTTCACTTGCATCTTTTGAGACTTTCTTTTCTCCCTTCAAACTTAGACAACTCAATACTCCAATCTTTTCCATGGGCATAATTTTGTGTACACTTGTATTAAGATTTTTGTTACTTTTGTTACTTGCATTAACCCTTTGAGGAGAGAAATGTGAGATATTAGATCTACAATAATTTTAGTAGCATAGTGTCATCTAATTCAAAACTTAGAAATAAACTAGAATGAGAGAAGAAGAAAAAATGAATACAAGAAAGGAGAGAGATAGATACATATGTGGAGAAAACTCTTTCTAATTAAAAAACCCACCCTTCAAAGTAGTGAACAAATGTATTATAACAACTTATCTATTACAATACAATATCATATCCATAGCCTTAACATGAAGATCAACATCTAGAACCTTTGAAGGAAATCTGACAGTGTCGAGATCCTTTAGAGGAAATCTAATAGCATAACTCCTATATTGTATCATGTCTACCAACCTCAACTTAAGCACTCAAATATATAGAGAATCCAAATGATGGAAAACCACAAGTGGTTTTTGTGTATGCAAAAATATGGAATATAAAAGTGGAAACAATCCATAAATGAAAAGCTCTTATTCCATACTCAACATCACCTCAATAGAGCATAAACACTGATGAAATCAAATGAAACAATAATAAAATGTTATCACCATAATAGCCTTTGTTGCTCCATTGATGAATGCTTGATATGCTTCAATGATATTTTGATATGTTGGATGCTAAATTTAACAACATAACTCTACATAGCAAGGAGACTTGAAAGTGGCTTTATTGATGTTTGATTTATAGATTCTTAGATGATAGGATGTATGTCTATAATTAAGAGGTGCAATAGATGGTTGAGATTAAGAGGTGGGAATACATGGCTAAGATTAAGAGGTGCAATATGAAATCGATGGTAAAGATTAAGAGGTGGGGGATGGAATATTCTAGGGCATTATTTATGTGAATGGTTAGGATTGAGAGATGTAATATGAAATGGGTGGTGGAGATGAAAACATAGTTTGACTTTTGTGCCTTTCATTTATTATTTATGGCAAAGAGATGACGATTAGGAACAATGGAAAATAATTAATTAAATAATTTCATTATTTAATCAATTATTGAAGAAAGATGATGCGGGGGGACAAAATTAATTAAATAAATAAAATTAAGGGATAGTCATGGATTAATTAATTAAATAAATGTAATTTATTTAATTAAGCAATAGTCATGGATTAAATAAATAAATAAATATAATTTATTTAATTAATTTGGGTGTTGTAGAAAAGGGATTTAATTAATTAATTAAATATAATTTATTTAATTCATTTTGGAAATAAGATAAATATGTCACAAGGTGACATAAGGTGATCTTAGGATGGTGGATGACTAGATGATATAGAAGTGTCATAAGGACATAGTCAATTTTGGATGTCTACAATTTTGAAAACTATGTACCAATACACCAAGTATAGCATCCAACTTCCCATGGCATAAATTATAATGCCTATATTGAACTATGGATCAACAACCTATATTTATCATACTCTCTTATGCATAATTCAAGTATCATAACCTCCAACCAAACTTGGGCATCTCATTTTGTTATTTTCCTCCTTTTTCAAGAGGTTTTCTAACATGCATCATAAAACTTTTATAAACTTCAAGGTCAAGATTCTATGTCCAATTTGTAACCTCCCTCTTACATGCTCTTACATGTGTCAAAATATCTTACACACTTATAATTTCATAGATGTTGTTACACATCTTACATAACATAATGCTCTTACATATTCTTACACACTTCATACGAAAGAATACACATGGCATGATGGCCAAGTCATAAGTGGGATTCTCTTTTCCATGACGATACATTAAATACTATAAATTAACAAATAAATAAATAGTCTAAACATTATGACTTTCAAGGTATACATAATCCAAACATGGAGAGGATTTAGGCTATTATGTTATCACCATGTGTTATGTTTGTGATGATTAGGTCCTATTGATGGAGTTATGTAAGCCATGCGTGCATGTTTATGGACTTATGAGCTTCTGAGAGACTTATATCCTCCTACATTAGTCACCCTTCCTTGAAAAGCAATAGTCCCCATCACATGCAATTAAAAAATTAGATGCAAAAAAGTTATAAGTGACATGCACTTTTATAAACTATTTCCCTTTAGAAGAATATTGACTCATCTTGACAGTCTAGAAGAGAGGTATCTCTTGTTGGTGCATTCACTTAACTTTGATGTTGATTATTTGTTTATTGTTTCCTAGTATGGTAAAATTAGGGTTGACTTTTGATTGGTTGTAAAGTCTGTGGTGTCAAGAGAGACAAGTAAAATTGGATTGTATTGGTGCAAAATATTCGCATTGTAAACAAGATGCAAACCAAGGTACCTATTAGTATTTTTATTTTTATTTTGCAAGACAACACAAAACATAACAATGTGTAAGGTGGATAAGTGCATGGAAATGGGGGATAAAAGGGAGTCATAAGTGGCCACTTTTTTCCTAAAATAAACTAAACCTAAACTTGGATGAGTAATTCAAGATCCATACACTTAAAACTTGAAGATATAATAAGAATAATAATTATAGTACTCTAAATCTAGTTTCTAAAATACTAAGGTTTTCTAAATGGTTAAGATTAAGAGGGTGAAATGTTGTGTGCATACAAAAGTATTCCTATTTTATCACTAAAATATGAAATTTAGTTAGTAGAAATGTAACTAAGAGTGAGTACTACAAAATATTTATTTTTTAATTTTTTTTAATGATTTTTCAAAGTGGGTGCATCTTAAAAACTGCATCACTAAGTGTGTACATCACATAACTTCCACAAAAATAATCAAAAATGTAATTTTCTCAATGTGTATAAAATGAAACAAAGAACAATCTTGTATTATTTCTTTCAAATTTGGATAAGCAAATCAAATTTTATAAATAAAAATCAATGCATATGTGATTAAGGAATGTGAAGACACTATTCAAAGAAAATAAAAATAAATACCATACTTATTAAAAATAATAATAAAACTAGATGGTGAGAGCTAAGAATTAGGTCATTATTTTGGTGGTGATTTTATCAAATTTTGTAAAAACAAATAAATTTGACAATGTTGAAGTTCAAAAATGTTATTGACTATGAAAAACATGTCTTTTGGAGGTATCATAGAGATCCAATACTTAGGCTTATTCATCCAAGACTATACCAAGCCTAAAATGGTCAGACCAAAATTTAAATAAATAATGCAAGTGCATTATAGACATAACCTTTCTCACCCTCTCTCTAATTCTCTCTATCCCTATCTCCCCTCTCCCTCTGTCTCCCTCTCTATCTCTCCCTTTGTCTCTCCCTCTCTATCTCTCCCTCACTATCTCTCTCCCCCCTATCTCTATATATAACTATCTCCTACTCTCTCTTTCTATCTCTCCCTCTTAATATTTAGATCTCTATATCTTCCTCCCTCTCTCCATTTCTCTCTACCTCTTTCTGTATCTCTCTATCTCTTTGCTCCTATTTCTATTTCTATATCTCTATCTCTATCTCTCCCTCTCTTTATCTCTATTTATCCCTCTCTCTCTCTCTCCATCTCGCTCTTCCTCTATATCTTTCCATTCCTCCCTCTATCTCTCGTTCACTCTATCTATCTATAGACCTCTCTCTAGATCTCTTTCTATCTATTTCCTCTATCTCTATCTCTCCCTCTATATCTATCCCTCTCTATCTCTATCTTTGTATCTCTCATTCTCCCTCTCCCTCTATCTTTATATATCTCTCTCCCCCCTCTCTATCTCTATATCTCTCACCCTCTATGTCTATAGATCCCTCTCTCCCTCTATCTATCCTTTACTCTATCTCTATATCTCTCTCTCATCTCTATCTCTCCTCTCTCCCTATCTCTGTCCCTCTATCTCTCTACAACTCCCTCCATTTCCATCTCTTTCCATCTCTCACTCTCTCTATGCCTGTCTCTCTATCTATCCCTCTCTTTGTCTCTTTGTCTCTCCCTCTATCTCTCTCTATCTTTCCACTCCCACTCTCTCTACCTCTCTCCCTCTCTTTCTCTACCCCATCCCCTCTACCTTTCATTTCCTTAATGTTGAAACCTAAGTTCCCTAAATGTGAACCTAAAATCCAAAACCCTAAACATTGAAACCAAAGTATTAAACACAAACCAGTAAATCTTAATGTTAAACATTACATGTTGAACCCATAAACATGAAATCTAAACATCCAATGACCTTTCTTTATCTCTCTATCTCTCCCTCCCTTCCTCACTTTATATTTCTCCCTCTATCACTATCTCTTATTCTCTCCCTCTCCATCTCTTTCTCTCTTTATCTCCCCACATCTCTCTCTATCTCTCCCTTTCCCTCTCTCTCTTTCCCTCTCTCTTTCTATATATATATATATATATATATATATATATATATATATATATATATATATATATATATATATATATATATATATATATATATATATATATATATATATATATAATTCTCTCTCCCTTCTTTATATCTTTCTATCTCTCCCTCTATCTATATCTATCTATCTCTATCTACTCGCCCTCTATCTCTTTATCTATGTATCCTCCCTCTTTCTATTTCTCTCCTTCTCCCTCCCTCCCTCTCCATCTCTCTCCCTCTTTCTCCCTATCTCTATCTCCCTCTCCCTCTTTATCTACCTCTCTCCCCATCTCTCTCTATATCTCCCTCTTCCTCTCTCTCCCCATCTCCATCTCTTTATTCCCCCTCTCTCTCTCTCTCTCTCTCTCTCTCTCTCTCTCTCTCTCTCTCTCTCTCTATATATATATATATATATATATATATATATATATATATATATATATATATATATATATATATATATATATATATATATATATATATATATATATATATATGTATATATATGTATGTATATATATATATATATACATATATATATATACATATATATATATATATACATATATATATATACACATATATATATATACATATATATACATATATACATACATATATATACATATATATACATATATATATATATACATATATATATATATATATATATATATATATATATATCCTCTCTTTGCCTCTATCTCTCCCTCTATATCTTTATATTTTGCTCTATCTCTTTATATCTCTCCCACTCTCTATATCTATCTTTATGTCTCCCTCCCTCTATTTTTCCATCTCTCTCTATCGATCCCTTTCCCATTCTCTCTCCCTCTCCCTCTCCATCTCTATGTCTCTCTTACTCTATCTCTTACTCTCCCTCTCTATCTCCTTCTATCTATATTATGTACAATGAAGTTCTCATCACTATGTATGGTAGAACGTTTAACATAGAATGTTTAACAAATCTTTTAGAAAACCGTGTAAGTGTTTATTTATTTTTATTTACCCATTATTCATACTTCTTTGGAGATAGTTCCATATGTAAAATTTTGCATTATAAATATTTATTTGGAACCCATGTAGATTAAGTTCCTATAGAAGTTCAAATTTGTTTTTCCTTATCATTTACATTACCCTTATTCTTCCTTGACCCATGAGTAATGTGTTTTCCATAATGACCTTCTAAAGGCATAAAAATATCAAACCCTTTATGCACATTAACTATAGGATTTGCAAATTAAGGTTCTTTAGGCCTTTCATTGTCAAGTTCCTTAAAATAAGGTTATGAATAAGTAACTTTATATTTATCACTATATGCTCACTTGGCCTTATAAATTATAGGTTCTTCTCTTAATTGTTCTTCCTTATACCACTTGATAGACTAATCTAACATAGAAGGTATTTCTTTATAAAGATCTATCCAATGTATACCAAGTAAAATATCAAATCTCTTCAAAGTATTAATGTGACATAAAAAATTGTACCATTTTGAACCAACCCCCAAAGGCAAGATAATGCATCCCAGAGTTTTATTTAATATGTCATTTTTCATTTTGAATGAGACTTTATAATGTGCATAAGCTTATTGTTGAATATGATAATTAAAGAAGAATTCCTCCATGCAAAAAAAAATTGACATACTAGAAAAGGATTAGTATATATTTTCAAGGATTCAAACACTTTATGTAAAGGCTTATTTGACTCAGTATCTCTATCCATGTCTCTTTATCTCTCCATATCTTTAGTTTTTCCCCTCTCTCCCTCTCTTTCTATCTCTATCTCTTCCTCTATCTCTATCTCAATCTCCCCACTCCTCTCTCTCTGTCCCTCTCTTTCTATCTCTATCTCTCCCTCCTTCTCTAACTCAATCTCCCCACTCCTCTCTCTCTATCTCTTTCTATCTCTAACAATATACTTATGCATATTTCACTTTCCCTCTCTATCTCTATCTCTCTCCCACTATTTGTTTCTCCCTCCCTTTATCTCTTTCTCTATCTCTCTATCTCCCCTCTCTCTCTAACTCTATCATGTCCCCTTTCATATTAATTTAATTTAGGTGATTTATTAGCCCATTCCTATATTTCTTATGGGCTATGGAAAATAAATAGGGAAATAGTTTATTTAATATATTTAACTAGGGTCCCACAAATTAATATTTTTTTGTTGTTTGGGAGTAATTAATTATAAAAATTTATTATTTATAGCACCAAATAGGGGTGTGGGGTTTTCATTAATAGTTATTGTAACTCCCCAAGATAAAAATAAGAGATTCTATGATGGTTATGATAGATTGTATGATAGGTAATCAGTGTGTAAGTGATAAGTTGTCATTGTGTCATAAATAGGTTATTAACATACAGTTATAGACTGGGGATTCTTGAATATGTTTTTAATTATATCTCCCAAATGATGCATTAGGATTTGGGTACCCAAATTGGGCCTCCAACTATTATAAATATTCAACTATTGTCTTTCAAAAGAACCTTTTGATCATAGTTTCTCTCAAGTTTTCTATATAAACACGTGTTCTTACATTATCTTCTATGGATGAAAATCCATTAGAGATCAAGATCGATGGATAAAAACCCATTAGTTTCTAGGATCAGAGAATGAAACCCCTTTGTATTAGTAGGAAAATCTCATCCTAAGGTTGTGAATGTGATTCAAAAAGATTGCAAATTTTTAGTTTCAATTTTTGTGTGTTTTTGAATGATTTGGGATGTAGTTGTGTGTGGATTTCTTTTTTAGTTTTTTGTGTCATGTTGTGGTTACTATAGAAGTTGTGTTTCAGATTTTTTTTCTCATTATACTCATTTTTATTAGCTATATAAAGTGTGTTTCTCATATTGCTTCTTGGAGCATAATATCTACATAGTTGTGGAGCATTTTAAATTTAGTTTGTTTTGGGATAGTTCAAATATTTTTGTTTTTAATTTTTTTCTACTATTTTGTTGCATTTTGTAATAGAAAATATTAGTGTAAAAATCATAAAATTATTAATGGAGGAAGTTTCATGAGTTTCTAGATAATTTTTTAAATTGTGTTACATAGTTTGTTGAAAATAGTGTTGAAATTTGATAACTTCTCAAGATTTGATTTATGTCATTCAAATATTAAAATTATTTGATAATTTAATTTATGGAGGAAATTATAATGGTATTAGAGCTAAGGTATTTCCATCCTATAATATATTTTGTTGATTATGCTTCCTAGTGATAGAGAAATTAGATATCCTAGGCGAGAGCAAAGAAAACTATAGACTGTGGAATTTGACATAGAAGAAGAAGTCATGGTGGATGAAGAAAGAGGAAGGCATAGGTTGATATCTGAATAGAAATAAGAATTATTTCATGAAATCTTGATCAATATTAGTCAAAGACAAGAAAAATAGGCAATCATCATGGAACAAATGATGATCCAAAAAAATAGGAAAATTTTAGAAGCAACTCTAAGAGAGAGAAGCACATCATTAGGGAGTAAAATGGTTGTTAGATCCACTCCAAAGCCATAAAATCCTTTTTTTTTTCCGTGGAAGGAGGAGGCAAAAGAAACTAAAGATTCACCCCAAGATGATGTTGACAAAACTTTCCTAGAATATTAAAGTAAATCTCAGGATTTAAGAAATAAAGTTTCTTTTGAAAGTTACATGAGTAATAGAAAATTACCTATTAGCCACAAAGAGGAAGAAAAAAATTTGTTGCAACAAAATGTTTCTAAGATGAGTGCTCCTACCTTTTATGGTAGTAGAATTTTAGCATGTGGTAGTAGTGATACCAGATATATCTGAAAAGAGGATTACCTATCTTTTTGTTGAAGGGTTGGTTGATCCCATCAATCAGATAGTGAAGGATTTTTCACCTTTCACCATGTAAGAAGTTAAGAGAGCTCTAACCTTAGAATCATCCATGCTTAAAAATAAATTTCCTTATAATCCCAAGGCATCTAACTTTGAAAAAAATAAAACGAGTTTCCAAAAGAATGGATATCAAATACTATCTCAGAAGATCACTGCTCATAATACAAAAAATAAGATAGATGAAGATACCAAGAATGAGCTTAGGAGATATAAGCTCTATTTTTCTTGCAGAGAACCATGGACTCTAGGTCATAGGTGCTTTGGAAAGGGACAAGTGAACTTCATTAAGGTTGTATCAGATAAGGATACAAATTTAGATGAGGATGAAATATTTATGGATTCAAAAGAACTTATACATGAGGAAGAAGAGAAGGAGAATGAAAAGGATGGAACACTTGTAACTCTTTTAGGAGCTCCCAAATATCATCCTTTTAGGGTTCATGTAGTGCTATTTAGACAACAAATGACTATTCTTATCGACAATAGGGCTACCCACAATTTTATTGAAGAAGATTTGGTTGCAAAGAGAGGATTAAAGATAACAAAATTTGAAGGTTTCAATGTTACTCTAGCTGATGGATTCACCATTCCTTGCACCAAAAATGATCAGACAACTTGATGTAATTATGGGATATTATAAGGTATGTGACGATTTTTATGTTGTTGGTATAAGAGGGACTGATATGGTTTTGGATTTGAAATAGTTTCATTCATTAAAGGAGTTCTCACAAAATTACCAGACTATGGAGCTCAAGTTTATATCAGATGGTAAGGATGTTGTTCTTAGAGGGATTTTGAATGGAACACCACGTGTGGTTACAACAAAATAAATGGAGATGAGCTTCCAAAAGGGCCAAGTAGCATGGGCAGCAAGTTGTTTTGATAATTCTCACAAATTCTTTTATAGGTAGTTTTGGGACCTAAAATTTCATACAATTTTTTACAAAATTTTAGTTTCCTATGTGTGAAAAGTTTTTGATTACAGTACTTAGAAAACTGTAGGAAGGTGTTAAATGTCACTGCTTCGAGAATTACTATAGAAACTCCAGACTAATGGTGTGGTGGTACAAGAACTATGATAGCAAATAAAAACAACAAACTCAAGATTCCATGCTCCAAAAGAATACAATAAAAGAAAAAGTCCTTGAGATCTATAATAAGCAATGATCCTTATCAAGTAATAGTTTTAACTTTTTAAGACAACATGAAAAATTCCAATGAGGATCTAATGCTTAAATCAAATATGCAAAGGGTGAAGAGCTTCCACTCCACTGGATGGGCACAATCAATGACCCATAAGAGTTTTGGGAGGTTTTTAAAAGTTGATTAGAAACAATAATTTATTATCTCCAGTGAAAATGTAAAGAAATCTTTGGAGAAGAGGATTATTCGTGGTCTGTTGATCTTGTTAGATCAATAATCCATAGGGTTTTTTAAAAAAATTAAAAATATGAAAGGCCAAAAGTCCTACCATTGGCCCAAGAAATATGAGTTGGTAACATTTAATATTATTTTAATGTTGCAGATTAAATATTTGCTGAGAAGCCTTCACAAATTTTAAATCCTTTTTCCATCCTCCAGAAGAATACTGACACTGTCCACGAATAGGCTCAAAATCTTCTACGATGCTGCTATCATCCGCAACAAAAATCAAGTCAAAGAAAACAGTCTAGAGTGCTGGATCAAATCAAATATTTGCATTGCTAGGAGCTGAAGGCTACGAAATGGAAAAATTTATTGAATATTAGAGTGTAAATTTTAATATTTAATGAGGTAAAAATCAAAGTGCAAAGATGAGTCCTAAGCTGTAATAATGCTAGGTGAATGCATTTCACGCTCAGGTGAAATAGAGGTAAGAAAACATTTGCAAAATTTAATTCAAATAAGGAGAAAAATGAAATACAAGTGTGAATATTTCATGGGATGTGAAATAATCAAAGAGAGAAAAGAGATTAAATATGTCACAAATAAAGTGGAGGAAAAAGTTTAAACATTTCATGCACAAGTGAATCAAGAATGAGGATTGTTTCCAATATTAAAATCAAATGGAAAAAAAGAGAAATTTATTCACAAAAGGGATATCATGAAAGGGTGAAAAATAAAATGCAACGAATAGAAGGTAAAACCTAACAGATTCGGCATATCAATGGGACTAGATTTAGGGTCCCCTCGATAGGCTGATATCCATCAAGCCAATAATCAACATGAGGCAATTTGGAGACTTATTTAGGGTACTAGTGTTGATGGAGCTCCAGTTGTACCAATATCTGCACAACTAAAGTACAACATTGGCATTGTATGTGAATACATAATAAACATTATTCCTATTCCTAAGTGTAATTTTGTCTCCCCAACCAACATGATTGCAATCAAATCATTTGATGTGAATAAACCTAGTGTTGAAGTTGATGAAATAAAAGGTGGTGTTGCTAGTGGAAGTATATAGAGGACTTTTTTCGAAGGTGAATCAAAAAATTGAAGTCCATCCTACCATTGTAGTCAAAGATGAGAATGGCAATATCAAGTGTACACCTATCTTTTTGAGAATAATATCATTTTATGCTGAGCAAAATGAGTTGCAATTCACTGTTCCAAGAGGTGTTATTGGTGGATGACAATAGATCCTACACTCACATGAGCTGATAGGCTTGTTGGGCAAATTCTTGGAGAAATTGAATTCTATCACTAATAATCTCAATCTCATAGCACTATACTGAAATGACCATTTGAATAAGGCACCACATGGATATTCATCGAAACATGAAGGATAGAGGAATTATGTTAGAGAGATAATAAAAGCATATGGATTATTTTACAAAATTCCTCAAAAGAGATTGCCATCTCAGAAAATGAGATGCGTGAGCAGTAGAACACAAACCAATAGCAGTATTTAACAGTCATTTTAGCATTCATTTCAACATAGCAGCGTCAAATTCTACCATAAAATAGTGATATCAATAGCAGCTTTCAAAGAAAAAAAATGAGCCAAAGGTGAATGTGAACAAAGAAAAATATAGGGCGCAAATTCTGGAGCAATATAGGTTTGTTGAGATCTCCACACTCGCATGGTGCTGAAGAACAACCAAAATGAACAAATTAGATTACGACATTGAGAAAAACACAAAATAATGTATGACATATCACGACAAAAGTAGAAAAGCTCAAAAATAGTAGACGAAGAAGCCTGAACAAATTCTTTAGAGGGCAATAGGTCGAATAGACACTAAGATTTGAAAAGTCTAGGAGCTGCAGTGTCAAACCAATTCCAAGGAACCTGAATAGTTGCCATGGAAGAGGCTACTCACACTCACCATGGAGATAAACTACCACTCTTGATGAGGGCAACAGAAGATCAAAACCTAATCAAAGCCCATTTGAAAATGAAAAGAGCTGCCATCAAATATGGAGCAGGATCCAACAAAATACCAACTAGAGATAAGAGATTTGAGTTAGATACAAATGAAGATACGGTTAATATGTGGAAAGCTAGAAATTGGTAGAGTAGAAGAATTGTCTCAAACAACATTAGTAGGAAAATTCTATGGAATATGGTAGAGGTATAGACAAATACGAACATTTTAAAAATTGCTTCAAAGAGATAGTGTTTCCTGTATTGCTAAGATTATTGAATATGCACAGAATGGAGGCAGGATGGTTGGAAACCCTAATATCAGGAAGACTTTCACATATCGGTGGGAGTGATTTTATAGTCTCTCCGATAGAATGAAATGAATGAAAAGGACAAAGGGGATTAAATAAAACTTTATTGTAATTATGATGTGGAATATACGAAATGAATGAAAAGGACAAAGGGGATTAAATAAAACTTTATTGTAATTATGATGTGGAATATACAACACTTTCACGAAGGAACTAAAATTTTGACAATTATTCGGTAAAATATAAATGAGAAATGTGCCAACAAAGGAGTAAAGATTAAAATATTATGAAATACTTTATTTGCAGAGGAAGAATAAAAATTTGGTCCCTCCAGAAAATAGAAAAGCCTAAGAAGTGAAAAATTATTAAAATAATCATGGCCTGAGTGAAATATTATTTTAGGGAATGGAGTTTTTCATGTGGAGTGAAATTACAAACTATTTCACTTAGATGTAACACATTTTCACCGAATTGCTTAAATAAGTGTCAATGCCTTGGAGAAGAGTTTATTTTGGGTGAAAGTACAAATGTGAAGTTGCCAGCAAAAAGGAAGATTACTATTATAATTATTTTAATGGAGTACGAAGATCAAAAAGATTAAAATTAAAATATTTTAATCTATTAAAGATAATTGAAGAGCTGCACCATACAGAAACAAGGGGTCATAACCCTAAAGATACATAGCGTATATATGAAAGGAAAAATCAAAGGAATTGATGATCATTAGTAGTAGTAGGTTAGAAAATCATCAGTAGGAGTAAATGGGTTCATCCACTCAGTCATAATAACCATGTATCACCTTCCACTCATCCACTCTCATTTCAAAAACATCTACTATTAATGTATAAATTTTGAAGTGTGATTAATGGAGAAGATTGTTCAAAATCGGTGATTTATTTCCAGTGTTCAACTATTGTGTTAATATTAAATCTTATATGTTGTTGTACTGTCTCCAAAGTGGTTTTCCTCTATTATTCAAATTTATACAATTTGTCAGGACACATTTGCTGTTGCTGTGTGATTTTCTTGATTGGGTCCTGGCTAGAGCGAATTAAATTCCTTTCAAGTAATTCATCTTAATTGGTTCATGCCTAGGATTAAAAACCTTTTAAATTAATTATCTTGATTGGCTTCCCTCAAGTCAAGAATTAAAAATCCTTTCATGATATCACAGTAATTTGGGAAAATAGCACTGAGATTATTAAAGAAGAGTACAGTAAGTGACAAACTTGCACGTTTGTACAAGCTGCAAACATCCAAAGTGCCCAACAAGTTAGAGTTAAGCTAAGAAATAGATCCACCTACCTTACACATCTGTTTGCATAATCATCATCCATCCATCCATTGACTCCATCCACCCAATAGATTAGGCATTAGTCAACTTCAGAACATTTTTATACGAATCCAATCCACATTCTTGATAATTCAAACACTCTCATTAAGAACTAGTAAGAATGCTCTATATCTACCTCACACCTGTGTGCCATAGTGAGTAGATTGCCCAAATTATAATCCATTTAGACTTTCAAATTTGCTTTATCATTCAGGTGCACCCACCTAGGCCTAGTAGAGCCTAGAGAGTAGGGGGTTTCCAATTGCATAAACCCTGTTTCATGGGCCAAAAATGTATCAAGAGACTGGCAGCCTCTTGTGGTCTAAAACCTACATTTTTGAGACCTAATAGGTAGGAAACATTTTCATCATGTTGATTGTCAATAAAAATTGGATAGGTATAATGAGGTGTTTAGTGATTTGCCACCAAGTCTACCATTGGATAGAGGCTTCCAACATATCATATAATTAGAACTTGATACAAAACCTATCATAACCACTCCATATTACCACCCAAGGGGTTATAAAGAAGAGATTGAAAAGGCTATTAAAGAACTTTATGAGATGGGTCACATAAGGCCTTGTTCTAGTCCTTTTGCATCTTCATTGGTTCTTGTAAATAAAGGAAAACACTATGTGGATGCATATTGATTATAGAGCTTTGAATAAGAGGACCATCAAAAATAGATATCGTATTCCTTTGATAGATGAGTAGTTAGGTGAATTGAATGGAGTTGTGTACTTTTTACAAATTGATTTGAGATTAGGATATCACTAGATCTATATGAGAGATGAAGATATTTAGAAGACAACTTTCAAATGTCATTTTGGACACTTTTAGTTTTTTGTCATGCCCTTTGGACTTGCTAATGAACCCCAACCACCTTCTAATCATGCTTGAATTAGGTATTTGGCAAGCACTTGAGAAGATTTTTATTAGTTTTGTTTGATGATATTTTGATTTACAAAAAACTTGGGAAGAGCATTTGAAGCACTTGGATAGAATTTTAGGCATTTTGGAATAACAATCTTTCTTTTCAAAGATGTCCAAATGTTAATTTGGATTAACGAAGATTGTATATTTTAGACATAGGTGCCAAGGGAGTACAAGTGGATCAACAAAAGATCCAAGATATTCTAGATTGGCCACCTCCTATCACATTAACACAATTGACAGGGTTCTTTGAGTTATGTTGTTATTATAGGAGGTTTATGAAATGATTATCACAAATGGCTGCCAATTTAACAAACTTGACAAAGAAAGCAGTCTTTAAATCAACTGAATCTATTTAAAATTTTGATAAATTCAAGGAGGTATTTAGTTCATGCCCTGTACTTACAATTCTTGAGTTTTCATTACCATTCCTTGTAGAATGTGGTGCATTTGGAGAAGGTGTTGGGGTTGTTCTAACTTAGAACAAACAATCCATAGCTTTTGAAAGTAGGAAACTAAATAGATTGGAAATATGCTACTCTATTTATGATTAGGAAGTGTTGGCTATTATGCATGCATCAAAAAATTCTAGATAGTATTTGGTGTGCAGTAAATTTGTTGTTAAAATTGATCATAATAGTTTGAAGTTTTTTTTGAGTCAAAGAAATTTGAATTATTGCCAACAGAAATGGGTAATTAAGTTGCAAGCATATGATTTTGACATAGAGTACATTAAAGGAAATAAAAATGTTGTGTCCAATACTCTTTCTAGAAGGCTTACACTATGTTTTTTTTCTACTATTGTTGTTGACTAGAAAGTTTCCATCATAGTTGAGTATGCTAAGAATACATTTACTTCTAATATTCTTGATGAGTTGATGAAATATGATAGGTACATAATTATGGAAGGGCTGATCCTTTAGAAAATTAAAATTTTTTTAGTGCCTGAATTAAAAGTCAAAGAGAAGATAATGATGTCTTTTCATGATACACCCTAAGCAAGACACCAAGGGTAATAAAAGATTGATAACCAGCTTGTGAGATATTTGAATGGAAAGGGATGAAATAATATGTATATAAGCATATTAGATAATGCATGACTTTCCAATAGAATAAATGGGAGAAAATCTTTCCATTAAGACTACTGAACAACCATTACCAATCCCTAAATAGAAGTGGGAGAGTATATCTATGGACTTCATCATAGGACTTCCCAAGGTATAAAGTAGAGATTGCATTATGTTGTGGTTGATAGATTGGTTAAGTATTCATAATTTTTTCTATCATCAAAATTGAAGGCATTACAAGTGGCATATTTGTTTTTCAGAGAAATATTCAGACTCCATGGGTTGCCCAAGAACATTGTTAGTGATAGAGATAGTAAGTTTCTTAGTTCTTTTTGGGAAGAACTATTTTGCTTGATAAGTACAGAGATCACTCCAAGTACAAGTTATCCCACAAAAATATGGTCAAATAGAGATAGTTAACAAATGAATTGAGGAGTACTTGAGGAACTATGTTTCAAATTATAAATCTACATGGATTAAATGGTTACGCTTGGGGGAATATTTCTACAACACTTCATATCATATTTGAATTGGTATGGCACCAATTAGAGCTTTATATGGATATGATGTACTTTCTTAAATGCTTAATTATTATTGTTAGATAGTAGAGTTCCTATCGTAGGTATTTTGGTAAATCAAACCCAAGAAATTCTAAGATTACTCAAAGATAATCTACAACAAGCACCAAATTAACAAATAATATATGTCAATTAGAAGCTTATAGAAAGGTCATTTGAAGTGGGTGATATGGTGTTCTTGATATTGCAGCCATAGAGGCAATCTTCCATTAAGAATAGTGGGGCAAAAAAGATTAAACCAAAGTTTTATGGACCTTACAATTTTTAAGGAAAGTGGGTGAAGAGGCATATGGATTAGAGCTTCCTAAGAATAGTAAAATTCACAATGTCTTCCATGTTTCTTGTTTGAAGGAAATAGTTGGTTTACATGTTATTTATTTAGTTGATTTACCTCCTTTAGATGATGAGGGAAGACTAATTTTGATTTCTGAAGCTATCGTTGATACCAGGGTGAACAACTTGAAGAAGAGATGTATAATAAAATATCTTGTTTGTTGGAAGAATGTTCCTAAAGAAGATAATACATGGGAAGGTCTTGAAATTTTAGATCATTCAAACTTACATTGCTTGAGGACAAGCAATTTTGGGAAGAGAAGACTTGTCATGTGCCCTTTAGATTTAATTTAATTTAGCCATTTTTTGAGCCCATTCCTATATTTACTATGGGCTAAGGAAAACTAAATACAGAAATAGTTTATTTAATACTTAAATTGTGGTCTTGTAAATTAATGATTTATTATTGTCTAGGAGAAATTAAATATTAAATTTTATTAGTTATACCACAAAATGGGGTTGTGGGGTTTTCATGAGGAGTTATTATGATGGTTATGACAAATTGTATGATAGGTTGTCATTGTGTAAGAAATAGGTTATTTATAACATGTAGTTATGGAGTAGGGATTCTTGAATATATTTTTACAAATGATACATTAGGATTTGGGAACCCAATTTGGGCCGTTGACTATTATAAATATATAGGTGTTGTCTTTCAGAAGAATTTTTTGATCATATTTTATCTCAACTTTCTCATATGAACACTTGTGTTCTTACATTATCTTTTGTTAATGAAAACCCTTTGGAGATCAAGATCAGTGGATGAAAATCCATTGGTTTCTAGGATTAGAGAATAAAATCCCTTTGTTTTAGTAGGACAATTTCATCCTAAGCTTGTGAATGTGCTTTAAGAAGATTGCAAATTCTTAGTTTTAGTTTTTGTGTGTTTTTGCAAGATTTGGGGTGCAGTTGTGTAGGGATTTGATTTTTAGTTTATTGTGTTGTGTTATGGCTGATTTAAGATCTATGTTTCATATTATTTCTACTCAATATACTCATTTTGATTAGCTACAAAAATTCTGATTCTCATATTGTTGTTTAGAGTAGAATATTGGCATAGTTGTGGAGCATTTTGTTGAGTTTGATTTGGGATAGTTTAGAGTTTTTGTTTTTAGATATTTTATGTTGCTGTTGCTATTGTGTTAGTTTTTGTAATAGTAAATATTAGTATAAAAAATAGAAAATTAGCAATGGAGTAATTTTCACGAGTTTCTAGATAGAATTATTTAAAATTGTGTTACATAGTTTGTTGAAAATAATGTTCAAATTTGATAATTTTGAAAGATCTATTATTGTATTCAATCTAAAAATTATTAGATAATTTAGTTTTTGGATGATATTATAAACTCTATGTACCTCTCCTTTTCTCTATCTCTCTATGTCAACCCCCTCTCTCCCTCTATAAATCTCTATCTATTTCTCCCTCTATCTCTTTATCTCCCTCTCTCCCTCCCTGCCTTTCTCTCTTTCGCTTCCATTACCTCTTTCCCCCTCTCTCTCAATCTCTATCTCTCTATTTGATGCTCTATCTATCTCTTTCTCTCTCCCTCTATTTCTCTATCTCTTTTTCTCTCCCCCTCTATATCTCTTTCTATCTCTATCCCTATCTATATCTATCTCTCTATCTCTCCCTTTCCCTCTCTATATATCTATGTCTATCTCTTTCTCTATCTCTATATCTACATCCTCTATCTCTATTTTTTCACCTCTCTACGTCTACCTCTAACCCCTCTCTCTATCTCTCCCTGTTTGTTTTTCTCCCTCTCTATATTTATCTCTCTATCTATCCCTATCTATTTCTCTATCTCTCTATAGCCCTCTTTATCTCTATCTATCTATCTCTTCCTCTCTATCTCTACTCTATTTATCTTTATCTCTCCCTCTCTCTAAATCTATTTCTCCCCTCTGTCTATCTCTTTCTATCTCTCCCTTTCTCTATCTCTATAACTTTCCCTTTCTCTCTATCGTTCCCTCTCTCTATCTCTCCCTCTCTCTACCTCTCCATCTCTCTAACTCTAAATCTATCTCATTAGCCTCTATAATGTGAGGATATTATATAACACACTCATGTTATATAAGTTGAGTGCGTTATATGAACTTTTACATAATGTGCTTGCATTTTCTTGAGTTTGTTTTATTTGGTCACTTTTTTGTCCCCGTTTTTGACACACTCACCTATGTAAAACTTCTCTCCAAATTCAGAAGGAAGCTACCTAAGATATAAACTAACCTAAACGTATACTAAATTGACCCTAGACTAAAACTATAGACAAAATATATAGATGTCTTTGGACTACTATGAATCCAATATCTTTCATTGAATGCTTAGCCTCCATAGTCATTCAAGCAATAATTGTTTAACTTCCCTACAATACTCCAAATCTTGCAATAATTGTTTACATATATGCAATTTGTCATCCTGAGATTATTTTCAATTCAACATCTGTTATTGAATGCTTTTCGTCCCTAGTCATTTGAATATTAAATGAATATGAACATACAATCAATTATGTGGATAGATTTTAAAAAATAATTCTTGATCTCCTTATTGATTTGACCATAGGTTTATCAAAGAAAGATGTGTTATGATGGGCTTAACGTCTCCATATAAACATGGACACAAAAAATGTGTTTCCATACTCTCATACAAACTCATCCTGGCCCAAAATTAGTACATGCTAAAAGGTCTCAGTTTTAAAGTTAATTTAAGAAATATGATGGCAAAAAAATATGTAGAGACTCAACTCCTTAATAACAAAATAATACTGACTTTAAATTTGAAAAATACCGAGGACAGAAATTTTTTGATCTAACAGATACAGGAAATGCAGATTCATGAAATTTGACTATTAAATCTATAAGAAGTGTTCAATAAATGTTATAGTAGTTATACAACTAGAGTTTAGTTTTCTAAAATCATCAAGTTCTGAAAAGTTCACCACCCTTAATCTAGTAAAGAGAGAAAGTATGCTACACAAGATAACATCCAGGAACCATGGATCAACACATACCTTAAGTCCTTCATTACATCTTGCATTCATTTTTGACAACTTGCTTTTTCTCTAGTGACTCATATCCCTATCCTCTAGACAAATCTAGCTAGACAATCTCATGTTAACATGACTTAAAATCACTACATAGAAAGTTAAGATCACAATATTAATAGAAGCTAAGGATCAAATGTTTCACCATTCCTTTGAACCTAAGTACTGGAAGCTTCTTGTTATCTAACTTGCTCTTTTATGTTTTTAAGATTATGAAGTTAATTATAAAAGAGCATCTTATATCTAGGGGACCTAAGTACTGGGGGCATCCTTCACCGTCCAGACTGCCTACATACCCTATATCCACAAGATCAAGGCCCCCTTTGGATACGACTGATTCTAGGGTATGTAAATATGTAATTCTATCTTGCAGTATGTTTGATACAACTATGAGCGGGTATGTAGCCCTTTCTAGGGTGATTCTCTATCCCAGATAGTTCTTTGTCGGCTTCCACCCACTCAGGTGAAATAGGGACGGAATTAAATCCACTATCATGACCACCTAAAAGGGTTGGTTACCATGCAACCCTAGTGTTGAGGAATCCCTATCAGGTGTCCACTCAAGGAATTAAGTTTACCTAAGGCAAGTTCATCTCCAAATTCATGTACTATTTTACATCAAGGTTCCCTAATAGATCTATTCATGATATTCCTAAACTTATTTGGAATAATACTTGCAAGGCCAAACAGTAATTCAATACCCTAAAATCACATTGTAACTCTAGGCACATAAGTGAATACTCTATGATTTCTAAATTCTATGAGCTTCAACCTCAAGGGTTAAGAAATATATCAATTACTAAAGAGAATAGGATTAATTATTCTTGAAGTGCAATGATTATAGAATAGCTACATCTCTAGTTCCATTTAGTCAACTCGAGTAGGTAAATGTCTCGGAGGTTACTGATGTCACATAACTAGACTCTAGGTTATAAACATAATTTTCATCAAGGAGAAAATGTAAGCTATATTATTCCTACACCATGATCTATTCAAGCCGCTAATAAAACTATTGATAACAATTCTTTATTTCAATCATCATCTATATTTACCAACCTAATACTCTAAAAGATGTATAATCTTAATTCTACTCATAGCATGCTTTAATACCTAATAAATAACCCAATTCCATGATACTGCTACAAGACCTCATAGTGATCAAAAGAAGCATATTTCGTTCACCAATTTAGCTAACTCACATATTCAAGGTAATTTTTTCTATCTTCTTAGAGATGCCACTGAGCTAAGACAATACACATACATTATTCGTAAAACTATTTAATTATTGCATATAAAGTTACTTGCTTAAATGAGTTACTATCATGGTATTCTTACCATAGTTGAGTACGTAGTTGTTCTTGTCTAGGTCCCTAATACTCCACAAACTACACTGAGTTGATTAGTCATATGCATTCAAGTACATAAAAAGAAATATCATAATAGACAAGAATTCACAAACCCTAGAGTTATCCATCAAATAGATTACTAACCACTAGTATCAAAGAGAGTATGCAATACAATGGTTGAATGGTTAACATCCAAGGTCTAGCGCTGACCAATATCATAAAAGTCACATGAAATAAGTGTAGGATTAATTTCATAATTTGTATTTATGGTTTACTAAATCAGAAAACTCACACACTAACGCTACTAGATAATACTTTAGGTAACTATAACTATTAACAATGATTTCAATAACTTATACAATTCTCTTGATACTAAAAGAACATTTTAATTATAAATTCACAATATCTATGAGCCATTTATTTGATCTTAAAACATAATTGGGAAAATATGGTGATATAGTTATGGCAATGGATATAGGAATATGGACAATGTTTATAACACGACATACTTTTGTCTACCTAATTGACATTAATACTATATCTTCATTTTCTTCCAATAAAGGCAATAATTTAGAAAAAAAGAGAAGGAAATCAATTACTAAATCAAGTATTTTCTTCATTCAAAATCTAGCATGCAATATTGAGCAAGAAAACAAATTGTAATTAAAATGCATGCTCTAATCCAAGTGTCAAAATAATTCAATAAAAGAGAAGAGACTAAGGCAGATCTATCCCTCGGCTCAATACTAGTATTAATTCTATCATTTCCCTTAATATTTTACATTAAATAATACATCCTACCTAGAATTTGAAATTCTATACATATGTAATTTCAACTCATCTATTCATAATGACAACATGATTTAATAATCCTTATCACATTTACTCTTCAAAGCTAACTCCAAAAAGGACATCATTAGACAAAACATTCTAACCTTGATTCATTCTTTATTGTAAATCCATTAACCCTAAATACTTAGAAAACTATTGAAAACTAGATCAGTTCTATATTCTAAACATTTAAATCTAATCCATGCATAAAAATATTCTAAATACTCAATTTCTAAACTAAAGGCTTATATACATAATACTATCAATTATAATAGGAATATTTCTATCAATACATCTACTTTCTAACAAGAAATTAAAAACTTATTCTAACTTCAAATATCTATCATCCCATGTTTGTAATTTTGTAATTTGACTTTGAATAGCTATCATTAGTTTTGTGTAAGATGTGAAAAATTTGGGAGCTGGAGATCATTACCAACACTCTTTTTGTGAGAAGACAACTTCTTCATATGGAAAGAAAACAAATTTCAATGGGCTATTCCCTTGGCCACTCATATGGAAATCCCACCCATAAAGATATCCACTCTATCCTTTCCTTTGAGTCTAGAATAATCCAGACATTAATTTATTATCAACCTCTATAATAATGAACCAAGCTGCATATACGACAAATTCTGATTGCACTTCCTAGGGCAATCTATTTATATGGTTGAAGGGGGAAAAGTGAATGGCATTGAGAAGAAAAGTGAAACCAATAGATAGTGTATCATATTTGCATCAATAGGAACTTTACCTAGGCAATAAAGTGATTGATCTGGGTCTGTGGCACAAATAATTCAAAGAGATATTTCATAGACTTTGAATAAAAAGAAAATGAAAAGTAAGAAGAGCATCAAATTTTCTTTCAATTTTTGGAAAATAACAAGGTGATGACATGTAGGGTATGTGGCATGGGGTTGTGCACCTGTCCACTACTTCTCTTTTGATGTACTTTGATTCTAATGTTTGTATCACTACATGCAAGGGTGAGACTACATATAGAGATTTAAGAGCAATGGAATCATAAGAAAAGTGGTAGTTTTTACCTATTTATACATTTAAACTAGATGTGATAGTTGCACAATCCATTTTGTCCTTAAATCACAAGGCGAGGTCTGTTGTTCAATAGAACACCTCTTATGAGAGGAGAGCTCTGCCATGTAGAGTGGTTCTATTTGTATTTGTGCATGATATTGTCATTTTGTTTGCAGGCATAAATATGGGATTGTCTGAGAATTGCAATGGAAAGAAGATGGCTGCTGACGAGTAGGAGTTTGTTCAGGATGATAGACATAAGAGTCTCTGCAAGCCTGTTGGGAGACAACATAAATATGGTCTTTATGAAGCTCTAGTGAGCTTAGATGACAACAATATGGGGATAGAAAATAATATTCAATCTCTTTTAGAGTGATGATATTTTTGTATATAATGGAGATGATAATTCTACATTATCACCAATGCTAAGCATTTGATAATCAATGGTCATTTTGGCAGTGCAATAATAGATTCCCTGGAGATGAACATACAAATTGTTGGCTTGGGTATGGTAAAATCTATCAAATGATTTGCTCAAGGATAGTGACGAAGTGGGTAAGTTTCCTAAGGTGGGTATAACCTTGTTCTGAGTCAAAGAGCCCACCAGAGGGGCAGAATTTGTTTTCTGATGATGCAGGTTTGGATTTAAGGCATAAATGGCACTAGTAGACATGCATGAGAACATTGGAAGAACAGAGAAGGCACACAAACTATTTGACAGAATGCCTCAAAAATATGTCAACTCATGCAAAGCAATGATTGCAGGATATATTAAAAATGGGTTTATTGAAAAGGCTTTAGAAAATTTTAAGCAAATGCAATTGGCGGGTGTTATGCCTAGCTTCCCAACCTTGCTAGCATCCTCCTTGTGCAGCCCCAAATGGGAGCTTTGGATCTAGGTTGAGGACATTCATCAAATGGAAGGGGGATTTTTGTCAGATGTAGTAGTTGCAAGTGCCCTAGTAGACCTGTATGCAAACATGGAGTCATAGACAAGGCACGTGAACTGTTTGACAGAATGCTTAAAGGAAATATGGTCTCATAGACTACAATGATTGCAAGTTAAGATCAAAATGGATTTATTGAAAAGGCTTTAGAAAACTTTCAGGCAAATGAAATTGTCAGCTGTAAATCTAAATTCCATAACCTTTGCCAACATCCTCTTTGCCTATGCCAAAATAGGCTCCTTTGAACAGTGTATGGACATATATCAAAGCATAATGGAAGGGGAATTTTTGTTAGATATTATGGTTGGAAACGCTCTAGTAGACATGTATGAAAAACATGGAAGCAAAGACAAGGCACTTGACCTATTTGACAAATACCTCAAAGAAATGGGAGTTTCATGGAATACCATGAGTGCAGGGTATATTCTAATGGGTTTGTTGAAAAGGCTTAAAAAAACTTATAAGAAAATGTTGATGGTGATGCAACATCAAATTCCACAGCTATTAGCAGAATCCTCCCTGCCTACCTTCCCTCCTCTCTCATCTTGCAATTCTTTACAACATAATACCACCGAACAAGTCCAGATATTCTCCCCTTTCTGTGTTTCTTCCTAAGTCCCCCAAGGCACATGGCATTCCATGGTCGATAAAAAAAAAGTAGTTGAAAAAGAAAACATGACAGCCATAGCTGTGTGAGTGTCATGTCCATTGCGTCCCAAAAAAAGTAGGCCTATATGACTACCCGTGCCAGAAAAGATCTCCCAACTACTAAACATTAAATTCCTTCCTTCCATTCAATTGCGTCCCCCAAAAAATATGCCGACATATATGACTTAACGTGCTAGAAAGGCTTGCCTTAACAAAGACTTCACACTTTTACCAACTAAACATACTCAGTCAAAGGAAGGAACCAAAAAAAACATTAAATTGCTTTCAACTATGGTTTTGATGGTAGCATGAGAATCTCAAAGAGGGAGATATGAAATTAAATCATATTTAATTCTGCCCTGATGTAGAGAATGGGGACTAAGCTAGGGCACATCACATTACCCTATGGTCCAAATACTTAATCAAATCCAAAGTTGATTTTTTTAACAACATTTGGCATCAGAGTTTTGACATGTACCAATGTACTAAGAAACAATTGTATTTGAAAAATTTGGATAAAATGAAAGTGATAAAATAATGAAATACATTACCTAATCCAAATCTTCAATACCTCATATAAATGCAATGATGGATGCATGCAAGATGAATTGATTGAGTGATTTGATATGTTGGTTGCTCAATTTAGCAGCATAATGTTGAGATAAAGATGATAGATGGAAGATGGAAGATTGGATGAAAGATGAATGATGCAAAGGTTCTAATGATATTTCGATAGCATAAGGATACTCAAGCTCAATGCATCTTGCAAATGGCTTGTGAGGAGATTGATTTATAGGCAAGGGTTGATTTGAATGGATGGTTAGGATTGAAAGGCTAATTGAACGATGTGGATGGCTAGGATTGATTAGGATTCCCACTCATCAAGGGAGTTGTAGTCATGTGACAAGTGTAAAGAGGATAAGGTTCATGTGTGATCATGTACACAAAAACAAGTTCATGTGTGATTGTGTACACAAAAAGGATATTAAATGAAAAATGTACTACCACACACGATTCAAGTGAGAGGTGGACAAGTGTTGGAATGTGGTGAGAGGTGAGGATTGAGAATTAGTTGGAAAATTAATTAAATAAATAAGATTTATTTAATTAATTGGCTAGGTGATTAGGATGGGATGGGATTATGATGGGAAATTAATTAAATAAATAAAATTTATTTAATTAATTGAAAAGTGGGATAAGTGGGATTAGGAGTGGGATTAGGAAAAAATGTTACATGATGTCTGTAGTAATGCATTTGACTAGGTGTTGCAAGACATGGACAAATTTGGGGACAAATTTGGGTATCTACATTTTGCCCCTTTTTGAGATAATGTTCGAGATGATAAGATTTATGTCGAGTAACATCATTTCAAAGAAGCTAAGCTATGGATAGAGGAAAATGGATGGGGTGATGAAAATATAGGATGATGATGGAAAGATAGAATGAGGATGGAATGGGATGATGAGGATGCCCCCTTGAGAGGATAGGCAGTTTGGACAAATACAAGTAGGCTCTCGAAATGAAAGGGATTGGTCAAGGAAGAAATATAAGGAAACAGATAGAAGAAATGAATGATGTATTATGCTGCAATGAAAGTGAGCAACTATGATGTTTGATATAGCACTAGACGTTATTTACCAAGGTATAAGGACCAAGGTGACGATGTGTCTTGTGCCCTAGCATAATACAACCTTGTCTAACGTATGCGGAAGAAAACTTAGAGCATTAAAGTCCTAATGCATAAAAGGTATGATATGACCTTAGATGCAAAGGATAATGCAAGAATCTATTCCAACATACACAAGATATGAATATTAACTGGAAATGATACAGATTTGATACAAATGCAAGATAAAATGATGACACACACAAGAAAGCAAGCACAAATAATTCAAAAACAAACAAGGTATTGCCCCTGTCAAGCTATAAACCAATGATTAATTAATTGATTGATGATGATGATAGTGTTGTCATTGTGGGGAATGATATGTCCCATTGATAATGATGATGATTGATTGATTTATTTGGTTTACGACAAGATTAGGATCAAGGCTGAGGATGTGATTGGATAATTTGAAAAGATTGATTGACTTGATTGGTATGGATTAAGGATGACTTGCATTTAGATCATTGCTTGGAGTGATGTGATGATTGAATTTGATAAGGATGATTGGAAGAAGTGATTGAAGAATTGATTTGAAGAAGTGATTTGGATTGATATAAATGAATGTGATTGATTGGAAGAATTGATTTGAAAGATTGATGATGAGTTGATTTGATTTGATTGATTGGATTGATTGGATTTTAGGTGTTTATTGATGAGGTGGGAGATAGATGATAGAAGAAATGTGAGATCAATGAAGATGATGATTGGCAAAGATTAGAAGATGGAAGATGGAAATGGTCTATTGCCTATGCCTGAATCTGGGTACTTCCTTCATATTCTAGACTACCTACATACCCTGTATCCACGGGATAAAGGCACTTAACGATAGAGATACGATGTAGTTCTAACTTGTGTTTTATTGATGTTGATGATGAAGGTGGATGGGTTGGATTGGTATGGATTAATTGGGATTGGTTCAATGTTTGATGATATATGATGTTATTGATGGGATGATATGGATTGGATTGATGTGATTTTGATTGATTGAGATTGACTGGCTTCATTTGATGATTTGATTGGATTTGTTTTGATGGATTTGATGTGATGGATTGTTTGATGATGATTGATCTTATTGCTTGGATTTTTTTTTTGGATATTTGATTTTCTGTCTTTTTGAAATGTTTTGATTTTTTGCGATTTTTGGGAATTTTTTTGTTTTGTATTTTTGGGAATATTTTGATTTTTTGTATTTTTGGGAATATTTGATTTTTTTTGTATTTTTGGGAATATTTGATTTTTTGGATTTTTGAATGTTGTGGGATGTCAATAGATTTACAATTTGGATTTCCTTTATGCTAGATACCAATGACAAAGGAAAACCAAGTCTAGGTGTAAGGATGGAGGTAGGATGGATGGACAAAAGGATGGGCAATAGTAAATGTGATGGAAGGCTCATGATAGATGGATGGATAAGAGGATATGCCATGGAATGGAAAGCTCATGATAAATGGATGGATAAAAGAATAATCTATAGTGGATGGATGTATGCATCACAAAGGAGCTAGGATATGATCTCCAAAGGCTATGTCGCATAGGAATAGCATGCCCCATTCTTGGTAGTAGACTTATGATTTTTCATGACAAAGCTTATGGTGAAAGGGCGATGGGATGGATTTTACATGACAAGGCTTATGACAATAGGATGATGTTGTAATGGATTGGTTTGGAAAGGATAAGGTATCTCAAGAGATATCCAAAGCATCTTTCAACATTTTTGCCCTCAATCTTTATCAAGATAAAAATGAAGAATGGAGGATGGATGGAGGATTATGATAGGTATGTGGGATAATGGAGAAGGATGGTAGGATGGGATATGGCAAGATGGGATATGGCAAGATGGGATATGGCAAGATAGGATATGATAAGATGGAAAATGATAGGATTGGATGAGACAATGTGCCCCCAAGTGTAAGTGACATAGAAGATCAACCTACACATGATGTTTGTTTGCCAGGTTTTCACCATGGTACTTATCCAAGCCACATGTTTACCAGGTTTTCACCATTGGACAAAGGAATTCCTCTTTAGTATTTGATTTTTTTTGTTTTTTTTTTGTTTTGATGGGATAGCATGACAATTACACATGGCATCTGTGAGCAAGTTTTCACCATGGTAATGGATAGGAGGGACTCAAGTGTCTAGTGCTATGAAAGGTGATAGTCCCATTGGAGAGTGATGTCATCGCGTGGACCATGTCAAGTCATTATGCTCATAGATGTTGGTAGGGGATTACATGAAAGGGAGATGGGGTAGGTAGATAGTGGATTACAAAGGGTTCATGCAAGGGTGGATGGATTGGGGATAGTGGACTATGATGTGGGTTATGTATGGAAGGATAGTGGATTATGATGTGGATTATGTAGGATGTGTGGAAAGATGGATGAAAGGTTTATGCAAAAGCATGGATCATAGGAAGGTGATGGGGTAGATATGTAGGATAATGGATGAAGGATGGGGAGATGGAGGTATGTGGAAATGTTGCGGAATGGAATGGAACCATGACCAACAGTTGCACACATTTGTGCTAGATACCAATGACAAAGGAAAACCAAGTCTAGGTGTAAGGATGGAGGTAGGATGGATGGACAAAAGGATGGGCAATAGTAAATGTGATGGAAGGCTCATGATAGATGGATGGATAAGAGGATATGCCATGGAATGGAAAGCTTATGATAAATGGATGGATACAAGGATAATCTATAGTGGATGGATGTATGCATCATAAAGGAGCTAGGATATGATCTCCAAAGGCTATGTCGCATAGGAATAGCATGCCCCATTCTTGGTAGTAGACTTATGATTTTTCATGACAAAGCTTATGGTGAAAGGGCGATGGGATGGATTTTACATGACAAGGCTTATGACAATAGGATGATGTTGTGATGGATTGGTTTGGAAAGGATGACGTATCTCAAGAGATATCCAAAGCATCTTTCAACATTTTTGCCCTCAATCTTTATCAAGATAAAAATGAAGAATGGAGGATGGATGGAGGATTATGATAGGTATGTGGGATAATGGAGAAGGATGGTAGGATGGGATATGGCAAGATAGGATATGATAAGATGGAAAATGATAGGATTGGATGAGACAATGTGCCCCCAAGTGTAAGTGACATAGAAGATCAACCTACACATGATGTTTGTTTGCCAAGTTTTCACCATGGTACTTATCCAAGCCACCTTTTTACCAGGTTTTCACCATTGGACAAAGGAATTTCTCTTTAGTATTTGATTTTTTTTTATTTTTTTGTTTTGATGGGATAGCATGACAATTACACATGGCATCTGCGAGCAAGTTTTCACCATGGTAATGGATAGGAGGGACTCAAATGTCTAGTTCTATGAAAGGTGATAGTCCCATTGGAGAGTGATGTCATCATGTGGACCATGTCAAGTCATTATGCTCATATATGTTGGTAGGGGATTACATGAAAGGGAGATGGGGTAGGTGGCTAGTGGATTACAAAAGGTTCATGCAAGGGTGGATGGATGGGGGATAGTGGACTATGATGTGGGTTATGTATGGAAGGATAGTGGATTATGTAGGATGTATGGAAAGATGGATGAAAGGTTTATGCAAAACCATGGACCATAGGAAGGTGATGGGGTAGATATGTAGGATAATGGATGAAGAATGAGGAGATGGAGGTATGTGGAAATGGTGCGGAATGAAATGGAACCATGACCAACGGTTGTACACATTTGTGCTAGATACCAATGATAAAGGAAAACCAAGTCTAGGTGTAAGGATGGAGGTAGGATGGATGGACAAAAGGATGGGCAATAGTAAATGTGATGGAAGGCTCATGATAGATGGATGGATAAGAGGATATACCATGGAATGGAAAGCTCATGATAAATGGATGGATACAAGGATAATCTATAGTGGATGGATGTATGCATCATAAAGGAGCTAGGATATGATCTCCAAAGGTTATGTCGCATAGGAATAGCATGCCCCATTCTTGGTAGTAGACTTATGATTTTTCATGACAAAGCTTATGGTGAAAGGATGATGGGATGGATTTTAAATGACAAGGCTTATGACAATAGGATGATGTTGTAATGGATTGGTTTGGAAAGGATAAGGTATCTCAAGAGATATCCAAAGCATCTTTCAACATTTTTTCCCTCAATCTTTATCAAGATCAAAATGAAGAATGGAGGATGGATGGAGGATTATGATAGGTATGTGGGATAATGGAGAAGGATAGTAGGATGGGATATGGCAAGATAGGATATGATAAGATGGAAAATGATAGGATTGGATGAGACAATGTGCCCCCAAGTGTAAGTGACATAGAAGATCAACCTACACATGATGCTTGTTTGCTAGGTTTTCACCATGGTACTTATCCAAGCCACCTTTTTACCAGGTTTTCACCATTGGACAAAGGAATTTCTCTTTAGTATTTGATTTTTTTTGTTTTGATGGGATAGCATGACAATTACACATGGCATCTACGAGCAAGTTTTCACCATGGTAATGGATAGGAGGGACTCAAGTGTCTAGTGCTATGAAAGGTGATAGTCCCATTAGAGAATGATGTCATCGCGTGGACCATGTCAAGTCATTATGCTCATAGATGTTGGTAAGGGATTACATGAAAGGGAGATGGGGTAGGTGGATAGTGGATTACAAAAGGTTCATGCAAGGGTGGATGGATGGGGGATAGTGGACTATGATGTGGGTTATGTATGGAAGGATAGTGGATTATGATGTGGATTATGTAGGATGTATGGAAAGATGGATGAAAGGTTTATGCAAAAGCATGGACCATAGGAAGATGATGGGGTAGATATGTAGGATAATGGATGAAGGATGGGGAGATGGAGGTATGTGGAAATGTTGCAGAATGGAATGGAACCATGACCAACGGTTGCACACACCATGTTAAACATTGAAGCTTTTGATTTGGTGGAGGTGGTGTAGGAAGCAATGGGGATGTTTGCTTAGGAGATGGGTGATGTAGTGATTTAGGGACCCACATGTACTTAGTAGTTTTATGATGTTTTCTTTTCTTGTGGGATTTTTGGATGGAATGGGATTAAGATGGAAGTAGATGGTTGGGATTCTTGAGAGGTGGATGCCTCATTTGATTTTCTTTCTCTTTTGCTTAGGGACCCAAACCATTTTAGTTTTGGCCTTTTCTTGTGGAGGTATGGGCTTAGATAGCTTTTTGGATGTACTTTGCTTTGATTCTTTGCATTGATGTCCTAAGGTATGAGGACCCTTAGGATTTTCAACTTTATAGGTAGAGGAATCCAAATATTTATTTTTAATCCCATGGGATGGATGGAATGAGTGGAAGCTTTATGTTTAGACAGTATGTGCATTTGTTGGTCATGATTAGGGTTTTATGGATAAGTGGATAAGGGAGTATTGGAGGTAAATTGGATGGGGGGAAATTAAGAGTTGGAAGAAGTGGAGGTAAAGTGGATGGAGGGAGGTTAGGAGTTGGAAGTAATGGAGCTAAAGTGGAGGGTGGAAGATGCATTGTCACATGCTTTTGACAATTGTAGGATGATGAAAAGTGGACTTAGGATGCATGGAGGAAATACCAACATCTTTAGAGTGTTTACCTTGGGTATATATCCAAGGCCATTAGAGCATGGAGGGATTTTGACATCGATGGGCTCCAAAATTCCTTGTTCACAAAGGCCTAAACCTTTATCATGATAGTTCATTTTTTGGAGCATATGATGCATAATGGGACTATGTGTGGTTTGGACACTAGACTTGATTTCATTATTGGATGGAGAAGGTGAAGTGGATAAAGGTTATTGTTGTCCTAAGGAAGAACAAATTCATGGATGAAGGTGGTAAGACCAAGTGGATATGATAGTGGGTTTAAAGTGAGGTTGATAGTGGATGTGGAAGGATGATTAGGATCTTGATTATCATTATGGTCCAAGCTATTTGTTTGATCTTCTATGTTGTCTTGGGGGGAAAGTGTCTCATCATGACAAGTGGATGATTGCTCATTAGGGATAGATGGAAGAGAAGTTTCCTTGCTTCGAATGTAGGCCATAAAAC
Source organism: Cunninghamia lanceolata (assembly GCA_027924645.1). NCBI lineage: Eukaryota > Viridiplantae > Streptophyta > Pinopsida > Cupressales > Cupressaceae > Cunninghamia > Cunninghamia lanceolata. Next base: position 3,174,588 of record BSBN01001435.1, read on the forward strand.
GGGGTGAATGCTCAAGTGGGTCAACAAGACTTTCATTAGATAGAGCATGTATGTCTTGAGTGTCTTTTTGATGGATGGTTGTGGGGGTATGACTAGGATCAAGTGGCTCATGGATAGTTTCATCACTATGGATACCATCCTGATCATGGAAAAGATACATGTTATGGATAGGGTAAATGGAAGTGCTTTGATCTTGATTAGGACTAGGGCTTGATGTTTCCACATGCTTAGAATTATACTCTTGACATAACTCTTGGGTTGCTTGAATGGAAGTGGAAGGCTCTTGGATAGGCTTGATATGATCTAGATGGTCAACAACATGAAGGCATGATGGGTCTTGACTTGGACTTATAATAGGAGGCTCTTGAATAGGCTTGATGACTTATGGGTCACATGATGGGCTTGAAGGGCTAGGCATGCTAATGGAGGGTTCTTGAAGAGGCTCAAGGATATGTTGACTATGTGATGGGGTGGTAGGATTGGACATGACCTTTGGAAGTCCTTTGGTAGGCTCATGAATGGGTGTTTGACATGGGGGTGTTCTATCCCTTGCTAGTAGCCAATGGATCACATCCTTTGCAAGGGTATGGGTGAATAGACAATATAGGGGATGGATAATAATGGTGGAGGGTGTTGTAGGCTTAGGTTTATGATTTTGTGGAGGAATAATGGGATTGGACATATTAGGATTTGGATTGCGATTAATCTTTCCACAATTTATGAGGTTTTTGATCAATTTCTTAAGTTTGGCACAATTGAGTGTTGGATGGCCCTTAGCCCTATGGTATGCACAATAATGGTTTTCATTATACCAATGGGGTTTAATGTAGAATTATTCAAAGGGTTCTATTGGTGGCAGCTCAATCAAATTTGCTTAGACCAATTATTGTATGTTTATCTCCAAGGGATCTTTTTGTGGAAGATTGGGAGGACATGGTGATGAAGGGAATGAAGGGCTTGATGGATTAGAAGGTTGGTGGATCAATGGACTAGGAATAGGATCACATGGTGATGTCAAGATAGGACTAGTTGGCTCATGTGTTGGCATGTGATTGGATAGTGGAGGTAACTCATAGGATGCATTAGCTAGATTGGTATCTCCCTCTTCAAAGGATATTAGGTCTTGCTCCAAATGCGGACTTAAGGACACTTGATTTATGTACAAGGGGCCATTTGGACTTGCATGTGCTTCTTGTGAGGACACTTGGTTGCCTTGTAGATGGGTTTGGTGGTGTGTTGAAATGTTGGAATGAGAAATTGGATAATCTTGGGGTGGACATTGATAGGTTGATGCGGAATTGACAAGATAGGTGGATGGATTAGGCTGGTGTGAAGTTGAGGGGGGTGACACATAGGATTGATGTGGAATTTGTTGAGGTTGGGATGGTGTTTGGACTTGTTGTGATATGACTTTTTATTGTTGAATGTGTTGATGTGATAAGGATTGATATGGATAAGGGTTGACATTGGAAGGTTTATGGTAGTTTGATGAAGGAGAAGACATGGAGGATGGATGATGTTGATATGATGATGTAGGTAACAAATGGGATTGAGATGGAGGTTGTTGATAGTGAACAGATGTAGGATGATGTCCTTGTTGGGCTTGTGATTGACAAGTGTCCATGATGTGTTGGGCTTGTGCTATGAGTTGTCGTATTTGAGGTGATTGGCTTGCTTGAAGTTGAAGTTGTTGAATCATGACTTGGACCCTTTGAATTGTTTGTTTGCCTAGAGGTTTTGGTGTTTGGTGAAGTATGTGAATGAGTTTTTGTGCTAGGTCTTCTAATGTTGGCATGGTGTCACAAATGTGTTTAGGATTAGGACCCTTTTGGCAAGTGCTTGACTAAGATTATGATGATGATGTGGATGTAATTTGGACAGTGATTGCTTGGATGACTAGGATGAAGTGATTAAGATGAAGGTGACTAAGATGATTTGGCTTGGAATGATTAGGAGATGTGTAATGATTAGGAATGTGTATGAATGTGACTAGGATATGTTTAGGATAAAATTGAGTTGGATATGATGTGTAGGATGACTTGTTTATGTGTTTTGTGTTTATAGCTTGATTTGGCAATGTTCAAACAAATGATTATGCATATACACACATGAATCACTCACGCAAGCCACATAAGCAAGTTTAATTTTGAAATATAAAGAATGTGATGATTAAGAACACACTTGAAAACACATCAACAAGCCCTAAGACTAGTCAAGTGGGTATGGCCAATTAGGTCTCAAGCTAGGTTGCACAAGGTTGACTAAGGATGCAATGAAAATGAAATCCTGCCACATTGCTGGGAGAAAGGGGTAACCCACCCTTCACCTTCACTTCCCAAAGGTATAAAGCTCTTTGGGGATTAGCCAAGGGTGACAAGATTCCAACTCTCAAAGGACGGTGTCTTTCGATTCACACCTTGGTTGAGGTCATCCCTTGGAGTGGTGTGTCTCCAAGCATGTCTCCTAAGTAGGGTAACAAAAGCAAACCAAGTGAGGTACTGACACACACTTGATTCACACTCGCAGTTATTAATTAGCCCTTTAGAAATGAAATGTGTGATCAAACAGTTCAAGCACTTGTTCTTTTTTATCCAAAGCCAAATGTGTAGGAAGACACTTGTTCTTTATAACCCACTTTCAATGATGTGACAGCAAACAAGATTGATTTTAAAAGCCCAAATCCAAATGTGTGATCAAGAAAATGTTCTTTTTATGCCCAAAATCTATATGTGTTTGTAAATAATGATTAAAAGATGAAAGATGAAATGAGTGCACCTGATTTTTTCACTTTCCAATTTGTTGTTGTAGATGCTAATGCCAATGCTGCTATAGCTCCTTTGATGCACCTACAATCCATCAAAAAAAATCTGAGATAGATGATCTGATACAACAAAACAAATTGCATAAACAAAAATTTTAGGAGATTTTAAGCAATTTTTTAAAAATATCATCAAAATCTAATCAATTTTACTCAAGATATGCTTGTTTGAAGTTTACATGCTAGTTTGACTTTGATTGATCGATCCTGCAACTAAATTGTTAGTAGTTTTCAATCCTCCTTTGTTTGACAAATGATAAGATGCTGCAACGACAAGTGTTAGTTGCCAAAGAAATCAATTTTACAACAATGTAATCAAAGGTGAATAAACAAAGATCAAAGGTGACTTCCTGTAAATCAAAAGCAATGAAGATTTTACCAAAGGCGACTGGGGATCATGCAAATGCGACTGACTATTCACCAAAGGCGCTTGGATGTCTAAAACTAAGTGAAAACCCTAATCAACCAAAGGCGATGAGATGCAGACCAAAGGTGAGATTCTACAAACCAAAGGCAAGCTTCTACATACCAAAGGTGATTTTCTACAGACCAAAGGCAAGTTTCTTCACCAAAGACAAGTTTTTGCAGACCGAATGCGAGTTTCTTCACTAAATGCTATTTTCTTCACAAAACCTAGGCAAGTATGTAGTCAAAATTCATGGAAATGGCCTCCCGGACATAATGGTAAGGTTAGATTTGAGATAGGAGATCACCTATAGAAATTTACATCCAAAACTTGACAAACTAGGGTTAGAAAAATACAAATTTTTGCAAAAAAAACCTACAAAAAGTAATGATTAGATCTGATAGGGCATGTTCACATCATGTTCACCAAAATGTGATTGAAAAAATTGGATAAATAAAAATAATAAAATAATACAATGCATTACCTAATCCAAATATTCAATACCTCGAATAGATATAATGATGGATGCATGCAAGATAGATTGATCGATTGATTTGATATGTTGGTTGCTTAATTCTGCAGCATAATGTTAAGATGAAGATAATAGATGAAAGGATGATAGATGAAAAGACAATGGATGATAGATGAATGATGCAAAGGCTCTAATGATATTTCAATAGCATAAAGATACTCAAGACTTAATGCATCTTGCAAATGGCTTGTGAGGGGGTTGATTTATAAGCAAGGGTTGATTTGAATGGATGGTTAGGATTGAAAGGGCAATTGAACAATGTGGATGGCTAGGATTGATTAGGATTCCCACTCTTCAAGGGAGTTGTAGTGGTGCAGTCACAGTAGGAGGGTTCACAGAATAAACTATCTGGACTATGCGGCAAGAGTAAACACAATGGAAACAACTCAAAGAATATGGAACAAATGCAGATTTAGTCATTTAGTATATCATAGAATTCAAATACAATCTAGTTGGTAACATGCGGACTTACAACTTGGGCTCAAAGGCCTGATTACATACATGCACAAGATAAAGCTTTGAAGCTCCTTCACACAAATCTAAACTATCAATCTTCTAAATCCTGAGAACTATATTCTCCTCCTTTCCTAGGGATCTATTACATCAATATATATCATCTCTAGACCACTAGATTCCTCCGCATTGGCCAAGGAAGGTCACAAACTCTAATGAAGAGATGTAATGTGTTCACAGATAGGTTGGATCTAAATGCATAGAACACTTTCTCAAATGAATGGAACAATGTATGGTCCTCTGGGGAAGGTCGGCCACGAACCAAGGATCATTGAATGATGTGTCATTAGGATCCAAAAGTCAAGGAACGATTCGTAAGACTTCTCCTTTAGCTGATTATCAAGAACTGTTAAAATGCTCTACTCTAGGAAAATGATGATCTTCTGATAGCGATATCTTCCCGGTAACTTATCCAAATTCTCTACATACCTGATATGATGTAGATGAATGAATGTAGATACTAAGTCCAGATCCACAAGGTGTGAATTGCCAAAACTGAACCACAAGCTGAAGCTGCTAATGACTGAACTGCCTGAACTGAACTGGAAAATGAAAGAATTGAAATGCAAACTGAAATGCAAATTTTTTTTTGGTTGATGCAATATTAGTCTTGAACCAGGAATGCTCCTACATCATACATTCGAGGTTATTGAAAAAAAGTGAGTCCCTCACTTTGTTGGGGCAAGGGGAGAACCAAGACGGTCCATCTCAACCTGAGAAATCCAATGCTCTTTGGTGTAGGCCACTCAACAATTGCTCTCACTTTCTCAGGGTCCATCTTCAATCCTTCCGTAGAAATCACAAATCCTAAATATACCAATTCTTCCTTCATGAAACCACACTTCTTGATGTTTATCAAAAAATTCTCTTCTCTCAACCTTTGCAAAACTTGTCTAATATGCCACAAATGCTCTTCTTTTGTCTTACTAAAAATCATCTAATATCATCTAGGTATACAATCACAAACTTACCCAAGAATTTCTTCAAGACCCCATTCATCAACCTCATGAAAGTACTCAGTGCATTTGTCAATCCAAAAGGCATCACTAACTACTCATACAGTCCTTCATTTATCTTAAATGCAGTCTTCCATTCATCACCTTCTCTGATTCTAATCTGATGGTATCCACTCTTCAAATCTATCTTTGTGAAATATCTTACTCCACTCAAACAATCCATGATATCATCCATCCTAGGCAAGGGAAATCTATAATTAACTGTGATCTTGTTTATTGCTCTAGAATCAGTACACATTCTCCATTCTCCATCCTTCTTCTGTGCCAAAACTACAAGTACTGCATAAGGACTCAAACTTTCTCTGATCAAACCTTTCCTCAACAACTCTTGTATCTATCTATTCAATTCTTCACTCTATGTGCTACTTTGTTAGGCAAACTTGCTCTCAATATAAGATCCATGTGATGGCTGATACTCCTCATAGGTGGTAATCCTTCAGGTACATTATCTGTTATGATGTCTTTGTTGATCTGTTTTCCTCTGTCCAGAGCCAAATAGTCCACCTTGTATTTTCCTTGAGAATCCTTTAAAAATGACCCTACAAAGATAAATCTTTCAAGTACTCATGCATGCCTTGTCAAAAAATCCTAAAATCTTGCCTGAAGAATCCTTGCAGAAAACCCAGAAAAACCTAGAAATTTTTTGGCTTCAAAATTTCTAAGTCTTTTGGCCTCAAAATTTCTAAGTCTTTTGGCCTTCACAGTTCAAAATGTGCAAAAAGGTAGTTGCATACAAGTGTCTTTGTATATACAAAGCCATTTATATGTACATGCAGGTTCAAATGTACATTGGCGGGTCAAAAAATCCCAATCGGCCTTCAAAAAAGTGGAAAAAATGATTGTATGCATCTTTGCATGCATATCAGGTTTGTATATGCATTTGGGGAATCTATCGCAGATTCCCAGAATATTCTATGCTTGTATGTCAAGATGAATGCATATTGGGTTTGTATGTTTGCACATACAATGGGTATATATAATGAAAAATATACAAGAGGAAATGTACATTGCCGATATGCAAACAAAAAGGAGGCGAGTCATACATACAAAGGATGAATGTACACTTTTAAAATGTATATTGGAAACATACAAGACCTACATACAAGTAAAGATGCAAAGTCAAAAATGAAGAGTTGCTATAGTGGCTTGTATATGCAATTGTATGTTCGCACATACAATCAAACATACAAGGTTGACATACATGTGAGAATGCATAGTGGAATGTATATTGCCAACATACAAGTCCAACATGCAAGGCCGACATACAAAAGGGCACATACAAAAGAGAATGTATATCGGTGCACATGCAAAGAACAAATATAAGACCGATATACATAGAAATATACAATAGAAAATATACAAAGGGGGAGATACAATTGGTGGGGACTACCAATTGTATGATTGAGCATACAAGGTCGATATGCAAAAGAAAAGCATACAGTTTGGACCTAAAGAAGAAATCAAATGCAGTGGATAGGTGTCTGAGGTCCGCGGCTTGTATATGGTGCTTGTATATGTCGATATACAATGAAAGATACAAAGGAAAGATACAAGCCGGATTTCAAATGGATATACATTTTGGTTGATGTTGCGTAGGGTCTGCGGCTTGCATGTATGTGGGCATTGTATGATTGAATATACAAGGCAAAGGTGCAAAGAAGACATGCAAGCCAGACCCAACACAAAGGTTAATTCTGGCAAATTCAAGCGTGAGGTCCACGGCTTGCATTTTCCCTTGTATATTTTTCTTTGTAGATTGCGATATGCAAGGGGTCATATACAAAGGTTATCAGCCAGATAGAATGCATCAGCAGCTTAGTTCATAGTCATTCCAACCACCGATAAGTAGATACAATTTTTCAGCGATGCTTCTCAAACCAGCTCAACAGCGAATCAGGTGGTGCCACGTGGCACGGATGGTGATGCATATACAGGGGCCATTGCACATACAAGGCATTTTTGGAGGGAATTTCAAGGCATATGCAAGTCAATTTGAATATGCAAATAGGAAAAAGGTGTGGTTGCACCAAGTAGAAACAAAGTGCAATTGCCATTATATATACAAAGTGACACACATTTGAAGATACAAGCATATATACAAAGGCCTTTTCAAAAACAAAGCCCGCACTTGCATGCTGGTGTATACAAAGCACTTTGACCATACAAAGATCTTTCAGAGGCCGATTCCGATAGTGATATATACACAAATGTAAAGCAATATATACAGGTAGTTGACTGAAACTTTGACCGCCTGTATCTCCTCCATTTTAGCAAATTTCCACATGATGTAAAAGGCAAAAATGTTCATGTTTGCCTCCTTTTTCGTTTGGCGAGGTTTTTGGCAGGCTATTCTCACTTTTCAAATTCAGATCTGGATTTGCATGTTTTAGGCGAGTGGACATTTCAGCGACCATTTTGGACAGATTCAGATATTTCTCGTATTCATTGCTGCAGAAAGTGGAAACAACTCACATTCAATGATTAGAAAATATCTTTCCACTGCCTTGTTTCAGGTGCTGCATAAATTCATGGTTGAAGACAGACATGGAAGCTACTCGCATTCAATACCCAAATATCTTCCACCATTTCAGGGGTGCAGATTGATGATGCAACAGCTTACATCGAAGACTAAAAATATCTTCCATCTGCACCAGTTCCAGATCTTTCACGCCATAACTCCTTGCAGTTGGATGTTTCTTCAAGAGATATTTTCTGATGCAGCTCATTGAGCAAATTTTGTAACCAACCTAGGTTAGTTTCGAATGCTATATATATGCATTCAAGAGATGTAAATAAGGTTGGAAATTTTTTGAGCATTGAGGCTTTTCTGTTTCCAAACAGAACTTTTTTCTACTATAACTTTGCCTTCCCATTAAATATATGCAAGTTATTTTGCCTCTTTGGACTGAGTTTTAGTTTAGTGTGAATCTGCATATGTTTGCCTGTGAACGTATTGTTCCTTTCAATCATCTGGTTTCTCACCTTTGCTAGGATCAGTTGAATCTATGTATGTCTGCTTGCTATATTTATTTATGCTGTGCATTTTCTCAGTACTGTGAGGGTTCTTTTATTAAACTTGGTGAATCACCCTTTGTTTTCAAGATTTTTTGTTTCATCCTTCATTTTAAAGCATTCATTCTCCCTTTTACTCTTAAGATTTAGTAGTTTTAGGTGATAACCAGTTAAGGAAGCTGGCCTTCTCTGGAGGTCTGATCTCATTTAGCAAAGTCTCACACTTAGAGATCATTCCCATGTTACTCCAGATTGCTGGGGTTTCACAACTACATGTAACGGTGTGAATCTGGGTGATAACAACTTTGGCACGCCCGGTGGGACCGAGAGTTTGAGCAACAATCAAATACTATCTCTTATTGTTGGTTTTGATGTGCAGCCAGTGATTTTTAGACCTGTAAGAGGTTAAAACTTGCATAACTGGTGACTCAGACTGAGGAGAGACAAGAAGATCAATTATGTTGTGACATTTTATGAGAAAGATTCAAACTAGGAGTTCAAATACATTTGATTACTGGCAGCTGTCTCCAACTAAAAGATAGAGCAGGGTTGTGGTAAGGACTCTAGTTTCTAAAAGAATACAATCAACCCCACCAAATTTCAGGCCAGTTGTACCTGTAGTTCCTGTACCAGCTCAAGCAATCCTACCTCTAGCCATTCCAATGGCAAGAAATCAGCCATTTGTGGCTTTTGATGGGGGCAGCCCATTGAATTTAACAATACATGATGTTATACCCATGGCAACTTTGAAGAGTCTTCCCTATTTCACAGAGGAGAATCAAACTACCTCCATTGAGCACATTAGAGATGTAGCTTCTTTATGTAGAGTTCATCATATAACCCAAGAAAATGTTGCCATCAGGCTGCTGGCTGCCTCTTTCAAGGGAAAAACATTACAATGGTTTATGAGTTTACCGGTGCAAACCATTACAACCTAGGATGATCTAGGTGATAAGTTAAATAAGCAATTTCAAGATAAATCAGACAACTTGTCATTGGTTGAATAGATGACTACAATAAAGAGAGCTCCTTAGGAGTAAATGATGGATTTCAACTTCAGATTCTAGAAGACATGGGACAGAATTCCTGCCATGGTAAGGCCTCCAGCTAAATATACTTTTTTGTATTTTTTGAAAGCCCTAAATAGTGATATTTCAGTGATGATACAATCATTAGGAGGTACTAGTTTACCTGATGCATATGAAATAGCTATTAGAGCAGAGAATAGCCTGATTCAAACTAGAAAAATAGCACCTAGACCACCAATGCCCATCTTCCCTGAGATTCAAACTTCGATGCCCTTGCCAATCCCATATTTTCCCCCTTTACCTACTACTACAGCATTACCAAGTACTACCAATTCTAAAAATGCTACTTCTAGCTCATCACAAGAGTTAAAAGATATTAAAAATAACTAATAGAAAATAGAAAATATCCTACAAACCTTTGGGAATGAGTTGGTAAGCTTTAAAAAGCAACAATCCCAGAACAGGCAGCCTTATCAACAACCTAGTCAAGGGCAAAATCAACCATATCAAGGGCAAAATCAGCCTTATCAAGCCAACAGGCCTCCATATCAAGGCAATTATCAGGGTGCCAGGCAAAATGTGAATCAGAGGTCTTTCCAACCTTACAATTTGGCACCCATTAATACAGTAAGGGACCTCATCCCTGTTCAGAATAACCTAGTAGCTAAATATGAATGGTGTTTTCCATGCAATTAGCCACACAATCAGGCAACCTACTCAGATGGGGTGATAAATCAGGCTCTGATAGTGCAGAATGTTGCACTCCCACAACTAAATACACCTAATGATGGGGCTATAAAATAGTAGGAGCAACCTCAGAGTGATTCTACCTTCGTGAACTGGTAGGAAGGTGAATTATGTGGCATGAATAGAGATAATACTCTAGTCACAACAAATACAAGGCCAAGAAAAGGGGTTATGAGATTGAGGAAGCAACAAATAAAGGAAAGGGACATGCTGATGCTTCTACATCCCAAATTCCCCATATTTTACAAAGAAATGTTTCGACAACAGCAAGGGAGGCGCCTCATTTATAGGCTGATACTGTTGCTACAAAGTCACAACAAAAGGTAAGTGTCACTCCACATTTCAATATCATTGAAAATATGAAGAAGATGAATATGACAATGTCTATGTGGGACTCCCTAGCCATCCCAGGCCAAAAAGACATATTGCAATCTGCCTTATCTAATTTAAAAGTGTCCAATGATATAACTGTCGACCCAACTAGGGCTGTCCTTACCAATTCCTCCCAAGACAACAGCAAATAGCTAAACAAAAGTACCAAGCCACTCCCATTTTATGTATCTTTAATAATTGGTGATAAGTTAGTACATAACTGTATGGTGGATAGTGGTGCAAGTAGTTCTGTGATGCCAAAACAAATTACATATCAATTGGGGTTGAAATACCAGCCCCTTGAGAAAGCTGTGCTTCAACTAGATGGCACAACTGTCAATACTGTGGGTGTGATCAAAGACCTAGGTCTCACTCTGCACGCTTGCCCAAATGTTTCCATTTCCCAGGAGGTGTTCATCATAGATTTGCCTCCTTATTTTGCCATGAGCTTGTCAAGAGAGTTCACAGCCAAGATAGGAGGATATTTATCCTCGAACTGTTCCCACATGTTTTTTAGGACCAGATATGGCACAAAAGTAACCCTAAAATTTGAATTGCTTTCAAATCATCACATAGAACCTTACACACCAAGTGTTGTTAATGTAAATTGCATTATTTCTTATGATCCTGAACTTGTTGCTACTCAAGAACTACAAGCTGAGAGTATACCATAAGTGCCATTAAGGGAGTGGGCCTCAAAAAATGTTGTAGATGATCTTGAGGCACACATTTAAGAAGCTGGTATGGGGGTTTACATACTACGTGAGCCTGAAACATCAATTCCAAATCTGGTAAAGGATCCAAAACAATAGATAGAGCAGCAAGAGGAAGTATGGAAGATGTACTTTGATGGCTCTAGGAACAGAAATGGATCTCGTGGTGGTGCAATGCTTGTGTCTCCCCAAGGTGAAAGATATTATTATGCTTTCCGTTTTGCTTTTTCATGCACAAATAACACTGCTGAGTATGAGGGATTGATCCAAGGTTTGCAGTGGGCAAGAAAGAGGAAAATTGGTTGTTTGTAGGTGTTCGGGGATAGTGAACTTATTGTCAATTAGGTGAGAGGGCTGCATGTTACTAGGAATGACACTTTGAAATGCTATAAGCACAGGGTATGGGACATGATTGAAGAATTTGATGCTTTCAATCTGATCTCTATTCCAAGAAATTAGAACTCCCATGCTAATAGGTTAGCTGCAATTGGGGCCTAGTTTGATATCCCCAGTCATATTCAAAGAGAGAAGGTGCAACCCCATGTAAAAATAGTGGACAGGCCTTCTATCCCTGATAATAATATTCATTGGTAGGTTTTTGAGAGTGATGAGCAGATTTTGCGGTTCCTGTTAGAGGATGAGTTTTCCATGATGAATCAGGATAAACTCAAACAGCAGTATGGCAATGATCAAATTGTTCAATTGAGAACAAACAAGCAACCCAAGGGATTGGTAACTTTGGAATCTATTTTTGGCACTGATGATCAAATGAAGAAGACCAAAACTGGCATGCAGATAAAAGAGGAACATTATGAGCAGTTGGAAATTTTCAAGGGTAAACTTCTCAAAATAGGTAAAATCTGTTCACCTAAGGATAGGAGAGCTTTTATTGCTCTTTGTCAAGAGTTTGAAGATGTGTTTGCTTGGGATTATTCAGACCTGAAGGGATTTGACCCTCATATTGCCCAACATACCATAGAGTTAGAACTAGGTATGAAACCTATCAGGTAGAAACAAAGACCACTAAATCCAAAGCTAGAGCCCCTGATGATTAAAGAATTGACCAAATTGATCAAGGGAAAGATCATTTTTCTGATCAAGCACACTTCTTGGGTCTCCAATCTTGTCCCTGTGAGGAAGAAAAATGGAGAAATTAGGCTATGTGTCAACTTTAGAGACCTCAATAGAGCCTCCCTAAAAGACCACTACCCGCTGCCCTCAATGGAGCAAATCCTGCAGGTAGTGGCTGGTTCTGAAACATTCTCCTTGCTTGACGGATATTCTGGCTATAATCAAGTGTTAGTCAAGGAGGAAGATCAATTTAAAACTGCTTTTACTACCAAATGGGGCACCATGGCCTACAAAAGGATGCCCTTTGGTCTGTCAAATGCTGGCTCAACTTTTCAGAGAGCTATGGACATGGCTTTTAAGGTTTGCTGTATAAATTGGTGCTAGTGTACCTCAATGACGTAACAGTTTTCTCCAAGGATGCATCTAAGCATTTATCTCATTTGAGGTAAGTATTTGAGAGATGCAAGGAGTTTGGGATATCTCTCAATCCTAGGAAATGTATTTTCATTGTACATGAAGGCAAGCTATTAGGGCACGTTGTGTCAAAGGAGGGCATTACTATTGATGTTGAAAGAGTAAGGGCTATTTTGGAGCTGCCCTTACCCACCCACAAGAGGGGGCTTCAAAGTTTTATTGGAAGAATTAATTTTCTGCGAAGATTTATACCTAACGTTGCAAATCTTTTGAAGCCTTTGACATCCATGTTAAAGAAGAATACCATTTTCAGTAGGACAAAAGAGGCCAAACTTAGCTTTGAGTCCATAAAAGAAGCATTGTTAGCTATGCCAACTCTGGTAAATCCTGACTTCTCCAAAGATTTTATTCTATATGCTTATGGCAGTCTAGATACAATCTCTACGATTCTAGTACAACAGCAGAGTGGCGGCTTTGAACAGCCAATCACTTTATTTATCTAGGGGCTGGAAGAGTACAAGTAGAGGTATAGCTTTGTTGAGAAACACATCCTTGCAGTGGTAAGGAGTCTTGAGAAATTTTAGCATCTTGTTTCTAATAACAAGATACATTTGATGGTTACTCACCCTAGTGTGAAAGAGTTCCTGTTAAGTAAAGATATTAATGAGAAAAGGGTTGGTTGGATCACCAAAGTCATGGAATATGACGTGGAGATCAAGATAACCAAGCTTGTTAGAGGCAGAGGGCTTAGTGAACAGCTTGCTACCAGTTCTAAGAACGAAATAGAAAAAGAGGAGGAGGTGCTTCTGACCATTGAAGATACACCTCAAGATGATATAGCAGCAGTCGGCACAAGTTGGGTTAATAACATGACTCAATTTTTGTAAACTGGTAAATGTCCAGCAAGTTTAGATAGAACCAAGAGGGGGTACTTTAGACTATAGTTTGTTCCATATGTTTTAATAAATGGCACCCTTTTTAGAAAGGATTTTAATGGTGTATTATTAAGATGCATTGATGATGATCAAACTGACAAGGTGCTACATGAGTTTCATGATGGAACAGTAGGGGGTCATTTTGCCTAAAAGACTACTGCTTGGAAAATAATGAGAGCTAGATATTACTGGCCCAACTTATTTAAGGATGCCCATGTATGGGCTAGAAAATGTGTAAAATGTGTTGTTTTTGTAGGGAAAGAAAGGCTGCCAACCTTACCTCTACGGCCAATTCAAGTAGAGCATCCCTTCATGAGATGGGGTATTGACCTCATAGGTCCCATTAACCCACCATCAAGTGCAGGCCATAGGTGGATACTTACAGCTATAGACTTTTTCACAAGGTGGACTAAAGCAGTGGCTCTGAAGGAATCCAACGAGAATACTATTTTAAATTTTTATCATGATTTGATATCCAGATTTGGAGTGCCTGAGTCAATCATCTCTGACAATGCTTTAGCCTTTGTTGGCCTAAAGATAACTAACTGGGCTGTTAAGAATGGGATCTATTTGAATACTTCATCAAATTATTACCCACGGGGTAATGGTTTGGCTAAATCTATGAATAAAAATCTCATAAGGATTATTAAAAGATCAATGGAGGACAACTAGAGGACCTGGCACACTAATTTGAAATATGCCTTATGGGCAGATAGAATAACTCCCAAGAGGTCTATTGGGAACTCCCCATATGTGTTAGTTTATGGGAAAGAGGCAAGATTGCCTATATCTGTGGAGCTGCTAGCACTTAATATTATGAATCAGCTGGAGATGTTTGAAGAAGAGGATCTCATAGCTATCAGATATGCTTAACTTATGGAGCTTGAAGAAATTACAGACAAGGCTATGAAAACTATGGAGTATCATCAGCTTCAGACCAAAAGAAATTTTGATCAGAAGGCCACTCCTAGAATCTTTAGGGAGGGTGATATGGTGCTCAAATGGGATGAATTGAAGAGCAAGCCAGGAAAACACTCCAAGTTAGACAACATGTGGAGTGGTCCATTTCTTATTACTGAATGCAAGGAGCACAATGTATTTCAGTTATCAAATATGGATGAACAAAATTTGCCTATCCCAATCAATGGGTTACACCTGAAGAGGTGTTTTGAGGTATGAGTGCCTTGTAAATCAGTAGATTAGATTTCTTGCTTTCAATAAGTGCTGTTGCACAATAGTTTAGATTCCCTTTTTGTTTTCCCTAAGTGCTGTCTAGCATAGTTGGAGGGGTTACCTTCAGCATTTTTGTCTGTTTTGGTTTTTTCAATGTTCTTCACTGCTAATATGCTGAGTTGCTAAAGTCAGAATTGTTTGTCAAAGTATATTTTTATTCTATGTATGACTCCATGCCCAATGGATGCTTAAGACCACTGATCTAATTGTTTAGTAGGCAAACATCCCATAGAGGTCACCATATTGTTGATCTATTTTCCTTTGTCCAGAACCAAATAGTTCACCTTGTATTTTTTTTAAAAATCTTTTAGAAGTGACCCTACAAAGATAAATATTTCAAGTACTCATGCATGCCTTGTCAAAAAATCCCAAAATCTTGCTTGAAGAATCCTTGCAGAAAACACAGAAAAACCCAGAAATCTTTTGGCTTCAAAATTTCTAAGTCTTTTGGCCTTCGCAGTTCAAAATGTACAAAAAGCAATTGCATACAAGTGTCTTTGTATATACAAAGCCATTTGTATGTACATGCAGGTTCAAATGTACATTGGTGGGTCAAAAAATCTCAATCGGCCTTCAAAAAGTGGAAAAAATGATTGTGTACATCTTAACATGCATATCGGGTTTGTATATGCATTTGGGAAATCTGTCGCGGATTCCCAGAATATTTTGTGCTTGTATGTCAAGATGAATGCATATTGGGTTTGTATGTTTGCACATACAACAGGTATATATAATGAAAAATATACAAGAGGAAATGTACATTGCTGATATGCAAAGCAAAAAGGAGGTGAGTCATACATACAAAGGATGAATGTACATTTTTGCAATGTATATCGGAAACATACAAGACCTACATACAAGTAAAGATGCAAAGTCAAAAATGAAGAGTTGCTACAGTGGCTTGTATATTCAATTGTATGTTCGCACATACAATCAAACATACAAGGTTGACATACAAGTGAGAATGCATAGTGGAATGTATATCGCCAACATACAAGTCCAACATGCAAGGCCGACATACAAAAGGGCACATACAAAAGAGAATGTATACCGGCGCACATTGAAAGAACAAATACAAGGCTGATATACATAAAAATATACAATAGAAAATATACAAAGGGGGAGATACAATTGGTGGGGTCTACCAATTGTAAGATTGAGCATACAAGGTCGAAATACAAAAGAAGAGCATACAATCCGGACCTGAAGAAGAAATCAAATGCAGCGGATAGGTGTCTGGGGTCCATGGCTTGTATATGGTGCTTGTATATGCCGATATACAATGAAAGATACAAAGGAAAGATACAAGCCGAATTTCAAATGGATATACATTTTGGTTGATGTTGCGTTAGGTCCGCGGCTTGCATGTATGTGGGCATTGTATGATTGAATATACAAGGCAGATGTGCAAAGAAGACATGCAAGCCGGACCCGACACAGGTTAATTCTGGAAAATTCAAGCGTGAGGTCCGCGGCTTGCATTTTCCCTTGTATATTTTGCTTTGTATATTGCGATATGCAAGGGGTCATATACAAAGGTCATCGGCCAGACAAAATGCATCGGCAGCTCAGTTCATAGTCATTCCGACCGCCGATAAGTAGATACAGGTTTTCAGTGATGCTTCTCAGACCAGCTCAACGGTGAATCAGGTGGTGCCACGTGGCATGGATGGTGATGCATATACAGGGGCCATTGCACATATAAGGCTTTTTGGAGGGCATTTCAAGGCATATGCAAGTTAGTTTGAATATGCAAACAAAAAAAGGTGCGGTTGCACCAAGTAGAAACAAAGTGCAATCGCCATTGTATATACAAAGTGACACGCATTTGAAGATACAAGCATATATACAAAGGCCTTTTCAAAAGACAAAGCTCGTGCTTGCATGCTGGTTTATACAAAGCACTTTGAACATACAAAGACCTTTCAGAGGCCGATTCAGATAGTGATATATACACAGATGCAAAGTGATATATATAGGTAGTTGACCCAAACTTTGACCACCTGTATCTCCTCCATTTTAGTGAATTTCCACATGCTGTAAAAGGCAAAAATGATCATTTTTGGCTCCTCTTTCATTTGGCAGGGTTTTCGGCAGGTTGTTCTCACTTTTCAAATTTAGATCTAGATTTGCATGTTCTGGGTGAGTGGATGTTTCAGCGATCATTTTGGGCAGATGCAGATATTTCTGGTATTCATTGTTGCACAAAGAGGAAACAGCTTGCATTTAATGATCAGAAAATATCTTTCCATCGCCTTGTTTCAGGTGTTGCATACATTCATGGTTGAAGATAGACACAGAAGCTACTTGCATTCAATACCCAAATATCTTCCACCATTTCAGGGTTGCAGATTGATGATGCAATAGCTTACATTGAAGACTGAAAATATCTTCCATCTACACCAGTTCTAGATCTTTCACGCCATAACTCCTTGCAGTCAGACGTCCCTTCAGGAGATATTTTCTGATACAGCTCATTGAGCGAATTTTGTAACTGAACTAGGTTAGTTTAGAATGCTATATATATGCATTCAGGAGATGTAAATAAGGTTGGAATTTTTTTGAGCATTGAGGCTTTTCTATTTCCAAACAGAACTTTCTGCTACTATAACTTTGCCTTCCCATTAAATATATGCAAGTTATTTTGCCTTTTTGGACTGAGTTTTAGTTTAGTGTGAATCTGCATATGTTTGCCTGTGAATGTATTGTTTCTTTCAATCATCTGGTTTTGTCACCTTTGCTAGGATTAGTTGAATCTGTGTATGTCTTCTTGCTATATTTGGTTATGTTGTGCATTTTCTCAGTACTATGAGGGTTCTTTTATTAAACTTAGTGAATCACCCTTTGTCTTCAAGCTTTTTTGTTTCATCCTTCATTTTAAAGCATTCCTTCTCCCTTTTCCTCTTAAGATTTAGTAGTTTTAGGTGATAACTAGTTAAGGAAGCCGGCCTTCTTTGGAGGTCTAATCTCATTTAGCAAAGTCCCACACTTAGAGATCATTCCCATGTTACTCCAGATTGCTGAGGTTTCAAAGCTGCATGCAAGGGTGTGAATCTGGGTGATAACAGTCTTCATACTTTGTTAGCAACTCTCTTATCTCATTCGGTTTAGTCTCTTTCTTCACCTCTTCAGGCTTCTTAGGAATCAAGGCATAACAAAGACTTTCCTATTTTAAACCATCCAAAAATTTCCTTCCATCTACCAAACAGATTCTAGCATTCCCACATACTACATCTTTAGGATCATCTTCTATATTGTGATATGCAAGGGGTCATATACAAAGGTCATCAGCTAGACAGAATGCATTGGCAGCTCAGTTCATAGTCATTCTGACTGCTGATAAGCAGATACAGTTTTTCAATGATGCTTCTTAGACCAGCTCAATGGTGAATCAGGTGGTGCCACATGGCACGGATGGCGATGCATATACAGGGGCCATTACACATACAAGGCATTTTTGGAGGGCATTTCAAGGCATATGCAAGTCAGTTTGAATATGCAAATAGAAAAAAGGTGCAGTTGCACCAAGTAGAAACAAAGTACAATTGCCATTGTATATACAATGTGACACACATTTGAAGATACAAGCATATATACAAAGGCCTTTTCAAAAGACAAAGCCCGCGCTTGCATGCTGGTTTATACAAAGCGCTTTGAACATACAAAGACCTTTTAGAGGTCAATTCAGATAGTGATATATACACAAATGCAAAGCGATATATACAGGTCGTTGACCCAAACTTTGACCGCCTGTATTTCCTCCATTTTAGCAAATTTCCACATGCTGTAAAAGGAAAAAATGATCATTTTTGGTTCCTCTTTCGTTTCGCAGGGTTTTTAGCAAGTTGTTCTCACATTTCAAATTTGGATCTAGATTTGCATGTTCTGGGTGAGTGGATGTTTCAGTGACCATTTTGGGCAGATGCAGATATTTTTGGTATTCATTACTGCACAAAGAGGAAACAGCTAGCGTTCAATGATCAGAAAATATCTTTCCACCGCCTTGTTTCAGGTGCTGCATACATGCATGGTTGAAGATAGACACGGAAGCTGCTCGCATTCAATACCCAAATATCTTCCACCATTTCAGGGTTGCAGATTGATGATGTAGCAGCTTACATTGAAGACTGAAAATATCTTCCATCTGCACCAGTTCCAGATCTTTCATGCCATAACTCCTTGCAATCGGACGTCCCTTCAGGAGATATTTTCTGATACAACTCATTGAGCGAATTTTGTAACCGACTTAGGTTAGTTTGGAATGCTATATATATGCATTCAAGAGATGTAAATAAGGTTGGAAATTTTTTGAGCATTGAGGCTTTTTTGTTTCCAAACAAAACTTTCTGCTACTGTAACTTTGCCTTCCTATTAAATATATGCAAGTTATTTTACCTCTTTGGACTGAGTTTTAGTTTAGTGTGAATCTGCATATGTTTGACTGTGAATGTATTGTTCCTTTCAATCATCTGGTTTCTCACCTTTGCTAGGATCAATTGAATCTGTGTATGTCTGCTTGCTATATTTGGTTATGATGTGCATTTTCTCAGTACTGTGAGGGTTCTTTTATTAAACTTGGTGAATCACCCTTTGTTTTCAAGCTTTTTTGTTTCATCCTTCATTTTAAAGCATTCCTTCTCCCTTTTCCTCTTAAGAATTAGTAGTTTTAGGTGATAACCAGTTAAGGAAGCCAGCCTTCTCTAGAGGTCTAATCTCATTTAGCAAAGTCCCACACTTAGAGATCATTCCCATGTTACTCCAAATTGCTGAGGTTTCACAACTGCATGCAAGGGTGTGAATCTGGGTGATAACATTCTTCATACTTTGTCAACAACTCTCTTATCTCATTCGGTTCAGTCTCTTTCTTCACCTCTTCAGGCTTCTTAGGAATCAAGGCATAACAAAGACTTTCCTGTTTTAAACCATCCAAAAATTTCCTTCCATCTACCAAATAGATTCTAGCATTCCCACATACTACATCTTTAGAATCATCTTCTAAAGGAATCAAAGTAATTCTTTTCCCATTTGTTGTTACAGTATATGTATTCTTCTGCCCATCATGCATAGATTTTCTATCATACTGCTAAGGTCTACCCAACAAGATATGACAAACATCCATAGGCATGATATCACACAAGACTTCATCATGATAAGATCCAATATGAAATTTCACCAAACATTTCTCACTCATCAATACCTTATGATCATCCTGAATCCATGCTATCTAATAAGGCTTAGGGTGTTTCAATCTCTCCAACTTCAGCTTAGTCACCATCTCCACTAAAACTAGGTTATCTGAACTACCACTATCAATTACAACTTTACAACACTTACCTCTGGATTTGCATCTTGTTCTGAACAGACTTTTCCTCTGTGATGGTTCCTCATGTGTCTCTACTTGAAATAGTGCTCTTCTCATCACTAATGATTCACCTTTCTCTGGATTGCCAACTGAACTAAGTGATTAAATAGGTTCTTCCTCAATATAGGCTGCTCTTCCATTGTTTTCTACTTTCTTGCTTGTACTACCCTGATTACATTCAAATGCTCTATGTCCTTCACCTCCACACTTGAAACAAGTGTTGATAACTGAGAGGGGGGGGGGGTGAATCAGTTATCCTAATTATTTCTTCTTTTAAACTTTCTTATTAATTAATGCAGCATTGAATCAAACAAACAAACATTACCATGAAATGAAAAACACATGACACAGTTTTTTGACGTGGAAACCCTGTTAAGGGAGAAAACCACGGGGTGATTAACCCAAAGATTATTCTCTGTTAGAAGAATAAGGAATTACAAAATGGCACTTGCCAATTAGGGCTCACTGCCCGAGCACACTGCTCACAAAGAGGCCCACTGCCTACAAGGAGACACACTGTCTACAAAGTGATAAGAATCACAGTCTTGAACTGATTGGAAGCATCTATATATGCTGGAGTTCAGTTCCGGTTAGGCTCAGTACACTAATCTGCTGCACTTCATCTTTCCTCTGTTCTTTATTCTGCTATCCTTTCACATACCGGATCTTTCTTACTACTTCTGCTCTGTTCTGTACTTATTCGCATACACCATCACACAATTACACCCTTCACAAATAAATCCATCCTCTATATATATCCACACAAGTAATTTCATCACCTTTCTAGTCGGCATCCGGAACAGTCTAGTTTCTTACAAACTCTGTTCTGTCGGTTGAATCCTTGCTCACCAAGCAATGCGGATCAAGCATATACTTGTAGATATCATTAATCATGTCGGCCAAACATGATTCATGCCTTCACAACCTTTACCATCAACAGTAACACATCTGGAAAATAGTCTGATATTCTGTCAGTCAGTTCTTCCTCTGTTCTCACTGTCTCTCAGGAATCCGGTACTCAACTATTCATATCTTTTTCTTTGTTCATCACCGGAGGCTAAATCCTTGGAATATACTACTCAAGGTAGTCCTCTTGACTTCCCCAAATCCGCACTGCACCAAGACACTTCCTCTGAGAGATCCGGACCAATCTGTCAGACCTTGCCACATGCTCTGTTCTTGTTCACCAGACCACAACAATCTTCATTCTGACTTCCGGTAGAGACACACCATAACTTGCGGATATGTGGGATGACCTTTGTTGCCATCAATGACAACAACCATGAATCCATATAGTGTCTCTTGCCAACAATCTCCCCCTTTGGCATTGATGGCAACACTTAGTGAAAAATGACTAAGTGTTTATACTACGCTCCCCCTTGGCTGATGCTCTATATACAATTTCTGGAACTCCCCCTTAGTTGGATTCCTCATTTTTCACTGCTCCTCACTCCCCCTTTGACATCAATGGCAAAGGGTAGGGTCCGCACACCAAAATTTTCAAAAATTTTCTATACATAGCCGCATATTTACATACTCACATATACTGAAGAATGTCTGCAAAAGATGTCTTCAGTTGGATCAGTTCTGTAGCCCAACTTTGCTTCATTCTATCCAAAATTGAAATGTGACCACTCAACAAAAATGCAAATGCATCTGCCCTTTTTAGATCTTTCGGATCACTTGTCTGGGCTGTGATTTGAGCTTCTGCTATGGCCTCATGCATGGCCTCTAGCTTAGGGACAATTAACCCCCTGAGCTCACTCAACCTGCTTATTCTATTTTTCCTTTCCTTCTCCAATTTCTTGATTTCACTCAAGACTGCAATAGTCTGACATTCTTGATTTGTTATAGAGGAAGAAAGAGGATCAAAACTTTGAGACAAGCTTAGTAGTGTGTCCTCTTGTGCCTTTATTTTCTTCTCAATGTCCACTGTTACCTTGGACCAGGAGATACAAAATTTGTATATTTCACCGCCATCCTTAAGAGCATTTTCTAATCTCTTTATCCCAATGTTCATGTTTCTCCTATCATTAATGATCAAACCCTGAACCTCAGAGAACCTTTTATCCAAAAACTCCTTCCGGACCTTTTCTTCAGCTGATTTTTCTAAAGATTCAAAATGTGTATTAACACTGCTGACTAAGGTTTTGAGATTACCGGAAGAGGAGGCTGCCGGATCTATCTGGACCGATGGCATAATCTTCTCAAGCACTCCGGAAGCAGCCTCTATCAACTCATAGTCTTCCATATGAGACTTTAGGAGCTTTTCATTTGCCTTAGCATTTGCAAATGAGGCTATCTTCATTGTCTGCACCGGAGAGAGGGAATCAAAGTTGAATGGGCCTTGTAGTAGCTCCGGTTCATCAATCTCTATTGTTTCTTTGCTCAAAAATTGTTGAACAGTTTGTGCAGTGTCTCTTGCCGGAGACAGATGTTTCTTTTCTTCTGCAGTCTTGGAACTGTCCTTTGGGATTTTCTCTCCTTCCACATTCTTACCACTATCAGTCATGGTCTTCTCTGATGGAGTCTTCTCTTTCTCTGC
This sequence comes from Cunninghamia lanceolata, assembly GCA_027924645.1. Classification (NCBI taxonomy): domain Eukaryota; kingdom Viridiplantae; phylum Streptophyta; class Pinopsida; order Cupressales; family Cupressaceae; genus Cunninghamia; species Cunninghamia lanceolata. The sequence goes on from BSBN01001435.1 coordinate 3,197,305, forward strand.
ACCCTTGGTACTGTCAACCTCTTTATCTTTCACCACTGCTTCCTTCTCCTGTAATTTCTCTTCTTCTTTGGATCCAGAGACTGTAGGGGAAACCGGAGGAGAGATGCTAGCCTGTTCATAGGCCACTTCTTCTAGAGCAGAGGGTTCCAAGTCCACAGCTGTTTCTACACCTAAGTCCTCTACAACAGGAAGATTGAACCTTTTGAAGGCCTTCCGGAGGATCTCTTCTGTCTCTTTGGCCACCTTGTCAGTCTCACCAAGCATGAGTTGATTCATCCTGGCTTTACTTCTGAACTCATCTTTGCAGTCTTTGAATATTATGTTCATTGTCTTGGGATCAATTTGAGGATATAGCTGAATAGCTATCTGCTCCCGGATCTCAAGATCTTTTGCCTGAGCATTATTCTTTCTTATTTCTAATTCCTTTTCTAGGCTTTTAGGGATTTCAGAGATAATCTCAATAAAAGCTTTATTGTAGATGTTCAAGTACCTTATTATAGCTTCTTGCAGGATCTTTTGATCTGCCTCATTGTAGTCATCATAAAATTCAGCCACCGGTTGAAGGTTCCCATCCATAGTGACTGATTTGACTACACTGTCTAGGGATAGAGTGGGCTTTTCAGCAAATTCTTCTGCCATTTCTTCCTTGTCTTGGCCTGTGGAGGGTTTCCCGGATCCTTTCTTCTTTTGCTTCTTTATTTCTTTTACTCCCTCATCTGACTCAGTTTCCTCTTCATCCTTTTGGCTTTCATAAGCCCTTGTGGCTTTTGTCTTAGATCTTTTACCGGATGCCTGGACTTCCAGTTTTGAACTTTTGGTTGTGGGAGGTGCATATCTTTTTGATGATCTGGTCCGGGTGGAAGTTTCAACCGGAACACTTTCTTTACTTTTCTTTTCTGCCTCTTTCTTTTCTTCCTCAGATTTTCTTCTCTTTTCCCGGCTGGCATCAAGTGCCTCTTTTGAGATGCCTAGGCCTTGAGCAATGTGCTCTACTTCTTTTCTCACCTTCCTCTTTATCTCAGGTTCCCTGAGTTCTACATGGATCTTTACACTCAGCTCCTCAAAGGTTCCAAACCTTTCTGCCTTTGGATCTTTGGGCTGACTTAGCATGTGTTGAACATGCAGCTCCACTATCTGTTCATCCACTTCATACCCCATGGGCATGATCCAGACAGTCCTTGGCTCCACTGCCTCCATTAGGCACTGATCAGTGTCCACCATAAAGCACACTGAGTCTTTGTATTTTTCAACAAGAGACTGGGGAATTCTTTCTCTTGCTTGCATCATGCTTTGGAAGTTTTTGAAGTATCCCCATAGGGCTGTATTTCTTGCTTTGGCATCCCCAAGCCCATGTAGATAGTCTCTTATTTGGACTGCAACAGGTTTGTCATTCTGCCATGCCCATCCACTTGATCTGGGCAGCTCATTCATGAAGTAGAAGAATAGACATAATATAAGAGTACCATACTTAAAGGAATTCTTCTTGTCCTTCTTGATTTTCTATATATTTTCCATTAATTGGCTTAAGAGCAGTTCGCAGAGATCATATTCTGCATTCTTCCTTAGCATTTCATAGGCAGTATATACTGCAGTTCCGGATACAGAATTCTCCCTGCTGGAGTGATAGATCTTGTATCCTATTATCATGGACGCATACTTGATATCCGGATCAGAAATATCTTCAATGGTCATTGCCCTCTTATCAAATTTTGATCCGGTGGCCTCAGTTACAATGTTATTTTTGACAGATTTGAGGATAGGTATCCCTCCGGAAGAGTATAGACCAGTTACTGCTCTAATTGTCTCTTTTGTGATCTTGCAGGGTCTATCCAGCCATAGGAAGTTGTCATGCATCCTGCTCAGTACATACCGGACCCATTCATCTTCTTCAAAGCAGGGGAAATGAATGAATTGATCAAATTGTTTCTTCTGGATACCCTTATACTCTGGTTTAAGCTCAAAAGCATTGTCTATCAGTTGTTTGTGATAGAGATCTCTCAATTTGAATTCCCCAAATTCCTCAATGCTTGCATGTATGTAAACCCTAATGTCTTCTGTGTGTAAAACTCTGTGAGGAACACTGGAAAATGCTCCTAAGGGATCTACTTCCAATGACTTGTATGGATGTTTCTTAAATTCAGGTCGGGGCCTATCTGAGATTTTTACTATATTTGGAGTAGCCATTTCTTCAAAAGATTTGTAGCAAGATATCGAAAGTGGAAAATACCTTTTGCATCTTCGGTTGCACGGAGTAGCTGGATTGATTTCTGTATGTAATGACTTCGGCAGGAGATCTTTGGTGTGCTTGATGAGTCTTGTTGCAGAGCTCCACTTTTCGCTTCTTCTTGAGTGCATAATGAGCAAATGATTTATGAGAAATCCCTTATATCATTTCGCAAACCCTAATATCGGTTTGCAATAAATGCTTCACCTATATTATTCCAGTTTGCCTTGTCTGGATAGCTTGGAGTATCCCGGATTAGTCCTGATCTATGAACATCATGCGGATCTTTCAATCATGGATAAATCGAGATGACACATTACAAGAACATCCCAAACATTCTGTCCAGTCCGTAGAGTAAAATAATGTACTTCCGGATCTCTCTGGACCCTTTTGTAGTCCTTTGTCATTCCGGAGCATCTCCCGGAACAGGTCTTTACTTGATCGATCACAACTTCTTTATATCTTCATGCGGACCTCTGAAATCTTGTCTGGATCATCTTAGGACTGGTATCTTCAAACCCTTTACTCCGCATCTTGTGTCACATCCAGCACCACTTGATTGGCTGGGGGAACAAGATTTTCTTTGAGTCTCTCCCTGAGCCAGAGCTCACTTTTTAATTTCCGGAAGAAATATCAGTACCAGAGTCTGGTGCGGATCCAACCTCTACATTCTCTGAACTTTTCTTCACCCAAATCTTGTTCATCTGATTCCTAACTTCATCCACATTCATCTTTTGTTTACCCTTGTCTTGATTCTGATTGTATACCGGACCTCTTTTGTCCTGATTCTTGCTTCTGCAGACTTTTGCACTATGACCGGACCTATTACAGATTTGGCAAATAACATTTCTTTGCATATTTGACTGATAACCTCTTGATCTGCATTGATTAGCCATATGACCTACTCTATTGCATGTAAAACATCTACCATTGAATGATTTGTTTACTTGCATATTTCTGCATTCATGAGACTTGTGTCCATACCTTTTGCAGTTAAAGCACTGTCCGGAGAAGGATGGACTAGTTTGATTCATCCTTTTTCTGCACTGATTAGCTTTGTGACCAAAGTGATTGCAGCTGTGGCAGTATCCATTGAAAGATGGATATCTTTGAGCATTGGGCTGTCTTACTGGAGGTCTTCTAGGCCTATTCCTTGGATTTTCTGATCCAAAATTCTTTTGACCGGATCCGGAGCTTTCTCCTTTCTCATATCCCAAACCATACTTGTCATCTGTCCTCTTTTGACTTCCAAGAAGTACTTCAAGTTGGGCAGAACTTATCTTGAATTTTTCTTTATATTCATTTGCTGTTTGAAGATCTCTTTTGAGAGAGACAATTTGATCCTCAAGTTTTTCTTCATTATCTTTGGCATCTTCAAGATCAGATTCAAGATGTCTGATAATCCTGTCCATCTGGTGGCATTCTTCTGATTTCTCTTTAAGAGATTGTCTTAGATTGTCTTCAGCTTTTCTTTTTTCTTCAATCTCTTGAGTAAACTTTATAGTTCCTGATTCCATTTCATGTCTTAACATAATGACTTCTTTTGATAACTTTTCACATAACTTGGTTTTCTCAGTCAATTCTTCATCTGTATTGCTTTCTTCACTTTGTCTTGCCAATTGTTGGAGCAGCTCCTTTCTCTTTTTCATAGAGAGACTTAATTTGTCCTTTAATTCTCTCATGAATTCATCAGCCTATTTGAGTCTTTCCTTTAATTCATTGACTTCAGAATTTGACTGTTCAAGATCCTCAAGGGCAGTCTTGAGTTGCTCCCTTAAACCATATGCATCCATTTGAACTCCCAAATCTTCCTCAAGCTGTTAGGCTCTATTAGGAGGAACCTTGCTCTGATACCAATTGTTGATAACTGAGAGGGGGGGGGGTGAATCAGTTATCCTAATTATTTCTTCTTTTGAACTTTCTTATTAATCAATGCAGCATTGAATCAAACAAACAAACATTACCATGAAATGAAAAACACATGACACAGTTTTTTGACATGGAAACCCTGTTAAGGGAGAAAACCACGGGGTGATTAACCCAAAGATTATTCTCTGTTAGAAGAATAAGGAATTACAAAATGGCACTTGCCAATTAGGGCTCACTGCCCGAGCACACTGCTCACAAAGAGGCCCACTGCCTACAAGGAGACACACTGTCTACAAAGTGATAAGAATCACAGTCTTGAACTGATTGGAAGCATCTATATATGCTGGAGTTCAGTTCCGGTTAGGCTCAGTACACTGATCTGCTGCACTTCATCTTTCCTCTGTTCTTTATTTTGCTATCCTTTCACATACCGGATCTTTCTTACTACTTCTGCTCTGTTCTGCACTTATTCGCATACACCATCACACAATTACACCCTTCACAACTAAATCCATCCTCTATATATATCCGCACAAGTAATTTCATCACCTTTCTAGTCGGCATCCAGAACAGTCTAGTTTCTTACAAACTCTGTTCTGTCGGCTGAATCCTTGCTCACCAAGCAATGCGGATCAAGCATATACTTGTAGATATCATTAATCATGTCGGCCAAACATGATTCATGCCTTCACAACCTTTACCATCAATAGTAACACATCCGGAAAATAGTCTGATATTCTGTCAGTCAGTTCTTCCTCTGTTCTCACTGTCTCTCAGGAATCCGGTACTCAACTATTCATATTTTTTTCTTTGTTCATCACCGGAGGCTAAATCCTTGGAATATACTACTCAAGGTAGTCCTCTTGACTTCCCCAAATCCGCACTGCACCAAGACACTTCCTCTGAGAGATCCGGACCAATCTGTCAGACCTTGCCACATGCTCTGTTCTTGTTCACTGGACCACAACAATCTTCATTCTGACTTCCGGTAGAGACACACCATAACTTGCGGATATGTGGGATGACCTTTGTTGCCATCAATGACAACAACCATGAATCCATATAGTGTCTCTTACCAACAACAAGTACCTCTGAATGTCTTCTTATCAAATCATCTACCTTCTCTAATGTAGCCATCATTCTGGTATGCATTAGGGTTTCCTCTCCCTTAAAAATTTATGTCATCTCTCTGGTAAGCATTGTTATCTCTGTCATCCTTCTTCAATAGGTTGTCAAACTTGTTCTGCTCCACAAAGGATCTATCATATCCAAAAAATGTTCTACCTCTTTGAAATTTACCTCCTCTACCTCTCTATCTCTGATCATGTCACTTATTCAGATTCTCTTCAACTTTCAGGGAAAACTGATATGCTTCGTCCAAAGATGTCATCCTTACCAAACTCAGTTCTTCTTGAATGTTCAATATTAGTCCATTGATGTATCTAGCCATTTTCTTTTTACTTGCTTCACTATGTCTTGTCCTTATGATCATCTTATTAAATTCTTTAGTGTACTCCACATATTTCTCCTTTTGTCTTAGGTTCTACAATCTCTTCAATAGCTCCAACTCATAGTCAGCAGGTATAAACTGATTCTTCAACTTTGTCACCATCCAGTCCCATTTTATAATCTTTTCTTTTCCTTTTCCATTTCTTTCAAACTAAACTTCTTTCCACCATATAGCAGCATGTCCTTTCAACTTTGTCATTGTAAATTTCACTTTCTCCGAATCTTCCATTTCTTCATATTCAAAATATTATTCCATATCATTGAGCCAATCAATCAACTCTTTTGGATTCAAATTACTAGCATAATTTGGCACATCGACTCTAGGTCTCTTTCTAATCTTTGAAATAGCTCACAACATCTTTATCTGATCTGATTCTTCTTCTTCATTACCTTCTAAGGTTTCGCTAGTTTGTTCAGCAGATTGAAATTCTTCTTCATCATCACTTTCAACATTAGGTCTCGGTGTTAATCCTCTTCGCCTATCTTCTTCAACAACATCCAATTGAATTTGCATTATTCTCATCAATTCCATCATTTCATCCATTCTATTAGCCATTGTACCAATAGGAGGAACTCTTCGCAGTGGCATCTTTCTAGGATCAAGTGCAAACTGCCTCAAATTTGGTGATCAGGATACAAGTGACAACTGCCTCTCAATCAACAATCAGTTGTACACAAGTAACCTACCTCAAATCGGCAATCTACTTACAACGAGATCTTACAGAATCCCCTTCACCAATTCACTCCAAAGAATCAAACTTTTGCTCTCCAAGGATTCAAACTTTTGCTTTGATACCACTTGGTGCAGTCACGATAGGAGGGTTCACAGAATGAACTATCCATACCATATAGGAAGAGTAAACACAACGGAAACAACTCAAACAATATGGAACAAATGTACATTCAGTCATTTAGTATATCATAGAATTCAAATACAATCTAGTCGGCAACATGTGGGCTAACAACATGGGCTCAAAGGCCTGATTACATACATGCGCAAGATAAAGCTTTGAAGCTCCTTTACACAAATCTAAACTATCAATCTTCTAAATCCTAAGAATTACATCCTCCTCCTTTCCTAGGGATCTATTACATCAATATATATCATCTCCGGACCACTAGATTCCTCCGCGTTGGCCAAAGAAGGTCACAAACTCCAATGAAGAGATGTAACGTGTTCACAGATATGTCAGATCTAAATGCATAGAACACTTCCTCAAATGAATGGAACAATGTGTGGACCTTCGGGGAAGGTCAACCATGAACCAAGGATCATTGAATGATGTGTCATTAGGATCCACAAGTCAAAGAATGATTTGCAAACCTTCTCTTTCAGTTGATTATCAAGAACTATTAAAATGCTCTGCTCTAGGAAAATAATGATCTTCTGATAGCGATATCTTTCTGGTAACTTATCCAAATGCTCTAAATTCCTGATATGATGTAGATGAATGAATGTAGATGCTCAGTCCAAATCTGCAAGGTGTGAATTGCTGAAACTGGACCACAAGCTGAAGCTGCTACTAACTGAACTACCTGAACTGAACTAGAAAATGAAAGAATTGATATGCAAACAGAAAGGCAAATATTTTTTTGGTTAATGCAAGATTACTCTTGAACCAGGGATGCTCCTGCATCATGTAGTCATGTGACAAGTGTAAGGAGGATAAGGTTCATGTGTGATCGTGTACACAAAAACAAGTTCATGTGTGATTGTGTACACAAAAAGGATATTAAATGAAAAATGTACTACAATACATGATTCAAGTGAGAGGTGGACAAGTGTTGGAATGTGGTGAGAGGTGAGGATTGGGAATTAGTTAGAAAATTAATTAAAAAAATAAGATTTATTTAATTAATTGGCTAGGTGATTAGAATGGGATGGGATTGTGATGAGAAATTAATTAAATAAATAAAATTTATTTAATTAATTGGAAAGTGGGATAAGTTGGATTAGGAGTGGGATTACGACAAAATGCTACATAATGTCTCTAGTAATGTATTTGACTAGGTGTTGGAACACATGGACAAATATGGTGACAAATTTGGGTGTCTACAACAATAATATGTCAAATTTAGCATTAGAAAAATAATACTAGTGAGTAAATCTATTTTAGCATTTCCATGTGATCATCAAGTGTGAACATTCTAAGGCTACTCTACATATATTATTTTCCTATAAGTATAGTGAGTAGTAATTCATATTTAAACTAATGAAATAAATGCAAAATGAAAAGTTATCTACTCTAAATTACCACAACCTCAGATAGAGCATGCAAATAGAAATTGAACAAAGTAAATAAGAACAATTTTACCACCAATTTCTATTGAAATTATATTTTATCCAAACAATTTAGGATGCGGATGCTCTTTACACAAATGACTACTATTCTGACATCATATAGTTATGTTAGATTAAAGAAATTATATTAGTTACCATATTATCGGGTAGTTGCAATATAGGTATGGTCATTTGACATACTATTAACCCCACTTAGATGAGATCGTAACAAAATACAAATCAATAAAGAAAAGAACGACAAAACAATGAAACATTACAATGTCAAACAACATACCATTGACTTACTGTGAAATGGATAATGACCAAGTAAATTATGGGAGGGGATCTAAGAAAACTTTTTGTTAGGATATAAAGCTACTATTCGCACTAAATCAAGGCTCGATTTCGATCTTGGTCTTCTACCATTGAACATGAATCAGTTTCAATGTTGTAAGGACCTGACTCCTCCTAAATCAAATAACACTAAACTCTATTTTTTTAAAATACCAGTGAATAAAAATTTTGATCTGGCAGATGTAGGAAATGTGAAATTCTTCCAGAAGTGCTTAATGTATGCTATAGCAATGCGATGAAACTTGAAATTTAGTTTCCTAAAATCATCAGGTTCTTAAACGATCACCAATTTTAAATCTAGTTAAGAGAGAGTACATTACGAGAGAAGGGGCATTATGTAGCACAACGGATCAGTTCATACCTTAAGTCATGCATTACATCCTGCATTCTTTTTTGATAGCTTGCTTCTCCTCTAGTAACTGTATCCTTATCATCTGCACAAAATTAACTTAACAATCTCATGTTAACACAACTCAGTAATCACTACTCAGAGAATTAAGATCACGATGCTAATTGTAGGACACCCTACATCCAGGGGACCTGAGTACTGGGGGCATCCTTTGCCGTCTAGACTACCTACATACCCTGTATCCACGGTATCAAGGCCCCCTCCTTAGGATGTGACTAACACAGGGAATGTGAACATGTAGTTCTATTTTGCACTATGTTTGATGTAACTGTGAGTGGGTACCCAGCCCTTTCTAGGGTTATTCCCTACCCCAGACAGTTCTTCGTCGGCTACCACCCACTGGGTGAAACAGGGACGGAAGTTAGTCCACTACCACAAACACCTAAAGGGGTGTTTGTCAGTTAGTCCTAGTGTGGAGGAATCCCTATAAGGTGTCTACCCATGAAATCTAGCTTACTTCCCCAAGCCAAATTAGGTAATTTTGTGACTAAATCCGTTCCTAATCCCCTAGTACTTTCACCACGATCTGCAAGGGCAAGGTGAAAGCATATGATAGATAGCGTTTCTAGATCGGCCTAGTTGCCCTATCTGATCTATACCCACGTATCAATAAACCCCATTTTCTGATAATATGCTTGGAGTGTTTTCCAAATGAGCATCATGGTAATCATTAGTTCAATAGACTCATCCTCTCTTTTATTTAATCTTTTTAATGAGATATCCATGGAGATTTTCCCTTCCTATAGATTTAACTTCGACATGTTCCTTATTACTCCCCGACGATTTAGAGGGACGGTGCCTAGATGTCATTGTTGCAACTATGTTAGGCGCGAGGTACTTAGTTCATCACAACAGCATTACCCATAAACGTGACCCAGAGGTACCGTAAATACCAAACACTGTGATTTGTTTGAGTTTGGATGTTTCTTTACAAGTTTACCTAGCTAAGTAGAAACGTAAAACTTGCATCAAAACTAATAAATAAATTGGTAAAAGAAAGATACTTCATTGAATCTAGATGCAAGTTAAGTACAAAAATTATGCTTGATCACTTTATTTATGCGAAATAAATAGTACTAGAAATGTTCAATGTCATCCATTCATAACTTAGAAGGGATATTCTATCAGTAATGCACATAAGGATTTAGTCTTGAGAGAGACAAGGGAAACTTATTTCCTCATACAAGTAAAGAATTGATACAATTCATTGGAACCAACGAGGACTTAATGAAATTTGTAAATTAAGATAGTTATCTCAACAAGGGGTTTACTAACTTTAATGAAACTGGTTAATTCCATTGTTAACAAACATGCATCAATTATAACAATCATTACTGGAAATATCATTTTTATGATTGAACTACTTATGGATCATAAAACATCTATACAACTTGATTGGTCAACTCTGACCACATTTATAATATGTGAACTCATAACAATACTTTTCTTTAACTTAATTGATCCAAAAGCATAATACTAGAAAAACACTTAATCAATCAAATACATAATGATCTAGTTTTGTAGAAAACCAAGAATTAATAAACATTGTCCAATAGTAAAGTACGAGGAGCAATTTCTTGCAAAAGCATTTGACTTATTTGGATAAGAACTTAAGATATTTGAATCTCAATAAGTTTCTCAACTATAACTTTTCTAAATGTTAACACGCTAGCTTTACTTCTTTCCATAAGTCATATTGGACAAATCTTTGAAGTTATTCCAAATCGCTATGTTTTAAATCTATACCCATAAAGTTTGACAATTACTTATATATTCATGGTGTATTTCTAGTTATGATTCTTACTTCAATCCTATAACAAGGATAATTGTGATATAACATCAATATTATGCTAGTTGAAAACTATAGCTTAACATATTTATACACAATGTCATATACTTGTAATTACTTAATTAATATATTTAGATTATTTACCATTCACACTTTGTTATTACATGCTATATAATATCATTTAAGTGGATGGTATAGAAGGTAGAACAAGACCCTTGTCGACACTGTATTACAATAGTTCTTAATTTCTTCTATATGCATATTCCTTGAATACATTTTTATAATATCATAGGTTTGGCTTCCTTATGTGTTATTGGTCTTTATATAGAGTTCCTTTGTCCCCAATATTATGATGAAGTTGTAGTTGCACATGTTAATTCGTTGATCGTCAAGTGATCTTTGATTATATAGTCTATTAGTTTTTATCTAGTTTATTAACTTAAGCTTAAGTCCAGTAACTATGTAATTTTTACCTAATTAACATCTTTGTTTATTCTATTCTCTGCACAACTCTCATTTATATCATCCCAATTGTTACACGTATTAACATATCTTTTAACATCCTTAATGACATTATTTTAGTCACACCAACCATTATAAAACCATTTTTATAGCAACTTTGAGTTAAATAAGTAGCCAACATTTTGGAACATCAAGCTTCTGTCAATAATAAAATCAAATTTCATTTGCGAGCCAGACAAACCTGTTGAAAAGGCTTTAAAAACTTTCAAGCAAATGAAATTGGTAGGCGTGGGGCCAAATTTCACAACCTTTGTTAATGTCCTCCCTGGTTATGCCAAAATGGATGCTATTGAACAGGGCATAGACATACATCGCATGAGCTATTTGTCAGAATCACCAATATCTATGCCAAAGACCTCCTTGCCTGTACCCAATGGCGATTATGAACAGGGTATGTAAATTCTTTTTAGATATTAGAATTGGAATTGCTCTGGTGGACCAGTATGCAAATCATGGGAGTATAGACAGAGCACATGGACTACAGGCTATGCACAAAATGGATTTGATGAAATGGCTTTTAGAAATGTCCCAGCCAATATAACTGGTTGGCATGAAGCTTAGAAAATAGGGTATGGACATAGGGAATTTTGTCAGATGTTAGCGTTGCAAATGTGAGGGTAGACATGTATACAAAACGTGAAATAATAGACAATGAACATGAACTTTTGGACTGAATGCCTCAAAAAGGCGTCACCTAATTTGCAGCATAGACACAAAATAGATTTGTTTTAAAAATATATATATAAGAAACGTTCAGGAAAATTCAATTGGCAGATGTAAAATTAAATTTCACACCCTTTCGATAGCACCCTCAATGTCTGCATGGAGCTTTGGAACAGGGTATGGACATCCATCAAAACATACTTGAAAAAGAAATTTCACCAGATACAATTTTGTTTTTTGAATGCACTGGTAGACATGTATGCAGATTGTGGAAGCCCAGACAAGGCACATGAACTGTTTGACAGAATGCCTCAAATGGAAGTCATTTTATGAAATACAATGATTCCAGGATAAGCACAAAATGGGGATGCTCCCAAAATGAAGCTCTCGAGAACACATCCTAACATTGTAAGCTTTGCTTGTGTTCTAGGTGCACGCAGCGTGTAGGTTTAGTGGATGAGATTTTACATACTTCAATCATATGAGTAACCCTTATTGCATTACAACTACACAGTGCTGACGATCTTGAGGACACCCTAAACTTTATCATTAAAATTCTGATTAAGCCTACGTGATTGTTCAGATGTGTTTTCTGGGGGTTTGTAGAGCACATACGAATATAGGTTTTTAAAGTGCAGCAATGTTCTTATTTGTGAAATCACACTCATCAGACAACATATAAGAAGGCAACTACAGTACTCTGGTTAGAACGCACCTTGGACAGAATGGATAGAATGAAATCAAAGGGTTGAAAATTAGAATCAAGAGAAATATGCTTAAGTAGGAGGTACGTCTTCCAAGCTTTTCGATGACTTTGTTCAGAGGAAGCACATGAAACAAGAACTTACTACCGTGCAGCTAAAGGATGAGCCTATTGCAGAAGATGTTAACGAGATTGAAGAAGCATGTTAAATTTCATTAAAACTTTTATAATATGTTGCAACCTACACAGTCCTCACAACAACCAATTAAAGGAATATAATAGAGAAATAAAGATTACATTAAATTCTTATTAGGATAGTGGAATATAATAAATAAATTCAATATGCCTTCCAGTCACCCCATGCACAGGAATTCACTATCACTTTGTTTCCAAAGAAAATCTAATTAAGGGGAACTTAGCCATGGTAATGGAGAAAATAAAAATAGGTATACAGAGATATCAACGATTGCAGTATATGCACATAGTTTATTTAAGACAAAATCATTGTACCTGCAAATGGGTAAAACAAGAACATCGTACCTGCAGATGGGTATTGATGGAATGTGAACTGGCTTCTTCCAATGACATGGATGTTGCAACCACCATGTCAATCGAGTTGCAAAATAACATTCTCCAGCACTCCCAAAACTAGAGATCATGCTCATTCTTCATCAAATCCTTGCAATTTATAGAAAAATCCAAGCATCTTCCACTCTTGTTTTTTTAATGCTATTGCATCCTCCACTCCTTTAATTTATTGATAATGCTTCATCCACCTTCTTTGTTTAATGTTAATGCTTCATCCACTTTCTTTGTTTAATGCTAATGCTTCATCCACCTTCTTTGTTTAATGCTAATTCTTCATGATAATCTTATCCTCAATTATAATAATCTTATCCTCCATTTTTTAATGGTGTCCACATTATTTGTATTTTTAAATTAATCTACATTTTATGTTTTATGTTTTCAAATTATTAATATTCAAAATTCAAATGTTGTGACATTATTACATTAGTATTTGACATTATTACATTAGTATTTAAATTTGAATTCAAAATTCAAATGTGGGTTGTGACAAAGGTCTATTTGTCTTTGGCAATGAATTTGCATGGAATTGGTAGATTTCCTCACACATTAGCACAAATCATTATTCCATACAATGTCACAAGTGTTTAATCCGTCCATAGACATAAAATATGCCTATATGTATAGAATTCATTTAACTTGAACTATGAACACTGAATAATATATCAGCAATTAAAAAAAACTGTCAATCATTTAAACCATTCTGTAAAAATACCATTATAGCTAATATCTGAGAGATCTTTAATTAAAACAAATATTATGATAGCGTACCAAGAAGCAGCATGCCCGAGAACATCAATTTCTGCTAACACGTTGATCCCTCTGGTTCGAGCATATGTGTGGAATTTTATTAACAGTCATCATTCTAATTCCTTGTAGCATATTATATTTAGAAGAATATATTACTTGAGCTCTTACACAACTATTTCGCTTGCATCGTTCATTGTGTAGCGCTCTGAAGGACTATAAGCACCATGCCATAAATTTGGACGAGATGGAATCTCTAAAGGAAATGATTGCAAATCTACAATATGCCAATGTAGAACATTCTACATACAGGATATCAAATGTTTAGATCATATGACATGAAAACTCTAAAACATGTGCACGGAAAACGGCAAAATGTATTTTTCTTTTCTTCTAAGATCAAAGCCACATCTTATTTGAAAGGATACAAGGATGCACGCCAGATTCAACATAATTAAATATATTAAGTTGCAAGTTGATTTCTTAATTTGATTTCTTAAGTTGGAAGTTGATATCACATGTATAGCCAAACATCAAAGATTTGTAAGCGAAGGCACACCACTAGATAGACATTGCAGTAAAAGAGTTCCTTAAATTTATGGGTCTAACCAATTTGATGTGCAATTGATGAAGATTTTGAATCTAAAATTATAAAAGTAGAGAAAAACCACTTGCAGCGTATGATATTTAGTATAATAAATACACTTACAGCCGAAAGCAAAATAAATAAATCTCCATCCAACAATGCTCAAAATTGAGCGTTCAGCATAGCCAGAAATCACACAATGAAAAATAACACTAAACTGTCTTCTCTATAACAACAAAACAAAGAGAATGTTTATAGATTTTAAAACAATCCTAATTATATCTGAGAAAAGCAACTAAAAATATCACCAGTCATGCCTCAAACATGGAACACTTAAAATTGAACGATTCATACTCAAGTAGACATTTAAAACAACAGATCATGCCTATCAATAGCATCATAGAAAACCATAAAAATGGTCTACTAAAAAAGAATGTCTTACATTTTAATGCAAAAATAGATCGTTCAAAATAATTGAAGCATCAATTATCCAACATACTCCTCTTGATATTGAGTGGACTGACAAGTTAGTCTAGAAACTTCAAAATCGAATTTTTGTAACTGCTTTCGTGAAGATATTTGCAAATTGTTCTTGAGTGTTTATATAATTCAATTCAATTTCTTTCTTTTATATAAATATCAATTAAGAAAGTACTTCAAAGAAAAATGCTTTGACCTGCTATGATAGACTAGAGTCTTGGCCAGCTTGATAGTGCTCATGTTATCAAGTAAAAAATCACTATAGGTCAAGTTTATTTCTCTCCAACTTCTTCTAGAACTTTCCAAAGCTATAATGTTTGTGTGCCTTCTGAAGTGACTTAATATATTCTACTTCTACAGCTGAAGGGGCAATTGAAGTTTGCTTCTTTGAGCTCCATGTAACTAAACCCAAACTAAGTGAAAAACAATTACCAAATGTGGGCTTTTGGTCATACAAACTACCTCCTCAATTAGAATCATTAAATCCAATAAGTTCAAACTTTTTAGAAGCAAAATAATGACCAAAACTAATAGTATCTTTAGCATACCTTGATATCTTCGTGGCTAAATTCATATCAATTTTGGATGGCTTAGTCATATACCTTGAAAAAAGAGAAATGGAACAACAATACCTTGTCGTGTGTTAATTAGAAACATCAAAGTTTCAACAATACTTTCGTAAGTTGTCTCATCAACTAGTTTAACACCATCTTCTCTACATAACACAACTCCATGAATAGTTGGAATGGAGACTGTTTTATAATCAACCATAATGATTTTTTGCAAAATATCATTTGTATATTTTGTTTGACAAATTATGTTTCCATCATTACTTTGATGAACTTCGATTCTTAGGAAATTTATTGCATGAGACCTAAATTTTTCATTTAAAATTCATTCATTATAGTAATTTTGAATTCATCCTTCATCATAGAACTACTGCCCATATACAAGTCATCAAAATCCAAACTTACAATAAGGATATCATTATGTTCTTGCTTGTAGTAAAGAGTAGGCTCACTCTTGCTTCTCTTGAAGCCATTTTGCTAAAAATATCCATCAATCCTCAAATATCACTCTAGTGTCTGTCTTAAGCTATACAAATCCTTCTTCAACTTGTAGACTTGTTGTTCTTTACCCTTAACTTCAAAACCTTGTGGTTGTATATAGACTTCCTCTTCTAAGTACTCATTAAAGAAGGCACTTTTCACATCCATATATTATATGCTCTGTTTCTTTAATGTTTCTAGTGAAACCACCATTTTAATTGTCTTATGTTTTTCTATTGATCCCACAATAGTGTGACCCACTTTTAGAATATCTTAATTTTTTCCTAAATTAGATACTTTTTAGAAAAGTTAATGATTTAAGCCTAGGGGTTCTATCCAAGGGAGCTTGATGTAAGGTGGTTTCCTAGAGGGGTTCCATCTAAGGAGGTTTGATTGAAGGGGATCAGATCATCACCCCTTGGATAGAACCCCCTAAGATTAAATCAAAACCACATGATGTTGTCTCCTCTACACCTATTAAAATGCCAATAAAAAATAGTTTTACTTCATCATTTGGGGATCCAATAAAGTCATTTGAAAATGTCATTTTGTAATTATGTAGCCCTTAGTGTTAGCTTTATAAAAATTATAATATACATTATTTTTTATTTAATATTATATTTTAATTTTTTTATAATGAGGGGCTACTTGGTGGACTCATAGTACTTGGAATAGAAATACTAGTTGCCTTCTCATTAACAATGTCACTAATAAAACCACCATTATGTAAATAGATTTTGGCTTGTCAACATCATCTTTTTGATGACCATATAGTCCCCCTTCATAAAAAAATAACATCTCTTGACACAACAATATATTATTAAAAGGATTATAAATCCTATAATCCTTACTTTGTTCACTATACCCAAAAAAAATGCATGATTCACTTTTTGGATTAGGCTTCTATCTCTTTTCATTATCTACATGAACATAGGCTAAATAACTAGAAACTTTGAAATGATTAACATTAGTATTTTTTCATACAATGCTTCATAAGAAGTCATCCTCTCAAATGCACTAGTGGAGCTCCCATTAATAATGTATATTATTAATCCCTTAGTTTGTAACATACTCCTTACCATTTCAACCACTATACAGTTCTTCCTTTTAGCTACACCATTTTGTTGAGGGGTATAAGTAATTGCAAGTTGCCTTTTGATGCCATTCATATCATAATAATCCATAAAAACTCTCAAATAAAAATTTCCTCTATGATTGATCATAAAGCACCTTATTTTGCATCTACTTTCATTATTCACAAGGGCTTTAAACCTCTTGAATGTATCAAGCACACCATCTTTGTGCTTCAAAAATAAACCTGACACTTTAGTGAATAATTATCAATAAAAATAATGAAATATGATGACTTATCCAAATTTTTTGTTTGCATATGACTATAAATATTAGAATTAACTAGGTGAAGTGGATAATGGCCCCTCCATGCTTTGTCTTTTGAATTTTTTTTCTCTTGCATGTTTTCTTTTAGCACATCCTTCAAAAATGTCCTTATGTTCTTCTACCTTAGGCAAACCACAAACTAAATTTTCTAATGTTAGTAGCTTAAAAATCCATATCTGAGATGCCACAACCAATTTTTTCTTCATATGCCATATCGCTATGATTTCTACTATGTTCTCCAAACTTTAATGGGAACATCCAATTCTTTGACATAGGTACAACTATAACAACTTAGTTTCGTTGATTATTATCATGTATATTTTATATTTCATATCATTAAACACCACTTTGTAATTTTTTTCACACAATTGTCCAACATAAAAAAATATTTTAACTTTGGAGTGTAATAAATATCATTAACACAGTTTATATCTTCTTTACTATCACCTCCATAGTTGTTTTTTCAACAACCTTCAAGGATTTGTCATCACCAAGACTGATCTTGGTCTTGAAGCTTTCATCAATCGTAGAAAATGGCTCATTATTCTTAACATGTGATTAGAACAACCTGAATCTAAGTACCAAACCTCTTTAGGACTATTTACAATTTTATCATATGATAGAAATAAATTACTTGGAGAAGCCTCCTCCTCATGAGCATAATTATCACTTCTACTTTCAATACTTCCTTTCAATTTGCATTCTCTTTCAAAGCAACTATACTTGTTGCAATGATAACAATAAATATTTCTCTTATCAAATCTACCTCTACCTCTTGCTATTGTAGCTAAACCACCTATCCTTTTGCACAGTCACAGTTAGGAGGGTCCACAAAGTGAACTATCCAGGCCGTGCAGCTAGAGTAAACACAACAGAAACAACTCAAAGATATGGAACAAATGCAGCTTCAGTCATTCAGTATATCATAGAATTCAAATACAAGTTGGCTGGAAACATGAGAGCTTACAATTAGGGATCACAAGCTTGATTTCACAGTTACAAGATATAGACAAGATTTAGCTTTGAAGCTCCTTTGCTAGAAACTCAAACTATCAACTATGAACTAATGATTATCTATCAATCACTACTTTTCTAGGCATCTATTACATCATTTTATATCATCTCCAGAACCTAAGATTCCTCTGCGTCAGCCAAGGAAGATCACAAACTCCAATGAAGAGCTGTAATGTGTATATATGGATAGGTCAGACCTAATCATGTAGAACTCCTCCACAAATGAATGGGTTGGTGTCCGGATCTCAGGGAAGGTCAGCCATGAACCAGACAACATTGAATGATGTGTCATTTAGCTTTGCAAGTCTTCTTTAGATGATTGTCTAAGACTGTCAGGATTCTCTATTATGAGAAAACGGTCGATCTTCTGATAGTAATATCTTACCAGTACTTGATCAAAATGATCTAAGATTTGGATATGAGGTGTATAAATGAATCTAGATACTAATTCCAACTCCACAAGGTTTGAAATGCAACCAGGGTAGAATACGGACCAAAATACAGAAACTGCTACTGACTGAAGTAACTGTACTGAACTAGAAAATGAAAAGAAACAAATTGAAATATAAATGTTTTTGGTTGATGCAAGATTCGTCTTGAACTAGGGATGCTCCTGCATCAGACATCCATGGTTATTGAAAAAGTGAGTCCCACTTTGCTAGGGCTAGAGGAAAACCAAGACGGTCCACCTCAGCCTAACAAATCCAAGATGAGTCTTCTTACGGTATGCCTTTCCACTTCACAAGATATTCTTTGTATTGTCTTCTTCTGGTGTTGCATCCAACTCTGCTATCCAAAATGTCTTCAATATGCTCTGGTACTTGTTGTGGTAATTGCTTCTTCAAGCCTTCTTCTATTTTGTCACTGATCTCTGCTTCATGGTATTGATATAGGTCTGCAATGTTGAAAATAGGTGATATACCCAATGTCTCCGATAACTACACTTCATATGCATTTCCTTAATCAAATGTTTTGAGTATCCTACATGATTCAAACTTCTTCATCTTCAACTTGTTATATGTTCCAATTGGAAATCTTTCTTTTCTCAAGTAGACCATCACCTCATCTGCCACTGAAAATTCTGTGTGTCTCTTTTTCTCATCTTCTTGCTCCTTATACTTGCAATTCATCTCTTCCAAATGCTTCTTCACCTTATTGTGCACTGACTCCATGTGTCCTACAAATTCTTCTACTTCTGCACTTCTCTTATCTTCCATACTGATATCTCTCAACAATGTTACTCCTTTAGGTTTTACTCTGGTAACAATCTCAAAAGGTGTCCTTCTACTACTCCTATTCACTAAATTATTGTATGCAAACTCTGCTTGTGAAAGAATCAATTCCCAACTTCCTACCTTCTCTCTAACCAAATATCTCAACAAGTTTCCCAAACTCCTATTCACTACCTCTGCCTATCCATCAGTCTGTGGATGAAATGTTGAACTGAACTTCAAATTTATTTTCATCTTCTTCCAAAGTGTCTTCCAAAAATATCCAAGAAATCTTGTGTCTCTATCTGAAGTTATGCTCTTAGGTAATCTGGATGCAATCTCACAATCTCCTTGAAAAATAGGTCAGCTATATGCATTGCATCAGTTGTCTTCTTACAAGGTATGAAATGAGTCCTTTTTGAAAATTTGTCCACCACTACAAATATTGAATCATGTCCTATTTGTGTCTTTGGCAATCCCATTACAAAATCCATAATTATGTCTTCCCAAGGTCTCTCTGGTACTGTCAAAGGTTTATACAATCTAGTATTCTAACTACTCCCTTTTGCAACTTGACAAACTCTAAAAATCTACATAAATTTCTTAACATCCTTATGTATCTGAGGCCAAAAGTAATTTTCAATTATCATTTAGCCGCTATCTTATCAATGCCAAAATGTCCTACTAATCCACCACTATGTTTTTCCTTGATCAAATTATCTCTCATGGAACTTCCAGGTATGTACAATTGATTTCCTTTGAACATGTATCTTCTTGAATGAATTAGTCCAACCACTTACTCCTATCTATCACAATAGGTTCCTTACATGCTTTCTAAGGTTTTGTAAAATCAAGATTTTCTTCATACAAGTTCTTCAATTCATCAAATCTGAGTACTTTAACTCTCATCTCTATCAACAAGTTCCTTCTCCTACTCAATGCATCTGCAACTTTGTTTGATTTTCCATTCCTATGCTTCAATAGAAAGGTGTAACTCTGCATGAACTCTACCCATCTCATATGTCTCTGATTCAACTTTCTTTGACTATTCAAATATTTCAAAGCTTGATGATATGTATACAACACAAACTCTTTAGACAACAAGTAATGTCTCCACTTCTTTATGGCTTGAATTATGGCATAGAACTCCTAATCATAAACGAAATATCTCCTCCTTGTATCATTCAACTTCTCACTGAAATATGTTACAGGTCTACCTTCTTGACTTAATATTGGCCCTATTGTATTCCCACTTGCATCACAATCTACTTGAAATACCTTATTCAAATCTGGTAATGCCAACACAAGTTGCTATTTTACTTTCTACTTCAACAATTCAAAACTTTTATTTGCTATTGATGTCCACTTAAAGTCTTTTTCTGTCACCTCTCATTGTCTATGTCATAGGGTTACAAATTGAACTAAAATTTCTGATGAACTTGCGGTATAAACTAGCTAATCCATGAAATGATCTAGCTTCCCCAATGCTCTCTGGTGTAGTCCATTCAACAATTTCTCTCACTTTCTCAGGGGTCATCTTCAATCCTTCCGCAAAAATAAAAAATCCCAAATATACAAATTCTTCCTTCATGAAACTACATTTCTTGATGTTTATCAACAATTTATCTTCTCTCAGTCTCTACAATACTTGTCTTAAGTGCTACAAATGTTCTTCTTTTGTCTTACTAAAAATTAGAATATCATCCAAATATACAATAACAAACTTACCCAAGAATTTCTTCAAAACTTCATTCATCAATCTAATGAAAGTACTCAGTGCATTTGTCAATCCAAAAGGCATCACCAACCACTCATACAACCCTTCATTTATCTTGAAAGAAGTCTTCCATTCATCTCCTTCTCTGATTTTGATCTAATGGTATCCACTCTTTAAATCTATCTTTGTGAAATATTTTTCTCCACTCAAACAATCCATGATATCATCTATCCTAGGTAAAGGAAATCTATACTTAAATGTGATCTTGTTTATTTCTCTAGAGTTTGTACACATTCTCCATTCTCCATCTTTCTTTGGTGCTAATATTGTAGGTACTGCACAAGGACTCAATCTTTCTCTAATCAAACCCTTCCTCAAAAACTCTTGTATCTGTCTATTCAATTCCTCATTCTCTTCCGATGTCATTCTATGGGTTGCTTTGTTAGGTAAACTAGCTCCAGGTATAAGATCCATGTGATGACTAATACTCCCGATTGGTGGCAATCCCTCAAGTATTATTTGATATGATGTATTCATACTCTATCAGCAATTTAGTTATCTCCTCCAGTTATGTTTTGTCAATCTACTTCTTCAATGTTTTGGGCTTCTTAGGGATCAATGCATAACACATATTCTCATGTCTCAAGCCATCCAGAAATTTTCTTCCATCTACCAAACAGATTCTAGCATTCCCACATACTTCACTTTTAGGATCATCTTCCAAAAGAATCAAAGTAATTCTCTTTCCATTAGATGTTATAGTGTATGTATTCTTTCTCCCATCATGTATAGCTTTTCTATCATATTGCCAAGGTCTACCCAACAAGATATGACATACATCCATAGGCATAATATCACACAATACTTCATCATGATAAGATCCAATATGAAATTTTACCAAACATTATTCACTCAACAGTACCTTATGATCATCATGAATCCATGCTATCTGATAGGGCTTTAGGTGTTTCAATATTTCCAACTTTAGCTTAGTCACCATCTCCTCTAAAACTAGGTTATCAAAACTATCACTATCAATTACAACTTTACAACATCTACCTCCTGATTTGCATCTGGTTTTGAATAATTTTTTCCTCTACGGTAGTTCCTCATTTGGCTCTGCTCAAAATAGTGCTCTACTCATGACAAGTGATTCTCCTTTCTCAGGTTTACTAACTTAACTAGGTGATCCAATAGGTTCTTCTTCCACATAGGCTTCTCTCCCACTATTCTCTATTCTCTTGTTTGTACTCCCCTGATTACATTTAAATGCTCTATGTCCTTCTCCTCCACACTTAAAACAAGTTCCACTAAATGTTCTCCTATCAAGTCCTCTTCCTTCTCTTATGTATCCTTCACTTTGGTATGGACTAGGGTTTCCTCTGCGGTAGAAAGTTCTATCATCTGTCTGGTATACATTCTTATCTCTGTCCTCCTTCTTGAATGTGTTCTCTTGTCTGTTTTTCTTTGCATATGATCTCTCTCCTCTAGAAAATGTTCTTCCTCTCTAAAATTTACCTCCTCTACCTCTCTATCTTTGATCATGCCTCTTGTTCAACTTTTATTCAACATTCAGTGCAAACTTATATGCTTCTTCCAGTGTTGTCATCCTTACCAAATTCAATTCTTCTTGAATGTTCAATCTTAGTCCATTGGTGTATCTAGCCACTTTCTCCTTGCTATCTTCACTATGTCCTATCCTTATGATAATCTTATGAAATTCTTTAGTATACTCCTTGACAGATTTCTCCTTTTCTGTCAGGGTCTGCAATCTCTTCAACAATCCCAGCTCATAGTCAACAGGTATAAATTGGTTCTTCAATTTTTTCACCATCCAGTCCCACCTTGTAATCTTTTCTTTTCCTCTTCTATTTCTATCCAACTAAACTTCTTTCCACCATATAGCAACATGTCCTTTCAACTTTGTCTTTGCAAATTTCACCTTCACTGGATCTTCAATTTCCTCATACTCAAAGTATTCTTCCCTATCATTTATCCAATCAATCAACTCTTCGGGGTTCAGATTGCCAGTATAGCTTGGTACATCAACTCTAGGTCTTTTTCCAATCTTTGAAATAGCTCGCAACATCTTGACTTGGTCTGATTCTTCTTCTTCTTCTTCTCCTAGGGTTTCACATTGTGATCAACGGATTGAAAGTCTTCATCATCATCACTTTCAACATTAGGTCTACGTGTAAGTCCTCTTCTCCAATCTTCTTCAACAACATCCAAGTGAACTTGCTTATTTTTCATTGTCTCCATCATCTCATCCATTCTACTAGCCATTTCTCCAATAGCAGGGATTCTCCTCAATGGCATTCTTCCTAGGATCAAGTGTAACTGCCTCAAATTTGACGATTAGGCTACAAGGTGACAACTGCCTCACAATCGGTGATCATCTGCAACACAAGTAACCTACCTCAAATTCGGCGATCTATTCACAGCAAGATCTTATAGAATTCCTTCGCCAACTTCACTCAAATCTCTCCCAAAGATTCAAACTTTCACTCTGATATCACTTGGTGTAGTCACGGTTAGGAGGGTCCACAAAGGGAATTGTCCATGCCATACAGCTAGAGTAAACACAACAAAAATAACTCAAATATATGGAACAAATGCAACTTCAATCATAAACTATATCACAGAATTCAAATACAAGTTGGCCAGCAACATGCGGGCTTACAATTAGGGCTCATAGGCCTAATTTCACAGTGATAGAATATACACAAGATTTAGCTTTGAAGCTCCTTCACCAAGAACTCAAACTATATACTATGAACTAATGATCAGCTATCAATCATTTATTTCCTAGGCATCTATTACATCATTTTATATCATCTCTGGAACCTAAGATTCCTCTGCATCAGCTAAGGAAGATCACAAACTCCAATGGAGAGCTGTAACATGTATACACAGATAGGTCGGACCTAATCATGTAGAACTCCTCCACAAATGAATGGGATGGTGTACGGATCTCAGGGAAGGTCAGACGCAAATCAGACAACATTGAATGATGTGTCATTTAGCTCCGCAAGTCGTGAAATGCTCTGCAAGTCTTCTCCTTTAGCTGATTATCTGAGACTGTCAAGATGCTCTATTATGAGAAAATAGTCAATCTTCTGATAGTGATATCTTACCGGTACCTGATCCAAATGATCTATGATTTGGATGTGATGTGTATAAATGAATCTAGATGCTAAGTCTAGCTCCATAAGGTCTAAAGTGCAACTGTGGTAGAATGTGGACCAAAATATAAAAATCGCTACTGACTGAACTAACTGTACTGAACTGGAAAATGAAAAGAAACACACTGAAATGCAAATGTTTTTGGTTGCTGCAGGATTTCTCTTGAACCAGGGATGCTCTAGCATCATCCTTCCTTTGTTTCCTCTTAAATAATTTTATTTTCTACCTTTTCTTTTTCTTTGGTTTCTTTTAGAGCTAATTATGATACCTTCATTCTTTTTGGTTTACAATTTGGAGGCAAAATCCTTATCATTACTTGCTCTAAGTTAGTTTCACAATTTTTCTTCATGAGACATAAGAGATCCAACTAGGTGATCAAATTCAAGAATTATTAAATATTTACATTTTTCAAAATTTATTGCAACATGTGATTCTACCTTGGTGTTAGATACCTTAGTAATTTTTTCACCATAACCTCTTTGTTCAACAATTCTCCAAGAGTAACCATTTTTTAAATACATTCTTTACTCTTACGCATTAATCACTCACATTTTTAGTTTCTTACATCTTTCAAATTTTGAAATACTCTCTTCAACATTTGTATCTTGACCACTTTGACTTCATCACTACCTTGCTAATATTTTTGTAGTCTTCCAAGAATGCATGGTTTTCTTTACACTTGCAATTCTTAAAAAAAAACTCTTATCTAGAGATGTTTGAATATGAAATAAGAATTGAGGGCTATTTTTCTTAGCCTCTTCCTTAACTTCTTTATAATTAGTTGCAAGAGTGGTCCAATTAGTTGGCTCCTTGTTAGGAAAGTGATATTAGTTGTAATTGTGATGTACTAATATTTCTTCTCCAACAATCTTGGAATGGGCACCAAGACATCCATGTTGTTGAGAGATTATTATTATTTTCCCAATTGACATGGAATATTAGTTGCAATAGCATTCATGAAGGAGGTGGATCATGATGGCACTGCTTAAAAATTAATTAGATTTAATTTATGGAACTTTTCCAATCCTAGGTGCTTGAAGGTGTTATTGAGCATCTTTTACATCGAGTGGGTCCCATGTGAGGTGGTTGTTTAATATGGATGTCATTGTTAGGGAGGTATACCCATGTGGGTAGTTATTAGTCAAAGATGTCCATTATTATGATTTACTATTCTCAAAAGATGTTCTTGTGGATAGTTATTAGTAAAGTGTGGCATGAGATTTTTCTATTTTACCATAGTTTTAGTGGCACATTATTTTTTGAAACCATTTGTTCTTTTCCTCTCCTATTTCTTTATAAATTCAAGGGATGAGATAGTAGTTTCATGGGTTAATTTACAAGTACACATATGTTTCTAGAACATTGTCAAATAGAGGAGAGAAGTGTCTTACATATGTACTTTTGTATTGAAGATTAATACATACTTAATCCTTTGTTTGAATGTGGACCTTTTTTTCTAAAAGCGTTCCTATGACACATACATCTAGTGTCTTGTGTTAAATTATCATGGTTTTTTTATTTCTATTTTCTATTATACACTTTCACATAATATCATAATGATTAATCCAATAATGTATTTAAAAGAATCAAATTTTCATACACTTTGAAGACATTATGTTTGTAGTAATTTACCTACTCTAAGTGAGATGAGTAGGTTGAGCATGTAGAAGAATAGGAAAAACCCCTTACTCTAGTCTTGAGACAATCTACAATGCAATAGACTTAGTTGATTGGTGTAGCCTACTAGATATCTATTGTGTATTTACTTTGTTATGTACTGATGATGAAGCCAGATTATTTAGGATGGTTCTCTCTTGAAAGGATAGTGAATCTTGAATGTAGGCCATGTAGGAGGAGATGATGGCCTTAAATAGATGTGACATCTGGGATCTTGTTAGTTTTCTCAAGAGAAGAAAACTCATTAGTTGCAAATAGGTGTATAAAATAAAATTAGAGTAGATGGTTGGCTAGAGAGGTATGAGGATAGACTAATGGGTAAGGCATACTCCTAGAGAGAGGGAGTTGATATTAGTGAAAATTTTCCTCTTTTTTCTAAGTTATCTTCTATTAGATTCATGCTATCTATTGCTATTGCTCGTGGTTTTGAGATTGAGAAAATGCATGTTAAAAATATTTTTTCCATGGGACCTTGAAGAGGAGATCTATATATGACAGTCTGATAGTTTTGTGGTGAAAGGAAGGGAATATTTGGTTTGCAAGTTGAAATAGTCATTATATGTTTTGAAGTAGTCACCTCGCATGTGGTATTAGAAGTTTGATGTTTTTTCACTAAAAATAAGCTTTGTTAGGAGCAAAAATCATTATGTTTATGTTAAAATTATTTATGATGAAAATTCTAATCATTATCTTGAATGTGGATGACATGTCTATCAGTAATAGCAAGGTGATGATTAATGAGCTCAAAACTTGACTTTCTAGCACATTGATATGAAGAATTTAGGGGCTTAAAAATATATTCTTTCTATGGAGATTGATAGGGACTAGGTACATAGAAAGCTTTGGTTAAGTCAAAGTAAGTACGTTAATACTATTTTGTAGAGATTTTATATGTAGGATAATAAACCAATTGGTATTTTTTACCACTTAACACTAGCTTTCTTAAGATATGATGATTTTGAGGATATGTCTAGCATTACTATGATAGTGCTATTGGTAGCTTGATGTATGCAATGATTTGCAGTAAACCAAATATTGCCCAAGCAGTTGAAGTTTTGAGAAAGTTTATGTCTAACAAGGAAATTTGGACTTATGTTAACAGGGTGTTTATATAATTTTGAGATACTTTTGATTACTATTTGTGTCATCATGGTACTAATTATGTTGTTAAAACATTATATATATAGAGATTTATTGATGTACATTAGCTAGGTGACTTTGATAGTTGAAAGTCCACTAGTGGCTATGTATTATCTTTGTTTGGTACTATAGTTAGTCCAAGGATGAGTAAGAGGTAGCTCATGGTTTCTTTACCCACCAATAAACAAGAATATATGGATACTAAACATGCATTTAAGGAGACAACATGGCTATAGAAACTATGTTTAGGTATTGGATTTGATTGCAAGGTAACTATAATCAGTTATGATAGTCAATGTGCTATTTGCTTGACTAAAAATCCCATGTACCATGCTCATATTAAGCATGTAGATGTACCATATTATTTTATTTACAAGATGGTAGAAAATAGTAAGACAATATTACAAAAGGTTGACACTCAAGATAATGTTGCAGATTCTCTCATGAAGCCAATGAGCATGGAGAAGTTCTTTTGGTGCAGGAAGGCCATGGGCCTTGGATATGATCCTATACTTGATTTATTTTTCCTTTGAATGCCATTGCAATGTATAATATCAAGTAGGAGAATATTATGAAAGTTATATTTAATTGTAATCCTAATCTATTAATGTTGCATCTCCAATAATTTTGGAATGGGTAATTTAGCACCCATGTTGTTTAAAGATGATATTTTATTGTTATTTTTCTATTTGACTTGGAGTATTAGATATGATATCTGATGTGGGAGCATCAAGTGGTATAAGGGCAATCTTGCATCACCCAAAAATGTTTGAAGTTGTTTTGAATTTCTTTATTTTTGTAGGTTTCTTTAGTTGTGTTGGAGTCCATGTTGACACTTCAGTGGTCCAAGATTGTTATAAGTTCAAAAAGGCTGAAAATAGTAACCTACTATTTTTAGTAAGTTGGCCTATTTGGGTACGTATGGACTTGAAAATTTACCCCAAAAAGCAGAATTGTAAAAAAAAGCAAATGGTGAAGAAGTCATCTTAATATCATTTATAATTTGAGAGATATTAAAGATTCCATCTTGGAAAATTGCTCTTGATGAACTTCATATTTGAATTTGAGGCCTTTCGAAGCTTTGTTGTGGTTCAAAAAGTGGACAAAATGATCTTTAGATGATTTTTCACATCGTAGAGCTCTCCATGAGCTTTCCAATGCCAAGTTATGTTTGTCAATTGAATGCCCAGTTCAAAAGTTATGGCCCCTGGAAGTTGTGTTACAAAATTTCAAAAACTTTAAAATTTTCAAATCTCTAATTTCTTGGGCAAGAAAATGGATAGATAGACTTGCTTCTTAAAAAGGGAAGTTACACTTTCTAGAACATTTAAGAAGGTAGGGTAGAAGTGGCATGGAAGTTATTGGTGCCAAATAAAAATGGGAAACAGAAATGTTACAAAGGATAGTTCTAGATGTGCAGTTATGGCTCTAAATTGTAGAAATATTTCATAGAGTAGTATATTCTCTATTGTGAAACAACCCATGTTATTGTAGCATGTAATATTGGATTTTGTACTCCATTTCGCTAAAGAAATAAAAGTTGCTTGAATTCATTCCTCACATTTTTGGTAGGAAGCTATGTTTTTGTTTTGTGTGCGAGTGTCGGGTAGAGTAACCCCTCATAAATATCATTCATGGAGGAGGTGGAGCATAATAGTGGAAGTTATAAATTGATTACAGGTCATTTATGACATTTTTCCAATCCTAAGTGCTAGGAAAAGTTATGGAGCATCTTTGGCATGATCAAGTGGGTCCCATGTGATTAGGTTGTTGAATATAGATGTCATTATTGGGAGGTGTGCTCACGT
Organism: Cunninghamia lanceolata; assembly: GCA_027924645.1. NCBI lineage: Eukaryota > Viridiplantae > Streptophyta > Pinopsida > Cupressales > Cupressaceae > Cunninghamia > Cunninghamia lanceolata. The sequence goes on from BSBN01001435.1 coordinate 3,226,226, forward strand.
AGAGTTGTTATGATTCAAATATGTTGAACTCATTGTTATAATTTAGTATTCTTGGAAGATGCTCTTCAAGTGGGGTGTGGGATTTTTGAATTTTACCATGGCCTTAATGGTACATTATTTTGTAAAATCAATTGTGGTTTTCCTCTCTTATTTCTCTATAAATTGGAGGCATGAGATAATAGTTTCATGGGCTGATTTACAAGTATGTATATATTACCAAAATGTTGTTGGACTGAAGAGAGAAGTGTGTTTCTGTAAGATGCTACCCCAAAATCTTTTCAAAATTACATACAATAATATGCCAGTGTTAGCATAAATTGCATTAAACAACTAAAGTTGCCTCACACTTTTTGATCACCCAGATCCCAGGATGGGAAAGGTGAGAGCATATAGTGCTTGGCTTACACAAAGCAATTATGCAACAATAAAAATACAATACATCCACTACGGCAGGAATCCACTTATATCATGGGGATTCACCACTTTCTAGTGGGTATGAGAGGAAGAAAGAAGTTCAATTACTCCTCACTGGCAGTTGAACCATCCAAGGGTATTTAGTATGAAGAACTTGTAAGAAAGATTACAATGTAGCAGTTGAATATGTAAATTCAAAGAAGACTTTGAAATATGCAATCATTCTTCCATATAATTATGCTTCACCATGATCCCTACAAGACAAGATGATGTTATGATGGGTAACCAACTCTAAGGGATAATCAAATCATATCCTTGCTGCAATAGAACTTAGTGTCTTAAGATGTTCCTCATAGGTCAACTGCCAGTTGATAACGATCATCAAAGAGTTGCATCAATTCTTTAAATCTCAACAACCATATCTTGTAAAAACATTCAAGAAACTATTTATTGGTATCCATAGATCAGACTTCCCAATGGCTGAAATTCAAATATTAATAGCTTAGCTTCTAATATGTACGGCACCCAAACAACATGGTATGGACAACAAACATCATGCATGAATTGTCATCTCAAGAATAACTCAAACAAATGGATTTAATCATGAGCAAGAATGCAATTGACAATGATTCAGTCTTCATTGGAATGGATGATCAACATTTGGATGAATTCAGTCAGCTAGAGGTTGTACAGCTCATGGAGTGTATGGATGCAACCCAAAAATTAGACTATGCATTAAACCTCTAAACAATCATAGGAATATGAGAGCCTAAGCACCACAAACCCACTGCTATCTATCTCAGATCAAAAATTAGCTCCTTTATTTATTATTTGAAAAACTCATATATGACATGGTACGGCTCAAGGAATACAGTTCTGCTCAGAATTCTTATGACAGTGCCCCAAAAACTCAACAAACTTCATGAAGAGAGGCATTTCAAGCATGTCAAAACAACCATAGCAAAGGATTAAACCAAAATAGCTTATATTATTTTTTCACCAAATCATAGCACCTTGCCTAGTACGACACTTGCAGGTACAGACATCCTCATAACTCAATCTAAACAGTATCAAATATACTAAAATCAATCTTGAATGTGATATCAAGTCCATACCAAAGCATTCCAAACAAATCTAAAGTTAAGAACATCAACAATGAATTCTATTTCCCCAAATGATTCTAGCTTGCTTGTATGGCCAAGAATGGCATAACACTTCATAAATTGAAGTCAAAACTTTCAATATATTCAATAAAGAATTGAAATGTCATCAATAGATGATATTGGGAAGAGATAGAGCATTAACAAAGTCTTAAATCGAAACTTTAGATCACTCAATCCATATTTTGCTCATATGAAACTCCTGGATGAAGCTGCCCTCTTTCCAGCTAGGCAGGATATTTCACCAATGAAACTAGAATTCTTCAAGAGGGGTTTCGTCCTCAAGAAAGAAGAAATGGAAGAACACACAGGTTCAATCCAGCATAGTATCAATATCAATTCTAAGCATCCCCCAAATGAGCTCTCACTATCTTTTTATAACTTTTTGAGAGAATATAATATTATTTTCCTATTGACTCTTCATATTACTTCTCTCAAAAAGACCTTCTTAGTTTTCCTGCCTTAAATTTTAACTTAATGTTATAAAGTGACTTTATTAAAATAAGTTACTATGGTGACTTTATAACCTTTTAATATAATTATTTAACATTACCTTTTAAACCTTGCACTTTTTTCCAGGCTATACTAAATCATTAAAATAATTATTATTCCTTAGGCGGTAGAAAAATTGGGGACATTACAGTTTCATTGTACTTTTGTAAGAATAATACATACTTGAGTATCTCTTTACTTGTGGAGTTTTTCTTGAAAGGTGTTCTTCATGTACATCTAGTATTATGTGTTAAACTTATCATGGTTTGTTGATTTCTATTTTCTTTTATACACTTTCAAATAATCTCATAATAGTTAATCTAGTATTGTATTAAGAAATATTAGATTTACATATGCTTTGAAGATCATTCATTTGTAGTAGCTTACCTTGTTCTAATCACATTCCTAATAGCTAGTTTCTACAATTTTCCATAAGTTCTTTCTTGTAAAAAGAGTAATCATCTTGATGCTTCAAATATCATGGTCATTTTCATAAAATTTCAAAATGTACATAAAGTTGAAAGGAAGCTAGGTGTGCAGAAATCGCTTCCTACACTAATCTAATGAGGAGAGGGCTATGCAAATTTAATTTAAACTTTACAATTATAGAAACATGAAACATATAATAGAGATATTGCAGCAATACACATAGAACTAGAAAGAATACAGAAGAAGAGAGACAAGATATAACATGGGGAAAACCTTTATCGGGTGAAAAACCCCACACTCAAAAACCTACACAATGTATTATCAAAACTGAATATGGTTTACAATACACTTGTAATGCAAGCTCTCAATAGTCTTTGACACTCATGTTTGGAGTCAATCCAACAGCATAACAGTACATGTCAATCACATAATACAACTCCTCCTCAGAGCACCTATTTATATAGAAAATACAAGGTAAAATAGCCTCTATCTTGGAATGGGCATCCAACTTGGCCTCATGGCCCAAAACCCACACCTATGGACACGTGGTCAACATTGTAAGATGCTTCTGACACTTGTCCACACACCCCATCTCAAAGAGGTCACCTATTTCCAAAATGGGCTATGACAGATGCTCTTGCGACTCTTACGACCGTCATAGAATCCATCATAGCAGTTACAACTTACAGTTGTAAGAGAATCTATCATACACAAGCTATAAATAACATATTCTATTACAACATATCATAGTCCACCTTGGGGCACCCAAAGATGCCTTTTTCAAAGATGCTCTTCGACACATGTCTTCACCTATCTTACAAGGTTCTATTTCTGACTCTTACATGTCATAACTTCGTCATAGGAATCTGTCATGACCGTTATGGTCAATATTCCCTTACACAACATCCAAGATGCTAACACATGGCAAAATATTCCTACCACTAAGTGGGATGCCTATCTCCTCGCGTGAGGACAAAATTACATGTGGTCATATGCCATGTAGGATGACACATCACCGTGCCAACTCCCACAATATGACAACATAGGATTTGCATCAGCATTATACAATAAGAAATAAATAAATAAATACAATGAAATAATACAAGGAATTATCAAGGTTGAGACATCTTAATTCCCAACATTCTCCCACTTGTCGAACACCTTGTAAGAGCCAATAGAATAACAAGATTTAACTGCTATAGGCTGAGAGGCCCATAGACTCCGAACACCATCTGAATTTCTATGTGCCCACTAGCTTCGTCAATGCATCTACAATATTCTTCAAAGTATATACCTTCCCCAAATTTACCTTCCCATCCTCTACCATGTCTCGCACAAAGTGAAACTATACATCAATATGCTTTGTTCTGGCATGGGAAGTTTGATTCTTCTCAAGGCAAATCACACTTTGATTGTCACAACAAATCATAATCTGTTCTGCATCAACACCAATATCTGAACACAATCTCTTAAGCCAAATGGCTTCCTTACAAGCATGAGTTGCTACCATGTACTCAATTTATGTCATCGACAAAGCAACCACAGGTTGTCACTTACTCATCCAACTAATAGCACCACCAAATAGTGTAAACACATAAGCACTAGTGGATCTCCTGCTATCAATGTCACCTGTCTAATCTGAATTCACAAATCCATGAATATCAACAGAATGTGGAGGTCCTGTAACATTACCATGATAGCATATGGAATACTCAGAAGTACCCCTCAAATATTTGAACACTCGCTCAACTGCATCCTAATGTACCCGTCTAGGATTAGCCACAAATCAACTAAGGACTCCCACTACTTGGGTAATGTCTAATCTTGTGCAGACCATAGCATACATCAAACTACCAACAACACTAGCATAAGGTTCTCTGCTCATGTCCTCCACCTCACTAGGAGATTTTGGACAATCACTAACAGACAACTTTGTCCCCAAAGAAATAGGAACACACAATGGTCTATAGTCTGCCATGTTTAACCTATCCAACATGGTCTTCACATACTTACTCTGACTTAACCAAAGTTTTCTGTTAGTTCTATCTCTGCTGATTTCCTTTCCAAGAATGTACCTGTCTTCCCCTAAATCTTTCATTTCAAACTATGCTACCAACTAAAACTTAAAATTAGAAATCATATTCTTACCCTTCCCAATGAGAAACATATCATCAACATATAATGCAACAATGAGAATATGATTACCATCATACTTATAATACACACAATGATATGATTTTGATCTCACAAATCCAATTGACAACACAAAGGCATCAAACTTCAAGTACCACATCCTAGGAGACTGCTTCAATCCATACAAAGACTTCTTTAACTTGCAAACCAAATTTTCTTTACCTTTCACCATGTAATGCTCTGGTTGTAACATGTAAATCTCTTCCTCCAAATCACCATGAAGGAAAGTTGTCTTCACATCCATCTGCTCCACCTCTAAGTCATAAGTTGCTGCAAGAGATAACAGCAATCGAATGGATGTTAGCTTTGCAATGGGAGAGAAGATCTCACCATAATCTATACCCTCCACTTGTGAATACCCCTTCGCAACCAATGTGGCCTTATTCTTCTCAACACTATCATCTGCACCAAATTTCTTCTTGAACACCTATTTGCATCCAACAGGTTTCCATCCACGAGGCAAAGGCATCAAGTCCCAAGTTTGATTCTTTTCCAAAGAAGCCATCTCATCCTCCATGGCCTCCTTCCAAGAACTTGCATCTTTCATATCCATAGCCTATGACATAGTTCTAGGTTCATCACTGTTAGTAAGCAAATAAAAAGCACAACTAGAATCAGGCAATGTATAACCAAACCTCTCAGATTGCTTCCTGATTCGTGTGGACCTCCTCAAAGGTTGAGGTGGAGGTTCTACTTTATCTTCTAAACTTTCAGAGCTACAAGAGATTTCCTCATTTTTAGGTCCAACATTGTATTTATGTTCAGTCTTCTCAGAGGTAGAAGGCAACTGAACAACATCCTCTTTCTTTTCTTTTTCTTCTGTCTGTAAAATAGTGGAAGAAAGTGTTAGCTCTCTGAAGATAACACTTCTACTATACAACACTTTTTCAGCCATAGGATCCCAAAGCTTGTATCCTTTCACACCGAAACCATAGCCAATGAAGATACACTTAACAGCTTTGTTCTCCAATTTTGACCACTTCTCCCTAGGCACATGTGCATATGCCTCACAACTAAAAACATGAAGATGCCTTATTGAAGGCTTTCTACCAGACTACACCTTTATGGGTGTCTTACCAACAAGAGCTGATGTAGGAGATCTATTTACTAGATAGAAAGCAGTGGCAATAGCTTCAGCCCAAAACTTTTGTTCTAGGCTAGCTCCACTAACCATACTCCTAGCCTTCTCCATCAGTGTCTTGTTCATCCTCTCTGTAACTCCATTTTGCTGCTGGGTATATGGAGTTGTCTTATGTCTTTCAATCCAAAGTTCCTTGCAATTTTTATCAAATTCTATAGAATAGAACTCACCACCGTCATCAGTTCTCAAACATTTAATCCTTTTACCAGTCTAATTTTTAGCAAAGGCTTTAAACTCCTTAAACTTACTATAGACTTCAGATTTGCTTCTAAGAAAATAAATCCATGTCCTTCTACTATAGTCATCTATAAAAGATACAAAATATACATATTTTGATAATGAAGGAACATTAACAGGACCAAATACATCAAAATGAACAAGGTCCAACACTCTAGAAGACTTATGAGAACTTGAATAAAACTAAACATGGTTTTGTTTTCCATATATGTAATGTTCGTAAAAGTCAAACTCAAGATTGCAATCATCTAACCCCTCAACGAGGTTTTTATTTTTCAAGGTTCTAAGACCCTTCTCACTAATGTGGCCAAATCTCTTATGCCATAACATTGTCTTTTTAGTAGGAAGTTTAACTTCCAAAGTATGAATACAACCATCAGGACTAGATACAATAGATTTCTTCACTGCTGGTTTAGATGGTGGGGATGAAGTGATTGTTTCCCTCTTCCTTGAGTCAAAAGAACTATTACATTATGAAATGCATGCCTCCAGGTGAAACAGAGTACCTCTCCTAGTACCCTTAGCAAGTACCATAGCTCCTCTAGTCATCTTGCATCCTTCTTTTGAAAAGACAACTTGTACACCTGCATCATTCAACATACTTATAGAAAGCAAGTTCCGTGCTAAGCCTAGGATGTGCATAACCCCAGATATCCCCTTCACTTGTCCATCAAGGAATCGGATAGAGACTCTTCCACGACCAACAATCTTCATATGAGAGTCATCACCCAGGTACATCCTTCCACCATCAAACTCCTCATACTTAGTAAACCAGTCTCGATGCAAGGTCATACAGAATGATGAACCAAAATCAATTAGCCACACATCATTAGATGCATGGGTTACTAGGGCTGTGACGAAAGCATCACCATCATCTTGTGATGTCAGAATCTGAATCTGGGTTCTTCTTCTTCTTTTTCTTTTCCTCTTTGTATTCCTTTCAGAAATGCCCAGATTTACCATAGTTCCAACAGAGAGCCTTGGACTTTCCAAGAGATTTGGGTCTACCCTTATCATCTTTCTTGTCTTTCTTTTTCCCTTTCTCCATGGGTCTTCCATGAACCACAAGAGCCTCTTTGGCTACCTCATAAGACTTTCTCTGCATCTCTTCATATAACAGTGAAGATACCACTTCATCCATTGTGAAAGTGGATGTGGTGCTCCCGACAGCCATCACAAGATGATCCCATGAGGCTAGCAAAGAACAAAGCAAGGTCATGCAATAATCCTCCTCCTCCATCTTCACACCAACTGATGTCAATTGTGCAATTAACATGTTAAAGGCATTCAGGTGATCTGCAATAGATCCTCCATCCTCCATCTTCAGAGAATACAACTTCTTTCTCAGAAAAAGTTTGTTCACCAGGGACTTGGACTGATACACACTCCCAACTTCTTCTAAAGCAAGTTTGTTGTTTCCTCCTCATGGACATTTAACAGGACAAAATCAATAAGACTAAGTCTTATGGGACCCTTATCCTTCCAATCTTTGAGATGCTAATCATCTTGTGCCATAGTAGCTAGTTTTGTACCACTAAGTGTTTCCTAGAGGTCTTGATCAACAAGCATGTCTTCCATCTTGAGCTTCCACAGCTTGAAATTAGTGCCATTGAATTTCTCCACCTCTATCCTTCTGGATGTGCTTGCCATATCCTTGTTGCAATAAGATTTAGAATACTCTACACAGACTCCCACTCAACTTAAGATCAACTCAAAAAACCCTACCTAACACCTAGGACCAAAGGTGATCAAGCTCTGATACCAACTGAAAGGAAGCTAGGTGTGCGAAAATCGCTTCCTACACTAATCTAATGAGGAGAGGGCTATACAAATTCAATGTAATCTTTACAATTATAGTAACATGAAACATATAACATAGATATTGTAGCAATATACATAGAACTAGAAAGAAGACAGAAGAATATACACATGATATAACATGGGGAAAACCCTTATCGGGTGAAAAACCCCACACTCGAAAACCTGCACAATGTATTATAAAAATTGAATATGGTTTACAATACACTTGCAATGCAAGCTTTGAATAGTCTTTGACACTCATGTTTGGAGTCAATTCGGAAGCATAACAGTACCTGTCAATCACATAATACAACTCCTCTTCAAAGCACATGTTTATATAGAAAATACAAGGCAAAATAGCCTTTATCTTGGAATGGGTGTTCAAATTAGCCTCATGGCCCAAAACCTATGCCTATGGACACTTGGTCAACATTGTAAGAGGCTTCTGACACTTGTCCACACACCCCATCCCAAAGAGGTCACTTATTTCCAAAATGAACTATGACAGATGCTCTTACGACTCTTACGACCATCATAGAATTTGTCATAGCAATTACAACTTACAGCTATAAGAGAATTTGTCATACACATGCTATAAATAGCATATTCTATTACAACATGTCATAGTCCACCTTGGGGTGCCCAAAGATGCCTTTTTCAAAGATTCTCTTCGACACATGTCTTCACCTATCTTACAAGCTTCTATTTCTGACTCTTACATGTCATAACTTTGTCATAGGAATATGTCATGACCGTTATGGTCAATATTCCCTTACACAACATCCAAGATGCTGACACATGGAAAAATATTTCGACACATGGAAAAATATTCCTACCACTAAGTGGGATGCCTATCTTCTCGTTTGAGGACAAAATTACATGTGGTCATATGCCATGTAGGATGACACATCACCATGCCAACTCCCACAATATGACAACATAGGATTTACATCCAAATTATACAATAGGTAATAAACAAATAAATACAATGAAATAATACAAGGAATTACCAAGGTTGAGACACCTTAATTTCCAACAAAAGTTAGCATTCAACATGATCAGTTGTTGGAGAGATCTCAAACAAGAAAACTACAAACTACAAATACCAAAACAACCACCCGCTTTGATACCAAATGAAGATTTTAAAACTATTTCACTATTCCTTAACCAATTTAAAAAATAATTATAACAAGAAAAAAATACCACTTACAATAGAATATTCAATATAATAAATATAATTACAACAAAAAGCAAAATAAATATAGCACTACTTCAAATTGAATAATCAACATAGATAAAAATTACATAATGAAAAATAACACTAAATTGTCTTCTTAAAAACAAGAAAACAAAGAGAGTGTTTATAAAGTTTACATCCTAAATATATTTGAGAAAAACAACTAAAAATATCATCGATCATGCCTCCTATATGCAATACTTAAATTAGACGATTCATATTAAATTAGACATTTGAAACAATAGATCATGCATACAAAACCATAAAAAATGGCCTGCTAAGAAACCACACTCCCAATCTCTTAAATAAAGAATTCCTCACATGCATTACACATGCAAAATATTGATATGTGAAAAAATAATTAATATGAAGCATCAGTTATCCAATAATTGAAACACTAATTAAAAATTAGGTGTCAAAGATAAAAAAATTGAAAGAGGGGAAAAGTAAAAACATTTCCCTCTAGTGAAGGCAACCAACATAAAGAGATCAAAATTAAAGAGTTCATTAATTTAATGGGCCAAATAATTTTTATGAATTTTTGAAACAATTATAAATATGGCAGGTCAAGTAGGGCAAGCATGTAATGGATTTGAAGTAAAAATGGCTATTCTCTTATGGCTAAGTAGACTCCTATGGTTAAGTCAACAATGAACTGATGTCCTAATAGAGAATAGATGTGACCTTGAGGCAATCCTTAGGATTAAATCCTTTTTTGTTCTCTCCTATGTAATGTCTAAAAAGTAGAATGAACAGAATTAAGTAAAATTAAAAGTGGGAAATGATAATAGATATCCAAAAATAACCTATGGACTATGTGAATTGGGATGATCGCCACAATTTAAATCCCTCTTGGACACTAATGATATATAATCTTAACTAGAAATCAGGAAAAGCTAGGTTAACGTTTACTTGATATCAATTAGTTAACTAATTCAAATATGAACAATCCTAACCATCAAGAAAGCTAGAAACTCAAACCTTTTTTCCAACCTGGCAGTGAGACAGAGTGAGTGAGAGAGAGAGATCAGTGTTTGTTTTCTCCAAGCATTCTTAGTGAGTTTTCATTAAAAACCTTAATCTTTTAAAGGAATCTCCAATAAAACATTTACAAAACTATTAATAAGAAGACAACCTACCAACTTTGAGTAAGCTATAGCATCAATCACTTTCTTGATCATATCTACTGGTTGAAAATCTCTTGATGTATCTGCATTAACATTTCAAATTGCAAGTGGAAAGGGTTAGAGTAAGTCCGTTGTCTAGGCTGAAATACAAATAGCATATCTTCTATTCTTGCAATGATTGATACTGCAATAATAAAATAGAAAGGTTAAATGATATGAATTCAATATGAATGAGAAGGAAAATGATATGAACGTATGGAGAAGATTTTACTTCAACCAAGATTTATTATGCCCATGATGATGATCCCATTCTATAGCTTTGTGTGATTCTACATGTTACTCGTATTTATCAATTGATAAAAGGAAAATCCCTACAGAATTTATATGTGCTTGGATCAAAATGGGTTTGGTTAAAAAAATGACTCACTGTGCGATATACAATAAGTTATCAAAGATCCATCTTAATTTTTTTATGAAATGTATTTGATATATCTCGAGTATTTTGGATAGTTCTTGGCACATGTCAAATCCAATTTAAGATGAATCTGGGGTTGCGGTTACCATCATTAAAAAAGAATTTGAAGTCAATCACAACACATCAACAATCTGTATCCATCCTTGTACATTTCATTGCATTACCCTAGATAATTAGGGGAAAGATCAGGACACAATTATTATAAAAGAAAAAATGAGTATTTGTCCTAGTCCAACACCTATGCACATTATGTCATTTCTTCTCAACATAAGTGAGAGGTCCACGACGTTTAAACAGACGTTAAATGCAATGAAACAGTCATATAAGGACTTATATGCCATGAAACATTTGTCCATGAAGTTGATCTTTCTCAATGGACCCACTCATCCTACTAACATCAATTGAATTGAATGCAGGTTAATGTTACCTCATGCCTTGCCTTCCCCACCCATCTTTCTAGTTATATGCGTGAATAAATAATTAGATGTATCTGTTGATTTTTTGTATTTCAGAAGGTGGGCCCGTGTGGAGGGTGGAAGTTGCTTAAGGGCAACTCGAGTTGGATATTTAGTAACAGCATGATTTTTTTTTTATTAATAGAATGTTTCTTGAGTTGTGAGGTGGAGATAACACCAAGAGTGATTTTATGTGTAAGGAAAGCCAAGTTATGTAAGGAAAGTTTCTTTTCTCTTGCATGTTGATGAAAATCAGTAGGGCTATATATGTAAGATTGTTGTAGCAACAAGTTATTGTATTATGTGTGGGAAGTTTGTTGTTGAGGTTGAATAAAAGATCCAACATTTGTAGGTTTTTCCCCATATTGGGGTTTCTTGGGTATATCTATGTTATTGTCTATTTGTGTATGGTTTCTTGTTATTTTTTGCTTCCGTTGTTATTAATTGTTAATTAACCCAGAGTATTGATTGTTATAAATCAAATAAAGGTTTTATTCTATGAATTTATTGTGCAATTAATCTGTAACTAGGTTATAAGAAATTAACATGCGATCAGAACTCTAAACTCTGAATACGAAGCCAAGATTTGTGAGGCAGATTTCAAAAAAAAAAAAGATTTTCGTCTCTACTTTCTTATGTGGCTATGGCAACTAGTGTTCAATATGAGGACAGGCTTAAGGGTGCATCCAACTTCTTACAGTGGAAGGTTCGGATTACATCCATTCTCAAGCAGAATAGTTTGTGGACCTATGCTAGTACAAAGGTGACACTACCAACAAATGATCATGTTGCCCTAGATTCACATGAAGTCAAGGAGGCCAAGGCTCAGAGGATTATCCTGGACGGGGTAAGAGATCATCTAATTCCTCATCTATCAAGGAAAGACGCCACCAAGGAGATGTGCGATTCACTCACAAAAATTTATTAGAGTGACTATCAGAGTCGTAAGATGATGCTGAAGGACAAATTGCATAACACCAAGATGTCTAAAAGTGAGAGTGTGACATCTTCCTTGTCCAAGCTGACACAAGTTAGGGATGAGCTAGCTATTGTTGGAGAGATGATTGATGAAGATGAGTTGGTGCGTATAGCCTTGAACATTTTTTCAAAGCACTGGGAAGTGTTTGTCAAGTGTGTTGTTGGCAGAGATCATCTACCTGATTGGGCGAGGCTTTGGGATGATTTCATTCAAGAGGAGATCTGTGAAGGTGCTCATCGAGGAGATTAGACAAATAAGGGTCAAGACGAAGAAAATCTTGCTCTTGCAAACAAGGGCAAGAAAAAGTCCAATAAAGGGCAAACGAAAGGTTCTTCCAAGAATGGGAAGAAGAAAGCTCTGAGCAAGATAAAATGTTTTTGTTACCATCAGATGGGTCACTATGCCAGTCAATGTCTAAATAAGAAAAATAAAGACAAGCAAAAGAAGCAAGTTGCTGCCACAGCAGAGGTGGACGAGTTTGCATCATGATTTGAGAATGAGTTTTCACTCATTGCCTGTCTCTCAAGTTCAATTGCCAACAGGGTATGGTATATTGACAGTGGGGCTTCTTGCCACATGACAAGAGTCAAAGAATACTTCACCAAGTTGGAGGAGAAGAAGTTGGATTTCTATATTGAGCTTGGAGACAATGCCAAGTACCATGCAACTGGTATTGGCACCATCAAGTTTCAGAAGGAGTCTGGAAAACTCTTGTTAGTGGAGGATGTGTTGTATGTCCCTGGCATGAAGAAGAATTTAATCTCAGTTTCTACTTTAGAGGACAAGGGTTACATCATAACCTTTGAAAGGGGCAAAGTCTATATTCGTCCCAAGGATTCCAAGGTTGCAAAAGTGATTGGAGTCAGGCATGGAATCTTGTTTCGATTATAGTTTGAGCTAGCACATGCATTGATAAGCAGCTGTAGAGGGCTAGGAGAATTGTGGCACAAGAGGATGGCTTATCTTCACCATGCAGCACTTAATGTGCTCAAGGAAATAGTGGCGGGGCTACTTGAGATGAAGATAGAAAATCATGAGGTGTGCAAGGGTTGTGCTCTTGGGAAATATGCCAAGACTAGTTTTCCAAGCAGTAACACTAGATCCAAAGGGATTTTGGATCTCATACACTTAGATGTGTCTGGGCCCATGTCAACAATATCCTTGAATGGGTATGAGTATTATGTTACTTTCATTGATGACTTATCCAGGAAAATGTGGATATATTTTTTGAAGAACAAACATGAGGTCTTCAGTAGGTTCAAAGAGTTTAAGGCTCTTGTGGAGAACCAAATAGGGAGGAAGATCAAGATATTGAGGTTTGATAATGGAGGCGAGTATACCTTGAATGCCTTCAAATATTTTTGTACTCAGGAAGGTATCAAAAAAGAGTTGACAGTTCTGTACAACCCTCAGCAGAATGGGGTTGCTGTACAAAAAAAAAGGCTATAATTGGAGCAGCCAAGGCCATGCTTCATGATCAGGATCTACCTTGGTTCTTATGGGTAGAAGCTTGCAATACAGTTGTGTTTTTGCAGAATAGGAGCCCTCACAAAGTGTTGGGCAAATTGACTCCAGAAGAGGCGTTCACTAGTAAGAAACCAGATTTGGAGCACATTCGTATCTTTAGATGCCTTGTGTATTGTCACATTCCTATGGAGAAGAGAACCAAGTTGGAACCAATTGCACAGAAGGGTATCCTTATTGGGTATAGTGAAACTTCTAAGGCCTATCGGGTTTACATTCTTGCCCTCAAGAAAATAGTTGTTTGCAGAGATGTGAAGTTTGCAGAAAAGGGGGCTCTTCAGAAGTGTAGCAGCTTGATGAATGAGGAGAAGCAATCACCCACAGTCAAGGCAGAACAAATCCCTCAAACTTCAATCTCGCAAGTTGGAGAACAGAGCAAGCAAGCAGAACAAGTTGATCAGAAAGAGGAATAAATAATTCCTCAGCCTGAAATTCCTATTACTAAGAAGAAGAGAAACAAAGCAGCTGAGTAGACACTGAGAGAGGCCCAGGAGTATGTTGGTGACCCACAGGATTTAGTTAGATAGAGAAAGCTCATGTGGCACTTATGGGTGAATTAATTGAAGAGGAGCCTTCCATCTTTTAGGAGGCATCCAAGCACCAAGTATGGAGGGATGCCATGGTGGAAGAGTATTCTTCCATCATGAAGAATAGTGCACATGGGAGGTTGTACCTCAGCTAGAAAGTAAGTCTGTGGTGGGTTCGAGATGGTTGTATAAGATTAAGCATGTTGTAGATGGTAGTGTGAAAAAATTCAAAGCCCAGTTTGTGGCTAAGGGGTTTTCTTAGAAGGAAGGAGTTAACTACGATGAGACTTTTTCTCCAGTAGCCAGGTACTCATCCATAAGAGGTATCATTTCTATAGAAGCACATATGGGTTGGAGGATTCACCAGATGGATGTAAAGACAGCCTTCCTCAACAAAGAGATTGAGGAAGAGATTTACATAGAACAGACAGAAGGATTTGAAGCACATGGGAGGGATTCTCATGTATGGAGGTTGAGAAGAACATTGTATGGGCTCCAGCAAGCTCCTAGGGCATGGTATTCATGTATTGACAGTTACTTGCAGAGTGTGGGCTTCATCAAGAGTGAGGCAAATCCAAACCTATACTATGTTCAAGTGAAGGATGAACTTCTCATATTGGTGTTGTATGTTGATGACCTATTTCTCACAGGGTCAGAGGAGCTCATAGCCCACTACAAGCAGGATCTTACAAGAGAATTTGAGATGAAGGACTTGGGGTTGATGCACTACTTTCTGGGATTGGAGTTGTGGTAGAAAGAGGGATAGATCTTCCTTGGACAAGGGAAGTACATAATTGATATCCTAAAGCAATTCAGGATGGAGGACTGTAAGCCCATGTCCACGCCACTTGTGACCAACTGGAAGAAGATTGATGCTTCCAAATCAGAGGTAATGGACCTGACTTCATACAGATAGTTGATAGTTTCTCTTTTGTATCCGGTCAACACTAGGCTAGACATTTGTTTTGTAGTGAACTCGCTTAGTCAGTTTATGGTGGAACCTAAACATGTGCACTAGATAGCTACGAAGCATGTTTTGAGGTATCTCCGAGGCACAATTGATTATGGGCTGAAGTATGTTCAACAGGATGGAGTGAAGCTTGAGGGGTTCACTGATGCAGATTGGGCAAGTAGTACAGCTGATTGGAAGAGCACTTCAGGGTGCAGTTTCAGTTTGGGATTAGGAGCAATCTCTTGGTACAACAGGAAACAAAAGTTAGTTGCACTGAGTTCTACAGAGGCTGAATATATGGCAGCCAGTATGTCTACATGTGAGGCTATCTGGCTTCAAAAACTTCTAGATAGGCTCTTTGATCAAGAGCTAGATCCTACTGTCATTTACTGTGATAATCAGAGTTGTATCAAACTCTCTAAGAATCCAGTGTTTCATGACAAGTCAAAGCACATTGAGATCAAGTACCACTTCATCAAAGATTGTGTGGAGAAGGGGACAGTGAAGCTCTAGGACATTCCTACTGGTGAACAGATAGTAGATATCCTAACCAAGCCCTTGATGAAGAGTAAGTTTGTATACTTCAGGGATAGGCTGGGTGTTGTGTAGAACACCTTCCTCGCTAAGAGGGAGTGTTGATTTTTTGTAGCTCAGAAGGTGGGCCCGTGTGGAGGGTGGAAGTTGTTTAATGGCAACTTGAGTTGGATATTTAGCAACAACATGATTTCTTTTTTATTAATAGAATGTTTCTTGAGTTGTGAGGTGGAGATAATACCAAGAGTGATTTTATGTGTAAGGAAAGCCAAGTTATGTAAGGAAAGTTTCTTTTCTCTTACATGTTGATGAAAATTAGCAGGGCTATATATGTAAGATTGTTGTAGCAACAAGTTATTATATTATGTGTGGGAAGTTTGTTGTTGAGGCTAAATAAAAGATCCAACATTTGTAGGTTTTTACCCATAGTGGGGTTTCCTAGGTATGTCTGTGTTATTGTCTATTTGTGTATGGCTTCTTGTTATTTTTTGCTTCCTCTGTTATTAGCTGTTAATTAACCCAGAGTATTGATTGTTATAAATCAAATAGAGGTTCTATTCTATGAATTTATTGTGCAATTAATCTGTAACTGGGTTATAAGAAATTAATAGTATCTGTGGTTGTGAATGTGGTTAGCATTAATTCCAGTCTTCTCCATGAATGACAGATAACTTAGGATTGCATGCTTGTATGTTAAGTTAACCAAGGAGTGCTTGTAATCTCCACCTTCTTCATCTCACCATAATTTTAGTCTTATGGGAGTTCTTTTCATGTAAATCTCAGCAACTCTATTATTGTTGTAATTCATTTTTTCATTCATACACAAATGCTCTATTTTTAGCTCTGTTTTTCTCTATATGTTTCTGCAAGTTCTGTGTTTTTTTGTTTTAGCCAGATCCTTGTGCAGGTTTAGCTATGATTTCACATGGTATTAGAGAACATGGGAGCTAGGATGAAGGAGCATAAACTTTCTTTGCAAGTACTGAAGATTAGAGTTGTTATAAAGAATGGAGTATTCAACCTCTATGATTCGCACACCATATAACTATTTCAAATGGAAGCCAAAGATTCTGCTTCAACTCAGAAGTAGAGGCTTGTATCAGATAGTCATGGCAACTGAGGTTGAACCAAATTTTGTAGTTGAAAAAATCAAATATTTCAACTACATGGATGAGGCCTTCGGTCTCCTATGCTTATCCATGTCTCGAGAATTGTTGTTTCATGTAGAAGCATGCATAACTCCAAATGAGTTTTGGACTACATTGGAGAATCCTTTTGGGAAGCAAGATGACATGCGTGGTCACATCCTTGAAAATGAGATTAGCTCATTAGATCCAAGTAGTTTTGAAAACATTCAAGACTTCTTTACGAAGTTCAAGGCTTTATTACTCTAGTTGAAAGGATGTGGAATTGACAAATCCCAACAAGAAAACAAATTAATTCTTGTTATTTTGTCAAAATTGGGTTCAAAGTATGTTGTATTTGTCTCCACTTTTCACACAATCAAGCTTACAATAGGAGCAACTTGGAAGATGCCCACAGTCGATGCTTTTATCAAGTCCTTGATAGATGAGTAGGATAAGCTCATAAAGATGGGTACATAAAAAAATTCCAAAGCCCGGCAAGAACAGTTGGAAATCCAATTAGTAATCCAAAGGCAAAGGGAAGAAGGAACCATATCCAAGAAAGGGAGGCAATCTCAAACCTCCAGATGAATATACCAGCTCAAAGGAAAAGAAGGAAAAAAAAGGGAAATCAAAGTGTAGCTATTGCAACCGTGGTTACCATCTAGAATCATCATGCATGAAGACGACCATTTACCTCTTGGCGCAGACACTTTAGTAGAATAACCTTGGTAACTATATTCTAGAAAGTGCCAAGAAGATGCATGAAGAAAAAGCACCAAAAATAAGAGGTAATGCACATGCATTAATTGCCATTCATTCTTCTCCAAATGCATGGATCATAGACTCCGGATCTTCACATCACATGGAAGCCACAAATGATGCCCTCTCATCTTTAAAACCATATGTTGTGACGGTGGTAGTTTGTCTTTGATGTCAAAGGTATTGAGAGAGTTGAGTTGTTGTGCATCTTCACAAGGTATCATCAGGACTGCAGGACATTTGAGGATCACTTGCACTATTGACAAAGGTTGTTCATGATCATGCATTTCACAGTTGATCACTTATGGCAGGAATCAATCAAGAGTTGTTTATTCAATCAGGATAAGTGTGTTGATCATGTATCAGGATGTTGTTTTCACAAGATGCCTGGTGTCTTTACAAGATGCTTGTTCAAGCAAGGATATTATCTTCATAATTGATATTACTTTAGTGGAGGTTATGTTGTTCATGAGAGTTCATCCTCATCATATGTTGGTCATGACAAGACATAGTATTGATCTTCAATATGGTTGGCAAGTGCATATCATGTTTGGTTATGCAGTGTAGAGGTACATACTTGTTAAAGGATCAGTGTTGTGGAGTTTTCTAAATTGCATCTTATTGATCAGTTATAGAGAATTCATCTTGTTGGCTCAGATGTGTTTCTTAAAATGCATAAGGATTTCAAGAACCTACATGTAAGTTGATGAGCATATGACATAACAGAAGGGTGCTTTAAGGAGTCTAGATCACAGTTCAAGTCATACTTTCTGTGTTAATTAGATTAGTGCAATTTATATGTCTTGATCAGAAAGCTTGTATCTGGTTCATTCTATGGTTCTATGATGAACTAATAACACTACAATTTTTTTTAAGGGTAAAGTGCATTTCTTTTATGTTAGTATTTAAGGTCTTATTGGTTAAGTCAACCAAACCTTAAGTAAATCCTCTAAAAGGCACTTTGTATACACAATTGTCATAAAGTGTATGCACTTTATGGTATACTTTTGTAGTGACTTGTGATCACAAGTTATACACTTAAGAATGACCTATTAAAGGGTCTTTTATGCATACATAGACCGGCCCCCTTGATCTTGTTTACCGCATGTCCCGGTTGAATCTACATAGAGGTGGTGGCAACTTTTCGTCAATGGCAATGTTTGAATGTGTTGGAGCTCGAGCGGGAAATACAAGTCATAAGTTTCTTTTTAAACTATGTGGAGCACGATTTAAATGGGTGGTAAAAGTCTTTCAAATGCCTTGTGGTCGACATAAGAGGGAATGGTTTGTTCTTAAAGTTTATTTCAAAGGATAAGGCATTTATGTGTTGGAAATGCTTTATTTATATAAAGCATGAGATGCATATAAGTGGGCACGATTTGTGCCTTGTTTTTAGTGCATTTTTTTAAGGAAAGAAAATTAGACCATTGAATTCGAAGGGTTGTTTTTTTAAAAGGAGTAAATGGATTTGTTTTAAAAGTTTATAAACTTTTTTATTTTCTATTTTTCAAACCCCTTCGTGGGAATTGAGATAATAAAGGAGGAAGGTATTTCTGTAGACTATTATTAGAAGATTTTTTTTATCTCGGATATAGAAGCTTTATAAAAGCATTTTTTAAAGAGAAGAAATCTTTGTTTGAAGAAGTTTTTATGCAGGGGAAGATGATTTTTAAAAAGGTAGATTGGTTCATTTTGTAGAGAAGATTGAAAAGTTTTTTTTTGAATAAAGATTCCTACAGGGAATTGAATGGGTATGAAGAAAAATGAAGACAATTTTATGGTGGACATCATTTAGTTTCTTTTGCACAAAAGTTGAACAAATATTTGCAATGCAAAGGAAAATGAAAAGTTTTTTTTTGTGAACAAGAATATCAATTGGATCAGGAGTTAAAGACATTTTTTTATGGGATAGATTGAAGATATTTTTGTTGTAGAGAAAAGAGAGTATGAAGAGTTTGTGAATGGGATTTAATCTTATAGGATCTTATTTTGTTTGAAAATTTGTTTAGGTTGAAATGTCATTGAATATGAAGAGGCATTTACAAATATGAGGGCAAAAATAAACTATTGAAGATCACTGAATTATCTTTTGCAGAATATGAAAGGTTTTATGCTCACTAAAATGGATTTGCAAGACAGAGAATTTGAAGAGACCGTATTTGCAAATGCAAGAATATCAAGGATTGAAACAATTGTGGAGAGAAGATAAATTATGAAAAGTCATCTTGTATATAATGGCTTTGTAGGTGGATTGATGGATGTGTTGTTGAGTGGATTAGAATACAGGATTGATTATTTTGAATATCCTCTTGAAAAGAAAATTTAGATGAGTTTTGTATATGATTTGGGTTGATGAGAAGAATGATCATTTGACAGACACATGTGAAAGAAGAAGTGTTTTGTATTGAAATAGAGAAACCCTCTGAGTTCTTATTTTCAGTTTGTTCTGTATTAGGGGTTGGTGCTCCTTGAAGTTGGTGCTTCTAAACATTGTAATCAGTGAGATTTTTGATAAAGCCAATGAGGTAGTTTTGGAGTGGTTTTTCTACCCCTGGAGGGTTTTCCACTCGTGCAAATCTTGTGTCATAATCTTCTCTATGTGTGTATGATTTACTCATGAGGTTTTGTTCTCTTTATTCATTCTCAGTCATGTGCATATGTTTTTGACAAATCAATGATATCTTTATCTCCTTGTGTTTTGAAAGTTAAAGTTTGCAAAAAGATTTGAAAATTCACACAACACTAATTCACCCCCCCTCTCAGTGTTGTCCTTGACTCCTACAATGTTGTTCCTCCTATTCTCATGGGAGATGACTCTCTAGTAGAAGCAATTGGAGTAGGGAGGGTAGAGCTTGGAAATGGAAGTTTTGAGAATGTCTTACACATTCCAAAACTTTATGTCAATCTTCTCTCTGTTTATCAAATGACACATACTGGCACTAGAAGGAGAGTTGAATTCACCCCAGATCCAATGACCATATTTGACATGCAAGACAACTCCAAAATCGTTGTTGGTAAGGCAAATCATCAATCTCATCTGTACACTTTTTCTGATTTTGTTGCTAAATTAGATTCTACTTTACTACTAACACATGCAAATGATGAAAGTCAAATTTGCCATGAAAGATTTGGACATTTAAATTTTAGATACATGTAGCTACTTAGCAAATAGGGAATGGTAAAAGGCTTTCCATCCATAGAATTTTTTGATGGAATTTGTGAAGAATGTGCTCTTGGAAAGCATCCACAAGAAAAGTTTCCGAAGGGGAATCCATGGAGAGCCTCTTCTCCTTTAGATCTTGTTTACAATGATGTTATGGGTCCATTTCCTAAACCTTCCATAAGCAAATCCATATATGCACTAACATTCATTGATGATTGCACAAGATACACATGGGTATATTTTCTCAAATTCAAGTCTGATGTGTTTGAGAATCTCAAAAAAATTAAAGCCCATGCAGAGAAGCAGTCTAGGAAAATGATCAAGATCCTCCACACAGATAATGGGAGGAGTATGTCAACAATGATGTCCAACATCTTTGTGATGAAGCAAGAATACAATTGCAAAACACAGTTCCATACACCCCACAGCAGAATGGGGTAGCTGAGAGGAAGAACTGATCTTTGAAAGAGATGGCCAATTGCATGTTGCATGCTAGGTCCCTTCCCTCAAAATTGTGGTCTGATGTAATCAATTGTGCTTTGTACATACAAAATAGATCTCCTCACAAACTGTCACAGGAAAAACACCTTTTGAAGTATGGAGAGGCATGCAACCAGAAGTCACACATTTCTGCATTTCTGAATCACATGCATGGGCACGCATTCCTACAAATCAAAGGAAGGATTTGGAGTCTCAAAGAAAAGAATGCATCTTTGTTAGATATCTAGATGGCATAAATAGATACAAACTACTAGATCTTTCCATAGAAACATTCTTCACTTAGAGGAGTGTCTACTTTGATGAAAGTCTTCCACAAGCATCTCAAGAACAACATGCCACCACCTCTATGCTTCCTCCTCTTATAGATCTTAGAGATAATACATGCAATCATTCTGATCTTATTTTAGATATTTCTGAATTTGATTTAGAGGAACATGAGCATGCATGTGCTAATCCACAACCAATCCTTGATTTGGATTCCAGTGATGATTCAGTATCCCATATGAGAAATCAAAGAACAAGAAGCTTAGCTAATATATATGAAGTCTCTCATGCACTCTTAGCTATAGAGACCATCATGTTGATGCATGCCTATGTGGTTCTAGAATCTGACCCTCAGACTTATGCATAAGTTGCAAGGAATCCTCTTTGGGAAGTAGCCATGGATGAGGAGTACAACTCCCTCATTGTAAACCAAACTTGGGACTTGGTTCCACTTCCTTCCAATCACAAGCTTGTCAGATGTAAGTGGATCTATAGGACAAAGAAATTAGCAGATGGACATGTGAGCGTATACAAAGCACGGTTGGTCGCCAAAGGGTTTCAGCAAGTTCTATGTTTTTTTCTTTTCAGCCAAATCCTTGTGCAAGTTTAGTTGTGACTTAAGGGGGGTGTTAGCATTAATTTTAGTCTTCTCTGTGAATGATGGATAAATTAGGATTGCATGCATGTATGTTAAGTTAACCAAGGAGTTCTTGTAAATTCTACCTTCTTCATCTCACCGTAATTTCAGTCTTATAGAGGTTCTTTTCATGTAAATATCAACAAGTTCATGGCATTGACTATGGTGAGACTGTTGCTCCAGTGGCAAAAATGGACTCCATTCAGTTGGCTCTTACCATTTCAGTAACAAGAAGGTGGGAAGTTCATCGCATGGATGTGAAGAATGCATTTCTTCATGGTGATCTTGAGGAGGAGATCTACATGGAGCAGCCACAAGGGTATGTACAAAATTCCTTATGCGGACTCAAGAAGTCACTCTATGGCCTCAAGCAAGCACCTAGAGCTTGGTATGCTAAAATGGACTCTTATCTTTTGTCTCTCAATTTCATGCGATGCAAATCTGATCCAAATGTTTATATGATGAGAACATCTGACTATATGTTGCTGATAGTAATCTATGTAGATGATCTACTAATAACAGGGGATTCAGCCCCAGCCATTTTTGTGATTAAAATTGCTTTGCATGATAGATTTTCTATGATAGATATGGGTCTCCTACACTTTTTTCTTGGACTTAAAATTAGCCAAAATCAATCAAGAATCACAGTTGCTCAATTCAAGTATTCACAAGATCTCCTGGTTTGATTTCACATGACTGACTGCAAGCCAGCTACCACACCTTTTCTATCAGAGGTAAAGCTTAAGGATGGCAAGGATACACCATTGGATGATTACACACAATATCGTTAGCTTGTGGGGAGTCTTCTTTATCTCACTCACTCTCATCCAAATCTCTCATATGCAATGGGGGTTGTTTATGAATACATGCAGGAGTTGCATGAGCTACATTGGAAAGCTACAAAGTGTATACTTCGATATGTACAGGGAACCATCAACTATGGGATTTTTTATTCCATAGGATGTACTTTGAATGTCATTGGCTACACTGATTCTGATTGGGCTAGTGATAACATTGATCGCAAGTCCACTTCAGGATATGTTCTTAGTTTGGGATCTGGCCCCCTTTGTTGGTCAAGCAATCTGCCATTGCTTTATCATTTGTAGAGGCCAAATATAGAGGTGTAGTCAATGTTACCATTCAAACCACTTGGTTGCAGCACTTCCTAATTAGCCTTGGTATCCTCTTTCATTGTCTGACTATCATTTGGTGTGACAATCAAAGTACACTAAAGTTTTGTACAGATCCTATACAACGATAGTGGACCAAACATATCGAGATCAACATGCACTACATCTGAGGTTTGATCCATGATGGAGTCATTGATTTGTAGTATTATCCCACTTCTCACCTGACTACCAACATCTTCACGAAAAATGTTCACTGGACAGAAGTTTAACTTTCTACAAGACCTTTTTGGGGTAGACACTGCTACATAATAGCTACCATGCTTAGTTAGCATATATTTTTGAGGGGGGGGTTTTGTTCCCACTGGGTTTTCCCTCTTTCCTCTTTCATTTCCTTAGGCTTTTGTCTCCTTAGTTAGACTTAAGGGGGGGTGTTAGCGTTAATTCCAGTCTTCTCTGTCAATGATGGATAACTTAGGATTGCATACTTGTATGTTAAGTTAACCAAGGATTGCTTATAATCTCTACCTTCTTCATCTCATCGTAATTTCAGTCTTAAGGAGTTCTTTTCATATAAATCTCAACAATTTTGTTAATGTTGTAATTTAATTTTTCATTCATACATAGATGCTTTGTTTTTAGCTCTATTTTTCTCTGTATTTTTCTGCAACTTGTGTGCTTTTTCTTTTCAACAAGATCCTTGTGCAGGTTTAGCTATGATTTCACAAATGTTCCTACAATTATAAGAGTTCCTCTCACCATTATAAAATAAAACAATCAAGATAACATCAAGCTCAAAACCAAGCTATGAAAATTGATGACAATCATTGGGCAAGCATCTTGAGGACACTTTTTCTGCCATGTAAATGTAGCAATGACATCATTTTTAATTTATGATTAATTGTTACTTTTCCATCTAATTAGAGTTCTAAATTTTTAATATTGCATTATTCTTCTTTTTTTACTACAGTATTTGGCATATAGAAAGTGGTCACTTTTTAATTGGTGATTAAAATCTTATTTTGTAACATTCTGATTGTCTAGAATATTAGTGTTCATGAATTTTAAAGCAAGACAAGGACATTAATATTAAGTTTTTCATTTTTAATAGGTAATAAAATTGTAAAACAACTATATATTGATCTCAACTTACTCCATGCATTGTTAGGTAGCTAGAAGGTGGTTGATAAGTTGTCATGTCCCCTCTTCTATAGGCCGACTATCATCATTTTAAAGAAGTCAATGTAATGTTTAAATTAAATATTTAAATTTAAATAGTTATTGTTATGCTATCCAACTCAAGTCATAAAGGCCGATGACCTCCATATGAGAAGCACTATTCAAATCTATACATTAAAAAGGATGTGATTTGTCTTAGACCTTAATAAGGTGGTTGACCAAAGTAAGTGCTCCATACATAGAAGATAAAGAAATCTTAAATAAAAAATGGAATATATGATGCAAATTAAAAGAAACAAAATAATACGATTTGTTTAAGAGAAAAGTGACTTGTTATTAAACTATATGGTGTGATTTAAAGCATACACTAAAGGCTATGATTTGTAAATGAAAAGGGGACATAAAGGAGTACAATTTATTAGCATAAAAGAGCTGCGGTTTGTTTGTGAAAAGCTGCAATCCATGTGAAGGGTGATATCCTTTGTAAAAAGACACCAATTCATGAAAGGACGTCTCCCTTGTGAGAGATTATATGGAAGTGAATTGTTGTGTTGGGAAAAAGGAGGAATAGATACTCAAGAATAAATAGAAGGAATATAAAATGATTTAGAATAGATATCTAAAACATAACAACATAAGAGGAAGAAATACATGGAATATGAACTGATTTAGAGCAGATCTAAATCTGCAGACTTCAATAGTGATATATATATGTGCATCAATAGAGATATATATGCAGTAATTAATAACAACTAATATTGTTATTCTCCTAGTACTATTGTTCTTGCTATAATTTTTGCCTATGCACAATAGAATTAATATATTGACTTCCTTAAGATTCTCACCTAATTAGTCAGTCAATTTTAGAGAGGAGGTAGTACATATAAGGAATACAAATAGCTACGGAGTCCATTCTGGTAAGGACACCCTGAGTGGGACTGGGAGGCCGAATGGCAGGTGTCATTTTGTACTCATGGGATACATGGAACAACTCAAGGTACCTTGTATGAACTAGAAAGTGGTGCTCCATAATGACTATGAGCTATTTGGATAGAACCTTAAAAGGAATCCCATGTGTACATTCTAAATATTATAATAGTGATCATAATCCTATCTATAACATCATTGGATTTTATGTGTATTTATCTATCGATAACTAACATGATTGCAGGACTAAATAAGGTTTATCATGCTTAAAGCATTCAATTGGTAAGTTACAACCCTAACTATGTTAAATTTGTGATTCTAGGGCAAGATTTAGGGGAATCCCAAAAGGGAACATTACATAAGTGGAGATGGCATAGGACAAAGGCATAAAATATGGAGATTGAAGGATACGTTGTGCACATGTAGTCTTTGAGTGAATTGTTGCTAAAAAAAATTTGGTGTTTGTGTAGGTAGGCTTCATGTGGATTGTTCTTCTATTTCAATATAGGTCATTGTGGGTGTTCTTGTTCGACATAGTTGTGCAAGTGAAGAAAACAATGTAGGGTGAGCTACAAGGAGTAGGAAAAGCTTTCCAGAAGAGTCCTTTCTTGTGCACTTGTGCATGACCATTCCGATAAGGATTTATCCAATCATTTATTTGTCACTTCAAGGAGAAAAGTTCTATTCACCCACTCCTAGGCCCTTATTTCCCAAAGCATGAAATAAGATTTGGCTTTTTTTTTCTGCCTCTGAGTTAGTAGCAATCTCTTGGAATTATGCCTATTGTTTTCTTTGTTTTCTTGGTTTGGATTTGGTTCTTATATCATTGATTTTGGAAGGACTATTATTTTGTTGTTTCAAATTTTGAATGTTGGTTGAACTAAAGATTGTGTAATGTGATGATACCATTAATGGTATCCTATGGAACAAGATTGCATACATTGATTGGAATGCCCTTGTTTTAATCTGAAGGTTCTTGGTATAATTTGTTGATTTTTTTATATGGATGTTGGAATGTATAATCTTGCCTACCTACATTTATTTCTAATAATTCTTTCTTTCAACTTAAGATTTTAAAATATAGTCTTATTAACTGTAACTCTTCTCTCTTCCCAAAATGGTTGCCATATTTATGTAATTTGTATATTCATTCCTTTAGCTTGTTGAAGAAGTCAAGTTGTCTCCAGAAGTTGCTATATTTTAATATTTGTTTTAAGAATTCTCTAGAAAGAGGAAGAGTGAAGAAGAAATTTATATATATGTAATAATCGCATTTGTAAAAGTGTGTGAAGAAAGAGTGTTGTTATGCTGTAATTTTCATCAATAAAATTCATAGTTTGTGTATTTTTCTCTTCTATATGGGTGGTCCATTATCTTCATACAATATTTTCATATAAGTTTCCTAGTGCACACACCCATAGTTTAGATTTTTTTTATTCTATTAAATTGGTATTAGAGTCAAGTGGTGAATCCTTTCAGTTTAGTCTAGTCATGGTAGGCTTGAGAAAAAGTTTCATTATATCTCAAATCCCTATTTTAATGGGAAAATTATGATTTCTAGATTATTAAGATGAATACTTTTTTCTCTCAGGATGTGTGGAGTTTGGTCAAAAATGGGTTTCCTAAACTAGTTGACCAAGTAGCATACAATGCATTAACACAGGTGGAGAAAGGCTTGTTGTGAGAAAATAAAAAGAAGGGCATGAAATTGATGTTCTTCATTCAACATGACATGGAAGAAATCATCTTCTCAAGAGTTATAGTAGAAACTAGATCTAAACAAGTGTGTGAGATCTTACAAATAGCATATTGAGGTACATGTAAGGTTAAAATGGCTAAGTTATAAATGCTTAGTAGAGATTTTAAAAATTTACCTATGAAAGATTCAAATTCTATACATGTATTTTTTATTCATGCAATGAGTGTAGTAAATCTTATCAAGTCTCGTGGTGAGATACTAGAGGATCAAAAGGTTATAGAAAAATTATTTAAAATTCTACTTACTAGGTTTTATTCCAATATAGATATAATAGAAGAGTTGAAAGACTTAACACACTTGTCTATTGATGAGTTGATAGGATCTCTATAAACCCATGAGGAAAGGCTAAATAGAATAGCCATTTTTTTCTCTTGAACATGCCTTCAAATCATAGGTTTTAGTTATCACTAGTAGAGAAAGAGGAAAATCAAATTTCAATAGAGGTAAAGGTAGATTTTTTCTAAGTTAAGGAAGCACAAGCACATTTTTTAATTATGGAAGATTAAAAAAAATATAAATTTCTATACTACAAGTGAAAGAGCTAGAGGCAAAAGTCACAATTACTCTCATGGTCAAAGGCATGATAAACCTCAAAGTTCAATGTTATTCCTATAAAAAATTTGGACATTATATAAATATGTGTAGGAAGAGGTAATTTGACATGAATAGACAAAATGAAAACTCTTCTAGAGAAAATCAAACTAAAAATGAGAGTACATGTACAATATTTACTACCTACAATGTTACTCAAGAAATTACAATAGATGTATAGTTTCTAGATAGTGGATGTAGTAATCATATGATAGAATGTAAAAACATCTTTGCAAAAATAGATGAATCCATAAAATTAGAAGTAAAATTTAGAAATGATAAGAAAGTGTCTATAATGGGTAAAACGACAATAAATATTAAAACCAAGCAAGGTTAAAAGAAACACATTTGAACTGTGTATCATGTTCCTAGATTCAAACATAATTTAATGAGCATTGGGAAACTTGTACAAAATAAAAATAGAGTTTATTTTGAGCATGAAGCATGTGTGATTATGAATAGAAGTTCAAGTAATAAATTCATTGCAAAAATTTAGATGACAAATAATAGAATGTTTCTCTTGAAAATCCAACATGAATTTTTAGTTGCATATGCTCAAGCTATTGCTACAACGATACCTTTAGTTGCATTCAAACTTGACATAAATGACTAATCTTGGATTTGGAATTTGAGGTTTGGATACTAAGTTTCAGCAGTTTGAACTTGTTGCACAAGAAGAATATGGTAAATAATTTTCCATTGATAGAAAAAAAACTTGTGAAAGTTGCATTATAGGGAAGTAGCATAGAGAAATTTTTCCTATTCGAATGTTATGTTGAAGTAAGGCTCCTCCTAAGATCGTTCATTGATATCTATGTGGATGTATGCAAACACCTTCTATTGGTAGTAGCGTATATTTCTTGACTTTCATGGATGATTTCAACAAAAAAAATCATGTTAATTTTACTTTTTGAAATACAAATTAGAAGTTTTTGGTATATTAATAGTATTAAAATCCATGGTTGAAAAGCAAAGTAGTCATTTTGTAAAAGTTCTGAGAACAAATAAAGGAGGAGAATATGTATCAAATGATTTTTTTATTTTTCTCCAAAAGATATGGAATTAAGAAATAATTTACTGCTAGATATATCCACAACAAAATGAAGTCATAGAAAGGAAGAATAGAATGATTATGGAAATGGCTAGAACCATGTCAAAGGCTAAGCATTTGTCAAATGAATATTGGGAAAAAGTTCTAGCTTGTATAATTTATATTTTAAATTGGTGCCCCACAAAGAGTGTAAAATATAGAGAACCTTAAGAAGCATGGATTGTAAAGAAGCATAGTATTTATTATGTAGATTTTTTAGTTGTGTGGCATATGCTCTTGTGGTAGAGAAAAGAAAGAAAAAATAAGATGATATGGAGAAATATGTATTTTTGTGGGATACAATGAGGAGATGAAAGGATACAAGTTATGTAATCCAATCACAAAGAAGGTGATAATCAATAGAGATGTTGAATTCATTGAAGAAGAAGCATGGGATGACAATGTTGAAAAATCAACAACTATTGCAGCAGTGATACCTCCAAATTAAGTGGAGTCATCAAATATAAATGTGGTGTCAAGTGGTTGATGCTTTAGGATAATTGCTACCATCCTACATTAGAAGCAAAGAGATATGAAAATTATATCACACTTGTGGGGTTTGGGGATTTGGGATACTTCATGCAAGTTGGAGAGGGGGATGTACAATTTCAAAAGTATGTGAGTTACTTTGAAGGGGAAGTGGGGATCAAGATTCTAACATACCTGAGACCATATGTAGTGCTAAGGGGAAGGGAAACATGGAATCTTATCATACTGGAAAGTATCTAGATATCAAGATATTGTGTAGAATTTAGGAGTGGGGAATGAAAAGGTCTTGGGGTTCACAAACAACTTGAGAGGGTGGGTGTGGATTGAGATATTGGAATACTTGATATCAATGGGGATGAGGGAAATGAAAACCTAAAAACCTATCAAGTTAGTAGGGTTCAAAGTTCTACAATACTACATACCCTTTAGGTATGATGGTAGGAAAAATTCTAGGAGCCCATTGCGTATTAGAGTTTGGGACTTGGGTCTAGGGGTGCTGCCACAATAATGGGTTACACTTTCTCGGACATCCTGATTTTTGTTAAAATCACATATTTTTAGAAAACATAATGAGATTACCTTGATCAAACCCCCTTAGATTCAAATCCCCTTGGATAGAACCCCGCTAGTTTTGAACCATACCTATAATGGAGTCTCCTCTACACCTATCAAAATGCTGATAAAAAACCACTTTTGATTTACCTTTTGGGGGATCAAATGAATCATTTAAAATTTATGTTTTCTAAGTATGTGTCCTTATTATAAACTTCCCATAATTTTAAATATATTTAATTTGATTTTTATATTTATTTTTTATTTCTTGTGAATTTAGGTTTTTCACCGAACATCAAGTTCTCTATTCTACACACATAGAAAATTAGTAAATTAGTGAAAAAAAATTCTAAAAATATCTCTGCCCTAGGTATTGATGTCCTTGTTTCAACAAAAAAGGAAAAATTGAATTTCGATACATACAAAAAAAAGTTATGTTTAACGAAATATGCCTATGTCTAAATTATAATTGGTTTGACTTCAAAACTTAATTAAAAAAAATATTCAACAAAACATTATGAAACCAAATGCATGCCCTATATATCGGTGTTACCAATCTAAATTCAAAAGAATTAGAAATTTATCCTTTGTAGAAAAAATGTTGTTTACTATTAAAAACCAGTTATCAACGGAGACTCAAAATATTTTACAATTTAACTCCAAATTTTTTTAAAAAATTATATTTAGAATCTACAAACAAAATCTCACAAATCACTAGTTCGCATCATCTACAAATTCCTAATGGTTTAGTGGCTATAGGTGTCAGAAAGCGAAGACTTAGTTCAAAATGTTGATTTCAATGTCAAGTTTGGCCAAACAATGTAACCCATTATTGTGGGATGACCCAGAGATCAAATCCTCTAGAACCATTGTAATTGGGAATGGGAAAGTTTGAAAACTCATAAGAAAGAAGGGATTGGAAAAGTGGGAATTTGGATTCACACCTTCCAAAGGAATGAACTTTAAAGAAGGGCAAGATGACATGAGAAAGTCTAAAAGTATAGAATTAGGACTTGGGTTTCAAGAGGCTAGAGGAAAGAAATGCTAGGAAGGGAAAGTCCAAAACCCTAGAAGATAAGACAAGATGAGGTTCATGGAATGGGGAACTTGAGGAAATGGTACCAAGGTAAGGGAAAGCCCAAAAAACCACTAAAGGCTAGAAATTAACCCAAACACTCCCATAATTAGAAATCTATAACATTTCTCTTGATAATGGGCCAAACATACAGTGATCATGAGGAGATAAATAGGGCAGGTGAATTTATTTGGGAAGGACATTGAGATGACGGGGTTGACAGAGGTATGATTAGAAGGTAGGATTGTAGTGGTGGTCAATTTGGTGATGTGAAAGCTAGCATCATGGGATGTAAGGTCTGCTTTGTTTTCTTTCATTCCATCATTTAATTCTCTACAAGTTGGTAATCCAAGAGTAATGGTGTCGAGTAGAGAGAAGGTTGTGGCTGGTGGTGTGCTTAGTGACAAGAAGTGAGACGGGGAAGAATGCTCTCCCGAGTGGCCCTTGAAAATAATTGTTGAGGCATGTTGTGAGTGGTTCAGTAGGGTAAACATGGTGGTGGAGGAGAAATGATAGAAAGGAGGTGAAAGGAAGCAGGCAAGAAAATGGTGAATCTCTGGGGAAGTAGTTGCTTACAATTTTGTTAACTATGTGGATAGAGAGATTAGGAATCCCTCCCTTAGAAGATGGCTAACAAGAATTATAAAGGTTTCTAAGAAGATCAACGGTGAGGCAGAGATGAACATCCATTCCTCCATGGCTAATTTGATTTTAGATCCTGGTCATACAAGGGACAAATGGAATCTTATAGGGCTGCATAGATAATCTCAATGGTGTCAATGCTCTTCGTTGTATCCAACTCCATTCTTCTTCATTATGACTTATTGGACAATTAAAATTAGGTGGAAGGATTAATGGAGGTGGTCATGATTCATCAGCATGGCATTCAAGTGTGACATTTTGACTTCATGATGACGCTGGACAGAGTAGTAGAGAAGGTGGGTGTGCCATTGCCAAAGTGATTAAAGTCCACTTTATCTTGTAGATGTGATTCAGACTAGGATGTTATTTGGGAGGTCACCATGGAACTAAATGTTAAGGTAGGATGTAGTAATTGTAGTGATAATCCTCTCAGAAGTGGGCCTGTCTAATTTGCCCACCCCTAGTTTGTTGTGTTATGTTAGATACTCTATAGTTTTATGTTGGTTCTGGTTGGGGTTTTTGGGTAAGATTTTTTTGGGGGTAGCCTATGGGTGGGATGATACAATTTTTTCTCCTACAGACATATGTCAACTTATGTCAATATGTGTTAAGATATATAGACTATAGTTGTATACCCATTTTTACATAGTTCCTAAACTCACAACCAAGTTTTATATCAAAAAAGAAATCTATGACATTTTTAGATTTAGGAACATGATAAAAGTATGAGGGGATTCTAAAACACAACTCTAAGCATAAATTTATGAAGGGGCTCATTATAGGCATTCTTTAATCAAATATCATTAATGGGGAAAGTAAGGCTAAGGCAATAGAGGAGGCACAAGACATAGACTTTTCTACATTTTAGGGTGGGTGCCAACATAGTCTCTACTTGGGGATGTGTGCCTCTTGTAAGAACAATGAGAATCTAGATAGATCTCTTGGAATAAAATAAAACAAAAAAAATACAACAAGGGGGTAAAATAAAAACACAAAGAAGATATGTGCACAAGTAAAAAGCACCAATAAAACACGAAGAATATGTATAATATAAAAATAATGAATCTCAACCAATGATATGGAGGCACAAAAGAGATTGAAATTGTATGGGTATAATAAAAAATTGAAAATAGTTGTAGATTAAAACTTGCAAAGAAGAGCAATAGAACAAGGCCATCGATAGACTACCATAAACCACTTGCCTCTATAAAATACAAGTGTGATGATTGAGTTGAGTATCCTCAAGATAAAATTGCATCCATCACTTGGATACAACCAAACATATCCCTTGCACACAAGTAGATGTAAACTACCAGTGTCAAGAGAACCTTGCTAAAACTAGAAATGAAAATCATACTCATATGGCAACCACAAGTAGTAGGGGTCATCATTATGTTCATCCATATGGCAACATACATTTTGAAGTTCCATGGGAGTATGATGCACATCTTGATTAGCACCCAAATTATCATGAAGAAAAAAGACTTCCTTGAACTTCAAACTAAAATGTCTCCTATTCAAACTAGGCTATATCATGTGAATGCTCAAGTTCATCTAAAACTTGTAACCTAGCCACACCACAAATGTTGATGTATTTTTTCATGATTGAGTCATTAACCTGACTCAAATCTATTTATATTTCCTCAACATAAAGATTATATATTTAAGGTACTTCATATAAAGACTCAAAGTCTTCAAATTACCTCTCTATTTTATGCTCTTCACTACATCCTACTACAAAAATTCTGCTACCAAGAGACTAATCAATGATTTGATCTACTTCCTCCCTATAGACAAGAATCTTGACACTCTTAAGAAAACACTCACTTAGCACCACAATGCTCATCCAATGAGTTTTAAAATGTGTCCCTGACATAATACTCATCAACAAAAGGCAACTACTCCAAATTGAGTTCCAAAAAATTATCCACAAAAATGATGAGGAGTAGTTATTTTGTGTACATCATCACATCCCTCTTCTTCAATTGTAGGAAGGTTGGTGTTAACACCAACACCTTCAATATCAACAAAGAAAGGAAGAACATCCAATTAATAGCATAGCTCTTGTACTTCAACTCCCTCACTCACATCCACAACACAAATATTGGTGCCTTCGTGAATTAACCCACTAGGCTAATCACTAGGAGTTACAAGTTTATTCATATCACCATCTAGGGTCAAATGCCTTTGGCAAATGAGGCTTGAACAACATTTTCCCACATAAAATCCATGTTTAAAATTTTTTATTTATACTCAAGGCAAAGCAAGCTCACACTAGGATGGAAAGCCTCACTATACATTTTTATGCATACATCTTCATTAAGCCTATATTCATCATGGAGGTTATTACTAGCAGAAACAAGCTTGGTATGAAAGTTTTAGACTAAATCTCCATCCTACCTTTATAGATCATGCCATGATGGTATTTATTAGTATCTAGGTCAAGCGTGTTAGTGTGGCTTTCTAAATCAGCAAGATCTTATATTGATGGGTCTAGGGAATACAAGGATTACCATTGATCCATTGTGAATCATATGAGGGCTTAGATCTAGATTTATCCTTAAACCAATTGTCCATGATTACAAACCAAGGTCATGCTAAAATTGTATTCCTTATACAAAGATATACTCCTTTGCATGAAATAAACCTTGTCTTAAGAGAGGAAGAGTTGTACACACTTTTATGTACCTTAAATTGATGCTCCACCAACTGGGAATATGACATGTACTACAAGTAGTAGGAAAGTATCAATAGAAAAAAAATGATATTGTGACAATAGAGTCACCACCTCATAGAATCAAGAAATCCTTAAAGCAAAAGATAAAAATAAATAACACTTATGGGTCTTCTCACTAGCAGAGTCTTCAATAAACTTCAACCCTTTATTTTCTTCCCATACAATGGCACCATTTGTTGGTGAATGTTGATGGGATCCCAACACTACACACAAGAAAAAGAGCGTAAATACAAAACTTTCTTGACCGAGTTGCAATGGTTTGTAAAATATGAACCGAGATTTATGTCCCCACCAATAGCTCCATTTTTTGGTGCAAGTTGAAGGGATGCAAACACTACACATAAGAAAAAGAGCAAAACTTCAAATAATTTCTTCCCTAAGTTGCAAAGGTATAAAAATAGAAACCAAGGTTAATGTATATCTAGCAATGACACCATTTTTTGGCTCTCAAACATGTCTCCACAAATCCTAAATACTAGAAAAAAATCTTAAGGCCAAAGATATTGTTAACAAAGGTAATGGGTAGAACTTATGCTCAAATAGTGGCATGAATCCCTTGTGAGTGAGTAAACTCACCTTCATCTTTAGGCTCTACAAGGCTAAGGGGGTATTCATTGAGGTCTCAACAATAGGACAATTAAAGAGAAATACATAATTAGAATCAAGGCCTTTAAGCACCCATACCCAAAATGCTATGAACTCCAGGATTTTGTTAGAAATGAAGGTGAACAACTATAGAATGAAAATCTAATTATAACTATAACTATTAATCTACTATAGAACCAAAATGGAGATTGTATGAAATAACACAAAGAAATAATGAAACAGAAGATCAAAAACATAACATAGTGTTTACATGGAGAAACCCCTTCGGAAAAACTCCACACAAGAAGAGATGCACTAGTATGTATTAACTTCAATAAAGTTTACAATATAACACTATCATTCTCCTCTTCAACCTTCAATCCAACAGTGCATTTTTTTCACTCTCAACTCTTCTCATACACAATCGTAATACAATATCCTCATAAAGGGGTTTCCTTCTAAGGCAAGACAAGCCAGCATAACCTCTATCATCAGATTTGTCAACTAATGATGATCAGTCTAGATTTATAATGTATATTTATATATAAAATTTGTCTTTTGAGGGAATTACCCTTGGACCCCCACTAGGGGCACGTGGCCCCCATACCCCCCATCAGGGGGTGAGTCGTTGAACCCCACAGGGGGGTACCCCCCATACACCCCTGGATAACCATTATCCGTCAGGTACCGAGATCAAGCATCTGATTGAAACAAGATCGCTACTTGGTGAATACTTCATTCATTATGAATGATTTACAAACAATATTAGGAGTAATTAAATTCATAGGATTTACAAGGTTGATGGCACATTAATCCTAATAGGGTGAACCAATTGTTGAAGGGGTGAACTCACAACTTTTATCTAGAAACAAACATTTTAAAATAGAAAGAGACTAGAAACACTTAATGGATGATTTACACTAATTAAAAACTACAAAAAGAGACTTCTAAGAGGTTGACTAAGCACTTCCACCAAGGAAAAATTAGTTGAAGATGAGTATTATTTAGTTTTCATACCAAGTAGGATCATCAACTACACTAATATTAGGTCATCATTGTACTACCATATGTGCTTGTTTATTTTTAGGCACTTATAGTACCACAAATAGTTACCAAAGTAAGAGATTACTATAGTTCTACAAACCCACAATGAAATTCAAATACTTAAAGGTAATAGTTTAGCTTCAAAATTATAATTATGAAGTATTAAAATAATTAAAATTAAAGAAACTTCATCTACTTAGATAGTTATAATGTAAGCAACCTATTGTGTAAGCTAGTTTGTGCACAATCCACCTACCACACAAATAACTTGGAGTTATTTGTAGTCCATTATTCACACCAAACAAATGATGATCTTCAATAAAGCAAACTTGTTCCTTTCCACATGGCAGTGTTGCTCGTTCTCCAAAATAATTTTAATTGGTAAAACCAATTTAGATAAAATTGGTAGTTTTTATTCATTTCTCCAAAAAGATCATGAATATTTAATATTATATTTTAATATATAACTTTAAATCACTTCATCATTTTCCCACCCATTTCATTTACCGATGGGTTTCCCTCCCTAATGTAGTTTGTAAATAGTAATAATAAATAAAATAAAATAAATACAAAGATTTATGATGCCCAAGGATGGGAATCCACCTTAAGTTTGTGGGGTAGGGAGAAAATTCAAAAAATGTACATTATTAAGAAAAAGATGAATGATATCATGTCAAGTAATAATGACAATACATGTCAGGGAAAAAATGATAAGTGCCACTATAGTATTTCAAAAGGCTTCTAGATCATAAGTATATCCATTTGTAGTGTTGCATTCTCCTATCTCCTTGGCACTTGTAAAATTCAATAGGGTATAAATGGACCATCAAAACTCTACGAAAGAGCTAACCACTCATGAAAGGTTACACAAAAACCCAAAGGCTATTAAAATCTTATGAAATGTAGGATGGTTAGCCTATCTAAAGAAGTTTGGGGAGTCAAGTAATAAAATTTCCATGGATTTTCCTCAATCCTTGAATGGTAAGATCACTATAGTACTTGAGGTTTTAAGAACTACTCTCTAAATAATTGATTTCTACAACTAGTCTACTCGTGGCAGGAGAGAGCTGGTACAAGTTGAGAAATAAAATAGAGAAACTAAGTTCATTTTTCTTTATAGGAGAACATATTGAGTATTTGGCTAGAGTAATTCTCTTCATATGCTTACCTTAGTCATCTCTAGACACAACAATCATTGTGTAGGATTATGTTACTTGTAAAGAGAGGCATAGTCATCTGTATGACTCATTTAAAACTCCTTTTCCATGTACAACATGGAAGGCATATTAATATGCCATTTTTCTTGAAAAAACTATTGAGAAAGACAATAGGAAAGGTTCAAAAGGGATGTTCATAGTACTTAGCACATCATAGTATTATTAGGATGGTGGTGGAAGAAGAATTGAGGATTTCATGACCTACGATTTTGTGGAAAGAATGTGTATCCCTATCTATAGTGGAGGTATAGTTAGCTTGAGTGTAGGTAAAAATATTTTTTCCTCATACACTAGATCCAACCAAAGCTTGTACAAAAACAATGGAGTAGATTTAAGGGGAAGGTTTTATAATTGTTGCACAACCAACATGTTTACTCTCCTATTTGATAAAACAAATTCTTAAAATAATGAACATAATTAATAATACATACCAAATAGAGGAGTAAAAGTGTATCTTTATTCACACATTAAGTTATTATAGAAGTAGACCAAATATGGTCAACCAAGGATCAAACTAGATTACACTAGATTATCCCTCCTTTCCTCAACAATAAAAAAATATATTTAAAAGACCTAAAGGTTTCCAAGAACACAACCATTGACCAACTAACTCTTACAACAACTTTAAAGCTAACAAAAAATTAATACATAGTCAAATAAACCATATTATCAAAACATAATAATAGGCATTGTACACTGACTACATCATCCCCCTAAAAGAAAAGTCATTTTCTAGATTATAAGAAACAAGAAGCATCAAATAACATTAGATCAGATTTTCCACATCAGTGACAACGTTACAGCTGAAAAAACTATATGAAAACTTGTAAGTACTTGTAGAGTAGAAATAGAACTAGCATATCCTAAACACATGCTAGTATACACAAAATGTTTAGGATTAGACAAAGAAGGAACCTAGTGATTGCACACAAGAGTTGGAGACTATTGCATCCAATCAATCACTAAACCCACACACTATTGCAGGAACTTCCCAAGTATTCAAATAATAAAAATATTGCTTAATATCCCTATTTTCTAGGAATGTGCTTTCTCTCAATTCAATAACCTATAACAATAATTCTGTCTCCACAAAAATTAGGAGCTCAGAAAGATCCAATTACAAAAGGATGAACAAATGTAGTAGAAAAGTCTCTAAGTATTTCTATAGGATACATAGACAAGAACTAGATAATAGTAATGACACCATAGTATGCAACAACAAGAGTGAAATTTAGGATTTCATGACATGACAAAGGCCATACTACATCAAGGAGAGGAGTAGGATGTACAATAGGTGAAGATAAATTTTATGAGTGTACAATAGCTAGCAAGGAATGTATAATGAAGGAAATGATAATTAGAAATTGTATGGAAGCAAAAATAGAACATAGAAGTCATATGGCAGGACTAGGAACCACATAAGACTATACAATCAAAAGGAAGGAAATAGTTTGAAGTCGTATAGTAGTAGCAAAGGAAGCATGGGTCATACGATTAACATATAGGAGATGAGTCATATGATGGAGATTTTCTTTGGAGTATGATTTTCTTTTGGCCACCATTCAGTAGAGAGAATTAAAATGATTGGTTTTTTTAATTCATCTTTATTTAGCCGTATGGTGAATAAAGGGGTTGTGGAGCATCATATGGTTTTAATTTATATTTTAATTTACATTTTGTCTAATGTGGTTTTACGGTGGGGAAAAGAAGATTTTTAATCTTTATTCTTTTAATATTTATGTTTTCTAAACTTGAACTTTTAATTTTTTTTGCATTTTGCTCTTATGGGGCCACCTCATTTTTCCTCATTTGTTTTTTCCATTTCTCTCATGTGGGACCCACCTATTATTTTCCACTTTGACTACAATAATTTTCTATCCCACACATTGTATGACATTTTTCCCTTTTCCATAATTTTCCTGTGAAGTTGATTTTACTTGATGACAAGTATAAATACACTCTAAATTAAATATTTAATATTACTACTTTGAGATGTATTAATTTTACAATCTTTGGTAAAGTCATATGTCTCTACTAGATAAAATTTCCATTTTTTCCAAATCTTGTACTACATCGCACACAAGTGCCTCTATCAAAATTAAACTCTCATCTTTTACAAACCTTGTACTACATTCAACACACATAAATTGTCCATCTTTTCAATGTCATTTTTTATATGCTACTCTTGATTGATGTCTATAACTTCAATAAAATTACATTTCAATGAAAACACTCATAGTCCTCCATCTACTAGTGAAAGAGGCTACGGAGAGAATTTGTTTCATATTTTGAACATGACTACAATTCCATAATTTGTTTGTCATTCGGTTCCATTAGACCCTAATCCTTCTTCTCTATCCACTCTTCTTCAAAGTTTGAATTTGACAAACACATAGAGGAGGCTTCTTCCTCACTAAATACTTAGTTTTTCAAATCAATTGTATAATTATGATGGAGATTTTGTTCCTTTTCTAGTTGTAGTCAAATTTGACTACTACTAGCCAACCCCGACCCAAGAATGTGTCATACGCTTTCTTCCATATTGAAATTATCATAAAATTCAACAAAAATTATTAGGTTCCAATAATTACATTTTTTACCTATTAAAACTCCATATACTTTAATACCTTTTTTATCTACACCCACTACTTGAAAATTTGGGGGCTAGATGGTTGGCTTACAACAAAATTTTCCAAGTGTCTTCCAAAAGTACATTCACACCAAACCCACCATCAACAATTATATTGGTGAGATTCCTTCCAAGGATCTCCATATTCACCACCATTGGTTTCTTTGTCATGTTAACTATCAATAACATGGGATCAATCACTTGGTCTCTTGATAATTGAGGTTCAATTATAGGATCTTCATTCTCTCCAGATTATAAATGGGTTGTAGCATGCACCATCTCATTTTTCCCCAATGTAATATTAGCCATAGCATTTTGGAGTTTTGGAATACTTTGAAATAAATCTACTACTTTAATTGGTATAGTAGTTTGAAGTACTTTCCTTGCAATATATTTGTCAGATTTTAATTTATTTGTTAGGATACTTGCATTTACATTTGAGTGGTGGTATTCAAATTATCCTATTCCACTTCAACTCTTTCTTTTTTGTATGTGGCTTATGGTACATAGCCTTCTTTTCTTATGCTTGAGTAATGGCTAATACTTTGTTATACCTCTCTATATCAATCATGTTGATGCTAACCTTTTGCTTCAAACATCTAATGTCTTCATGGTCTCTAGGTCCGTGCCATTTGCACAATAATTTCAATTTGTCTTGCTCTTTTTGGTAGTCTCTCGCAAAGTGTCCCCATTTGTTACATTATCAGTGTTGTATGATTGAATGTCCTTTAGGGTCGTACTATATTTGACTTCAACCTCTCCCTCTTTGATTTTAATAATCACCTAGAGATATCTTGTGTGGCTTCAATGGAGTTGACTTCTCTCCTTGTGCAAAAAGTACTTGTGTACTCTTGGTATTCAGATTATATGGGAACTTTTTTACTAAATGATCCATAACCTAGAAAATCTTAGAAAATATTTTTCTAGGACAGTTACCTTTGGTATGACCTTCACTTTTGCACTCAATACACCATAGTTTCTATGTTGGTTTCTTTCTTTGCCTTCAATTATTTCATCATGTGGAGCATGTCCCTCCAGAGCACTTGTACTATTCTTGATTCACTATCATTTCTATCATCTAAATTTCCATATTCC
Source organism: Cunninghamia lanceolata (assembly GCA_027924645.1). Classification (NCBI taxonomy): domain Eukaryota; kingdom Viridiplantae; phylum Streptophyta; class Pinopsida; order Cupressales; family Cupressaceae; genus Cunninghamia; species Cunninghamia lanceolata. The sequence goes on from BSBN01001435.1 coordinate 3,267,091, forward strand.
TTTGTTTTTCTTTTACCATGGGAGAAAATTTTATCATCACTTTCTATGTCCATCACTCAATTGTAGGCTCTTGCATAGGAAGAGGGTGGTACTACCTTTATCATTTTTCTTAGTGAAAGAGTTATACTTTTGATGAATCACCTTTTCTTGAGGCTATTGAGTGGTTCCTTTTATAACTTTGCAAGTAATTCTTTAATTCTATGATTATAAGCTCATATATTTCCATGCTTACCTTGTCTTGTATTGTAAATTTATACTACTATTTCATTATCATCTTGAAGTAACTTATATTTTTCTCTGAAGGCCCTCTGTAATCTTTCCCATGTGTTTTGGGAGGCTTGGTCAATTTGTGTTTACCATTCAATTACTACAACTCGCAAGGTGACTAGAAATACCATAGCCAGATTGTTTTATCACGTCACCCATTTGTTGTCCAGATTATTTCAAAAGCCTTATAGTTCTTGACAAGATCCTCTAATCCATTTCCTATAAACTTGGTAACATTTTAGTTTTCTACATTGGGGCTTACCATGGTTTTATTTTGATGCAAACCTAGCACCTGGAACTTACATACTAGAGAGCTTTGATTCAAACATTTTGATGCTTCTCTTGCATTCGCAACCACATGAGAATTCTTCACTCTTCCTATAGCATCAACATTCTACACACTTATTTCACCGTCAAATTTTATTTTATACAAACTTGGTTCAGCTTCTCCTCTTTCGATTAACAACACTTTGATGCCACAAAGGTTACCTTCATATGCTTCTATGAAGGAATGTGACTCTGTCTCCCAACTTCCCTCATCTAGAAAAGGATGTCTTGATTTTTTAACTTGATCTAAAAGATTAATTTATGCTTCATTTGGTAGTGGAAGGTGCTTTGCTATCTCCTCCCAGTTTTCCTTCATGTGATTATTTATAGTGGAAATATTTTGTCTCTCCTAACTACAACTCCTACTTCGGGATGGACTTCAACTTCAATGATCTCTCTTCATCTTCTTTTGCATTCTCTTTGTTCTACCAACCATAGAGATCATCTAATATCTTCATCTTGACCACATTATGGTCTCTTCCTACCTTTATTGGGGTCTAAAGGCATGAATATCTTATATTAGACCTAATTTCTTTTAAGGTAATAGTGCTAATGTTTACTTTCCTATATGATAAAATGAATACTTGAAATAATGAACATGATTAGTAATGCATACCATATAGAGGAGTAAAAGTGTATCTTTATTCACACATGAAATTATTACCAAAGTAGACAAAAGATGGTCATTTAAGGATCATAATGGATAAAACTAGATCATCCCTTCAAGTTCCTTGATGAGCTACAAAATCTATTTCAAGGACTCAATGCTTACTAAGAAGAACATGACCATCAACCAACCAACTTTTATAGTTACTCAAAAGTTGGAAAACAATTAATACATAGTTGGATTAACCATATTATCAAAAGATATTAATAGGCATTATACACTGACTACACAACAATTACTATGTACCCTTCACTTTCTACTCAAATAGAATGTGGAACCCCTATTTCTATGCAACTTACAATGTAAGAGCCAAAGGTAGTTGTTTTGTACATAGCAGAAGAAGCCCTAATTGTTGTGATAGTAGAGGAAGAGGCCCATGTTGTTTCACAAGAGATAGAGGTAATGACTAGATACAAGAGGAATAAGAAGTAATTGATTCCTTATATAAGTTGGATATTGCACAACCTAAAGAGGACGTATTCTTAATTATTTTTATTAAAAATGATAAGGAAGGCATAGAAAATCCTCACATGAGACCTCAACCACAACCTTTGTAAATACTCAAGAATTGAATTCTATAGAAGGAAAGAACCTAACACAAGTTAAAGAAATTGAGGCCCTCAAGGTGAAAGGAAGCTAGGTGTACAAAAATTGCTTCCTACACTAATCTAATGAGGGAAGTAGAGTGTAAATTATTTTTATCCTTTACAGTTACAGTGTTATTAACCCAACAACAAAGATATTGCAGCAATACACAACACAAGAATGTAAGACATAAGAAGAGAGAGACAAGATATAACGTGTGGAAAACCCTTACAGGTGAAAAACCCCACACTTCAAAAACTTGCACAATGTATTATCTAAACAACAAGGTTTACAACACACTTGCAATGCAAGTATTTATAGGAGTCTTTGACAGTCATATTTGGAGACAATCTGGCAGCATAACAGTACCTGTCAATCACATAATACATCTCATCTCAAATCACCTGCTTAAATAGAAGTTTACAAGGCAAAAATGGACCTTTCTTGAGATGGGCGTCCAACTTGGCCTCATGGCCGAAAACCCATGCCTAGGGACACTTGTCCAACACTACAGCATGGTCATGACACTTTTCATATCACCCCATCCCAATATGGTCGCCTATTCCCAAGTTGGGCAATGGCAGATGCTCTTACGACTCTTACGACTGTCATAGAATCCGTCATTACTACCATATCTTAGAGCGGTAAGAGAATTTGTCATACACTAACTAAAAATAGCATATTCTCTTACAACATGTCATAACCCTCCTTGCAGCACCCAAAGATGCCTTATTCCAAGACGCCTTGTGACACATGTCTTCACCTATCATAGTATCTTCTATTTCTGACTCTTACGCGTCATAGATTCTATCACAGGAATTTGTCATAACCATTTTGGTCAAGATTCACTTACACACTATTCAAAGTGTCAACACATGGAAAAATACCTCTACCATTAAGTTGGACACCTATCTCCTCATGTGAAGACAAAATTACATGTGGTCACCTTCCACATAGGATGACACATCACCATGCCAACTCCCACAAGATGACATAATTACACAATAGGGAATAAATAAATATATTACAATAAATAAATGCAAGGAATTACCAAGGTTGAGACACCGTAATTCCCAACATTCTCCCACTTATTGAACACATTGTAAGAGCCAATAGAAATAACAAGATTTAACTACTATAGGTCGAGAGGCCCATAGACTCTGAACACCATCTAAACTTCTCTGTGCCCAATGGTTTAGTCAATGCATCCACAACATTCTTCAAAGTGTCTACCTTCTCCAAATTCACCTTCCCATCCTCTACCATGTCTCGCATGAAATGAAACTATACATCAATATGCTTTGTTCTGGCATGGAAAGTTGGATTCTTTGCAGGCAAATTGCACTCTGACTGTCACAACAAACTGTAATCTGTCCTGCATCAACACCAATATCTGAACACAATCTCTTAAGCCAAATGGCTTCCTTGCAAGCATGAGTTTCTATCATATACTCAGCTTCTGTTGTGGACAAAGCGACCACAAGTTGTCACTTACTCATCCAACTAATTGCACCACCGAACATAGTAAACACATAAGCACTGGTGGATCTCCTGCTATCTATGTCACCCACCCAATCAGAATCCACGAATCCATGAATACAAACTGAATGCAGAGGTCCTGCAGGATTACCATGATAGCATATGGAATACTCAAAAGTACCCCTCAAATATCTGAACACTCTCTTTACTGCATCCCAATGTACTATCCAGGATTAGCCATAAATCAACTAAGGACTCCCACTACTTGGGCAATGTTCGGTCTTGTGTAGACCATAGCATACATCAAAATGCCAATAGCACTAGCATAAGGTACTCTACTCATGTCCTCCACCTCACTAGGAGATTTTAGACAATCATTAACAAACAACTTTGTCCCCAAAGAAACAAGAACACACAATGGTCTACAATCTGTCATGCTAAACCTATCCAACACGGTCTTCACATACTTACTCTAGCTTAACCCAAGTTTTCTGTTAGCTCTATCTCTTCTGATTTCCATTCCCAGAATGTACATGGCTGCCCCTAGATTTTTTATCTCAAACTGTTTTGACAACTGAGACTTCAAATCAGAAATCATATTCTTACCATTCCCAATTAACAGCATATCATCAACATACAATGCAATAATGAGAATGTGATCATTGTCTAATTTATAATACACACAATGATCTAATTTCAATCTCAAAAATCCAACCGACAACACAAAGGCATCAAACTTCATGTACCACATCCTAGGAGACTACTTCAAACCATATAAAGACTTTTTCAACTTGCAAACCAAATTTTCTTTACCTTTCTCTATGTAATGCTCTAGTTGTGACATGTAAATCTCTTCGTCCAAATCACTATGAAGGAATGTCGTCTTCACATCCATCTACTCCACCTCTAAGTCATAAGTTGTTGCAAGAGGTAACAAGAACTGAATAGATGTCAACTTTGCAATGGGAGAGAAAATTTCACCATAATCAATTCCCTCCACTTGTGAATACCCCTTCGCAACCAATCTAGCCTTGTACTTTTCAACACTGCCATCTGCACCGAATTTCTTCTTGAACACCCATTTTCATTCAACAGGTTTTCGTCCTTCAAGCAAAGGCACCAAGTCCCATGTTTTATTCTTCTCCAAAGAAGCCATCTCATATTCCATGGCCTCTATCACAGTTATAGGCTCATCAGTGTTAGTAAGCAAGGCAAAAGCACAACTAGAATCAAAAAATGAATAACCAAACCTATCAGGTTGCTTCCTTGTTCGTGTAGACCTCCTCAATGGATGAGGTTGAGGTTTTGCTTCTTCTTCTGAACTTTCATAGATGCTAGAGATCTCCTCATCATCAGGTCTCATAAGGTCTGTCAGTTCAGTCTTCTTAGGGGTAGAAGGAAATTGAACCACATCCTCTTTCTTTTATGTTTCTTCTAGCTATAGAACAATGGGAGAAGGTGTTAGCTCTCTGAAAATAACACTTCTGCTATACAACACTTTTTCAACCACATGATCCCAAAACTTGTATCCTTTCACACTGACACCATAGCCAATGAAAATACACTTAACAGCCTTGTTCTCCAATTTAGACCATTTTTCCCTATGCACGTGTTCATATGCCTCACAACCAAAAACATGAAGATGTCTAACTGAAGGCTTCTTACCAGACCATGCCTCCATAGGTGTCTTAACAACAAGAGCTAATGTAGGAGACCTATTTACTAGGTAGAAAGTAGTGGCTACAGCTTCAATCCAAAACTTTTGTTCGAGGCTTGCTCCACTAAGCATACTTCTAGCCCTCTCCATCAGCATCCTGTTCATCCTCTCTGCAACTCCATTTTTCTATGGGGTGTATGGAGTTGTCTTATGTCTTTCAATCCCTTGCTCTTTACAAAACTTATCAAACTTTGCCAAACAAAACCCACCACCATTGTTAGTTCTCAAACACTTAATCTTTTTACTAGTCTGATTCTCAACAAAATCTTTAAACTCTTTGAACTGACTAAAGACTTTAGTCTTGCTTCTGAGATAATAAATCCATGTCCTTCTACTGTAATCATCTATGAAAGATATCAAATATACAGATTTGGAAATCAAAGGAACTGTAACAAGACCAAACACATCATAATGAATAAGGTCCAACACACTAGAAGACTTGTGAGAACTAGAGTAAAACTAAACACGGTTTTCCTTTCCATATATACAATGTTTGCAAAAATTGAACTCGAGATTACATTAATTTAACCTCTCAACAAGTTTTTTTTTTTTAGGGTTCTAAGACCCTTCTCACCAATGTGGCAAAATCTCATATGCCATAACATTGTCTTTTCAACAGGAAGCTTAACTTCCAAAGCATGACCACCCTTGGGTACCCAAGATGTACTACCATCAGAATGAGTTACAACAGATTTCTTCACTACTGGTTCAAATGGTGGGATGAAGTGACTGCAGCTCTTTTCTTTGAGTCAAAAGAACTATTGCACTGTGAAGTGCATGCCTCCAACTGAAACAGAGTACCTTTCTGAGTACCCTTCGCAAGCACCATAGATCCTCTAGTCATCTTGCATCCATCCTTCAAAAAGACAACCTGCACACCTGCATCATTCAACATACTTATAGAAAGTAGGTTCTGTGCCAAGCCTGGGATGTGCATGACCCCAGTGATCCCCTTCACTCGTCCATCAGGGAATCGGATTGAGACTCTTCCATAACCAACAATCTTTAGATGAGAATCGTCACCCAAGTACACTCTTCCGCCATCGAACTCTTCATACCTCGTGAACCAGCTTCTATGTAAGTCATGTGGAATGATGCACCAGAATCAATCAACCACACATCATCAGATACATGGGTGGCTAGGGTTGTGATGAAGGCATCACCATCATCTTGTGACTTGTCAGAATCTGAATTTGGGACATTCTTCTTCTTTTTCTTTTCTTCTTTGCATTCCTTTCAGAAATGCCCAGTTTTTCCACAGTTCCAAAAGAGAGCTTTGGACTTTCCAGGAGATTTGGATCTCCCACAAGACTTGGATCTACCCTTCTCAACTTTCTTGCCCTTCTTTTTCCCTTTCTCCTTGGGTCTTCCACGAACTGCAAGAGCCTCTTTGGCTTCTTCAGAAGACTTTCTCTGCATCTCTTCAAATAACAACGAAGATACCACTTCATCCATTTTGAAAATAGATGTGGTGCTCCCAATAGTCATAACAAGATGGTCCCATGAGTCTGGCAAAGAACAAAGCAAGGTCATACAACGATCCTCCTCTTCCATGTTCACACCAATGGATGTCAATTGTGTAACTAACATATTGAAAGCATTCAGATGATCTACAATAGATCCTCCATCCTCCATCCTCAAAGAATACAGTTTATTTCTTAGAAAAAGTTTGTTCACCAGGGATTTGGCCTGATAAACATCTCCCAACTTCTTCCAAAGATCTTTCGTGGTCTTCTCCTCATGGACATTTAACAAGACAGAATCAACTAGACTGAGTCTTATGAGACCCTTAGCCTGTTGGAAACAAGGTAGATAACTGAGAGGGGGGGTGAATCAGTTCTCTCTATTATCGTTACTTTCTTTTTCTTTTTATAATTTGTGCAGCATCAAAACATATAAGCAAATATAATAATGAGAGCAAAAATAAAATCAACACACATAACACAAGGATTTTTATGTGGAAAACCCTATTAAGGGATAAACCACGAGGTGACTAACCCAAGATTGTATTCTCTATTAAAAGAATAAGAAGTACAAAATGGCACTTGCCAATTAGGGCTCACTGCCCGAGCACACTGCTCACAAGAGGCACACTGCCTACAAAAGACTCACTGTCTACAAAACTTACAGAAGCTAACCAAGTGTTTGAACTGATGAGAGGCACCTACCAATGCTAGAGTTCAATTCTAGTTAGGCACAATATACTGATCTGATGCACTTCATTCCTCCTCTGCTCTAGTGCTGCTGCTCTGTCACATACCGAACTTGTATTGCTGCTTCCTCACTTATCTCTCCCTTTCTTCGCACTTAATTTTATCACATCTATACACACACTTCTACATACTGAAATTCATCTAGCATATATATCTGCACCAAGGATTTCAACAACTTTCTAGTCGACAACCGGAATACTCAAGATATTTACAAGTTACTGATCTATCGACTGAATCCATGCTTGATTTGTGATGCATATCAAAAACATAGGCATTGAAGTCATCAATCATGTCGGCCAACAATGTATGATCCCTCAAATAGCTTTATCAACATCAATTACTCATCCGGATTGAAGTCTGATACTCTGTCGGTCAGTTCTTCCTCAATCTGCTCTGCCTGTATGGAACCCAACACTCAGATGCTTATATCTTTTCCATGTTTTATCACCGGAGGCTCAGTCTCTAGAATATAGTAGTCATGGTACTCCTCTTGACTTGTCCAAGTTTGCAACTTGCTGAGTTACATAATCTGAGAGATCCGGACCTAATTGTCGGACCTTGTTACATGCTATGTTCTTGTTCACCGGACCAAATAATATTTAATCTGACTTCTGGTATAGGCATACTATGTGTTACGGATGTGTGGGATAGACTTTGTTGCCATCATTGACAACATTCATGAAGCCACATGGTGTATCTTGCCAAAAATCTTCCCCTTTGGCATTGATGGCAACACTTAGTGAAAAATGACTAAGTGTCGCAGGAAACTCCCCCTTGGCTAATGCTCTATCTTATGCACTATTTTATCAGAGCTCCCCCTTAGCTAGATTCCACATTTTTTCACTTCTCCTCACTCCCCCTTTGACGTCAATGGCAAAGGGCAGAATTTATACACCAAAATTTACAAAAATTAACCTATACATAGCCGCATAAGTATGTATATACATGTTATACTTACATATACTTGAGTATATCTGCAAAAGTGGCCTTCAACTATACATACTTGGTGGCCCATCTCTGCTTCATCCTATCCAAAATGGAGATGTGACCACTCAACAAAAATACATATGCTTCTGCCCTTCTTAAGTCTGCTGAATCACTGGTCCGGGTTGTGGTATGAGCATCTATTAAGCATTGCCTCTAACTTAGGGATAATTATCCCTTTGAGTTCACTCATCATGTTTATTATATTCTTCTTTTCTTTGTCCAACCTCTTTATTTCATTTATAATGACAATAGCCTGGCATTCTTGATTCATTATGGATGTAGTGAGGGGATCAAAATTATGAGATAAACTTGACAGTTTATCTTCTTGTTCTTTCACCTTCTTTTCAATATCCTCTGTCACTTTAGACAAAGATAGACAAAATTTGTACACGTCCCCACCATCTTTAAGAGCATTTTTCAAGGCTCTTTATCCAACTATCTAGGGTCCTCCTATAATTAGTAATGAGTCCCTGTACTTCAGTGAACCTTTTTCCCAACAACTCTTTCCAGACTTTTTCTTCTACCGATTTCTCTAAAGAATCAAAATGAGTGCTAACAGAGTTTACCAGAGATTTCAAGTTACCTGATGGAGAGGTTGAAGGATCCTTTTGAAAGAATGGCATGATTTTCTCCAGCATCTCAGATGTAATCTCTAACAGCTCACATTCTTCCATGTGAGATTTTAGAAGTTTTTCTTTTGCTTTAGCTTGGGCAAAAGATGCTATTTTCATTGTCTAGACCAGAGAGAGGGAATCAAAATTTAGTAGTCCTTGGAATAGTTCTGGTTAATCTATCTCCATCATTTCTTTGTTCAAGAAGTTCTTTATTGCCTCTGCAGTGTCTCTTGCTAGAGACTGAGTCTTCTTTTCTTTTGGAATCTCAAAACTGTCATCAAAGGTTTTCTCTGTTTGTTCTTCTTCTTTTCCCTTTACCTCCTCTTCTTCACTCACTTTTTCTTCTTTTCTTCCTTCTCCTTCAATTTCAAAATCTAGAATGTCTGCAATGGGATCCAGAGGAGAAATGTTACCTGTATTTACTGCTTCATGAACTTCCTCTTCCAGAACAGAGGAATCCAAGTCCTTAGTCTTCTCTTCACCTATCTCTTTTGACCTTTCTATATTTTTATCAAAAGATTCTTCATTGGCAGGATTTAATCCTTCAACATCCATGGTGGAAGGTTCTTCATATGTTTCCTCTACAATTGGAAGATTGAATCTTTTGAAGGCATTCTAGATGATGTCTTTTGTCTCTCTTGCTACTTGGTCAGTTTCTCCGAGCATAAGTTTATTCATTCTTGCTTTGCTCTAGAATTCATCCTTGCAGTCCTTAAAGATCATGTTCATTTGCTTTGGAGTAATCGAGGGATAGAGCTGAATTGCTATCTGTTCTCAGATCTCTAAGTATTTTGCCTTTGTATTCTCTTTTCTAAGTTCAAGTACCTTCTCTAGACTTTTGGGAATTAATGAAATGATTTCAATGAATGCTTTATTATAAATATTCAGGTACCTGACTGTAGCTTCTTCCAAGATCCTTTTGTCAGTATCACTATATTCATCATAGAATTCTGTTACTGGTTGCAAATTCCCATCCATAGTGACTGCCTTGATGATATCATCAATGGAAAGAGTGGGCTTTTCAACAAATTCTTATGATTTTTCTTCTTTGTTTTTACTGGCAGAGGATTCCCCGGATGTTTTCTTCTTTTTCATTTTCTTAACTTCCTCATCAGACTCTATTTCTTCATCATCCTTGTGACTTGTGTAAGACCTTGTGGCTTTTGATTTCATTCTCTTTTCTCCTTTTCTAGATGTCTTGACTTCTGGTTTGGTGGCTCTTGAGCTCTTAGGAGTGGTAGGTGCAAACCTCTTAGAGGATCTAGTCCAAGAGGAGGCTTATACCAGAACACTTCCTTTCTCAGCTTCTTGTTTCTCTTTCTCAGCTCTTTCAACTTTCTCTCTATTTGTATCTACTGCCTCCTTAGATATGCCATATCTTTTGGCAATTTCCTCAAATTCCCTTCTAACTTTCCTCTTAATCTCTGGTTGTCTTAGCTGAACATGAATTTTTATACTTAATTCTTGAAAGGTTCCAAACCTTTCTGCCTCAGGGTCCTTAGACTGACTTAACAAGTGTTGAATATGCAGCTCCAAGATTTTCTCATCGACCTCGTATCCCATTAGCATTATCCAAACTGTTCTGGGCTCAACTGCCTCCATTATAAAACACATTGTATCCTTGTATTTTTATACTATGGATTGAGGTATCCTTTCTCTGGCTTGCATCATACTTTAGAAGTTCTTAAAGTAACCCCAGAGTGTTGTGCTTTGAGCTTTAGCATCACCAAGTCCATACATATAGTCCCTAATCTGTATTGCAACTAGTTTGTCATTTTGCCAAACCCAACCACTTCATCTGAGCAGCTCATTCATGTAGTAGAAGAATAGACACAGTGTTAAGCAACCATACTTGAACGAGTTCTTCTTATCCTTCTTGATCTTCTGTAAGTTTTCTAATAGTTGGTTTAAAAGAAGATCACATAGGTCATAGTCTACATTTTCCCTCAACATCTGATATGCTATATATATTGCAGTCCCAGACACAAAATTCTCCCTACTAGAATGATAGATCTTATACCCAATTATCATTGAGGCAAATTTGACATCTGAATCTATGATGTCATCTATAGTCATTTCTCTCTTGTTAAACTTAGATCTGGTAACTTTAATAACTATCTGGTTCTTGATAGATTTGAGTGCAGGTAACCCACCGGATGAGTGCAGTCAAGTTACTGCCCTAATGGCATCTTTTGTTATCTTGAAGGGCTTCATTAACCACATGAAATTGTCATGTATTTTGCTAAGGACATACCAGACCCAATCGTCTTCTGCAAAACAGGGAAAGTGCATGTAATGTCCAAAGTGCTTATCCTGGAGGGCCTTGTATTAAGGTTTGAGTTCAAAACTTTCATCTATTAACTGTTTATGATAGATGTCCATCAACTTAGATACTCCAAATTCCTCAATCTTGGCATGGATGTAGATCCTAACATCTTCTACGTGCAATACCCCATGCAAAATGCTAGAAAAAACACCTAAAGGATCAACTTCTAGGGATTTGTAGGGGTGTTTCTTGAATTTTAGGCGCGGCCTATCAGTGATCTTAACAACCATTGGAGTAGCCATTTTGTAAAAGATTCAGAGAGAGATTTTCAAAATGGCAGTACCTTTTTATGCTTTAGGGTTTCAAATAAGAGCCGGAACAAATCACTGGTTGAATTGGATTTTGCAGTTGATCTTTGAGAGAGTTGTAAAAACTTGATGTAGAGATCTTCTTTTCTTCTTCTCGAATGCAAATGTGCAAAGGATGAGTGAAAGAACCCTTTTATTCTTTCACAAACCCTAATTTCCTTTTGCAATAAATACACAACTTAAGTTATCCAATTGCCCTGTTCTAAGAGAGATCTTTTCAAATCACTGTGTTGCACTTAGAATCATTTTCAGTGAGGATTGACAATGTATCTTCTTTTCTCCAATCATGCCATAGATCCGCATATCAAAGTATATCAATTTTGAATCATACCGAATCTGTCTGTGAAAATCCTTCTTTACCGGTTGGCTATCAAACCGAATCGATCTTGGATGATTAAACTTATGCAAAAACCCATGCGGATCTTTCATATTTTTACCGAGCATTATTTAGATATTTTTCTGAGAACCCTTTAATCCACAACATTCCATGTGCCAAATTTAGGCACCAATTGACTGGCTAGGGAAATTTATTTTTCTTTGTGACTCCCCCTGAGCCAGAGCTCATCTATTTAGTTTCTGGAAGGAATATCTGCACCTAATTTAGGTGCAAATCCATCCCCAACATTTTATGTACTCTTCTACACCCAAATCTTGCTCATCTCCCTTTGAACTTCATCCGCATTCACTTTTCTTTTTCCCTTATCTTGTTTCTGATTATGATGCACCGAAACCTTTTTATCCCGATTTTTAATTCTGTAAAATTTGGCAATATGACCGGAGCTATTGTAATTGTAACAAACAACATTTCTTTGCATATTTGACTGATATCCTCTTGATCTACATTGATTAGCCATATGTCCCATTCTATTGCATGCAAAGCATCTACCATTGAATGAATATTTTATTTGCATATTTCTGCATTCATGAGATTTGTGACCATACCTTTTGCAATTGAAACATTGTCCAAAGAAGGATGGATTAGTCTGATTCATTCTTCCTCTACACTGAGTTGCTTTATGACCGAAGTTGTCGCAATTGAAGCAGTATCCATTGAAAGATGGATATCTTTGAGCATTTGGTTGCCTTACCGGAGGTCATCTAGGCCCGTTTCTCTGATTTCCTGATCCAAAGTTCTTTTGACCAGATTCGGAGCTTTCACCTTTCTCATATCCCAAACCACACTTATCATCTACCCTCTTTTGGCTTTCAAGAAGAACTTCAAGTTGGACTGAGCTTATCTTGAATTTCTCTTTGTATTCATTTGTGGTTTGAAGATCTTGTTTAAGAGTGTCTATTTGATTCTCAAGTTGTTCTTCATTATCTCTAGCTTCTTCAAGATCAGATTCAAGATGCCTAATTATTCTGTCCATTTTGTGGTAGTCCTCTGTCTTCTCCTTGAGGGATTGTTTTAGATTATCTTCAATTTTCCTTTTCTCTTCAATTTCTTGGGTGAATCTCATAACCCCTGATTCCATCTCATGCCTTACCATAATGACCTCTTTTGATAGCTTTTCACATAGCTTGTTTTTCTCATTCAGATCTTCATTAGTATCATTGGCTTCACTTTGACTTGCTAATTTTTGAAGTAGTTCCTTTGTCTTTTTCACATAGATACTCAGTTTTTCTTTTAGCTCATTTATGAAATCATCAACTTGTTTGAGTATTTCTCTCAGGTTATTGACTTCAGAGTGAGATTGTTCAAGATCATCTAGGGTAGATTGAAGTTGTTCCTTCATACCATACATATCCATTGAGATTCCCATATCTTCCTCAATTTGTTAGGCTCTGTTTAGAGGAACTTGGCTCTGATACCAATTGTTGGAAACAAGGTAGATAACTGAGAGGGGGGTGAATTAGTTATCTCTATTATCTTTACTTTCTTTTTCTTTTTATAATTTGTACAGCATCAAAACATATAAGCAAATATAATCATGAGAGCAGAAATAAAATCAACACACATAACACAAGGATTTTTACGTGGAAAACCATGTTAAGGGAAAAACCACGGGGTGACTAACCCAAGATTGTATTCTCTATTAAAAGAATAAGAAGTACAAAATGGCACTTTCCAATTAGGGCTCATTGCCTGAGCACACTGCTCACAAGAGGCACACTTCCTACAAGAGACTCACTATCTACAGAACTTACAGTAGGTAACCAGGTGTTTGAACTGATGAGAGGCATCTACCAATGCTAGAGTTTAGTTCTGGTTAGGCACAATATACTGATCTGATGCACTTCATTCTTCCTCTGCTCTAGTGTTGTTGCTTTGTCACATACCGGACTTGTATTGTTGCTTCCTCACTTATCTCTGCCTCTCTTCGCACTTAATTTTATCACGTCTATACACAAACTTCTACATACTAAAATTCATCTGGCATATATATCCACACCAAGGATTTCAACAACTTTCTAGTCGACAACCAGAATACTCAAGATATTTACAAATTACTAATTTGTCGGTTGAATCCATGCTTGATTTGTGATGCGTATCAAAAACATAGGCATTGAAGTCATCAATCATGTTGGCCAACAATGTATGATCCCTCAAATAGCTTGATCAACATCAATTACTTGTCCAGATTGAAGTCTGATACTCTATCAGTCAGTTCTTCCTCAGTCTGCTCTACCTGTCTGGAACCCGACACTCAGATGCTCATATCTTTTCCATGTTTCATCACTGGAGGCTCAATCTCTAGAATATAGTAGTCATGGTACTCCTCTTGACTTGTCTAAGTCAACAACTTGCTGAGTTACACAATCTGAGAGATCCAGACCTGATTGTAAGACCTTGTTACATGCTCTGTTCTTGTTCATCAGACCAAACAATCTTCAATCTGACTTCCGGTATAGGCATAATATGTGCTGCGGATGTGTGGGATAGCCTTCCAATCTTTGAGATCCCAATCAGCTTATTCCATTGTAGTTGGTTTTGCACAGGAAAATAGTTTCCCATAGGTCTCGATCAACAAGCATGTCTTCCATCTTAAGTTCCCATAACTCAAAATTTGTGCCATTGAATTTCTCCACTTCTAATCTTCTGGATGTGCCCGTCATCTCTTTCCTACAACAAGATTATAGAATACTCTACACAGACTCCCACTCAATCTAAGATCAGCTTAAAAAACCCTACCCAACAACTAGGACCAAAGGTGGTCAACCTCTAATACCAACTAAAAGGAAGCTAGGTGTGCAGAAATCACTTCCTACACTAATCTAATGAGGGAAGTAGAGTCCAAATTCTTTTTATCCTTTACAGTTATAGTGTTATTAACCCAACAACAGAGATATTACAACAATACACAACACAAGAATGTAAGACAGAAGAAGAGAGAGACAAGATATAACGTGGGGAAAACCCTTACGAGTGAAAAACCCCACACTCCAAAACCTACACAATGTATTATCTAAACAACAAAGTTTAAAACACACTTGCAATGCAAGTCTTTATAGGAGTCTTCGACACTCGTATCTGGAGACAATTCGGCAGCATAACAGTACTTGTCAATCACATAATACATCTCCTCTCAAAGCACCTACTTAAATAGAAGTTTACAAGGCAAAAATGGACCTTTATTGAGATGGGCGTCCAACTTGGCCTCATGGCCTAAAACCCATGCCTAGGGACACTTGTCCAACACTACAGCATGGTCATGACACTTGTCATATCACCCCATCCTAATATGGTCCTCTATTCCCAAGTTGGGCAATGACAGATGCTCTTATGACTCTTACGACTGTCATAGAATCTGTCATAACTGTCATATCTTACAGCTGTAAGAGAATCTATCATACACTGACTAAAAATAGCATATTCTCTTACATGTCATAACCCTCCTTGGGGCACCCAAATATGCCTTCTTCCAAGATGCCTTGTGACACATGTCTTCACCTATCATAATATCTTCTATTTCTGACTCTTAACACATCATAGATTCTGTCATAGGAATTGGTCATAACCGTTTTGGTCAAGATTCACTTACACACTATTCAAAGTGCCGACACATGGTGAAATACCTTTACCACTAAGTGGGATGCCTATCTCCTCATGTGAGGACAAAATTACAAGTGGTCACCTTCCACGTAGGATGACACATCACCGTGCCAACTCCCACAAGATGCCAAAATAGAATTTGCATCCTAATTACACAATAGGCAATAAATAAATATATTACAATAAATAAATGCAAGGAATTACCAAGGTTGAGACACCTTAATTCCCAACACAAGGATCAATTGGCATAGATGGAATCTAGGGTACAAACCATTGAGGTAGCATTGTAGGTTCCTCAAAAGAACTGCCTTCAAATAATTAAATCCATGAAGGATCAATGGTGTGTAGTATATTCATCCAGAGTCATAAGATGATTATGAGGAAAGGGGGACCTTGGTGGTGCTTTTGGGTCTAAATCTAGTCCTCTAGATTTTGGGTCTCTTGTGGACCTAGATTATAAAGATTCTGAGTATACTAGACTCCTAAGAGGAAAAAAAATATTATGGTAGAGACCCCCAAGCAAGAAACTAATACTAAAAAGAAGGCTACCAAGAAGAAACACAAAAGGTATGAGGATTTGAAGATAGGGGAATATATGTACAAGAAAGAGGGAGTAGAGACAGGTTTGGAGGGTTGCCAAATTGAGAATCAAATAGAAAATAGGAAGGGGAAAACCATTATACATAAACCTTTGGTTGGGCTTAAATTTTTCCCTCGGATCTCGGACCCTACCTTGAATATCTCTAGCGACTTCTCTATTCTTGTTTCTAATGCTTCCTCTAGAGAGGAGTTATTTAAGGTCCTAAATATAGTTAAGGAATTTATTTCTTCCCAGCAAACTATGACCAAGTGGTTTTTTATTGAAATTAACTAGCTCAATATGAAATTGGTTGCAATGTAGAAGAAAATAGGAGGTCAAATTCAAGTGCAAGGATAAGATGACATGAGCATTATTCAGGGTTGGGAATCTATTCCCATGATGGATAAAATTAAAAAATAATTTTCTGATTTGAAAGGTGAGATTATGGTCCACTTGAGTGGATGGGAAAATGGAAATATGGTCATAATGAGAGACTTATCAATTTACAGAAGGAACTCATGGCCATCAAAGAAAGTCTCAATTGAGTTGTCCAAGTGAGTAAGTGTACCATTAAGAATAATGTCATAGGGATGAAAATTCTCACCGACAAGTTGAAGGATTTACAAGAAAGTAACGTCATACACGTCACCAATGACAATTCAACTCTAGGGGAGAAGAGTGGAAAGGTAGGTCTCAATGCCATAACTAAAGCCAATAAAAAGAAAACCTTCAAAGAGGAAAAGAAGGATTTGATGGATTATGTAAAGTTGCATGGGAATTTCTACTAGAAAGAATTGGAGGTGGCAAAAATTCTCAAAAAAATGTGGTTGGGGTCTTGAGTTGTGGTTCTTCTTTTTATAACTTAGTTTTAGTTGCCTCTGTGTTTGGTTACTTTGTAGGGGTTCACCGATGCGAACATTTTGTTGTGTTTTGGCTATGTTTTTGCTATTCCTCATCTTTTTGTAAAGGGTTTCATGGCTGCTTCAAAACATGTTTTACCATCTTAATAAAAAATGGTGTGAAGTATATTCAGTATAGAGAAATAAACTAACATCTTTAAAGGAAGAGAAAGAGGATTTGCAAAAATAACTAGTAGAAGAAAAGGGCAAAGAAATTGATGCAATGAAGAAGTAAGTATAGGAGGTATGTTCATTAGCTAGATAAATATTGGAGTGTAGGCCACCTATAAAGGTCCACACATGGTACTTAAAATAATAATGGTACAATCACCAGCTAACCAAGGTAGTTTTAGACTTTCCTTTTGATTTTAGTAGGAAAAAAGCCTTTTGCAACATGTTTTTTTCTAGGTTTTTGGAGGAGAGAGACTAGATATGTGAATTGTATGGACATGATTACATTCTTTCTATGGAAACAAAATGGAATCCCAATTCTTTTGGTGAATTATAATGGAAGGAATTTTCTTATTACCTCAAAAATAAAGTAAGTAGGTCATGACAAATAGTATCCTAGAATATTGAATAAGTCACTACAAAACTAACAATAAGGAAAAATTTCATAAGCCATAATGATTTTTTTTAGGAATTGCACTATTTAGTGAAGAATGCACAAGTTATATGTAAGGCCCACCATTGACAAGTTTTGGCCATTAGGGACGCGAACATGGAACTAGTAGAGGAGTTAGGGAAAGAAACCTTCTTGGGATGCCAAACAAAATGGAATGAACTACCATCAATATTGAAAAAGAAAAAATAGTTTTTATCCAAAAATTTCTAGGTTGTAATGGCAAGGTTGGAACTATATAAGGATGCCATAAAAGATCAACACTTATGAATAAGGTTTAGATTGAACATAAGTTTCTCCTTTGGTATTGCATTTGAGAATGGACCACCAAGGTTCTAGTGGATGTTGATGTATAAGTTTAGAGGTGGCTAGAAATTGAGGTTGGGTAGGGTTATTATGTAGAGACAAAGCACACTCATTATGAGACCTATGATTTTAGGATAGTCTACTTCTTAAACATGATAGGTGTTACATGCTTGCATGAGGATGACAATCTTTTTCTAACTCTTAACATTTTTTTATAATAATTAATAAAAATTCAACTCATGTTTTTCGTACATTACATCCATTAAACACCCTTGAAAGAATTTGTGTTTCTCTACTAAGTATTATAGATAAACTGATTCAATTTAAATAGAAATACATGGAATGAACTAAACTTGGCATGAGTAGGTGTTTGGATAGTTGGATTTTTGAAGCATCTAAATATAGGAAAGAGTTGTAGTTATTTTGTATGAGTTTTTCTACTTTTGTGTTAAAGGTGTATTTATTGTGCAATAAGTCTTCAGTTGTTGTGCAATAACTTCGTAGTTGTTGCATAACCTCTTTTCTAGTTTTTGTGCTAGACAAAAGAAGATGGTAAGTTGTTAACTAGTTTTCTATTGGAAGAATGTGTTAATCAAATACACACAAAATTTAGCATAACAAATACTCCGACTTGGGTGCAATAAGTTCCGATAGATGTATTGTTCGTTTCACAACAAACAATGCATTGTTGGAGAAGTAGTTAGATAGTTGAACCACTTGAAGATAAAAGATAGAAATGTATAAGCTTTTTTTGTAGAGGTTGTTGTAGGAATAACTAGGTGGCAATCTATTTTAGAGTTTGTTGCAACAAGATTGCTGCTCTTAGTATCTTTAAGCATAGAAATCTTGGGATAGTATTATACGCTCAATCATTTTCCAGTTTTAAGAATAGTTTATTGTGTAAAATATTAGCATTCCAATGTTTCAAAGGCATATATTTATATAAATTTAGAAAACATTTTAAAGGGATGTGTGAGATCTACACATTAATCTGATTGAGAAAAGGCTTGCTTGAGATGATTGGTGGTAGCTATTAACTTTTCTATCTTGCATTGTGTGTGTTCTGTTTAATTCTATTCTTGATTTATTGTCCTATTCTAATATTATTCTCAAAATTAAAAAAATCAAAAAGTATGTTGTGAGTTGAAGAATTTCTTTCAGTGTGTTGGAAGATTAAGAAAGTCTCTTTAATTACAGTCACTTTACTTTCAGTCAATCGCTAATTGTTCTTTAGTTTTTCCCAAAAAGTTCTTAATAAGATCTGTATTTTCATTTAGATACTCAATTTTAAAGATTTATAAGCTTACATATACTTTACATGTCATATGATCAAAACCTACATTTTTGGGATTAAAATGATATTGAGTTTGCCCAACAAGTACAACCTCAAAAAACCTACCAGAGCTATACTTTTAAATCCTTCTAAAAATCTTCTGTTGTCATTCATTACAGCCAGACATTAAAATAGACATGAAATAGATTTATGCTGACTCAAAAGATGACTCTATGAAAAATTTCATATAGGTACAACATCAGCAAATTCATAGTAGGTTTTTACAATTTTAAAAGACACCGAACTTTGAGCTGTACAATGTGTCAAAAAGGTTGTCAAACCTTTTAACATTAAACTTAAACCTATTATTGGAAAGCATTCATAATTAATGTGTGCATAATAACTGTGAGTAGGCATCCGAGAGGATAGGAATCATTACTACATGTGCCAAGAACCAGGGAATCAAGAAAAACATTTTTTTCAATCTCTTCTTTTATATAAGAAAAAAGAACAATACACTTGTATACATTATTCCAAGTAAGTATTTACACTTACCGAAATCTGGGTTGATCAATAATGATCCAGGGAGCCATCCTGACTATTACATTTTTTGTTTCGGAATCGAATCGACAAAGTTGGCTTAGAGTCTGTAAGATTGGTCAATGTGTTAAAAATTTGGAACTTTTACTTAATACCAAATGATCACGTAAAATATTTTAGAAAATTACATCAAGGATATATTACTAACAAACAAAATTTAGCATTCACTGTCTGAGTTCTTAAGATTTGATGATTCTCAAATTAAGATGTCCCAAAACTGGGTTTTATAGGTGCCACTTGTCACAATCTAAGTTGCTGTAATCTACAAAATTTAAAAATTGATAGAATGCATAGAAATTAAATGAAATCTGATATAATTTGACATTTCTTTTCAATGAATATGAACACCATACATCTGAGAGTTAGCTGAAAGGGAATTGTTTTTCAAAATGACATATGATCTTATTGGTCAATAATCACTCGGAAAAGAAAAGAAAAAAAAAACTAATATCCTATTACACACATCCATATAAATAATTTCACATCTTATTTTTCTAGATTTTCTTTTTTCGTAGTGGGGATAATTGATTGCTAATGGGCATATGAAACTGATTACCTCAAGTCCATGAAGAGCCCCATAGACAGTTTTACCCTGCAAAGAGTGCCCGCTTAAGTTGACAATCCTTCAAAGCCAGAAGCATATAAACAGAAATGTAAACAAATTTAAATAAAATGATGAGACATCTTGAAATACACTAAACCTTTTAAAGTGAATACACAAAATTATTGCCTTGAGTTTTCTCCACTCGTGATAAAGTATATCAGCAGAAGTATTTACACAAAGTTTTTTCTTTATGAACATAGTGAGAAACATTAAAATGAAAATGACACATTATTCATTGTAGAGGAGTTAGAGAAACATTTCATGAGCACTTTTGTAGTATCTTCACCACACATGGAAGGTCTGTAGAAAGCCAATTTCAAAAAGAAGTGGGCCCTGCAGTCCCTGCCTTTTTTCTAGTTAGAAAATTAGATAAACATTTCATGGCCACTTCTGTATCCTCACCACACATGGAATGTCTATTGAAAGTCGACGTTAACAAAAAGTGTCTCCCTGTAGTCCTTGCATTTTTCTGGTTAGAATGTTAGGTCACTTGCTTTTTTGGGGACAATTGATTGAAATAAGCACCTTGAGCCATGGGGAGTGTTAAGCACTCTACTTAAATATCATCCACTTCAATGGTCAAACAATCAATAGCAATTTTACACCTCATTCACAACAAAAAGTGGTAAATATTTGTCCTATTTTTATTGATCTTTAACTGTTGAAGTGGATGATATTTAAGAATAGCTACTAGTAAATGTAGGTCACTTAGAGAAGATGCTCCTCCTAATGAATTAATATATATTTGTGGGAGACTATTCACATGGACTTGTTCAGAACATGAGGAGAAGCTTATACATGTTACTGCTTTTAAATGACATATAGCATAAATTGAGCAAAACAAAACCACACTGTAGTGAAGAATCTCCATATGAAGGAGGTAGTTTGGAGACTCCATCTCGCATTCAACTTCTGAATCATTAGTAGATGTGGGGAGAGCATGTTGTAGCCTTTCCTAGTAGTATGTCCATATAAAGGGGTATCAATATACCCCTTCAACTCTTTCCACTATGGTTTAGTTGAGCTAGTAGATATTTTATGATGACATTTGTTAGAGCTCTATAATTTTCTAGAGTTGGAAAGCTTTACTTTTTAGAATTTCCTCATAATGATAGCCTTGTTAGCATCTTGTGTGACCCAGTAATGAACATTTTAATGTCTTTGGTTGGCCCTTTACTGATTAAGTCCTCTGATCCTAAAATTGTCCTCAATATCCTTCAAAATTAGCTTACCATGAATCTGCCCAAAAAAGAAATTTTATGGAGATTGTTAGGGTGCAAGCCTGTGGAATGCCTTATCTGTGGCCCCTTGTAATCGTCGTCTGAGACACTTTCTCTATGTTTTTGGCCCTTGTTGCTTATGCCTTGGTTCCCAGCTCAACTAGCCCTGTCAGTTTTCCCAATTCTGTCCTCACTATGGTGATCAGTTCACACATAGCTTCCTTCACCATGTAGAAAGTGGTAACTGGCTGTTGGTTTTCTCCCTGCAAACCCACAACATAAAATTTCCCTCTATGAGTCAGACTTCTGGTGGACCTCATAGTACCAGGTCACTTGTAACCTCAAACTAAGATGTGACACCTGCCATCCCACTTTGCCAAATGATGAATCACTCTTTGTTAGCAGTGCTAGCTAGGTCAGTATGCCACATATCTATTTCTTATTATTGTGCTTATGTTGCTTCATTGTGGTCTTATGTGAGGGACCCACTTCACTTCTTAATGCAGTGATGCTTGCTGAAATCACATGGTGACATGTGGCTACTCTGATGAAAGGCAAGTAGTTCTGATGACCCACAAGATGGTGACAATTGTTGGAAAGGATAGCGTGGGCCCGGGTTGATGTTGCTATTGAGTGGGGCACATTACATGGTGTCTGATGTGTCTTCAAGGACCAATGAGGAGCCTGTGCTAATTTCTAAGCCTGCACAGTCACAACAAAGGCACTAAAAGTCAAATGTGCACAACTGCACAACATCGTTGATCTAGCAAGATATTAAAAGATCAACGGTTAGGATTGGATGAATTTTGAACAGGTTAACCCGCTCTCTAGAGTTTGATGGATTTTACATATTTGTCTGCATTAATTGCTTTAGTAACGAGGGTGGAAAAATGTGTAGGGCTGCATTAATTAACAAAATTACCATTCTTGAAAGCCCTAAGCATAAGTTCGAGATCTATCATACTAGAGCTGAAGAGTGGAAGTGTTCACAATTGCTCAGCGTGTGGATTGTTTGCTTCCCACCATACTTCATTTACAGAGCCCTGCACCTTTCATCGACACCACTGGATGAATTGGTAAGTTATGTTCTCTTGCTAATTCCTATCTTTCTCAAAAAAGAAAGATTGTACTCTACTTGCAAGTTTATTTGCAATTCCAACCATTGTGTACTACTATTTTCAAAATTGTGAAATTCTCTGAAACCAAATACCTTCGTTGACCTTGAATTGCCAATCATGTTGAGTAAGAGAAAACCTACCCAAGATTTGACGGAGATTTTCGTCTGGGCTCTACAATCATCTAAAAAGGCCATTAGCCATAGTGTTCTCACTAGCCTATTTGAAGATGATAGGGAAAATGTTAGACCCCATTACTTTAACCTTCAGGGGAAAATTATTGAAGTCTTTCTATGGTAATGAATGTGACCCTATTCCTATCTACATTGGCTAGAAATTTGATCTAGGCAAGGTCATTGTATCAAATTGCTTTGTCAACTCTGATCTAGTGGAATGGACTGCAAAAGCATACAACCAAGTTGATTTCAATATATATTGCATTAATGGTAACAAACTATTCACAATTGATAGTGGTCTCTTGTGTAAGGTTTTCCTTTTGAGCCTTGTTTCCCATACCCCATTGGATTTAAGGGCCATGGCTGTGGAATACAACAATAGATGCAGTTATATAGCCAAATGGCTACCAAATTTTAGATTTAAGTACTAGGGGCAACTTAAACCTATCTCTGATTCAGAACTTGAGCCCTTGAGATGATGTCTTTTTTCCCTATTTTAGGGAAACCTATATATATGAATCCATGTGTCAGGTAATAGGGGTGAATGTTACCCCTACCATCTCAAAACATGCCCTAGTCTTCGCCTTTCATATATAAAGCATGTTTGGGAACACCCTCTATGATTATGTTGGTTACTTGGCCAAGCATCTCAAGACAACACTAGAGAATGTCAAGAAACAAAGGGTAGTGAATTCATTCAAATGGTACTCCCCACTATGCCACATTTACTTGTACATCTTTCTTGGTAACTAGGATCCTAAGTTCAATGTCCAACCCTATTCAAATGATTCAAGGACAAGGGATTGTAAACCTATGCAATTGTGGACCTCACATCTTGATAAGCATAATCCATGGTCCCACCTCTATATCTTTGAGGATTACTTTGTAACTCCCATATACATAGGCTTGGTTTTGATAGACCTGAACTCCCCCTTGACTTCTTTGAATTCCAAAGACCTCTAGATGGAAAAGTGGATTTCAAAAGCTTGCACAATTTGCAAAACTAGATTCTACATGAAGGGAATACTGTAATCAAAGTATTTAGATCTCCGTACATGCCCCACAAGTTGCCATGTAGGGTACCTACTAGGATGGCCTACTTAGAGGCTTTATGGAAAATGAGTTGAGCTAACTTCAAGCAACACATGAGAAAAAACATATTGCCTTCATGTCCTAAGGTTTTAGATTTCACTTGCATGGGCCCTAAAGCTTATAAAACATTATCTAACATAACTTCTTACTTTAGAATATAATTTTACACGTGGAGAAATTATGACCTTGAGGGATTCATTAATGATAAGAGGTGAGAAGTTAAGATGTTAGGGTTGTTGGTTTGAAAAACCACGAGTCCAAAATTCTAGAGCATGATACCTCATGAAATATGACCTTGAGGGCTTCATTAATGACAAGAGGTGAGAAGTTAATATGTTAGGGTTGTTGGTTCCAAAAACTGAGTCCAAAATTCTAGAGCATGCTAACTCATGAAATTATCTTGAGGATTTCATTAATGACAAGAGGTGAGAAGTTAAGATGTTAGGGTTGTTGGTTCCAAAAACCATGAGTCCAAAATTCTAGAGCATGTTAACTCATTCAAGGCTAGGGGGTGTCATCAAGAAGGGGAAACATGAGATCATGAATAGATTGAGGGTTTTTAAAGCCAATTGACAAGAGTGGGTATGCTCTTCTACACTTTGAGCTTAGTTAGACCCAGGAGGGTGTTCCTAGAGGTGTCAAATGAAGCACAAATAAACAATTGCAGCCATACCTAATGTACACTTGACCCCAATATTTGTCACTAGGCCAAGCTAACTAACTACATAAGATCTCTTATAAAGTTCATTACTGCACAATTCAAGCATGCAAGAACATGATTCACATATGATTTGAATAGTTCTACGTTGCATAAGATGAATCCTATTGGGACAAAATTTCAAACCCAAAAAATTCATTCAGAAAGTCCATTTCCCGCCATACACTTGAGATAATCTTCTATTTGCATTTTTAAATTAACACTCCTGAATAAATCACCCATCATATTCGCCTTAGAACCACAAAAAATCCATATTACCTACACCGTATGTCAAAGTCTTAATCCTTACAGACTTATTGAGAAAAGAATCCTCAGCGTATCGGTATGACTTCTTCAAAGTTCACTTCGACACCCCAAAAGATGTTAAGAAGCTCTCGGGAAATTGGTGTGACACCTAAATGTGTCACACCGATAAAACGATAAAATTAAAAACCCACTTGGCACATATTTCGAACTAACATTTTAAGTTCGAGGAGACAGAGATATTAGAGTATCAGGATGGGTCTTTTAGGAGTCTCTTTGACATTCCGACCCCTAAGAGGCATATTGAGGAGACTACAAAATATCGGCCTAACATATCATTTCAGCATGTCCGAGTGACTTAGAGTACTATCCTTCCGAAAGGCCACTAAAGATTTTGTAATGTCGGAGGGAGTGCGTATCAGTCTTTCCAAAAAAGTGAACATGTCGATGATCAAGGAGGCATCGAGGGGAGGCACATATGTCGAAAAGAAGGAGTTTCAGCGTGACCACCATTTGAGTCACAGTGAAATCCTGATGAAATAAAGAAATAATAAAACCCCTTAAGTGAAATGATTATTTTGACAAGGTGACAGAAGGTACTCTATTGTGATAAATAAATGTTTCCCTGATGATTTGAAAGCCACCATTAATACTCATAATAGAGTAAATTGAGGAAAGCTTGAAACATCTGGTTTAGTACACAAGCACTGGAGCTAGGGTGAGCATTTACAACAAATACGATCCAAATACCCAAGTAAGTGTTCTAACCCTAAAATCTAAGCTTTCTGGTTTGAAATTGCATTTGAAAGATCTCTCACATTATAATATGGAATAAACACATGAAAACCTAAGGTAAAAATGCATAAGTTAAATGAGAGACACTTGAATAAAGATTTAATAGACCAGTGTCCAAAGTCAGGGCAAAAATCTCGAAGGAATGCCCAGTTAAACCCAAATGCAGAAAAAATAGAAGATGAATATAGACAAGTAGGAGATATATGGACTCCCATAAGAGGGTATGACCTCTTCATCTACCATTATAAGAAAATGCATAGGCGTTCCCCTATTTCGAACCCATGGAATTTGAATTTAGGAAAGTTGGTAGTGCCAAACATATTTGTGAATGTTGAGTTCCTGAAAAATGCTAGTTGGAAAATATAACCCACAGAATTGTATGATTGAGTTGAAGGATGGAACAGGGTTTATCCCTGTCACCCGGGATTACATATCGATGGTTTTCCAATTGGATACTGGCTTTGATGTAAAGCTCAGGATTAGGGATTTGATCAGTGAATATTATCATTTGAGCAACAACTACAAGAGATGGGTGTTGCCCATGTATAGACCCCGTGACGAGAACAACAAGCTAAGGGTTTTTTCAGTCACAGAAGATCCCCATATTCTATTGAATTGTTTGAAGAGTATTTCCAGTATACCTATTATTCTATGTGTCAATTGTTAGGGGTTGAGGCTTCTATGTTTATGGAAGTTGCTCCTATGGTTCTAGAAGCTGACATCCAAAGCCAACAAGCTATACATTTTGATTATGCTGAGTTCTTGGCCAACACCCTTCACAATGAAATGGTCTCCATAAAGGGAGGAGGGAGTAGGTTCAGACATTACTCTCTACTAATGCATCTTGTCTTGTATGAAGGACAAAACTTGGGGTTATGGGATAAATGCTTAGGAGTCAGAGACTTGGATAGAAATGGAGATGTGAAACCCATCCAGAGATGCACTACTATATAGGATATTAGGTGTGACAAGTCCCATTACATCTATTTTGAAGAATACTTTGTAAAACTTGTGTATAAGCACCTAGGGCATCCTTGCAATTACAACCTATCACTAGAAGTTCAGAGATTTTTGAGGCTAAAGGATAAGCATAGCCAAGAAAATTCACTCATAATTGGGGTGACTGGTATTCCTACACTGATTGTACAAAGATAAGGGTGTTCAGATTTGAAGGATCTCCTTTGCTATTACCAAAGACTTGTCCTAACAGAGTTGCTTATCTAGAGATTGTAAGACAACTTGCTCACTCTGATTTTATGCATCTAACAAGACACAATAAGCAGTCGTTTATACCAGGCACTTTATGTTTTGGGGATTTCACAATCATGTCAGACAAAGGATACCAATTGATTGACAAAAAATTGGAGCATTTTAGGCTACCATCAAGGAGTGCCAAAGAGAGATTTGATCTAGAGAATTTCATAAATAATGTTAGGATAAAACAAAAGATTAAGAGATCTAATCATGTTTGGTTTATCGATGATGACCTGGCCATTAGAAATTGTGATGAGCAAGTTGCAATTGAGAGGCAAGACTTATATTACAAGATAGCATTGGCTGAAGCTTGGAGGGTAGCAAAAAACCCCACTTACAATGGTGCCTTAATGGATACTAATGACCCCATTGAAAGATTGAATACATTGATTACAAATGATGTAGACTTGATTGAAAATGTTCCTTCTTATGTATTTGAAAGAAAAGGAAGAGCTGTCAGAGGAATTCAAGCAGAAGATGAGGTCCCTATTTCCCAGTTACCTCCTCAACAAACTCCTGAAGTCTCTTTTGAAGAAGAAAATGAAGAAGAGAAGAATAAAGACTTGCAAGCATCCTCTTCCCTTATTGAAAAATATGAGCCTCCAGTAGATAGAGAGGAAGTCAAAATAGAGACTTCTGATGAACTAACAGATGATGTGAGATACCTAGCTAGTAAAAGTTTTATTTCAGATGCTGACTTTATCAAAACTATAGAATTAAAAGCCTTCTTATATGAATATAAAGGAAAACAAGCCAGAGAAAAGATGAAGGATATCACTCCTGAGGTTCAAGAGGAAGTTCTGCAAGAGCTTCAATCAGAAATAGATAGTGCCATGGAAGAAATGACACCAGAAAAAGGTAAAGAATTGCTCAAGGAAGCAGGAGTGGTGTTAGTCCTTGGATGGGATATGACTTCAGCTATTGTTTTTGATACTTTCAAAAAGAACCAAGAGAAAAAGATGCAGCTTAGTGTCGAAGCACTTGATAAGATTATGACCCTGATAAGAGGACATTGCTGATATTGTCTCTCTATCCTTCACACAAAAAGACCCAGGTCATAAATAATCCTGATGAAGCATTTGGCCATCTAATGATTCAGCAAGTTGAGGATAGAGATCCTATTGAGACTGCTGATCTAAATGTGAATGTTGCAAGATTCACAAAGGCACAAATTGAGCAACTTGTCAAAAAGAATAATGCTTATATGTCTGAAAATGCAAAATTGAGATAGGAAGTGGCCACTTATAAAGATAAACTGCCTTCATCAAGCTCATATTCACCTTACCTAGAGAAGGATCAAAATATCATGGAAGCAAAATCTGATTCAAATTACTGGAAGTACAAGGCAGTAAAGTTTTAGAAGAAAAGTGAATAGCTTGAGGTTGAAATAAAATCAGTCAAGTACCACATGGCCTCAACATTGATCCAAAGGAGGTTTGATAATATAATGAAGTTTAGTGATCAAACTTGGAACATGCATAAAAGAACATATCTTGCACATCAAGAGCACAAAAGGCTTCATTTGAGGATGTTAGAAAAGAAAGAAGAATTGAGTGCTAAGTTGGATGTCCAAGAACAAGTACTTGAAGAATATAATAATTTGATTGTTGAACATGAGAAATATAACACAATCTTGATAGATGATTTAAATGATTTTGATCAACACCATGAGCTGACATTTCCAAATTTCTTCTCTGGTAATGATCTCCGAGATAAAGATGATTGGGTGAAGGAAATGACTCAGTTGCTACCATCACTCCTAGATAAGATCAATGATGAAGAAAAGGTGATAGACAATACCTACCAGTGCCTTGAAAAGATGTTTGCCCTAGAATTTGCCATGAGTAATATAATTGCCTCAGATACATGTGTCAACCAGGAGTATATTGATCACCTCACCGGGGTGAACATATTTATATCCAGGGCATAGTAAAAATACATGGGTGCAGAGAGAAAATTTTGAATAGGTACTATGGATGTGTCAAAACTGATCATGAAGGGGATGACTTTGCCAGACCTATGGGTCACGAGTCTATCCCTAATGACTAACTGAGCACAGTGTTGATTGTCACATGTATCTACAAATTATTTTCTTAATTACTTCATTAGTTAAGAACATAATTATGAAAAGACATGTCCTTTCGGCCTGAAGCTTGTTTCACATCCCATAAATAAGGGATCCCAAGGCCTCTTCAAATCATCGAATCAATTATAAGACTTTTATCCATATATGCAAATTAAGCTTTCAAACTATTTATGTCATTTTGTATTTCCATGAGCTCTGAACTTATAAATTAATACAAAGGAGTGGAAGATATTTAGTGGGTTACATATTGTGTTCAATTGTTGTGTAGAATTTCATGCTTTCAAGTTATATTGTTGTCTCCAGAATGGTCTCTTGAATTTGTTTAAATTGATACATCAAGGGTGTTTTCAATTTATCAGTGCACAATTGTTGTTACTGTTTGATTTAGTTGATTGGTTTCAGAAGGAAGTTGATTTAAATCCTACTAAATTGATCTGTGTTCATCGGTTTCTGTCTAAGAATTAAAAATCCTTTGAACAAGTCAGTTTTAGTTGGTTTCCTTCCACCTAAATTAAATCCTTTCTTCTGATCATAACAATTTAGGATAATATGATTGGGATCCCATAAGAATAACCTTGTAGCCTAACATCCCTGCACAATCTGTACAAGGTACAAATTCATATAATTGCCTAACAATTTGAGTTCAAACCAATCTAGAAACCCATACACCATTAACATTTGACTCCATTTGCACCCAATAGATAAAAGCACTGGTCAGTACAAAACATAAACTTAATCATACTTTCAATCCTCAGAATATTAGTATTAGAAGCATTTCTCTAATTCACACCTTTTTGCCATCGTGAAGGTTACATTAAATCTACACTAGTCATTAAGGTATACCCACCTACGTTTGACAGAGCCTAAAGTGAAGGGGGTTTAGCCATATCTACCCCATGTCAGTTAGCCAAAAACATTAAGAGAGCTTGGCAACCTCTTAGGGTTTAGGACCTACATTTTTGAGACCTAACAGAATTGGCGACTCTGCTAGAGAGTAATTCAGAATCTGGTTAAAGATCATCTCATTACAGAGTCAGTGAAGTTTTAAATTCAAATACAAATTGGTAACTCTGCTAGCAAGAAGGACCCGAAAAAATCAAATCAGTCCTCTTTTGACAAGAGGTGGCGACTTTGAAAAGGAATTTGATGAAGAATATCAATACATCTTGTAACAACACCGTTTTCAGTCAAAATGAATATGTTAGAAGAAGAGGAACTGCTAGAGTTATTAAGGGAAGAGAAAAGGCTAATTCAAGAATTGTAGTGATTAAGAGCCAAACATGCTTCAAATTTCTCACAATATATATTAGCGTCTAATGAGGATGGGTATGGTGATCTTTTGAACTCACAAGTGTCTCATGATCCTGGCAATGGATATAGTGCATATCATACACAGCAGGATGTTTTTATACCACAAGCCCCAAGTCAAATAAATGCCTATCATGTCTCACATGGTCAAAGATTTGTGGGCTACCAAGATCATGAATATAACCAGTATGTTGGGCATTATCAATACCAAATTCCATGTCAAAATCTGCAAAGCAATGTTAGCCCTCGTGTCAATCAAAGTCTACAAGAAGAAGTAAAATTGCAGCAAATACTTTTCCAATAGAGGGTAATAGATCTTGAAATGCATAAGCCATTTGATTTCTGAAACATTCAGAGTTACCCAAATCTTCCCCCCCCTTTGAGTGTTAAAAATCATTTGCCAAAATTTAGTGGATGCAAATCAGAATCAACAGATATGCACCTGCAACAATTCATTAATTTAGTGGTGAATTGGCAAACCAGTGGAGAGGATGTTATCATGAAACTTTTTGTGAAAACATTAAAAAACGATGCTGAAGATTGGTTTTACAGCCTTCCTATGCTTCGCATAACCTCATGGAATGAACTTGCAAGTAAATTCATGTACCAGTTTAAAGAGAAAAATGATGAGTATTTTCAAAAGGGAAGTCAAAGTAAATTTGGGGAATCTAGATTTTCTTTGTTCAAAAGAACATTGGATATCTATATGCAAATACCTGTTAGTGTTAGGCCTGATAAATCCATATGCATTGAAACTATTATCTCTCAGATTTGCACCCTTGCTGAGTTGTAAAACTTGGCAATCTGGAGAAACATGGGAATGATCTCAAAGTGTGGGACCTTGCGAACTGAGATCAGACCTCCGGAGAAGGTCAGCTTCCTCTTTCTAAGCCTGAATGCTTAGAGAAATGCATCTAAACCTAGTGCTAATGTTGTAGGGGAAAAGGGGTAGAAGGAAACATAAATAGAAAATAAGTGATACACCAAGTTGAATAAAAGAACCTCACAGAATTGAGAAAATGCACAAAATGACTAGATACAACCAATAAACATACATAGGTCAAGCTAATTTTAATAGAGGCAAGGAGCAAGAGATGATTAGAAGGAATTAAACATTCACAAACACATCATTCTTAGATCACACAGAGTTAAAATAGCATGAAGAGGTAAAATAACTAGCATGTATTTAATCAGAAGGTAAGGTTACAGTAGAGGAATGCTCTGTTTGGAATTAGAAGCATAGATTACTAAATCTTCCAACCTCTTTTTCATATCATGTTTATGCATATATAACATTTTCCATTTTTGTCCGAAGTCGGTTACAATCAATTATCCCCATGGGCTCTGTCAGAAAAATATCATCGCCAGAAGGGACATCCACCTGTAAGAAGTTATGGAATAAAATATCAGGAACAAGGACGCAGAGGCAAGGGCATGGTGAAAGGACAGGAACCATGTCACTGGCAGGTTCACAACCATTAGAAAATAGCTACCCAAAAGCAAGGTAGGATAGGACATTAAAGAGAAAAGCCCCAAAGTCGTCACCAAACACATGAAGATCTGCCAGCAAGACACAGAGCCCATACGCATTGAAGAGTGAAGCCATCTGCCATGAATCCACCTGCAAAGCCTACCAACTGAAATAAATGCAACAATAACAGCCCCAACATATGCCAAATCGGTCGCTGAAATGTCCAGTCAGTCGAGCCTGCAGATTTGCATCAAATTCTAAAAGTGAAGATATCCTCCTCAAAGCCCGCCAAATGAAAGAGGAGGCAAAAACAAGCACATTTGCCCTTTGGAGCATGAAAAATTCCTCAGGACGAAGGAGATATGGGCAGTCAAAGTTAAGGTCAACTGCATATTGCATCTGTATATCACT
Source organism: Cunninghamia lanceolata (assembly GCA_027924645.1). Classification (NCBI taxonomy): domain Eukaryota; kingdom Viridiplantae; phylum Streptophyta; class Pinopsida; order Cupressales; family Cupressaceae; genus Cunninghamia; species Cunninghamia lanceolata. The sequence goes on from BSBN01001435.1 coordinate 3,299,348, forward strand.
TTGCATCTGCAATTAAATCAGCCTTTGAATTTTCCCTGTTTGACCGAACTTGCATTTTTGGCTTCTGAGTTGGCGACCATCAATTTATCCTTACTGCCAAGAGAACCGTTGTTTGTATGCATACAGACATACAAAAAAGGATACACTATAAAAAAGACCATGATGATGTTAGCATCATATAGAACTTAGGCAAAGAATAGGCCTAGATGACGTCATCACGCAATCGGGTCCTTCAAATCCTTCAGTTTCTCACTTTTTGGATTTATTCATACAAACCGCTTTGCATATGCTTTTGTATGTGCAATTGTATATACAATACAATGGCCAACATACAAAAGTGGACCTTCACTTTTGTATCACCTTTTGCATATATGCCCTTGCCACATGTCATCACTCCATTGGTCGCTGAGCTGAACCTGGGACCCATCACTGAACATTTGTATCTTCCTTATCGGCCATCGGAAAGACCTCAAACTGAGCCGTCGATAAGGCTTGTCTCGCTGAAAATTCTTTGTATGTGTCTTTGTACATCGCAATTGTATATGAGATACAATCGCATGTACATACAATTGGCAAACCCCAAAGGATTATCAATCAGAATGGAACATTAGAATAGGTCCAGCCCTGTATCCTTACCTTTTGCATATTGGTATATACATGCACTTCAACATACAATCTACGGACCCCAAACTAAAGTTTACCAAATTTAATTTCCTAGTCGGGTCCGCAATGTATATCCCTGTTGTATCTAACTTTTGTATATGCAATTGTATGCGAGATACAATTGCATGTACATGCAAAGGCAGACCCCAACATTTTTATAAAGCAAATTGAAATTAACATCGGGTCCAGCCTTTGTATCTTACCTTTTTGTATGTTGCACTTTTTGGACCTTGTACATGCGATATATAATCGCGGACCCCAATGGATTATCTGCCACATTTGATTCTTCATCACATCCAGATTGTATGTATCTCCTTTTGCATCACCTTTTGCATATCGCATATATAATGCGAATATATAAACAAAACTGAATACAATCGCTTGTACATACAAACATTGCATCTGACCTTTGCATGTGACCTTGTATGTGACCTTGTATCTGCCCCTTGTATCTTTCCTTGTATATGCATTTGACTTTGCATATGACCTTACATCTGCCCTTTGTATATTTCATTGTATCTGTGCCTTGTATATGCATTTGACTTTGTAATATACAAACAGAGATACATACAACATAACCTACAACAAACCTAATGTACAGTAGCATTGTATATGACCAAGATACAAGGAAAAAATGTATCTGAGATGCAAATCGACCAAATGATAGAAAACCCCAAAACAAGGATGACGTCATCATCATATACATGAAAAATGGTTAAGTATAAAACTGAGAAATCTCTATGATAGAAAACAATTGGAGACAAAAGATTTCTAGGTTTTTCTGGGTTTTCTGCAAGGATTCTCAAAATGAGATTTTGGGAAATTTTGCAAGGCACAACATGGGGAAATGTAGGATCCAAGACTTTCCTCTTTTTATTTAGGCTTTCTCTAATCGGATTTCTTTGATAGGAAGAGGGGGACAAGAATATTTGGAGGCTAGGCAAAATATAACAACATCTTTGGCGACCTCTTGGGGGTGTTTGCCTACTAAACATCAGATCAGTGGCCTTAAGTATCCATTGGGCATAGACTCAAGTCTAAAACATGCTGGAAAACTGGAACCTGCCTCCAAAACACAAAAAGGGGAAAGGGCCTGCATTCTCCTAATGACAATGCAGCCTGTGCAGAAGCACTTAGGGAGGAGGAAACCTAAAGCAGAAGTGAAACCTACTCGAATCCTAAACTAACCAGTCAGAAATGACCTTAAACAAAGCCATTAACTGGTTCTTGAAAGTAACTACCCTTCCTTAACAATTTACAATGTTTCTCATGCATGTGGGCAGTTAAAAAATGGCGAGGGAGGGATGGGCATATGACAAATTGATAAAACACCTTCCCCAAAATGGAGATAAACTCACTTATCCACTTGGACTGATTGCTGATGCTGCTAACTTGTGGTGAATAAATAGGCTGATCCCACCCATTTTGATGCTCAACTTCATGCTTAGAGGTAAGCATGACAAGTGGTGACTCCTCTTGATGTGTCTCCAGCTGGGCTAGATGCCTCATTGGGCATCCCCTTGAAGTGACATGCAAATCATCATGGTTGATCTCATGTCTCTGCTCTGATTCTTTCTCTTCTTGCTGGTCTAAAAACTCTAGCTCTTGTATCTCAATTAGAGATATGGTTGTCTCCACCTCATGAACAATATGCTCATGGTTTTCTAACTTAGGCTCAGAAAATGAGCCATGCACATGCTCAAAAGAGAAGACCTCTCCACCAAGAAGCTGATATCCCTACTAGATAATAGAGAACAAATCTTTAATTTGCTCTTACCCATGTTCAGTCTCCTCATTATTTTCAATAAAGTATGGAATCTCCTCAAGCATATCAGCATCATCAACCTCTACATCATCTAGCATAGGGGAACATGCTTGCCCCTCTTTATGGTTTGGAACCTCACTGTCTTGCTCAACCTCAACCTGCAATAATCTGCCATCATTTTCACAGTCCCCATGTTGTTGCATATCCACAGCCAGCTGCCCGTACTCTTCATCTTCAACATAATCAGGTAGCTCATGAAGTAGGGTAGCATCATCCACCTCTGAAGTGACCTTAACAACTTTTTCCCCCATGCTTCCATCATTTGACTGTAGCTCCACTGGTTTGTGTTTAAGTTGCCTCTACAGAGGTGCAATAGGTTCAAACAATTCTATCTCTATTAGTGTAGGAACAAACTGCTCCTCATTAGTTTTATCTTCTTCCACCTCCTCTTTTGGCTCATCTTTCCCATTATCTTGGTAGACAACAGGTCCACCCTTGAGGATTGAAATAGCATCAAGGAAAGAGTCCTGAATATCTTGTTAAATTTCTTAGAGGGGAGAGGGTTTTGGACAAATTTGTTTCTGGGGAGTGATAATTTGAGTTTGCATAGGAAGAGGGGCTTGTGCAGGCTGGGGGCCTCTAAAACTTGAGATTTTAAAACTAGGAAGTAGTTTTGGAGGCGCAGATGGATTATCCTGCCTGAAGCTTGGAATCTTAAATTCTAGGGCTTCTTCCGCAGTAGGCTGAGCAGGTGTGAACAGGAGAGGATGTTTGAAACTGGGAATGGAGGGGATTGCTTTTACTTTGAGCTCTTACACATGAGCAAGCAACTATTTTATTTGTTTCTCCTTGGCTACAAGTTGCATGTTCAAGTATTCTTCCTCATACACCCTTCTATTTTCTGCCTCCTGCTCATAACAAGAAATCTGATAGGACAACTCCTCTTGCTGCATGTTATATTGTGCTTCTCTATCTATTTCTGAAATTTGCCTTTAGAAATCTAGAAACCAACTCTTACTACTACCCAAATCAGCATCATTTTGGGACTGACTAGGGAGGTTGCACGTTTGATTTAGAGTCAAATGGGTTTCACAAGGCTGACTATAGGAATGAATAGGCTACAAATAAGGATAAGCAAGAGTGGTTTGAAAATGCTTCTACTGGTAATGTTGATTATAATGAGGCAAAGAGCTGTTTGGAGGCTAAAAGTTTGAATTTTCATGAAATGGAGGAGAAAAACTATTGTGGTGTTGATAACTAGACATTGCAAGGGTAAAGCATGAATCATAGGCGAGTCTTGATAACAAATTAGGAATGAATATGGACAACAGGGTCTCGAAACACTAGGATGTGAGTTAGAACACCAAATAGAGTCACCAGGTGCTGAGAAAATAGTTTCAAATGATAGAAAGCTAACAAGTAGCACCAACCTCATTAGCTTCTTGTACCCTAGACTGCTAAAACCAGCGAATATGTGATTAGAGTAGCCATGGTGTTGTTTGTATTACCTCCAAAGGCTAGTAATACTAGGAGAAACACTAGATCTTTTAGTACTTTGATGAGAAGTTCATCAAACTAGTCCCACCGGGTGTGCCAGAACTGTTATCTCTCAGATTTGCACCCTTACTGAGTTGTAAAACTTGGCAATCTGGAGAAACATGGGAATGATCTCGAATTGTGGGACCTTGCAAACTGAGATCAGACCTCTGGAGAAGGCCGGCTTCCTCTTTCTAAGCCTGAATGCTTAGAGAAATATATCTAAACCTAGTGCTAATGCTATAGGGGAAAAGGGGTAGAAGGAAACATAAATAGAAAATAAGTGATACACCAGGTTGAATAAAAGAACCCTCACAGAACTGAGAAAATGAACAAAATGACTAGATACAACCAATAAACATACACAGGTCAAGCTGATTTTAACAGAGGCAAGGAGCAAGAGATGATTAGAAGGAATTAAACATTCACAAACACATCATTCTTAGATCACACAGAGTTAAAATAGCATGAAGAGGTAAAATAACCAGCATGTATTTAATCAGAAGGCAAGGTTACAATAGAGGAATGCTCTATTTGGAATCAGAAGCATAGATTACTAAATCTTCCAACCTCTTTTTCATATCATGTTTATGCATATATAGCATTTTGCATTTTTGACCTAAGTTGGTTACAATAAATTATGCCCATGGGCTCTGTCAAAAAAATATCATTGCCAGAAGGGACGTCCACCTGTAAGAAGTTATGGAATAAAATATCTAGAATAGGGACGCAGAGGCAGGGGCATGGTGAAAGGGCAGGAACCATGTCGCTAGCAAGTTCACAACCATCAGAAAATAGCCACCCAAAAGCAAGATAGGATAGGGCATTGAAGAGAAAAGCCCCAAAGTCATCGCCAAACACATGAAGATCTGCCAGCAAGACAAAGAGCCCATACGCATTGAAGAGTGAAGCCATCTGCCATGAATCCACCTGCAAAGCCTACCAACTGGAATAAATGCAACAATAACAGCCCCAACATACACCAAATCGGTCACTGAAATGTCCAGTCGGTCGAGCCTATAGATTTGCATCAAATTCTAAAAGTGAAGATATCCTCCTCAAAGCCCACCAGATGAAAGAGGAGGCAAAAACAAGCACATTTGCCCTTTGGAGCATGCAGAAATTCCTCAGGACGAAGGAGATATGGGCGGTCAAAGTTAAGGTCAACTGCATCTTACAACTGTATATCACTTTGCATCTGCAATTGAATCGGCCTTTGAATTTTCCCTGTTTGACCGAACTTGCATTTTTGGCTTCTGAGTCGGCGACCGTCAATTTATCCTTGCTGCCAAGAGAACCACTATTTGTATGCATACAAACATACAAAAATAGATACACTGTAAAAAAGACCATGATGATGTCAGCATCATATAGAACTTGGGCAAAGAATAGGCCTGGATGACGTCATCATGCAATCAGGTCCTTCAAATCCTTCATTTTCTCACTTTTTAGATTTCTTCATACAAATCGTTTTGCATATGTCTTTGTATCTCCCTTTGCATATGCTTTTGTATGTGCAATTGTATATACAATACAATGACCAACATACAAAAGCAAACCTTTACCTTTGTATCACCTTTTGCATATATGCCCTTGCCACGTGTCATCACTCCATTGGTTACTGAGCTGAACCTGGGGCCCATCGCTGAACATTTGCATCTTCCTTATCAGCCATCAGAAAGACCTCAAACTGAGCCGCCGATAAGGCTTGTCTCACCGAAAATCCTTTGTATGTGTCTTTGTACATCGCAATTGTATATGAGATACAATTGCATGTACATACAATTGGTGGACCCCAAAGGATTATCAATTAGAATGGAACATTAGAACAAGTCCGGCCCTGTATCCTTGCCTTTTGCATATTGGTATATACATGCACTTCAACATACAATCTGCGGACCCCAAACTGAAGTTTACCAAATTTAATTTCCCAGTCGGGTCCGCAATGTATATCCCTGTTGTATCTAAATTTTGTATATGCAATTGTATGCGAGATACAATCGCATGTACATGCAAAGGCGGACCCCAACATTTTTATAAAGAAAATTGAAATTAACATCGGGTCCGACCTTTGTATCTTACCTTTTTGTATGTTGCATTTTTTGGACCTTGTACATGTGATATACAACCGCAGACCCCAACAGATTATCTGCCACATTTGATTCTTTATCGTGTCCAGATTGTATGTATCTCCTTTTGCATCACCTTTTGCATATCGCATATACAATGCGAATATATAAACAAAACTGCATACAATCGCTTGTACATACAAACATTGCATCTGACCTTTGCATGTGACCTTGTATGTGACCTTGTATCTGCCCCTTGTATCTTTCCTTGTATATGCATTTGACTTTGCATATGACCTTGCATCTACCCTTTGTATATTTCCTTGTATCTACCCCTTGTATATGCATTTGACTTTCCAATATACAAACAGAGATACATACAACATAACCTACAACGAACCCGATGTACAGTAACATTGTACATGACTAAAATACAAGGAAAAAATGTATCTGAGATGCAAATCAACCAAATGATAGAAAACCCCAAAACAAGGATGACGTGATCATCATATACATGAAAAATGGCTAAGTATAAAACTGAGAAATCTCTACAATAGAAAACAATTGGAGACAAAAGATTTTTGGGTTATTCTGGGTTTTCTGCAAGGATTCTCAAGGTGAGATTTTGGGAAATTTTGCAAGGCACAGCATGGGGAAATGTACGATTCGAGACTTTCCTCTTTCTATTTAGGCTTTCTTTGATCGTATTTCTTTGATAGAAAGAGGGGGACAGGAATATTTTGAGGCTAGGCAAAATATGACAACATAAACATTCATGAAATTATATGTGCCTCATTCAGACAAATGACATGAGTCATGGAAACCAGTTACTTTCGACCAGGTGTATGAAATGGTTGGTTTTGTAGAGAAAATCAGGTATGAGCATGCTAGCAATGTTAAATCTAGCAACATTGAAAATGGTGATTCCATTGATGAATATGGAGAAAATGATCAAGCAATACAACTAGAAGAGGAAACATGTGGGAGTAAAGATTTCAATGATGATTTGAATGAAGATGAACTTGCTGAGGGCCAATTTTCTACCTTGGAGGATGATTGCAGTATTGAAGATATTGCTGGAAACACACTACCTAAGGAATATATCAGCCATGATTCAGGTGGTATGGAGGTGGAGCCATGTATGCATTGTCATATCATTGACAATAATGAATTAGAAGCTGAAACAAAAATGGACAATGTGCCTTACAATAATGAAGAGGACGAAGATTGTGATCAGTCTATAGAGGGTGAATATGCAAGTGAAAATAGTTGTTATGACAGCCTGAATGATGAAGAAAATGAAAATATAGAAGGCCTCCCTTCCATATCAAAACATGACTATGTTCTTGGCAAAATTGTTGGAGATTCAATCACATGTAATAAGAGCAGTGTATGTTGTGATGAATCCATTGAATGTCCAAATTTTGATGATAAAAATTACAACCCTATGAAATTTGATTTGCAATCAGACAGTGCTTATATCTCTTATGGAGGTTTTGAAGAAGAAGTAATGGAGGATGTGATTGAAGAGGTATGTTCACTCAACAATGAGCAAATTTCAGATTTGTTGACTATGGAGTATCAGAAATATACACTTAAGAATGATTCTGAAATGTCATGTCCAACCCACATTTGCTTTGACAGTGAAGGTGTTTTGTATGACAGTATGGATAAGTATTATTCATGTAATTCCATATGTTTTCACAATGACGAAAGAATTTTTTAAGTTGATCAAGAACATATTCAAGAAGAGATGTGAATCAGAATTAAAAGTCTTTTGCTCACATGAGGAAGATATTGATTTGTACATCATGGATAATGAATGTTCAACATTGACATATTCAAATGTGTATAACGATGACTGTATGGATCGGAACTTGGTGTCACTATCAATCAATGATATGGAAAAAGTGGAAAATGTTTAAGATCTAGTGGCCTCAGAAGATGTTGGTATGGTAAAATTTTTAGAATTATGTGAGAAGTGTTCAGATTGTTTTCCTTCCCATGCATCTCGAAGATGCCTTTCTAGTCTACATCAATGGCCTTATGATCATTTCAGGTCCTCTATACAAATCTATGATGAAATCAGACCTAATGATCCTAGCAATGTGGTAAACTATGAAATCTTTCAGTCTTCAAATCAGCTAAGATATCATTTCATGATACATGACAATAATCATAATGATGGAGGAAGTTGCATTGAAAGTAAATATTCCTTATATGGTGAAAATGGCATGAGTTCATCACATGATCTTCAAGTTATGCCTAATTGTGAACTGCAGAATAGACAAGGAAATATGAACAACAATGAAAGTGGTGTTATTTTGAAACTTTCCAATAACAGTAGGTACAACATGGCAGATTGCATGATTTTTTTCAAATGGAACTTGATGAACCCAAACCAAAATAAGGTGTATGACAGAGGTAAATAAGGGTTTTTCTTTTCTGGTGGCCTTGTGCCATCAGCCATGGTGTGGTTTTTAGAACCATATCATTTTAGGGCATAAATAGCATTTGGACTCTAATGCCCAATGGAGTAGGCACTGGTCTGCTCCCTAGAGATCTGGCATCTTTCTATGCCCACAAGGGGCATACATCCCTAAACAAAGCCACTATTGGGACCTAAAATTCTTGCTATTTTTTGTAAAATTTTAGGTTCCTATGTGTGAAAAACTTTTTATTACAGCACTCAAAAAACTGTAGGAAGGTATTAAATGTCACTGCTTCGAGACTTGCAACAGAAGTTCCAAACTAATGATGTGGTAGTACATGAACTATGACAGCAAATAAAACAACAAATTCAAAATAAACTTTTACAATTTTAAAAAGAAAGGGCACTAATGAAATATGACATGCAAAAAGAGAATGTAAGAAGAGGAAAAACATCAGAACAAAATCATATGAAGATGAATCTGGTAGTTATGATGGAGAAGATGCAAGTAAAGTTGAGCTAGATATATTGCTTGCCAATGATAATGGGTTAGAAAATTATGTTCGAGGATATAATTTAAAACCAAATAAATCAAAATGCTGAAAGTTTAAGCAATCTATAATTGAGGACAAACTACCTACTGTTGATATTGATGATCAAATATTTTTAGCTCTCGTCGCATCTCTTCATTTTCCATAGATTCAACAGATTCACAGTTTAAGAGGTCAGCAACTTACAGTCATAACATAGTTAACAAGAAGCAAAAGAAGTTTGCAAATAAAACAATGGAGGATTCAAAGCCTATTGTACAAAATGAATCTAAAATTGATGATTCTTCAAAGAGGAAGACTGAACTTTCATCCCTAATTAAATCAGTCAAGCAAAAAGTTGGCACATTACACAGGCATATATAATTGAAGCATTTTGTTGATCTCAGATTAAGAAAATCATGGCGGCACCTAAAGGACCTATTTGTTATCAAGGAATTGTCAAACAATCTGCCACTTTTTGACTAATAAAACAAATGGGTTTTAGTGTCAAAACCCTAATTTTGAAGGGCATACAGTAGCAATTGAAAATGATTCACCCACAGGGGATTTGTATTTGCTATTTTGCATATATTTCAGTTGTGGAAATTTGGTGTTTGACCACATGAAAGAACAAAACAATGTATCACAGAATATGATTAAATTGTAGCATAAAGAAGACATGTGCATCCTCACGATGCAATCACACTATCTCACCAAATGCAACGAACAGAAGGTAAAACCTAACAGATTCGGCATATCGGCAAGACTAGATTTAGGGTCCCCTCGATAAGCCAATATCCATCAACAACCAGCATGAGGCAATTCAGAGATTTATTCAGGGTACCATTGTTGATGGAGCTCCAGTGGTACCAATATCTGTACAACTAAAGTACAATATTGATGTTGTATGTGAATACATAAACAAGATTCCTATTCCAAAGTGAAATTTTGTTGCCCCACCCAACATGATTGTAATAAGATCATTTGATGTGAATAAACCTGGTGTTGAAGTTGATGAAATAAAACGTAGTGTTGTTGGTGGAAGTATACTGAGGGGTGTTTTGAAGGTGAATCAAAAAATTGAAGTTCGTCCTAGCATTGTAGTCAAAGTTGAAAGTGGAAATATCAAGTGTACACCTATCTTTTGAAGAATAATTTCACTTTATGCTAAGAAAAATGAGTTGCAGTTCATTGTTCTAGGAGGCCTTATTGGTGTAGGGATGACAATAGATCCCACACTCACATGTGCTGGCAGGTTTTTTTTCATCTGAGTAATGGTGATCTTCTTTGCTCTTGTGATGAAGGATCTGAAATCCGTTAGTGGAATATAAGCCAAGGTACTTGCACAAGAGTTTCCAAGGGTGGCACATCACAGCTGAGATTTCAACCTCAAGCTGGGCAATACCTTGTTGCTGCCACATAGAATTTAGTTGCTGTCTTTGATGTTGACATTGATACTCTCTTATATTCCTTATAGAAACACAATAAGCCAATCTATTTTATATGCTGGAATGCAACTGGTCAATATGTTGTATTTGTAAGTGAGGATTGTGTGAAAATTTCATCAGTGGCAGATGGTGGGGCATTGATTCGAGAGGTCGAGTACAGTGGTAACAAGTACCAGACTTGTGTTTTCCATCCAAATTATCCCATGCTTTTAGTTATTGGTTTCTATTAGACTATGGAGTTGTGGAATATAGAATTGTAAATGACCATGACAGTTAAAGATGCATATGAAGGTCTCATTGCTGCATTGTCCTTGTCAGCTACAAATGGGATGATTGCTTCTGTAAATCATGACAAGCTTGTTAAACTATGAAAATAAAAAACCCTAATCACCATATCAGAGTGACCACTTATTTGGTCTATTAAAAATTCTAAGAGGCATAAGTATTGCAAAGTGAAAATCTATCAGGATATCGGAGTAAATAATTTCTAGTCCTCCCGAAATACCGATGAAGTAGGGCCCTGAAAATATAACTGATAAAACATTACCAAAATGCATATTGGGGTAAAACTGAAGATTTGAATAAATCATTGAGAAGAATAAATAATACTGGCAGAATGAAATAAAGGTTTATTTGATTTAATTATAAAGTGGGCCCAATAAAATTTTAGAGGCTACAGGATATCAGAGTAAGTATGTTTAGTGTCTCTTCGACAACCCAAATGAGTAATGAATAATGCATGAACGACATCAAAAGGGAAATAAATATCATAAAAAAGTGCAAGTAAAAGTTAAATGAAGTAAGACTATGGTAAAATATAAATTTTGGGGAAGGGGTTATAAGGTGAAAATTATTGAGAATATTTTACTCTGAAGTGAAACACTTTTCTGAAAAAATTAACCAAAGTATGGCAATTATTTTGCCTAAAGAATATTTTCATTGTGTGAGAATTCAAGTGAAATATTTTTCACCGAGGGTCACAAGATGAGTAGTTATTTTTACTTGAAGAGCATTTTTTGATTGGACAGAAATAAAGTCGCCAGCAAAAGAAGAATTATAACTATAATAGCAATTAATTTTATGGAGATATAACAATGAAGATTAAAATATTTTTAATTTGTCGGAGGCAACTAATTAAATGAAGAGCTGCAACAGAAGGGCGAGTAAAGGGTCATAACCCTAGAAGATATAATGTATATATGCTAGATGAAATTAAATGAAGAAAAGAGAGGCAATTAGAAGAGGAACACTCAGAGGAATCAACTATCAAATAAAGTAATATGTCAATCAATTTTAAGACTTTTATCCATATATGCAAGTCAAGCCTGAACTATTTATGTCATTCTGTACTTCCATGTGCTCTGAACTTATAAATTAATACAAGGGAGTGGAAGTTATTTGGTGGATCATATTTTTGGTTTTTAATTGTTGTGTAGAATTTCATGTTTATGAGTTGTGTGATTGTCTCCAAAATGGTTTCTTAAATTTGTTCAAATTAATGTATCAAGGGTATATTTAATTTGTCAGAGCACATTTGTGTTTCTATGTGATTAATTCGATTGGTTTCTATGGAAAGTTGATTTAATTCTTGTTAAAGCTGCCTATGTTAATTGGTCTCTACCCAGGGTTAAAATCCTTTAGACTGGTCATCTTAGTGGGTTTCCTTTCCATTTGAATTAAATCCTTCATGTGGTCACAATGATTTAGGAAAATATCATTAGGATTAATAAGAAGAATCTTGCAACTCAACATCCTTGCACATCTACACAAGGTGTAGACTTACATAAGTGCCCAACAATTCGAATTAAGCCAATTATAGGAATCCATACACCATTAACTTTTGACCCCTTTGCCAAATAGATAAAGAACTAGTCATACTCATTTCTAAACCTCATGTAAATCTCATTCCCATTTTCAAAACTGCAAATATCAACATTAGAAACAACTCACAACCTTACAACTACTTCACACTCATTTTCCACCGTGAAGGTTACACAAAATATGCACTATCTATCAAGGTATACCCACCTAGGTCTGGCAGAGCATAAAGTGAAGAGGGTTTAACCATATTAATCCTGTGACTATTAGCCAAAAGCGTGAAGAGATCTTGGCAACCTCTTAGGGTTAATGACCTGTGTTTTTGAGACCTAACAAATCCCTAGTTGTAACATTGAATCATGAATAGCATGAAAAGCCTTTAATCTACTCCTACTGGTAAGAGGTTAGATTTTTTATATTTTATAAATGTTGGTCCTTCATCAATTAGATTGGTGCCTACTCCATGGGGAAATAGAGTCATGAGTAGCAAGGAGGAAAGAGATACATTGGTAGAACATCGAGAAAACTAGAAATGTATTCACACACAGATCATAGATTACATCCCATATGATGGACATACTTAATAATCCATAATAGAACTACAATAACCCATATGTAACAAAGGAATGACGAATACAAAATCTTTGTATTACATTAGATGTTATCACACATGCATCAAACCTCGGTTTCAATCATACTAGCAAATATGGAAAGAGTAATTGGGTTCAAACATCTCATTGAATAATCACAATCTCCCATGGAGACATACCATTACATGAATATATTATTTACAAAACCTTCCTATTCTATACCAAATGTATTCCTTCACTTGCAACCTAGACCAGCAAGTTTGATTCCTTAGAATTAGCCTGAAGCACTTGCAGTCTCAAACTGGCTTAGTGACCAACAACATTTACATCTTTTAAATATTTATATATCGCATTACATTTTCACTTCTTGTTCTAATAGGATTTTGAGTGGAAAAAACTTCTATAGGTTGTCCATACATGTAATAAATTCTCCCTACCCTCTCATCTACCTCGATACTCGCTACATTTAAGCTCACCTACCTCTAATATATTCATACTAGGCATTAATGTCATTTTTGGGAGGTAGGAATGTGTTTGAACTAAAGAACCCACAAAAATGTGTTAAAATATTTTATTTTTTCATTTTCAAAGCCAGAGGGTTCGGTCAAAGGTTATGGTGGTTCCATGAACAACTAGAACTACTAACATCTTCTTTCTCTTCCCTTTTCTCTCTTTGTTCCTACTTGTCAGGAATCCATTGATCACCAATAACTTGACAACTTCTTTGCCTACTTCTCTTCCATTGTTCCATCATGTAAGTCATTCACCAACCATCAAGAACTCTTCTCTCTTCTTTTTTTCCCAGTCTTTTCTTTCTCTGCACCTTCCATTTTTTCCTTGTTTTCAAAGGTTCATCGACCATCAAGAACTCAAGAACCTCCTTTCTTCATCTCTTGTATTTCCTCCATATTATTTTCTCCCTTAATACTTCATATTTCCTTGTCAGCAATCAGCATCGTCCTCAAAACAAGTCAGAGGTTCTAATGGTTTCGAGAACCATTAGAATTGGTGAAAACTTCATCTGCCTTCTCTTTAATTTCCTTCTTAAAAATTAGCTAAGTGTCCACACATACCTTCACTACCCTCTTGAAGAACTTGTCGGAGCTTTGGCCACAACTGGGAACCAAGGAACTATGTAAGAGGTTCTGTTGGTTTTAGGAACCATTAGAAGCTTTGATCTCTTATTTTCTTTCTTCCTCTTAGTTATAAGTTAGGGGTTCAAAGCCCAGTAAGAACCAAGGAACCTATCAAATGTTCAAAATCACTTGAAGCTCTAACCAACTCACCCTTCTTTCTTTTCTACCAAGTCAACATTGATGGTCTAGGGCCTGGAAGGAACAAAGAACTTGTTAGAGGTTCTGGTGGTTTCAAGAACCATCAAAACTACTAACCTATTCCTAAAGGCACCAAAAAGATTGATAAAGGCCAAACTTGGCTAATTTTCGTGGTTTTTTCTATCTTTTTTTAAGGCATTGAACATGGCCAAACAACAAGGGTAAGGGGAAAACACCAAGGGCCAAACTTAGAAAATTTTGCAAGTTTTGGGAACCAAAAAATATGGGTCTGAAAATGGGTATGGGAATAAGTATGATAAAAAGGAAGACCTTATCAAGAGTTGTAGGGATGAGAGGTAAAAGACAGAGAGGAAGGCTAAGTGGCATGAAGTTATAGAATTAGAAAACAGAGGAGGACCCTGTGAAGTGCAAAGGTTTGTATTGGAAAATTAGTGATCCCATCTAGAGAATAAATGTCATGGTCAAAAATTCAACTTCTCTTTGTGTCTTGTACCCCAAGGCCCCAATCATCCAAACCCTTGCTCCCACTATGTCAACATGTAAAAATGAGCCTTCTCAATCATTTGGACTAAAGATAGTGCAATAGGATATCAGTGCAAAGGCTATTCAATCTAAAGGAAAGGAAGTGTTAATTGAGGGATCATCTAGATTCAGACAAGAAGAAAAGCCACCTACCTAGATTGAAGATATTGATTAGTTTGACCCTACTAATGTAGAGCTCATTAGTGATGAGTGCTAAATTGCACTCATGAAATACATCTTTTTGCCTCTCTTTTTCCTCTCTCTCAGTTCATCTTCCTAGTGTCTGCACCCAAATAAGTTAGCAAGATCGTTCTATTTTGTGATTAATTAAGATAGATTACTTAAGATTAGAATTTCTGATTAAGTGACTAATGTGTGTGGGATTGATGGAAAAAAATGCAGAACTTCTCTCTCTTTTTGAATCAACAGGTGTAGATGCCAGGAACAACAATTTTGTGCATCTCTGGAGATCGTCTTCAATGATCTCCAAAGACAATACCAAAGAACATGACACTTGAAGTTTTGAAGATATGGGGAATGCCTCTCCAGAGCTCTGCGAGAGTCTGGAGGATCTCTAGAGCTGTAGACAGGAACAGCTATCTCTAGTGCCTCCTAAGAGCAGGGCATGTTTCCAAGTAGAGCTACCGACCAAACACTCTTAGCAGTGATCTTAATACCCCTCACTCCACTCAAAGCATCACTTGAGTGGTGAAGGGTCAACTATTAGTTAAACTGCTGAAGTTTTATCTTTTCAAAGATTTTGCATGAGTTATGAACTGAACTAATCCAATATCCTTATTTTCAGGGCTTTGATGCCCAAGTGTATTAAGACTTAAACTTAGACTTCTGTTCCACTCAAGTCTACCTTTCTCGCATGGTGATTTTTCATAAGTTAGACACTTAAGTACAAATAAGAGATGGTGTCATCTCATAGAAAGACTGGTAGATAAGTTGAGTGACATATCATCACTCATTTCTATATATACTCTTAGAAATAGTAGAAAATGGACAATGACAAAATTATTCTGACTCTCGGAGATCTCAGTTCTGTTATAGCCATATTTTCATGAATGAAGAAATAAATGAATTGGATTGAATTTAGTTGTGATCATCTTTTGTGTTGATTTCCTGCTATAGCCTTCAGCCTCAAGGGTGTGGAGCAAGGGCCCACTCTCACCACTCAGGCAGGAGGCTAGTATCATTGTTCTATTGTTTCAGTTTTCTCTTATAAAGGTGTTTCCTGTTTTAATAGATAGATGCATGTTATTATTTCTTTGCTTTAAGTAAATTTCCTGTTTTATTCTATTTTCTAGCACTCATTACATTTATTCAATAAGCAGATAGATTAATCATTCTTTCAAAAATTAGGATTAGCTATAAACTGGTAACTATAGAATCCCTAGTTGCAAACAGCCGTGGACATAGCCCTGGTTCTTTGACATCTGAAAACAGATTAAATGATGAGGCACAATGACACCTTGTCATTTTTGGTGTCGTTACCGGGGATAAGTTTGTGTTAATTAGGGACACTGAGTTAAAACAGTTTTTAGAATAGACCTATATGGTTAGAGCTAGAGATCTAAAAGGAAGATATATTAAGCAGACACCCCAACAACACACCATAGGGGAAAGCAGTGGGGTGGTACAAAACCTTGTTGAAGAAGGAAACCTAGATCTTAATTTGGAACCTGCACTTTAAAACAACAATCCCTTAGATCCTCCAGACATTCCACTTGCTAATCATATCGAGGAATTATAACAAAAAGTTGAGGCAGATCCTTTGGTAGAACCTAATTTCCTAGAACCTCAGGAAGAAGAACCAGTACTAAACATGGAAAATGATAATCATGGGGAAGAGGAAAATCAGGCTCCAAGAACCTTCTCTTATCCTATTGTTTTGGCTACTGGAGACAATGCTCCTATGAAGAATATCTCACCAGCACATCTGCCAAATTTTAGAGGACTTTCTTCTGAGGATTCAGATCAGTTCTTGTTTGAATTCAAAGTAGTCTGCCAAACTTATGATTATGGATCAGATAACCAAAAACTCAAACTGTTCCCTTCAACCCTGAAAGATTCTGCGATGAGATGGTTTATGGGTTTACCCCAGAATTCTATCCGTTCTTGGGAACAAATGGAAATAGAGTTTTTGAAAAAATACCAAGATTATTGCAGATCCAGTAATAAAAATGAAGAATTGTTTAAAATTAGGCAGAGGGAGGAAGAATCCTTAGAAGACTATGTGGATAGGTTTAATTTTGCCTTAAGAAGGTATGGCAATCCAGTGGATCACTCCTTGGCCAGAACCCTGTTTATAAAAGGATTGGATAGAGAATCAAAACATGCACTGGACCTAATGGGAAAAGGGAACATTAACAAAATGGAAATACTTGATATAGAGGAACTCTGTAGGAACTATTCCAGAACCCAAGATGGAGTAAGGTCATCCAAAACTTTTAAAGGGAAAAATGAAATAGGACAGTTGATGGAGGAAATTGCAAATCTACAAATAGACATTCTGGTCCAACTAAATACCATATTGGATGGGATTCAAGTAAAAACCAGAACAACTAATCAAAACAGAGCAACTGAACCACTCTCCATCTATTGTCCTAGGTGTAGGAACAAACACCTGTTGAGAGAATGCCCCTTGGACAAATCAAAGATTTGTCAAATCTGTGATAGGGAACATCCTGCCAGTCAGTGTAGTCAACTTCCAGCCTTGAAAAGATTGAGTAAAAAGAATGCTGTGATAGAAGAGGAGTTGAACTATGTGGGACAAAAACAAACTAGAAATTTCCCTTATAATCAGTATCCAAACCAGTCTTCTTACAGGGGTCCTTCTAATTGGGGAAATAATTAGTGGAATCCAACTTGGCATGGCCCTCAAAATAATCCTCCTTGGGGACAGCAGGATTGGCCAAGTCAACATTGGCAAAATCAAAACTGGCAAAATTAGCCTTGGGAAAATCAACAGTGGCCACCACAGTTTGGATCACAAAACATGCGACCTCAATGGGGTCCTCAACAGGGATATCATCAACAATACCAAGGACAACCTAGACATTTCCAACCTCAACAATAGGCTTTACTAACTAGATCCTCCAACACAGGGTCAAACACAAAATGAACCAGTTAGTCAACCACCTTTACTAGCTCGGCCTATACCAAACCCACGGAATAAACAGGGAGCAACTGTCTACATGACAGAGCAAGAAAATCTAGCTGGAATTAATACTATATATTCAAATAATCTCCAGCTACATTCTGGGAAAGCATTCCCAAGACCTTCTCCTTCAACTATAGTTGAAATAACCAATGATGAGGAATCTAAAAATCCATCCAATCAACCCCCAAAGGAGATTACTAACAAAAAAGTGCTAGAAAAATCATCCACAGACAACTCCGGAGTTACTCCTAAAAGGCCGGCTCCAAAGAACAATCTTGAACACAATTCTGATAAGAGCTCTGGAGATGCTCCAGAGATGGAAAAGCTAGCACCATACCCAGAACGACTTAAACAGAATGCTCCCCAGAAAAAGATTCTACAAAAACAAATCCAAACCAATCAGGAATCAGAACTTTTACAAGAAATCAAGCAGCTAAACATTGAAATTCCTCTTCTCCAGGCAATCAGAGATGTACCGGAACTAAATTAGTTCACTAAACAGTATTGTATCAAAACATAAGGAAGAAAGAAAAGCTTTCCCTCCACAATATAGGTGGAAGGAAAATTAGTGGATCTATTGATGAGAGAAATTCTCCTCCCAAAATATGGAGACCCTAGAAATCCTGCCATAACTGTTTTCATCTCGGGGGTAGAAATTTCAAATGTTCTAGTTGATTTAGGAGCAGCAATTAATGTGATGACAGTTCATACAATGGACAGGTTAGCTCTATCAGGTATCCAATCCACAACTACAATTCTTCAACTTATTGATCAGTCAGTAGCTGTTCCAAAAGGAGTAATCACTGATGTACCTGTTGTGATAGATTCATGGGAATTCTCAGTGGATTTCTTAATACTAGAACCTAGAAACCAAAGAAATGCTTATCTGTTGATTTTAGGAAGACCATGACTGGCTACTGCAGCAGCATCTATTGATTGTCGAACTGGAGATATGGTCATTTCTAATGGGATAGATCTAAAGAAAATATCTCTATATCCTCCAACTAAACCATCGGTGCATTACACAGGAAGAGTATGGGTGGATGAACCAGAGAACATGGACAATAGTGCCTCATTAGCTATGGTAACCATTAGGGAACATCTGGGAGAATTAGAAGAAGAAGTATACTATGATACAATGGAAGACTTCACTCACATCCTAACCAATAAAGATGTGATGGAACTCGCCCAAGATCCTCAGAGAGAACTTGTTTCTTCTCATTGTACCCTTGCCAACATTATTCCTTGTGGGGAAACCTTTTATAGGGACTTAGCCACCTTCCACATGTTACTCCCACATTCTTGTCCTCTCAATACCATGACACCAATGTATGGATCCACCACATCTATGGATCAAATCACAAAATAGGTCATGATTCTGCCAGGGAAAACACTTAATAAAATACTCAGTTAACAGCAAGTCAGGAAGAAAAACTTATCCAGCTTTTGGTCTCCCACTCAACATCTTTTGCCTGGGAATACCAAGATATGAAAGGCATACCTCCTGAGATCTGTACCCATCATATCTACACTGAGGATATCAAACCTGTCAGGCAACCACAAAGAAGATTGAATCCTACTTTAACTAAAATAGAAAAATTACTCCAGGCAGGGTTCATATATCCAATCTCAGACAGTCAATGGGTCTCACCCCTTGTTATTGTGCCTAAAAAGAATGGGAAATGGAGGGTGTGTATTGATTATAGAGAACTCAACAAGGCCACAAAAAAGGACTACTTTCCCTTACCATTTATTGACCAAGTTTTGGACAACCTTGCTGGGAGAAAGTATTTTTCTTTTCTAGATGGATTCAGTGGATATAATCAAATTCAAGTAGCACCTGAAGACCAAGACAAAACCACCTTCACATGCTCTTGGGGAACCTTTGCTTACAAAGTTCTTCCCTTTGGGCTATGCAATGCCCCAGCTACATTTCAGAGACTGGTTCTATCTATTTTTGCTGAACTGGCTAATGAATGCATGGAGGTCTACATGGATGACTTTACTGTGTATGGGGATAACTTTGAGGAAGCTCTCACAAACCTTGGAAAAGTACTAAAATGCTGTGATAAAAATTGACTGTCCCTTAGCCATGAGAAATGTTTTATGATGGTGGAGGAAGGAATTGTTTTAGGACACCATATTTCAGAAAAAGGGATCAAAGTGGATCAGAACAAGATAGAAGTAATCACACAGTTACCTTCACCCAAAAATCAAACTGATGTCAGAAGTTTTTTGGGTCATGCAGGCTACTATAGGAGGTTCATAGAAAATTTTAGTAGAATAGCTGCCCCCCTGTTTACTTTGCTTAACAAGGAAACAGAATTTCTGTGGACAGAAGACTGTCAATCAACATTTGAAACTTTGAAGGAGAAGCTTACTGTCACACCAGTTTTAAGGGGACCTAATTGGACTTTACCATTTCTTATACAAATTGATGCTTCAAATGAATCCATTGGGGCAGTTTTAGGATAAAAGGAGGAAGGAGAAAGTATGCATGCCATTTATTACATTAGCAAAAACCTTACCCCTGTAGAAAGAAATTATACAACAACTGAAAAAGAATTCTTGGCAGTTATCTATGCTATAAACAAATTCAGGCATTATATCACCGGATATAAAATATTTGTGTGCACTAATCATGCAGCCATCAAGTACCTAATGAATAAACTAGTAGTAGGTGCAAGGATCATCAAGTGGTTATTGCTATTGTAGGAATTTTATATTACCATAGTTGATAATCTAGGGAAGTTTAATTTGGTTGCTAATTTTCTGTCAAGATTGCATATAGGAGGAGGAGACCAACCAGTGGAGGACAAATTCCCAGATGAACATCTTTTTGCCATATCCACTACTGCACCTTGGTTTGCTGACATAGCTAATCTTTTAGCTATAGGCTTGTATCCATCCCATTTTACTTCAAAACAAAGAAAACGTTTACTTAAAGAAAGTTTATCCTACAAATGGTTGAATGGTTTACTATTTAAATGTGGTCCTGATTTCATTATACATAGGTACTTAAAGGCTAAGGAGACTTTTGATGTGTTGAGAGCATGTCATGATGAACCATCTATGGCCACCACTCTTTCCACATGACAGTCCACAAGATCCTTGGAGCTGGTTACTACTGGCCTTCTCTTCATAAAGACACAAAGAAGTATGTGCAGCACTGTGACCACTGCCAAAGGATGGGGCAGCCAACCTTTACCCAGGAAATGCTGCTACATCCTCAAGTCATGATGAAACCGTTTGAGCAGTGGGGTCTAGACTTTGTGGGACCAATTTCACCACCATCATCAGGCAAGGAGTATATTCTAGTGTGCATAGATTATGTTACTAAGTGGGCTGAGGTTCAAGCATTCTAGTTTGCAAGAGAAGAAAAAGTTGCTGATTTCCTCTACAATAAAATTTTCTTGAGATTTGGAGCCCCAAGATCAATAGTTTCAAACAGAGGACCTCAGTTTACTTCATAGGTAATCAAGACATTCACATATTTATACCAAGTCAAGCACAGAAAATATTCACCTTACCATCCTTAAGCAAATGGGCAGGTAGAAGTAACTAATAGAGAACTTGAGAATATTCTAATAAGGACAGTGGTAATGAACATAAAAGATTGGGCTAGTAGATTACCTGAAGTAGTTTGGGCTTACAACACCACTTGGAAGTCCACAACAAAGTTTTCACCATATGAATTGGTTTATGGGAAAAAACCTATATTATCTATAGAATTTGAACTCCAGACACTTAAAACTATATTGGATGTTGGTCTGCCATTGTCTATAATTCAGCAAAACAGAATTCTTCAGCTCAACGAGTTGGATGAGATCCAGACAGAAGCCATTCAGCAAATAGAATTGGTGCAATACCAGAGGAAGCAATGGCATGACCAACACATTAAGAGGAGGACATTTCAACAAGGAGATTGGGTTCTTCTTTATGATTCTAAATTCAAAGAATTCAAGGAGAAATTGTAGACTCACTAGCTGGGTCCTTATCAAATAAAGGACGTGTTTGAAAATAGAATTATATTATTGCAACTGATTGATGGGAGCACAGACATATTTCTAGTAAATGGTCACCGAATCAGGCTTTACAAAAGACCATCTACTAAAGAAGAGTTTCTGAATAATCTATGTTTTGATACAGGGGATACCTCCTTCTGTCATGGTGTTGGATTGAATTATTCTAATAAAAAAAAAAAAGAGGTTGAAAACCAACAATGGCTGCCTTCTGAAAAAAAAAAAAAAAAAGGAGGAAGGTTGAAAACCAGCAATGGTTGCCTTCCAAAAAAAATTTTAAAAAAAAATAGAGAAAGATGGAAAACCAGCAAATGGTTGTCTTTCTCAACCAAGGGAGTTGAAAACCAGTAAAATGGCGGTTCCCTTCTTCAAGACAGTTGAAATAATTAAGCTCTAGATATGATCAGTTGCCAAAAGTTGGCCCAATGCATCTCCAGTGCTTCTCAAACGGGAGCACGTCTGGCTCTTTCCAATTAGGAGCACCTCCGGCGCTCTGTTAATAACGCCATCAATCTCCATAATAAGGGAGGGACCCACCTCTCTAGGTCGTAAAGTAGACAAATCATATGATGAGGTCATCATGACTCATCCTCTACTTCATCACAAAGAGTAATTAAATTAGAATAAATAATCATTTGCAAGAGTGTCCACGAGCCGGCACTGACATCACCTAAGGGCGTGGATTTTCGAACCACTCAGTACAATGATTACAGGTCGCGTACAAGTGGGAAGTGGATGTCATCTCAAGCCACTGCTCAATTGCCACGACACGTGCAGTTTCTAAAACGATGTAGCATTTCTCCTATGTACATCGCCTCATCATTAAAACTGATCCAAGTAAATCTGTTTTTAATTAATCATTAATTAGTAACTATCCTGACTTTCTATTTTGGGTGGTGCCAAGATGACACGTCCGTCTGCCATCATTTCCTTCTTCACATCCAAGCATGCTGCCATCTATGCCTTAATGTCACATTACCTCTAGAGTGCCTTGTCAGTCTGCTACATTTATAGCTACCTTGGTCTCTTAACCCATCTGCATCAGACCAGCCTAAAAAAATAGCATCCCTCATTCAAACCTTCAGAATAGACTGAAGCATAAGGTAAATCAAATAACTCTCTAGAGTCTACAGAGCAATTTGAACAATACTCTGGAGCCCACAAAGATAAGAGGGAAATATAGACTGCAGATTGGGGAGGTAAAAGAATAAACACAGAAGGTGGCATCAATTCAGCAATGGGAGTCAAGAAAAAGTCTGAGCCAGAAAATACTGTGGGTCTTCTAAAGGATGCAGCTGCAACAAACATTTTAAGGGCTGCTGGATGGTTAGATTTCATAGACAAATTCGAAGGGTTTTAGGAGGATATTGTGGATGAATTCCTTAGGAATTTAAGAGACAACTAGACAACTGTGAGAGGAAACCAAATCAATCTCTCCTCTGCAATTATCAGCCACATTTCTGGACTTCCCAAACAAAGTGAGAGGTTCTACCACCTGAAAACCTTATATACTGATTTAATTAGGAATTTTTCTATTCGTGGTGAACCTGTTATTCAATTACATATGAATAAGAATGAAGTCAAAGGAATTTTGAGGTCCACACTCCCAAACCCTTGGGCATCTGTTGCTACCTGGTTAATGAAGTACTTTACTTGTGATGGCGAATTCTCCATAGTTTTAGAGCCAATAATGAAAATGCTGATTTTTCTCAAACATGGAAATAGGCACCCTGAGTATACATCAATATCCCCAATTTCTTGTATTCTACCATCAAGACAACTGCAGAGAAATATCAGTAGGGTAAGGGACCCATAAAACATCATGGCCTCATCTTTCTGGTAGTCAAGCACCACTTCCTATCTCAGACTAATGGAGAAGAACTATTTCAAAACTTTCTTGAACACAACCCCTTGGTCAGAGAACCAGAAATAGCACAACCAGAAGGGGAGAATTCTCCTTCTCACCAGGATAAGGAAACTGAGCCTTCAGCCTCCTCCACAGCTGTTTACAAAGGGGAGTCACCCTCACAAGAGGCTACATCATCTGCAGCCCCTGTTCCTGACAAAAAGAGGAAAGGCAAACAAATTGCAGAACCTGCTCCTAAATGCCTATACATGACTCGGTAAGTCAGGCAAAAGATGACTTGACCTGAGGAATCTTGACCTAAGGAATTAACAGGGGAAAAGTCAGGACAGGGAATTGAGGAAAAGTGGTGGGCTGAAGAACCATCCCATGATTCAGATGAGATCCCTCTGGTCAGGAAGAGGAAGCAAAGTGAAAATTCTCCAGTACCATCTGTTCATGTGGAATCAAGTCCAGTTTCAATACCACCATGTGCCCCAGAGACAAGAAACTTACAAACTTTTACTCTCTCCTCTGATTCTGAGGAAGGGAGACCTGCTCCGGAGGCACCAGCCCCACCTTTGCTCTGGAGAAGCAAAAGGAAGAAATGGCTCTCACAAGCTGAGAAGGATACTGCCATGTTCGCTGAGGCACTCCTAGAATTGAGAACATGTGAGGATAAAGTTGGGCCTTCACCAGTGCTAGCAATAGCAGAAGATCCTCAGGACAAGAAGCATTCATGTCCCTAATGAGAAACCACCAGATCTGGAATGAAAGGATGGAAGATCATCTTCAAGAGGATTTAAAAATAGATCTCTTCATCAGGAAAGAATGTCCCAATCCTTTTGCTCTTCGGACCCAATTCAGGTCCCTTATCTATCATCCTGAAAATGCAACCAGAATGTTGCCATTATACCTGAAAAGTTTGTAGGAATGCTCCATTGACTTTGGTCTTTTTATGGTTAATTCAGCAAATTATGTACTTGCTGTAGCAAAGAGGAGATGGAATATTTTGACCCCAAAGTAGAAGCTTAGAGAGGTGGTCACCCCTGCAAACCTAAGATTATTCATGAGAAAGGCAAAGTTGATATCCAAACTAATGGATACACATAAGCAGGAATGGATAGGGGGACAGTTCAGGCCCCCTCTAATAATTGAACCACTCCCTGTCTGGACAGAACAGCTGGAAGATGAAAAATTGCAGAACTGGTTGAAGCAAGTTGACAAGTACAGAGGAAATGGTAACACCAATAGAACCACTTGGACCACCTATCTCCAGGATTATAGTCTGACTGACAAGCTGCTTCGCCAAAATAAATCTAGAATGTGAAAAGCAGGAGGACCTGCCAAACCTTAGGTATAGGGGGGATGATGAGTGTCAAATTGCACTCATGAAATACATCTTTTTGCCTCTCTTTTTCCTCTCTCTCAGTTCATCTTCCTAGTGTATGCACCCAAATAAGTTAGCAAGATCGTTCTATTTTGTGATTAATTAAGATAGATTACTTAAGATTAGAATTTCTGATTAAGTGACTAATGTGCGTGGGATTGATGGAAAAAAATGCAGAACTTCTCTCTCTTTTTGAATCAACAGGTGTAGATGCCAGGAACAACGATTTTGTGCATCTCCGGAGATCGTCTTCAATGATCTCCGGAGACAATACCAAAGAACATGACACCTGAAGTTTTGAAGATATGGGGAATGTCTCTCCAGAGCTCTACGAGAGTCTAGAGTATCTCCGGAGCTGTAGACAGGAACAACTATCTCCGGTGCCTCCTAAGAGCAGGGCACGTTTCCAAGCAGAGCTACTGACCAAACACTCTCAGCAGCAATCTTAATACCCCTCACTTCACTCAAAGCATCACTTAAGTGGTGAAGGGTCAACTATTAGTTAAACTGCTGAAGTTTTATCTTTTCAAAGATTTTGTATGAGTTATGAACTGAACTAATCCAATATCCTTATTTTCAGGGCTTTGATGCCCAAGTGTATTAAGACTTAAACTTAGAATTCTAAGTGGACTTTTGTTCCACTCAAGTCTACCTTTCTCACATGATGATTTTTCATAAGTTAGACAGTTAAGTACAAATAAGAGATGGTGTCATCTCATAGAAAGACTGGTAGATAAGTTCAGTGATATATCATCACTCATTTCTATATATACTCTTAGAAATAGTAGAAAATGGACAATGATAAAATTATTCTGACTCTCAGAGATCTCAGTTCTGTTATAGCCATATTTTCATGAATGAAGAAATAAATGAATTGGACTGAATTTAGTTGTGATCATCTTTTGTGCTGATTTCCTGCTATAGTCTTCAGCCTCAAGGGTGTGGAGCAAGGGCCCACTCTCACCACTCAGGCAGGAGGCTAGTATCACTATTCTATTGTTTCAGTTTTCTCTTATAAAGGTGTTTCTTGTTTTAATAGATAGATGCATGTTATCGTTTCTTTGCTTTAAATAAATTTTCTGTTTTATTCTATTTTCCAGCACTCATTACATTTATTCAATAAGCAGATAGATTAATCATTCTTTCAAAAATTAGGATTAGCTATAAACTGATAACTATAGAATCCCTAGTTGCAGACAGCCGTGGACACAGCCCTGGTTCTTTGACATCAGAAAATAGATTAAATGATGAGGCACAGTGACACCTTGTCAATTAGAGCAATTATGTCATTAGAACATACATGGAGAATTCAAGCCACTACTCCAAGGACTATCACCATGTTGGGAGAATTGGAGGGGTAGGAGATAATAATAGATATAAGAATGAAAGCTTATGAAACATTCATGGTTGATGACTAGTTTATCAAGACTAAGGAGATTCAAAATTTTGTCAAATTAAAAATGTCTACCCAAATTGATTTGAAGACCCATCAAGAATTTGTAGAGGCCTTGGGCGTTGATCTAGAAGCAAAGGGTAGAGAGTCAATGTTCAATGTCAATTGTGATCTCATCACTCTTGAGAAATCAAGGAGATTGGTTAGTGAGATTGGGTTCTTACTATTTCTTGGATGGAATATAGCATCAACCATTTCCTTTGACACCTTGAGGAGAGATGCAAAAGGTGGAGATGTTTTTCAAAATGTTGAGGAGGCTAGAAAATTCTATTCATGGTCTATGTGTTGCCCAAGTGAAAAGACATTGGCCCTGTGGTCTATTACCCTTGAACATGATAAGCCAGTGTTTCAAGAAGAGCCTCAAGGGTAATTGGATCCTTAATTTTTAAGAGAGTAGTAGATACCCTACCCCTAAGGTTGGAACTTTGATTATACGCATTGCTTAATTCAGTGAAATAGTAACTATAAAATTGCAAAGTGATTATGATGCATTACTACATGATGTTATTAGGTTGAATCATGAATTAAAGGAGGAGAAAAAGTTAGAGGGATACAATAGATAAATTAAGATGTTTACATATGCTCCTTAGGCAAAGACTATTAAGGAAGATGACCCTCCACAAGATGATAGACAGGTCCTACAGGATTATGTTGAAAACTTGTAGATTGAAATGATGTGTCTAGTTGTCAAGGCCAAGAAAGACTCTCAAGATCTCATTAGGGGAATTCTAAATGATAGAATTACAAAATTGATAAGAATGGCTAATGATTTCTAGGGTTGTTATGGAAATTTGAGAAGTACTTGAGAGTATGTGGAGGAGGTGAATCCAAAGCTAAATTAATTAAACACAAAGTGGATTCCAAGAGCCTTTGTTATGAAAGTTATATATAGGAATCCTAGATATAACCTAGATAGTCCAAACTATATCAACTTAGAGTTTGAGGCCATGTGAATTTTTTATGAAGTTTTTGCTTTCCTTGTCAAATTGTAGGCTCTATTGAAAGAAAAGGAGGGAGAGCTTGAATTTTGATAAATTTGGGCTTTCCAAATGTGGTAAGACCCACTGGTTAAATACAGGACATTAATTTTTGAAAAGGTGGCTTTAAGGATTTGATCCCTTTAGGGTTGGCTCTAATCCTCTCGGGTGATAGAATTGGTCCCTTATTCATCATATGTCAGGTGGACAAGGCCACCATACTTGAGAGGAGGATGGATAGTTACATCAAAGGGGTAAAAATCTTGCTAGTTCCAAGTACACCAGTAACATAAACAAGATCAAGAATATTTTAAAAATTGTGTGGCCAATTGACGAGGAGTTTGAAAATTGGACGGTGGATATTAACTCAACACCAACGGTCCAGATTACATGGCATTTAATGAGATAAATCAGTTTGTTACATTTTCAGATTCGCCTTTGTCTTGTAGGAAAAAGACAAAATACAGCTTGCAAATACATTGAATCTGGACAAAATGGATACCCATAATAAGTCAATTTTCAAGGCCTAATAAAGCTAAAATAGAGCCACATGACACTTGAAAACTTGAGTTGATGTGGATTCATGGGATTCCAAGTGCTAACTGGATCAAGAGGTGTATGTGCCACATTTTTGGTGAAAGTGTATCCAATTGGAAGCTTGTTGGACCAACATTGCATGACTGGATGACTGGGACAGCTCTGAACAAGTCTTGGACATTGGACTAGATCTGCAGGAACAACAATGATTTGGCATGATCTTCTATATCGTTCAGCTCCTAATACTCATTTTTATCATTCTAAACATTATACTGATCTTCTCTTATAGGTGCAACAACAATTTGGTTGACAGAATGTTAGTTCTGCATTTCTGGGTCAGAAGGATACTGTTGTATGTTCATCATTCCAAGACAAATCCAACAAGGTCATATGTCCTCCAAGACCTACAATTCACAATGCAAAGCATCAATTTCATCTTAAACAATCATTTTCCATCAATTTGGATCAAGATATGTCCATTTGCAGTCATGGATCAGTAAAAAACAACTCATTGTCAATGTCATGTTCGTATAAACAACCTCTTAAATCCGGTGATTTTCACATGATTTTCTACATTTTTTGCCATTTTCAAGTACTAATTTTGCCTATATATTGATCTAGGAAGTTTTTTTGGTCATTAAAATCCATTTACAGACTTTTATTTCATGTTTTTCTTGCCTTTTCTGTCAAAAGTGGGATTTTTGGGGGTCACGGACTTTTCATGTGCAGTAGCATTAATTATCATAAAACATGCCAAAAATCCACACAAACTTGGTAAAATGTTCATCATGATGTGAAAAATAGATATGCAATTCAAATTCACCAAGAAAATTCAATTTGTAACTTGAAAAACTCAATTTTCAAGTCAAAATACCAAAAAGTGTTGATTTTGGGGGTCACTGACTTAGTGGGGATCTTGGGTCCAACTGACCTAGCGGGGATTTCACATCCAACTAACCTTGCAGGGATTTCACCTCCAACTGACCTTGCACTAATTTTGGCTTCATCTAACCTTGTGCGGATTTGGGCTTCATCCGACCTTGCACGGATTTAGGTTTAATCCGACCAAAATGATGCTTCATGCAATCAGTCAGTTCACTTTTAGCGTAGGTCTGTTGGGTCTGTTTTTAGTGCAAAGTGTGTTGGCGGGGATTTTGGTACTGATTGACTTAGCGGTAGTGTGGAAGGAATTCGCTCGGAGGTAATTTTAGTGCTAAGGTCGGCGGATGATGATTTTCGCACAGAAGTCCATGAGTGAGGTTTTTAGCGTTGGAAGTCGGTAGCAACTATTTTTAGCACAAAGTCAATGGATTGAATTTTTAGCACTAAGGTCGGTAAGGGATGTTTTTGGCACAAAGTGCAGTTGGGGTCATTTTTAGTGCCATATTTTGAACTTCCTAGGGTGAAAGTATATTTAAAAATATATTTAAGTATAAGTTAGATATTCTTATACTTTAAATATTTTTAAATATACTTTCAGTACGTTTGAGACGGGTTCCAGATCTATAGGATTTCATATGCAGATTCTAAAAATTTTTGGTTCCACCAGATTTCAGACTTAGCCATTTTTCTAGATTTTTAGTGTCTCAGACTTAGCCAAATAAGGGCTTCAGGAACATGTATCAGGGTGAAAGCATATAGACCCCTTAGTGAAATCTAGTGGAATTTGACATGACTTTGCAACTCTAAGACCTAGAAACTAGGAATTTCAACATGAAACATCCTGCAGAAGCACTTTCAAGGGCAATATCCAATGACATGGAATTTTAGAGCAAAGTGCAGTAACACCCAATTTTAGCGCAAAAAGTAACAAATAGCAATCTTCAAGCACAAGACCACTCAAGACACTTCCAAATAAATCATGCACAACACCAAATGGCTCCAAACATGCAAAATACTCAAATCTGGAACAAATCATGCACTCTAAGCACAAATTCACCTTCTCATCATCATAACTAACAAAGGTTGAGATTCCAAGCCAAAGCAAAAGAGGGGGTCTCCATTTGGCAAAATGGAGCATGTGTGCAAGGCACAATAGGATCCAAGGAATCTTATATAATGGTTTAAATCTTGGAAGGTGATTGTGAGAGACCACAATAAAAATTGTTGATTAATAGAGAGGCTGGTGCTAACACCTTTGCCACTCCATAAAACCAAGGTTTAATGGCTTCCTAAGACTTCTAAATGCTCTTTGCAACAAATGTTCTAGTAATGTTTATATGAATAAAAGAGATAAATAGAAATTGAA
Source organism: Cunninghamia lanceolata (assembly GCA_027924645.1). Classification (NCBI taxonomy): domain Eukaryota; kingdom Viridiplantae; phylum Streptophyta; class Pinopsida; order Cupressales; family Cupressaceae; genus Cunninghamia; species Cunninghamia lanceolata. The sequence goes on from BSBN01001435.1 coordinate 3,329,654, forward strand.
ACCCTAAGTCTTTATAGGGTGTTTTCCCATTGCGAGCACTTGAAGAGATACAATACCCCAATAAGACTTTCTAAGCTTCACTACCTTCAATAACACACACACACACACACACACACACACACACACACACACACACACACACACTATCCACTTAAAGAAAAAACCAATTCCTTGTTTGTGGATATTCATAAGACCCAAGCAACCAAAATCTATAGGAAGACAATATAGATACCAATCCACCCTATGGAATCCTTTGTCGTGGTAAGAGTTTGGCTCATAGAAAATAACATAAAATTTTCTCAATCTTGGTGTAATATGCTTTAGAAGGAACCGACCATCAAGAATAGTACACATGCACAACAACAAGGACTTTAGAACAATTTAATCCAATAACCCAACTCTTTTTCCACTTTGTCCACAAAATATTTCTAAAAAGGAGATGGACAACCTTGGAAATCAAAAGGAATCCCAAGGAACTTGAAGACCTCTCCAGTGGTCAATTTGAATCCACCAAGTCTTTAAGCCAGATAGGGGGGGATAAATTGACTTGGAGTTGAGTCTTGCTCCATTGAATTATTAAACTAGAACCTAAGAAGAAGGTGTCAAGGCACTTGAAAGCTTGTTTGACATTATTTCCATCTTCCATTAAAGTGAGGAAGGAATCATTGGTAAAATATTCATTAAAAATCTTATGCAATTTGTTACTAGGTAGAGAGATCTCTCTGGCCAACTTATGTGAGATGGAATTAGCAAGGAGGTAACTAAACCTTCAATAGTCAAAATATAAAGATAAGGTGTAAGAGGAAACCCTTGTTTAATGGAGATAAATAGCCTATATTGCCCAAATTGTATACTATTAATGGTGAGGTAAGAAGAAGCATCAATGAACAACATGTGCTAATTACCTATATGAAATTATCACCAAAGCCTAGGGCACCTAACATAGCAAGAATTAAATTCCTTTTGATCTAATCATAAGCCTTTTTTAAATAAATTTTGATAAAGACCACTAGTTGGAGCTCAAAACCTATTCCATGCCTTCATAGACCACAATAATATTATCAAGGATAAACCTACTCTTGATAAATGTAGTTTGCTTAGAGCGAACAAGGAAAAGAATGTGGTGGATTTGAAAGGCTAGGGACTTTTCAATAATCTTATAATAAAGATTGATAAGGGTGTTGGGTAGCCTAATCTATGAATTTAATGTTACCTTTGTTCATCATCCTTCCTAAGGAATTGGTATAAAATGCCTCAAGATAGACTTGGTGTAGGTTGGTCCCAATCAGGTACCAGATGGTTTCGTAAATTTTGAAGGGAAACTATCATGTTCAAGAGCTTTGTCATTGGCCATGCTAGCCATAGCTACATGAAGATCTTAGTGCATAAGAAGTATGTCACAAATTATGCTCTATGAAGCTGAAAAGCAGCAAGGGACCACATCAAGGAATCGATGTAGGGCTTAAGCCTGAGCTTGAGAAGCTTTTTCGGCTTTGAAAACATTCTCTTAATGTTGTGCAAAAGCATGAACAACATTGGGAAGCTTTTTAAGTTGATTATTTTTAAGGTTTGAGTCTGGGTTTTGGCACTGTAAGCTGAGCAGTGCCATCATAGTATGAGATATCGCTCAATCGCCCTCATTTTGTGTTGTATCTAATCTGAAATTTTGGTACTTTTCATAGGATCCAAGCTCCAACTTAATAATGAGGGCGATTGAGCGATATCTCATACTATGTGTTGTATCTAATCTGAAATTTTGGTACTTTTCATAGGATCCAAGCTCCAACTTAATAATTTCAAATATCATAAAATAATATCTTTCATAAATTGAGAGTTAAATCCTACATTTTTTCTTAGATTGTTATTTTAAAATTTCCAATTATTGTTGGCCACTAACCCATTACAACCCCTACTTTATTTAGAAAATAAAATAAAATATAGAAAATATAAAAAGAAATTGCAGCTTAAAATATATTTAACATTACACAATCTAGTGTAATTATTATTTTCTAATCAATGATAACAGAAAAGAAAAATGTCCAAAAAATAATTGCAATGCTTTGCATAACACAATGTAAGAAAGAAATAACTAAATCAGTTTCTTCGTCCTATAAGTTGGAATGTAATATGTAATTGCATTGCCAAGTCATTGTCTTATTCAGATGCATATCTAAAACTGATTAATATTTACAATTTATAAATCATTATTGTGGTCATAATTAATAAACACTATACTTAAACCCCACATTTGAGGGTATTGTCAATATCGTGTTCCATATTGTTGGAGTTTTTCTAGCTTGTAGTCTGTTCAGTGTAGGATTGTAATGAATAGAAACAATATGTTAGTATATTACATTATTGCAGCGGGTGTATGCAGTTAATAAACTATTAACTGTCTCAACTGTGCTTCCACCTTCTTCCACCTTCCTTTATATAATTGTATCTCATGATCATCAAATGATATCATGTATTCCTTAAATAAATTGATCAATGATAAACAAAAGTATTATACATTTTTCATAACAACTGGTATCAAAGCGACCATGATCCGAGGCCTGGTGCGAAGGAGAATTTGGGCCTGGTGTGAAGGAGAATTTGGGCGTATTAAAAAGTAGACTGGCGTGAAAGATTTGTTAGTTATATATTTTTGAGGAAATTAAAGCATGCTAAGATAAGGCGACTTTGAATGAATTTTGAAGGTTTCAAAAAACTCTATAATGGATTTGCTGTAATGGTTTCCACCAAGAGTCTTGGGCAGTCTATAGGCGCAGCTTCCAAACAGATAAAATCATTCGGGATAAACTATTCTCCACAACCCTCGCCAACATTCTTCCAGCCGTGCAAAATGGAAGAGAAGAAAGCATTTTTTTTGGCTCCAGTTAGAAACATATTTTCCTAGTTAATGCATTTTTTCAAAGTCATTTGCTAGTGTTCTGAGCAAGTTGCGGGGTGTTTAATGATTATGGTAGTTTAGAATACTCATTATGTTTTTTGTGCAAAATGAAAATATACAATTGAAAGAGGCATGAAAGGTGAAAGACGGGAACCAAAGTTGTTTTTAGGAGGAGGAAACAATATGTGAATAACAATAAAATCAGTTTAATGTATTAAAAAAAAAGGGGCGCATTATGTTATTGTGTAAGGAGGACACAACGTATAAGGTGCAGTTTGATTATGAGCAATTGCATTAAAGTTTATACGTTGTGGGATCTAATTTGAGCATGGTTAAGTGAGATCTAATTTGAGCATTGTTAAGTTTTTGTAAGGCATTAATTATGGAGTTCAACAAGCTTGCACTTAAATGTGTTTAGCAATTGCATTAAAGTTTATAGGTTGTGGGATCTAATTTGAGCATTGTTAAGTTTTTGTCTAGTTGGTTTATGAATTTCAAATCATTATTATCAAAACTATACAATTAGTTTTTGCAAGTGGGGTTATAAGGTGTTCATTTGATATAAAGTTTGTTGGAGATATTCTCCCCTTTCATCTTATGCTTGGGCTTTCGGGCCATTTTTTACACCTAATGGGGCCTCCAAAGACTCACATGAGTCATCAAATGAATAAAGAGCAACAAGGTCAAATTGGAGGTTGGTGCCATCGAGGATGGAGGAATTTCCATCATCTCAAGCTAGCTTTTCACTTTGAGATTATGCTTTGCATGAGAAGCGTTTTTGGGCTTTAGTTTTTGCTTTTCCTTGTTGTTGCTGATAGATTTGAAGATACATGTTTTGTGAAGTTTGTTTTTGGAGACAGTGAAGGGGTTTGGTGTAGAGTTCAATATGGATGGTTGTCCAATGAATACTCAAGGCTGTGATCTGAATTATACCTTTACGAGGGTCATCAAACAACTTGATGGAGCCATGTGTTTGGAGAGCTCAATATGGATTGTTGTCGAATAATTCAGGAATCTATGATTCGAGAGTTCATGGGAGGAAGAAGAACTTGGGAATTCAACTAGGGGAAGACAATATAAATTTATAGAGTTGAATACACACAAATGCAAAAATAAAAGGCAAAATACATTTTTCAAACCTTTCCAAATCACTACAAATTGCAACAATGTTGAAGGAGAAAAAGATTTTACTACCAATTGTAGAAGGATACACTAGCAATGGTGAACACAACAGTGCTATATAATATTACATGGTGAATTATGAAATGCCATTTTCCAAACTGGTTGAGATAAAATTCCTAACTTTTGCAAATCAATGTATATACTTGTACTCCAGAAAAGTAGATGTATTTTTTAAGGATTGTTTTTTACTTTTTATAATTATCTTGGTAAATTAAGATTTACGTTTTGTAATAAAATCACTAAGTTATGCAACATGGCGTATAGAATGGCTATTTTTTCAAATTTGAATTTAACTCTAGCCCCCAGAGCGCACAGAGGTAGCTCCTCTTATGGCCTCCATAGATCTAGCCACCCTTTAGAAAAGCACTTGAACAAAAGAAGTAAGAATTACCAAGGTTTTCAAAGGCCCTCCGGAAGGGAAAGAGATGTGTATGGTCCTAGATCTTCAAGGCATTCTCAGCAAATCTATAATAGACCTTCTTTCCCAAGGAAACCTTTGATATCTCAACAAGAGGCCTTTAATGTTTCCCAGAACAAACGTTCTTCACCTCCCATGGACTAGAACTTCCATCCTCCTAAATGGAGATCTTTTCATGGGCAAAGACATCATAAGCATCTCAGGAAGCAATTCAAAAATAAAGTTAAGAATTCCTCTAAAAGACAATCCAAGTTCTTCTAAGAAAGCGCTAGACCACCTTTGGAAAAGGTGTGGGTACCCAAACAACCAAATTTCAAAAAAGTTTTAAGGAGGGAAGAGAAGCAGATCAAAGTGACGCTCAAAGGAAAACGTTTAGAGGAAAGGACCTCAGATCTTCATGAAAAGGCTCTCATTGGTAAGGTTTTATCCCCCCATTTTTCCCATGATGATTTATTAGCCCGGATTAAAAAAGAATGGCCTGAGGTTAGGGAGGTCGTTGCATTGGGAAATGGTTTTTTCAATTGCATGTTCCATAACCAAGAAGATAGGAACAAGGTGCTCCTTAAAAGACTTTGGAAATTTAAAAAGATGACAGTATTTTGTCAAGCCTGGAAGCCAAACTTTGATATAGGAAAGAAAAAATCCCCTATCTTCCTTTCTGGCTTGAACTTCCTTGCCTTCCAGTGGAATATAGGGAGCATGAATCCTTACAAACAATTGGTAATGCCATGGGTTTCTATCAAGAATGTCAAATCTCTTCCGATACTTTTGACTCCCCTTCTGCTAAAATCTACATAATCTTGGAGGCTAATGAATTCCTACCCACAAGCATTGATATTGAAACCCCTTCAGGGATTTGGAAACAAGAATTATTCTTGGTGGATCATAACTCAGAAGATGACCTTGCCAGAATGAATAGGATGCTGGGCATTGAGAAAGAAGTTTTCATTTCAGAAAAGGACCTAGCAAGAGAAAACCCTTTCTGGCAAGTTACCCAACCCCAGCACTTAGAGGCCCATTTTACTTCCCCTAGCCTTCTCCAGGCAATCGCATCTCCTACAGAAAAAGAAGTCTCCATAGGGTTGGAAATTTGTGAGGCCATGGAGGAGGCAAATAGGAACAAGTCCTTGTCTAAATCTTTAGAAGTTGACTTTGGAGGATTTAACTTGTTGTCCAGCTCTGGGGTTGATGCCTCTGCTACCAAAATGAGGTAACAGAAGGAATGGAGCATCTTGAAAATCTGACTACCCCTCTGTCTCTTCTGAGGGAAACCTTCTTGGATAAAGAAGTATCTAGTGAATTCCAACAAGATATAGATTTCTCTAGGATTAACAATGCCAATATGTTGGTAGACCAGCAGACAAATAATATACTTGGAGACTCTAAAGAACTTGGAGATGAATCCAACTCAAAGGTGCAACCTTCCTAAATCTGTCATAGTCAAAGAGACCATTCCCAGATGAAGCAAGCTTCCTCATAGGATGAAGAAGGGGATGAAGGAAAAGAAGACTCTAGGGATGTCAAATTGCAAACTTTGCTAGAAGAGGCTATTAGCAAAGTCACAAACACTCTTCTTAACAAAATAGCTAATGAAGTTCTACAAGAAGATGACTCAAATGGAAATAGCAAGATTCTAGGTTTATTTCAGACTCCTTTTGGTCAAATAAGGGATACAGATTCTCCAGTTCCGATGAGGAGAAGTGCAAGACAAAAGAAATCAAAAACCCAAAGAGAGATTGATGCTGGGATCCAGACCACCATTGACAATACACTCAAGAAGAGAGAAAATGGCTCTCCTCGGGAGACATGAAGCTCCTCACATGGAATATTAGGGGCATCAACGCCCCTAACAAACTACGCCTCATCAAATCTCAAATTGATGGGGCGGGTGTAGACATTGTTCTTTTGCAAGAAACAAAATTGTCGGTTGATCAAGGTTCAACGATATTTAAAAAATGGACGAATTGGGAAGTAGTCTATCATCCTGCTAATGGATCCTTGAGAGGCTTAGCGATCCTTTGGAAAACATTTTTGCCCAAAATGGACATGATAGGAAATAGAGAGAATTGGATTCTTAGCAGATTTTTAGGTTTGCTACTTGGTAAAGATTTGTGGGTCTTCTGCATCTATGGCCCCTCGGGCTCTCTTCAAAAAAGGCAGTTGTGGTAACATCTAAGTAACCTTTTAAGGTTTATCAATCTAGAGAATTTGGTTCTGGGTGGTGACTTTAATGTTGTTTTAGATGCTTCAGAGAAGGTAGGTTGTTTGGTAGGTCTTTCAAGAGCCTAGGCGGATCTCAAAAATTTTGTAGCTTCAAATAATCTTCTTGACTGCAAACTAGAAAATAGATACTTCACCTTGTCAAACAGAAGGAAAAACTCCTCTCAGATAGCTAAACACCTTGACATATTTTTGATTTCTCCTTTCTGCCTTCAAGGATCTTCAAACTACTCCTCATGTGCTCTTCCACTGACTAGTTCCAATCACTTCCTAGTTGTTTTACGTCTGGGTCCTGAACAAATGCAGCATAGGAAATATTTTAAGTTTCAATATATGTGGCTTAGAGATTCAAGCTTCATTCAAAATGTGGAGTAGTGGTGATTTGTGCCTTATGTAAAGGGCTCTAGGATGTTTCAACTCGTTAGCAAATTGAGATTTGTAAAGGAAAAGTTTCAGCTCTGGAACAAAGTGCACTTCAAAAACGTCTTTCTAGAGAAGGCTAGAATTCAAAATGACCTGCAAGAGATTGAATCTTCCATTTTCAAGTTTGGGATGAATGAAGCAAATTTCCTTTAGAAGAAACAGCTATAGGCTGAGCTAAAGGAAATTCTTTTGAGAGAGGAAGTCTTCTGGCGTAAAAAATCTAGGGAAAGATGGCTTAAAGAAGGAGATCGCAACACAAAGTTCTTTCATATCTCCTCAAAGATTCGATATCACTCTAATGCGATCAACTTCATTAGAAAGGCTGATGGGTCTACGACTGGACACACCAAAGACATCCAACTGGAAGCTAATTTTTTTTTCAAAAATCTACTTTTCGAAGATAATCCTCAGTATGGATGCATCAGGACCTTAGATAGTCTGCGTTCAGGGGTGACAGAGTCTTAGAATGAGGAACTGTTGAAAGAATTTTCTCTAGAAGAAGTTAGAGCTACAGTGTTCTCTTTGGCAGGAGATAAAGCTCTGGGCCTAGATGGATGGTCGGGTAGCTTCTTCCAAAAGTGTTGGGATGTGGTTGGCTAGGATATCTTTCTTACTGTAGAGGAATCACAGAAGTTCAAAAATGTGCTAAAAGAACTAAACCGGACAAATTTGATGCTTATTCCCAAAACAAAATCCCCCTCTTCCTTTGTGGAATTCAAGCCAATTTCTTTATGTAACTTTGTCTACAAGATTATTTCAAAGGCTATAGCCATTCGTTTAGCTCCCCTCTTACCAAACCTCATCCCAGAGGAGCAAGGAGGTTTTGTCCCTAGAAAGGAAACCTCCGAGGGTGCAATCTTGGTCCATGAAATTCTTCACTCAATCAAGAACATAAGCGTTCCTTTAATGGTCATAAAATTAGACATGGCGAAGGCTTATGATAAAGTGAATTGGGCATTTCTGAGGCTTATTCTAGCTAAGTTGGGTTTCTCAAAGCATTAGGTCAAATGGATTTCCTCTTGGTTTTCAGATGTCAAATGTTCAGTGCTTCTAAATGGCCAGGAGATGACCACATTCCAGACTTCAAGGGGTTTGCAAGAAGGTGATCCACTCTCACCGTACCTGTTTATTCTAATGACTAAAGCTCTCTCATGTTCTATCAAACAAGTTGGCAGTCTTCGAAGATGGAGAGGACTGAACCTTTCATTTGCTTCTGAGCCCTATTCACATGTGTTATTTGCAGATGACACGATTCTTTTTGGTCAAGCTTCGCCAAGAGAAGCAACAATCATTAAACAAGTCATGGAAGAATATTGTCAAGTCTCAGGTCAAATAGTAAATGGAAAAATATCAAAGGTGTACCTCTTCTATGTGAATGATCAGATTAAAAGAGAGATTTCAAAAGTGTTGAGCTTCATCATCGAGTCCCTACCTGACAAATATCTAGGGTTACCCCTTTTTAATGGTAGACACAAGAATGAGCTCTAGAAGAATGTCATTGATAGGGTGGAGCAAAAAAATGGATCTTGGCGAGCCAGATGGTTAACATTGGCAGGTAGGTTAATCCTAATTGAAGCTGTCCTAGTTGCAGTCCTGGTTTACATGCAATCCTCTTTACATATGTCCGAGGGGATCTCTAAGGAATTGGGTAAGATTTGCAGGCAGTTCTTATGAAAAGGTACAACAGAGGAGAGAAAAATTCATTTGGTTTCTTGGGATAAAGTGTGCCAACCTAAACAAGCTAGAGGAGCAGGCATTCTCAACCAAGAACTTCAAAATAAGGCACTAGGTGCCAAGCTAGCATGGAAAATGTATAAAAATCCCAATTCCAAGTGGTCAAGATTGATGCAAGAAAAATATTTAGATAATGATCTTCCTGAACGTATCTTCATCATCACCAATCCCCCCAAAGGTTCTTCTATGTGGAATTTTATTGTAGCCAGTAGAAATGTTCTCCTCCCTAATCTTTCTTGGACTAATCATAATGGCAGCAAAGTAAGTTTCTAGAATGACTCCTAGAATGGTGGAGAGATTTTGGAAAATAAAAGAGACTTAAAAGAAGTAGAAGTTTCACTTAAGGTTTGGTGGGTAACCAAGGTGGCTAATTATCTTTCCATTGATTGTACGAGTACTCCTCCCCAAGTGGCCTGGAAGGACTTTTTAGCCTGTGACTTTCCAGAAGAGAAAATGAAAATCCTCAAATCAATTCTCGATTCTAGGATCATACATCTGTCTTCTAAGGAGGATGAGCTGGTCTGGTTGGGAGATGGATCAGGTAAGTATAAGGTAAAGAAAGGTTACAAAAGCCTTTTGTCCAAGGTAGATGAAGATTGGCCCCACGAGCTCTGCTAGTCAGATGTCATCTTACCCAAAGTGGGTACTTTTTCTTGGCTTGCCTTAAACAGGAGAATTCTAACGGGCGATAGGATTTAAAGGCTTAATATTGGGAGGAGTTTTAGATGTGTCTTATGTGGAGAAGTGGAAGAGTCAATTGATCACCTCCTCATTCATTGCAGCTTCAATAGAGATACTTGGTCTTGGATCTTTGATATTGTAAATTGGTACTCTCCCCTTCCATAGAACTTGATCCAATTATTCAAAAGCTGACCTACTACTTTTTGAGATTTGACTTTATACTACCTCTAGATTGTGTCTCCCTCCATTTTAATTTGGTCCTTGTGGAAAGAGAGGAATTTCAAAAATTTTAGACATAAATCCAAGCAGCTTTAGCAGTTCTTAGCAGATTTGCAAGCTACTATCATAGAAGTAGTGAATGCGAAGCTTAGGAGATCCAGATACAAAGATTCATCTTGGTCTTCCTGGGATGATTCCATGTTTAAAAAATGGTGTGGTTTCGAAAGGCCCCCACCAGGCTCACAATGTTTGAAGGTTCCTCCCAAAGTGGATAGAAATATTGTAAAATGGTGCCCACCTCTGAATCTAGTAGTGAAGATAAACTTTGATGGAGCTAGTAGGGGTAACCCTAGCCCTTCAGGTACAGGCCGTGTTATAAGAGATCAGGATGGGAACCTATTGTTTACCAAGAGTTCTAAGCTTCCTCAAGGGTCGAATAATGTTGCAGAAGCTTGTGCTATGATCCACACCTTACAATTGGCTCTTGATAATGGTTTCAAGAACATTTGGATTGAAGGGGACTCCCAAATAATTATCTCAACAGCTCAGCAAAGAAAGACCCAAAATTGGCATCTCTCCTACATCCTAAATGGGGTTTGGTCTCTCCTTGATAGGCTTGACTCTTCCAAAATTTCTCATTACTTTCGAGAGGCCAATAGAGTAGCAGACTTACTTGCTAACCATGCCATTGATCAAATCAGTTTCCTTTTTGGCAGATCCAACGACTTGGCCCTCTGGATTGGTAGATCTCTTGTCTTTTGATCAAGCTCATTCCTAGTTTTTTGCACCCGAAGGTTGCCCTTCCTCTATCTCTGCTCCAACAATTATAAAATAAGGTTCTTTTGCTCTTTTTTTGTTTCAGTGTCTTCCTCTTGGGTTCCTTTCAAGGCATGGTTGGGTGGTGGGTTTCGTTCTTCGAGGAGAGCTTGTTGGGAGACTTTATCTCTAGCGCCTACAAGTGGTGCTTTTTCATTTGTCCCTTGACTGCTGCTTTTGAGCCGTTTTTATTGTATGGTGTCTTCACCGAGTATCTTGTCACGTCAGCAAGAATGACCTGTTATGAGCATTGCTTTGTGTACGTTCAAACGATCCAAACAGCTTCTTTGATATGACCTGCATTTACTCCCTAGATGTACCATGATCTTCCTTACCCTTGGAGGCCTCGTCCACTTGCCTCAAGGCTCTCTTCTTGCAGATGTAGTACTTGTTTTCAGTAAATGCTAGTTCATCAGATGATCTTCAAGTTATTACTAATTGTGAACTGCAGAATAGACAAGGAAATATGAACAGCAATGAAAGTGGTGTTATTTTGAAACTTTCCAATAATAGTAGGTACAACATGGCAGATTGCATGATTTTTTTCAAATGGAACTTGATGAACCCAAACCAAAATAAGCTGTATGACAGAGGTAAATAAAGGTTTTTCTTTTCTAGTGGCCTTGTGCCATCAGCCATGGTGTGGTTTTTAGAACCATATTAGTTTAGGGCATAAATCACATTTGGACACTAATGCCCAATGGAGTAGGCACTGGTTTGCTCCCCAGAGATCTGGGATCTTGCTATGCCCACAAGGGGCATACATCCCTAGACAGAGCCACTATTGGGACCTAAAATTCCTTCTATTTTTTGTAAAATTTGAGGTTCCTATGTGTGAAAAGTTTTTTATTACAACACTCAGAAAACTGTAGGAAGGTATTAAATGTCACTGCTTCGAGACTTGCAACAGAAGTTCCAAACTAATGATGTGGTAGTACATGAACTATGACAACAAATAAAACAACAAATTCAAAATAAACTTTTACAGTTTTAGAAAGAAAGGGCACTAATGAAATATCACAACAAAATCACATGAAGATGAATCTGGTAGTTATGATGGAGAAGATGCAAGTAAAGCTGGGCTAGAGCTATTGCTTGCCGATGATCATGGGTTAGAAAATTATATTCGAGGATATAATTTAAAACCAAATAAATCAAAATGCCGAAAGCTTAAGGAATCTATAATTGAGGAAAAACTACCTACTATTGATACTGGTGATCAAATATTTTTAGCTCTCTTCACATCTCATCATTTTCCATAGATTCAACAGATTCACAGTTTAAGAGGTCAGCAACTTATAGTCATACCATAGTTAAAAAGCAGCAAAAGAAGTTTGCAGATAAAACAATGGACGATTCAAAGCCTATTGTGCAAAATGAATCTAAAATTGATGATTCTTCAAAGAGGAAGACTGAACTTTCATCCCTAATTAAATCAGTCAAGCAAAAAGTTGGCACATTACACAAGCATATATAATTGAAGCATTTTGTTGATCTCAGATTAAGAAAATCATGGCGGCACCTGAAGAACCTATTTGTTATCAAGGAATTGTCAAACAATCTGCCACTTTTTGACTAATGAAACAAATGGGTTTTAGTGCCAAAACCCTAATTTTGAAGGGCATACAGTAGCAATTGAAAATGATTCACCCACAGGTGATTTGCATTTTCTATTTTGCATATATTTCAGGTGTGGAAATTTGGTGTTTAACCACATGAAAGAACATAACAGCGTATCACATAATATGATTAAATTGAAGCATAAAGAAGACACGCACATCCTCATGATGCAATCACACTATCTCACCAAATGCAATGAACAGAAGGTAAAACCTAACAAATTTGGCATATCGGTTAGACTAGATTTAGGGTCCCCTCGATAAGTCGATATCCATCAACAACCAACATGAGGCAATTTAGAGATTTATTTAGGGTACCATTGTTGATGGAGTTCTAGTGGTACCAATATTTAGACAACTAAAGTACAATATCCATGTTGTATGTGAATACATAACAAACAAGATTCCTATTCCAGAGTGAAATTTTGTTGCCCCACCCAACATGATTGTAATAAGATCATTTGATGTGAATAAACCTAGTGTTGAAGTTGATGAAATAAAAGGTAGTGTTGCTGGTGGAAGTATACTGAGGGGTGTTTTGAAGGTGAATCAAAAAATTGAAGTTCGTCCTGGCATTGCAGTCAAAGTTGAAAGTGGAAATATCAAGTGTACACCTATCTTTTCGAGAATAATTTCACTTTATGCTGAGGAAAATGAGTTGCAGTTCATTGTTGTAGAGGCCTTATTGGTGTAGGGACGACAATAGATCCCACACTCACATGTGCTGGCAAGTTTTTTTTTCCATCCGAGTAATGGTGATCTTCTTTGCTCCTATGATGAAGGATCTAAAATCCATTAGTGGAATATAAGCCAAGGTACTTGCACAAGAGTTTCCAAGGGTGGCACATCACAGCTGAGATTTCAACCTCAAGATGGGCAATACCTTGTTGCTGCCACATAGAATTCGGTTGATGTCTTTGATGTTGACATTGATACTCTCTTATATTCCTTATAGAAACATAATAAGCCAGTCTGTTCTATATGCTGGAATGCAACTGGTCAATATGTTGCATCTGTAAGTGAGGATTGTGTGAAAATTTCATTAGTGGCAGATGGTGGGGCATTGATTCAAGAGGTCGGGTGCATTGGTAACAAGTACCAGACTTGTGTTTTCCATCCAAATTATCCCATGCTTTTAGTTATTGGTTGCTATCAGACTATGGAGTTGTGGATTATAGAATTACAAATGACCATGACAGTTAAAGATGCACACAAAGGTCTCATCACTGCAGTGTCCTCATCAGCTACAAATGGGATGATTGCTTCTGCAAATCACGACAAGCTTGTTAAACTGTGAAAATAAAAAAACCCTAATCGCCATATCGGAGTGAACACTTATTTGGTCTATTTGAAATTCCAAGAGGCATAAGTATTGCAAAGTGAAAATCTATCGGGATATCGGAGTAAATAATTTCTAGTCCTCCTGAAATACCGATGAAGTAGGCCCCCAAAAATATAACTAATAAAACATTACCAAAATGCATATTGGGGTAAAACTGAAGATTTGAATAAATTATCGAGAAGAATAAATAATACTGACAGAATGAAATAAAGGTTTATTTGATTTAATTATAAAGTGTGCCCAATAAAATTTTAGAGGCTACATGATATCGAAGTAAGTATGTTTAATGTCTCTTCGACAACCTGATTGAGTAATGAATAATGCATGGACAACATCAAAAGGGAAATAAATATCAGAATAAAGTGCAAGAAAAAGTTAAATGAAGTAAGACTATGGTAAAATATAAATTTGGGGGAAGGGGTTCTAAGGTGAAAATTATTGAGAATAGTTTACTCCAAAGTGAAACACTTTTCCAAAAAAATTAACCAAAGTATGGCAATTATTTTGCCTAAAGAATATTTTCATTGTGTGAGAATTCAAGTGAAATATTTTTCACTAAGGGTCACAAGATGAGTAATTATTTTTACCTGAAGAGCATTTTTTGATTGGGCAGAAATAAAGTCACCAGCAAAAGAAGAATTATAACTATAATGGCAATAAATTTTACGGAGATATAACAATGAAGATTAGAATATTTTTAATTTTCCAGAGGCAACTAATTAAATGAAGAGTTGCACTAGAAGGGCGAGTAAAGGGTCATAACCCTAGAAGATATAATGTATATATGCTAGATGAAATTAAATGAAGAAAAGAGAGGCAATTAGAAGAGGAACAATCAGAGGAATCAACTATCAAATAAAGTAATATGTCAATTGATTTTAAGACTTTTATCCATATATGCAAATCAAGCCTGAACTATTTATGTCATTATGTATTTCCATGTGCTCTGAACTTATAAATTAATACAAGGGAGTGGAAGTTATTTGGTGGATCATATTTTTGGTGTTTAATTGCTGTGTAGAATTTCATGTTTATGAGTTGTGTGATTGTCTCCAAAATGGTTTCTTAAATTTGTTCAAATTAATATATCAAGGGTATATTTAATTTGTCAAAGCACATTTGTGTTTCTATGTGATTAATTCGATTGGTTTCTGTGGAAAGTTGATTTAATTCCTGTTAAAGCTGCTTATGTTTATTGGTCTCTGCCCAGGGTTAAAATCCTTTAGACTGGTCATCTTAGTGGGTTTCCTTTCTATTTGAATTAAATCCTTCATGTGGTCACAACGATATAGGAAAATATCATTAGGATTAATAAGAAGAATCTTGCAACTCAACATCCTTGCACATCTACACAAGGTGTAGACTTACATAAGTGCCCAACAATTCGAATTAAGCTAATTATAGGAATCCATACACCATTAACTTTTGACCCCTTTGCACAATACATAAAGCACTGGTCATACTCATTTCTAAACCTTATGTAAATCTCATTCCCATTTTCAAAACTACAAATATCAACATTATGAACAACTCACAACCTTACAGCTACTTCACACTCATTTGCCACCATGAAGGTTACACAAAATCTGCACTATCTATCAAGGTATACCCACCTAGGTCTAGAAGAGCATAAAGTGAAGAGGGTTTAACCATATTAACCCTGTGACTATTAGCCAAAAGCGTGAAGAGATCTTGGCAACCTCTTAGGGTTAATGAACTTCATTTTTGAGACCTAACAAATCCCTAGTTGTAACATTGAATCATGAATAGCATGAGAAGCCTTTAATCTACTCCTACTACTAATAGGTTAGATTTTTTATATTTTATAAATGTTGGTCCTTCATCAATTAGATTGGTGCCTACTCCATGGGGAAATAGAGTCATGAGTAGCAAGGAGGAAAGAGATACATTGGTAGAACATCGAAAAAACTAGAAATGTATTCACACACAGATCATAGATTACATCCCATATGATGGACATACTTAATAATCCATAATAGAACTGCAATAACCCATATGTAACAAAGGAATGACAAATACAAAATCTTTGTATTACATTAGATGTTATCACACATGCATCAAACCTCCGTTTCAATCATACTAGAAAATATGGAAAGAGTAATTGGGTTCAAACATCTCATTGAATAATCACAATCTCCCATGGAGACATACCATTACATTAATATATTATTTACAAAACCTTCCTATGCTATACCAAATGTATTCCTTCACTTGCAACCTAGACCAGCAAATTTGATGCCTTAGAATTAGCCTGAAGCACTTGCAATCTCAAATTGGCTTAGTGACCAACAACATTTACATCTTTTCAACATTTATATATCGCATTACATTTTCACTTCTTGTTCTAACATGATTTTGAGTGGAAAAAACTTCTATAGGTTGTCCATACATGTAATAAATTCTGCCTACCCTCTCCTCTACCTCCATACTCGCTACATTTAACCTCACCTACCTCCAATCTATTCATACTAGGCATTAATGCCATTTTTGGGAGGTAGGAATGTGTTTGAATTAAAGAACCCACAAAAATGTGTTAAAATATTTTATTTTTTCATTTTCAAAGCCAGAGGGTTCGGTCAAAGGTTATGGTGGCTCCATGAACCACTAGAACTATTGACATCTTCTTTCTCTTCCCTTTTCTCTCTTTGTTCCTACTTGTTAGGAATCCATTGACCACCAATAACTTGACAACATCTTTGCCTACTTCTCTTCCATTGTTCCATCTTGCAAGTCATTCACCAACCATCAAGAACTCTTCTCTCTTCTTTTTTTCCCAGTCTTTTCTTTCTCCGGACCTTCCACTTTTTTCCTTGTTTTCAGAGGTTCAACAACCATCAAGAACTCAAGAACCTCCTTTCTTCATCTCTTGTATTTCCTCCATATTATTTTCTCCCTTAATACTTCATATTTCCTTGTCAACAATTAGCATCGTCCTCAAAACAAGTCAGAGGTTCCAATGGTTTTGAGAACCATTAGAATTGGTGAAAACTTCATATGCCTTCTCTTTAATTTCCTTCTTAAAAATTAGCTAAGTGTCCACACTTACCTTCACTACCCTCTTGAAGAACTTGTCAGAGCTTTGGCCACAACTGGGAACCAAGGAACTATGTAAGAGGTTATGTTGGTTTTAGGAACCATTAGAAGCTTTGACCTCTTCTTTTCTTTCTTCCTCTTAGTCATAAGTTAGGGGTTCAAAGCCCAGTAAGAACCAAGGAACCTATCGAATGTTCAAAACCAATTGAAGCTCTAACTGACTCACCCTTCTTTCTTTTCTACCAAGTCAGCATTGATGGTTCAGGGCCTGGAAGGAACAAAGAACCCGTTAGAGGTTCTGGTGGTTTTAGGAACCATCAAAACTACTGACCTATTCCTAAAGGCACCAACAAGGCTGACAAAGGCCAAACTTGGCTAATTTTCTTGATTTTTTCTAGCTTTTTTGAAGGCATTGAACATGGGCAAACAAGGGTAAGGGGAAAACACCAAGGGCCAAACTTAGAAAATTTTGCAAGTTTTGGGAACCAAAAAAATATGGGTCTAAAAATGGGTATGGGAATAAGTATGATAAAAAGGAAGACCTTATCAAGAGTTGTAGGGATGAGAGGTAAAAGACAGAGAGGAAGGCTAAGTGGCATGAAGTTATAGAAGTAGAAACACAACTTGCAGAGGCGGACCCTGTGAAGTGGAAAGGTTTCTATTGGAAAATAAGTGATCCCATCTAGAGAATAAATGTCATGGTCAAAAATTCAACTTCTCTATGTGTCTTGTACCCCAAGGCCCCAATCATCCAAACCCTTACTCCCACCATGTCAACATGTAAAAATGAGCCTTCTCAATCATTTGGAGTAGAGATAGTGCAATAGGATATCAGTACAAAGGCTATTCAATCTAAAGGAAAGGAAGTGTTAATTGAGGGATCATCTAGATTCAGACAAGAAGAAATACCACCTACCTAGAATGAAGATATTGATTAGTTTGACCCTACTAATGTAGAGCTCATTAGAGTAGTTAAGTCATTAGAACATACATGGAGAATTCAAGCCACTACTCCAAGGACTATCACCATGTTGGGAGAATTGGAGGGGTAGGAGATAATAATAGATACAAGAATGAAAGCCTATGAAACATTCATGGTTGATGACTAGTTTATCAAGACTAAGGAGATTCAAAATTTTGTCAAATTAAAAATGTCTACCCAAATTGATTTGAAAATCCATCAAGAATTTGTAGAGGCCTTGGGCGTTGATCTAGAAGCAAAGAGTAGAGAGTCAATGTATAATGTCAATTGTGATCTCATCACTCTTGAGAAATCAAGGAGATTGGTTAGAGAGAGTGGGTTCTTACTATTTCTTGGATGGGATATAGCATCAACCATTTCCTTTGACACCCTGAGGAGAGATGTAGAAGGTGAAGATGTTTTCCAAAATGTTGAGGAGGCTAGAAAATTCTATTCATGGTCTATGTGTTGCCCAAGTGAAAAGACATTGGCCCTATGGTCTATTACCCTTGAACATGATAAGCCAGTGTTTCAAGAAGAGCCTCAGGGGTAATTGGATCCTTAATTTTTAAGAGAGTAGTAGATACCCTACCCCTAAGGTTGGAACTTTGACTATACACATTGCTTAGTTCAATGAAATGGTAACTATAAAATTGCAAAGTGATTATGATGCACTACTACATGATTTCATTAGGTTGAATCGTGAATTAAAGGAGGAGAAAAAGTTAGAGGGATACATAAGATAAATTAAGATGTTTACATATGCTCCTTAGGCAAAGACTATTAAGGAAGATGACCCTCCACAAGATGATAGATAGGTCCTACATGATTATGTTGAAAACTTGTAGATTGAAATAATGTGTCGAGTTGTCAAGGCCAAGAAAGACTCTCAAGATCTCATTAGGGGAATTCTAAATGATAGAATTACAAAATTGATGAGAATGGATAATGATTTCTAGGGCTGCTATGGAAATTGGAGAAGTACTTGAGAGTATGTGGAGGAGGTGAATCCAAAGCTAAATTAATTAAACACAAAGTGGATTCCAAGAGCATTTGTTATGAAAGTTATATATAGGAATCCTACATATAACCTAGATAGTCCAAACTAGATCAACTTAGAGTTTGAGGCCATGTGAATTTTTGATGAAATTTTTGCTTTCCTTGTCAAACTGTAGGCTCTATTGAAAGAAAAGGAGGGAGAGCTTGAATTTTGATAAAGTTAGGCTTTCCAAATGTCGTAAGACCCACTGGTTAAATACAAAACATTAATTTTTGAAAAGGTGGCTTTAAGGATTTGATCCCTTTATGGTTGGCTCTAATCCTCTAGGGTGATAGAATTGGTCCCTTATTCATCATCTATCAGGTGGACAAGGCCATCATACTTGAGAGGAGGATGGATAGTTACATCAAAGGGGTAAAAATCTTGCTAGATTCCAAGTACACCAGTAACATAAACAAGATCAAGACTATTTTAAAAATTGTGTGGCCAATTGATGAGGAGTTTGAAGATTGGACGGTGGAGATTAATTCAACACCAACGGTCCAGATTGCATGGCATTTAATAAGATACATTAGTTTGTTACATTTTGGGATTCGCCTTTGTCTTGTAGGAAAAAGACAAAATACAGCTTGTAAATACATTGAATCTGGACAAAATGGATACCCATGATAAGTCAATTTCCAAGGCCTAATAAAGCCAAAATAGAGCCACATGACACTTGAAAGCTTGAGTTGATGTGGATTCACGGGATTCCAAGTGCTAACTAGATCAAGAGGTGTATGTGGCACATTTTTGGTGAAAGTGTATCTAACTGAAAGCTTGTTGGACCAACATTGCATGACTGGATGACTAGGACAACTCTGAACAAGTCTTGGACATTAGACTAGATTTGTAGGAACAACAGTGATTTGACATGATCTTCTATGTCTTTTAGCTCCTAAGACTCATCTTTATCATTCTGAACATTATACTGATCTTCTCTTACAGGTGCAAAATCAATTTGGTTGATAGAATGTCAGTTCTGCATTTCTGGGTCAACATGATACAGTTGTATGTTCATCATTACAAGACAGCTCCAACAAGGTCATATGTCCTCCAAGATCTACAATTCACAACGCAAAGCATCAATTTCATCTTAAACAATCATTTTCCATCAATTTGGATCAAGTTATGTCCATTTGCAGTCATGGATGAGTCAAAAACAGCTCATTGTCAATGTCACCTTCATATAAACAACCTCTTAAATCTGGTGATTTTCACATGATTTTCTACATTTTTTGTCATTTTCAAGTACCCATTTGGCCTATATATTGATATAGGAAGTTTTTTTGGTCATTAGAATCCATTTACAGACTTTTATTTCATGTTTTTCTAGCCTTTTCTGCAAAAAAAGGGATTTTTGGGGGTCACAAACTTTTCATGTGCAGTAGCATTAATTATCGTAAAACGTGCCAAAAATCTACACAAACTTGGTAAAATGTCCATCATGATGTGACAAATAGATATGCAATTCAAATTCACCAAGAAAATTCAACTTGCACCTTGAAAAACTCAATTTTCAGGTCAAAATACCAAAAAGCGCTAATTTTGGGAGTCACTAACTTAGCGGGGATTTTGGGTCCAACTGACCTAGTGGGGATTTCACCTCCAACTGACCTTGCAGGGATTTCACCTCTAACTGACATTGCGTGGATTTTGGCTTCATCTAACCTTGCGCAGATTTTGGCTTCATCCGACCTTGCGCGGATTTAGGTTCCATCCGACTAAAATGATGCTTCATGCGGTCAGTCGGTTCACTTTTAACGCAGGTCTATTGGGTCTATTTTTAGCGCAAAGTGTGTTGGCAGGGATTTTGGTGCCAACTAACTTAGTGGTAGTGTGGAAGGAATTCGGTCGGAGGTAATTTTAGCGCTAAGGTCGGCGGATGATGATTTTCGCGCAGAAGTCTATGAGCGAGGTTTTTAGCATCGGAAGTCGGTAGCGACTATTTTTACGCAAAGTCAGTGGATTGAATTTTTAGCACTAAGGTCGATAAGGGATGTTTTTGGCACAAAGTATAGTTGGGGTCATTTTTATTGCCTGATTTTGAACTTCCTAGGGTGAAAGTATATTTAAAAATATATTTAAGTATAAGTCAGATATTCTTATACTTTAAATATTTTTAAATATACTTTTAGGATGTTTGAGATGGGTTCTAGATCTATAGGATTTCATATGCAGATTCTAGAATTTTGTGGTTCCACCAGATTTTAGACTTAGCCATTTTTTAGGATTTTCAGGGTCTCAAACTTAGCCAAATAAGGGCTTCAGGAACATGTATCAGGGTGAAAGCATATGGACCCCTTAATGAAATCTAGTGGAATTTGACATGACTTTGCAACTCTAAGACCTAGAAACTAGGAATTTCAACATGAAACATCCTGCAGAAGCACTTTCAAGGGCAATATCCGGTGACACAAAATTTTAGAGCAAAATGTAGTAACACCCAATTTTAGTGCAAAAGGTAACAAATGGCTATCTTCAAGCACAAGACCACTCAAGACACTTCCAAATAAATCATGCACAACATCAAATGGCTCCAAACATGCAAAATACTCAAATCTGGAACAAATCATGAACTCTAAGCACAAATTCACCTTCTCATCATCATAAGTAACAAAGGTTGAGACTCCAAGCCAAAGCAAAAGAGGGGGTCTCCATTTGGCAAAATGGGGCGTGTGTGCAAGGCACAACAGGATCCAAGGAATCTTATATAATGGTTTAAATCTTGGAAGGTGATTGTGAGAGACCAGAATAAAAATTGTTGATTAATAGAGAGGCTGGTGCTAACACCTTTGCCACTCCACAAAACCAAGGTTTAATGGCTTCCTAAGACTTCTAAATGCTCTTTACAACAAATGTTCTACTAATGTTCATATGAATAAAAGAGATAAATAGAAATGAAACCCTAAGTCTTTATAGGATGTTTGCCCATTGCGAGCACTTGAAGAGATACAATACCCCAATAAGACTTTCCAAGATTCACTACCTTCAATAACACACACACACACTATCCACTTAAAGCAAAAACCAATTCCTTGTTTGTGGATATCCATAAGACCTAGGCAACCAAAATTTATAGGAAGACAACATAGATACCAATCCACCCTATGGAATCCCTTGTCGTGGTAAGAGTTTGGCTCATAGAAAATAACATAAAATTTTCTCAATCTTGGTGTAATATGCTTTAGAAGGAACCGACCATCAAGAATAGTACACATGCACAACAACAAGGACTTTAGAACAATTTAATCCAATAACCCAACTCTTTTTCCACTTTGTCCACAAAATATTTCTAAAAAGGAGATGGACAACCTTGGAAATCAAAAGGAATCCCAAGGAACTTGAAGATCTCTCCAATGGTCAATTTGAATCCACCAAGTCTTTAAGCCAGATTGGGGGGGTGGAGAAATTGACTTGGAATTGAGTCTTGCTCCATTGAATTATTAAACTAGAACCTAAGAAGAAGGTGTCAAGGCACTTGAAAGCTTGTTTGACATTATTTCCATCTTCCATTAAAGTGAGGAAGGAATCATTGGTAAAATACTCATTAAAAATCTTATGCAATTTGTTACTAGGTAGAGAAATCTCTCTGGCCAACTTCTGTGAGATGGCATTAGCAAGGAGGTAACTAAACCTTCAATAGCCAAAATATAAAGATAAGGTGTAAGAGGAAACCCTTGTTTAATGGAGCAAAATAGCCTATATTGCCTAAATTGTATACTATTAATGGTGAGGTAAAAAGAAGCATCAATGAACAACATGTGCTAATTGCCTATATGAAATTATCACCAAAGCCTAGGGAACCTAACATAGCAAGAATTAAATTCCTTTTGATCTAATCATAAGCCTTTTTTAAATAAATTTTGATAAAGACCACTAGTTGGAGCTCAAAACCTATTCCATGCCTTCATAGACCACAATAGTATTATCAAGGATAAACCTACTCTTGATAAATGTAGTTTGCTTAGAGCAAACAAGGAAAAGAATGTGGTGGATTTGAAAGGATAGGGACTTGTCAATAATCTTATAATAAAGATTGATAAGGGTGTTGGGTAGCCTAATCTATGAATTTAATGTTACCTTTGTTCATCATCCTTCCTAAGGAATTGGTATGAAATGCCTCAAGATAGACTTGGTGTAGGTTGATCCCAATCAAGTAGCAAATGGTTTTGTAAATTTTGAAGGGAAACTATCATGTTCAAGAGCTTTCTCATTGGCCATGCTAGCCATAGCTACATGAAGATCTTATTGCATAAGAAGTATGTCACAAATTATGCTCTATGAAGTTGAAAAGTAGCAAGGGACCACATCAAGGAATCGATGTAGGGCTTGAGCCTGAGCTTGAGAAGCTTTTTCGGCTTTGAAAACATTCTCTTAATGTTGTGCAAAAGCATGGACAACATTGGGAAGCTTTTTAAGTTGATTATTTTTTAAGGTTTGAGTTTGGGTTTTGGCACTGTAAGCTGAGCGGTGCCATCACAGTATGAGATGTCGCTTAATCGCCCTCATTTTGTGTTGTATCTAATCTCAAATTTTGGTACTTTTCATAGGATCCAAGCTCCAACTTAATAATTTCAAATATCATAAAATAATATCTTTCATAAATTGACAGTTAAATCCTACAATTTTTGTTAGATTGTCATTTTAAAATTTCCAATTATTGTTGGCCACTAACCCATTACAACCCCTACTTTATTTAGAAAATAAAATAAAATATAGAAAATATAAAAATAAATTGCAACTTAAAATATATTTAACATTACACAATCTAGTGTAATTATTATTTTCTTATCAATGATAACAGAAAAGAAAAATGTCCAAAAAAGAAATGCAATGCTTTGCATAACACAATGTAAGAAAGAAATAACTAAATAAGTTTCTTCGTCCTATAAGTTGGAATGTAATATGTAATTGCATTGTCAAGTCAATGTCTAATTAAGATGCATATCTAAAAGTGATTAATATTTACAATTTATAAATCATTATTGTGATCATAATTAATAAACAGTATACTTAAACCCCACATTTGAGGGTATTGTCAATATCGTGTTCCATATTGTTGGAGTTTTTCTAGCTTGTAGTCTGTTCAGTGTAGGATTGTAATGAATAGAAACAATATGTTAGTATATTACATTGTTGCAGCGGGTGTATGCAGTTAATAAAGTATTAACTGTCTCAACCGTGCTTCCACCTTCTTCCACCTTCCTTTATATAATTGTATCTCATGATCATCAAATGATATCATGCATTCCTTAAATAAATTGATCAATGATAAACAAAAGTATTATACATTTTTCATAACAACTGGTATCAGAGCAGCCATGATCCAAGGCCTGGTGCGAAGGAGAATTTGGCCGTATTAAAAAGTAGACTGGCATGAAAGATTTGTTAGTTATATATTTTTGAGGAAATTGAAGCATGCTGAGATAAGGCGACTTTGAATGAATTTTGAAGGTTTCAAAAAACTCCATAATGGATTTGCTGGAACGGTTTCCACCAAGAGTCTTGGGCAATCTATAGGCGCAGCTTCCAAACACATAAAATCATTCAGGATAAATTATTCTCCACAACCCTCGCCAACATTCTTCCAACCATGCAAAATGGAAGAGAAGAAAGCATTTTTTTCGCTTCGGTTAGAACCATATTTTCCTGGTTAATGTATTTTTTTAAAGTCATTTGCTAGAGTTCTGAGCAAGTTGCAGGGTGTTTAATGATTATGGTAGTTTAGAATACTCATTATGTTTTTTGTGCAAAATGAAAATATACAATTGAAAGAGGCGTGAAAGGTGAAAGACGAGAACCAAAGTTGTTTTTAGGAGGAAACAATATGTGAATAACATTAAAATCATTTTAATGCATTAAAAAAAAAAGGGGGCGCATTATGTTAGTGTAAGGAGGACACAGTGTATAAGATGCAGTTTGATTCTGAGCAATTGCATTAAAGTTTATAGGTTGTGGGATCTAATTTGAGCATGGTTAAGTGGGATCTAATTTGAGCATTGTTAAGTTTTTGTAAGGCATTAATTATGGAGTTCAACAAGCTTGCACTTAAATGTGTTTGGCAATTGCATTAAAGTGTATAGGTTGTGGGATCTAATTTGAGCATTGTTAAGTTTTTGTCAAGGCATTAATTATGGAGTTTAATAAGTTTGCACTTAAATGTGTTTAGCATAGTTGGTTTATGAATTTCAAATCATTGTTATCAAAACTATGCAATTAGTTTTTCCAAGTGGGGTTATAAGGTGTTCATTTGATATAAAGTTTGTTGGAGATATTCTCTTCTTCCATCTTATGCTTGGGCTTTCGTGCCATTTTTTACACCTGATGGGGCCTCCAAAGACTCACATGAGTCATCAAATGAATAAAGAGCAACAAAGTCAAATTGGAGGTTGGTGGCATCAAGGATGGAGGAATTTCCATCATCTAAAGTTAGATTCTCACTTTGAGATTATGCTTTGCATGAGAAGCATTTTTGGGCTTTAGTTTTTGCTTTTCCTTGTTGCTGCTGATAGATTTGAAGATACATGTTTTGTGAAGTTTGTTTTTGGAGACAGGTAAGGGGTTTGGTGTAGAGCTCAATATGGATGGTTGTCCAATGAGTACTCAAGGCTATGATCTGAATTATACCTTTACAAGGGTCATCAGACAACTTGATGGAGCCATGTGTTTGGAGAGCTCAATATGGATTATTATCGAATAATTCAGGAATCTGTGATTCAGGAGTTCATGGGAGGAAGAAGAACCTGGGAATTCGGCTAGGGAAAGACAATATAAATTTATAGATTTGAATACACACAAATGCAAAAAAAAGGCAAAATACATTTTTCAAACCTTTCCAAATCACTACAAATTACAAAAATGTTGAAGGTGAAAAAGATTTTACTACTAATTGTAGAAGGATAAACTAGCAATGGTGAGCACAACAGTGCTATATAATATCACATGGTGAATTATGAAATGCCATTTTCCAAACTAGTTGAGATAAAATTCCTAACTTTTGCAAATCAATGTATATACTTGTACTCCAGAAAAGTAGATGTATTTTTTTAAGGATTGTTTTTTATTTTTTATAATTATCTTGGAAAATTAAGATTTACATTTTGTAATAAAATCACTAAGGTATGCAACATGGCATATAGAACGGCTATTTTTTCAAATTCAAATTCAACTCTAGCCCCCGGAGCGCACAGAGGTAGCTCCTCTTACAGCCTCCATAGATCTGGCCGCCCTTTAGAAAAGCACTTGAACAAAAGAAGTAAGAATTACCAAGGTTTTCAAAGGCCCTCCGGAAGGGAAAGAGATGTGTATGGTCCTAGATCTTCAAGGCATTCTTAGCAAAGCTATAATAGAACTTCTTTCCCAAGGAAACCTTTGATATCTCAACAAGAGGCCTTTAATGTTTCCCAGAACAAACATTCTTCACCTCCCACAGACAGGAACTTCCATCCTCCTAATGGAGATCTTTTCATGGGCAAAGACATCATAAGCATCTCAGGAAGCAATTCAAAAATAAAGTTAAGAATTCCTCTAAAAGATAATCCAAGTTCTTCCAAGAAAGCGCCAAAGCACCTTTGGAAAAGGTGTGGGTACCCAAACAACCAAATTTCAAAAAAGTTTGAAGGAGGGAAGAGAAGAAGATCAAAGTGACGCTCAAAGGAAAACATTTAGAGGAAAGGACCTTAGATCTTCATGAAAGGGCTCTCATTGGTAAGGTCTTATCCCCCCATTTTTCCCATGATGATTTATTAGCCTGGATTTAAAAAGAATGGCCTGAGGTTAGGGAGGTCATTGCATTGGGAAATGGTTTTTTCAATTGCATGTTCCATAACCAAGAAGATAGGAACAGGGTGCTCCTTAAAAGACTTTGGAAATTTAAAAAGATGACAGTCTTTTGTCAAGCCTGGAAGCCAAAATTTGATATAGGCAAAGAAAAAATCCCCTATCTTCCTTTCTGGCTTAAACTTCCTTGCCTTCCAGTGCAATATATGGAGCATGAATCCTTACAAACAATTGGTAATGCCCTGGGTTTCTATCAAGAATGTCAAATCTCTTCTGATACTTTTAACTCCCCTTCTGCTAAAATCTGCATAATCCTGGAGGCTAATGAATTCCTACCCACAAGCATTTATATTGAAACCCCTTCAGGGATTTGGAAACAAGAATTATTCTTGGTGGAGCATAACTCAGAAGATGACCTCGCCAGATTGAATAGGATGTTGGGCATTGAGAAAGAAGTTTTCATTTCAAAAAAGGAGCTAGCAGGAGAAAACCCTTTCTAGCAAGTTACCCAACCCCAGCACTTAGAGGCCCATTTTACTTCCCCCAGCCCTCTCCAAGCAGACGCATCTCCTGTAGAAAAAGAAGTCTCCATAGGGTTGGAAATCTGTGAGGCCATGGAGGAGGGAAATAGGAACGAGTCCTTATCTGAATCTTCAGAAGTTGACTTTAGAGGATTTAACTTGCCGTCCAGCTCTGGGGTTCATGCCTCGTGCTACCAAAATGAGGTAACACAAGGAATGAACTATCTTGAAAATCTGACCACCCCTTTGTCTCTTCTGAGGGAAACCTTCTTGGATAAAGAAGTATCTGGTGAATTCCAACAAGATATAGATTTCTCTGGGATTAACAATGCCAATATGTTGGTAGACCAGCAGACAGATAATATACTTGGAGACCCTAAAGAACTTGGAGATGAATCTAACTCAAAGGTGCATCCTTCCTAAATCTATCATAGTCAAAGCGACCACTCCCAGATGAAGCAAGCTTCCTCATAGGATGAAGAAGGGGATGAAGGAAAAGAAGACTCTGGGGACGTCAAATTGCAGACTTTGCTGGAAGAGGCTATTATCAAAGTCACAAACACTCTTCTTAACGAAATAGCTGATGAAGTTCTACAAGAAGATGACTCAAATGGAAATAGCAAGATTCCAAGTTTGTTTCAAACTCCTTTTGGTCAAAGAAGGGATACAAATTCTCCGGTTCCGATGAGGAGAAGTGCAAGACAAAAGAAATCAAAAACCCAAAGAGAGATTTATGGTGGGATCCAGACCACCATTGAAAATACACTCAAGAAGAGGAGAGAAAATGACTCTCCTCGGGAGACATGAAGCTACTCAAGTGGAATGTTAGGGGCATCAACGCCCCTAACAAACTATGCGTCATCAAATCTCAAATTGATGGGGCGGGTGCATACATTATTCTTTTGCGAGAAACAAAATTGTTGGTTGATCAAGGTTCAACGATATTTCAAAAATGGATGAATTGGGAAGTAGTCTTTCATCCTACTAATGGATCCTCAGGAGGCTTAGCGATCCTTTGGAAAAAGTTTTTGCCCAAAATGGAGGTGATAGGCAACAGAGAGAATTGGATTCTTGGTAGATTTTCAGGTTTGCTACTTGGTAAAGATTTGTGGGTCTTCTGCATCTATGGCCCCTCAGGCTCTCTTCAAAAAAGGCAGTTGTGGTAACATCTAAGTAACCTTTTAAGGTTTATCAATCTAGAGAATGTGGTTCGGGATGGTGACTTTAATCTTGTTTTAGATGCTTCAGAGAATGTAGGTGGTTTGGTAGGTCTTTCAGGAGCCTAGGGGGATCTCAAAAATTTTGTAGCTTCAAATAATCTTCTTGACTGTAAACTAGAAAATGGATGCTTCACCTGGTCAAACAAAAGGAAAAACTCCTCTCAGATGGCTAAATGCCTTGATAGATTTTTTATTTCTCCTTTATGCCTTCAGGGCTCTTCAAACTACTCCTCATGCATTCTTCCACTGACTGGTTCCAATCTTTTCCTAGTTGTTTTACGTCTGGCTCTTGAACAAACGCAACATAGGAAATATTTTAAGTTTCAATATATGTGTCTTAGATATTCAAGCTTCATTCAAAATGTGGAGGAGTGGTGATGATCTGTGCCTTATGTAAAGGGCTCTAGGATGTTTCAACTCATTAGCAAATTGAGATTTGTAAAGGAAAAGTTTCAGCTCTGGAATAAAGTGCACTTCAAAAACATCTTTCTGGAGAAGGCTAGAATTCAAAATGAGCTGCAAGAGATTGAATCTTTCATTTTCAAGTTTGGGATGAATGAAGCAAATTTCCTTCAGGAGAAATAGCTACAGGCTGAGCTAAAGGAAATTCTTTTGAGAGAGGAAGTCTTCTGGCATCAAAAATCCAGGGAAACATGACTTAAAGAAGGAGATCGCAACACAAAGTTCTTTCATGTTTCCTCAAAGATTCGATATCGCTCTAATGCGATCAACTTCATTAGAAAGGTTGATGGGTCTACGACTGGACACACCAAAGACATCCAACTGGAAGCCAAATTGTTTTTCAAAAATCTACTTTTCAAAGATAATCCTCTGTATGGATACATCAGGAGCTTAGATAGTCTCCCTTCAAGGGTGACTAAGTCTCAGAATGAGGAACTGTTGAAGGAATTTTCTCTAGAAGAAGTCAAACCTGTAGTGTTCTCTTTAGCGGGAGATAAAGCTCCGGGCCCAAATGGATGGTCGGGCATCTTCTTCCAAAAGTGTTGGGATGTGGTTGGCTAGGATATCTTTCTTGCTATAGAGGAATCACGGAAGTTCAAAAATGTGCTAAAAGAACTAAATCGGACAAATTTGATGCTTATTCCCAAAACAAAATCCCCCTCTTCCTTCGTGGAATTCAGGCCAATTTCTTTATGTAACTTTGTCTACAAGATTATTTCAAAGGCTATAGCCATTCGTTTAGCTCCCCTCTTACCAAACCTCATCTCAGAGGAGCAAGGAGGTTTTGTCCTTGGAAAGGAAACCTCCGAGGGTGCAATCTTGGTCCATGAAATTCTTCACTCAATCAAGAACATAAGCGTTCCTTTAATGGTCATAAAATTAGACATGGCAAAGGCTTATGATAAAGTGAATTGGGCATTTCTGAGGCTTATTCTAGCTAAGTTGGGTTTCTCAAAGCATTAGGTCAAATGGATTTCCTCTTGCTTTTCAGATATCAGATGTTCAGTGCTTCTAAATGGCCAGGAGACGACCACCTTCCAGACTTCAAGGGGTTTGCAAGAAGGTGATCCACTCTCACCATACCTATTTATTCTAATGACTGAAGCTCTCTCATGTTCTATCAAACAAGTTGGCAGTCTTCGAAGATGGAGAGGACTGAACCTTTCATGTACTTCTGAGCCCTATTCACATGAGTTATTTGCAGATGACACGATTCTTTTTGGTCAGGCTTCGCCAAGAGAAGCAACAGTCATTAAACAAGTCATGGAAGAATATTGTCAAGCCTCGGGTCAAAGAGTAAATGGCAAAAAATCAAAGGTGTACCTCTTCTATGTGAATGATTAGATTAAAAGAGAGATTTCAAAAGTGTTGAGCTTCATTGTCGAGTCCCTGCCCGACAAATATCTAGGGTTACCCCTTTTTAACGGTAGACAGAAGAATGAGCTCTGGAATAATGTAATTGACAGGGTGGAGCAAAAAATTGGATCTTGGCGAGGTAGATGGTTAACATTGGTAGGTAGGTTAATCCTAATTAAAGTTGTCCTGGCTGCAGTCCTAGTTTACATGCAATCCTCTTTACATATGCCTAAGGGGATCTCTAAGGAATTGGGTAAGATTTGCAGGGAGTTCTTATGGAAAGGTACAACAGATGATAGAAAAATCTATTTGGTTGCTTGGGATAAAGTGTGCCAACCTAAACAAGCTAGAGGAGCAGGCATTCTCAACCAAGAACTTCAAAATAAGGCACTAGGTGCCAAGCTAGCGTGGAAAATGTATAAAAATCCCAATTCCAAGTGGTCAAGATTGGTGCAATAAAAATATTTAGATAATGATCTTCTTGAACGTATATTCACCATCGCCAATCCCCCCAAAGGGTCTTCTATGTGGAATTTTATTGTAGACAACAGAAATGTTCTCCTCCCTGATCTTTCTTGGAGTATTCATAATGGCAGCAAAGCAAGTTTCTAGAATAACTCCTAGAATGGTGGAGATATTTTGGAAAATAGAAGAGACTTAAAAGAAGTAGAAGTTTCACTTAAGGTTTGTTGGGTAACCAAGGTGGCCAATTATCTTTTCATTGATTGTACGAGTACTCCTCCCCAAGTGGCCTAGAAGGACTTTCGGCCTGTGACTTTCCAGAAGAGCAAAAGAAAATCCTCAAATCAATTCTTGATTCTAGGATCATACATCTGTCTTCCAAGGAGCATGAGCTGGTTTGGTTGGGAGATGGCTCAGGTAAGTATAAAGTAAAGCAAGGTTACAAAATCTTTTTGTCCAAGGTAGATGAAGATTGGCCCCACGAGCTCTGCTAGTCAGATGTGATCTTACCCAAAGTGGGTACTTTTTCTTGGCTTGCCTTAAACAGGAGAATTCTTACGAGCGATAGGATTTAAAGGCTTAATATTGGGAGGAGTTTTAGATGTGTCTTATGTGGAGAAGTGGAAGAGTTAATTGATCACCTCCTCATTCATTGCAGCTTCAACAGAGATACTTGGTCTTGGATCTTCAATATGCTAAATTGGTACTCTCCCCTTCCATAGAACTTGCTCCAATTATTCAAAAGCTAACCTACTACTTTTCGAGATTCGACTTTATATTGCCTCTAGATTGTGTCTCCCTCCTTTTTAATTTGGTCCCTGTAGAAAGAGAGGAATTTCAGAATTTTTAGACATAAATCCAAGCAGCTTTAGCAGTTCTTAGAAGATTTGCAAGCTGCTATCATAGAAGTAGTGAATGCGAAGCTTAGGAGATCCAGATACAAAGTTTCATCTTGGTCTTCCTGGGATGATTCCATGTTTAAAAAATGGTGCGATTTCGAAAGGTCCCCGCCAAGGTCACAATGTTTGAAGGTTCCTCCCAAAGTGGATAGAAATATTGTAAAATGGTGCCCACCTCAGAATCTAGTAGTGAAGATAAACTTCGATGGAGCCAGTAGGGGTAACCCTGGCCCTTCAGGTACAGGCTGTGTTATAAGAGATCAGGTTGGGAACCTATTGTTTGTCAAGAGTTCTAAGCTTCCTCAAGGGTCGAATAATGTTACACAAGTTTGTGCTATGTTGCACGTCTTACAATTGGCTCTTGATAATGGTTTCAAGAACATTTGGATCGAAGGGGACTCCAAAATAATTATCTCAGCAGCTCGGGAAAGAAAGACCCAAAATTGGCATCTCTCCTACATCCTAAATGGGGTCTGGTCTCTCCTTGATAGGCTTGACTCTTTCAAAATTTCTCATTGCTTTCGAGAGGCCAATAGAGTAGCAGACCTACTTGCTAACCATGCCATTGATCAAAGGGTTAAATCAGTTTCCTTTTTGCCAGATCCGACGACTTGGCCCTCTGGATTGATAGATCTCTTGTCTTTTGATCAAGCTCATTCCTAGTTTTTTGCACCCGAACGTTGACCTTCCTCTATCTCTGCTCCAACAATTATAAAATAAGGTTCTTTTGCACCTTTTTTTGTTTCAGTGTCTTCCTCTTGGGTTCCTTTCAAGGCATGGTTGGGTGGTGGGTTTCATTCTTCGAGGAGAGCCTGTTGGGAGACTTTAGCTCAAATGCCTACAAGTGGTGCTTTTTCATTTGTCCCTTGACTGCTGCTTTTGAGTCATTTTTATTGTATGGTGTCTTCACCGAGTATCTTGTCACGTCAACAAGAACGACCTGTTATGAGCATTTCTTTGTGTACGTTCAAATGATCCAAACAGCTTCTTTGATATGTCCTGCATTTACTCCCTAGATGTGCCATGATCTTCCTTACCCTTGGCGGCCTCGTCCACTTGCCTCAAGGCTCTCTTCTTTCAGACGTAGTACTTGTTTTCAGTAAATGCTAGTTATTGTTGGATCTATACTCCCTTCTCTTTTGTAGCTCGTTTCGTACTTAGGTCAGCTAGCCTCCTAATGGCACTGGCGCCGCCTCCTTGGCTTTTTAAGTTGACCTCATTCTTATGCTGCTGTGGTTTTGCCTTCCTCTCCTCTGTATCATTTTTGCTTTATCTTGAAGACTAATTTCCCTCTCGTTTGTTGTGTTTCTTTGCCATGTTAACAGAGTACCCTTTAATGGATTTGTGGATTCCTAACCAGTGAATATTCATTCCATAGGTGGAGGGCAAACCCACATTCCATGGAGCCATAAATTCCATTCAGCTGGAACAGGTCTTTCAAATAGAGTGCAACTCAATTGAATTCGCCATTCGGTGTGTCCTGAGCTATTATCTTTTCCAACAGGCAAATAGACAGGATTCACCCTCCCTTCTTGCAGTAACTTTCCTTTCAAATGTATTTGATCTTGCCCAAGAACAAGAATACTCTTTTGCTATAGGCTCTGATTTTGTGAAACCTATTTATCTCTCTGCTGCCAAATGGCATAGATCAGTTGCAGTGTTCGACTGGGACTACTTGCGCTCTTCAAATCACGCAGCTTGCATGTACACGGGGCTTCAGAGAGGCCTCTGGCTCGACTATTATAACAAGTTTAATAGGCACCTAAATACCCACACTTTTTATCTTGCGGGAGGTATAACGAGGAGAGCCAAGGAGGTTTTCAACGCAATTCATTTTCTACGTTCCCATGCACCCGACAGAGCACCTGACACCTCTCTTCATGCCATGCCCTTTCCCATCCCTCTACCAAAGGACGAACATGACTCCAATTCGAGTTAGCGTTCTAGCCGTAATTGGTGTTTTTTCTTGCCTTTTGTTTTCTCCGTTTGGTTACGATGCTTTATTCGGCTATGGTGGTGACATCTATGTGGGTGGTTGTATAGTTCCTTTAGTTGTCAGTTTTAGTTTTCTCTGCGGTTTCAGACTAGTTTCAGAGCTTGCATGCTCTTTGTTTTTTTGGAGCCGTGTGTTGTCCAACCTTCTGTATGGTGGGTTAATCTCTCTTTTCTGTGGGTTTTTTGGTTGGTTCTTTTGTGGGTAGCAGATCTTTTTTTATCCTGATATGTATACTCTTTTATATATATATTAATATAAATGTCTCCCTCTTATCTTTGAAATAAAATAAAATAAAATCACTACGGAATTAGTTTCCCTAGAGCTAGTTTAGAACTTAGTATGTGGAAGTTGTATGGGAATATGGGAATGAAATGTTTTATAAACATTTGTACAATACATTATAATATCTTGAATGAACATTAATAATATTAATATATTTTAGTGTTTTCTATGAGAGCATTATAGTTTAATTTTTAGAATAGCTAGGCTTGTATTTTTCAACTTGGTATTAGAGCCATTAGTTTAAATCTTTCTATAATTTCTTCCATGTTTAAGTGATCTCCTTCTAAAATCGCGGAGAATGCATTTATGAGTCCAAAAAAAAAACGGTGCTGAACTTTTAGTCTTGTTGTTCCATTATATTAGAGGTTGGTAATGATATTAACAATTTATTTTTAAACATTAGAATTGAATTCCAGTTGAAATGATACAATTTACTATAAAATAGGTATTAATAATTATTTATGCATTCGCAACGATGTCATATCTCACATACACATTGGCATATATTTCAATTTAAAAAGGGGGTCAAAGGACATATATTTCAATAGAAATAAGGGGTCAAAGGAGGTAAATAAATAAAAGGAAGAGGATAGAAGGGACAAACTTATGGCACAAGTTTGGGCACTATGGTAGAAAGAATGGTCACTACAAACTGCAGAAGGAGGAATGACATCCATCTACTAGAGGAGACAAGGCACAAGGTATGGACATCCATCAAAGGATAAAGGATAGAGAAATTTTGGCAGAGGAGAAAAAAGAGCAAACCCCTCTTCTATGAGGGCCTTCACTACCTTCTTTGGGTGGTCAATCTATCATTTAAAGATGGCTTAAATTTCAAGCAGGCTTTTCTTGTGTTTGAAGAAATGAATAGGGTTAGGGTGAAGCCCAACTGAATCACCTTCGGTTCTCTCATTGTTGTGTAGCCATGTGGGACTATGGAAGGGGCACCAAGCATGTTTAGGAAGAAAAAGAGTAGTAAGGAAGATGACATAGATCTAATGGCATGAGGACTACAACAATGATCCCATCAATAAGAATGTCATGTCCCAACATTAAGACATTATTTGTCATCATGAAATTGGACGATAATTATGTATACAATAATATTTAATAAACATATATAATATTATTAAATATTATTATAATCATTTATTATTATAATATAATAAATATAAATATAAATATTATTATTATTATTATATAAATATTATTATTATTATATAATAATAATAATGATAATTATCAATGTAAATATTAAATCAAATATTAGTATAATGTATGATCATTATAAATATATATAAAATTAATATTAACTAATATCCTTGGAAGATATCAATAAAGAGCTATGATCCGTATACAGCAGCAAATAAAGATAGACCAAGTTTATTAAAAGACAAAGTTTATTAAAACAAAGATAAATGCACGATTATGTTAGAGGAAGCGAGTTAGATTATTAGTAAATAAAAGAGGTGCATATTAATTAAAGGTTATTTTCAATAAGACACATCCCTTCATTAAAGGAGGATATAAAGATGGGAAGAAGATAACATAAAGGGCAGAAGGAAAGGAATGAGAAATATATACATTTGGAGAGGGTAAGGAAAATAGAAAAGAATACACAAGGAATATAATTCTAATTTATAAATATAATAACAAGAAGGATATAATATAGAATTTTTGGAAATGGTAAATATATTCATGGCAGATTTAAATCTACAATATATAAGGAATAATATATTTTTGAGTTGTAATATACCATTTCAGAGATACTTATGTACAATAGCAGCCTTATAAGAACATTAGATATATCTGAGATATAATATATCTGCTTTGAGTTAAAGAAAATAAATATATTAAAAGGGAATAATTCTCTTTATGAAGTGTTGCCTTTCTTGGCAATAGTTACAGCCATACACCATTGAAGATATAAAAAGGAAGTGTGAAGTAAAAAAGATCATATAGTAATATAAATCAGCAAACAACAGATTGGTCTTCCATCAAATACAAGTATTAGATCAGCACAAGGTATTATATCAGCAAGCATTACTAAGAGCAATCGATCATACAAGAAGTAAAATTGTGTGCAAGGTTAATAAATTTGTTCTTCCTAAAAGGGGACATTACAAAGAAAAGCTCCATAATAGGTAACTATAATTATTGAATAATTGTTATTATAGTTTAATATATATAACTTTGTTCTTTGGATGAAAAATAATTGCCATTTGTGATACACGTTAAACTTCTATCCAACATAGTAGTTATCATCCCTAAAGCGGGTTGTGGGATGTGGAGGTGAAAGTTTATCCAAAAATTTAATTTTCAGTCATTGTAAATTTGGAAGCCTAGACAGGGCTTGTGAATTCTTTGCAAAATTCCTCATAGAAATGTGACTTCATGGAATGCCATGGTGGAAAACTATGTCAGAAAAAGTTTGTTGAAAAGGCCATAGAAACCTTTAGGACAACACAAGCTAGCATCCTCCCTATGGTGCTCAAATTAGAGCTTTAGGGAAGAGGGTTTGTACATCCATCCTAGCATAATTGAATATTGAATTTCTATCAAATGTTATAGATACAAATGATGCGTCTTATCACCACAACATTGACAAAAATTATACACATAATATAATATAGAAGTTATGCATCCTATCACCACAATCTTGAATGATTTCAAATTATGATTAATTCTCTTTAAATTTTATATTTTTTGAATTAGATGTGAAGTTCTTTGTAGTTTCCTAACACCTCATGTGAGGAGAAAGTTGGCTCTACTAAAATTTGATCAATTTCATGTTCATTGATCATCAATAAAAATTCACACACATGCATGTATATGATCATTTATGGTGATGGAATTCATATAGCCAAGTTTATATTCTTCTTAATACCAATAACATCCATAAATTTGATTGTATACTACTATTATTGTTTAATGAAAATCCTTTTTACATGGTTTCTGGTTGCTATTAGTGTTCTATGTGGTTTGAACTACTTGAAAGCTTTAGAAACCAGAGTATAATGTGTACATGATATCTATGATAAGTGAGTATGAGGACCTAGCATTGGGCCTTGTAATAACATGTCTATTACATTTTGGATCCATTAGTGATTGGAATTAATTTACTTATGGCTTAAAATCAAAATGGTTTGAATGGGACAACATTGTCATTGATTGTTTTATAGTGTTCCTATTGATAAATGTCCCTTAGATTGTGTTTAACAATTATGTCAAGGTTAAACTTGAGATTCAACTTGGAATTATGCATAGAATTATAAGTATTTAAGGTAGAATCTAATGGACTTATGACTTTGTTATCAACAATGTAAAGGGTTGATTTGTAAACATATTCTTGCTATATGAAATCACTTACTACTAACCAGATTTAGTATAAATGAAAAGTACAAATATTATTTGTCAAAAAAATGATCTATTATAAGAATATGGGGTTCCACCATAGGGTAAATGAAATAAGAAGGTTAAGGATATTATATTACTATTAATATTATTGAGCACGTACATCGTCATATGATGATCTACTAGATATAGTGTTGTCAGATGTCTTGAGTATGACTTGGGCATTGATCATGCTCAAAGTAAAATTATAATTATTGTTGTAAGTCATTCAAAGTTTGGAGGGTTTTTTATGTGGCCTTGCTGGTGCATGTTGTGTTCCATCTACAAGGATGTCCTAACATAATATTATTATGACACTTGATATCATTTAATCATATTATAGAAGGACATCACTTGGAGCCACATCATATATTTTGCATAATTGTTGCACGGTGATGATATTTTGACTAGTACTACCCTATGCTCAGACATGGCTAGATTTATTTTATATTGATTATATTGTAGGAAGTCCGTGGGTGAAGGATGCCCCTAGACCCAAGTCAATAGGGAGGGTTTAGGGAATATGTCTAAGGTTTGGGGTTGTTTCTAAACTTGATCATACCTCTCTCTTCGTGTATGCTCCAGGTTGATGCTAAAATTTACATCATATTGAGTCTGTCAACTCACCTTCCAATTAATATGTCCCCACTATATAGGCTTGAGCCAATAAAAGGCACACTATCATCATCAAGCTTATCTACAATAAAGAGTCTTGTGTTAGCTTTCAAAAAAATTATAATCTTTGATGAACTAATAGAGTTATTGTTGGTAGTGTTTGTCTCTAATGTGAATGCATAAGAGTGCCTCTCGACTTGTCTAAACTAAAATTATTAGGGTTCATTGAACACTATGGCATTGTGTCTAGTATTAGTGATAAGGATAGGTAGGTATAGGTGAGCCTCAAGACCCTAGAGAGGACTATTCTTCCAAGAAATAAGGGCATGATAAATTTGGCCATAACATGGCTATGAATGAGTTAAGAAAACTTGCTAACTTTGCATTTAGTGATGATGCTAAGTTAAGATTTTATGTTCTAATGCTAGAAACATATCTTAATCTTTTTGGATGATCTGTACTAACTCTAAATATGTGTTGGATATATGTTGAGTTTAGGATGGAGTTTCTTATGAATGCCTTTGCCAACAGTGGGAAACTGATAATAAGTATTACCAAATATTGCATGGTGTTTTGTATTTATATTTGTTGGATGGATAATTATGTGCTAATTTTATGATTGATAATGTCAAATAATGTTTTATCCTCAAAAGTAGAATATTGTCTAATATTACCACTAGGGGTTGATTTCTATCTAACAAATATTGTCATTCCAAGTAATAATTGAATGAAGTTAATGTTATGGAGTAAAAAGTAACCACATCCCTTTTTACCTCCTAGTTAGCTCCTAGGTCCTCATGTTTACACTTTACATCTTTAAAACTTATCCTAGAGAAAATTCCCCTGAAACCCATGTTAAATGGGGCTTAGGGGCCCAATTTAAATGCTTAATCATGACCCAAATTAGCCTTGGTAATTGGGCACCCGTGCCAGGTAGTCTAGGCTAATTTAACAAGCCTAAATTTAAATGTGTCGGTATAGGACCTTTAAAAAGGTTTCCCTCTGTCGGCCTTTTCAATTTAAATTATGAAAGTTAGCAAGAAAGCATATATAAGTGAGTTTATGTCTTCATTTTACACCTAGATGGATAATGCAAACTTGTGATATTGAGCTAAGGCATTTTAAGGCATTCATTGTGTTGCAAAGTAGAACTGTATTGTTATTGTGTTTGTTATTGTAGATTTGGCTTCATTAATCCATCTCCTCATGATATGAAGGATCTTCATCTCTATGAGGGCTTCACCTCCAAGGTGGCATCTATTTGTGCTTCAATCATTTTATTTCATCATTGCTTTGGCCTCTGACCTCCATTGAGCATGCACTCTATGTAACAACGGTGTTGGAAGACTTGAATGTCATTCTGGGACTTGACCAAGGCAACCTCCTAAACACCACAACCACCAAACCCTCTCTTTGTGATTGCAAGTTATAGATGTGGGATTTGGTGAAGTGCAGATGTAGAGAAGCAATTCAGAGGATAAGGATTCAGGATCTAAGGAAAAGTTGTTGTAAATCTACCCTATTGGACTAGGGCACCTACCTCAGAGTCCTCCTGATAGGAATTATCTTGAACTCGGGAGTTGAACATCATCTAGCATTGCTCATTATTCTAAATCTATAGAAAAGTTACCCTATCAAACTTGGGCGCCTACCCCGTAGTCCGCAAAGTCTTCACCTTTGGAAATCCAACTTCTGGAAAGTTTCTAATCCTTCCTGAGTGTCTTCCTGTGTAGTGATCTATCACAATTTATTTGTTTGTACCTGATTTCATTATAATTAGGGTTTGAAGCTTAATTGAATCTAGGGTTTGACAAATCTTTCAATCTAATAAATCTTTCCATATCATTCCTGAGTACATCAATATGTAGTTGAGTCATCTCCATCTGTAGTGACTTGTCTCGGTTGTTGTCCTTGAGTGTTATTGTGAAAGGAGGGTTTGATTTGATAGATCTTAACACTATTCATCATCTTTCCCAATTTTCAGATATAACATTTTGGTGAACCCATGTTTTTACTAAAATTTCATCTTGCTAAGTGTTTTAATCAGTCCTTGCATTCATCCATATCATATTTATCATCTTGCATTGGAAAATTTTGCATGCATTTGAGAAAAAATAAAAAAACAAGCATTCTAGGCTTGCATTAAGACATAGTTTTGCATATTTTGCATTACATTTCATAAAAGGATTTAATTTTTGGATTTTTTCATTAGATCTAATATTTATTACAGTAATTCATCATTAATTTAGATGAAATCTTGCATCTACAAATTTCATTTTCTAGGGTTTTGCTTAAAAAGTTGCATTTTTCATATAACCTAGTCTTGGAAAAAACTAGGGTTTGTAGACAAAATTTCATATTCAAATTTTGCTACTCCTTTTCAACATTCATCCAAATCTGATTTTGAAGTGTATTGTTGGATCATAGTGCATACATTTGCATCCTAGCTTTGAAACTTTCACCTTTTTAAATTAGACATTGTGTATTTCAACAAGCATAACTACCTTGCTCCTTGTGGTTGTTTAATTAGTTTGTGCATTGAGTGTTGTATGCTTTTGTATGAGTTGTATAACCTGTTGCCCTAGTAGAAACATCCTTCTAAGGAGAATCCGTAGACTAATGTGTTCTAGTGCTTTGAATAACACTGATATGCAAACATCAGAAAATCCATTGAACACTTACTTTACAAAGGGTGAAACACAAACTTTGCAAGATATCATACCTCCTGCCACTACAATGGAAGAACAAGCATTTCATGATTTTGAAGATCCTATTGATGTGATAACACATGTACATGATGATCAAATCAACAAACTTGATAAAGAACTAGATGATTTTCAAGCATTTGTGGAAAAAGAAAGGATAGTTGAAGAGGCTATACCTATTGTTCATAGTTTAAGAGAGTTATTAAAAGAATGAAAAGATGGTGTTAATACACTCCATGGGATAGCCCATATAGTGGGTAATAGCATTATGTCAGTGGCTGACTGCACGAATAGTATTAACAATGTGTCATCACCGAATCATACACAGGTATTGGCACCCATACCGACTATTGGAATGTCCACTTTCACATCATCAATCCTCACTTCTAATGCACAAGCTTGTAGTAATGATACCACTAGCATGGGAGTATCTAATGGTATTAATTCATATAATTACAAGGCTGTGGGATTCAATTATCAAAACCTAGCACCTAAGGTGTCTTCCTATATGAATAACTATTCTCAACCACCTCCCCATTCCACCTATTCTCAACAACTTTTCACTTATAATTGTTCTCAACCACCTTTCATTACTACTCAAAATCAATCACCTTTGAATTTCATGACTACAACTTCTAATTCTTCAAACCCACAAATTGCATCACTTAATGATGCCATCTTAAACCAACTCTTGCAAGGCATGACATCTTTACAAAAGAAAGTGACAAATTTGACCAATGCTTCTTCTCAACCTAACATACCAACATACCATGCTCATAGTCCTTTATCTTTTTCAATCCTAAGAGCTCAAATGCCTAACAAGTTTGAGACTCCTTTCTTTGAAAAGTATAGTGGTAAAGGTGATCCTAATACTCATGTGGAAGCATTCACGACTATGTCTAGTGATTTCTTCTTTGAAGAGGACTTTTTAGAAAAACTCTTTTCGTGATCCCTCAAAGATACCACTTTGGAATGCTTTTTCTCATTACCTCTGAGTTCAAGACATTCTTTCTCATAGATTGTTGATCAATTCTGACAACATTTCCAAGCAAATATTGGACATTTGGTCTCGTTGATTGATTTAGTTCATTGCAAACAAGGACAGAAAGAGAAGTTAACTGAGTTTATCAATCGATATCAAGCTCTTTTTGCATAGATACAATATCTGATTACAGATGAGGATGTTCATAAGATATTCATTATGAATCTACAACCCAATATACGTAATAAAATCCACTTGATGAAGTATAGCTCCTTTCAACATCTATGCACAACTCTTCATGATTACCATCTTTCATCTAGTCAGTATGAGAATCAAAATTCATTGGCTCAAGTTGGTCAATCCACAGCTAGAACATCTCAAAACAACTTTAAGAGGAATAATAAGAGTTTCAACAAGATCAATGGACAACATTTGAATAATTTCCAATCACAAGTGTCTATTGTTAGTAATTCTAAATGAGCACCATTTCAAATTAGACAACTTGTACAAAGACAGTTTACTCCATTATCTGAATCTCTTCAATCAATTATGAATCAAGTAGTAAGCAACAATCTTTTGAAGCTTCCTCCTATTAAACCATTTGATAGTAACATGATACGAGGACCATCATTTGATGCTAATGCCTTTTGTTAGTATCACCACTCGGCAAGACATGACACTGAACGATGTATGCGTCTGAAACATGAAATTCAAGACCTCATCAATTCTAATAGAATACAGGTAACTGGTGTGAATGACAATGGAAATAAATCAATTTCCCCTCCGAATTAGAATTTACAAATCTTCAAAAATCCTTTTCCTAAGCATAATGACAACAACATGGTAGAACAAAATACAATAGAGCAGGAAGATGACTACTTCGATTATGATGAAATAATTGGTATGATAGAAGTGGATAAGGAAAAGATTAAAGACTTGCCTCATCCACGTGGGAAAGGTATCTATGCTGAGGTTCCTCTTCCGTTATCCCTTCAAGGATTCAGAGACAACCAAAACGCATTAAATACGAAAATTGAGCAACCTCAACAGGGTAATATTAAGCAAGAAAAAAATATCATGATGGAAAGTATCCCATTTCATCACGAGAGACTCATACATCAAGTAAACCAGAATAAGAAAGCAAAGGATCAAAAATGAACAAGGCAACTATCATCGGTGAGAAATAGCAATGATTCCCCTCCTCACAAGCAACAAAAGATTTCAAATATACAGGAACTTGAGAAACAAGCACCACATGACCATTCTAGAAATAAGAATCAATCAAGTATTAACTACTCACACTTTTTACTGCACTTGATAGAGCACCTTTATAAGATGCTCACAAGTTTGAACTCCTCTTAGATATATATGATATAATATTGTGTTGTGTTGTGTTCCCCCGTGATGTGTTATGTGTTGTTTAGGTCTCCTAGGATGACCCTTGATACTCTTGTAAGGTCAAGGATACTAGGAGACCACCTCTATTGTGACCATTCTTCTATTTGTTTCTACATTCTTCTATCTTGGCTCCCCTCTATTTTATTGTTGTGTCATGCCTTAAGGGCATAGCATTGTGGATGATGTCTTGGGGGCATCCTCCTACGTGGTGTTCCTAAGGCACTTGTTTCTTCTCTCTCATTTTCATTGTTACCATTCTTCAGTGATTCTATCTAGTTAGCAGATGATGAAAACAAACAAATACTGATAAGGACCATGTGTCCCTTCAATGAGTAAGTAAAATTGGATCTAGTTCATATATGAAGATGAGGTTGATATATATCTGACGCTTGACTAGTAGAATCACTCTGCGTGATCTATCGTGTTGTCATATCTCTTGTAACAAACCTTTGCAATACATCTACTCCATGCACTTTGGATGGTTTTGTATCTCACCTTGTTGTTACACTCAGTTCTGAGATACCTGCAGTATAAGCCCAATGGCTATACTTGGTTCTGAACCCACAAGTGTAGCCTTGGTTCTTTGATGTGGTCTAATATATGATTTATGGATAGCTTTCATGATTTGATTTGGTTATTATCTTAGAGTAAGATGTTCTAACCTTGTCTCTTGTTGATAATCTTAATAATTCATATCAATATGTTTGTGGGAACATTTGGTGATCATGGCACATGTCACCTTTGGGGGCATGGGCTTTGTGAGAGCTCTTGTTCCCTTGCATGTTTTTACTCTACCTTAATGTGCTTGATACCGACAAGTGGTATCTATTGACCTATTTTCCTCTATCCAGAGTTAAATAGTTCACCTTGTATTTTCCTTGAAAATCCTTTAGAAAATGACCCAAAAGGACTTAAATCCTTCAAATATTTATGCTATGCCTTGTCAAAAATCCCAAAAATCTCACCTTGAGAATCTTTGTTGAAAACCTAGAAACCCTTTGTCTTCAAGTGCTTTCCATCGTAGATAAATCTCAATTTTATACTTAGTATTTGTATATGCATTTTTGAATGTATGTTCGCATGTACATTTGCCATTGTATGTTCGCACATGCAAAGAAAAGATACAAGGAGGAAGATGCAAGTTTATACACAAGCAAAGAGATACAAAGCCTGGGGCCCACCAAGCGCACATACAACAGACCAGGTACAAGTTCAAATGCATGTTTGTATGAAAGGTTTGTATGCATGTTTTCCTTTGTATATTTTCGCATTGTATGTTTGCACATGCAAAGGAAATGTACAAAGGGAAAGATACAAGCCGTACTTGTCCTGAGGAATCAAATGCAGCAGATAATTGTTTTGGGGTCCGTTTTGTATGTATACATGCGATTGTATATGTGATATACAAGGCCAACATATAGGGGATTTCGGTGAGAGAATATGTATCGGCAGTTCATGAAAAGGTCCTTCCGATGGCCAATAGGGATGCAATTTTTTGGCCATGGGTGCCAGCTTCAATGCAGCGACCAATGCAGCGATGACACGTGGCAGGGGTCTATATGCAAAGAGGGATACAAAGTAAAAGCCGCAATTGTATGTTTGTAATTGTATCTAAGCACATACATTCATAGATACAAAGGTGCAGGAGCATTTGTATATACAAGCGTAGATGCAGAATGATAAGCAGATACAAGACATAGTTGACCATAACTTTGACTACCCATATCTCCTCCATCCTGGTGAATTTTGACATGCTTCAAAAGGAAAAAATGCTTGTTTTTGCCTCCTCTTTCATTTGGCGGGATTCTGGGAAGGATATTTTCACTTTCAAAATTTGGATCTAGCTTTGTATGCTGAATCG
The DNA here is from genome assembly GCA_027924645.1 of Cunninghamia lanceolata. Lineage (NCBI taxonomy): Eukaryota > Viridiplantae > Streptophyta > Pinopsida > Cupressales > Cupressaceae > Cunninghamia > Cunninghamia lanceolata. The sequence goes on from BSBN01001435.1 coordinate 3,374,189, forward strand.
ATTGGACATTTTCAACGACCAATTTGAGATATGCAAATGTAGACATTTGTGGCATTTATGGGTGCAGATTGATGATGCAGCAGCTTGCATTGAAGACTCAAAATATCTTCTACCTACCCTGTTCCATATCTTTTATTCAATAACTTCTGCAGGTAGACGCCCCTTCAGGCAGATATTTTCTGACGGCGCCCATGGGCGAAATTGTTTGTAACTGACTGAGGTCAAAATGTAAAATGCTATATATACATGTAAAGCAGATGTATATGGGGGTTGGTTGTTCTTCTGGGCTATTTTGTAATGGCTACTTGGCCTCTATGATCAATATAAACTGGTATTTTTACCTCTCTTTTATTATTTTAGCACTGTGTTTGCTCTTTGGATTTCTGTAGGCTGTGTATTGTGGACAAGGGTTCCTTTCATCCCTCCACTATTCTTTCTTGACCTCTGTTAGAATTAATATGAGTCTATGTAAGTCTTCCCAGCTATGAGATTATTACTGTGTCGATTCAGTTACAGCCAAACACATTTAAATTTGGTGTATCACTTATTTCATTTCAGTTTCCTTCTAACCCTTTTCCCAACAAGCATTAGCACTAGGTTTAGATGCATTTCTATAAGAATTAGGCTTAAAAAGAGGAAGCCGGCCTTCTCCGGAGGTCTGATCTCAATTTGTAAGGTCCCACACTTCGAGATCATTCCCATGTTTCTCCAGATTGCTAAAGTTTTACAACTATAGCAAAGGGTGCAAATCTGAGAGACAACAGTATCAACCACCTTAAGGTGAAGACATATATAATGGTATCTGTCTAATTAATTTTACACTCACAAAGCATGTTTGAAATCCCTCATCATGAGGCGGGATGGTGTATCTCTTGACCTAATACACATCATTTTAAAAAGCAAGAAAGCCCTCATCACAACGCGGGATGGTGTATCTCTTGAGCTAGTGCATATCCTTTTATATAAATCCCTTTTGTAGAAGGCAAGATGGTGTATCTCTTGAGCTTATACACATCCTTTTATACAAAGTCCTATGCGGAGGTAGGACTGGATCTTGATTCATCCACCCTTAAGCGTGTCTTTGGCGGTTGTGGTAGCGTAGCTCAACCATCTTCTCTGTTTGGCATGTTTTCGATAGTGGAGTAGTGATGAGCTCCTCCCTATCACTCGTGTTTGTTGTGTATAAGACATATAGTGTGTCTATGGCATGCTATGTGGTGCTCGTGTATTCCATGTGTCTTCTTATGTGTTTGTCATGTTTTTTCACCGAGTGTGGTCTAAATGCACGTAACGATGAGCTCCCTCCACATTTGGGTTCTTTTTTGGCATGTCTTCCCCCTATTGTGGTCTAAAGGTGTGTAGTGATGAGCTTCCTCCACACTTTGGGTTTTGTTTTGCTTGTTTTTGGTTGTCTAAGGGCATGTAGTGATGAGCTCCCTCCGCCCCCTAGTTTAGGATTTTTATTTAGTTGTTAAATCAATGTATTCTTCATGTATTGCATGACTTCTCTCATGTCTTCTTCATGTATTGCGTGTTTCCACTATATTCTCTGTGTTTTGCATGTTTCTTACTATCTTCATTGTGTCTTGCATGTCTTCCATTTGTTTTCTAGTGCTTACCTGAGATTGGGGGCTAGAAATAGTCCTCCAACCTTTGGGTATGTCTTAGCTTTATGTGTTTGGTGTGCTTGATGTGTTTGATATGCTTTGACAATACTTGAATGCATGTATCGAATCATAAGATCATGCATACATTAAAGTGGGGGATAAATGTTATGGATTAAAAAGTAGCCTCATGCCTTTTTACCTCTTAGTTTAGCTCCTAGGTCCCCATGTTTACACTTTACATGTTTAAAACTTATCCCAGAGCAAATTCCCCTGAAACCCATGTCAAATGGGGCTTAGGGGCCCAATCTAAATGCTTAATCATGACCCAAATTAGCCTTGGTACTTGGGCATATGTGCCCTAGTCTAGACTGATTTGTCAGGACCCAAATTTAAATTTTTTGGCATAGGACCTTTAAAAAGGTTTCCCTCTGTCGACCTTTTCAATTTGAATTATGAAAGTTAGTGGGAAAGCATATATAAGTGAGTTTATGTGTTCATTTTACACCTAGATGGATAATACAAACTTGTGATATTGAGCTAAGGGATTTCAAGACATTCATTATGTTGTAGAGTAGAATTGTGTTTTTGTTGTGTTTGTTATTGTAGATTTGACTTCATCAATCCATCTCCTCATGATTTGAAGGATCTTCATCTCCATGAGGGCTTCACCTCCAAGGTGACATCCATTTGTGCTTCAATCATTTTTTTTCATCATTGCTTTGGCCTCTACCCTCCATTGGGCATGCACTCTATCTAACAATAGTTTTGGAAGACTTGAATGTCATTTTGGGGCTTGACCGAGGCAAGCTCCTAAACACCACAACCCCCAAACCCCTCTCTTTGTGATTGGAGGTTACATATGTGGGATTTGACGAAGTGCAGGTGCAGAGAAGCAATTTAGAGAATAAGGATTTGGGATCTAAGGAAAAATTGTTGTAAATCTACCCTACTGGACTAGGGTGCCTGCCCCGAAGTCTTCCCGACAAGAATTATCCCAAGTTCAAGGGTTGAACATCATCTAATACTACTCACTATTTCAAATCTACAGAAAAGTTTCCCTAGAAGACTTGGGTGCCCTCCCCATAGTCTGCAAAGTCTTCGCCTCTAAAACTCTAACTTCTAGTGAGTTTCTAATCCTTTCTAAGAGTCTTCCTGTGTGGTGATCTTTAGCAGTTTATTTGTTTGTACCTGATTTCATTATAATTAGGGTTTGAGGCTTAATTGAATATAGGGTTTGACAAATCTTTCAATCTAATCAGTCTTTCCATATCATTCTTGAGTACATCAACTTATAGTTATGTCCTCTCCATCTATTGACTTGTATCAGTTGTTGTCCTTGAGTGTTATTTTGAAAGGAGGGTTTGATTTGATAGATCTTAAAAACTATTCATTGTCTTTCCCAATTTTCACATAAAATAGTGAATAGCCTTTGAGATTACTTTATAGGTTTGCATTTGGTTATGTATTATGACTAGATAGAAGCCATCTCACATGGGTTCAATGTGTTATTAGTGTGTTGGTAATTTTTACCCCAAGACCTATTGGATGATGTGTATAGTTTTATGGATCACTCTATGTGGTATTTAACCAAGTTAACCTACCCAATGATTGTAAATCCTTGGGATATCTTGATTATTTTTCACCTAGATATAAGATGACCCCACATGTCAAAACTAAGTTTGATGTAGGTTTGGATAGCTAGCTATCACCTATACCATGCAAGTGATGAATGTGAGGTGTTATATGCCATACCTTAAGGACTAGAAAGCTTTCACCAGTAGCACAAAGGTAAAGGATGCCATGAGCAATCCATGATATGATTCAAGAGTGGTTTAGTTGATTGTCACCAACTCACCAATATTGTGTAGGTGACAAATACTAGGGGCTAATCATCATATCTTAGGTTTTAGTCGACTATTACTAGTAGCACAAAGGTAATAGATGCCAAGATCTACCCATGGTATGATATGTCGTAGTTGAATTTCACCAGTACCACATAGGTGATAGATGCTATGAGCTACCCCATACTAAGTTGGACTAAGTTTCTCTAGTGGCATGGAGGTGATAGATGTTAGGATGATTCACCAATTTGAAAGGTTCAATAAGCTATAAAAATATTATGAATGGCCTAATGTGATGTATGTCATTATAGTTACATAGTATGGGATGCTTGCTTGTCATCACAGGTAGCAATGAATCATGAAAAGGGATGGTACAATGGTAAATAATATAGGATCCACTGACATTCATTTATCTAGCTAGGATGTACTTAAAATGTAAGCTTTAGTGAACTAGGTAATGTGAAGATGCATGTAGTAGGGTTGTCTCCACTTCCTATTACAAGTTGGTCACTATGTATGCGTGAGTCAATCACTATGTACATGTGTTGTGTGCATGAGCTAGTCACACTATGTATATGTTGCATATGCTTGAGCTAGTCACATTGTGTATATGTGATGTAGGCATTAGTTAGTTGCATTATGTATATGCGATGTATCCATGAGTTAGTCACATTGTGTGTTTGTGATGTATGCATGAGCAAGTCACACTATGCATATGTGATGTATCCATGAGTTAGTCACATTGGGACATTCCGTATATGTTCAATGTATGCATGAATTAGTCATATTATGTGTATGGGATATGTGTGTGAGCAAGTCACTCTATGTACAAGTTATGTGTTCACGAGTTAGTCACATTTTGTATATGTGATGTATGCATGAGTTAGTCACGTTGTGTACATGTGTTGTATGCATGATCTAGTCATTGTGTAAATGTAATGTATATATGAGTTGGTCACTATAAAGATTTGTGTGTTTGTACATTGATATAGGCATGGAACTAACATTTGACTAGAATACATTTGCTAGCATACAATTGTGAATGCATTGAATTGAAAGCATATGATCAATGAATGGTAGTGATCTAAAAGTGAGATCAGAGATCTCATATCAGAGAAGAGGATGAAGAATCTCTACTATTGGTGTACAAACTGAGTATAAAGCCTTTGATTCTCATGAAGAGATACATAGGTAGGGCCACTACGAATGAACTCGAGGCAAGGTTTAGGTCTAGGTCTAGGGTTAACATTAATTTTGGGAGCTTACCATATTTAGTATGAGTATCTAAGATTGTTGCATAGAATTTTTGTCATGGCTATGGTTAGTAAGATATGAAGCTAACACTTCTATTTTGGATAGAGATTGCTTGGCCAATTAAGATAGTACTTGATGTGTATTAATATGAAAAAATAAGTAGTAACTGTGGTGGTTATTAAAAGTGGTTAGAACATGGTTCAAACACTAAACCTATAAAGCTCACTAGACTCTAGAATAAAGTAGATAATCTTACACTACTTGCTCACTATAAATAAACTAGTCACTCAGTATGAATATATTATCCAAACAAACTTTTAAGCTTGTGAGAATGGTTAGAAAGTCTTAACCATGTTGCAAGTATGTGCCTAATCGGTGTTGTCATTGACATCGACATATTTTTTTTGTCATTGGTGTCAATTGTATCCTATTTTGTTATTTGTTTAGAAGCTTTATATGTTGAGGATATTGAGAAAATTAGCCCCTCCGGAAGAATCAAAAAGTAAACAGTGAATCAGAGTGAAGACAGTGAGTTGCATACTGAAGAACAGTCCAGAAGATTGCTCCACATTTCTTGCTAATTGAAGATCTTGGTTTGCGGATTGGAAGTTATTTAGAAGCATGGCTGAAGATGCTAAATCCTAAGTTTGAGCCTCCGTTATGAAGATTTGAGTGAGTTACATTTACTAGAGTAAAACCTACTTTTTTTTATTATTCACAGGTGCCTGAGAGAAAGTATTTTGCTCCACATTCCTCCGCATTAAAGTGTTTTTCTCTATGGTTCTAGAGGGAAGTCTGGGATGATGATAAGTGCCTACAATTGCAATGGTTCATGTTTTAGTGGTCCGCAAGCTATCTTTCTCTTATGATAGTTGAAGACAGTGAAGTTCATGTGCTCCGGTGTGAAGAATCTCATGGATAAAGTGGTTTGAGTTTGTACGGTTGCTCCTAGTGATTTTAATGTTCTTGTGGATATCTCCTAATCATGTTCCTACCTTTACATTGGTCTGCGTTAAGGAATTGAGATCATGTTTGAAGATTATTCCTAGATAATGTAATGTGTAACCAGTCTTAGCCGACTTGGTTAATCCCAGAGATTGTGGAGATCCCTTGAAGATTATGGAAATGTGTTGTGGCGTGGAAGATCATGTTTGAGTCCCAGCTAAAGCGTGGCATGATCCATATACATCTATACTACAATTCCTTAGCATAATTTAGTATTTGGTCAAGACCTATTTAGTAAATGATTGTAGTGCCAATCTTGATGATCATTCCAAGGTTGATTAAGTGTATAAATACTTGTAATTGAGTCATGGAAAAGATGTCCTTGTGTGAAGATGGGAAGATAAGGAAAGAGGTGGAAAGGCAAAGCAGAGCAAAGGAACTATTGTACTTCAATGTTTAAATCTTGGACATGAAAAAGATGTTGATTTTGCCAGTGAGCCTAGCAGTGAGCCGCCTGTTGATTGTTTTAAATTCACAACCTAATTCTTGCAAAAAATCTATAAAATAGCCATTTATTAATCATGGATCTGCCTTGAAGCATTGGCCATTGAATAGGAGATTTAAGGGGAGGAGGCCTTTTCTCATTTCCCTTGTTCTTCCTCTATACTTTAGGCTCTGTGAAACCAAGGAGGGTGTTTCCTATGTAGAATGGATTTATCTCTAACTCTCTAGATATTTCTTTTAACTGATGTCTTCCTTTCTTGGGGATAAAAGTGTTGTACTCAAAAGGGATGGGGTTTTCCAGAGATATTAGATTGTCAACATTGTTTATATCACATATATTGTTCCTCGTAAGCTGCTTGAAATAAAGTATGACAAAGTAAGGATTGGGTAGATTCTTTGAGCTCTTATCTTATTCTTTGAGCTCTTATCTTATTCTTTGCATAGGAACATGCAAGACTTAACTTAATCAAAATAAATATCAAAGTTGGAACTATTCTTTGATTCACATGGAGTGATTAGGGAGATTTTAGATATTTTTGAGAACAACCATCAAAAGATCAGTACCTAATCCTAGGGTTACAGAGTCAAAAAATGAATATAAATGAACTTAGAATAAAAGCACACTTGTAACTCTATTGAGACCTTGCCAAGGCAGTTAGATTAGCCATTGTAACTTTTGAATCCTTCTAATGTAACTTAGCATAATTGCATTTGCTTGAAAGTTTCTAAGGCCTTTTCAACAAATCCATTTTGTGTGTATCATGCACGCATGGCATTCCATGAGACCACATTTCTTTGAGGCATTTTGTCAAATAGTTCATAGGCCTTGTCTATGCTTCCACATTTTGCATACATGTCTACCAAGGCGTTGTCTATGCTTCATAATTTTTATTTATAAATGAATATATTACAATATTAAGCTTTTGATATACTCTTAACCCTATGATATAGACAACTTTTGCATGACCTAAACCAACTAAAAGTTTTTCAATGCTCTTCAAGAAATTTATTTCATTAAAATTTTGAGATTAGATAATACTTTAATATGTGTTTTTTTTTTGCAGTTTGAGGTTACACCGTTCTTGCTTTCCTCCATGATAAGTGATTCTTTTCTACAAACTTGTGAGTCAAAAGACAACTGCATTGCATCTAAAACTGTTTGGGCTCTTCTATAAGTTTTGTGAAAATCTTTCAACACTCAGTAATATATTAAGAATTAAATTCTTGAATTTGAATGTTAACATGATTTCATTTTAGATTTTGTTATTTATATTTTTTGAATCTTGATTGTCAAAAAACATGTTGCAACTTTGGTACTTGTTATTATTGTTAACTGCCTCGGCAAGTTATTCCTGTTGCCATAATTTTAGTTTAGATTGTTAACACCTCAATGGCTTGTGTGAAATAGAATATGGAATGCACCAAGGCTATAGTCAAAGCACTTGAGCTAGTTAACAGAATACCAAAAGAAATGATGTCTCATGGAATACTCAGTGGCAACATCTCTTTTCTAAGTGTCAAAAGATGTGAAGGGCTTCATTGGTCTAACATGCCTTTCCATTGTTTTGCTACTGTATCTAATGTGACTGCTGAACTAGTTTTTTCTTCAGCTAGTCCTTGTAGTTTGTTGCACATGATAGAGATGAACTGGTTTTTTCTTATGGCAGCCTTGTGCTACTTTTATATTATTTGTAATTCTTTTCCTGCATTGTTCCAATACAAAAAAATTATTTATTGCCACTTTGCTTTGTCTTGTTTCATTTTCTTATTGGTCGATTCTCAAATAAAAAGTGTTGCTCAAATTTATCAATCTTTACTTAGCAGCATCATAAAATATATAGTTTTCCAAATTTATTTTCTTTTATGTTTTAATTCAAATTTAATAATATATTTTTTCTGCATTATAAAATTTATGGTATTTAATAAATTATTCATATCATGGCTAAATTTACTACCAATTAATGGAAACCAGTAAATAAAAATGACTAACATGACTAAATAAATGACTAGTTAACAACAATCAATGACTAAATATACTACCAAATTGATGAGTAAATATACTACCAAATTAATGACTAAATATACTACCAAATTAATGACTAAAATTTATTTAGTCATAAATTTGGTCGCAAGATAAATGACTGGCAATAAACTACCAATGGTCACGTGACCAAACTACTGATCACATGACTAATTTTTGGTAGTTTTTTGTCATTTGTTTCTTTTTTTTACTAGTGAACCATAGTATTCATTCTCATAAGTATATCATTACCTAGGACAAATAGTTCCTCCCATAAACCCGACAGGCACTTAATGCCGCCTACAAGGCAATACAACTTACCTTTTATTCAGTTTCTCCTTCTTCAACAAGGAGTCAACATATCTTTTAAATACATAAGATGCATCATAGTTATCGTAATAACTGTCATTAACAGTCAAGCTCTGTTATAGGAAATATGTGACTCCATGTCACCTTATTCCACTTTTTAATCATATCAAAAGTCAAACCATATTCACCACCCTAGGTCTAGTATAATTAGGTTTCATTGCATCTTAGTCCAATCCTTGGACGTTCGATTGTTATCTTGAAAACCCATACTTGGGTTTCTTGGTTTCATAGATACTCGAAAACTAGTGACTCCACGTCACATTATCCCATTTTCTTGAACAATGATTACATTCTTGTTTTCAACACTCACCCTACTTGGTCAATGTTTACTTTGTTTACTTATTGTCAAGGTTATAATTCAATTCATAATAAATGGTAAAGGCTCAAATCATAGTATCTTTTAAAGGATCATAAAGACTCATAGAGTAGAACCCTTCTAAGTTCTCCTTCAAGAATCTTTCATAAAGTCTAAATATAAAAACATAACTACCATTTATAAATTTGGCATTCTTCTCATATATAACCACTAGCTTCTAATAGAACTAGGGTAGTTTTCTTATATCAAATAATATGTCAAGATTCTACTTCTCAATGAGAACAAGACTACAGCCGCAGCTTCCATGAAAGCCATACTATAACAGCATATGATTAATACTCTTTTACTCTCCTCGAAGAGTCATTATATTCACAAGATATAAATATTTATGGATAGCCATTCAATTCATGTCATCTTTTACTATCCAATTGGCACAGTAAGGTATTGAGTACAATAAATCAACCCAGTTTATGTTGGGTTTACTGTGTTTAAACTTAATCATGGTTGCGGCCATCAAAATAATGGTATGGATTGTTCCTCAATCTGATACCACTGATTATCCATTCATTACAGAATATTACCCTATAGGGCTCATAAGCATATACAGGTTTGCAAGTGTTATCAACTGGTAATCATAAAGATAGTTAACATCATTAAGATGCATGGCGCATAGGAAAAGCTATAACTCGCAGGTACTTATGCATGCAATCCAATGTAGGGTTTATGGCCTCAAGTTGGTCGAGTGCCACAAAAGAGCAGTAGGTTTCAAAGTATCATGAATTATATTTCATTGAGGATAAAAGAGCCTTCAACCACACAAAAATTATCAATATGCACAAATGAATATACAGTCTCAACTCTATATGTTATGAGCAATGCATTACTTATTCCTTTTAATGGGCAGTGCTGACATTACTTTCAAACAAAAGGATGTTAAACTGTATTGCAATCATTTAATCATATGAGTCGAGGGCTCTAGATTAGAGAGGTATGTATGTATTACATAGAGTTAAGGATGTAGCTCGCCAAGCTCAAGCTTTCCCAGCTACTCTAGTCGTTCTCCCCGACTATAGTTCTCTACAACAATAGAATGTAGTTTCCTGGTGTCACCACCTGCACACCCACTTCCTCCTCAAAGTCTCTCACACAAGAAAAACACCAAAAAGAACAGTAGACTCCAATTGAGCAATTCACTAAGACACCAAGATGGCGTTTGATAACTAACCAAAGCATGTTCTTTGCATGCGATCTGGGCTTGCCAACTTGCGGGATCTTTGATCCATGCAGCCCACTCAGCCTATCATCTCTCCTTTCCCACTCCTCGTGGGTTTAAGGATATCGATGAGGTAAGAATAAGATAAGATAAGGTAGTTAATAGCATAGTCAAGAGTTATTAACATCGACCTCTAAAGAGGTCTATCTATATATAATTATATAGGAACACCCTCGACTAATAACAAGGGTTGAAGAACTATTATAATATTCAAAATCATCTTAAATATGAAAGCAAAAGATATCACACTAAAATCATAGGATAATCGGGATTGAGTAATACTCCCCCAACATCGACGATAAACTTTAGTCAAATGACTAGAAAATAAATAATTAATATCCCTATTTAAGAATAGGGTAATGGATAATCTCATCGACTCTTAACTTGACTATCATACGACTTGAGACGTTGTTCTAGGAACGTCATCTAGTCATTATAGCACCATCGACAAAATGACTCACAAGAATTGAATTATTACGAAGGAAGACATGACTCATGACAACTTACAAGGGATTAAGAAGGACATAGAAATCGATACTCAAAGAACTAATCAACCTTGTTTTCTCAACATCTAACCCTTTCTCTAGGATGATTCTCTCCTTCTTCAAAGGACGTTAGATTTTCTTGTTCACACTCAGGACCACAAAACCATGATCAGTGCATCATAATCATATCTCATAATATAATTTAATTAATGTTCAAAACTAATTAATATCAATCATTAACCTCAAATTAAAGATCAAATCAGATATTTCCACAATATCAAATCATCAAACTCTTAACTAATCCTCCTGATTACCATGTAAGAGTAAGATTAAGCTAATCACAGGTTGGGGATGTAACATATCTCCCCCCATAAGAATCATCATCCTCGATGATTTAATGTCTCAAAATTTAATCGTCATAAAAAGAAATATGTTTCAAGAGCATAATAAATAAGTTTTTTAGAAAAGATGGAAAATTTACTCTTAAGAGATCTTTCTCTCCCACTGTGAAATGCCTTTTGATGCACTTAGCATCCGCATAACTCTTTTGCCTATCATTAGCTTTCGCTAGCCTTCTCTTCAAAAGATGTACTTGCTCTTCCATTCCTGAGAAAATTTCTAGACCAAGGCTAACCCTATCTTCTACCTTATAGGGGTTTGACACTTCCATCCATATAATGCCTCAAATGGAGCCATCTTAATAACTGAATGATAGGAATTATTGTAGGTGAATTCCACCAGAGGAAGATAATCCTCCCATTTGTACTGTTGATCCATGCAGTACATCCTCAATAAGTCCTTCAACACTTGGTTCGCCCTCTCAGTTTGTCCTTCTGTTTCAGGATGATAAGCAGAGATTATGTTCAATTGAGTACCAAGTGAAGAGAACAAGGTTTACCAAAACCTCGATGTCATCCATGCATCCCTATCTAAGATAATCTTCTCAGGAATGCCATGCAATTTGAAAATCTCTTGAACAAATTTTTGAGCAATGATGGGTGCCCCATTTGTCAAGTTTCCTGGTATAAAATGAGCATCTTTGGTGAGTCTATCAACCACAACCAAAATAGCATTGTGCCTATTCCTTAACATAGGAAGCCCTTGCACAAAGTCCATGCTTATTATTTGCCATTTCCACTCATGAATTTCATCAATGTATATGAGCCCTATTGGGTGACAGTGTTCCACCTTCACCCTCTAGAATTCAACACATGTAGCTACAAAATTTGTAGCATCCCTCTTCATTCCTTTCGAGAAATATAGTGGTTTCACATCAGCAAGTAACTTTGTTACTCCATGATGCCCAAAATATGGTGCAGATTGAACCTCCTTCCATACCATATTCCTTAACTCTACTAAGTTATGTACATACATCCTTCCCTTAATCCTTAATAACCCATCTGGTTCAAGGTTGAAACCTTCATATCTCAGATTCTGGGATTTTTCTTCAAGGGCTTGTTTTACCTGCTCGTAAAACTCATCTCCCTTAGATTTTTGTAACAATTGATTCCTAAAATTAGAATGTATGGAGATCAGGGAGGAGATGTGCCTTCTCCTACTCAAAGCATCTGTCACCCGATTTTCTTTTCCTTGTATATATTTAATCTCAATATCATAATATGAGATGAATTCCAACCATCATTTTTTGCCGAGCATTAAGATGGGATTGAGTGAACAGATATTTGAGTCCCTAGTGATCTATTTTCAACTCAAAAGGTTTCCCAAGTAGATAGTGTCTCCACATTTGAAGTGCATGAATGATTGCTGCAAGTTCCAAATCTTGTGGGGCATAATTTTGTTCATAGTTTTTCATCTTACGTGATTCATACACGATGACCTGTCCATTCTGGGCTAGTACACCACCTAAGCCTTCCCATGAGGCATCGGTAATGACTACAAATTGACCCTCTAGGTCAGGTACTTACAAAATTGGTGTTGAAGTTAATTTTTCCTTCAGTAGGTCAAAGGCCTCCTAGAACTTATCTAACCATTCAAATTTCTTACCTTTTCTTTGCAAGGAAGTTATAGGAAATGCAATTTTAGAAAAGTTTTTCACGTATCATGTAATTAGCTTTTAGTTCCATTAGTTTTGCAGTGGTCATTTTGTAGGGAGCTTTAGATATAGGTTCTGATCCTGGTATCATATCTATAGAAAAATCAAAAGCTCTTTTAGGAGGTAATCCTGATAGCTCATCCAGAAATACGTCCTCAAAATCTCTAAGAAAAGTTTACCTGTCCATATCTGATCTCTCTTGGTATGTGGACTCCCTCTTCCTAACTCAGAAAAGAAATGTTGGTATACCTAACAGTACACAATGGGTTCCATCATTTTTCCTTATTTACATCCAACTATGATGACCAACAAGCATCCCATACTACTTGCAGTCATCACTGGCAAGGGCTCAAGTGTGATAACACATAAAGTCCCTGGTTCATTGGTTCACATAGGCTCTCAACATTTTTTCTCAGTTCATAGCTAACTGTGATGACAAGCAAGCATCCCATACTACTTGTTGTCAACACTGGCTAAGGACTAGGGTAACAACGTACACATCCACAACCAACTGTGATGACAAGCAAACATCCCATACTACTTGTTGCCATCACTGGTTAAGGAATAGGTATAACCACATACATCACCTATGGCTATTAAGAAGATTTCCACATCCTGCTAAACCATCGAGTTACCATCGAGTTAGTGGATCCTGACATCTATCACCTCCATGCCATTGGTGAAAGTTGATCCATCCTAGTATGGGGTAGCTCCTGGCATCTATCACTTGTATGGTACTGGTGAAAACTAGCTAACCCTAAGATACAATGGATAGCACCTGGTATTTGTCACCTCCATAGTACGGTGAAAACTGGCTAAACCGCACCTATATCATAACAAGTCCCAAGTTAGACTTGTAGAACTCAAACCTAACCCCACCTTCTGATTCATCCACATTGTGGATCATGCTTCACCCACCAACTAGTATGCTCCCCATACCACTTTGGTGGTCTCATTATAGTTTCAAATATTTTTCCATTTCCATAAGCCATACCTCTACGTCATCTTTGCTTACAGATCTATCAAATTTAGGAGGCATAACCTTTTTCATGTCTCGAGATAGTTCCATAGCCATATGGCTCCTTCTATCCGCTTCTTATCTAGCCTTAGATTTATTCTCTCCATACTCACTGTGGGTGGTGTCATTATTACGGTCCTCATCATTACCCCCATCATAGGCATCCCGCTAGGGTCCATGCTGACCCCTGACCTTCTACTCGAGAGTTCCAATTCTTTCTCTTGTCTCTTTCAACAAGACCAGGATCTGGTCAAGCTTAGATTCAGAGTGCCCTAAAGGATATCCTTCTTCCTGGTTGTCTCCCATCCTATTTATAATCTAAACCTTTACTGTAATCTACTTCTTCCTGAAGTTTGCAGATTAATCACAGATTAGTTTTTCCATGTCATTGAATCCATTCATAACATGAATCTATTCTCTTTCATGTAATCTTTAACAAGAAAGGAAAGATTGTCAAAAAAAACTTCAATTGCATTATAATTTTCATCGGATTATGTATAATCGATCAAAATTAAAAAACTTTGTATGCACCTTGCTACTTAAAGTCATTTTCAAGCTTGGATAGATTCCCATATTTATTTCTCAACTTTTAGATTTATCAATTTAGTTTTAGAAGGTGGATGTACAAATAGGTACTCGTCCACAACCTCCCTAGTTATCTCATAACCCTTAGAATTGTTTTCCACAGCTGGTGCTTTTAGGTCCAGAGGGTTCTAGTGATGCATCATTAGAGTTAGGAGCAGCAATCCTAATTGTTTTTCTCAACTCTTGCTTGATGCGTTTAACGGCATCAATGAATGTCTCCTCCTCAATTAACCATGCTCCTACCAAGCAACCAGTCTATTCAAGTCTTTTCCTTCTTGAGGATTGGTCCCTCAAGACCTTAAGGTAACATCCATTTTCAGTCACCTTCTTTCTAGGTGTTGTTCTTATTCTTACCATTGTGGCATAAGAACATCCAAGCATTAACAACTGTTAATGTTGGATAAAGAAAACCATTGTGTAGTGAGCTCATAGGTCAATGTATTGAACCCGGTAGCTTTGATACCATATGTAACATCACTTTCCATAAATCTCTTTAATTAACATAAATATTCATCTTAATCAAGAGATTAGTTAGCAATATGATTATGCAAATCAAAACTCAACTATAATGATTCATTATCATTTCATCAACTAAGCATGTTATTCTAAATAGAATATAACAAAGCTTACAATTACAAGAATCATTTACATATCCAAGTGAATAACTTTCACTATGTATGCACAAGTGATGCTCAAGGCATCATATAACAAATTATACATTAGAATTGATCATCAAATCATAACATGGAAAGCACTATATCTCAAACTTCTGACATCTATCTTCATAAGCCTCAACTTGTCTCATGCTTGGGAAGGAGAGCATCATCCTGGTGCTTTTCCACCAACCACAGACCTACGGTTCCCCACTCAACTTCTAAACTAGAAGTGGCCCTACCCTTCACAGAAAGGTTGGATATTAGGAACCCTTGGGTTAGCCATCTGAGTATCTGGTGTTGTGTCCTTCAAAATGCACCAGGATCACACAACTATAGATCCACTCTAACTATGTATGACACTACTAGAGACATTATGCCATCTGGAGCATTGTGGACTGATAATGCATGTAGAGACGGATGCATTACTTTGGCCAAAGATTTACATACATATATGTTTCACAATGAATGTAGTCATATGTCCACCACCCTACTCGAGTTAGAAGCCGTAGTAGGCTTAGTTTGACCTTTCACTCTAGGTCTAGTCAAATGTGAATTCAGTTCGATTCATAGTCCAGTTGCAGGACAATCGACTCAAAGTTGCTTTCGTAACAAGAAGCCTCTGACTCCTCGTCACCTTGTTCCATTATCCAACATGGCAATAGCCAAATCAAGAAGGTTTCTTTCACAAAAGGAAACATGTGACTCCTCATCACCCTGTTCCATTTTCCAAAATGTCAAAACAAGTTTTCCAACTTCTGACCTTCCTAGGTTCATAGTTTCACATTGTCCTTTCACAAGGTTTACATTCAAATTCATGACATTTAAGACATATATCATAATAGTCTAATAAGATAGTCTTACTAGAAAAACTCTATCACAAGCATCCTGATGGGTTTTAATATCTTATACCTCATTGGGAAGTATGGCCATTCCTAAAGAGATGGCTTCCATTTCTGTTGAAATACAAGAGTTTCATACTAACCATAGTATTCATTCTCATAAGTATATCATTACCTAGGACAAATAGTTCCTCCCATAAACTCTGCAGGCACTTAATGTCGGCTACAAGGCAACACAACCTACCTTTTATTCAATTTCTCCTTCAACAAGGAGTCAACATATCTTTTAAATACATAAGATGCATCATAGTTATCATAATAACTATCATTAACAGTCAAGCTCTGTTATAGGAAATGTGTGACTCCACGTCACCTTATTCCACTTTTTAATCATATCAAAAGTCAAACCATATTCACCACCCTAGGTCTAGTATAATTAGGTTTCATTGCATCTTAGTCCAATCCTTGGACATTCGATTGTTATCTTGAAAACCCATACTTGGGTTTCTTGGTTTCATAGATACTCAGAAACTAGTGACTCCACGTCACATTCTCCCATTTTCTTGAACAATGATTACATTCTTGTTTTCAAAACTCACCCTACTCGGTCAATGTTTACTTTGTTTACTTATTGTCAAGGTTATAATTGAGTTCATAATAAATAGTAAAGGTTCAAATCATAGTATCTTTTAAAGGATCACAAAGACTCAGAGTAGAACCCTTCTAAGTTCTCCTTCAAGAATCTTTCATAAAGTCCAAATATAAAAACATAACTACCATTTGTAAAGTTGGCTTTCTTCTCATATATAACCACTAGCTTCTAATAGAACTAGGGTAGTTTTCTTATATCAAAGAATATGTCAAGATTCTACTTCTCAATGAGAACAAGACTACAGTAACAGCTGCCATGAAATCCATACTATAACAACATATGATTAATACTCTTTTACTCTCCTTGAAGAGTCATTATATTCACAAGATATAAATATTTATGGATAGCCATTTGATTCATGTAATCTTTTACTATCGAATTGGCAAAGTAAGGTATTGAGTGCAATAACGCGGCTCAGTTTATGTTGGGTTTACTGTGTTTAAACTTTATCATGGTTGCGGCCATCAAAATAATGGTATGGACTATTCCTCAGGCCGATACCACCGATTATCCATTCATTACAGAATGTTGCCCTATTGGGCTCATAAGCATATACAGGTTTGCAAGTGTTATCAACTGGTAATCATAAAGATAGTTAACATCATTAAGATGCATGGCGCATAGGAACTGCTATAACTCACGAGTGCTCATGCATGCAATCCCACGTAGGGTTTATGGCCTCAATTTGGTCAAGTGCCACAAAAGAGTAGTAGGTTTCAAAGTATAATGAATTATATTTCATTGAGGCTCCAAGATCCTTCAACCACTCATAACAATTATCAATATGCACAAATGAATATACAGTCTCAACTCTATACATTATGAGCAATACATTACTTATTCCTTTTAATCGGCAGTGCTAATGTTACTTTCAAATGAAAGGATGTTAAACTGTATTACAGTCATTTAATCATATAAGTTGAGGGCTCTAGATTATACATATCTATATGCATTACACAGAGTTAAGGATGTAGCTCACCAAGCTCGAGCTTTCCCGGCTACTCTAGTCATTCTCCCCGACTGTAGTTCTCTGCAACAATAGAATGTAGTTTCCCGGTGTTCACCACCCACACACCCACTTCCTCCTTGAAATCACTCACACAAGAAAAACACCAAAAAGAACTATAGACTCCAACTGATCCCTTCACTAAGACACCAAGATGGCGTTTGATAACTAACCAAAGCATGTTCTTTGCATGCGATATAGGCTTCCCACCTTGAGGAATCTTTGATCCACGCAGCCCACTCAGCCTATCATCTCTCCTTTCCAACTCCTTGTGGGTTTAAGGATATTGATGAGGTAAGAATAAGATAAGATAAGGTAGTTAATAGCATAGTCAATAGTTATTAACATCAACCTCTAGGTCCATCTATAAATAATTATATATAAACATCCTCGACTAATAACATGGGTTGAAGAACTATTATAATATTCAAAATCGTCTTAAAGATGAAAGCAAAAGATATCACACTAAAATCATAGGACAATCAAGGTCGATTAATACTCCCCCAACATCGATGGTAAACTTTAGTCAAATTACTAGAAAATAAAGAATTAATATCCCTATTTAAGAATAGGGTAATGAGAAATCTCATTGGCTCTTAACTCGACTATCACATGACTTGAGACATTGTTCCAGGAATGTCGTCTAGTCGTTATAGCACCATCGACAAAATGACTCACAAGAATTGAATTACTACAAAGGAAGACATGACTCATGACAACTTACAATGGATTCAGAAGGACATAGAAATCAATACTCAGATGACTAATCAACCTTATTTTCTCAACATCTAACCCTTTCTCTAGGATAATACTCTCCTTCTTCAAAGGACGTTACATTTTCCTGTTCACACTTAGGACCACAAAACCATGATCAGTGCATCATAATCATATCTCATAATATAAATTATTAATTTGCAAAACTAATTAATATCAACCATTAACCTCATAATCAAAGATCAAATCGGATATTTTCACAATATCAAATCATCAAACTCTTAACTAATCCTCCTTATTACCATGTAAGAGTAAGATTGAGCTAATCATAGGTTGGGGATGTAACATATCCCCCCCCATAATAATCATCGTCCCTGATGATTTAATTTCTCAAAATTTAATCATCATAAAAATAAATATGTTTCAAGAGCATAATAAATAATTTTTTCAGAAAAGATGAGGAAATTTACTCTTAAGAGAACTTTCTCTCCCACTATGAAATGCCTTTCGATGCACTTACAATATGCATAACTCTTTTTCCTATCATTAACTTCCACTAGCTTTCTCTTCAACAGATGTAGTTGCTCTTCCATTTCTGAGAACATTTTTGGACCAAGGCTAACCCTATCTTCTAGCTTATCCCATCTTATAGGGGTTCCGCACTTCCACCCATATAATGCCTCAAATGGAGCCATCTTAATAGTTGAATGATAGGAATTATTGTAGGCAAATTCCACCAGAGGAAGATAATCCTCCCATTTGTATTGTTGATCCATGCAGTACATCCTCAATAAGTCCTCCAACACTTGGTTCACCCTCTCAGTTTGTCCATCCATTTCAGGATGATAAGTAGAGCTTATGTTCAACTGAGTACCAAGTGAAGAGAGAAAGGTTTGCCAAAACATTGATGTCATCTATGCATCCCTATCTGAGATAATCTTCTCAGGAATGCCAATGCAATCTAAAAATCTCTTGAACAAATTTTTTAGCAATGACGGGTGCCCCATCCATCAAGTTTGCAAGTATAAAATGAGCGGATTTGGTGAGTCTATTAACCAGAACCAAGATAGAATTGTGCCTATTCCTTGACATAGGAAGCCCTTGCAAAAAGTCCATGCTTATTATTTGTCTTTTCCACTCAGGAATTTCATGCTCAGGTATAGGAGCTATTGGCAAGAGACACTGCTAGGCATGATAGGTGTTGTCATTGATGGCAACTAAGATCATCCCATCCATTCACATAACACAATTTGTTCACACCGGAAGTCAGAATCAGAATTTATCTAAGTTTGGGCAGTCAGGAACAGAGCAGATGACAGGGTCTAGTATCTTGATCCGGATCTCTCCAGTGGAAAGGTATGATTTGTTGTGGATCTGAGGTAGTTGCAAGAATTGTCAAGACACTCTAAATCCATAGTTTTGTCCTCCGGAGATGAAGGACTCAAAAGTTATTAGCTTCTAAGTATCGGTTCTCAGTTTCACAAAACAGACAGAAGAAGAACAAGCTGAACTTGCAAATGATCTTAACTCTGGATTTATAGAAGTTGTTTATTGGGCAATGTGTGATAATCATTGATGGTAGCCAACATGATTGATGATCTACAAGTGTAATTCTTGATCCACATATCATATTATGTATGGATCTAGCCAACAGAGCAAAGTACTCTACAACGTTTTAAATGTTCTTGAAGCCGACTGATAAAAATATTGTAGATCATTCTACGGATATATATATACCTGATGGAATTGAATGATTTTGGTGTGTGTGTGTGTGTTGCGACTATGGAGTAATTGCAAAAAGAAGTAGAGATCAAAGTTCAGATGCTGGCAGAATGATAAGAGGAGGAGAATAAAAATGAAGTGTATCAAGTCAATTTTCTATGCTTAACTGGAACTGAACTCTAGCATTGATAGATGCCAAATATTAGTTCAAATATTTTGTAACTCTTCTTTCTTGTAGGCAGTGAGCCTTCTTTTAAGCAGTGAGCTCTAGGAAGTGAGCTCGAATGTATGTGCATTCCCCATTGTAATACTTTTAACAGAGTATAATCTTTGTGGGTTAACCCCCACCGTGGTTTTTCCCTTAACCAGGTTTCCACGTCAAAAATCTTGGTGTCAAGTGTACTATTTTCATTTCTGCTCATGTGTTATTGATTAATGCTGATATGTTTTGATTATAAGTTATAAAAGAAGATTAAGAGAAAGAGATTGTTAAATTGTGTGACAACTAATTCACCCCCCACTCTCAGTTGTCTGAACCTAATTCAATAAATTGGTATTAGAGAAAGGTTCCTTAAAAGAAACTTAACAGCTTGAGGAAAGATCTTGGATGAAGTTTTCAATGGGTTCACTTAAGGATCAACTTCAGATGGCTCTAAAAGATCTGTGGGAAGGAATAAGGAGCTGCTTCTGCAATTATCTAGTTTAACTAAAGAAAATAGCATGAATGAAGCCTTGGAAGAAAAAACAAAGGAGTGTGATAAGCTGTCAAAAGAAGTTGATCTTCTAAAAGTTGAGATAGAATCTGGGGCAATGAGGTTTACCAAAGAAATTGAGCAAAGGAAGAAGACTGAAGAAGATTTAAATCAAACTCTAAGAGAAAGAACTGATGAATGCTATAGATTGGATAGTATTGCTGGTCATCTAAAATCTGATCTACAAGAAAGCAAAGACAATGAAAGAGATCTTGAAAGATAAATTGTCATTCTCAAACATGATCTAGAAGTTGCAAATGAATACAAGGAGAAATTCAAGATAAGCTCAGCTAAACTTTAAGCAATACTTGAGGGTTAGAAAAGGGCTGAAGACAAGCACGGTCTTGGATATGATAAAGGTGAAAGCTCTGGATTTGGACAAAGAAAATTCAAACCAAGGAATGAGAGAAACAGACCTAGAAGAGCTCCGATAAGACAGCCGAATACTCAAAGGTATCCATCTTTCAATGGAAATTATTTCAAGTGCAATAAATTTAGTTATAAAGCCACTCAATGCAGAAGTAGAGTAAATCAAAATAATCCATCCTTCTCCAGACAATGCTTCAATTGTAAGAGGTATGGTCATAAATCTAATGAATGTAGAAGTACGATAATGAATGACTCATCAAATAGAGGAAATAGGAATTCATTCAATGGCAAATATTTTGCATGCAATAGATTTTGACATGTGGCTAATCAGTACAGATCAAGAGCAAATCAATCAAATGGGCAAACAAATGTTGTGTGCTTCCATTGTAACCGATCCAGTCATTTTGCAAGATTCTGCAAAAGTAGGACCAATGAAGGAAGAGGTCTGGTAAACAAAAAACCAGATGATTAGAGACAAGACAAAGGCAAAAGAAAAATTGAAGAGAATGAGATCTAGAATTAAACAAGTGAGACATGGGTGAAGAAAGCAATTATGAACCATAGTGATGGGTCTGCACTGGAATCTAGTGTAGATAATTCCTCAGGTAATTAAATTAGGAGCTCTAGCTCAGGGGAGCTGCAATAAAAATCAAAATTCCCTAGCCAGTAAGCAAGTGCCTAAATTTGGCACAGTGAGAAAAGAGATCTTGGAATGTTTCAGATCATTTGAAAGGATTTCCAGAAGAAAAAGGGTGGATATGACAACTTGCGGAATAATTCATGAGAAATTGTTTAACAATAGAGTAACCAGACATACTAGGGTAGAGCATTTATTACAAAGACAAATTAAGCATTGCGGAGCATAAAAAGGCTCATTCATTCCCCATTCATATCACTTTGCATCAAAAGAAAGCAAGAAGTGAAGAAGTGAACAAGCTCTAAGCTGAGAATTCCCAAGAATTGAAGCACGAAGAGGATCCTCAAGCAAAACCCTAACCTGCAGAACAAGGTATTTCTATTTTTTGCAAAATCTCTTCAATTCTCAATCTCTGCAAATGGATACACCTTTAGTTGTTGATGTCACTGAAAGGCCCTATCCTAAATTTAAGAAGCATCCTTACAAATCTGTTGAAGTCGAACCACTAGGTGCCTTTTTAGGTGTTCCATATGGGGTTTTACATGTTGAAGACATTAAGGCATACATCCACTATAACATGGATGAATTTGGAAACCTAAAACTCTTGAATTTGCCTAACAACTACTTAGCTAATGATAGCCATAAATTGAAACCAGAATACAAAGCCCTAGAAAGCAACAACTTTCTGCAAGTCATTAGGTTTCTGATATTTGATGAAAATGAATGGGTTCGGTATGCATTCAGCTAAATACACAATGAGTTCATGTGGCTATTGAAACCATTTAAGATTACAAAGGATATTATCAAGACTGTAACTGGGTTGAATTCCTCTGGTGGATTATCCATGCTGAAAGTCGTGAAAAACTAGACAGTGACTGAAGCTACCGGTGCCAAGTTTGACAAAAGGGCAATGACCATCAATGATATCATAGAACCTAATGTCAAATTTGCCTCCATGGTGATTGGGTACAAGATTTACTATTCTAGCAGGGAAAATTTTGTCTCTGAAACTGCAATATATGCAACCTATCAAATGGTAAAGGAAAATGTTGATTATGATCTTTGTGAGCTAATACAGAATCAGTTGATTAAGAATCTGAGCAAAATAAAGAAAGATAGAAAAAATACCTTCAAATATGGTTCCTTGATTATATACTTGTTCTTCTATTTTATGAATGAAGTACCTGGAATTCAAGGTTGCATTGGACAATTGACAGACCAGTAGCATGGTAAATAAGAGATCACCTTCTCAGCCTTGGTGACTCCCAAGCCCAAAAGACTGTCATTTGGGGCTACTTCAAAAACATCCAGAGTTTAATGCAAGCAAGAGAGAGAATCCCTAAATCAATTGTGGAGAAGTATGAAAATGACATATGTTTCATGGTTGACACAGATCAATGCTTGATGGAAGCTATAGAACCAAGGATAGTTTGGATAATGCCTATGGGTTATGAAGTAGATGGAAGAGTTTTGGATATGTGTGCTCAACATCTTCTGAGCACACCTAAAGATACCTCTATGGAAAGGTTTGGAACCTACAAGGAACTAAGTCTAAAATTGCATGTAGAGCTCAAACAGCCGGAGACCAAGAGGAAAGTGCAGAGACAAGTTGAAAGGTATGCTGAGAGCATTGGCCTAACCAAGGAGTCAGTAAAGAAGAACATAGAAAGAATTAAAAAGATGAAGAAAAGTATTGAGTAGACTACAGAAGAAAAAGCAAAAAGTGAGCCGACAGTCACTCCAGAAGTCCCACCAAGCTCCTCAAGGAAGACAAGGAGTTCTGCAACTCTTACTGAGCAACTCAAGTCTACTTCCACTAAGAAGCCAAAAGCCACTCCATCTGGTGATGGAGGGAAAAGAAGGAAAACCAAGGCCACAAGAACCCACATGAGCACAAAAGATGATGAGGAGACAGAGACAGATAAAGAAGTGAAAGAAATAAGATCCAAGAAAGCCAGAACTTCAAAAACTTCAGAAGACCAACCTTCCGGAAGTAATAAGGCCAGTAAAAAGTAAGTAACTAGTAAGGTCGCTATAACTATTGATGAAATTGTAAAAACAATCACTGATCATGGAAATTTAAAACCTATCAGAGTTTAGTATAATAATTTTTATCAAGCAAATAAGAAAATTTTGGAAGATGCCATTATCATATATTTGAATAAATTCAATAGAGCCATGTTGGAAATTTTACAAGAACTCCCTAAAAGCTTAAGGAAAGTACTGGAAATGAGGAAAGAAGCAGCTAAGGATAAAGACATGGAACTCCGAGAGTATGTTCTCTCCACTTTGTGCCCTGTGATGACTAGGAGAGAAGCAGACAAAATCCTCAGAGAAGTTAAAGATAAATTCAGAAGCAAAGTCCGGATGAACAAACTAATGCTTGGTGAAACTGAGGAAATTGCAAAAGAAACAGAATAAATTTTGAAAAAGGATTTAGACAAAGATAAATATTATATTATTTTAGAGAACAAGTAGGAGTCAATCCTCCAGTTCTAGAACATGAAGCTCCAGAAGAATAGATTAACAAAAGAATTGATGACCAAGGTGTTAATTTAGATTCTCTAGAGTTAACCTATGAAGAGAATAAGGTTGGATTTGATTCATTAGATCTAAATGTTTGAGAAGTCTAGGAAGAGGAACAAGTCAATCAGGAAGACATAGATATGATAGACAAAATAGTTGAAGCAAGAGTAACTCCTCCACCTAATCATTCTAGAAAACAAGAGAATATTGCTAATACACAGAGCCCTCTGGATTAGATAGCAAGTTGTGAACAAATAGGAAAGAGTTCCTCTGCAGAGACCACAGAGAAGAAAAAGTACAGAAAGAGGAGGAAAAAGGAAAGAAAGACAAAGTAGAAGAAGATGGTACAAATGTTGAAACACCTAAAGCAGATACTAAGAAATTTGATAAACAAAAGGATGGTTCAGAAAATGTTGCAAGAGACACTGCAGATGCAGTAAAAAATCTTCTTGAAAAAGAGATGATTGAGCTTGATGAGCCTGAACTACTCCAAGGATTAGCCAATCCAGATGCTCTCTCTCCAATTCAATTGATGAAAATAGCATCATTGACCCAAGTAAAGGCTAGAGAAAAGATGTTAAAGTTCCACATAGAGGACAATGAGCTACTGGGGCTTGTAACTAGGATTTTGGAGAAGTTAATGCCCTCCTACTAGAAGAGTCAATCTGATTCCCCATCCAAACATCTAAAAAATCTTGTAAGTTCTGTAAATACCCATTTTGTATCCTTTGAAAAACTGCAGAGGCAAAGGTTCGGAAAGAGTTTCTAGATAAGAAATTTAGTGAAGTATAGAATCTAATAGGAAATGATAGGATGATTCATGGAATTAGCATAAGGAGTATTCAGAATTCTTTGAATGATGGAAGAGATATGTACAAATTATGTCTATCATGGCCCAAAATTAGTGAGGATATTGAGAAGAAGATAAAGGAACAAGAATAGAAATTGTCAAATCTCTCACAAACTTTTGATCCTCTAATAGTTTCACCTATAAGTCAGGAATGTCAAGTAATTAGCTTGACAGATGAGATAATGAGGCTCGGTAAAGAGAAAAGTAACATTATGAAGAGAATGTGTGAGCTCTAGGAATTAATTGCCCCCAAGTTAGAAACTATATTTAATGCCTTATCAAAAGCTTAGACTGCACTTTAGACAAGCAATCCTTCAGATCTAACAAAGGCAGAAGGATATGCATTTTTGTTAAGTGGGAACATCTCCATTTTGGATGGAATAAAGAGTACTTGGACCTCTAAAATTGTGCAATTGAAAATAGTTTTGCAGATATTCTCAAATTCATGTGGATAGAATGATTACTTGTACATATGCAGTCCTATATACAATTTTTTGGAGAATTTTAGCTTGCGGACCTGACCCTTTGCCATTGATGACAAAGGGGGAGTGAATTTTAGTGAAAAATGAGGAATCTAGCTAAGGGGGAGCACTGGACAGCAGTGTGAACAATAGTATGGAGCACAAGCTAAGGGGGAGCCATTTCAACACTTAGTCATTTTTCACTAAGTGTTGCCATCAATGCAAAAGGGGGAGATTGTTGGCAAGAGACACTGCTAGGCATGATAGGTGTTGTCATTAATGGCAACAAAGATCATCCCATTCATCCGCATAACACAATTTGTTCACAGTGGAAATCAAAATCAAAATTTATCAAAGTCTGGGCAGTCACGAATAGAGCAGATGACAAGGTCTAGTATCTTCATCTGGATCTCTCTGGTGGAAAGGCATGGTTTGTTGCAGATTTGAGGTAGTTGCAAGAATTGTCAAGACACTCTAAATCCACAGTTTTGTCCTCTGGAGATGAAGGACTCAAAAGATATTAGCTTCTGAGTATGGGGTCTCAGTTTGACAAAATAGACAGAAGAAGAATAAGCCGACCTTGCAAATGATCTTAACTCTGGATGTATAGAAGTTGTTTATTGGGCAATGTGTGATAATCAGTGATGATCGCTGACATGATTGATGATATATGACTGCAAGTCTTGATCCACATCTCATATTATGTATGGATCTAGCCGATAGAGCAAAGTACTCTACAAAGTTGTAAATGTTCTTGAAGCTGACTGATAAAAAGATTGTAGATCATTCTGTGGATATATATATATACCCAATGGAATTGGATGATTTTGGTGTGTGTGTGTTGTGACTATGGATTAATTGTGAAAAGAAGCAGAGATCAAAGTTCAGATGCTAGCAGAACAATAAGAGGAGGAGAGTAAAAATGAAGTGTATCAAGTCAGTTTTCTATGCTTAACTGGAACTAAACTCCAGCATTGATAGATGCCAAATATCAGTTCAAATATTTTTTAACTCTTCTTTCTTGTAGGCAGTGAGCCTTCTTTTGAGCAGTGAGCTCTAGGTAGTGAGTCCGAATGCATGTGCATTCCCCATTGTAATACTTTCAATAGAGTATAATCTTTGTGGGTTAACCCCCACCATGGTTTTTCCCTTAATCGGGTTTCCACGTCAAAAATCTTGGTGTCAAGTGTACTATTTTCATTTCTGCTCATGTGTTATTGATTAATGCTGAAATGTTTTGATTATAAGTTATAAAAGAAGATTAAGAATAAGAGATTGTTAAATTGTGTGACAACTGATTCAACCCCCCCTCTCAGTTGTCTGAACCTAATTCAACAGGAGCCCTACCAGGTCATGGTGTTCCGCCTTTACCCTCTGGCATTCAACACATGTAGCTACAAAATTTGCAGCATCCCTCTTCAATTCTTTCCAAAAAGATAGTGGTTTCACATTAGCAAGTAGCTTTGTTACTCCAGGATGCCTAGAATATGGTGTAGAGTGAGCCTTCTTCCATACAATATTCCTTAACTCTGTTGAGTTAGGTACATACATCCTTCCCTTAAACCTTAATAACCCATATGGTTTAAGGTTGAATCCTTTATATCTCAAATTTTGGGGGTTTCCTTCAAAATATTGTTTTACTTGCTCGTAAAACTCATCTCCCTTAGATTTTTATAACACATGACTCCTAAAATCAAAATATATGGAGATTAGGGAGGAGATGTGCCTTCTCCTACTCAAAGTATATGTCACCTAATTTTATTTTCCTCGTATATATTTAATCTTGAAATCATAATCCGAGATGAATTCCAACCATCTTTTTTTGCCGAGCATTAAGATGTGGTTGAGTGAACAGATATTTGAGTCCCTGGTGATCTGTTTTCAACTCAAAAGGTTTCCCAAGTAGGTAGTGTCTCCACATTTGAAGTGCGTGAATGACTGCTGCAAGTTCCAAATCATGTGGGGCATAATTTTCTTCATAGTTTTTTAGCTTACACAATTCATATGTGATGATCTGTCCATCTCGGACTAGTACACCACCTAAGCCTTCCCCTAAGGCATCAATAATGACTACAAATTGACCCTCTAGGTTAGGTCCTTTCAAAATTGGCACTGAAGTCAATTTTTTCTTTAGTAGGTCAAAGGTCTCCTGGCACTTATCTGACCATTCGAATTTCTTACCTTTTCCTTGCAAGGAATTTATAGGAAATGCAATTTTAGAAAAGTTTTTCAGGTACTTCCTATAATTGACCTTTTTGTTTCATTAGTTCTGTAGTGGTCATTTTGTAGGGAGCTTTAGATATAGGTTTTAATCCTAGAATCATATCTATAGAAAAATTAAAATCTCTTTTAGGAGGTAATCCTGATAGCTCATCTAGAAATACATCGTCAAAATCTCTAAGAAAAGGATACCTATCCATATCTAATCTATCCTGATCTGTGGACTCCCTCTTCCTAACTCAAAAAATAATGTTGGTATTGTTGCAAGTATGGGCCTAACCGGTGTTGTCATTTATGTCAACATACTCTCGTTGCATTGATGTCAAGGATTGGATGAGCTGTGTGCTGAGGATATTGAGAAAATTAGTCCTATCAGAAACAAAGAAAAATAGTGAAGACAGTGAAGCTCTATGAATTGAAAATCCCAGCTAGATGAAGATTAGAGAATGCACATCAAAGGGTTTGTAGGTATGTGTCTAAAGATGATCCAGTCAAGATTTGAGAGGTCCACATGAAGATTTGGAGAAGTTATGGCCATATGAGTCAAACTAGTTTTGGTAGCTATTCAAAGGTGACAAAGTGACACAAATAGGTCCGATGAGATCCAGAAATGCAATATCTTGTTCTGCAGATTTGGTGGAATGTTTAGGAAGCCAATGTGAATTGACAACTCAATTGGTTCATGGTCTGGAGGTCCGTAAGCATTTATTCTGATGTGACAGTGATGACAGACTGTGTTCTTGAGGTTTCAGATGAGGATGCGAATGATTTCAGGAAGCAGAAGTGGTGTGGATGTTCTTGGTGATTCAGGCAAGCTTGTGGGGGTCTCTAGATTGTGTCTAGTTCGTGTTGGCGGTCCGCATTGAAGATTGAGCTCGTAATTGAATATTTACTCTTAGGTGATGGTGTTCCTCCTAATCTTGGTTGACCGGATGTTTTACACATCTTGCAGATGATCTTGAAGATGTTCTATGAAGCATGGCGTGTTCCTTAAAGAAGATTGAAGTCCCAGGTATGTGTGGCCGACAGTGTGGTGATACGCATGAAGTTTTGTAATAAGTCAATTTGTATTTGTGTAATTGCTCTATAATAAAATAAAGTATGTATTGTGCCAACTTGGATGATTATCCCAAAGTCGATGTCTTGAATAAATAAGATTTGTGAATTCATTTCAAAGTATCAGGGTGAAGATGAGAGAGTGGTAGAGAGGAGAAGAGTAGAAGTGTTGAGCTTAAATGGAACTGACTCAAGCATGGTGAAGATGCTAATCTCTAGTTCAATTATGTAATATTCATATTCTTCTGTAGACAGTGTTTCTCCTGTAAGCAGCGGGCCTCTTGTGACCAGTGTGCTTGGGTAGTGATCCCTAATTAGCAAGTGCCATTTTGTTATTCTTATTCTTTTAACAGAGAATACATTCTTGGGTTAGTCACCCCATGGTTTTTCCCTTAACCGGGTTTTCCACATTAAAATCTCGGTGTCATATGTGTTAATATGTTTCTTCTCTTAAGTTATTGCATTGTGCTTCCATGATTGAATCATTATTATGCTGTAGAAATATAAGAAGGATTTAAGTGTGAAAGAAAAGAAAGTTTTGTGACAACTGATTCAGCCCCCCCTCTTAGCTGTCTGTCCTAAAACCAACAATTGTTATCAAAGCTAAGTTCCTCTAAAAGAGCTTAATCACTTGAGGAGATCCAGGATGTCTTCCTACAAGAAGGATAGTCTAAGATTTGATGGAACTAATTACACTCTTTGGAAAAGCCGCATGGAATGTCACTTGCAATGTATGGGAATGCAATATTGGACCATGACTACAAAGAAGTATGTTCCTCCAAAAAATGGTCTAACAACTGTAGATGAAATCAGAGATGCTGAAGATAATCTTCGAGCTAAAGAATCCTTACTAAGTGCCTTATCTGATTTAGAGCTAACAAATGTTATGGATTTAAAAACTGCATATGAGATTTGGTCAAAGCTGGAACTTCTGCATGAAGGAGACAAATATGTTAAATGTGCCAAGCTATAGAGTCTAAAAGCAAAATTTGGAAACCTAAAGATGAATGAAGATGAGAATATCACTAAATTTATGCCAAAATTAAATGAGCTTGTTTGTGGCATTAGGTGTGCTAGTGGAACCTTGGATGAAGATGAGATTGTTGCCAAAGTTCTCAGATCCCTACCTCCTTCTTACAAACACAAGGTTGCTGCTATTGAAGAATTCAAATCTTTATCAAATATCACAAGAGATCAATTGGTTGAAAAATTAGCTACATTTGAATTGGCTGAGTTTGGAGATGCACCCCCCAAGACTGAATCTGCATTCAAAGCTAGTGCCTTTGTAAAAGGCAAACAAAGGTATGGTCCAGGAGTGAACTCCTCAAAGAAACTATCATGGTATGAAAAAGCAAGAAAATATCTAGAAGAAGATGAGGTAGAAGCTGCTCAACTTGAAGCCTTTATTGCAAAAAGACTGCCAAGAGGATCTGGTAAGTATGAAGGAAAATTGCCCTTCAAATGTTTCAACTGCAACAAGATTGGTCACTTTGCCTCAAGGTGTCAAGAAAGATTTTCAAGGACAAATCCAAATAGATCAAGATTCCAAAAGAAATGTTACTATGTTCATTAAGATGATGATGATGAAGGAGTAACAGATGATGAATTAGAGACAGGAAACAAATCTGGAAGTGACTAGGTGTTTATTGCCATCAAGGAAGAAGATCCAATGCCCATTGAATCTGTCAATCATAAACTGATAGAAAGAGCTATGGCTATTCAATCTGAAGAAAAGGATGAATGGGTCATTGACAGTGGATGCTCCCACCATATGACTGGTGACAAAAATAAGTTCATAGATCTGGAAAGATATGAAGGAGTTGTAAAAGTTGGTGAGAATTCTGCTGGTAGAATCAGAGGCAGAGGAACTGTTTCTTTTGATGGAAAGAACAAAATCAGTGATGTACTGTATGTTGAAGGTCTGAAGCACAATCTCCTCAGTGTTGGGCAGTTGGTGGACAAAGGCTATGATCTCTAATTCAAAAATGGAAAATGTAAGATCTTTGAAAGTTCTCGAACAGAGATTGCATCTGGTACTCAAACAAAAGGTAACATCTTCCACTTGGTTGGTATTGGCAAAAGTTGCTTATTTGTTCAAATTGATCAAAGTTGGTTGTGACATAGGAGAATGTGTCATGTAAATTTTGATAATATCATCAAGATAAGCAACACTCGGGTTGTAAGAGATCTTCCAAGACTGGTGAAACCTACTAACAGTCTATGCAAAGAATGTCAGTTGGGTAAGCAGAGCAGAGTCACATTCAAAAGTAAGGAACAATCTTCTACCGGATTGTTGGACTTAGTACATACTGATCTATGTGGACCGGCAAGAATCAGGAGTTTGCAAGGTGATAGATATTTCATGTTACTAATTGATGACCATTCCCGGATGATGTGGGTGACATTCTTGAAAGAAAAATCTGAGGCTCTTGAGAAGTTCAAAATATTCGAGGCTATGATAGAGAATGAAACCAGGTTAAACATAAAATGTCTTAGGTCTGATAGAGGTGGAGAATTCACATCTGGAGAATTCATAGAATTCTGTGAGAAACATGGGATAAAAAGACAATTATCTACTCCAAGGACTCCACAGCAGAATGGAGTAGTGGAAAGAAAGAACCAGACCATCTAGGAAGCATCTAGAACCATGATGATGGAAGCAAATGTTCCTCAGATCTACTAGAGAGAAGCTGTAAGCACTGCTGTTTATACTCTTAATCAAGTACAAATCAGAAGCAATATTGGTAAGACCCCTTATGAACTCTGGTTTGGCATCACTCCCACTGTAAAGTATTTCATAGTCTTTGGTAGTAAATGTTATATTAAAAGAGATGAAGACCTTGGCAAATTTGATGCTAGAAGTGATGAAGGAATATTCTTGGGTTACTCTACTCAAAGCAAAGTATATCGGTGTTATAACAAGAGATTGAGAAAGATTGTAGAAAGTACAAATGTGAAGGTTGATGAAGGCATTGAAAAACCCTCAAGGTTTTATGAATATGAAGAAGATGATTAGAATGATGTTTTGGTCCAAGAAGTTCAAACCCTTCTGAAATTCAGATTCAGACTAATCCAGATAATCCTGAAATACAGGAAGAAGAGATAAGTTTAAATGAACCTGTCCAAGAAATAGAAGTGCAAGAAATTCCCAAAACTCCTAGGTATGTAAGACTGAATCATTCTGAAGACCAAATTATAGGTGACAGAAGCAAAGGTGTTCAAACAAGAAGAAAGATTGCTCAAGATTCAGAGAAGTATTGTCTGATTTCAAAAATTGAACCAAAAATAGTAAGTGAAGCATGCAATGATGAAAGTTGGGCCAAAGCAATGGAGGAAGAGTTGATGTAGATTGAGAAAAATCACACTTGGGATCTTGTCCCCATACCTAGAAACAAAAATGTGATTGGGACCAACTGGGTCTTCCGAAATAAACTGAATGAAGATGGTGAAGTAGTTAGAAACAAAGCTAGATTGGTCTATAAGGGTTATTCTCAAGTAGGAGTTGACTTTGAAGAAACTTTTGCTCCAGTAGCAAGAATTGAAGCAGTCAGATTATTTCTTTCTTTTGCTGCATTCAAGGATTTCAAAGTATATCAGATGGATGTCAAATCTACCTTCCTGAATGGTGACTTGGAAGAAGTATACATTGAGCATCCGGATGGATTTCAATTGTCTGATCATGGTGATATGATCTACAAGTTGAAGAAAGCATTGTATGGACTCCAACAAGCCCCAAAGGCCTGGTATGAAAGATTGGATAAACATCTTTTGAAGATTGGTTTCAACAAAGGTACTACTGACAGTAACTTGTACTTCAAGATTGATCATGAAAATATCTTGATTGTTGAAGTATTTATTGATGACATCATTTTTGGAGGAAGAGATAGTAATCAAATGAAAAGTGAATTTGAGATGTCTATGTTTGGGGAAATGAATTTCTTCTTGGGTCTACAAATCACTCAAACAAAGAAAGGAATCTTCATATCACAGACCAAATATGTGAAAGAATTGTTGAAAAAATTTGGGATGGAAGATTCAAAACCAATGAATACTCCCATGGCAACCAAATGTAAACTGAGAAAAGATGATGAATCTCCTAAGGCTGATCAGAAAAAGTATAGGTCAATGATTGGAGGACTACTATATCTTACTCAAACTAGACCTGACATTATGAATGTTGTTGGTCTTGTTTCCATATTCCAAGCTGATCCTAGAAAATCTCATGTCATGGAAATCAAGAGAATTCTCAGATATCTAAAGGGAACAGTTGAGTATGGTTTATGGTATCCTAGGGATCACGATTTCTCTTTTCATGCATATACAGATGTGGATTGGGCAGGAGATGTGGATGACCGGAAGAGTACCAGTGGTGGTGCATTCTTTTTTGGGAAAATATTGGTTTATTGGCTGAGCAAGAAACAAGAGGCAATATCTCTATCCACTGCAGAAGCAGAATATATTGCAGCAGCAGGTAATTGCACTCAAGTATTGTGGATGAAGCAAATGTTAAGAGACATCAGAGTGGAGTATGAGGAACCTATCACAATCTTCTTTGATAACTCAAGTGCAATAAATATATCAAAAAATCCAGTGTTACATTCGAAGACAAAACATATATCTATCAAGTTTCACTTTTTGAGAGAGTAGGTGAACAAGAATGAAGTTAGATTGGAGTTTGTGCCCTCAAAGGATCAGATTGTAGACATTTTTACTAAACCTCTACCTAAGGACTCTTTTGGATTCCTCGGGGAGAAGTTAGGGGCTATTACCCCTCCGGTTCTAAATTAAGATGCACTGATGTGCATTAGTTCAGTGGATCTCACAGTCATATCCTATGGTCCGGATCGATGATAGGAAGCTGCTACTCGGGGGGAGCAGTCTTTATGATTCAGAAGATTGATGCAAGTATGTGCCCTTTGCCATTGATGTCAAAGGGGGAGAGAAGACATGTGGAAAACAAAAAGTGGTTGTTGATCAAAGGGGGAACAGTAAAGGAAGAGAAGACATGTGAATGGTTGTTGTTGATAGGGGGAGCTATGTCAGTTAATGAAAAGTTCTTGTCTTGATGGTTAAAATAGTTTTTCACATCATATGTTTCCATCAATGACAAAGGGGGAGATTGTTGCAAGTATGGGCCTAACCAGTGTTGTCATTGATGTCAACATACTCCTGTTGCATTAAGTCAAGGATTGGATGAGCTATGTGCTGAGGATATTGAGAAAATTAGTCCTATCAGAAATAGAGAAGAACAGTGAAGACAATGAAGCGCTATGAAGTGAAAATCCCAGCTAGATGAAGATCAGAGAATGCACATCAAAGGGTTTTTAGATATGTGTCTAACAATGATCTAGTCAATATTTGAGAGGTCCGCATGAAGATTTGGAGAAGTTATGGCCATATGAGTAAAACTGGTTCTGGTAGCTGTTCAAAGGTGACAAAGTGACACAAATAGGTCCGGTGAGATCCAGAAATGCAATATCTTGTTCTATGGATTTGGTGGAATGTTTAGGAAGCCAATGTGAATTGACAACTCAATTGGTTCATGGTATGGAGGTCCGTAAGCATTTATTCTGATGTGACAGTGATGACAGACTGTGTTCTTGAGGTTTCAGATGAGGATGCGAATGATTTCAGTAAGCAGAAGTGGTGTGGATGTTCTTGGTGATTCAGGCAAGCTTGTGGGGGTCTCTAGATTGTGTCTAGTTCGTGTTGGCAGTCCGCATTGAAGATTGAGCTCGTAATTAAATATTTACTCTTATGGTGTTCCTCCTAATCTTGGTTGACCGGATGTTTTACACATCTTGCAGATGATCTTGAAGATGTTCTGTGAAGCATGGCGTGTTCCTCAAAGAAGATTGAAGTCCCAGGTATGTGTGGCTGACAGTGTGGTGATACGCATGAAGTTTTGTAATAAGTCAAGTTGTATTTGTGTAATTGCTCTATAATAAAATAAAGTATGTATTGTGCCGACTTGGATGATTATCCCAAAGTCGATGTCTTGAATAAATAAGATTTGTGAATTCATTTCAAAGTATCAGGGTGAAGATGAGAGAGTGGTAGAGAGGAGAAGAGCAGAAGTGTTGAGCTTAAATGGAACTAACTCAAGCATGGTGAAGATGCTAATCTCTAGTTCAAGTATGTAATATTCATATTCTTCTGTAGACAGTGTTTCTCCTGTAAGCAGCGGGCCTCTTGTGAGCAGTGTGCTCGGGCAGTGATCCCTAATTAGCAAGTGCCATTTTGTTATTCTTATTCTTTTAATAGAGAATACATTCTTGGGTTAGTCACCCCCTGGTTTTTCCCTTAACCGGGTTTTCCACGTTAAAATCTCGGTGTCATATGTGTTAATATGTTTCTTCTCTTGAGTT
Source organism: Cunninghamia lanceolata (assembly GCA_027924645.1). Lineage (NCBI taxonomy): Eukaryota > Viridiplantae > Streptophyta > Pinopsida > Cupressales > Cupressaceae > Cunninghamia > Cunninghamia lanceolata. The sequence continues at coordinate 3,409,287 of BSBN01001435.1, forward strand.
ATTGCATTGTGCTTCTATGATTGAATCATTATTATGCTATAGAAATATAAGAAGCATTTAAGTGTGAAAGAAAAGAAAGTTTTGTGACAACTGAATCACCCCCCCTCTCAATTGTATGTCCTAAAACCAACAGGTCTACCTAACGGTACACCATGGGTTCCATCATTTTTCCTAATTTACAGCCAACTATGATGACCAACAAGCATCCCATACTACTTGCAGTCATCACTGGTGAGGGCTCAAGTGTGATAACACATAAATTCTCTAGTTCACTAGTTCACATAGGCTCCCAACATTTTTTTCCCAGTTCATAGCCAACTGTGATGACAAGCAACCATCCCATACTACTTGTTGTCAACACTAGCTAAGGACTAGGGTAACAACATACACATCCACAACTAATTGTGATGACAAGAAAGCATCCCATACTACTTGTTGTCATCACTAGTTAAGGAATAGGTATAACCACATATATCACCTGTGGCTATTAAGAAGATTTCCACATCCTACTTAACCATCAAATTGGTGGATCCTAACATCTATCGCCTCCATGCCACTGGTGAAAGTCGATCCATCTTGGTATAGAGTAGCTCCTAGCATACATCACCTATATGGTACTGGTGAAAGCTGGATAACCCTAAGATACAATGGATAGCACCTGGTATCTGTCACCTCCACAGTACGGTGACAACTAGCTAAACCGCACCTGTATCATAACATGTCCCAAGTTAGACTTGTAGATCTCAAGCCTAACCCCAATTTCTTATTCATCCACCATGTGGATCATGCTTCACCCACCAACTGGTATGCTCCCCATACTACTTTGGTGGTCTCATTATAGTTTGAAATATTTTTCCATTTCTATAAGCCATGCCTTTGTGGCATCTCTATTTACAGATCTATCAAATTTAGGAGGCATAATGTTTTTCATGTCTTGGAATAGTTCCATAGCCATATGGCTCCTTCTATCCACTTTTTATCTAGCATCAGAGTTATTCTCTCCATGCTCACTATGGTTGGTGTCATTATGACGTTCCTCATCATCACCCATATCATAGGCATCTCGCCAGGGTCCATGCTGACCCCTGACCTCCTGGTCGAGAGTTCTAATTCTTGCTCTCGTCTCTTTCAACAAGACCATGATCTAGTCAAGCTTAGATTCAGAGTGCCCTAAAGGATATCCTTCTTCCTGGATGTCTCCCATCCTTGTTCTAATCTGAACCTTTACTGCAATCTACTTCTTCTTGAAGTTTACAGATTAATCATGAATTAGGTTTTCCATGTCATTTAATTCATTCATAACATGAATCTATTCTCTTTCATGTAATCTTTAACAAGAAGGGAAAGATTGTCAAAAAAAATTCAAATGCATTATAATTTTCATCGGATTACATATAATCTATCAAAATTACAAAACTTTGTATACACCTTGCTACTACAAGTCATTTTCAAGCTGGGATAGCTTCCCATATTCATTTCTCAACTTTGAGATTTATCAACTCAATTTTAGGAGGTGGACGTACAAACAAGTACTCGTCCACAGCCTCCTTAGTTACCTCATAACCCTTAGGATTGTTTTCCACAGCTAGTGCTTTTAGGTGCAGAGGGTTCTGGTGGTGCATCATTAGAGTTAGGAGTAGCAATCCTAATTGCTTTTCTCAACTCTTGCTTGATGTGTCTAATGGCTTCAGCGAAGGTCTCCTCCACAATTAACCATGCTCCTACCAAGCAACCAGTCTATTCAAGTCTTTTCCTTCTTGAGGCTTGCTCCCTCAAAACCTTAAGGTAATGTCCATTTTCTGTCACCTTCTTTCTGGGTTTTATTCTTATTCTTACCATTTTGACATAAGAAAATCCAAGCATTAACAACCGTTAATGTTGGATAAACAAAATTATTGTGTAGTGAGCTCATAGGTCCATGTATTGAACTTGGTAGCTCTGATACCATATGTAACATCACTTTCGATAAATCTCTTTAATTAACATCAATATTCATCTTAATCAAGAGATTAGTTAGCAATATGATTATGCAAATCAAAACTTAACCATAATGATTCATTATCATTTCATCAACTAAGCATGTTATTCTAAACAAAATATAACAAAGCTTACAATTACAATAATCATTTACATATCCAAGTGAATAACTTTCACTATGTATGTACAATTTATGTTAAAGGCATCATATAACAAATTATACATTACAATTGATCATCAAGTCATAAAATGGAAAGCACTATATCTGGAACTTTTGACATTTGTCTTCATAAGCCTCTGCTTGTCTCATGCTTGGGAAGGAAAGCATCATCCTGGTGCTTTTCCACCAACCAAGGACTTGCCGTCCCCTGCTCAACTTCTGAACTGGAAGTGGCCCTACCCTTCACGGAAAGGTTAGATATTAGGAAACCTTGGGTTAGCCATCTAAGTATCTGGTGTTGTTTCCTTCATAATGCCTCACGGTCACACAACTATACATCCAATCTAACTATGTATGATACTACTAGAGACATTATGCCATCTGGAGCACTGTGGACTGACAATGCATGCAGAGACGGGTGCATTACTTTAGCCTAGAAATTTTTACATACATATACATTTCGCAATGAACGTAGTCGTATGTCCACTACCCTTACTCAACTTAGAAGTTGTCTCATCCTACAGTAGGCTTAATTTGAACTTTCACACTAGGTCTAATCAAATGTGAATTCAGTTCAATTCATAGTCTAGTACTAGCAAAATCAACTCCTATCTTAGGAGTTCATCAAATATAATAAGTTGCTTTCACAACAAGGAACTTGTGACTCCACATCACCTGTTCCATTATCCAATGTGTCAATAGCCAAATCAAGAAGGTTGCTTTCGCAAAAGGAAACCTATGACTCCTCGTCACCCTGTTCCATTTTCCAAAATGTTAAAACAAGTTTTCCAACTTCTGACCTTCTTAGGTTCACAGTTTCATATTGACCTTTCACAAGGTTTACATTCAAAATCATGACATTTAAGACTTATATTATAACAGTCTAATAAGACAGTCTTACTAGAAAGACTCTATCACAAGAATCCTCATGGGTTTTAATATCTTATACCTCATTTGTGAAGTATGGCCATTCTTAAAGAGATGGCTTCTGTTTCCGTTGAAATACAAGAGTTTCATACTAACTATAGTATTCATTCTCATAAGAATATCATTACCTAGGACAAATAGTTCCTTCCATAAACCTGGCAGGAACTTAATGTCGCCTATAAGGCAATACAAATTACCTTTTATTCAGTTTCTCCTTCTTCAACAAGGAGTCAACATATCTTTTAAATATATAAGATGCATCATAGTTATCATAATAACTATCATTAACAATCAAGCTCTGTTATAGGAAATATGTGACTCCACGTCACCTTATTCCACTTTTTAATCATATCAAAAGTCAAACCATATTCACCACCATAGGTCTAGTATAATTAGGTTTCATTGCATTTTAGTCCAATCCTTGGACGTTTGATTGTTATCTTGTAAACCCATGTACTTGGGTTTCTTGGTTTCATAGATACTTAGAAACTAGTGACTCCACATCACATTCTCCCATATTCTTGAACAATGACTACATTCTTGTTTTCAACACTCACCCTACTCAGTCAATGTTTACTTTGTTTACTTATTGTCAAGGTTATAATTTAGTTCATAATAAATAGTAAAGGCTCAAATCATAGTATCTTTTAAAGGATCATAAAGACTCATAGAGTAGAACCCTTCTAAGTTCTCCTTCAAGAATCTTTCATAAAGTCTGAATATAAAAACACAATTGTCATTTATAAAGTTGGCATTCTTCTCATATATAACCACTAGATTCTATTAGAACTAGGGTAGGTTTCTTATATCAAAGAATATGTCAAGATTCTACTTCTCACTGAGAACAAGACTGCAGTCACAGCTGCCATGAAAGCCATACTATAACAACATATGATTATTACTCTTTTACTCTCCTCAAAGAGTCATTATATTCACAAGATATAAATATTTATGGGTAGCCATTCAATTCATGTCATCTTTTACTATTGAATTGGCAAAGTAAGGTATTGAGTGCAATAACTTGACCCAGTTTATGTTGGGTTTACTGTGTTTAAACTTAATCATGGCTGCAGCCATCGAAATAATGGTATAGACTCTTCCTCAGGCTGATACCACTAATTATCCATTCATTACAGAATGTTTCCCTATCGGGCTCATAAGCATATATAGGTTTGCAAGTGTTATCAATTGGTAATCGTAAAGATAGTTAACATCATTAAGATGCATGGCACATAGGAACAACTATAACTCGCGGGTGCTCATGCATACAATCCCACGTAGGGTTTATGGCCTCAAGTTGGCCGAGTGCCACAAAAGAGCAGTAGGTATCAAAGTAAAATGAATTATATTTCATTGAGGCTCCAAGAGCCTTTGACCACTCATAACAATTATCAATATGTACAAATGAATATACCGTCTCAACTCTATACATTGTGAGAAATGCATTACTTATTCCTTTTAATCGGTAGTGCCAACGTTAATTTCAAATGAAAGGATGTTAAACTCTACTGCAGTCATTTAAACATATGAGCCGAGGGCTCTAGATTAGAGATACCTATATTTATTACATAGAGAACTAAGGATGTAGCTCGCCAAGCTTGAGTTTTCCCAACTACTCTAGTCATTCTCCCCGACTGTAGTTCTATGCAATAATAGAATGTAGTTTCACAGTGTTCACCACCTGCATACCCACTTCCTCCTCAAAGTCTCTCACACAAGAAAAACACCAAAAAGAATTGTAGACTCTAACTAAGCCCTTCGCTAAGACACCAAGATGGCATTTGATAACTAACCAAAGCATGTTCTTAAAATGAGATCTGGGCTTGCCACTTTGCAGGATCTTTGATCCACGTAACCCACTCAGCCTATCATCTCTCCTTTCCCACTCCTCATGGGTTTAAGGATATCGATGAGGTAAGAATGAGATAAGATAAGATAGTTAATAGCATAGTCAAAAGTTATTAACATCGACCTCTAAAGAGGTCCATCTATATATAATTATATATAAACACGCTTGACTAATAACATGGGTTGAAGAACTATTATAATATTCAAAATCATCTTAAAGATGAAAGCAAAAGATATCACACTAAAATCATAAGATAATCAGGGTCAAGTAATACTCCCCCAACATCGATGGTAAACTTTAGTCAAATGACTAGAAAATAAATAATTAATATCCCTATTTAAGAATAGGGTAATGAGAAATCTCATCGACTCCTAACTCGACTATCATACGAATTGAGACGTTGGTCTAGGAATGTCATCTAGTCGTTATAGCACCATCGACAAAATGACTCACAAGAATTGAATTACTACGAAGGAAGACATGACTCATGACAACTTACAAGGGATTTGAAAAGACATATAAACCGATACTCAGATGACTAATCAACCTTGTTTTCTCAACATCTAATCCATCCTCCAGGATGGTACTCCCCTTCCTTCTTCAAAAGACGTTACATTTTCTTGTTCACACTCTGGACCGCAAAACCATGATCAGTGCATCATAATCATATCTCATAATATAAATTAATTAATGTTCAAAACTTATTAACATCAATCATTAACCTCATAATTAAAGATCAAATCAAATATTTCCACAATATCAAATCATCAAACTCTTAACTAATCCTCCTGATTACCATGTAAGAGTAAGATTAAGCTAATCATAGGTTGGGGATGTAACATTGTATTATTGTAGGACATCACTTGGAGCCACATAGAGGCTTTTGCATAATTATTACATGGTGACTTGATATTTTGACTGCTACTATCATGTGCTTTGACATGACTAGATTTATGTTATATTGATTATGTTGCTATGCATATTTCTATGTATGGTAATTCTAATAATGTTAGTAAGTGTTGGTATGAAATTTGTGTGATAAAGAAACATGAATTTTACTTGATAAGACTTGATATAAAGTGGGTATTCATGTTAGTTGAGCTAAATGAATGTGTATATTGAACCATGTAACTTATTATAAATATCAAGGCATGATAGATAATTATCGTATAGGTTGTTATTAATAAATGTAGCATTCCATACCTTATAGGAAATCTAAGAGGGGTTGTTAAGAACTAGTTTGACTCATTGTTTATTCTAATAGATCTATGCAAAGACTTATTCTAATAATTACTTTAGTTCTATAAGTATTAAGGATTATATGATAATAGTCAACCTAGCCTTGGTCTTAATGAGATGAGCTTGTAATGGTTCTACCATGTCTATGATAAATTACAAATCACAATGGTGAAGTCTAAACTTGAATCTTAGTGTCATTGGGCGGAAGTTCTTTAGGATAGGTTTGTCATATTGTGATCATATTTGGGTTCCCCGCTTACTATTAAGAATGAGTAATTGATGGAAATCAGTCAAAGGAACCTTGTTCAGGTATGCAATAGTAATCAATAAAAATCTATGAGTTATATAACTTTGTTTTAGACTAGTTATTGGTAAATTGAATTGGTGATTTGTTATGCTATTTGGTTTTAGTCCCTTTTATGGTTTTCCTTCTATAGTATTCTTTCTATTTCACTTTTATGAGTCCAGTGTTTTTTGAGTGGTTATCAAAACCTAGCTGTAGGAATTCTATGTGTGTAATCTTTGAAATATTAAGGTGAGGAGAAAATGTGATTGATCCTATTTGGAAGCAGTTATATAGGTAGTCCTTGGGTGAAGGATACCCCTAGACCCAAGTCAATATAGGAGGGTTTAGGGAATAGTTATAGGGTTTAGGGTTGTTCCTGAACTTGATCATCTATCAATCTTTTAGTATTCTTTGGCTTGAGGCTAAAATTTGTAGCATATGGCTATGAACTCACCTTCCAATTAATATGTCCCCACTATATAGGTCTGAGCCAATAAAAGGAACCCCATCATCAAGAAGCTTATCTACTCTAAGGTTTATTGTGGTAACTTTCCAAATTTTATTCCAATATTGAATGAACTATTAGAATCACTACCATCATGGTTTGTCTCTAATGTGAATGTATGAGAGTGCCTCTAGACTTTTCTAAACTAAAATTATTAGATTTTCATGTACTAAAGACTATGGAACTATGTTTAGGCTTAGTGATAAGTATGTGTTATTGTAGGATAACCTCAAGCTCTTAGAGATGTCTATCCTTCCAAGATATAAGGGCATGATAAAATTGGCCAAGACATGGCTATGAATGAGTTAAGAAAATTTGCTCACTTTGCATAATGATGATGTTGAATTAAGATATTATGATTTGATGGTGGGAGCATATCTTAATCTCTATGGATGATTTGTAGACTCTAAATATGTCTCATATCCATGTTGAGTTTAGGATGGAGTTCCTTATGACTACCTTTACCAACAATAGGCAATTAATGATAAGTATTATCAAATATGGCATGGTATTTTTCCTTTATATTGGCTTGATGGATAATTGTATGCCAAGCTTTATAATTGATAATATGAAACAATGTTATGTCCTCAGAGGTAGAATATTATCTAATAGTACCATTGGGGGTTGACTTCTATCTAATAAATATTGTGATTCCAAGTAGAATTGAATGAAGTGAATGTCCTTTGATATTATTTTATGGATTTGCCTTTTTTATGTATTTGTGACCAAATAGAAGCTAAATCATGTGGGTTTAATGTATTACAAGTGTGTTTGTAATTTTGACCCCAAGACCTATAGGATTGTGTGTATAAGTTTATGGATCACTCTATGTGGTATGTAACCAAGTTAACCTACCTAGTGTTTGCAAATCCTTGGGATATCCTAATTGTGTTTCACCTAGCTATAAGATGACCCCACATGTTATAACTAAGTCTAATATAGGTGCGGATGGCTAGCTATCACTAGTATCATGAAAGTGATGGATGCTTGGTTCTATCCATCATATCATATGGATTAGTTAATCTTCACTAGTAGCAAAGAGGTGAAAGATGCCAATAGCTATCTATGATATTATATAGGAGTGGTTTAGCTAGCTATCACTAGTATTGTGTAGGTGACAAATGTCAAGGACTAACCATCATATCTTAGGGTTGAGCTAGTTTTCACTAGTAGCATAGAGGTTATATATGCTAGGATCTACCCACATTATGGTTGGTAAGAGTATGAATCTAACACTTCTATTTTGGATAGAGGTTTCTTCATAAATTAAGATAGTACTTGAGGTGTAATGATTTGAAAAACTAATTAATAGTAACTAGAGTGGTTATTACAAAGGGATGAAAATGGCATTGAAACTTATAGTATTACATTATCATTTATGTTGAAGGCTAAAATAAGGTAACTCAATTGACCTTCACTAGAGTTTTTCTAGATTTGGAGGAAAATCAAATTCATCATTTAATTTTTTAGAAGAATAAACCTACAATAGTGCTTGGAAGGTTTTGAAGTCAATGAAAAACTCTCAAGGTTGTTAGTTACATTGTCATGTAGATTTATTCCAACAAAATCATGTTAGGTGCTAAAGATTCACTCACAAAAGGTAATTGTATTGTGGTCTTAAAATAACCAATAAAGAAGTATTAATGGAGTTGTAGGAGCAGTTTGTGTGAAACTTGCCTTACCATTGATTTTGGTTTTCTCCCAATGCAAAATTCTAGTGTTGGAGTGAGTTTGGAGGTTGTTGGGATTAATGGTTGTCCCTATCACATTGGTGATTTATGATTTGTGTACATGACAATTTATTTGAGAGTTGGAGGTATATGCTAAGGAGATCATAAATAATATAAAGTTTATAAACAAAAGTGAGAAATTCTATTATTATATTGGTGGCATTTTAGAGTGTGAAGTCATAAGTTCAAGTCTTGCAATATATTTTTATTGCATGTTTTAAATATTATATATTTTAGGAGACATAAGAAGTTTGTTAATATCTTTTGTAGGGTGGAGGGTTCAAAAACCTTAAGTATTTTATTTAATGCAATTACATACATGGATGTATTTGGAGGTAGGCTACCTAGGTAATTTGAAGTCGACAACCATAATTTGTAAAAATATTGCAAAAGGTGCATTATCAATGCAAATCAACACCTTCAAATCTAATAATATTTAGTTTCTTGAAGCCACCCATGCTACACCTAACATAGATTTCATAGACTCACATATGTGTGTTATCATAGAGTTTAATGTGAGATCAAATGAATAAAGTATAGCAAGATTAAAGAGGAGGTTGGAGGCACTAGAGGTTGGATTCATATCTTCTCGAGCTAGCTTCTCACTTAGAGATGATACTTTGCATGAGAAGAACCAATTCTACGTTAGTGTCCCTTCTTGGAGGAAGGGTGTTGTTAGTGTTGCTATGGATAATTGAATATGTCATGATTCACAAATGAAGTGTTGTGTAATTTTTTTGTGGATAGTTGAGGATGTCTCAATTTTCAATTGAATGGTATTTTTTGTAGATAGTTGAGTATCTCTCAATTCACAAGAGTGTTGTACTTGTGAATAATTGAGTATGTCTTGATTCATAGGTATTGTTGGACAATTAGGACATTTGTTTGGACACAAGAATTTTGGGGTGTTTTGAATGAGTGAAGAGATTTCATGGAGATGCTTTCATAGATTTCTAGATGGGTTGATACAATTAGTCCATGTTGTTTTTTTAGTTTCTTTTTCTTTTCTTTTTTTGTAATGTAAACTGCAAGGGGGGTTGTTGGAAATTTAAAGTTTGCATTTCTAGAAGAGCAAGGAGATTTAGTGGAGATGGTTTCATAGATTTTTAGATGGGCTAATTGATGAGCCTAGTTATTAACCTATTTTCTTCTAAGTTTTATGCAAGTTGAAATACATTCCCAGACAATGTTTTAAGCATATTTCTATGTTATGTTATCCTTTATGATCATTATGCAGACTTGAAATTGGTTAATTAAGTATATGGAGATATGATTATGATATGATGAAATTGTATGTTATATGTGTGAATGTATGGATTATTGGGAATATTTGTGTTGATTTTGGTTGTTAGTATTTTGTATATGTTTATGGACTAACCTTGCAACTAAAAGAGGGAGGATTGTCACCCATAGCAACTACAGGATGCAGCCCATAGCCACAACATTTCCAGGCATAGAGTAGGGGAGATTCCAGTCTTGACTAAGTGCAGCAACCATGGTTGAGGACACTTGATGGCGAGAATCATGCATCGTGATAGGTGATCAATAAAGATGATTGGAAGCTTGGAGGACTCTGTTACAACTAGAAGACTAATGGGACCGATTCAATCGATCCATATTCCCCTGTTTCAGTAGAGAGTTCTAATTTTATTAGAACACTTCCTTCCTTCTTTTCCTATCACTGTTGTTAGCATTCATTACACTCTAGTTCATGCAGAGTGGTGCTTTTATGTTTTAAGGTTAAGATACCTATTTCAATAACTCCCTCGTGCCTATATTATGGCTTGGTGGTTGAGGTAGAAGTAGTTAGTTAAGTTCAGTTTGAATACGTTTTTGTGTTACCGTGCAAATCTAGTTATCTGATCTTTTTTGCATTATGTAGACAATGTTATTTGATTATGTGTAATGAAAATTACAGTTCAGCCAGATTTTATGTGACTTGAAAAGATTGTGCAGTGTATGTTAGAATCAATATGATTGTGTTTATCTAAAAAGAGTTAGATTTGAGTTTAAGCAGTGAGGCAGTCACCTGAGCAAGGGCCACTCAGGATAACTGACCTTCACTTTATTTCTTGTATATTTTAATTGTTTTAGTAGTTAATTTATGAATACACGATCAATTAGATTCTTAGAGTTGCTTTCTTCAATTAATTTGTGATACTCTGGAGGATAGGAATAGTTGTCATCAACAAATTAGAATGTGTTTCTTAATTAATCTATTGTTACAGTTTTATATTGTAAAGTATATGTAGCAATTGTAGCAACATTACTTTCCCTTGTAAAGTATCTGTAGCAATTGTAGTAGCATTACTTTCCCTTGTTAATAAGTATCTTGATGTAGTAGATAAGCTAGATAGTTTGATCCCCAAAAGCACATACAGTGCAAGTGCCATCACAAGTCTACAAGCTCTGGTTGACAATTTGATGAGGTCTTTTCAAGAAGTTATAGTGGACTATTCAATAGGAGATTCCTTTGAATTGAGTGATTACCACCAAGTTTACCTAGCATTGTAAAGACACTACATTTTTGGCATCGTTGTCGGGGATGGGACTACTTTCAAAGATTGGTTTATGTTAGTTTTCATCTTTCTTAGTTACATTCTTCATTCAAAAGAATAGGGTGCTTAGGTTCTACCTCACCAACTACCAGAAAGGTTACTAACATTGTGCAGGATCCATACAAAGTTATATACATTGTATGTGGAGACAGAGAGACACTTTGGGAAGATTCCTTCCATCAACCCAACAAGCTACAGTAAATATTGGTGACTATAGTGATCAGAGCAAGGGTATTGCTAAAGAAGAACCTTCCCTCTCGCCAACATCTACTAATAATATAGAAAGAACTTTCCTCACCATGGCTGATGCAGTGGATGATCCACCAAGACAGGTGACGTTTAAATTTCCTATCACCAATCAGGAAAGGGTTGTTGCTTTGAAAAAAATACTACCTTTAGCATTTCCTATCTTCTATGGCTTGGTGATTGAAGATCCAGACACATTCCTATTTGAGTTTGATGTCTTGTGTAGGAGTTATGACTACACCATTGATCCTCATAGGCTCAAGCTATTCCCTGCCACATTCAAGGATGATGCTTTAAGATGGTTCATGGGACTAGGAAGGGATGTTATCCTAGATTGGGATACAATGAAGACAAAGTTCTTGGAGAAATACCAAGACTATTGCAGAAGGGTTGACAAAAGAAGAGATGATATCTTTAGAATGACCCAGAAAGAAGATGAGCCATTGGAAGACTAAGTAGAGAGATTCCAGTTCTATCTCAAGAAAAATCCACAAAATAGACTTTTAGATGAATCTTTGAAGCTTGTATTCTTGAGAGGAGTTAATGATGACTGCATGGATGCCCTCAATCTTATGGGAGCAGGAGATATATCTCAACTACCCTTTGAGGATGTCTGCAAGGTTTAATGAAATTACTCAAGGACTTTCACCAAGAAGACAAGGGGAGAGAGAGATCTACCATTGGCAAGGTATCTAATTCAGTTTCAAGGGTGGAATTGAGAAACCAGTTGACCAACATGTGAAATAAGATATCATCAGTCATCTAGCCACTCAATTGGATACTCTACACTTGAAGAAGCAGGAGGAGGTTGATTCAATACTCACTAAATACTATCCAAATTCTCGACAAAGAAAAGCCAATTGCAAATGCAGAAGAGTGGCTAGTATTGTAGAAGATAAGTTAGAAAAACCTCACTTTCAACATGTTGAAGGTAAATATTGTCATCTATACTATGTTGCACAAAGGTAACCATGGTAGAAAAGATAAGGTATGCCAAAAGATCCTTTAACTTTTAATACATCAGTTCGAGTAGGTCATTAAAATTTCTCTGGTTGGAACCCTCAGCCTTGGCCAACTAATCAAAACCAATGGCAAAACCCTCAACAATGGTAAAATCCTCAGCCAAATTGGAATCAGCAGCAACCCATTGTATTGCCCCAACAAAACATCCAAGGATCTAACTACAACCCTCAATGGCCAATACAAAAAAACCAATGGCAACCACAATGGAAAAAAGGACAACAATGGCAAAACCCAAACATGAATTATTCACAACCCTTACTATGTCCTCAGCCTCAACAACAAGACATTATGTCAAATTCATCTAGTCCTACAACTCAACCACCAAGAGCACCACAAATACCTGCCCAACTTGCACCTAACCCCAATAACAAGCCTATTCAACAAGCATACACTAACGAGGCTATTCAATACCCCACTTATGGGGTAGAGGTGAGTGATGTCCACCTTAGGTCAAGGAAAACATTAGTTGGACCTTCATCTCCCCAAATCACTGAGGTGGTGGATGAATAGCCCATAGAGGAGGCATTAGATAATTCACCTCTAGAACCTAAATCAAATTAGGTAAATTGGACTATCTCAACTCTAGAGCCTCCTTTCCCTGAATGACTAACCATTTCAAAACATCAAACCCAAGCCAAGATAGATTTATTGGGTCAACTTAAGAATGTCAATATTAAGATACCCCTCATCCAAGCTATCAAGGACATCCCAATCTACACCAAGACCATGAGAGGCCTTTGTCTTAATAAACTAGGGAGAAAGAAGAAGGATCCTCAGATAGTCCATGTCCTAGGAAACCTTGCTGATATGATACTAGGGAACATAACTGTCCCTAAATACATAGACCCTCACAGTCTAGTAGTGGATGTTAAAATTAATGGAACTCATCAAAAACACATTGATTGACTTGGGGGCAGCCATCAATGTCATGACTAAAGAAACAATGCAACTACTTCAACCACCAAACATGAGGCCAACACCAACTATTTTATAGTTGGCAGATAGGTCAAGAGTGAAACCTGAGGGGATCATTGAAGACATAGTCATCGCACTAGATTCATGGGAGTACCCTGCAGACTTCATAGTTTTGCAGCCAAAAGTCAATCTTGTAGGTTATCCACTTATCTTAGGCAGACCATGGTTAGCAATAGTAGATGCATTTATAGGTTGTAGGTCTGGGAACATGATAATCTCAAATGGGACTATCACAAAGAAATTGGTTCTTTATCCCCCAGCTCAACCTCATGATAATCTAGAACAAACCATATGGCCTACCTTAGAAGAAGAAGAAGACCACTATTCCCTACAAACTCTCATGATGATAGAATGCAGGCCTTTATTAGCAACCCAAGATGAGGATGACTTGATTGACCACATTATATAGAACCATTGTGGTAGGGACCCGCAGCAACAGGAATGTCTGTCATGTCTACAAGATCCATTACAAAATATCATACCTACACATTCCACAAAGGAATTATCCCAACTTTTCCACTCTCTACTACCTCAGGAATTTGTTCCCAACATCAGTGGATGTGACCTTTCATTTTTCCATCCATCTTCTAAAACATTGGAAATCATGTCAAGCAAAATGTTCAATATTAACAATGCCATAACTGAAGAACAACAGACTTCCTTGCACACTATATTGCAGACACATGCATTAGCTTTTGCATGGGATTATAATGACATGAAAGGAATAGATCCAAATTTATGCATGCATAGGATCTACATAAATGATGGTTTCAAGCCCATAAGACAACCACAAAGAAGAATGAATCCTGCCTTAAGGGACATAGTTAAAACTGAGCTCCAGAAACTTCTTGATGCTGGTTTTATTTACCCTATTTTTGATAGTGAATGGGTGTCACCTTTAGTTATTGTCCCTAAGAAAGGAGGCAAGTGGAGGGTGTGTATAGATTACAAGGAACTCAACATAGCCACTAGAAAAGACCATTTTCCACTACCCTTCATTGATCAAGTACTTGATTCCCTAGCAGGTAAAAAGTACTCCTTTTTAGATAGTTTTAGTGTCTATAATCAGATAAAAATAGCTCCAGAGGACCAGGATAAGACCACATTTACATGCCCTTGGGGTACAGATGCTTATTATGTCCTTCCTTTTGGGTTATGCAAAGCCCCAACCACTTTCCAAAGGGCAGTACTAAGTATCTTTTCAGACTATGCTCATGATTCTATGGAAATCTATATGGATGATTTCACCACTTATGGAGACACATTTGAGACAACACTCAGTAATCTAAAGAAGGTCCTGAAAAGATGTCAAGAGCATAATTTGTCATTGAGTCATGAAAATGCTTTATGATGATGACTCAAGGAGTTGTTCTAGGACATTTCATATCTAGTGATGGTATTCAAGTGGATCCTAATAAAATTGAGATAATTTCTACACTTCCTATACCACAGAAGCCAAAAGATGTCAAAAGCTTTCTTGGCCATGCAGGCTATTATAGGAGGCTTATACAGGACTTCAGCATACTAGAAGCACCTTTATTTTCTCTACTCACAAAGGACATGGAATTTGATTGGACCACTGAATGTCAACACTCTTTTGACACACTTAAGGCAACTTTGACAAAAGCACCTATCTTGAGAGGACCAAATTGGACATTACCCTTCCACATACACACTGATGCTTTTGATTTTGCTATAGGGGCAGTATTGGGACAGAAAGAAGGTAATAAAGAGTATGCTATTTATTACATCAGTAAAAACTTGCAAGGAGCAGAGCTCAATTACACTATCACAGAAAAAGAGATCTTGGTTGTTGTCTATGCTATCAACAAGTTTAGACATTATATAACTGGTTACCAGGTGTTTATCCATACAGATCATATTGTAATCAAATATTTAATGAATAAGATTGTGGTTGGGGGTAGACTAGTCAGATGGTTGCTCTTGCTATAGGAGTTTGACATAACAATAGTGGATAAACCAGAAAAAGCTAATGTGGTGGCAGATTTTTTGTCTAGACTACCTACACAAATGGAAGAAGATGTTGTGGATGACTCTTTCCTAGGTGAGCATTTGTTTTCTCTTACTTTGCATACACCATGGTTTTCTAATATTGCTAACTATTTGGTAGCAAGGTAGATACCATCACACTTGTCTCCAAGAGAAAGAAGACAATTAGTGCATAAGAGCTTTCCATATTCTTGGATTGCTGGTTATTTGTTCTATACTGGTCTAGACCGTATTATGAGGAGGTGTATAAGAGAAGATGAGGTCTTTGACATCCTAAAAGCTTGTCATGATGAGCCATGTGGGGGTCACTTTGCAACCAAGAGGACAACATTCAAGATATTAACCACGGGCTATTATTGGCCAACTCTTCATAAGGATGCAATCAGGTAGACAAGGAGTTGTGACCAAGGCTTAAATTTGACAGTCCACCTTGCCTGTCAAGGAATTTTTTTCCTACAGTTTAGTCTCCATTATTACCTTTCACATGATAGTCAATTTTTTTTAATGCAAGTCAAATTTTATATCAGGTTATATTGCATCAACACATTGTTTAATGGCTATATTGGTAACATTTTTCTTCAACACTCCTCCCCTTTGGGATTTCAATATCCTTATATTGATTATCCCTTGCTCTGTATGTTGTCAATAATTCTTAAAAATTAGACTAAAGGAATGATTCTAGAGAATATGGTGAACTTGGTTCATATTCTTCATCCTTTATTTATACCAATTTCTTCCTACTTGCCTTGGTCTTCCTTCATTCTATTTGGTCTACCTAGTTATTTCTAAGACATTTGAAATTTATTTTGACCTTTATTATTGGGTCACTTATCTGATCACTTTTTTGTTGTTAGCATTCTACTGTTGAGTTATTTTATATTGTATTAAGCTTAATAAAAGATTACAAACTAACTAACATGTAAGCCCAGCTGGGTACAAATTGAACAGTATTAGAGTAGCATATGCTTCATGCTTACACTCTAGGTACAATCTACTCTTTCTCATACAAGTTGAAGAATAGAGACATGACTGAAAACACACTAGAACATAGTTATACCAGCACAACCCAAAGAGATACAACCACAAATGGTTGTCCAACATATAGACAACCAATCCATAAATGATTGTTTAATTAGGAAACACTCAATGATAGAATTGAAAACTTACCTCTAGTTAGTTGAAATCTGGTAAGATTTTGTTCTCTTTGGGAGGTGTTGGAATTGATTGGGTCTGAAACTTCAGCTTATTCTGAAAGCATGGTTCCAAATTCCAAATAAAGGGCAAAATCATATATATATATATATATATATATATATATATATATATATATATATATATATATATATATATATATATATATATATATATATATATATATATATATATATATATATATATATATATTTTAAAAATGAACAGGCCTATGGATATTGGACATATTAATAATTTAATATCACTATTTCCAATTCTTTCTATTTCACTATTTTTGATGTGCAGCAAAAAGCTTTATAAAAAACAAATCTAAGGGAATTTTTTTTAAATAATAGAAGGTTCCTATTAAAAAATTTAAAAATAAAAGGAATATATATAATTTAGAATGAATATATTCCATTAAAAAATTCTAAAAATTTGGGAAATGTTTTTTAAATAATAGAAGTTCCTATTTAAAAAATTAAAAATAAAAGATATATTTATATATACACATATACATATATACAGATACATATACATATATATACATATACATATACAATCATATTTTCATATTGATTTTTTTTTTTACAATTTTTAAAATAAATTGCATGTATGTTAATACAGTTAAATATTTATTTTTATTGTATTTTAAGTTAAAATCATTAAAATAGCTATACAATTGTCAAATTTAAGCCCTGGTTGTGACCGATGTCAGAGAATGAGTAGACCAACAAGATCAAATGAGATGCCTTTGCAACCCCAGATAGCACTAGCAACATTTGACAAGTGGGGGCTAGATTTCATTGGGCCAATCTCACCAGCTTCTAATAATAAGGAGTAGATTTTAGTTTGCAATGATTATCTGACAAAATGGGTTGAAGTCAAAACTTTCCAATTTGCCAGAGATGGGAATGTAACTAAATTCTTGTATGAAGAAATTTTCACTAGGTATGGAGCACCAAGAGAAATTGTCACTAACTAAGGTCCCCAGTTCACTTCTGAACTCATTTCAATGCTAGTCAAACAATATGAATTTAGGCATAGGAAGTCCACACCCTATCACCCTCAGGACAATGGGCAAGTGGAAGTTACAAATAGAGAAATTGAGAATATTCTGACCAAGACAGTGAACATTCATAGGAAGGACTGGGTAGCCAGACTACTAGAGGCAATATGGGCATACAAAACTACATGGAAAACAACAACTGGTTTCACACCTTATGAGTTAGTGTATGGTAAAATAGTAGTTTTACCAATTGAATTTGAGTATAAGACAATAAGGACTGCCCTGGAACTCGACATGGATCTGATAGCAACACAACGAGAAAGACTCCATATTCTCAATGGATTAGATGAGATCAAAATGGCAGCTATGCACCACACAGAGATTGTTCAAAAGTAGAGAGCCACATGGCATGATCAGTATATTAAAAGAAAAGAATTTCATGTAGGTGAATGGGCTCTGTTATATGATTCAAAGTACAAATATCATAAAGGAAAATTGCAATCTAGATGGTTAGGACCTTATGAAGTTCACCAAGTGTTTTACAATGGAGTGTCAAACTACAGACAATAGATGAGGTTAGAATTTTACTATTGGTTAATGGACATCGATTAAAGCTCTATACCATGCCAAAAACATAGATAATTTTCTAAATCAATGCTCTATTCCTAACCATGAGCTGGGTACTGCTATATCATTATCTAGCAGTAACATAGAAGAAGACCCTGCCAGTTATCATAGTGACTCAGTAGGTGAGCTGCATAGCTCACCTCCTGAGGTCACTCAGGTATAATTTCTTTCCTTTCCTCACATGCACACACAACACTGATTCTGCCATCTTCATGAAGACCAAATCAATAAGTCGTAGGGACCTGTTCAAGGCAAAAACTCCACGTTGCCATCATATTACATTGGGACCTGTTGGAGGCGAACATGCAGCAACTATCCGTCTGTTAATTCAAATTTCATGCCATGATGCACTCCACTTTTTGAGTGCATGCAGTCATCGTTCATCATCGCACTGTATGCAAATTACACAGCTTGCTCACATGTACCAGAGTGTCATTCCACCATTCTTCATAATAATAAGTTATGTCTCATCGAACTTATGATGTAGACACATTTTCCAATGCCCCACTTGTGTGAAGTCTAGTTCATCTCATTCAAACAGGTACATATACTAACTTGCCATTATTTTATGCAAATATTTCAATATTTCTTTATATGCTCACATTTAATAATTTGAAATTATCATTTGTAATCTTATGTCCATATACTTCCATCCTTCTCCTTGCCATACACAAACTTGAATTAAGGTCACTTCAAGAATTTAGTTGCGAGGAGGGATAGTTTTTTTGGTCAAAACAATGATTGTTCTCCATTGTTAGTTATACAACACAATATACAACCTCTTTTCCATTTTTTTTCGATTTCTCTGCTAGTTTGTCTACTAAATTCCCAATTTCCCATAGTTCTAAGTCAATTTAAGTTGGTTTGATAGTTCAGGATGGTATCATACATCAAGGGAATATACAGGGGGTTATTGGAAGCGTGGGTTATTGAAACTAAAGAGTAAGCAAATATACAGAGGGGTTGTAGAAAGGGTTTGTGGTGAATTTAAATTTAGAATTGGCAATATGGGAGGAGACATCATCAGACGAGAACCTACAGTGCATGATATAGTACTGGAAGATCAATTAACTTTGCCAATCTTAACATAGGCAGGATGGATTGACTATTTCCTAAAACTCACAAAATTTGATGAAGATATAACGAGGTAGTTTGCAGCCTCACTTTACCATGATGAAGCCACTATAAAAGGACAATAGTGGATGCTTTAGAAGTAGAAGTTGTTGAGGTATCGGGTTTACCTAGAAATGGTGAAGAGTTCCCCATCAAAGAAGATGCAATAGTTGCACGAGACGAATTTAGTGAGGAAGGGGAGTAGTTGGAATCTACATCACAAGGAACTAAAAGGCTATCACTTCTAGAATTGTAGGCTACTTGCACTATGCATATTATCAAATACCTCACCTATGATGGTAGGCAATCTATGTCATAAACTGTCCATTTCAAATTGTTAAGCCATCTTCATCATAATAGGGTAGTCAATGTGCCTAATTTCCTATACAATTTCTTAAAAAGAATGGGCTATGAATATCAAAGGAAATCAAAAAGATCATCATTATCCCATGATTGCCTAGTCACTCTATTAGTTAAGAGAAGTCTTAGGATGTAGTATCCAAATGTACCCTGGAAATAATTATTGAAATGCAGAAGTATCAATGATATCCTTAATGAGCCAACATCACCAGAAAATTCACCTGTGGCATCCTTCAGAGAAAACCCTATTTCACTTGCTGCATCACCTACCCACAGCATAGAGAAGATAGAAGAACATGATGTGCCAATTGTGTCAAATGTAGTGTCTAATCAACCTATACTTGGAGACGAGAATCAAACCCCAGAAGAAGAGGCCAATCAAGCCCCGCCCTCTAGTATGACACCTAACACCAAAACACCGAGAACTAGGGAAAAGAAGAGTGGTTCCTCTTCTAAGCCTGCAAAGAGATCAAAAGAGAAATTCACACCAGTAAGGTGTTCACATCACCTTAGAGAGAAAGGTGTTATGGGGAGTGTTGTTGAGAAACCTGGAAAAGAGGAGGATGTGGTAGCAGTAGAGAGTGACCATGAGCTAGAGGATAATGTGACCGAAAATATACAAACCCCCATCAAAAGGAAATGGTATGTGTCCAGTACCTCTGAATCTAAATCAGAGGACATTTTTATTTCTAAGAAAACTAGGATGAAAACCCCAAATAGCCCTAATAATGAGGAATATGAGTATGCAGGAGGTAGTGATGAATAGTTTTCAAAGGATGAGGAATTGTTGCTTGAAGACAGGAATATAAGAAGAGAACTGAAGGAGGCTATTGATAGAATAAAACAAATGGAAGAATTGATTAAAGCCTATGAGAAGAAGGACAAAGAAAGGGAGGCAAGGATACATGAGTTGCAAGAAAGGTTAACACCTATGGTCAAGGATCAAAACTGGATGCCCTCATAGAGTTAGCCATAGTAGCTGTGGGGAATAAGGAACTAGTAACCAAAGAAAAGAGAATCCCTGTTGTCAAAACTCCAACTTGCTATACAGTTGTAACCATAGGATATCAATTATGGAACATTACTCAAGAATTCTTTGAATAGAAAGAAGAATGGAAAAGAGAAAAGGAAACCATGATTGTAGACCACATTAAGGGACTAGAAAGGAAGGATATAGAGTTACAGAAGCTGGCAGTTAGAATGGAGGAAGTAGAAGATAAGGTTGTTCAGATTGTCAAATGTAGACCACCAACTAGGACCTATGCCCTGTTTATTCAAGAAAAAATTTTGAGTTTCCAGTTCAGCAGATTGATCAGCAATAAACCAATTGACATGAGTGATAAAATGGCTTTCCTCAAAGTTTTTGCTACTTCCACACTTGATGAACAAGATTAGCTATGTGAATTTTATTTACATAATTATGTTGTGTCCGAAGATACTGAATGGAATCCATTAATTTATGTAGGGGATTTGTAGGTAAGAGCACTAGCATCTTACTTCAAAATGAGAAATTGAGAGGGAATATTATGCAAGCTTACACAGAAAGAGAGAAGTCCATTGCCCTTCCAATCAGAAAGGAATCTGAAATCCCTAAGTTTATCATTGCATAATGGAAGTAGCTTTTAGAGAACAAGGGTGTGGGGAGAAAGATTGTGAATTTGAGGCTACAGGAGTATGACAGGATTCAACATTTGATAGTAGGGCTCATCGATCATTCTCACCAGCATGTACAAGACAGGTGGAATAGCTTGACTCCAAAGTTACAAAAGAAGGAACCCCATTCTGTCCACAACTTCATGGCCATGTTTGAAAGGGTCAGAAAATATATGGACATTGCCAAGGGACAAGCACTGAGCTAGATACCACTTACTTTTTAGCCCCCTATGCTTCTATATCTAGTGCCACATTGGGCTGGGAGGAGTGCAAAGTGTGAGAATGTAGAGGTCTCCAGGATGAACAAGTTGGCACACAGTAATGGCTTTTATTTAGAGCAGACTCAAGGAGTAGATATTGTTGTAGATTTCAAGGAGATCACCCTATATTACAACCTACATCCTTTGTGGTTTGCTTGAGGTCAAGCAAAAGGATAGTTGGGGGGTGTGATGAGCCTAGTTATTAACATGTTTTCCTTTAAGTTTTATGCAAGTTGAAAGACATTCCCAGACACTATTTTAAGCATATTTCTATGTTATGTTATCCTTTATGCTCATTATCCAGACTTGAACTTGGTTAATTAAGTATATGGAGATATGATTATGATATGATGAAATTGTATGTTATATGTGGGAATATATGGATTATTGGGAATATTTGTATTGATTTTGGTTGTTAGTATTTTGTATATGTTTATGGACTAACCTTGTAGCTAAAAGAAGGAGGACTGTCATCCATAGCAACTATAGGATGCAACTCGCAGCCACAGCATTTCCAGGCACAGAGTAGGGGAGATTCCAGTCTTTACTAAGTGCAACAACCACCACTGAGGACACTCGATGGAGAGAATCATGCATCATGATAGGTGATCAATAAAGATAATTGGAAGCTTGGAGCACTCTATTACAACTAGAAGACTAATGGGACCAATTCAATCGATCCATATTCGGACCCTGTTTCAGCATAGAGTTCTAATTTTGTTAGGACACTTCCTTCCTTCTTTTCCTATCATTGTTGTTAGCATTCATTACACTCTAGTTCATGCAGAGTGGTGCTTTTATGTTTACAGTTAAGATACATATTTCAATAATTCCCTCATGCCTATATTATGGTTTGGTGGTTGAGGTAGAAGTAGTTAGTTAAGTTGAGTTTGAATAAGTTTTTGTGTTACCACATATCTAGCTATCTTATCTTTTCTAGATTATGCAGACAATGTTATTTGATTATGTGTTATGAATATTACAGTTCAACCAGATTTTATGTGACTTCAAAAGATTGTGCAGTGTATGTTAGAATCAATATGATTGTGTTTATCTAAAACGAGTTAGATTTGAGTTTAAGCAGTGAGGTAGTCACCTGAGCAAGGGCCACTCAGGATAACTGACCTTCACTTTATTTCTTGTATATTTTAATTGTTGTAGTAGTTAATTTATGAATACAAGATTAATTAGATTCTTAGAGTTGCTTGGTTCAATTAATTTGTGATACTCCGGAGGATAGGAATAATTGTCATCAGAAAATTAGAATTCATTTCTTAATTAATCTAGATTGTTACATTTTTACATTGCAAAGTATCCGTAGCAGTTGTAGTAGCATTACTTTCCCTTGCAAAGTATCCGTAGCAGTTGTAGAAACATTACTTTCCCTTGTTAATAAGTAGCTTGATGTAGTAGATAAGCTAGATAGTTTGATCCTTGAAAGCACATACAATGCAAGTGCCATCACAAGTCTACAAGCTCTGGTTGACAATTTGATGAGGTCTTTTCAAGAAGTTATAGTGGATTGTTTAGTAGGAGATTCCTTTGAATTGAATGATTACCACCAAGTTTACCTAGCATTGTATAGACAATACACTAATGTAGTCATTCCATGTCATTTTTTCTATTCTTTTAACTTTTTGTAATGTGAACTTTAAGGGTAGGCTTTGAAAAATTAAGGTCTACATTTTGTAATAAAGTCACCTTAGTGACTTAGTGTAAGTACTAAAATGTTTAATTATTTGAGAGTTAGTTTCTCGTAGAATCATTAAGAGTAGTTTGGGGAAGTTCTATAAGATTATGAGAATACACTGTTTTATGAGCATTGAAAACATTATAGTTTAATTTTCAAAATAGTCATGTCTACATTTTTCAACTACATTTTCCCTAATTTTATATGGATTTCCTAATTCAAAATGACAACTTTCAACTACATTTTCCTAACATTATATGGATTCTCCACTTTGATAGCCCTAGTTTAAAATGACAACTAGCAATCACTTGAAAAGGCATATTTTAGTGATATTTTAATTGTCTAATCTGACCGAATGTTTCGAGACAGCTTTTGGTATCTATGTAAATCATTATTTTAATTTAAGCCTTTGGCTAGAGTAAAACAAAGAATGTTAGGAGCAAAAAACTTATAAGGCTCCCTAAAAGCTCATAACCTTTTATCACCAAGGCAGATTGTGAGCAATCTATACTAGAAACAAAGACTGTCTGCCTTGAAAACCAATTAATATCAATTATTATATGGAAAAGGGAAATTCTAATCCCTGGAACAGGCCACAAACACCCCAAACTCTCTACTAGAGGAGCAACTGTATATTTACAAGAAGAAACTATTTAGACCAAACAAAATTAACACATTAAGTAGAAAACATAGTTTGAGCTAGAAGAGCTTACACAGTCGATATACGAGGAGGCTTGAACTGATGATAATTGTAATTAACTATTCCTTCAACAATTTCCTTCAACCAATCTGAACATTACAATGTTTATTGTAACAGCAGAAAGGAAAAAGTACTTACATCATTTAACATTCATAAGAAGAACAACTTACAACCACCATTCAGAATTGATCACACAGATATGCAAGAAAGAAAATATAAAACCATATGCTGCAATTTCTGAATAATACTTGCTGATAATTGCAGACTGACACACTGTCATTATCGTCTTCTTTCTTCCCATTGAAAGCAATAAACGGTGTGATTCTTTAATAGAATTCACAGCCCAAAAAACAATTGATAAAAATAAATTCAACTAAACTTCTTCTTCTTTCCTTTCTTTTTTTTTTCTTTTCTTCTTTTAAGATGAATTATCCAAAAAAAAATAGTAGTATCTATACATAAAAACTTGTAAATAGATTTATCAAAAAACAATGACTAGATCTATAATGAAACCACGTAAAAATAGCATTCTAACTGTCTGTTAAATTTTTATTTTATATATATATATATATATATATATATATATATATATATATATATATATATATATATATATATATATATATATATATATATATTAACTGAAATAGTAGGAAATATTATAACAGGACTTTCAAACAGCAACTGCTGTCACTAAAGTTTAAAAGAGAAAAATTCAAAGAATTTTACCACAATCTCACCACCTCCAAAACCAACAAAACACCAGACACTAAAAATATAGACCAGAACTATCAAAACAAATCATTATCAAAGAACTGCAGAAATTGCAAAGAATAGAAAATAAGAACAATATGAACTAGGCAGGCATATCAGGAAGAAGGAACATAACAACCATTCTTACATCCCTCTTGATTAGTATTAGTAACGAGAGTGATGCCATCATGTCGGTTGTTCATGAACCCACTTGAGCTAGCAGGGAGAGAAGCACAAAACAACAATTCTCAAGTCTATTTTGATTAATATTAGGTGGTGAGAGTGAAATGCAGGGTATTTACTTTTCCAAATGATCTCTTTGAAAATTCTATAGAAATCTTCCCCAATTTTAATTAAATTAGGAGATAGAAATGGCACTCTACTTAAATATCATCCATTTCAATGGTCAAACAATCAATAGCAATTTTACACCTCATTCACAACAAAAAATGATAAATACTTATCTTATTTTATTGTGACCTTTCACTGTTGAAGTAGATGATGTTTAAAAATAGCCCAAATGGTAAGTGGATAATGTTTAAGAATAGCCTATGAGGCCCACCCTTGTGTGACTAGATTAGTTGCCCTTTTACCATGATTGTTTTGCTTCACCCTAGCTAAGGGTTCGGTCTATGGAATCATGGCCCTATCTTGCATCAGTATAGTGATGTTGTGGATCTTTTGTAGAAGATAGTAGTGATTATTTGCAGGTGCATATGCGATGCACATCCTAGTTGGGAATTGATCAGAATATCACCTGTTGTGCTTGATCTAGATTCTTTAGTGTTGTAGTGCGTAGCTAACTCATGTTGCACTTCTTGTTTTTGTTCATGGAACTTGTTGTTCAGATTAGGTATGATACGTAGTCGTTGAGGATTAGTGATCCCTCCCATTAGGACATTTGTCAATTTTATCTTGTGATAGATGAGTTATTGAGGGATGGAGCTATATCTTACCTATGTGATTATATTATGAATTCTATGATGTTGAATGTGTTATTGATGCAATTGAAATGGTTTAGTTAGATGGTTTATGATATGTTGATATTATAACTTGCATGTTAGATTACATTTGATTCTACAATGTTTAATGCTATATTGAATTAGATGAATTTGGAATGTTTAGTGATGATGAATTGATGATAGCTCATGCATTATATGATCCTAATTGTATGTTGTGAAATACGAATGATTTGAGAATCATGTATATGTTGGCATGTGTTTATAATTGGGGATATATGTGCTTATGCGATCTTGTGTGTGTTTATGTAATCCATTTCACTTCAGCTATATATATATATATATCATGTGCTATTAACGGGTTTGTGTAAGTGTGCAGGTAATCATCCATGGCCCATGGAAAATCAGAGGTCAAACATATAACCCTATGTATTAGCCCTGTTAAGCTGACCTAGTCCCTAAGATGGACTAAGGTCATTTGAAATTGTGAATGATGTATTATGTTGTCTTTAAATTTATGATATTTTTGTAAGTTTTACCCTTTTGATTTATCACCTTGATGTGTTGTAAGGTTGTAATGATTTGGTTTGCACAATTTTGGCGCTAAATATTTATGAGCCCTTTTTATGTGGATTTATGAGTTTCCTTGTGTTAATTATGGTCAAATAATGACCCTAGGTCATACCGCTAGGGTCTAGGGCCATTATTATCATGTTTAAACTTGGTGTAACCCTAGTATGGTCACCTAAACTTGGCCCTTGAGTCAAGTGACGAGTTTGGGAGATGAGAGAGGTGGTTGGCATGTCACAATCCCACCTAAACTAACCCCACTCACCTAGGGTAAGGTTACCCTTTCCTCAAGTGCTTTAGAAGATTCTAGAGTCTTCTCATATGTGTGAGACCTCTTCCTTATGCTCTCACATGTGTGAGATCATATGTGGGGAAGAGTGTAGCATAGTTGAATGAGAAGGTGACAAGTGTCACCTCCTCATTCATGAGGAGTCTCCCATGTGTGATCCCTTCTCCCTATGCTCTCACACATGTGTGAGAGCATTTGTGGGACAGTGTGTATCTTTCTTGAATGGGAAGGTGACAAGTGTCACCTCCTCATTATTGTGGGGTTGTGAGGAGGGTTGTGTGGATGAAGGAGAAGGTGACAAGTGTCACCTTCTCATTCATTAGAGCTTGTGAGCAAAGCCTATTTATCTCTCTCTTTCAGAAGAGGGAAGGATTATTTCCTTTTGTATTTTATTTATTGATTTGGGAAGGAGAGAAAGACTAGGAGATACCTTGGAAAGATTTTGGGGAAAAGACTCTTGGGAGCTCTTCACCATCACCTTATACACTTGGAGCTAGAGAGGTATGTTCTCAAGGCTTCAAGCCTTCTTTATTTTCTTTTTGCTTATATATTTATGCACGTTTTAATTTTAATTTATTTTTCAAATCTCCCATAGTTGATGAAATGGCGTTATGTTGTTGAAATCATTAGAGAAATTTTCCCTTTTATCCCGTTATGCTGTCAAAATTTTCCTAGACCTTAGATGGGTGTAATATTTAATTTAATTCAATTATTTTACTTTTCCACATAAGAAATTGATTAAATGTTTTATTTTTTGGAATCATGTTAGCGTCATTAAATTGATATTAATTTTAAATTTGTAGTTACTTCTAGGGTTAGATTTGGATTCATATCGGAATCGTTCCACTCATCTAGTAAACCCTAGGGTTAGATTCCAAAGCAGAAAACCAACCCTCTTAGAGTCGATCCCCGCGACGTACACCCTCTTAGTGGCTATCAACTAGTTGGGATTGCGAAAGGAGTTTCACATTATACTAGTTGTGATTGACTTCCCTGCCTTCAAGTGGCGTGCTTAACGTTGGCTGCAGATGCAACTACATTACGTGTGTGGGTCACTGAGCGCGCTTGATGTGCATGAGGGGGTTTTTAGAGTCGAGAGGAAAAGTTTTTGATAATTCGTGTCATGACCACATGACAAATGTGGTCATGACATGTGGTTATCAGGTCATAAGCACACAAAAAATGTGGGCATGAAATAGCCCAAGTGATAAGTGGATAATGTTTAAGAATAACCCAAATAATAAAGGCACTAAAAAAATTAATGATGAGAGGATGCATACCTGGTCATTGTGCAGGCCTATCAGAAGACGATCTATATTATCATTTTAGATGCGATGAAGATTAATGTTATGCACCAATCTAGAGAATCCCTAGTGCAAAATTGCAGAGAATTCACCATAGGGCAGATGATTCCCTATAATAGAAAGAACGAACTGCTTGAACACACCCACAGTGGGATTGCCATATTCAACATGCGCAAGCATGGGCCATATGTTCACTTTCCCATCTGCCTTTCCAAACACAATCACCACTGTCTCCAAGCAAACCCAAACCCAAACCTGGTAATATATAAGAGCCATAGCTGAAGTTGAACACTTTTCAACACCACCTGCAAAACCCATAGTAGAATATAATGCACATTTATCTTAAAAGCAACAATATAACGATTTTTAAATTTAGACGTTTCCTCAGTCACATGCAGACCATATCCATATCCTGGTCATCCCTGCTCCAATGTCTATCATGTATCATCTTTGTACGCCAAAAAATTAGTTTCACTGTAGGGTCTAAATTTGATGGCTATATAACGTATTTAGACATTTTTGTCGTGGAATACAATTAAAATTTTAAAAAGGTTGTATGGAAATGAATCTTTTTATAGTCTAGAATGTCGGGCGACCTAATTTTAGGTCTACATGTGCCTTATAACATATGAGACTACCTCATACTCCCATATGCAGGAAGCACCTAACTGTGCTTCTAATATAAGGCATACATACCTTACCTCCTGCAAGATTTGAACTTGTGACCTCTCTTTCAAGAGGGCAAGTTTTCCACCAAAGACAAGTGTATCACATGAAAGGAGAGATTTTGGTCAGATTGTCAAAATTTATATAGGATGATAATGATATATATATTTAGTTTATATATAATTTTACTTATACTCAAGTATGTCATTATATTTTAAGGGCACCTTTGAATGGATAACCATCATTAAAAAATTGCTTGACAGGCTAGATGGACTGTCAAATTTAGGCCTGATTCCACAACACTTCAATCAATTCTTTGCTAACTTCTTAACTTGCAATCATTTTTACACAACCGTCTAGCCCGCATGGGATAAATTTGATGGTGGTATTGTCATATTTACATATTTTTGGGGTAAAATACAATTAAAATTTTGGAAGAGTATATTAGAAAACATATATATATAATATATATTTAGAATAAATAATTATTATAAAAAAATTATTAAGGTTAATTTATTATTATTTTCCTTAAAATTGTTTATTTGGTTATTTTTTTTATTATTTTTATTTTTTTAATGTTAAGAAGTAAAAGATGGATGTCATTTATTTAAAAATCATTAAAGTATGTGACAAAAATACTATTTATCTTAAATACTATTGGTTGAATGGTTTGTGTTTTATTCTAGATTTTTTTAGACTATTTTATTTTTAGGAGAAAACAAGTGCTCATTTATGTTTCTATTTTTTTTTAGCATTTTTAAAGAATATTTTTTCCTTCCTTTTTTAAAGTTCTAATAGAGAATTTTTTATGTGGTTATCTTTTTTGGTGCTATTAGGCTAATAGATTTTTTAATTTTACTGTTTAGAAATAACAGATGTGTGTTATTTACTCAAAAATTATTAAAATATCATTTAAAGTGATAAAAGTATTTATTTATCTTGTATACTATTGGTTACATTTTGAATTTTTTTAGATTGTCCTATTTTTAGGAGTTGATTTCTATTTCTATATTTTTGGTATTTTTTAATAGTTAAAAAAAATCTTTTTAAGGTAAAATATTGTTTCTTTTTTAATAGTTTGTGTTGTTATTTTTATTTTTTTTTTAGATTGTCCTATTTTCAGAAAAATCAAGCCTTAATTTATGTTTCTATTTTTTGGTTTTTTTTTTGCTTGATAAGAGAGATTATATTATATTATCAAAAATAGAAGTTTACAATATGTTGCCACCTAGGCAAAAGCCTTTGTATTGTTTCTACTGCCCATTCTACTAATTGAAGCCACATATGCAAAAACCCCAAACTGATCAAAATGACCACGCAGGGTCTCCAAGCTTAGGAACAAAAACTCCATGCAGGGCTATCATCCACAGTTTTTAGGCAATATTTAACAGCCTACTTACCCAAACCCTACAAAACTTACCATACTTGACCCGAAACCATGCAACTATATGATTGGAATATGAATAGAAAACCAAACAAAGCCACTAGCAAATTACCATGTCAAATTATACAACATTATACTTATCCCGATTCCCTATGACTCAATTCAATAAATGGAAATGTGTATTCAAACTTTTGTAAAATAAAGTCAAAAAGGTCAATCATTTGAATGGTGGATGTAACACTGTGATTTTTATTTCCAAGAGATTTTTCAAATATAAATTTTACCAATTGTACATTAATACTAGCTCCAAAAATTTCTTAATTTTCTTCTTTCTAGAGCATTGAATATGATAGGATCTAGAACTTCCTCGTATGTATGATGAATATTATTTCTTACCCATTTTGGTAAGTTTCTTGATAGGTCTTTGCTTGAAGGGCATTTTAGTGTGAGCAACTGCAAAACCACCGTGTCGTGGCTATATACATTTATTTTATATGTCACTATCTTTGATCTCTTGCACTCTCAGAAGTTACAACATATTAAAAATCAGTTTAATTAACAACCCTTGTCTAGATAGCTATATAAAACAATTAAATTTAAATTATTTAATGTAATTTGTTACCTAGAGTTGCATACCTACATAATCTTTGAAACACACAAGAAGAGTGAGAGTACTTTTTTATCAAAGAGGCAATACCACAATCACTTAAAATTGGTTCTTGGTCTTCTATATCCATAAAATATTGCTTGGTTTTATATTGCCATGAACAAGTGGATCATCACTATTGACTCTGCACTCTTTGTGCATGTATACTAGCACATGGGTGATTTCTTGAGCAATTTTAAGGCAGGTCTCCTTATTTTTAAATTACAATGGTTCTGAAGGACATGATCCAAATTATAGTAATCCACATGCTTAATAGCTATGTACTTGTAATGTGAAGATGCAAAGAAGCCCAATACATGAGCTAGATTATGGTGTCGAACATAATATAGTGCAATACAAACCGTTAAAACCCTCTAATTGGCTTCATCAGAGTTGTTTAAAATGAGCCTCTTTATTGCCACCACTAAACTATCTAGAAGCACTACTTTCAATATGTAAGCCTAGTGGTACAACTCTGTTTGAGCAGGGTTAAGTTTTCAGGGAGATCTTTGTGTGTACGAGGGGTTTTATTGGGGTTGTGGTTGTTGTTTGGGGGTTCAGGGAGGTAGGATTTTGTGGAGTAGTGTGGCAGTTTTGCATCAGTGTTCCTTCTTTTTGGTGGTTTACTCTCTGGTTTCATGGGATAATCTTTGGGGTCTCCTCTTCCTGGCCAGGGTTTGGCGTTTTGCTACCTCGGTGCCATGGGATTTGCTTCCAGTCCACTGGATGGATCTAAGGGGTCTTTTCAAAAGGCTCTTAATATGAAGGATCCCTCTTCAACAAAGTCATCTCAAGATTTGATTGGAGAGTGTGAAGCTATGTTTGGTGGCCCTCATTTTTCCAAGGTAAATAGATGCCTTGAGAGGTTCCAGGAAAGGTCGCTTTTGGTGATCCAGCTGGAGTTTGTGGAGGAGGATGTGTCTTATCTGGCTAATCATGCCCTCATTTGTAAGTTTATCAGGATCTAGGTTTCTTTTCACTTCATTGAATCCTAGGCAAGACATACCTGGAATCCTAAAGGTGATATGGAGGTAATGTTGGTGGTGAATAAATATTTTTTGGTGTTGTTCTCTAATTTTTCAAATCACAATAAGGCCTTTGAGGGTGTCCATACTTTAACAATCAGGTTGGGATTTTTATTAAGCCTTGGCATGTCAAATTTAATCTGGATGAGGAGCTCCCTTCCAAGATTTCAGTGTGGGTTCAGCTTCCCTGGTTCTCTCTTGAATTCTATAGGAATGACATTTTGCATATGGTTGTGTTGCTTCTAGGAAAGCCGGTGGGACCTTCACAATAGATGCTGGATAAAAAAGTAATTTCGTTTGGCCGCATTTGTTTTGAAATAGATTTAAACAATCCTTTGCCAGATTCTCTATAAATTCAGTTAGGATCTTCTTCTTGGACTCAATAGCTGGATTATGAGGCTCTTCCTTTTCTCTTTCGTATCTACCATGAGTATGGGCAATCGCAAAGAAGTGCCCCAGAGTTAACCCTGCAGGGACCCAGACTAATAAACCTTCGTGGCTTGCTCCTATGATGGATAAGGGGAAAGCCCCAATTTTTGTTGAGGAGGTAGATAAAGAGGATTTTATCTCTATAAAACCTCGTCATAAAGGAAGAGGCTAGAAGAAGACTCTCAAGGATAGGCAAACTGATGGGCTCAATAGATTTGATGGCTTAGATACGGATGATCAGTAGGGGATGTTTCTAGAGGAGCTGTAGGATGAATTAGGCCCCATGGGGATGGTCTAGGAAGGATTAAGGGAGGAGGGTAATTTTGATAACATACAGGTGGAGGTTGCATGTTCTTAGATAGAAACATATTAGGTTCTGGTGGTGCCTTATGGTTTGGAGCCAGCTGGAGTAGGGGAGGTGGAGGTTAGTTTGCTTCAGGAGCCCTCTGGCCTGCCCTCGGAGAAGGAAGGTCAAACTCCTAGGGTTGGTGGTAGAGCCCAACCTCCCCTAGGGATTCAGAAAAATAATCTCAAAAAGACTTCTCTGGAGAAGCCTCCTAAGGTGGGACAGAAGAAAGATCAAGAGAAAGTTAAGATGACAGGTGAGACTTTGGTGGAATAAGGGTCAGTTAAAACCATTTATTCCCATTTCTCTACTTCTCATAAATGATCGTTCTTTCCTTGAATACACAGGGGTTGAAAAACATCCCTAGACAAAGGGTTGTTCAGGATTTGATTCGTGTTCATTTGTCTGATATGATCTTCATTCAGGAGTCGAAGTTGTCAATGGAAGGTATGTCTAATATAGCTTCTAAATTATGGGTTAGAGGTCAATGTCAGAGTATTGGGGCCCAGGAGAGTGCAGGTGGTGTTGTTTTCTTTTGGGACCCACACAAGGTGTCTCCTATTTGGTGGCTCTCTATTAGATCCTCTATTTCAATGGTTGCATCTAGTTATGAATTTGGAGAAGTTATTCTTTTCTCCAGTGTGTATTCCCCAATTGATGCTCAGGGAAAATATTCTCTAGTCTCATATTTTCTATGTTCATTCATTAGTTCCTTATTTTCCTTAGATTATGGCAGGTAATTTTAATGTGACTATTAGTCTGGATGAGAAGATGGGGGTTTGGATAGGTTGGAACCTTCTTCCATGATGTTTAGAGATAATATTCTTTGTGTAAACCTTATGGACATAAAGCCCTCCAATGGCCTCTTTACTTGGAGTAACAGTAGATGTGGAGTGCATTGCATTTCTAAAAGGCTGGACAGGTTTTTGGTCTCTAATTTATGGATTGGAAGTAGTTGGGCTACAAGTTCAGAGATACTAGATTGGCGGGGATCGGATCATTGGCCTATTAAACTTTTAGCCTCCTTGTTTGGGACTGCTAAGAACCCTTCCTTTAAGTTTCAGCTAATGTGGCTCAGAGAACCTTCTCTTCAAGATTTTATGGTTGGTTAGTGGAGTAAAGGAAAGTTAGCTTATGGAACTACTATGTACTCCTTTGTTAAGGGGTTGTAGTATGTGAAATTCTAGCTTAAGAAGTGGAACAGACAATATTTTGGTAGCATCTTTCAAGCTAGGGAGGCTACCCAATCTCAATTGGATCTCATTTCTCATTAGATTAGGGACTTTGTCCTCACTATGGAGAGTCTTAGGAATGAAACAAAAGCTTTGAAGGAATTGGAAAAATGGGAATTGTGTGAGGAAATGTTTTGGAAGAAAAAGTCATGGATTAATTGGCTCCAGGAAGAAGATAGAAATACTTCTTTTTTCCATAACTCTGTCAAAGCCAGAAGACACAGGAATGGGATCACTTCTTTGGTGTCCTCTCAAGGGGTTAGCTTTCCTTTAGTCAGGAGATTTCAGCAGAGGCTTCTTGATTCTTCTCTTCTTTGTTTGCGAAGGACTCCCTGTTGAAATACACCGGACAACTGAGAGGGGGGTGAATCAGTTGTGCAAAAAAACTTAGCTTCATATGAATATCAAACCATCAACAACTTAGTTACTTGTAATCAGATTTAACTATGAAAGCATGAAACCATAAACTTAATCACAATCACATATCCAACACAGTAGACACTAGATTTTTACGTGGAAAACCCTAAAAGGGAAAAACCATGGTGGGTGTTAGCCCATAGAAATATGAGTTATAACAATACCAAAAAATAGAGGCTCACTTCCTATAGGGATCACTACCCAAATTATTCACTACAAAGAACAGCTCACTGCCAAGCGGTGGCTCACTGCCAAAGTGGTGAACTAATTAAGTAGCATCTACTCCATGCCAAGATTTAGTTCCATTGAAACACAATATAACTTCTCTGCTCTTCTCTTTCACACCTTCACACTTATCTTTTCATATTTGCACACATCCACACTTTTTGCAACTCTATTACATGCTTTTATTCAATTCATCAACCTTGGAATGTACATCAAGGTTAGCATTACATTCATCAACCATTGGAACATTCTCCAAGGTCAACATTACAAAACATACACAAAAATAGGTCTAGACCTATTACAAAATTTAGCTAAGGAAAGATGTAGAGAAGTATGATGAACATGCCACGCCTTAGTTGGGACTCAAACACAATTCTTCATGCCACGACATGCTTCCACAATCTTCAAGGTATCTCTACAATTAGTGAAATCAGCCAAGTCGGCCAAGACTGGTGAGAACACTAGGTCTGCTAAGAACATTCTTCATCCACGATCCAATTTACGCTTTGCGAAACAATCCAAAGGTAGGAACATGATCAAGAAACATCCACAAGCACTTTGTAATCACTGGGAACAACCACACGATCTCCAACCACTCTGTCAAGAAGATTCTTCAAACCAGAACAAAAGAACAACACTGTCAGCCACTGTCATAAGGAAGGAGTAGCTTGCAAACCACCAAATCATGAACCATAGAAGTTGAAGGCACATAACATCATTATAGACTTAACTCTAGAACCATAAACCAAAATACTTAAATGCAGAGGAATGTGGAGTATAATGTTTTCTCCCTATCACCACCAATCATACAGAAAAAGCAGTTTTCACTCTGGTGAACATAACTCACTCAAATCTTCATACCGGAGGCTCAAACTTGGAATGTAACAACTTCAGATAGACTTCTAGACAAATTCCAATCTGCAGGCAAAGCTATTCATACTACAGAAAATGCGAAGCAAACATCTAGATTATTCTTCTGAATACATTACGTTGTTACCACTACAACACACTGTTACCACCGGAGGAGATAATTTTCTCAATATCCTCAGCATCAAGATTACTTACATAAGTAAACACAAAGCATCTCACTCCTACAAGAAAACAACATGATAGGAGCATAGTTGAGACCAATGACAACATCGATATGTTGACATCAATGACAACACCGATTAGGCACATACTTGCAACAATCTCCCCCTTTGTCATTGATCACAACATGAGATGTGAAAAACTGTAAAGACCATCAATACATGATTCTCCCCCTTTCTCTTTACACATCTACATTCTTTTCTTTTCAGAGTTTTTCACATGATTTCTCTTCCCCTTTGACATCAATGGCAAAAGGCACATACTTGCACTCTGCTGCTTCAAATCAGATTTAAACTTATGCAACCAACTCTTTTGTCATCATTCAGCTACTCCCCCTGAGAGGTAGCTCTCAGAACATCAATCCAAATCAAAGAATAAATCTTTGGGCACCACTGGACTGATGCATTCCCTTGTATCTTAGTTCAGAGCTGGAGGGGTAATGACCCCTTATTTTTCCTTGAGATACTCAAAAGTATCCTTAGGCAGAGGCTTAGTAAAGATAGTTGCATTATGATCCTTTGTGGGCACATACTCCAACTTAACTTCATTCTCTGTCACCTTTTCCCTCAAAAAGTGATACCTTATAGATATATGCTTTTTTCTTGAGTGCATTACTGGATTCTTGGAAATATTTATGGAACTTTTATTGTCACATAAGATTGCAATTAGGTCCTCATAAACAACTCTTATATCCTTCAATGTCTGCTTCATCCATAACACCTGAGTACAAAAACATGCTGCTGCAATATACTCTACTTCTGTTGTTGATAAAGAGATTGAATCTTGCTTCTTGTTCAACCTTGAAACCAATCTATTTCCCAAAAAGAAAGCACCTCTGCTTGTTCTTTTTTTGTCATCAACGTCTCCTGCCCAATCAGCATCTGTATAAGCACATATGGAGTGCCTTTTAAATACCTCAAAATTCTCTTTACTGCCATCGCATGTGATTCTCTTGGATCAGCTTGAAATCTTGCAACAATACAAACTACATGCATAATATCAGGCCTAGTTTGAGTTAGATAAAGTAATCCTCCAATTATGGATCTGTACTTTTTCTAATCAGTCATGGGTGATTCATCAGTTTTGCTCAGTTTGCAGCTAGTCACCATGGGAGTACATACCGGTTTAGAGTCTTCCATAAACTTCTTTAACAACTCTTTCACATATTTAGACTGAGATATGAAGATTCCTTTATCTAATTGATTTATTTGCAAACCCAGAAAGAAATTCATCTCACCAAACATAGACATCTCAAACTCTTTCTGCATTTCACGAACAAATTTCATACACATACCTTCATTTCCACCAAAGATGATATCATCAACAAAGACTTCAACAATCAAGATTTGATCACCATTAATTTTGAAATAAAGATTACTATCAGCGGTGCCTTTACTGTATCCTAACTGTACTAAGTACTTATCCAACCTTGCAAACTAGGCCCTAGGGGCTTGCTTGAGTCCATACAATGCTTTCTTCAACCTGCATACCATATCACCTTGATTTGATAGTTGGAATCCTTTTGGTTTCTCAATGTAGACTTCCTCTTCTAATTCACCATTCAGGAATGCAGACTTCACATCCATCTGATACACTTTGAAATCTTTATGAGATGCAAATGCCAGAAACATTCTGATTGCTTCAATCTGAGCTATTGGACCAAGAGTCTCTTCAAAATCTATCCCTTCAATTTGAGAATATCCTTTGCACACAAGCCTTGCTTTATTCCTTACAACTTTTCCATTTTCATTCAGCTTATTCATGAAGACCCATTTGGTTCCAATAACATTTTTGTCAACAGGTCTAGGAACTAATTCCTAGGTCTCATTCTTCTCTATCTGTATTAGTTTCTCTTACATTGCCTTAACCCAATTTTCATCATTGTAGGCTTCATTCACAGTATTTGGTTCAACTGTAGAGAGAAAACAATAATTCACTTGTTCTTCTGCAACTCTTTTCCTTGTCAGTACTCCTTTGTCTTTGTCTCAATAATTTGATCTTCAGAGTGATTAATTCTTACATACCTAGGTGTCTTAGCAGCAACTTCCAGAGCCTTTTCTTCTTCATCTTGACTGTCTTCTTGTTCAACTTTTTCTTCACAAGTTGTAGCAGCAGGTTCATCCAATTCATAGTAATTTTGATCTGATGTTCTTCATTTGTCTTCATCCACTTTAACATTTGCACTTTCAACAATCTTTGTCAACCTTTTGTTGTAGCACCGATAGGCCTTGCTCTTGGTAGAGTATCCAAGGAAGATTCCTTCATCACATATTGCATCAAATTTCCCTAGATCTTCATCTCTTCTGATATAGCATTGCTTCCAAAGACTTTGAAATATCTTACTGTTGGAATCCTTCCATACCACAATTCATAGGGAGTTTTAGTACCATTTCCTTTCACTTGAACTATGTTTTGGATGTAGACAGCACTATGTATATGTTCCTTCCAAAAGAATTCCGGCAGACCTCCTTCCTTCATCATTGTCCTAGCAGCTTCTTGAACTGTTCGATTCTTTCTCTCCACAACTCCATTCTACTGAGGAGTTCTAGGTGCAGAGAAATGCCTCTTTATTCCTTTTTCTTCACAAAAATTGTTGAATTCATTTGATGTGAACTCACCTCCTCTATCAGACCTCAAACATTTGATTTTCAGCTCTAATTCATTTTTGACCATTTCTTTGAAGGACTTGAACTTCTCTAGGGCTTCTGATTTGTCTCTTAGAAAAGTAACCCAAGTCATTCTAGAATAATCATCAATAAGCAACATGAAGTACCTGTCACCTTGCAAACTTCTTATCCTTGTAGGACCACATAGATCTGTATGAACTAGATCCAGCAAACCGGTAGAGAATTACTCTTTACTCTTGAAACTTATTCTTGTCTGCTTCCCCAACTGACATTCCTTGCAAATAATATTGGAGGGTTTCACAAGTTTTGGTAGATCTCTTACAATTTGTCCTGAACTTATTTTTACCAGATTATCAAAATTTATATGACACAACCTTCTATGCCACAACCAACTTTCATCTGCTTGGTCTAATAAATAGTAATCATTAGTTCCTCTTAAATGATAGATGTTACCTCTGGTCTTCCTACCGGTGGCAATCACAGTTCCGGAGCTTTCCATGATTTTGCACCCATTGTCTTTGAATCTATGATCATAATGTCACACATCTAACCCACATTCAAAATATTATGCTTCAAACCCTTCACATATGGGACATTGTCAGTATTATGCTTTCCATCAAATGAAATAGATCATTTTCCATGAGTCTTACCATCTGTATTGTCACCAAACCTAACCAGTCCTCCATCATATTTTTCCAAACTTACAAACTTACTTTTGTCACCAGTCATGTGATGTGAGCATCCACTATCAATAATCCATTCATCCTCATCTTTCTCAACCTAAACAACCAAAGCTCTTTCTTCCACTAGTTTTTCTTCCTTCACACAGTGAGTAGGATCAGTAGACATAGGTTCTTATTTAATAGCAATAAACAAGCATTCATTTGCACTAGTACTGGCATCATCAAACTCATCATCAGACACACCTTCATCATCAAAATCTCTAACATAGTAGCATCTCTTTGGAACTCTAGGCCTATTTTCAAATCTTTTCCTATTCCTTTCAATTCTTTCAGGACATATGGAAGCATAATGACCTACTTTACCACATGAAAAACATTTGAAAGG
This sequence comes from Cunninghamia lanceolata, assembly GCA_027924645.1. Taxonomy (NCBI): domain Eukaryota; kingdom Viridiplantae; phylum Streptophyta; class Pinopsida; order Cupressales; family Cupressaceae; genus Cunninghamia; species Cunninghamia lanceolata. The sequence continues at coordinate 3,448,404 of BSBN01001435.1, forward strand.
TAATTTGCCTTTGAACTTACCGGAACCTCTTTGTAACCTGTCAACAAAGTTAGCTTCAATTTCATCAAAGTCAGCATCCACCTTATATTTCTCATCTCTAGAAATCTTTTCAGAAGTACTGGCTTTAAAAGTTGTCTCAACTTTTGGCAGGGCATTACCAAACTCTCTCATCTCAAAGGTTGTAAGATTTCCAAGTAATTGATCTCTCTCAATAGTTTTCATAGTCATTACTTCTTCAATTGTAGCTACTTTGTGACTATAGGACTTTGGTAGTGATCTGAGGATTTTCATCACAACTTCCTTATCAACAATAGTTCCTCCCATTCCTTTTATTCCATTGGCAAGTTTATCAACTCTTTGCATGAATGTTGTAATAGTTTCATCTTCATTCATCTTTAAACTCTCATATTTTTCTTTCAGGACTTGTAGCTTGGCTTCTTTTACAAAATCATATCCTTCATACTGTTTGTTCAGCTTTTCCCAAACCTTGTGTGCAGTTTCTAGATCCATGACTTTTATCAGCTCAGTGTCGGACAAAGCACTCAACAAAGCATCTCTGGCTTTTATATTTAACTCATATTCTTTGATTTCATCTTCATTTGTCAAACCATTTGGAGGCAAGGTATATTTTGATTCTGCAGCTTTCCATACTTTATAACCCAAACAAAGGAGATGGCTTTTCATCCGTACCTTCCAAAAAGCATAATTTGTTCCATCAAATTGTACAGCTTCCTTTTTAAAAGACATCCTGCATCTTCCTCAAGTTCTTAGGCTTCCTTCTGAGGAACTTGGCTCTAATACCAATTGTTGAAATAGACCAAACAACTAAAAGGGGGGTGAATCAGTTGTGCAAAAAAATTTAGCTTCATATGAATATCAAACCATCAACAACTTAGTTACTTGTAATCAGATTTAACTATGAAAGAATGAAACCATAAACTTAATCACAATTACATATCCAACACAGTAGACACCAAATTTTTACATGGAAAACCCTAAAAGGAAAAAACCACAGTGGGTGTTAGCCCATAGAAATATATGAGTTATAACAATACCAAAATATAGAGGCTCACTGCCCAAATTTCTCATTGCAAAGAATGGCTCACTGCAAAAGGGTGGCTCACTGCCAAGGGGTGGCTCACTGCCAAAGTGGTGAACTGATTAAGTAGCATCCACTCCATACCAGGATTCAGTTCCATTGAAGCACAATATAACTTCTCTGCTCTGCTCTTTCACACCTTCACACTTATCTCTTCATATTCACACACATCCACACTTTTCACAACTCTATTACATGCTTTTATACAATTCATCAACCTTGGAATGTACATCAAGGTCAGAATTACATTCATCAACCATTAGAACATTCTCCAAGGTCGGCATTACAAAACATACACAAAAATAGGTCTAGACCTATTACAAAATTTAGCTAAGGAAAGACGTAGAGAAGTATGATGAACACACCATGCCTTAGTTGGGACTCAAACGCAATTCTTCAAGCCATGACATGCTTCCATAATCATCAAGGTATCTCCGCAATTAGTGAAATCAACCAAGTCAGCCAAGACTGGTGAGAACACTAGGTTTGCTAAGAACATTCTTCATCCACGATCCAATTTACTCCTTGCGGACCAATCCAAAGGTAGAAACATGATTAGGAAACATCCAAAACCACTTTGTAATCACTGGGAACAACCACACGATCTCCAATCACTCTATCAAGAAGATTCTTCAAACCGGAACACAAGAACAACATTGTCAGCCACTGTCAGAAGGAAGGAGTAGCTTGCGGACCAACAAATCATTAACCATAGAAGTTGAAGGCACATAACATCATTATAGACTTAACTCTAGAACCGCAGACCAAAATACTTAAATGCGGAGGAATGCGGACCATAATGCTTTCTCGATGTCACCACCAATCATACAGAAAAAATAGTTTTCACTCTGGTGAACATAACTCTCTCAAATCTTCATACCGGAGGCTCAAACTTGGAATATAACAACTTCAGACAGACTTCTAGACAAATTCCAATCCACAAGAAAAGATATTCATACTACAGAAAATGCAGAACAAACTTCTAGACTGTTCTTCGGAATACAATACATTGTTACCACTGCAACGCACTATTACCACCGAAGGAGCTAATTTTCTCAATATCCTCAGCATCAAGATTACTTACATAAGTAAACACAAAGCACCTCACTCCTACAAGAAAACAACAACATAGGAACATAGTTGACACCAATGACAACATAGATATGTTGACATCAATGACAACACCGATTAGGCACATACTTGCAACACTTCCCTTTAGTAGTTGAGGAAAATTTGGCTCTGGAGTGCATTCCTCCTTTGGTGTCTAATGAGATTAATGAGGCAATCCTTAGTCCCATCTCTATAGTTTAATTGGAGAAGATTGTTTTTCAGTTGAAAAGAGGGAAGGCTCCTGGACTGGATGGCTTCCCAGGTGAATTATTTTAGGAATTTTGGGAGATTATCAAATTTGATCTTTTGGAGGTGGTTAGGGAGACACAAAGAAGCAAGCAGACACTGAAAGCCTTGAATGCTACTTTCCTGGTTCTTATCCTAAAGAGTTAAGGAGCTAACTCATTGAATCTTTTTAGGCCAATAGCTTTGTGTAATGTTTTTTATAAGATCATCACGAAGCTGATTGCAGAAAGGCTTAAATTGTGGCTCAACAGGTTGATTTCAGAAGAGCAAGGTGGATTTGTTGTAGGTAGGCAAATTTTTGATGGTGTGATTGTGGTGATGGAGGCTATTCACTCCATGGTGTTGTCCAAGGAGAAAGTTATGTTTATTAAGCTAGATATGGCCAAGGCTTATGATCTTGAGTCGAATGGGCATTCCTTTGGAAAGTCCTGTTGGCTTTTGGCTTTGATATTGATTAGGTTGATTGGTTTATGAGCTATGCTACGTCAACTTCCTTTTTGTTCTTATTAATAGTGAGCCTACTGCATTGTTTGGTGCTTCTAGGGGTCTATGCAAAGGGGACCCTCTATCTCCATACTTGTGTACCCTCTTGGATGAAGGGCTAGGGAGACTCATAAACTCTCACGTGGGACAAGGTTTGATCCAAGGCTGGAGTTGGGGCAACAATTTTCCTCCTCACTCTCACTTACAATTTGTCGATGGCACTCCTTTGATGGGTTTAGCTAAAGTCAATGAGGTGGTTAACTTAAGTAAGGCTTTAGATATTTATCTGGTTGCCTCAGGTCAGAGGATTAATGAAGACAAGTCCTCCATTTCTTCTTTAATACCCCTCGACTTATTCAGAATAGGATTGCAGAGATTCTTAGATTTTAGATTGGGACCCTTCCTCTTGTTTATCTGGTATCCCCATTCATGTTGGCACATTGTCTAGGGGCTTTTAGTAGGTTATCCTTGACAAGTTTTGTAAGTGAGTTAGTCACTGGACTTGTAGATGGTTGTCCTCAATTGGGAGAGTAACTTTATTAAAATTACTAATTCAATCTCCCCCCATATAAAAGTGTTCTTTTAGGGGGCTCCCTCAAGCTTTATTAATAAATTTGATGGTCTATCCAAACAATTCTTATGGGCTAGAAATTTGGAGTCTTTGAAGTGGAGTTTTGTTAAGTGGGATTTTGTCTGTAGGTTGAAACAAGAGGAGGGACTTGGTCTTCGGTAGGCTACTCTTATTGGTTACGCCTTGGCTGCCAAGTTGTATTGGAGGTGGTGCACTTGTTAGGATAAGGATTGGGCTAAGATCCTTAACTATAAGTACTTGGGGGAGTTTAAAGTGTTGATATTCCAAGGATTAGTCTCTCTAGTAAAGGATCCATGGTTTGGCGCACTCTTAAAAGGGGGGGCAAATCTAATTAAGCAGTGGTTGTTTTGGATTTATAACAGGGGTTCCGAGGCTTTGTTTTGGTATGATTATTAGGATGGTCACCCTCCTATTTTGTTTGTGTTTCTGCACTTACAACCCTTGTGCAACCTCTTTCTTGATACAGGGTGGTGTAATGTGCAACACTTCAAATCAGTCCAGCTTTTGGGACAAGTGGAGGTTTGCAGATGGAAAGACTCTTCTGATTGGCTGTCAGGGGGGGTTGATAGAAGATCAGGAGTTAGCTAAGATTCTTGCTAGTAGATTTTATAGTTCTCTAAGGGAGCATGATTCTCTTGTTGGGAGTCTGAATCCAAAAGGTGTGTATTCAGTTGCTTCTGGATATCGTGTATTGAACATGTAGAAGTTTGGGGAGATTGACTCCCCTTGGTGGAAGTTTGCTCAGAATAAGTTTGGGTGGACTAAATGTAACTTTTTCCTTTGGTTGATTTCTCGTAATCAGTGCCTCACTTGGGATAGCCTATGGAAGAGGGGCTTTCAAGGTCCTTCTATTTGCTTCCTCTGTAATAGTAATGAGGAGAATCTTCTCATTTATTTTTTTAGTGTTCCCTGGCCAGGGAGATTTGGCATCTTTGGTGGGGTGCTTGGAAGCAAACCTATATCCATGCTTCTTCACTGGTGGATTTTTGGAGAAGCTTGTGAAGACCCCCAACTAAGGCCTCTTTTCTTTAGGTAGGTTGGAATATTGGTCCTTTTATTTTGTGGCATCTTTGGCTAGAAAGGAATCAAAGAATTTTTTTGGGGAGGAAGTTGGTAGTTCAGCAGATGTGGCAGAGGATTCTTAGTATGCTCCAGGAAACCTTAGCAGCTAAGTGATCCTTTGACTAGGTTGGATGGTGGAGAGTTGCAGGTGGCCTATAATTTGAGTTTAGGTTATGGAGGCCTTTGGCCTTCCTAGCCCAAGAAAAGGGGTCATTCAAAGGTTAAGATTCAAAGAGAAGGAAGGTGGTCTCCTCCACCTCCAGGTGTTTTTAAGATTAATATGGATGGCTCTTCTAGGGGGAACCCTGGTCATCCTAGGATTGGTGGATTAGGGAGGGATTGTTTTGGAGTTGTCTTATTTTTCTTTTTAATTTATAAGGGTCAACAAATAAACAATTTTATGGAGGCCCTAGCTATTCTTTGTGCTATGGAGAGAGGGTGTGCTTTAGGTTGGAGAAGGGTTATCTATGAGTATGGCTCCCAGATTGTGATTAATATGTTGAATGAACAGGTTGTGGAAGGCATGCAGTGGCAGCTAGTGTCGGTGGTTAGACATATTCTCCCTTTGAGTCACTCGTCAGATTTTGTGTTCTTTGGCCATGTCCCTAAGGAGTGGAATAGAGGGTTGATTGCTTGGCTAAGTGGGCTTTGGAACAGGTGGGGGATTGGAATGTTAGTGATTGGGACCTTTTGTCCCAAGATGTGTTTAAATTTTGGAAAGGTTGATCTCTAAGGATATTGATGCTTAGTTGTGGTCCCTATTTGGGGCTTTGGAGTGGAGGGTTTCCTGAGTTCTGGTTTGGTTGGTTTATGGTTCTGTGGTTTAGTTTTTGCTCTTTTTTTATTTTGTGGATTGTTGCTCTCCTAGTTATGTACTAGTGGTTTCTTTACTAATAAATTTTTACACCTTTTTTTTAATATATATATATATATATATATATATATATATATATGTAATCCTAGTGACTAAACCCAATTAAGTATTTTGTGTGGTATCCTCTAGTTCTTAGTGATAGTTCATGTTAAAATTCATTAAATACCAAGTCTATGCAATACAAAAATGTACTTTTAACCAAGGGATTTAGGATCTCATCTTAGATGGGTTTATCAGTGGTCGTCAACTTTCATAGTAAAGCATAGGGTAAGCCTTTTGCATGGACTTGTATGCCACCAAACCATTTCAAATGTGATATTATATATGTTGGTTTTCATGGTATTTAATTTTTCATGCAATGATTCCTAAGCATTTCTATGTTCATCATTGATTAGTGAATTTTGTACAGTTATAAGTAACAGCATAACATTTAATTTTTATTTTGTTTGGTGTATGATTGAATAACATCCTATCAATTGCTATATTTTCCATGAATTTTCTCTACTTTTCCCTAGAATTTGACCAGAGCAATCAATTACATGCTATTAAGTTTAAGTAGTTGTGCAAATTGAACTTGTGACCTCTAATTGCTGGAGAAGCTTGTGGTTTTTGTCCAGAAGTAAAAAGTTTCTTTTAATTGTCATTTTTCCCATGAATATTTATTATTTGTCCAAAGCAATTAAGGATAATATATATTTTTTATACTTATGTGAATGGAATTTATGACCTTAGATTGCTTGTCAAGTTTGACATTTATGAGAATTAAACTTTTGACATTTCTCTATCATGTAATTTTGTTACATTATGGAGATTTTAACTCCTAATCACTTGACCTTACTTCATGAATACTTTGTTCATTATTGACATCTTCTATGATGCATTTTTATCTTGAAGTTAAAAAAATCTATTTGTTGCTATTTTTTCCATGAGTTTTTAGTTTTACCACTTCTCTAATTTTTCCAAAATGATTTAGTACATTTTTTGAGTTTTTAGATACAAGGAAAACTAAACTTATGACCTCCTATTACTTGTGAAATCTAAAAGTAACTAAAAATTAAGGTGTTGGTGATTATTTGTTATGTAATTTTGGATTATTGTATTTATTATTTTTTAGTAGTTTCATGAATCAAACTTTTCACATCTAATTCCTTCTAACTTCTGAGGTTTAGGAAAAAATGTAATTTCAAAAGGCTAGTAATTTTTTTGTTTCCTTTCCTTGTTTAGAGCTAATATTTTTTAGATGATTGGTTACTCATATTTTAATTTGAAATACAAGAAACTAAGGTGGTTCTATTGTTAATTTAAGTTCAAGAACATCTAAATTCATGTAGATTCTTAATTTATCTGGATGTATATGTTAAAACAAAACTTCAGCACATTAGTGTGCATGTTATGTTTTAAATATTATTTTGTTGTAGCATTGATGCATATTAGATTCTAAATATTGTCATATTAAAAAATTCCATCTTATCTTCAACTTAATGTATAGAAATAAACATAGAAGCTTATATATTTTTGTTGGTCAATGACCAAGACTAATACTTTGTTTTTTTACTTCTATTGTATTGCCTCTATTATAGTACTTATTGGGTCCTTGCAAATTAGGTAACAATCATTTCTTTATTTCCCTCTTGCCATTATATTATTCAATAGATCAAGTAGTTTTATAATTTGAAAATATTTGCTTGGGACTAGATTGAAGACAATGGTTTATGTTGTTAATGTTAAGAGCTATATGCTATGTAAATAATGTTCTAGTCATAACATTGATGAAAGGTCTTGAGAAAGGAACACTTATTTATGCTAAATTCATTTTCTCACACTTCAGGAGATTACTTTTTTGACATACTTGAAGTTCTACATTTTCATTACACTTTAATCAAATCACTTAATGATTTAATCAATGACTTCTTGTTATACAAATTAGCCAAGAATGATATGAAATATTGCAAGCATTTACATATGAATTGCATCTAGAAATTTTGTACGAGATGCATGGCGTCTATGATGTCAATACATATTTGTCTAAAATGTGACTATCTATTTCAACTACTCTATTTGAAACATGGAGAGGTATTTAGGGTGATATGCTTTGCATACTATGGGTCTCTAAATGGTTAAATATATCAATTTCATTATGGATCATAACTATCAAGATAAGATATTTACATTTTAACAAAAATCTACATGAAAATCCATATTCTATTTTGTCTCACAATGAAAACCCTCTTTGCGATCATTATGAACCATTGTTTTGCAAAAGAGATTTGACAAGAAACATACCCATCTTATCAAATTGCCTCTCACCTCTTTGTGCAAAATTAGAAAGCTATTGGTAGTGTCTTGCATCTCAAATGCAAGTTTATGGTGTTAAAAAATCAACATTTACTGCAACAAACTGTGGGGAGAGCCTTTTCAATTCAATATGCTATTTGATGGCAAGAGAATTTGATGTTCAATCTTTAAGACTGTACATTGCCTAATATTTTTTCAATGCAAAAAAAGGTGGCCATTATAGTGAAAGTAATTTCTTAGAGCATTACTTAAACAATAATATCTTGCAAACAACCCCATGCATTTTGAACTGGCAAGTCTATATTGTAAACATGGTAATGCCATATCAAGAAAAGGCAAAATTAAAGGCAGGCATTTTATTTACAATGGATAACAACAATTTTCAAGGTTAGGATTCACTTATGGTCTTCAAATACTAAACAAGTTGAAAATGTTTATTACACTAAAACAAATACAAAAAATATATATTACATAATCTCATTTAAAATAAGCACTACACACATACGCTATGAGACACTAGTGGTGAGACATGTTAATGGGTCATTTCAAAAAATGCTCCAATTCTATATAAAAAATTATAAAAACATAAAATATTCAACAAAGAAAATGAAAATGAAAAATAATTTGTCAAACAACTACATTGGACAAAGATTCTATTCATTTTGAACAATTGCTTTCCAACAACATTGTTGCGAATAAGAGAATATATCTTAATCAATTGAAGAAGTTGTCAAGTGTAATAATAAAGAAAATAAACAAGAACATTCTTTGAAGCAGGTGTATCACACAGAAAACAATCCAACACAAAGATATTTGAAGTCAATTGAGGATACTCCTCAATATGAATGCTCCATTTTCCAGTAGTTGTATTTTGTACATAACATTAAAAACCTTACCAAACATGAGCAACAAATTTATTAAAGTTTTACAAACAAGAATATAGTAAATTAATTGGCCAAAGTATGCACCTATTGAAAAATATCACCCCACAATGGTAAATTACTTGCCACACCACAAATGATAAGATAGAACAAGCCACTACAAATTTTGTCATCTCTATTAGAACTTGAAGAAAGACTTATATCACCACGAATTGCTTTTGCACAAATTAGACAATGGGGGTACAAATGCTCTCAAATGAGATTGACTAAATCAATAATTAATGTGCCTATGAATATGAACATTATACAAAAAGTGCTTCTATGATCAATTGATGAAACAATAACAATTACCATTACATTGAAAAAAAATGCAATACAAGAATCCATATGAAGTTGGCCTTGTTCATACCAATCTAATCATGAGAGCATTAAATCTCTTATGCCAAAGACATTTATGTAAGATAGAAAACATTTCAATAGACCATACTTGGAAAAAAAATTAGAATAAGAGATAGTGATGATTCTGAAGTAAAAAAAAATGTATATGGTGATACTAATATAGATAGTAGTGAAATAGATAGTACTAATGATTGTGAAACACATGTTGATACACTCATTCATGGATTTACAAAATCCTAATCTATTTATGACCTACATGATAAGATAATTAAAATAGAACTTGGTGAAGCAAATCAACTAATTGGAATACTCAAGGACAAGTATGTAGAAGAAATGAACTTTCCAACCCTTTTCTTTGGGAATCCATGGGATGAATACATAACCAAAAGGTTCAAGTATTGAAAAAAATTGCAGAGTGGTAGCTATTCCACAAATTTATCTTTAAAAACAATGTGGATCATCATATATAAAATCATTTGCAGTACATCAATAAGAATTAGAAAATCAATTGAAAGGATGAATGTTGATCACAAAAGATGTTAAACATAAGACAAATTTAGACATAATATTAAAATCAGCTAGTTGGATACATAGATTTCAAACATATCTATATCCCTCTATATTACTTGCATCAAATAAGGAAAACATATTTGCAATGATACAAAAATCGGGTCCTCTAACATTCTTCTTAACTTTTTAAAGTGCAAAATACCAATGGACATTGTTAATATCCACATTAACTAAACTATATCAAAATTGAAATAAGAGAACTAAATATGAAAAAGAATAGGAATATGAAATTGATTGTCTTCTTTGAAAAGACCATGTTACTTGTAGTTTCTACTATAAACATCGAATGAATTGCCTAAGAAAATAATTATGTGAAGATCATAAAATCCCTAGACATATCAATGACTTCTTCATGACAAAGTGAACTAGAATAGGAGAAATGAACATGATCATGCTTTAGTGTGGGTTATAGATGCTCCTATATATGGAATATCCAATCCTTCTAAAATTGAACTATTTGTGGACAAATATATTACATGCAACACAAACTTGCTTGACAAAAAACTTGTAAAGGTACATCAACATTACCATACACGAAGCTATAGAACAATAAGAGATCATATTGCAAATGTAATTTTCCAAACCTTCGTATGAGAAAGACAACAATACATGAGCCAATTACATTAATAGAGAAAACTATAACAAATAACGCTATTCAACTCTTCATAGTTATTCAACAAAAATAATAAAACAAGTCTACAACTTTTTATGAATTCTTAAATGAAATAAAAATGAGTGAAGATTACTATATCAAAGCAATATAATCAACACTTAAAAATAACCATCCTCTTAAAAGATACCTCACACATACTTAGAATAATAGTTTTGCTAAAAAATATTGTAGTTGTGGCAAATAAATATTAATGCACAATTTATCCTCAATGCATATGTTGTTGCAGCATAGTATTCATCATACATGACAAAATTTGACATCATCTCTAATAATGAAATGGTTTTTGTTGGCACTAAGATAAGTGAGTGGGGAATCAAGCATGACATCCATTTGAGCACATCTTCCAACTACTACCCTCAAGGGAATGGATTAGTAGAATCCACCAATAATAATCTTATCTGGATTATCAAAAGAACCATGGAGGAGAACCAAAGATCATGGCATACAAAGTTGAAAGTAGTCATATGGCTTGATAGAATTACTCCAAAAAGGTCTATTAGTAACTCACATTTTATGCTTGTCTATGGCAAAGAAGCAAGGTTGCCTATATTTCTTGAATTACCATCTCTAGAACTCATTAACCAGCTGGAAATGATGGAAGAAGATGCAATGTCAATAAGGTTTTAAGAGTTAATGGAGTTCGAAGAGACTAGAGACGAAGCAATACACACAATGGAGCTTCATCAAGCTCAAGTAAAAAATCATTTGATAAGAAAGTAGTCCCAAGAACTTTCAAAGAAGGAGATATTGTCCTCAAGTGGGATGAGCTTAAAACTAAACCTAGGAGGCATACTAAGTTTGACTCCATGTGGAGTGGGACATACATGATTTCTAGTTACAAACAACACAATGCCTTTCATCTCTCCAAGCTAGATGGAGAGGAGCTACCTATCCCAGTTAATAGGATATATCTCAAACAATGTTATTGAGGTAGTGTTTCAGACTTGTACATATTAGGATAGGTTTGTCATGTTGAATAAGTGATGTTGCACATTGTTGTAGTTGTCTATTTCCACCAAGTGTTGATGCACATGTTGTTTTCCTATTACAGGATTGCATTTTGAGTTTCTTCTAGTGTTTTGTCTTTTGTTTTGTAGTTGTTTTAGAGGTACTAATAGCTGTCAATTAGGTTGTATCTTCTTTTCAGGTTGTTTTAGGTTTCTTGTGACTCTATAGCCCAATGGATATCTAAAGCTACTGGATTTTTTATGCTTAGTAGGCAAGCACCCCATAGAGGTCACCAAAAATGCTAATGTTTTGTGTCTCCTTAGACCTAAATAGTCACAAAAGTGGTCCTTAGAGCTCTACATGGTCTTTTTTCCTAGTCATAGGTCCTTAGGAGTTATAAATCACATGTTATAATGCATATTATATGTGATGCCTTAGTCCTTATGCACTTCAAAAGTCAAAAAGGGATGTTAAAAATGTTTAGAACTTTAAAGTTTCCAAAACTACCCTGTACTCATCTTTGGAGGGAGTCTTGTTCAAAATGTGGTCTTGTTTTTTTAACTAACTTCAAGGTCTCAAGGGTTAGTTTAGTTAGTTTAGGCTTAGAGTTAGGTTTTCTCTTGTTTTGGGGTCTTCTCCTTTAGGGTTTTCAAGTTCTTTGCAGGTTTCAACAATGGATGAGGTGTTGTTATACAAGGGTGATCTCAAGTGGATGAGATTCCAATGCTCTAAGTTTACATATAAGTCTTCAAATGTGTGATAGATTTTCTAGACTATTCAATGATCTTAAGGCTTTCAATAAGCTCCTAAACTAGTTACAAGAGTTATGTGACCATGTAAGGTTAAAACCAAAGATTATAGGTTTGTATAAGCTTGTGAGTTCCTAACAAGTTTGCCAAATGTTATGGGGCATGTATCAACATAAATAGGCCTACAAGAGCTTAAATAATCATGAGGAGATGCCATGGATGCTATGTAGGAAGGTATATATTCATCAAGGGTATGCATATTTGTATTTGGCTTGCTATGATGATTGTAAATGCATGAACTTTCCTTACAGTCATGCAAACCCTACAAGTCTAAACAGTGATGCAAGGTTGTCTTATGACCTATCCCACATGAATATTCAAAGATTTTTAGGGTTTGTAGATAGGGATAGACATAGTGAAAAGAGACAGCAATACCATGTCAAAAGTGCGAGGAGTAGAGGTCAATAAGGGTGAGATAGTTATGGGACAGTAAGATAGAGGGTATGCAGAGAAACAGAGTATGAACTTTTACTCATAGATTTGTCAAAGCTCTAGAAGCTTGTGATGGGATCATAAGGGTTAGTGGCACCTTGTATAAACCTTAAGTTCCTTGTCAAGTGTTCAAAGAGCTATACAATCTTGTGAGACTATTAGAGAGTCTTGCTATAGTCTAGTAGACCTGCACATTCATTAAGACACTGAGTAGTAATGAAGATTGCACAAGGTATAATGAAAAGTGTTTCAAAGCCTATGCAAGGAGATATTTGGGCCTATGAATCCATTGTTATGTTTTGTGTAAGGTTTGTAAGAGGAAGTTTAAAGGCACTGTCCAAAGTGATAAATAGACTATCAATAGTCTCTGTAAGTTTTCATAAGATCATTTCTATAAGACCAAAGTCATTTTAGTCTTTAATTGAAGCTTAGGGCTTTCATAAACATGCAGATTTTGTGGACTAATAGGAAGTATTAAGTGATGTAATAGGTTATTACAATCCTTGAAGTTGAAAAAATACAGAGAAAGATATGTGATTCCTTCAAATGCAGGTTCATACAAGGCTCTATCAAGAAATAGCAGAGATCTTATAGTAATATTGGAGGTCTTGTAAAATTCATGAGGTTTGTCCATAGTTTGTGAGGTCTGTCCACATTCTTAGAGGCATGTCATAGCAAAGAAGATATCTAATAGGGTATTAGTAGAGGTCAATAATCCAGAGACTGAAAGGAAGCTAGGTGTATGGAAATTGCTTCCTACACTAACCTAAAGAGGAGAGATAAGTGCAAATTCATTTTAATCTTCACAGTTACAGAAATGTTAACATAACAATGGAGATATTGCAGCAATACACAACAAAAGAATGTAAGATAGAAGAGAGACAGAGAGAGAGAGAGACAAGATATAACATAGGGAAAACCCTTACGGGTGAAAAACCCCACACTCCAAAACCTGTACAATGTATTATCTAAACAATGAAGTTTACAACACACTTGCAATGCAAGTCTTTACAGGAGTCTTCGACACTTGTATCTGGAGACAATCCACCAGCACAACAATACCTATCAATCACATAATACATCTCCTCTCCAAGCACCTACTTAAATAGAAGTTTATAAGGCAAAAAAGTACTTTCCTTGAGATGGTTATCCAACTTGGCCTCATGGCCCAAAACCCACGCCTAGGGACACTCGTCCAACACTGCAGCATGGCCATGACACTTGTCACATCACCTCATCCCAATATGGTCATCTATTCCCAAGTTGGGCAATGACATATGCTCTTACGCATCTCGTGACTGTCATAGAATCCGTCATAATTGACAACTCTTACAGTTGTAAGAGAATCTGTCAAAACTGCCTAAAAATGGCATATTCTACTTACAACACATCATCACCCTCCCTGGGGCACCCAAAGATGCCTTCTTCCAAGATACCTTGTGGCACATGTCTTCACCTGTTATAGAACCTAGATTATCATTTCCCAAGAAACTAGATTATCATGAGAACCTGAATCTATAATCAACTTGCATATCTTTCCATGGCTTAAACAATTAGTTCTGAAAATAGATACCTGTGGTGGTTGTTGCATCTTGCCTCTTTCCACCATGAGCATCTCTCTATCCATCATTGGAGAGGCTGATGACATTTCTGGTTCTTCTAGCTTCTCCTCCTCTTGTGCCAAATGAACTCTTCTATCCTTGGTCTTGTCAACACCATCCTTCTTAGGACAGTTGAAAGATGTGTGTCCCACCTCATTGTAGTGATAACATCTGCCTGTGAACACTCCTCTACCTGATCCAAATCTACCTCCACCTCTATATCCACCTCTTTATTCTGTAGACAACTCCTTACCCTTCTCATTGCTGTTCTGAACTTCAGTAGTAGGTCTGCCCCTACCTCTATTTCCTCTTCAATAACCTCCTTGCCTTTCTTGCTTCCTCTTCACTCTCTCTTTAGCCCTGATGGCTAACTGAAAACACTTTCCAACTATTTTTGGGACTGCCAACCCAATCTCATCCTACAAGTTATACCTAAGCCCATTAAGGTATCTTGCCACTTTCTCTTCTTCATCTTCCAATCCACCTCTAATACTAAGCTTATGAAATTGCTCAGTATAAGACATAACATCCATGTCCTTTTGCTTCAGATTCTGTCTCATCCTCTTTCTATGAATGGAGTAATCAGATGGAAGGAATTGGTCCTTCATCATATCCTTCATCCTACCCCAAGAAGATCTTTTTGATGCACATCTAGCCATTCTTTCTGTCTACACACTACACCACCAAGTAAGTGTTGTTCCTCTCAGTTTTATTTTTGCAAACTTGATCTTCTTCTCATCACTCATCTCCTCATACTCAAAAAAAATTTCCAAGGCATCTATCCACCCTAATACTTCTTCACTATCCATCTTCCCCTGATAGATAGGTAACTCTATGTTTGCCATTGTTCCACTTCCTTGGACTACCTTCAGCAATCTCACAAACTTCTTCTCTTCAGCATCCAACTCATCCTCAGGAGGATTCTCATCAGCATCCTCATCTCCTTCTGAACCTTCTTGTTCATCCTTTCTAGGATTCTTCTCCAATTCTTCCAATCTAGCCAAGATTGTTACATTCTCTCTTCTCACTTGCCTCAGCTCTCTGTCTCTTGCAGTATCCTACTCTCTTCTATCCCTCAACTCCTATTCTCTTGCCTCTAAGGCTTCTCTCAACTCAGAATTCTCTCTTGCCATCTGATTTTTAGGAGGGATCTTCACAAACTCTTATCTTCTTCACAAGATCCTTTACTCCTTCAAGGACCTACTAGTGGCTCTGATACCAAAAATGATGTAGAGCATCTAGGATAGCAGTCTCATAGGTCAAAGCTTCAAATGGAACTGTTCTCTAGGTTCACTATTTTACTAGAGGTTCACTCTCTTACCCATTAAGGGCTTCAACACAATCACTACCTTGTTCTTGATAGGAAACATGAGGGAGGACTCCAAGACACCTTCCCAGATGCCCAACTCCATTTAACATCCCTTCAACTCCTCTACACAGGACTGTAGGATAGCAATCTAGCCAATGTCTTCATAAGATAGTCATAACACCTCACTGCTCCAGAGGAAAGACAGTCACCCTAGCCTCTATGCAATGACCTCTATTGAGACACACTCAACCTTATACAATATGCCAATCTCTAACATGCATACATACCAATGCATTCATTGACAAAGCAATTACTAAACCAACTTACCTAATTTCTTCCCTCGCAGTGACTGTTTTCAGAGATGACTGTCAGGACAACACAAGGCAAAAATGGACTGGTTCCTCAGAGTGGTCTCTTCCTACCTCTTGACATAGGATCTTTACTAGATCCAAAACACATTATATTATTTCTAAAGATTGCAATCTTCACAAGGAGTCCATTCCCACAGTCTTTGATCATTATCTAACTGTTGTTGTCCATCTCCAAGTCACAAACATGGTTCTGCAGAGTCTTTCACATGGAATCCTCAACACCAACCATCCTCCTGCCCTCCCAAACCTTCACAAGACACTGCATTACCTAATCTTGAACCCATTCCATTGAGTATAAACAGGAAAAGGTCAATGGAATGGGGGAAATTCCATCGGGCTACTCAGAAGAGCCAAAACCTAGGTTTTGGAATAGTCTACACAAAGCAATGGTTTACTCACCTTTAGATTACTGTCAAGACCTCAAATGAAGCTCAAAATAGAGACACTCCAATCCCCTAACTTTCCATCACAACCTTGGGCTATGACAAAGCTATACAGGTACGGAGCAAGGAAGAAAATACTGGTTTTTCTAATTTTTAATAGCAGGTTAAAGAGTAGTCTATAACAAATTAATGATTTCTCACACCAAGTTTCCCTTCAAGACTTCCAACCCTGCTCAATTCAAATTTATCTCCTTCTATTATTCATCCAACATGCAAATGGATTAAAACAGACCCGTATAGGAGTATAGTACGACAAGAAAAGGCAGAGAAACACAGAAAAAGCAGCAAAAGGCAGAAAAACAAGTCTTTTGATATTTTCTTCAATTTCTCCGAATGGTCCCTTTACAATGAGTCATCTTTGGCTTCAAATAGCCTTCTACAAAGCATGGAGTCGTTTGGGATTCCATATAACTCCTCAACCATCGAATTTTACTTGCTTTCTAACTGCAACACTAGATGACAGTTTTAGAAACTGTCCATTCTTGGACTGCACTGGTGGCTTTTTGAGTTTAACAAGCTTTTTAATATGTGGTTTAACCTTTGATTAACCTTGGACAAGTATTTTAACCACCTCCTAACTTTTGACAAGGTGTTGACACATCTACACACCTTAGACATGCCTTTAAAGGCTTACAAACACTAAAAACTTTAAATGACTACCTATGACTACAAGACTATCCTACCTAGGACTAATAACATAACCATAGTAGATTCTAGCTATTTGGACATAGTCCATTACAAATATGGCTTTCAAGCCTTATTACACCATTGAAAATGGTCTCAAGGACCCAATTGACTCAAACAAACAACTTGAACATTAACCAAAACTTAGACATCCAGGTGCTCCTGCACCATACTCCCTAGCATGATGAAAACTCTTGTCCCAAGAGTTAGGGGATCTGCTCCATCCATTCTTCCATCTTGTTGGGATGTTCCTCTAACTAGGAAACATGAACTCTCCAAGAGTAATCTTCCTCCTTCTCCAACCTGCATGACTCCTGTAAACAGTGTGAGAACCATAAAACTTGTTTTGGTGTCCTTGTCTAGGACCTTGCTGCTGCTCTTCCCATCTGGAGGTTCTAATTCATTCCTCCCTGTGCCATCTGTTGTTTGCCTTCCTTCTTCTGCCTCTTTATAGGGCAAACAATGTCTCCAACCTGGACATAACTCAAGTCCCAAGCCTGCTGCTCTCGAGGACTATCATCCTCCTGCTGCTGTTGCAACTGTTCCTGTTGCTTCCCATCATCCTTAACCTGCACATTCAACTGTAACTTCTTTCCAAAACAAATAACAACATGTTCCTTCTTCTCCTCACAAGGTAAAGGAATCAATTTGAACTTCTTACCATCTTTGTGCACCACATAGGTATTAGTATACCCATCATGAATTGTCCTCCTCAAATACTGCCATGGTCTACGCAAAATAATATGCCCACATGTCATTGGAATAACATCACACAAAACATAGTCCTGATATGGACCAATAGAAAAATCAACATATTTCCTCTTATTAACCATCACTCGTTGCTCTTGACTCACCCAAGTGGCATTGTAAGGACTAGGATGATCAAAAGTTTTCAATCCCAACTTGTGCACCATTTCCCAAGAAACTAGATTATCATGAGAACCTGAATCTACAATCAACTTGCATATCTTTCCATGGCTTAAACAATTAGTTCTGAAAATAGATACCTGTGGTGGTTGCTGCATCTTGCCTTTTTCCACCATGAGCATCTCTCCATCCATCATTGGAGAGGCTGACAACATTTCTGGTTCTTCTGGCTTCTCCTCCTCTTGTGCCAAGTGAACTCTTCTATCCTTGGTCTTGTCAACACCATCCTTCTTAGGATAGTTGAAAGATGTGTGTCCCACCTCATTGCAGTGATAACATCTGCCTGTGAACACTCCTCTACCTGATCCAAATCTACCTCCACCTCTATATCCACCTCTTTGTTCTATAGACAACTCCTTACCCTTCTCATTGCTATTCTGAACTTCAGTAGTAGGTCTGCCCCTACCTCTATTTCCTCTTCCATAACCTCCTTGCCTTTCTTGCTTCCTCTTCACTCTCTCTTTAGCCCTGATGGCTAACTGAAAACACTCTCCAAGTGTTTTTGGTACTGCCAACCCAATCTCATCCTGCAAGTTATACCTAAGCCCATTAAGGTATCTTGCCACTTTCTCTTCTTCATCTTCCAATCCACCTCTAATACTAAGCTTATGAAATTGGTCAGTATAGGACATAACATCCATGTCCTTCTGCTTCAGATTCTATCTCATCCTCTTTCTCTGAATGGAGTAATCAGATGGAAGGAATTGGTCCTTCATCATATCCTTAATCCTACCCCAAGAAGTGCTTTTTGATGCACCTCTAGCCATTCTTTCTGTCTGCACACTACTCCACCACTAGGTAAGTGTTGTTCCTCTCAATTTTGTTTTTGCAAACTTGATCTTCTTCTCATCACTCATCTCCTCATACTCAAAAAAAATTTCCAAGGCATCTATCCACCCTAATACTTCTTCACTATCCATCTTCCCCTGATAGATAGGTAACTCTATGTTTGCCTTTGTTCCACTTCCTTGGACTGCCTTCAGCAATCTCACAAACTTCTTCTCTTTAGCATCCAACTCATCCTTAGGAGGATTCTCATCAGCATCCTCATCTCCTTCTGAACCTTCTTGTTCATCCTTTCTAGGATTCTTCTCCAATGCTTCCAATCTAGCCAAGATTGTTGCATTCTCTCTTCTCACTTGCCTCAGCTCTCTGTCTCTTGCAGCATCCTGCTCTCTTCTGTCCCTCAACTCCTTTTCTCTTGCCTCTAAGGCTTCTCTCAACTCAAAATTCTCTCTTGCCATCTAATTTTTAGGAGGCATCTTCACAAACTCTCACAAACTATTATCTTCTTCACAAGATCCTTTACTCCCTCAAGGACCTACTAGTGGCTGTAATACCAAAAATGATGCAGAGCATCTAGGACAGCAGTCTCATAGGTCAAAACTTCAAATGGAACTATTCTCTAAGTTCACTGTTTTACTAGAGGTTCACTCTCTTACCCATGAAGGGCTTCAACACAATCACTACCTTGTTCTTGACATAAAACATGAGGGAGGACTCCAAGACACCTTCCCAGATGCCCAAATCCATTTAACATCCCTTCAACTCCTCTACACAGGACTACAGGACAACAATCAAGCCAATGTCTTCATAAGACAGTCATAACACCTCACTGCTCCAGAGGAAAGACAGTCACCCTAGCCTCTGTGCAATGACCTCTATTGAGACACACTCAACCTTATACAATATGCCAATCACTAACATGCATACATACCAATGTATTCATTGACAAAGCAATTACTAAACCAACTTACCTAATTTCTTCCCTGGCAGTGACTGTTTTCAGAGATGACTGTTAGGACAGCACAAGGCAAAAATGGACTAGTTCCTCAGAGTGGTCTCTTCCTACCTCTTGACATAGGATCATTACTAGATCCAAAACACCTTATATTATTGCTAAAGATTGGAATCTTCACAAGGAGTCCATTCCCACAGTCTTTGATCATTATCTAACTGTTGTTGTCCATCTCCAAGTCACAAACTTGGTTCTGTAGAGTCTTTCACATGGAATCCTCAACACCAACCGTCCTCCTGCCCTCCCAAACCTTCACAAGACACTGCATTACCTAATCTTGAACCCATTCCATTGAGTATAAATAGGAAAAGGTCAATGGAATGGGGGAAATTCCATCAGGCTACTCAGAAGAGCCAAAACCTAGGTTTTGGAACAGTCTACACAAAGCAACGGTTTACTCACCTCTAGATTACTGTCAAGACCTCAAATGAAGCTCAAAATAGAGACACTCCAATCCCCTAACTTTCCATCACAACCTTGGGCTATGACAAAGCTGTACAGATATGGAGCAAGGAAGAAAACAGTGGTTTTTTTTATTTTTAACAACAGGTTAAAGAGTAGTCTATAACAACATAATGATTTATCACACCAAGTTTCCCTTCAAGACATCCAACCCTGATCAATTCAAAGTTATCTCCTTCTATTATTCATCCAACATGCAAATGGATTAAAACAGACCCGTACAGGAGTACAGTACGGCAGGAAAAGGCAGAGAAACACAAAAAAAGCAGCAAAAGGCAGAAAAACAATAGTCTTTTGATATTTTCTTCAATTCCTCCAAATGGTCCCTTTACAATGAGTCATCTTTGGCTTCAAATAGCCTTATACAAAGCATGGAGTCATTTGGGATTCCATATAACTCCTCAACCATCAAATTTTACTTGCTTTCTAACTGCAACACTAGATGACAATTTTAGAAATTGTCCATGCACCGATGGCTTTTTGAGTTTAACAAGCTTTTTAATATGTGGTTTAACCTTTGATTAACCTTGGACAAGGATTTTAACCACCTCCTAACTTTTGACAAGGTGTTGACACATCTACACACCTTAGACATGCCTTTAAAGGCTTACAAACACTAAAAACTTTAAATGACTACCTATGACTACAAGACTGTCCTACCTAGGACTAATAACATAACCATAGTAGATTCTAGCTATTTGGACATAGTCCATTACAAATATGGCTTTCAAGCCTTATTACACCATTGAAAATGGTCTCAAGGACCCAATTGACTCAAACAAACAACTTGAACATTAACCAAAACTTAGACATCTAGGTGCTCCTGCACCAAAATCTGTCATAACTGTTTCGGTCAAGATTCACTTACACACTAGTCAAAGTACCAACACATGGCCAAAAACCTCTACCACTAAGTGGGATGCCTATCTCCTCATGTGAGGACAAAATTACATGTGGTCACCTTCCATGTAGGATGACACATCACCATGCCAACTCCCACAAGATGATGAAACAGGACTTGCATCCGAAATACATAATAGGCAATAAATAAATACATACAATTAATTAATACAAGGAATTACCAAGGTTGAGACACCTTAATTCCCAATAGAGATTTGTATGAGACTGTATGAAAATAATAGATCATGATATCATCAAAGTCCCGCCAGATTCTAGGTGTCTACATGACTACACAAGGGTCTATATAGGTAAATCAGTGAAGACGTTAGGAAGTTTAAAAGATGGCAGTCTTGCCTATATTTCTATAGGCCTAAAGACACATGTATGAGGCCTTAGGAGGTTCTATATAACATTAGGGAGAAAATTCTTACCAAAAGTCAGAAGCCCTAACAAGTATCAAAAGGAAAGTTTAACTGGGTTTGGGCACACACCATAAAGCTCTGTGAGAAGTATAGGTACTATTAAACTATGATAAACTCTGCCAAGTATTCTAGGATCTACTTAATAGTGTATGCAACAAATAACAAAGTATACAATGGGTAAAGTATATAAGAGAGTTTTATAAAGTTCTGTTTGGAGGGTCCATGAAGAGGACTGCGAAACTTTCAGTGAAGGAGCCTATTAGAAGCTAATAAAGGCGCTATCAACCATTTTTATATCATGGTGAAGTGTTCCTAGGGATCTATCAAAAGAAGATATAGCTATGTCAAGAGGGTTCATAAGGCTTACAAATCAGAGTATACACATGCATAGATAGTGGCATGAAAGCATGCATGTGTTAATATAGAAGATGAAAGAATAGACAAAGATAAACTTGTAGAAATGCATTGAAACAATGTATGAAGGATTAAGAGAACCTTTTCCAAACCCTAAGATCATCATGAAGAAACATAAACCAGTGAAAGGTCCAATCAAAGACCTATAGGTTTAAGGTGATTCAAGGTCATCTAAAGGTTTTACAAGTCATTCCAGGATAGTGCAAGTAAAGGAGCAGTATGTGAAAAACACAAGGTTTGTCAAGATCATACAAAGGTCTCTAACATGCCTTATGCCATGTCAAACCCTGTAAGGATTGTCTTCTAAGTCCTAGGGTCTATGATAGACCATATTCAAGCCCAGGAATAGTGAAACTCCTCAAAGAATCCTAAGTTTGTATAAGAACCTAGAGGCTCATCAAACATCAGGTAGATTGTTTTGTACAATAACCTTGATCTTGCAAAGAACATTAGATTTTGCAATCATTCAGGGGCTAGTGATCTTTGTAGAGATAGAAGACACAAAGAACTAGGAAGAATAATAACCTAGTTAAAATACACACTATGTTTATGTTTCTCCAAATCGGTAAGGATGAAATACACACTATGTTACGTTTCTCCAAATCGATAAGGAAGATAAGTCTTTTCCATCCTCTCACAAGAATGACTGATCACTATGGAGTCTTATTTGGATATTTTCAAGCATGAAGACTTCTCTATAGGTGTTTCAACATGGGAAAAAGTAGGATAATGTGTGGAAGTTAAGGTTCATAAAGAAGACTTTGAGGATGCATTAAAAGCCTAATAAAAGAACTTTATTCCACACCTTCACGAGGCCAAAATAGTTACAAGAAGTGGAGAACATATCTTACATGCATGAAAATGGTAGTTGGGAGAGATTAGGACACCAAGAAGTAGTTATTATGGCACTAAAGGCATTTTTGACACCTTGCAAGCATCTAGAAGGTGGAAATGTTGATGTGGGAGTTATTTCAGGAGCATGCAAAGGAGATAGAGTTGAACTCATCCCCTCAATGCCTTGCTGAAGCATTTTAAGGAGTCAAACTAGGAGATCAAGTTCCCAAGTGCCCAAGGAGAGTTGACCAGGTTGTTAAGGCAAGCAACCATATTTATTTTCCTAAGAACATGTCCCTAGATTTTCTCATATTGTTGGATATGCAAGAGGATGCCTTGTAGGAGAGATTTTATTCATGATTCCAAGTTTTCTAAGTGTTGTAACTCAGATTTTCTTAAAAGAAGCATTGCAAACTTTATTTTAGAGAAATATTGTATTCTTAGATTGTACTCAACACATATGTATCTTTTTGAATAAGAAACCTATTTTTTACCTTCTCAAAGATTTTGTATTGTGTAATTCCATGAAATGATTGATCTTATCTTGTGATGAAGTTGTTTTTCCTTGATTTAGAGTCTCATTTATTTGCCTTCATGTAGTAGTACATTTCATTTTGTAGGTCATAGTTTGTGTTTATTTTGTTTATACAAGATTTAGCTGTGAAAGATCATCATTTGAGTTCTTAGAAGTCATTTGATTTCCTTCTAAGTGTTGTTATAAACTCAGAATCCTTTCTATAAAATACTTATGTAGAAAATATGTCAAATCTGAGTTGTGTATGGTGTGTTGGCTTCATTAATCATACTATGTATGTGTAAGCAAGTACAAATCACAAAATATTCTAGTATATCACCTTATTTTCAAGTTTTAGGTTTAGTTTTATGTTAGTTTCTTTCTTTTTTCCTTGTGAACAGCAGTAGAGTAATTTAGTTTAGGTGTTACACTAGGGGAACCAACCCTCTCTAGAGATTCACTCCATAATTTAGGTCACCCACAACCTAGGAGTGTTTCCATTGTATCAATTGAAAGGAGAGTAATCACACCACTCTCCAAAGGGTGCATTTCAACGTGACAATAGTCCCTTAGTGAGTTTCTCTTTGTTAAAATGTTATCATTTTTGGTGTTTCCTAGACAATTTTTATCATGCTTAGGTGTGGGGTAGGGTTGCCTCTTTCACCAGGGAATGTCACCCCTAGAGATTCACTCTAGCTTTCTGGGTCACCCCTGGAGATCAACCCTAGTGAAAGGGGTGAATCACCAAAAGTTTTCCAAATGGAAATTTTTGATGTCCTAAATCATCCTCCATTTGTCTTTTTCAACTTTTCAACACTAACCTCTTTATAATTGCAATTTTTAGTCAATATGTGATTTTTTGTGGGAGTTTTAAATGTTTTGTACTTTTTTGTAATTTTTTGGATTGGTCAATTATTTAATGTATTGTTTCTTTTCTTTTGACAAGAAATGTGCATTAGGTGGAATGAATCCCATGAGTAATTTTGATTTTTAGAGTCCTTTGAATCTTTGTCTAGCAGAGATCGTGTTATCTTGAAGAAGGTAGGTTTGTATAACGTTGCTTGCATTCCTATTGTACATCCTCCTTGCATATGTTGCGACATCTTGACATATTAGGATGTTGATCAAAACACTTTCCAATTTCCTCAAGTATCAGGAAAGTAGACTATTACTCTTTATGATGTTTACTATATACTAGGAGTTCCAACATAGGTGATCAACTTGTTGCAAGTATGAGGTGAGCCAGTGTTGTCATTGATGTCAACAAACTCATATTGCATTGACAAGAAGGATTTGATGAGCTGTGTGCTGAGGATATTGAGAAAATTAGCCTCAGTCAGGAACAGTGAAGAACAGTGATGAGAAGAAGGCAAATGTACTGTATAGGTTAAGAACCGGAGGATGCGGATTAAAGGGTTTGTAGATATGAGTCTTGAGATGCTTCAGTCAAGATTTCAGAGGTCCGCATGAAGATCTGAAGGAGTTGTGGCTGTCGGTGCGGAACCGGTTCTGGCAAGTGTTCAGGGGTGACAAAGGATCACAGAAAGGTCCGGTGAGGTCCGGAATTGTATTATCCTAATCTGCGGATTGGAAGGAGTGTTTGGGATGTCCTTGTGATGTGCCATCTCGAGTTGTGTATGATTTGGAGGTCTAGAAGTACCTCTTGCATTATGACAGTGGCGACAGACTGTGTTCTTGAAGTTCCGGATAAGGAGGATAAGAGATTTCAGTAAGTAAAGGAAATGCGGACGTACCTGGTCATTCAGACAGGCTTGTGAAGGTTCTTGGATCATGTTGAGGTTGTGTTGTTGGTCCGCATTGATAATGTATGATTTGAAGGTCCGGAAGTACCTTCTACAGTGGCGACAGACTGTGTTCTTGAAGTTCCGGATGAGGAAGACAAGAGATTCCAGCAAGTAAAGGAAGTGCGGATGTATCCGGTCGTTCAGGCAGGCTTGTGAAGTTTTCTGGATCGTGTTGAGGTTGTGTTGTTGATCCGCATTGATAGTAGAGCCCGGAATTGAAGTTATTCTTCCGGATGAAGTTCTTGCTCTGTTTAGCCGACCGGATGAGTTGTTCATCCTGCGAATGTTCTTGTGGTGGCCGACCGGATGTGTTATTCATCTTGTGGATACTCTTATGATTGTTTGCCAACTTAGATGTTTGTTCCTAAGTTGATGTCTTGTATAAATAACGGTCTGTGAGTTCATTTCGAGGTGTGGATTGTGTGGATAAGTGTGGCATAGCGAAGAGAAGTGCGAAAAGCAGAGCAGAAGTTTTTTTTGGGCTTAAATGGAACTAATCCGGACATGGTAGAGATGTCATTCTCCAGTTCAAGACTGTGATTTTTATCACTTTGTAGACAGTGTGTCTCCTTGTAGGCAGTGGGCCTCTTTGTGAGCAGTGTGCTCGGGCAGTGAGCCCTAATTGGCATGTGTCATTCATTCTTCTTTATTCTTCTAACAGAGAATAATTCTTGGGTTAATCACCCCGTGGTTTTTCCCTTAACCGGGTTTTCCACGTCAAAATCTTGGTGTTCAATGTGTTGATGTTTATCTGCTCTTGTGTTTATGTATTATGCTTTCATGAATGATTAATTGGTATGCTGCTAACTAACAACGAAGAATCAAGTGTTTGAAAAAGAAGAAGTTTCATACAACTGATTCACCCCCCCCCTCTTAGTTGTATGCCCTAGATCCAACAATTGGTATCAGAGCCAGGTTCCTCTGAAAGGAGCTTAACCGCTTGAGGAGATCCAGGATGTCGTCATACAAGAAGGATAGTCCGAAGTTCGATGGAACCAACTTCACTCTCTGGAAAGGTCGCATGAAGTGCCACTTGGAATGTATGGGAAAAGCATACTTGGCTATGGTCTCAAAACCATATGTACCTCCACAAGGTGGCCCGACAACTCTGAATGAAATCACAGAAGCAGAAAACAATCTGCGGACCAAGGAAGCTCTTCTAAGCACATTGAATGACTCAGATCTCTCAAATGTTATTGACCTACCAACTGCATATGAGATCCTGACTAAACTGGAACTTCTGTATGAAGGAGATGAGTTTGTCAAAAGTGCAAGGTTGCAAAGTCTGAAAGGGAAATTTGAAAGATTGAAGATGAGAGAGGATGAAAACATCACTACCTTTATACCAAGAGTGAATGAGCTGGTATGTGGAATCAGAAATGCTGGTGGAACTTTAGATGAAAATGAGATTGTCTGCAAAATCCTAAGATCCCTTCCTGCTGCCTACAAAATCAAGGTTGCTGCCATTGATGAATTCAGAGCCCACACAACTGTCACAAGAGAACAACTGGCTGGCAAAGTAGCTGCATTTGAAATGACCGAGTTTGGAGATGATCCTCCCAAGACTGAATCTGCTTTCAAAGCCAGTGCCTATGTGAAAGGCAAACAGAGATTTGATCCGGGAGAAAACTCATCAAGGAAAATGTCATGGTATGATCAAGCAAGAAGAGACATGGAAGAAGAAGAAGCAGAAATAGCTCAACTTGAAGCCCTCATTGCAAAGAGACTGCCAAGAGGATCCGGTAAGTATGAAGGAAAACTACCCTTTAAGTGTTTCAACTGCAATAAGATTGGTCATTTTGCTTCAAGATGTCCGGAAAGATCCGCAAGGTCTAATACTAACAGACAAAGGTCTCAAAAGAATTGCTATTATGTTCATGAAGAAGATGACAATGAAGGAGTAACAGATGATGAATCAGAACTAGGAAGCAAATCCGGAAATGAGTGGGTGTTTATTGCCATCAAGGAAGAAGATTTAATACTCTCTGAATCTGTCAATCACAAAGTTGTTGAAAAAGCTTTGGCTGCTCAAGTGGAAGAAAAGGATGATTGGGTTATTGACAGTGGATGTTCTCACCATATGACTGGTGACAAGAATAAGTTCTTGAATTTGGAAAGGTATGAAGGAGGAATGGTAAAGTTTGGTGACAATTCTGCTGGCAGAATCAGAGGCAGGGGAACTATTTCCTTTGATGGAAAGAGCAAAACAGGTAACGTACTATATGTTGAAGGATTGAAGCACAATCTTCTCAGTGTTAGTCAGTTAGTGGACAAAGGCTATGATCTCCGGTTCAAGAATGGAAAATGCAGAATCTTTACAAGCTCCGGAACTGAAATTGCATCCGGTACTCAGACAAAAGGTAATATCTTTCATCTGGTTGGTTCAAATAAAAGTTGTTTGTTTGCTCAAATTGATCAGAGTTGGTTATGGCATAGAAGAATGTGTCATGTAAATTTTGAAAACATCATCAAGATAAGCAATACTCAGGCCGTAAGAGATCTTCCAAAATTGATGAAACCTACAAATAGTTTGTGCAAAGAATGTCAGCTAGGTAAACAAAGCAGAGTCTCTTTCAAAAGCAAAGATCAGTCTTCTGCCGGATTGTTGGAATTAGTACATACTGATCTCTGTGGTCCGACAAGAATCAAGAGTCTGCAAGGTGATAGATATTTCATGTTGTTAATTGATGATCATTCCCGGATGATGTGGGTTACCTTTCTAAAAGAAAAATCAGAAGCATTTGAGAAGTTCAAAATCTTCAAAGCTATGGTAGAGAATCAAACCGGATTGAAACTAAAGTGTCTAAGGTCTGATAGAGGTGGTGAATTTACATCTGGTGAGTTCATTGACTTTTGTGAGAAGCAGGGTATAAGGAGATAGTTGTCTGCTCCTAGGACTCCACAGCATAATGGAGTAGTTGAGAGAAAGAACCGGACCATCCAAGAAGCTGCCAGGACAATGATGTTGGAAGCAAATGTTCCTCAAATGTTTTGGAAGGAAGCTATCAGCACTACAGTCTACACTCTCAATCGAGTTCAAATCAGAAACAACACCGGTAAGACCCCCTATGAACTCTGGTTTGGCATCACTCCTACTGTGAAATATTTCAGAGTATTTGGTAGCAAGTGTTATATTAAAAGAGATGAAGATCTAGGAAAGTTTGATGCTAGAAGTGATGAAGGAATTTTCTTGGGTTACTCCACTCAAAGCAAAGCATACCGGTGTTACAATAAGAGATTGAGGAAGATGATAGAAAGCACCAATGTGAAAGTTGATGAAGGAATTGAGAAGCCTTCACGATTTTATGAGTTTGATGAAGATGACCAAGATAGTGTTCAAGGACCTCAATCCTCTCCGGTGAGACAGAGTCAGCCTAATCTGGTAAATCAGGAAGAAGAGATAGGTTTGAATGAGCCTGATCAAGAAGCAGCAGTACAGGATACTCCCAAAATTCCAAGGTATGTAAGACTGAACCACTCTGAAGATCAGATCATAGGTGACAAAAGCAAAGGTGTACAAACTAGAAGGAATGTTGCTCAAAATCAGGATGAATGTTGTCTGATTTCAAAGATTGAACCTAAAACAATAAATGAAGCCTGCAATGATGAAAACTGGACCAAAGCAATGGAAGATGAATTGATGCAAATTGAGAAAAATCATACTTGGGATCTTGTTCCCAGACCTAGAGACAGGAATGTAATTGGAACCAAGTGGGTCTTCCGGAACAAACTAAATGAAGCTGGTGAAGTAATCAGAAACAAAGCTAGATTGGTCTGCAAAGGGTACTCTCAAATAGAAGGAATTGACTTTGAAGAAACTTTTGCTCCGGTGGCAAGAATTGAAGCAATCAGATTACTTCTTGCATATGCTGCCTTCAAAGACTTCAAGCTATATCAGATGGATGTCAAGTCTGCCTTCCTAAATGGTGATCTGGAAGAAGAAGTCTACATTGAACAACCGGATGGATTTCAATTGTCTGATAATGATGATATGGTCTGTAAGTTGAAGAAAGCTTTGTATGGATTGAAGCAAGCCCCAAGAGCATGGTATGAAATGTTGGATAAGCATCTTGTGTAGATTGGATTCAACAAAGGTACTGCTGACAGTAACTTATATTTCAAAATTGATCATGAAAACATTTTGATTGTTGAAGTGTTTGTGGATGATATCATTTTTGGAGGAAGAGATAGTATGTGCAAAACTTTTGCAAATCAGATGAAAAGTGAGTTTGAAATGTCTATGCTTGGTGAAATGAATTTCTTCTTGGGTCTGCAAATTACTCAAACAAAAGAAGGGATCTTCATTTCTCAGACCAAATATGTGAAAGAATTGTTAAGGAAATTTGGTATGGAAGACTCAAAGCCAATGAACACTCCTATGGCAACCGGATGTAAGTTAAGCAAAGATGATGATTCTCCAAAGGCAGATCAGACAAAGTATAGATCAATGATTGGTGGATTGTTGTATCTCACTCAAACTAGACCAGATATAATGCAGGCTGTTGGTCTTGTGGGAAGATTCCAGGCTGATCCTAGAGAATCTCATGTTATGGCAATCAAAAAAAAATTTAGGTACTTGAAAGGAACAGCTGAGTATGGTCTATGGTACCCTAGAGATCTGGATTTCTCTCTTCATGCTTACACAGATGCAGATTGGGCAGGAGATGTGGATGACCGGAAGAGCACTAGTGGTGGAGCATTCTTTTTGGGGAAGAGATTGGTTTCTTGGTTAAGCAAGAAACAAGATGCAATATCTCTGTCTACAACTGAAGCAGAATACATTGCAGCAGCAGGTAGTTGCACTCAAATCTTATGGATGAAGCAGATGCTAAGAGACATTAAAGTTGAATATGAGGAGCCTATCACAATTTTCTGTGATAATTCAAGTGCAATTAATATTTCTAAGAATCCGGTATTGCATTCTAAGACTAAGCACATATCTATCAAGTTTCACTTTTTGAGAGAACAAGTAAACAAGGAAGAAGTCAGATTGGAGTATGTTCCCTCCAAGGATCAGATTGCAGATATCTTTACAAAACCTCTTCCCAAGGACTCTTTTGAATATCTCCGGGAGAAGTTAGGGGTCATGGCCCCTCCAGTGATGAACTAGGATGCACTGATGTGCATCAGTCCGGTGGATATCACAGTCATATCTTGTGATCCGGATTGATGATGGGGAGATGCTACTAAGGGGGAGCAGCTGGTATGATTCTGATGTATTAGAATTGCAAGTATGAGCCCTTTGCCATTGATGTCAAAGGGGGAGAGAAGACATGTGAAAAACAAGTGGTTAATGATCAAAGGGGGAGCAGTAAAGAAAGAGAAGACATGTGAAAAGTTGTTGTTGATAGGGGGAGCTGTGACAGAAAGGAGAAGTTCTTGTCTTAATGGTTTTTTACATCATATGTTGCAATCAATGACAAAGGGGGAGATTGTTGCAAGTATGAGGTGAGCCAGTGTTGTCATTGATGTCAACATACTCATATTGCATTGACAAGAAGGATTTGATGAGCTGTGTGCTGAGGATATTGAGAAAATTAGCCTCAGTCAGGAACAGTGAAGAACAGTGATGAGAAGAAGGCAAATGTACTGTATAGGTTAAGAACTGGAGGATGCGGATTAAAGGGTTTGTAGATATGAGTCTTGAGATGCTTCAGTCAAGATTTCAGAGGTCCGCATGAAGATCTGAAGGAGTTGTGGCTGTCGGTGCGGAACCAGTTCTGGCAAGTGTTCAAGGGTGACAAAGGATCATAGAAAGGTCCGGTGAGGTCCGGAATTGTATTATCCTAATTTGCGGATTGGAAGGAGTGTTTGGGATGTCCTTGTGATGTGCCATCTCGAGTTGTGTATGATTTGGAGGTCCGGAAGTACCTCTTGCATTATGACAGTGGCGACAGACTGTGTTCTTGAAGTTCCGGATAAGGAGGATAAGAGATTTCAGTAAGTAAAGGAAATGCGGACGTACCTGGTCATTCAGACAGGCTTGTGAAGGTTCTTGGATCATGTTGAGGTTGTGTTGTTGGTCCGCATTGATAATGTATGATTTGAAGGTCCGGAAGTACCTTCTACAGTGGCGACAGACTGTGTTCTTGAAGTTCCGGATGAGGAAGACAAGAGATTCCAGCAAGTAAAGGAAGTGCGGATGTATCCGGTCGTTCAGGCAGGCTTGTGAAGTTTTCTGGATCGTGTTGAGGTTGTGTTGTTGATCCGCATTGATAGTAGAGCCCGGAATTGAAGTTATTCTTCCGGATGAAGTTCTTGCTCTGTTTAGCCGACCGGATGAGTTGTTCATCCTGCGAATGTTCTTGTGGTGGCCGACCGGATGTGTTATTCATCTTGTGGATACTCTTATGATTGTTTGCCAACTTAGATGTTTGTTCCTAAGTTGATGTCTTGTATAAATAACGGATTGTGAGTTCATTTCGAGGTGTGGATTGTGTGGATAAGTGTGGCATAGCGAAGAGAAGTGCGAAAAGTAGAGTAGAAGTTTTTTTTGGGCTTAAATGGAACTGATCCGGACATGGTAGAGATGTCATTCTCCAGTTCAAGACTGTGATTTTTATCACTTTGTAGACAGTGTGTCTCCTTGTAGGCAGTGGGCCTCTTTGTGAGCAGTGTGCTCGGGCAGTGAGCCCTAATTGGCATGTGCCATTCATTCTTCTTTATTCTTCTAACAGAGAATAATTCTTGGGTTAATCACCCCGTGGTTTTTCCCTTAACCGGGTTTTCCACGTCAAAATCTTGGTGTTCAATGTGTTGATGTTTATCTGCTCTTGTGTTTATGTATTATGCTTTCATGAATGATTAATTGGTATGCTGCTAACTAACAATGAAGAATCAAGTGTTTGAAAAAGAAGAAGTTTCATACAACTGATTCACCCCCCCCCTCTTAGTTGTATGCCCTAGATCCAACACAACTTGCTCTTCCCGAGAGTGAATCAGAGAGGGAAAGATTGTCTTGTGCTACTTACATGGGGGTTAATTATCATCAGCATCATCTTGATGTTTAGTTAACCTCAATTTTTGGCCTCACAATTCCTCCTTCATGGA
The DNA here is from genome assembly GCA_027924645.1 of Cunninghamia lanceolata. NCBI lineage: Eukaryota > Viridiplantae > Streptophyta > Pinopsida > Cupressales > Cupressaceae > Cunninghamia > Cunninghamia lanceolata. The sequence goes on from BSBN01001435.1 coordinate 3,480,411, forward strand.
AGGTCTTCATTTAATTGATTGCATCTCATTTGTCAAGGGATAAGGGGTCTTCTATTCTTAGGCGGTGCTAGGTACCAATCATTTAAAAGGATTGAGCATGGTTTTATCTTTGCCTAGGGCACTTACATCCTTTCTATGGTGTACCATGACTTATATCGTATCTTGCAACAAGGTGCTCTTTCTTTCAATCATCCCTCTCTCATTATGTCTTGGATTTTAGAGCACATTGTTCCATTTCAGAGGGGTGTGCCTCTTTCTGACCCTAGATTGTTGAGAGCCATGTGATGGGGTCACCTTGGTCCATATGATGCTACCACCTGAGTCATGGCTACTCTTACATATGTTGATTTCATTTTTGATACCTATGTTGATATGGAGGGATTGCCAAGTGACAGGACAGTTCGTGATTATTGTCAAGGAGTAAGCCATTTAATAGATAGTAATGTCTTAGTTGAGGATCACCATGCCACCAAGGAGCTTCAACAATTTGGAGGGGATTTTCACCTAGTTCCCACTTGCTATAGATCTGTACAGGAGATGGTCGATGCTCAGCATAAGGTGCTTATGTGGATTCCTCTAGTTCTTGAGGTGCCCATCACTAGACCTATTCATGAGGTTGGTTAGAGGCAACTTCATAAATCTTGATCTCTTAGACTTGTCACTGTGGAGGAGGAGATCAATGATTCTACGGATGAAGACTGTGATCCTAATGAGGAGGAGTGATCCTAATGAGGAGGAGCATGGCGGAGGGGATGCAGAGGTCCCAGTAGATACAGAGGAGATAACACCAAAGGTAGCTACTCCTAGACATGTAGATGGTTTGTTTTTAGAGTTTCCAAATGAGGATATGAGGCACAGTGAACCCACCTAAAAACTAGGCAATCCCCATGAATATTGATTTCCTCTTTTTCTCTCATTTCTTTTGATTATTTTGTCATGTAATTAACTTTTTGAATCATTATCTATTTATTTTCTCATTATATGTAGGGTGGAATGATAGAGGGAACTCTTTCATAATTCTTCTCTTGATGTACTACTCCCTACTATTGATTGACCCAGGGAGGCTCTGTTAGAAAAAAAGGTGTGTTGTACACCTTGTATAATAGTGATATATTTTAGTTATGTAAAATAAATATTTATTTGTGGTGCTTCTTAATTGATGTGTTAAGCCACATTAAATATTTATTTGGGGCCACTTGTAAAAGTTGTATGTAACATTGAGTTAGTTTATGTGTGGGAGACAGAATAATTAATTAATTAATTAATTGGAGCATAAAGTGTAAACTTAGTTGCAAATATTAAATGAGGGGTCAATGGTTTTGTGAACTCAAGGTTTTGAGTCACATGGTTTTACCCAATACCACAAGTTGTATTTGTGTAAGCTAAAGTCTATAAAACAAAGCACATGGTTAGTGGTTTGGGTTGTCTAGTTGTCTTGTTGAGTAGTTTGTCATTCTATTAAGTTTCTCTTATGAGTGCATATGTGAAGCATGGCATGGGATGTGTGGTTACATGCTTGGACACATGGAGGATGCATTGGAGGAGCTTTATGTTTCAAAAGTGTTCATGGAGACTCTTTAAGTGTATTGTAATGTTTCATTACTGAATAATACATTGAGTGTGGATGTTTTTAGAGGTCAGGTTTTTCCCTTCCAAGGGTTTTCCTAGGATATATCTTGTGTTATCTTGTGTCTTGTCTATTTGATCTTTTCATTATGGTAATTTTGTAAGATTGTATGCATCATTATCTCATTTTGCATTATGTGGAATTGGTTTGATCAACCTGTAAATTCCTAACAAGTGATATCAAAGCTTTATCTATGGTTGAGGGAGGTGTGATCTCCCTGGTGTTGTATAACCCTTGTTTGTGTACATCTAGTGCAAAGTTAAATCCATGGAAATGCAAAAAAGATTTAAGACATTACAAGATATGAGGTTTTGTGCAGATTTTTGTTTTGTAGATTTGGGGTATTGGGGTTTGTGGATTTGTTGTGTTTATTGCAAATCTAGAGTTAGAAGAATGTTTGGCAAAATGGGTTTCTTGGATGTGCTTCATATGAGGGTTTTAAGGAGGAAGTTTCATAGATGAACTCCTAGAACAAAATGGACCTCGCCATAGGATCTAAGAGACCTAAGAGGTGAAGAAAAACATATAACTTGACTTGTTTTGGTTACCAAGGCCTAGAGAAAATATTGCCCCTATTTGCCCTATTCAATCGTACGGTCGTCAGGTTTCAATTCTTGTTTTAAAAAAAACCTACACAGGTACTATAGTTTGGAAATATTAAATTATTTGAAAAAAATGTCTTGATTGAAAAATATGTTTAAACTATAGAATATTTTTAAAAAAATTGGGTGTATGATGTCCACAAACCCCGTACCCTAGTGTCAGTCAGTACTGACAACACGGCAGGGGTTGTCAATCCCTGGTTGGTCGAAAATCCATGTGGTTAGTGGGGTCTTAGGCACCCCAGTCCTAGTCCTGGTCAAATTGACTAAGACAACAGTGCCCCCTATAGGCCTTCTAAGACATAAAAAAGTTTTAATTGAAGTCATAATCCTATTCGGGTCCACCACATTCAGTGGCGTGAAATTTTCAAAATTAAAAATTAAAATCAATTTAAATTCCTTTGAAGTCCTCTGCCGAAACCAACCGCCCATGCACCATTGCCACCCTAGCACCACCCACCCACCACCGATGACATCATGTTGGTTTCAGCATCGTACAATTTGTACAGATGTTGACATTAGCAGACCGTATAATTATACGGACAAGGTACCTAGTGGCCCCTTTTTATCCCTCGGAGTGCCTTTTCTTCTAGGGGGCATAACTTTTGCGCACTGTATCAGATTTGACTTCTTATAGGTGCTGAAAAGCTCTTTCCAAGAACTATGTAGTGGTATAATTTTGGTCATAAAATCTTGTTGTTTTTGTCATAATTTGGTGTCTGAAGCCAAGCATTGCTCCAGGATAATTATTTGGTCATAATTTTCACATAGGGAATCAGATTTTAGATTTTAGATAGCTGTTGGAGAGCTCTTGCAGTGTACTACAGTTTGGATTATGTATATTTTTGGTTTGGTGTGTAGAGATATATCTATACTTGTTTGAGCACTCGTGGGAGCTTGAGATTCAAGGTGTGATTCTGAGAGCATTCAGATGGATTTTTAGGCACAAACTTATGGAAGTGCATGTTGTTATGAGACCATCATCATGGTATATTAGTTTTTTATATTTGGTGCTTCCAGGTATAGGTTTATAGGTGTTTTTAGAATTTGTACTTTGATGGAGATAGGTACACAATTTGTCTTCTGATTTAAGGACATGGTTGAAAACGTGTGAGACTAGGAGTCTCATTTCAGTGGGAGTTCAGTACAGGTACAGTGATGATGATGATTTTGGTGTCATGAATATGCATGTATATTTGAGCATTGGCATGACATGATCATGTATGTGGTTGACATGTGTGGGTTATGATGTTTGATTCATGATTACAAGTGGTGGTGTTGAGTAGTTTTAGGAGGTTGTTCTTATCTCCTAGATGCTTAATTGGTTCCTTGACTACGGTTACTTTTTTGTGGACTTGTTTGGCAAATCAAATCTAGTGTTGATTTAGTGTTTAAGTCTTGATTCTATAGGTTATCTTCTTTGATATCTCAGCTTTTAGGGTACTAATGTGGTGATAAGTTTGCATGTTACATTTGTTTTGGATCTTTGAGTTATACAATTGTATGGATTAGCTACCCCTTGGCTACAATGGGATGACTCAGATGTGGACTATCTATATCCACGAGATTGATTCAGTGTTGATACAGACTTTGTTAGTTGGCCTTGTTTTTGGTCATTTGTACATTGGTATTTTGCATTGGGATGAGAGAATGGATGATTAGAGTGCCTGGATAGTTAATTATTGGGACTTGTAGCATGTTTATCATGATGTCATGGATAGCTTGGTTACACAATTTTGTGTGAGATTTTGACAGTGATGATGGTTTATCTTCTTGGCTTGGAGATCTTGGTTCTAATTTGGATTCATTGGTATTACAGTTGTGTGTGGGCCATGGTGATCTTCATTTAGAAGATGTTATCATGATGCCTTGGATGGCTCATATCATAGTTTAGTGGGAGCTTTGGTACTTATGTGGTTTTGTCACCTTGTGATGGATGATCTTCTATAGTGGTTAGGTTTCATGGACAAACTCTTGGATCATGATTCTTATGTGGTATGAGTGCTTTGACATCTTGAGTTCTATTGTCAGGAGATGGTTATCTTAATGTGATTGGAGATGTTGATCCTTGGTTTAGAGGTGTTAGTATTGTGTCTTGGTTTACTCTGGATACTAGCTTGATGTTGGCATGATGCAGGTTCTCTTGAGACCAGGATGTGTGCATTGGCACGCATGTGATAATCTAGGAGGAGATCTTAGATCATGTTGTCATGATTGGGTTCCTGATTATGCATTTGGAGCATTGACAGTGGTCTAGTTGGTTCTCTTTGTATTGAGTACATTGGTCACGTGCTTGGAAGCTTCATGATAGTGCAGTGTTACATTTTTAGCTTAACATGGATTGATCAGTTGTAGGTGCTCATGGATACTTGGAAACTTGGGTGAGGTTGGAGTTCTCTTGGGATTAGAGACATTTGTTGACATAGTTACTCTTTAAAGGTTTCAGCAGGAAGACTGAGGAGCCTTTCACCTGTATATGGACGTGAGTTCATGGACCTTAGAGGAGATTGTTCTTGGAGAGATTATTTGTGACTTGGTGTATCCTAGAGGAGCATTCTCATTCCCCACTCTTGGTCTACTCGGTGGATAATCATGTAAGAGGTATTGCCCATCATTTAGATTCATTTATTTTTACACTTTATCTTCTCATGGATGTGGATCTTGAGCTTTGGTTATTTTTTGAGGGCTCATTTGAGGGGTGTTAGCATGGTTATCTCCTTGTTCATATGGGTTTAATTTATTATATCATTTATGAGGAATTTAAGAGATGTGATTGGGCTTATTCCTAGCTTTGGGAATGCATATTTGAGTTTTATCTTCTTTGGTTAGAGAGGCTTACATCCATGTTGATTTTACATGATACATATGTTTAATTTGATCTATGAGATTGAGTGTTTGGATGTTGTTGAGGCTATTCATTTGGGATTGTAAAAGAGATCATACTTGACATAGATTGCCACTTTGAGGTGTTGGTAGAAGGACATGATATGATTTATAGGTTTTCTCTCTTTGTCTTATGGCTACTTCTTGGAGGTTCACATTCACATGGTTTGACTTGGGAGAGTTATGGTGACTTGTTGTGAGGGAGTATGTAGCAATTTTATGTTGCATGTGTGGATCATTGTAATTGTTCTTGGTACTATATGGTTTTATTAGCCACACCTTGGTTTGAGTGTTGACTGGTAGACTTGGTATGCCTTGATATATTTTCAAATTTGACATTACCCATGTAGTGGGAGTTCATGGATATTTATGTTCTTCATTGACAAGTTTTATATAGGGAGCTTGTGATTGCATTATATGGGTTGGATATGTTGTTGGCATGAGTTTAATAATGTTGTTGATACCTAGGAGGTATGGATGGTTGGATGTATTAGCATATGCTAGGGGTGTTATTTCCAATCATGTGGGTTTTTTACCTTTGACAGTAACTTGGATCCTTTTTTATCACTTGGATTTGATGCTTGTGTTCTTTGTATTGGTGCATCTTCACCTTGACATGTTCCTTTTCTTCCATAGGTGGCATGTTGGAGCATAGAGAAGTTCTTGCTTGAGATGGTGGTCACCTTGATTTTAGTGTAGGTATATTGATGGAGCATGAGAGCATGCTAGAGATTCATGTGGTTTCATGTATGGCTATGATGATGTATTTCATTGATTGACCCTTATGCAATGTATACAAGTGAGAGAATGTTAGAAAAAGGTGTGTTGTACACCTTGCATAATAATGATATATTTTATTTATGTAAGAAAATATTTATTTGTGGTGCATCTTAATTGATGTGTTTATCCACATTAAATATTTATTTGGAGCCACTTGTAAAATTTGTATGTAATATTGGGTTAGTTATTTTATGTGTGGGAGACAGAATAATTAATTAATTAATTAGAGCATAAAGTGAGAACTTACTTGTAAATATTAAATGAGGGGTCAATGATTTTGTGAACTCATGGTTTTGAGTCACATGGTTTTACCCAATAGCACAAGTTGTATTTGTGTGAGCTTGAGTCTATAAAAGCAAGCACATGATTAGTGGTTTGGGTTGGCTAGTTGGCTAGTTGAGTGGGCTATCATTGTATTGAGTCGCTCTTGTGAGTGCATATGTGCAGCGTGGTATGGGATGTGTGGTTACATGCTTGGACACATGGAGGATGCATTGGAGGATCATGTTTCAGAAGTGTTCATGGAGACTCTATAAGTGTATTGTAATGTTTCATTGCTAAATAATACATTGAGTGTGGATGCTTTTGGAGGATGGGTTTTTTTATTATGAGGGTTTTCCTAGGATATATCTTGTGTTATCTTCTGGCTCGACTATTTGATCTTTGCATTATGGTAATTATGTAAGCTTGTATGCATCATTATCTCCTTTTAGATCATGTGGAATTGGTTTGATCAACCTATAAATTCCGAACAAGCTCTTCTTTTTTATGTACACTTTCCATCTTTGATGGGTCATCATATCGATATCCTAGCTCCTACTTATCACACAGCTCAGAACGTGCTTCTTAGCAAGATAGGATTGGTATACTTGAGGCTGAGAATGCCTTACTTCAAGAGATGGCTAATCTTGGGGTTCAACAACAATCTTCATGGGCTTAGATAGCGGTATTAAAATAAATTAGTTAGTTTCTATAATGGTCAATCTGTCTTTCCTATTAGATAGGTTTTGTTTCCCTCTTTCGTTATGCTTTGTTAGCTGTAGCTTTTTACAAGCTGTCAGTCTATTCTTAGAATGTAACCTCTTTAAATAGAGCATTCACTCCTTATTGTATTTAACACATTACATAATATATTATTCAGTTTCATGTAACTTTGTAACATGGTATCAGAGCGGGAAAATGTTTCCTAGGCTCTTCGTATTCCTTAAGGATCTGGGTTTTTGGAGGTCATTTTTTTTGTTTGCATTTTCTCTCTTCATGCCTTCATGTTTGATCGTTGTTGACTAAAAGATAGTTGATGTAAGGGTTTCAGTGGAGTTTTCTTGATCGTAATTTCTGTTGTTTCTATGTTTTTGTCTAAGGGTCGGATTCATGTTTGAAGGATCGCATTTCGTGATAAGGGTTTCTGGCCACATTTTCTTCTTTTGGTTCATAGTCGGTGAGGTCACAGACATTTTCACCTCTTCCTGGTCGCGTGTGTTGGTCGCGAGTTGCTGTAAAGTCCAGGTTATGATTGTGTTTTGTGTTATGGGGCATCAGCCTTTCTTTATTTTAGATTCCCATTCATTCGACGATGGCTTTGTGTGGTCGCGTTTATGTTTTTAGCACCTGTTAGGTAAAGCACTTAAAGAAAATTTCATCCCATCAATCCTTGGTCGTATTCATGAAGGCTATCTTCATTTTTTATCGCTATTTCAAGGTCTTATTTTAGGTGGGGTTTTTCGGAGACTTCATTCCTATTTTTTGGCCAATTTTTTGGTGGTTTTGTTGGCAGATTTATTGATTTCCGTAGAATCCCCAAAATTGCAATCGCATTTTTTTGTGGAGTCATCTTATTTCTAGTGGTTCGCGCTTTTGGTTTGCCCCCTGAAGGTCGTGGTCGCCGCTTCAGGCCCTGTGACGAGTTCTTTTCTCTCTTATCTTAGATGAGTAGTATCGTTGTTTGTTCACTGGTTGAAGTTTGTATTTTCAGCGGCCATTTTCTTCTGAATGTTGTGTTTACATATCACCTGTGGTCTCTAGGCAACGAGGAGACAAGTTTTAGGCAGCAGTTCGTGCTTTGTCATGTTTTGGGAGATCTGAAGACTTATGGAAGTGATTTTGAGTCCTTTTTTATCATTATTTAAATCTGAGGTCGCTGTCTTCAAATCCTTGGTCAACGGGATTTGATTGATAACCAACATCATTATTTCTGGTCGTGACTTGGAGACATGATTTTAGCTCCACTTTATGGTGTCATTGTCTTTTATCTAGGCCTTTATCACAATTTTTTGTGACCATCTTTTTGGCTCCTGCGATCTCTTAAAGGCATCTTTTTTCATGTTCTAGCCATGGCTTCTTTCTGTTTGGCGGGATCTTCTCCTGATCTTCTTTTCTGGGTTCACTGTTTTGTCATGATCTTCAATCTGTTGGTTCGCTGGAAGTTTGGTCAGAAGTTTTGTGTTGAGAGCTCAGTATCAATGAGCCCATGGTCTATTGTAAGCACCCAGTAGTCATCAAGAAATATTTTTTTCAAACTCTGTGTTCAGTTGTTTTGAGCTCCTGCATTCCGTACTCTCGAGATTCGTGATTCGTGTTTTGAAATCCATGTTCAGATTTATCTCGAGATCTATGCCTCTGTATTTGAACTTCATTTTGTGTTTCAGATTTATTCCGTGCTTTCGAAATCTATATCTCTTAACCCGTGCAAGGGTTCTGTTCAGCATTCTATGCTGTCTATTTGCTTCGACATTTGTGCCATCAGTTTGTAATCTGTCTTTTCGTGTCTCAGAAAATGTGAAACATGGCATCCTGGTTCAAAAGCAGTCAGGAATTTAAATGGAAACAAATCTCTTTAATCATCAGTATTCTCTATAGGATCTTATCAAAGTTTGGCTTCTGTTTCATAGCCCTGTGAATAGGGTTCTATTTTCTATTTTCGGCGGCTTCCTGGTTTGGCAAATGTTTTTGCCTTGTCATTGTTTTTGGAGAGCTTTCTGCCTTTTCGTCATGGTTCACAGCTTTGAGGGCTTTCTTGGTTTACGCTTACAGCGCCTAGCCCCTTTCTGTCTCTAGCTAGATCTGCGTTCCTCATTTTTTGCTTCTTCAAATTCCTCGGGATTTGTGTTTCGACACCCGTGCTTGGGTTTTGTTCTCTGGTTATGCCTCCATCTGTCTCGGATGGCAGTCTATTTTGGGGGGCATCTGTTTTAGTTAGGAAATTGACCATTAAGGGGGGGTATTAAAATAAATTAGTTAGTTTCTATAATGGTCAATCTGTCTTTCCTATTAGATAGGTTTTGTTTCCCTCTTTCGTTATGCTTTGTTAGCTGTAGCTTTTTACAAGCTGTCAATCTATTCTTAGAATTTAACCTCTTTAAATAGAGAATTCACTCCTCATTGTATTTAACACATTACATAATACATTATTCAGTTTCATGTAACTTTGTAACAAGCGGGCCCATCTCATTCACGTGCTCCTAGTCAAATGCCTTCTCATTCACATAGGACTCATAGACCTCCTAAGGTGCTAGATAATGAGAGGAGACCTTGAAGCAGGAACCCTAGGGGTTTTTTTAGTCATAATAATCCTTGAAGTTGTTATGTTCTTAAGTTTTGGTTTTTCCCCCTTGCATAGGGAGACTTGCATGCTTGAGTGCACTTTTGTGTAGGAACTTAGACTTTCTTGAAATTACTCTAATTACTCTATTCATATTCAACTTATGTTTGATATCTTATGCCCCCTTCTTTTATCTTTTGTGCACATAGATAGTTGAGACTTCTTATTTAGACAACACAATGATAATGCAATGTTTTTTTGGATTTTTTGGAATATATGAAGTATGAAATGCATGGATGCAAGAACATATGAAAATATGAGTGTAACACATTTTTCTATTTTTATGCAATTTCATGAGTTATGACATGAATTATTACTTTTGATTTTCTCTTTATGATATGGAGTACATGCAAATGGAACAAACACTGTGACTTCTCTTAAGTAGGATTTTTAACTTAAAGGGGATCGCGAGTTGACTTAATATAGGGATACCTACCAACCCTTCGGATATTTCATTAAGGAGTCAAGTGGGAGGGGGAAGGAGATGGAAATTTCCTATTTTTGGCTTTGCAGAAGGCTAGACATTGATCCTTATCTAGACAAAACATTTTGATAATCTTTCAATTAGACAAGCAACAAATTTTATTAGTACCCTCTATACTTATATCATAGATGGACAACAAGATATACTTGGGGTAAAGGAAAGTCTCTAGAGAAAAATATAGTCCTAAAGATAGTTAAACTCTTGGTTTTTCTCAGAAAATGCTTATGCGTGCTTTGTACCTCTCTTTTTTATTTTCTCCAGTAGATGTCACCCTCATAGTTTCAAACTTAGATTTATCTCCACCCAAGAGTACGAACATCAGCAATCCTCTCATTTTATTTTTCTCATTTTCTTTCCTTCTTATTTTTCTCTCTTTTTTGTATTTTTGGGAAAGTCTTTTCTAACTCTCTCATTTTATTTTTTTTATTTTTTTTCTTTTATATTCTTTTTTTTATGATCTCTCTTTCTCTTTTTCTCTTGCACTCTTATTTCTTTCTTTTTCATTGCTTCTTGTGGAGTTATGATCCCCCTAGAATTTTTGGCCAAGAAATATAAGGAGTTGAGTTCCACAAAGGGTTTTCACTATCCAGTCAAAATTCCCTTCTACTAAGGAGGAATGGAGAAGGTCTACTTGCAAGCTTCTATTAAGTACTATAGTTTTGAGTATTGACTTTGTTTGAACTTAACATCATGGTTCATTAACACTGGAATTTGTATGAAGCTAAGGGCTTGGCCTTAATTAGGATCTGCTCAGGGAAATGAAAAGGGGAAATAATAGGTGGTAAATATGATCATAAGGAATATCAAAAGCTCAAGGTCAACCTATACCTAAGAAACGTTAGACTCCTTACTAAGATAAAAATTGAACAAGAGTGTGTCACTCACAATGCATGGTGGAATAGAATGAAGAATGCAAATTTTGACTTTTCATAATTTTATGCTTTTTATGGATTTTTTAGTTATTTGATTTTTTTGGATTTTTTGCTTTTATGAATTTTTATGTTTTTTAGACATAATATTTCTTAAGATGAAAGGCATTAACTATTTCATAAAACTCTTCACCCTCAATTATGCACAAAAGATACGCATCATTTCCAACATCTTCTTTGATTATGTAAGGACCCTTCCAATATTCTTGAAATATTATTTTCTTTCTATACTTCTTTTTCTATGTATCACCCTTCCTCAGGACAATTTCTCCTATTCTGTAAGGACCTGAAGGATTATAATGTTCTCGTGGATTCACCTTTGTGACTTGTCAAGGTAGTGTGATATGAGCTAAGGATTCATAGGTTTTCTAATGAGAAGAGGTCCAATATTGGATGGACATCGCAATTCAATAGATCCATGAGTAGATCAAATTTATCTTGCATATAGATCTTAACTTCATCGCACTCCTAGATACTTTGTAGGAATTGAAATTGTTACCGAATTGTGCATCCTTGGCCCAAATAGGTAACCCAAGTCTATAGAGGACCTTGGAAGGGTTTCAATATGTCAAACTTTATTTAATGACTTTATTTGGTGGTGTTGAGTTTAAAAGATGCTTCTAAAGGCCTGTTTTATTCTAAAAGGCATGTTATACATGCAAATTCTAAGTTCAAAAGTCAAAAATCATGTTTCCACATCCATAATACCTTTTTCCTCAAAAAATTCCCATACATCCATTGGAGGGAGTTGTATTAAAAAAAGAAGTCTAAGTCTTGGTTTCTAGGGCTAGGTCTTTAGGTTTTCAGATAAAGTTGTGAGGATTGTGAAGAAAGTTTTGCAAGTCTGTGTAAATCATGGAAGATAATTTCAAGCTGCTATTTTTCCATAAGAGGTCACCAGCAAGTTTGAATACCCATGAACAATTGCAGGTTCATCCAGAAGCTAGCTTTACATGACCAGTTGGGTAGTATTTTAAGGATTTATCCTTTTCCATTAATGGGATAATTGTAAAAGTTTATACAGATATTTGTGATAATATTCGGATCCTCTCACGTCATTTTCAGGTCTTTATCAATCCATTTGACCAAATTTTGAGAGGGCTGATGTAAAACTGCAGCTTGAAGAAAACAGGGGCAGCAATGTAGTGTTTTCTAGATCTACATGCCTTCCACTCATCATGAGCCCTCAAAAATTTGGTAACATGTCATGGAGATTCTATATACTATTCTTGATCATTTTCATGTGATGACTAGTCTATTTCATGTGTTTTCCATAAGATTTTCATGACTAGTCAACTAGTTATTTTGTCTGCAATCAGGGTTGTATTTTGTGTTTTTGAGTACCTTCCACTCACTCTAAGCACTCCAATTTTTTAAGAAAATTGAATAATGTTCAGAAGAGATTTTAAGAAAAAATTTAGACCATTTGGAGGTGATTTGGTATCTTTTTTTTATGACAGTCCATGACTGGTCATGACTATTTTTTTTAGGACAGTTTGGTGTCTTCTCATGTTCTTGATCATTTTGATCAGTTCCAGAGCTTTCAAACACCTTAAAAATCATGTAAAAGGTTATAAAGGTAAATTATAGGTTAACACAATCATTCATAATGATAAAATTCATAGGAAGTGCCTTCAAATCACTCAGAATAGTGATTTCCTAGTTGTAAAATTTGAATTCCCAGTTTCCATCCAAAATGCAAAATTGGTCCAAGTTTGAATTTGGTGAGGGTTGTAGACAATGTTTGAGATTGGATAGAATTGGAGCATGTTTCATGTATTCAAATGATGAAATACATGACATGTAGTGCCCCTCCATTCTAACCTTCGATGTGCTGGTGGTCAGGCTAAGGAGCATGAAAATGAAGGTAAAATACTCGAAATACTTTGGGTATGATAGACATGTTGATGGTAGGCTCACTGTTATGATACTCATTGATGTTTACTATGATGACACTGTTGATGTTTATGATTAGTACATTATGTTTTTTATATGATCAGTTATGGGTTAATTGATTATGTGGATTAGTTTTTGTGAAGGGTGAAATGTGGCTTAATCAAATAACAATAATAAACCCAACACCAATGAATTATGAAGATAAAGGAGATTTAAAACAAAACAAAAGTGATACAACCTTTACCTTATGCCTTCCATTGCTCGCCTATCTGTTCTTGATCTTGATAATGGTGAAGGCCTCAAAAGCATATGCTCCCTTGCTTATTGAAGATGACAAGAATAGAATGGCTATGATACTTTGTGTGAATGAAGATGAGCTTCAACACACTACTGATGGATGATAAGTGATATGGAGATGATTGTGCCAAAGGCGCGCTAGTATTTCTGCAGCATAAGTTTGCTCAAATGATGGATATATGAATGAAGAAGAAGAGGGTTGTATTTATAGAGTTGTGTAGAAGAAGATCAATGGTTGAGAATAAATGAGAAGATCAACGGAGGAGGATTGTTGAGGAATGTGCAACAAATGGAAGAACGACATGTGTCATTCAAAAGGGAGTTATGTTGAGTTAACTGCTTTGTTGATGAGGATGAGTTTTGTTTTTCTTAAATTAGAATTTATTTTTCTAATTTAAGAGCAAAGTTGCTTTAAAACTGCTTTAACTCAGCTTTTGCTTTGTATGACAAGAGGAATGTATTTTTAAAAGATATGAAGATTTTTAGAAGATAAGAAGGCATAATTAAATAAGTAGATTTATTTAATTATTTGTAGATAATTTGGAGGAAAATAAAATATTAAATATATTTTATTTTGTGGAGATTTAAGATTTTATTTAAATAAAATTGTATTTTATTTAAATTTGGAGGAATAAAAGATTTTAATTAAATAATTAAAATTATTTAATTATTTAGAAAAATGAAGTTGATGTAGATGAATTTAATTAATTAAATAAATGTAATTTATTTAATTAAATAAGAGGAGATGAAAATAAATAAATAAATTTATTTATTTATTGATAGAGGAATGTGCAGATGAAATAAATATTAAAAATATTTATTTAAGTAGAGTCATGTCATTTTTAGGTGTATACATTTTGCCTCTCTTTGATGCAATGTGTTTTATCACGTTGTTTCAAAGAATAAGAATTTTTGATAGTGATACATGCCCCAGTTTGCCCCTGGTACAAGTTTTAACGCTAGGATGCCCCCTCGGGAGATTGGACAGGAAGAGGCAGAAGGCGTGAGACGGACAATCTCACGAAGAAGAAGGTGAAAAGTGGGTGTGGATGGAGAAAAATGGGACATGGTTCCGAGAAACAAACATGGGAAGTAGTCGCAATTGTCATACAGTCAGATATCGTTCACTTGCTATAAATAGGAGCTGGGTCCACAAGTTCCATTCATTTGCACACTTGTCCTTAGTTGATTGGTCTTTTGAGATCTTAGGAGAGCATGGCAGCCAGAGAGATGGATATTCTGAACGAGGAGCACCGATTTGAGCAGATCCAATGGTTCGACCGGCCAGCGGAGGCAAGACCCCTGGTATGTAGTTCGTCAAAACTCGCTAAAAGTCATTTATTAGGCTCATTAATGGCTAGGAAAAAATACTAGGACAGATGCGCCAAACTGTCGCTCGGCGCATATACTCTCTGAAATGGCACATATGTCATTATGTGGCGCATTTGAGATATACTACGGCACATCTGATAGTTTGGCGCATACAAGCTCTGAATTGGTGCATTTGCTAGGAAACGGCGCATGTGACATAAGAAGCGGTGCATGTGCCAGAACGATGCATACACGTCAAAGGGCAGCGCATTCACGGTGAAGCGGCGCATATGATATGGATCGGTGCATTTGCTACCTAGATCAGCGCATTTACACTAGGAGAAATCAATTGACTTAATGAAATTAACCCAATTGGCACCTTGATCGATGCGTCAATTGATAAGCGATCTCTGAGATTGCCGAGAATCTAGTCAAGAGATGATATGCTATTTTGATCAATTTGATATGTTAAGTCATTGATAGGATAGTTTGATTGTTTTGAGTAGGTTTGCTTGGATATGAATTTTTCTGATGGTATGCTTGGTCTGATTGCAGGAGGATATTCGGGATGTCCTTATGTCACGAGAGCAGTTCCCATTGCCATTGTTGCAGTGGTATATGTTGACTGAGATAGATCATGAGGCTCTAGGTGCGATGGGTTTGCACTATGTTTGCTTCATGCCTGAGGTTCGCGCGAATCAGGCTATGTTGATGGCAGCGGTGGAGCGATTCCACAACGAGGATGGTATATTCCATCTTCTGACAGGAGAGATGGTGGTCACTCTTGAGGACGTGTACCAGATTCTGTACCTCCTTATTTAGGGAGAGTTGGTCGAGTACAAGTCATAGTGGGATGCTGGATTAGCCGAGTGCAGACGGGTGTTTGATGACCCAGGGTTGGTGGAGCAGGTGATTTCGTGGCAGGACATACATGACTGCTATGACTACTTCCCAAGCATAGTAGCAGGATTGATCGGTGGCATAGTATGCCCCGATAGGAGGTCACACGGCTTCCTGATTGGCTAGGGGAGGGTGTTAGAGAGTATGATCATAGATGGGACCCGATATGCATGGGGTGTGTGCGTGCTTGCACACTTGTATAGAGATATGCACCAGGTGGTTTATCACAGAGGAGCCAATTTGTCTGTGAGTGTGTTGCTCTTGCAGTTTTGGTTGTGGGAGCATATAGCTATCACATGGCTGAAGTGTTTATTTCATAGGTAGGGGGTGAACCCTACAGTTATGGTTACGCAGGTGTGATTTCCCAGCACAAGCTGGGGAAGCTAGAGTACTGGAGACATGTGTTCGATAACTTAGATGCAATTATCTAGCGCCCATACCTAGACTATGAGGTGTGGGATGATGAGGCAGGTGAGCTTCTGTACTATTTTCAGACTCGATGGCTGATTGGCAGGACCAGGTATATTCTAGAGTGACAGATTGTGAGCTGAGTTCAGAGACAGTTTAGCAGAGTACAGGGCAGACCACAGGGATAGGCCTGATTTGTGAGGACCCGATTTGCGAGGACCCATGCAGAGAGATATAGGTGGCGGCCCGTGGCGTCATATGAGGAGGCTTTGGCAGATTTTTAGTAGATTACCCATGCAGCTTGGTCCATGAGGAGGGACATAGTAGATGCAGGCATGACGCCAGACTATGAGGAGTGGTTTGTAGGGCATCCATTCCCCAGATACTCAGGGCTCGGAGAGTTAGCTCCTCAGATAGATGAGGATGATTCAGATGACGAGGGTGCAGCTGGTAGGAGGAGGGGAGGATGGAGGAGGAGGACAGGGGGACAGGGGGATGATGGAGGAAGAGGAGGAGACGGAGGAGGAGGCAACTGACCTAGACAGAGGAGGAGGTTCGGGGAGGGACCTTCGGGTCAGCAGGCAGTCGCACAGTCGCAGGTTGTAGGATAGGTGTAGGCATAGGGGCCAGTATAGCCAGTGGCAGCATAGTAGAGGTAGAGGTCGCCACCATAGTAGGCGGTACAGTAGCAGGTATAGGGACAGGTGCCAGTACAGTAGGCTCCGCAGCCTGATTTACAGCAGCAAGCCATTGCGACGCTACAGGATCAAATTAGGCAGCTGAGGGCTCATCTAAGAGCAGCTGAGTCTTGGAGAGACGCAGACGCAGGACGGATATCAGAGATATCCAGAGAGAGAACCAGCCTTGGCCAATGCGAGGGTGATGAGGGCAGAGAGGGATGTAGCAGTGACAACTATGGGTACAGATGGTACCTCTAGCTTTTTGGTATCACAGGTTCAGCAAGCACAGACACAGTTAGCCCAGGTTCAGAGTGAGCTAGTTAGAGTGCAGGCGTAGGCTCAATGATATAGAGGGTTATGTCACGGGGCAGTGGCAGCGGATCAACGGGCACCCAGTTTCAAGAGCCAGTCTGTGGCATCCCAAAGGGTAGGTGGGTCTCAGTCTGTGGGATCAGTGAGGGGTCCCCAGTAGTTAGGGGGAGACAAAGGAGAGGGCAACACAAGGAGTAGTGCTCCACGGCAGCAGGATTAGGCAGACCTGGATACTTGCACCATTTTTTAGTTGATATACACATTTTTTATGGCTGAGATAGCCTGTATATGTATTATTTTTGCCCCAAGACATGTATCACTGTCTTTTTGTACCTTGTATACATTTTTATGATATGACTCTGAGAGATTTGGACAGATATTTTGATATGTTGTACATTTGGACACCTTTTTTATGCTTATATGAGGATGCAGTTATGGATGTTCTATATGCTCATGTTTTCTATGTTGATATGCTATGGATGCAATCTATTTTATATGTGAGGCATACTAGATGGGTGTATATGATTTTGATATGCAATGCAGATGTGGCATGTTATGGAAATGTTTAATGTAGCTCTATATGCAGTTTGTCTATGTTTGTTTGATTTTTTGATGAGATATATGGATGCACATGTATGTGGGTGACCTAATGCACTTTATTATGTATGCAAATGATGTAATCATGTAAATGACTATCTCATGCGATATGATATGTGACCTATGCTATGTTTTTGATATGTCCAAATGTATTCAATCGACACAGGTGATGATGTAGAGAGGTGGAAGAAGAGATGAAGAAATACTGACTTTCATTTGATATACTACAGGATTGCATGGTTGATATGGATTTCTGCATATGAGATGTATGTGGATTGTCATCTTGATATTTGCAAGTCTTTTGCTTTCATCATTGGGCATTTTTTGGTATTTTTCTCTTTTTGAAATGTTGTAAGGAAATACAAGCATCTAGGTATAATTAGACCAAGATGACCTGAGTAATTCTTACATGGACTTTGATATAGCGAGTTGATACAAGCATCTAGTCAAACTTGAATCTAGATGACCTGAGTACTTCTTGCATTTCAACAGACAAGGATTGCCCCTTTTCATGTTTAGACCTCGAAGTCCTCGATGATCTTTTGCTGATCATATCGTTAGACAAAAGTCGGTACACTACTAAAGTTTAATCCACATGTAGCAGACAAAGAAAAATATTATGCCCCCATCATAGCATCTCTAGCTTTTGGCATCCTTGAGTAGCATAGGAAGACATAATGTCAAAAATCTAAGACTTTGTAAGTTAACCTATTCACAAAACATTCTTGCATTAGATGTGTCTTTTTGCCATAATTGATATAGAATTGGTTTGAGTGTTTCGGTATGGTGTTCTATTTTGTTTTGGATAGGTTGATGTTTTTGTGCGAAGATTTTTGTTGTTTCGAGAAGCTTGTGTTTGTTGCGCTTGTTTGTCTAGTGAAAGGTATCATAATCCATTATTGGTATCCTCTTAGAAAATGTGGCATTCAAGAATCCAAATCCATAACTAGGTTAAGGAGTTGCCCCCATTTTAGACAAGGATTGACTTATTATGGGTGAGATGACAACGTATATGGAGAGACGGACTCTAAGGGACTGACCTAGTGCCTCGGGGGCCCATTGCTAAATGGTATTGCCTACATGACGACGTAGAGGCAATGTAGTTTGGGGTGAACCTGATGGACCTAAGACCTAGGCAATGGCAAAGATGCAGAAACGGTATGGACAGCAGGACAGACGACACTCAGAAGGATACAGAGGAAAGAAAGGGGAGTGGAGCCTTGGGGGCACATTGAGAATGGCCTTGCCTACGTGATAACTCAGAGGTGACGTAGTTCAATAATGGTTCAAAGGACTGGTTCAAGATGAATGATACGATGGACATAAGAGATATGAAGACATAACAGATGGAGGGAGTGGTTTGTCGCAGATAGTGCCTGTTTACCAGGTTTTCACCACTTGCTTTTATTTGCACAGAAGCTAAAAGTACACATGACACCTATTTGCCAGGTTTTCATCATGGTACCTATCCAAGGCACCTGTTTGCCAGGTTTTCACCAGAGGACAATTTTTTTTGCTATTTTTCTATTTTTTGATTTTTTTTGTTTGTTTGTTTTTTTTTAATCACTTTTCAATTTTTTTTGGATTTTTTCAGGACTCCCTTACATTGGGGTTTTCAGGTATAGAACTTGTAGAGGTGCATGCTGTTGATAGGATCATTGAATAGTTCACCTTCAGATGTAGCCAATTGATATGCCCCCAATCCATAGGCTGTAATGATGACATAGGGACCTAGCCAGTTAGGTTCAAACTTGCCTTTCTTTTCTCTATCTTGCTGATTTCTAGGGTTTTCTCTTAGGACTAGGTCACCAACTTGGAATACTCAGGGCTTTACCCTGTGGTTATAGCTTTTGGATATGTGTTGCTGATATGCTTTCAGGTGGTTAAAGGCATGTTGCCTTCTCTCTTCAAGCAGTTCTAATTCTTGCAATCTGGACACTATGTACTCTTCGTTAGATACGAGGCCTTTTAACGACACTCGCAAGGATGGGATCTCAACTTCAATGGGCAAGATAGTTTCAGATCCATAGACTAGGGAGTATGGTGTTGTACCTGTGGGTGTGCAAATGCTTGTGTGCTAGGCCCATAGTGCAAGGTTTAGTTGGACATGCCAATCTCAGCCGGCATCATTGATAGTCATCTTTAGGATTTTCAAGATAGTTTTATTTGATGCCTCAGCCTAGCCGTTGCCTTGGGGGTAGTATGGGGTTGAAAAGCGGTGCTGGATATGGAATTTCTTGCATAGTTCCCTGACATCCTAATTTTTGAAGGGTCGTCCATTATCTGTGACAATAGACGAAGGGATACCATAGCAACAAATGATATAGTTCAAGATAAACGAGGCAATCTGCTTGCCTGTGATATTGGCTAGAGGCACGACTTCAATCCACTTCGTGAAGTACTCAGTGGCAGTGATTATGAATTTATGGCCGCTGGAGGAAGAGGGGTGAATCTTGCCCACTAAGTCGAGTCCCCACTGACAGAATGGCCAAGGAGTCATTAACGGCTGTAACTCCTGTGCTGGTGCATGTATCAGGTTCCCATGGATTTGGCACTTTTTGTACTTCTTTACAAAATGGTAGGAATCTTGTTCCATTGTTGGCTAGTAGTATCCCATGTGTATGAGTTTTTTGGCTAGGGTAGGGCCACTAGAGTGGGTCCCTCATATACCATCGTGTACTTCGCTCAGGGTAGTTTGATATTCTTCACTATCGAGACATCTAAGGAGAGTACCATCGAGACCTCTGCGATATAGGGTATTGGCAACAATGGCATACCAGGATGCCTGACGGATGAAGGTTCGTTTCTAGTTACTGGAGAGATCGGGTGGAAGGGTATTCTCTTTAAGATAGGAAAATATTTTTTCGTAGAGGGGGGAATCGGCTCCAACAATGTGGCAAATGATATGGGATTCAGGGGTGTCATATGTAGGACAAGATACTGGCTCTACCAAGAACTCATAATGTGATTGATTATTTGGAATATCAAGGAGAGATGCAATCGTGGCCATGGCACCTGTGGCTTTGTTCTCAATCCTTGGTATCTATTCAAAAGAGATCTTAATGAAGTATTCTTTGAAGTCATCTACCATTCTCTTGTAAGGGATTAGTTTCTCATCTTTTGTTTGGTAGTCATCATTTACTTGATTTATAACCAGTTGTGAGTCGCCATATACCTGAAGTTCTTGGATATTCCATTCAACTGCTAGCTTGATACCGATGACGAGGGCTTCATACTCTACCACATTGTTAGTGCAAGGAAAGAGTAATCTGTATGATTTAGGAATGGTGTCGCCATTTGGTGTGACCAACAAGATACCTGCTCCTGATCCATGTTGAGTGTATGATCCATCAAAGTACATTTTCCAGGTTGCTGTGTTTACGTGGAAGATAGATTCATCTAGAAATTCAAAGCTCAAAGGGTTGTCATCTGTTAGAGGTGCATCTGCCAGGTTATCTGCAAGTACTTGGCCTTTTATTACTTTCCTATCTACATATTTGATATCAAACTCGCTGAGAAGCATGACCCATTTAGACAATCTACCTGATAAGGCTGCCTTGTTGAGTACGTATTTGAGTGGATCAATTTTTGCTACCAATTTGACAGAATGTGACAACATGTAATGTCTCCACTTTTGTGAGGCGAAGACTACAGCGAGACATGCTCTTTCAATTGGCATATACTACAGTTCATATCCAACAAGTGTTTGACTAATATAGTAGATTGCTTGTTCCTTCCCGTCATAGTTTTGTTGTGTGAGGAGAGCTCCCAGAGCTATTGGTGTGGCTGAGATGTACAGTAGCAGTGGTTTACCCTGAATCGGTGGCATCAATACAAGTGGCTTCATAAGATACTCTTTTAACTGCTGAAATGCCTACTCACATGACTCATTCCATTTGAAAGGGACATTCTTGTGTAGAAGGTGAGAAAATGGGTGGCACTTATCTACCAATTGAGAAATGAACCTTCTGATAGATTGTAGTTTTCCCTGTAGGGATCGTAGCTGAGTGAGATTCTTAGGGGGTGGCATTTCCATGATGGCCTTCACTTTAGCTGGATCGACTTCTATCCCATTAGCAGACACTATGTATCCAAGTAGCTTTCTTGAGGTTACTCCAAATACGCACTTCTTTGGATTGAGGCGCACGTTAAACTTTTCCAGTCTATTGAAGATTTTGTCTAGTACTGCCAGTTGTCCTTCTCTTGTGAGTGATTTTGCCAGAATGTCATCAACATAGTCTTCCATTATAGTGTGCATCATGTTGTGGAAGATTGTGGTCATAGCTCTCTGATCTGTTGCACCAGGATTTTTCAAACCAAATGGCATGACACACCAACAGTAGGTGCCCAAAGGACATGTAAATGTAGTCTTGTGTTGGTCTTCAGGTGCAATTTTTATCTGGTTATATCCAGAAAAACCATCCATTAGTGACAACATAGTATGCCCTGCCGTGAGATCTACAATCATGTCAATGTTTGGCAGGGGAAATCATCTTTTGGACAAGCTTTGTTCAGGTCCCTGAAGTCATTACATATTCAGACTCTGTTGTCTGGTTTGGCCACTGGTACTATGTTTGAGACCCATTCAGGATAGTCTATAGGTCTGATAAATCTAACATCTAACCGTTTCTTTAGCTCTTCCTTCACCATGAGGGCCACATGTGGGTGCATCTTTCTAAGTTTTTGTTTTACTGGTTTAGCTCTTGGAGCTAAAGATAAATGATGCATTATAAGATTCAGATCTACCCCTGGCATGTCTGCATATGTCCATGTGAAATTGATTTGTTTTCTCTTGAAGAAGTTGATGAATGCTATTTTTTCTTGTTCTGTTAAAGCCTTTGCCATGTGGATCATTCTGGGATCATCACCTGTACTAACATTGATCGGTTCTGCTAGTTCAATCAAGATCAAAGATCTCTCCTGATGTGTAAGATTGGGTAGAGGGTCAAGCCTTCCATCCTTCAGCACCTCAGAGAGGTTTTCACTATTGGATAGATCTTTATTTTTACTATTTTCATGATCTAACACTACCGCAGAGCAGTTTTCACCATTAGATCTTTCTTTCATTTTGACATTTTTGAGACTGAAGGCTTGGCACTCTCTCCAAAATAGGCCTTCTCATTGAGTTCTATAGCATAGCCAGCTCTGTGGTCCCCTGCAGGTATATGATCTCTAAGCTCAAGATAGTCTATGATGGCTTCATCGTTCTGAAAGGTATCAAGCTCAGGGGTAGTGCCTTGTAGGTCCCAGTCTATGAGTTCAGGGAGGACCAAAGGTAAGGGATCATTGGTTTGGTTGGATTTGATGCTGTTGATAGTTAGGATAGAGTTGTTAAAAGCATGGATGAAGTCTATGATGGTACTCTCTGTTAGCAGATTCGTCAAGGGAGGTATCATTCTTTCCTCACGATTTTCACTATCGTTATTACGTGGGTCAGTCTCTAGCGGTCTAGCCCTTGGACCTTGTCTCTCATTAGCATGGGTTGGGTCATACTCATGGACAACATCGATTCCTTTGTCATCGCAAGATAGCTTAGAGAGGCTATCCCATTCATATTCGTTGGAATCAGTCTCACTATTTAGTTGTAGTTGTTGAATTTGCTCAACCAAATTACTAGTAGATGTTTCTGGTTGTTTACCTTTATTCCCCTTTGCTCTATTGGTTCTTGATGTGCCATTGTAACCTAGCCCTGTAGTGTCTCAGGATGTCAAGGTGTCATGTTAGATGGGTTCAGTGATACCATCCTTTCTTGAACCGAGTGGACCGTGTCCTTCATACCCATTCTTTGTAGCATTTGAAATCCTTGACCATATTGTTCAGTTGATATAGTGTGATGGTCATGTTGTGTTGATGAACTGCCTTCATCCTTGTATAACCACTATAGGATATCTTTCTCATCACTCTCATCTTTGAGGCTGCCCCATTTGACAATGGTCCTTTGGTAGTTTTGTCTGCTTTTGGTTTGTTCAGAGTAGGTCTCCCATATGATCTTGGAGATAGGGGGAGCTATGCCAAGAAAAGGGATTGGGAGATTGTGGACTCACCCAAACCCTTATCCTTGAGTCTGAGGTTGGGTTGGGATGTCGTTGAAGAGGAAGCAAGTGTAGTTGAGTCAACACGAGATGACGATGAAGCAGAAGCACGGTTGTTGGGAATCACCACTTCAGGTTTAGGATGGATAGAGTTACAATACTGAAATGGGTTGGGGTTACCTTGGATGGTGATCTCTCGACCTTCGTGAGGGAACTTGATACACTGATGGTATGTCGAAGGCACTACTTTCAGAGCATGTATCCATCGTCTTCCAAGAATAATGTTGTATGCTAGCTCCATATCAAGGACTTGGCAAGCCACATCTTTTACTACAAGACTCACTCTAATTGGTAAAGTAACAATTCCCTTTGAAGTTCTCACCTCCTCATCATAGGCTTTTGTAGTGATTTTCCTTTTCGGATCTATAGCTTTCTCTGAAAACCCCAATGTAAGGATTAGCTTCAAGGTACAAATATTCAAACCAGCTCCTCCATCAATTAGGACCCTCTTTATCTTGTGTTTGTGGATGAAGGCTTCGATATGAAGAGAGGCGTTATGGGTTTGGGTGATTGACATATCATCCTTTTCATAGAATGATAGGGAATGAGGTGAGGTAATGTGACCTACCATGTTTTGGAATCGCTCTTCAGCAAGGTTTGTAGGGACGGAGGGTTCCACCAAAGCTTTGTCAAGAATGGCCCTACAAAAAGGGGATAGACGTAGAAGTTCGAGGATGGAGATATGTGCAGATGTCTTATGTATCTGATCTAAGATGTCGTACTGATTAGCTGAAGTGGCAGAGGCTCCTCTAAGGGTGACTCTATTACTATGGGTGGTAACATTGCAATCTAGATCCTTGTTTATAGTGATCACATTGATGTGTGAATCACTTTCTGAGATATGGTTAACAACATAGTCAAAGCTGACGTTTGTGTAATTTGCATTGTTAGAGCCACCGTTGTTTTTGTTGGAAGGTCCTCCCTGCTCATAGTTGGGAAGAGGATCCTTGAATGCCTGATGATCACTATTAGAGGTATGTCCGTCAATGGATATCTTATTTTGTTCGATCAAGTCTTGGATCATGTGTTTGAGTGCTATACAATCATTTGTTTTGTGCCCCCTATTTTGATGAAACTCACAGAAGTCATTGTCATTCCACCAATGAGGTTTGACCTTAGGTTCATATTCCCACGCAGTTGGAAGTGTTATGATCTTGTTTGTGATTAGCCTCCGTAGGGCAGTTTCCAATGATTCTCCCAAGGGTGTAAACTTTCTCCTAGGTTGAAAGTTGGTAAACCATGATTCAGTGTTCCTTGGTTTGTTTTGTGGGGGGTTGTTCTGAGGAGCCGATAAATTGAAGATGGTTGTTTAGGTGCCGCATTCTTGGCATCCACCACCCCATCATTCACAACATTTTTGTTTTTCATCCAGAATCTTGGTTTGTCATTGTTGGTGTTGGTATTAGGAGTGTCTTTATATAGCTTGATTTGACCCTTGGTAATTAGACCTTTTTCAATGATGAGACCCATCTCAATGACCTTGCTAAAGGAAGTAGGACATTGGATTTGAATCTAATAGCTCAGGTCAATTTGTAAGTTGTGCACAAACATTTCTAGCATTTGTTTTTCAGACATCTAGTGTGGACACTTGCTTGCTAGTTGTCTCCATCTTTGTAAGAAGGTGGCGAAAGATTCCCCACCTTTTTGTTTGGTGTTACAAAGATCCAATATTGAGATGTTGTGCTCAATATTGTAAGAGAAGTGGGTGACAAATTTGTCAACAAGTTTGTTGAATGTTTTAATGCCAAGTGGTAGTCTACAAAACCACTCCATAGCTTGTCCTCCCAAGCTTCTTAGAAATAGTCACATAAGGTAAGTGTCATTATGTGCGACCTCTAGGCAAGCAGCGTTGAATTCCCTGATATGGTCCCTTGGATCACCCTTTCCTCAATATTTATCAAATTTTGGTACCTCAAATTTGGAGGGGAAAGGTATCATGATTAGGGTCCTATCAAAAGGATATGGTGAAATATCCTCTAGGGTGTAATGTTTAGTCAATGCTCTTGTTTTTGTGTCTGTGAATTGTTGTTGTAATGCTTGGATTTATTGGTTCACTAGACTTAGGGCATCCATAGGATCATTGGTTATTTTGCTTTTGTCTGAAGGTGTTCCTTCCTCATGTCTACTTCCTTTAGGGTTTCTTTCATCCTCAGTTTCTTTGAGAACCTCTACGTCATAATCTTTAGGGAGCTTGACTCCTAGATTTGCTATGTGTAAAAAGAATTTGGTATGGTCTTGGGCAAGTATCTTTTCCAATAGGCATTGAAATTTTGGGTTATGCTGCGTTTGAAGGATCTCTTCCATAGAAATTTCTTCATCACTTTCATGACCGTCTGGAATAATTTTCTTGGCCATTTCAATCTGCTTTTTTTTTTGTAACCGTGTTAAGACCATGCAAGTGGCGACTAGAGATGGGATGAAGTGAGTTTTTGAGCAAGGTGTTAGAATGTGATAGGATTTTTAGCAAGGATCTTCTTAGATCTGTTGGTGTCAAACAAAGTAGGGTGTGCAAAGCGATAGTCAAAGTAAGGATGATAGAAATCTGTTTACTTGATGTTGACTTAGTCTAGCACAATCCAATAGTGGAGTTTCGATAGAGAAGGATAAGTGATCCTTGATAGAGGAGACTCACTAGGTTTGTTTGAGATGTGATGTGATCAAGAAGAGCTTGGTTCTAACCTTGTTGGATTTTGGAAGAATTTTGGTGAGGTTTTGGATGAAAAGTAGTTATGATGTGGAAGAAGAGAGAAAGGTTTGATTTGCACGATCTTAGTCAGATTTTGAAAAAATCAGACAGGCTTGAAAATGGTTTTTGGAAAAGTTGAAATTTTTGCTTTTGGAAGGTACGAATTTTGCTTTCTGGTTTTAAATACGCAGTAGTTTAAATGCGCCACAACAGAGTGCAAAAGCGCTACGAGTCGTATCAATGTGCGACTCTAGTTTTTGTTCAAATGCGTCAAGACAGCTTTCAAATGCACTGTAAGTCATTTCAAATGTGCTGCAAGTCACTTCAGATGCGCAATTCTAGTTTTTTGCTTGGTTTTTCAAAGTTTTTTGGAACATTTTTTGAGATTTTTCTATTTTTGGTTTGAAAACTTGGTGTTTTGAGAAAATGATTTCAATTATGGCACAGACACAGCAAACACACAGAAGTTTTCATGATTTTTATCTTTTGTTATTTTTTTGTATTTTTGGACTATTTTGACTCAAAAACACATACACCCTAGGCTGGATAGGACAATATTCGTTGAATCCTCTAGTTGTGCATACTCAAAGCATGTAGCTCCAAGATCTGGTAGCACCGGCTCCCCTCCATGGCACTCACTTCTCACGCATACCAAATCTGGGTTTCCTTAGGCTCATACCCCCACCGAACCTTAGGATTGTCCCTGCTACCTCTACTAAGAGTCACATGAATTAAGGCCGCTTCAAAGGCTCTGCCCTTTGCATCAACAAATAGGGGTTTTTGGCTTGCTAAACAATTGGTTCGTAGTCAGGGCAACCATTCGAGTGGTTACACGTGCAGCGGTACTACTCTCCGTTATGGAGTCTCCCAGCCTCAAAGGGTTATGCCTTAGAGGGTTTTGGGGGAGGTTGGCCATCGGTGTAACACAGCAACACTCGTTGCAGGAGGTTTTCACCTCAAGCATAATTTATTTTAAGTGGCTTGGTAGGGTTTGGCTTTAGCCTGTCACCACTCAGGGTCATTCCCACTTAGACAGGCATGCATCCGAGGGCATGCCTCTCTAAAGGTTAAACAAATGGAATGACAAGTCTAGCATTCTGGTCACCTAGTTAAGGGGAGAGCATAAGCCTATTGTCATTCACAGTCACAGAATACACTGATTAATCCAAACCTAGTTAAAGGTAGAAAAACTAAATGGGCTATTCTACTTGTGCACTCATGCGGTTGTTAACTTTGAAGTGTTTAAGACATAGCAATGTTCATTCCCATTTGTTGAGATAGCAAAGATCTAATCTAGAAAAGAAATCAACAATGCAAAGATAGCAGTGGTTCAATTACTTTCCATCCTAGTTAGAGACTATGTGGAATTTGCATGCATGCATCTTTTTTTGTTACCTTTTCCCCTAATTAGTCTAAATGAACTAATCAATGCAGCTAAATGACCTATTCTAGCCTCTAATCCTGTAAAACAAAAGTTAGCTCAAACATAAAAAAATAGATGAAATCTTAAAGCTACAGTGCAAAATAGAAACGTTGCTACACAGTCTGAATGCTCAAAAACAGAGCTTGCATGCGGCATTGTACAGATGCGCTAAGATAGGTGTCAAAAGCGTAGGAATGGGATACAAATGCGTTAGTTTAGTAAATGCACCGTAAAAATGTGTAAAAACACCGTTATAGAGTGTATATGTGTCAGATGACCGCAAGCGCTGGAACAGAAGACAGGAGCGCCGTCTCGGAGTATGGATGTGCCAGATGACCGCAGGTGCCGAAACAGGATATGTATGCACCGCTACAGGAGATATATGCGCAATATCTGTGCAGGCGCTGAAGTAGAGGGTAAAATCATCGGTTTGGAGGTTGAATGCACCATAGTTCTGTATGCGTCGAAATAGAGAGTAGAAGCACTACGGGATTGCTCATATGCACCGGATTGACCTGTCAGAAGCCTGTGCGACACCTGTACGGAACCTGTCTACAAGAATGCTCAAATTTTGATTAGATAAAGGGGCAAGGGCCCCACGGTGGGTGACAAAATGTGAGGGGTGAAATGTGGATTAATCAAATAACAATAATAAACCCAACACCAATAAAATATGAAGATAAAGGAGATTTAAAACAAAACAAAAGTGATACTTACAACCTTTACCTTATGCCTTCCATTGCTCGCCTATCTGTTCTTGATCCTGATAATGGTGAAGGCCTCAAAAGTGTATGCTCCCTTGCTTGTTGAAGATGACAAGAATAGAATGGCTATGATACTTTGTGTGAATGAAGATGAGCTTCAACACACTATTGATGGATGATAAGTGATATGGAGATGATTGTGCCAAAGGCGCGCTAGTGTTTCTGCAGCATAAGTTTGCTCAAATGATGGATATATGAATGAAGAAGAAGAGGGTTGTATTTATAGAGTTGTGTAGAAGAAGATCAATGGTTGAGAATAAATGAGAAGATCAATGGAGGAGGATTGTTGAGGAACGTGCAACAAATGGAAGGACATGTGTCATTCAAAAGGGAGTTATGTTGAGTTAACTGCTTTGTTGATGAGGATGAGTTTTGTTTTTCTTAAATTAGAATTTATTTCTCTAATTTAAGAGCAAAGTTGCTTTAAAATTGTTTTAACTCAGCTTTTGCTTTTGTATGACAAGAGGAATGTATTTTTAGAAGATATGAAGATTTTTAGAAGATAAGAAGGCATAATTAAATAAGTAGATTTATTTAATTATTTGTAGATAATTTGGAGGAAAATAAAATATTAAATATATTTTATTTTGTGGAGATTTAAGATTTTATTTAAATAAAATTGTATTTTATTTAAATTTGGAGGAATAAAAGATTTTAATTAAATAATTAAAATTATTTAATTATTTAGAAAAATGAAGATGATGTAGATGAATTTAATTAATTAAATAAATGTAATTTATTTAATTAAATAAGAGGAGATGAAAATAAATAAATAAATTTATTTATTTATTGATAGAGGAATGTGCAGATGAAATAAATATTAAAAATATTTATTTAAGTAGAGTCATGTCATTTTTAGGTGTATACAGTTTTATTATGTTTCATGCGATTATCTGACGATGTGTTATTTAGTTGATTAGTTAATGATGTACTTGTGTATTGTGGATATCTATGATGTGTCTTGTGAAGGGACAATGCAGTATTACTCAAGTTGAGTACCCTACTATGTTGTGATTCCCTGTCACAGTGTGTTTGATTATATATATATATACGACACTTTGGTTTGTTGCAGGATTGCAAGTACTAGGCATCGACTCCACCCGAATTGGTAGGTCTAAGCGTGCCTTCATGCCAATGGATGTTGTGGAAGGGCGATAACATGAGGTTCCCTAGTTGTTATCATCCTCGATGTTCCGTCAGTTTAGTTGGTTTGGTGCTTGATTGTGAGTCTATGTTGTTCTATGGTATGTTATCATCGGTAAATGATTGGTATGTAGTCCCTGAGTTGTTTTGTCGGTCTATTGTTTTCATCAAATAGATTATTAATCTATGTTGTAAATAAATAATATTAAGTTTAAAATATATTAAATATTTGTCTATGTTGTTAAATAAAAATGTTAATTTTTGAGGTATAGGAATTAAATTAATAATTTTTAAAAGTTAATAATAATAATACTAATAATAATAACAAATAAATTATAAGTATTTAATATTATTTATTTGAAAGATATTATTTTATATTATTTATTAATTTATTTGAATGTAGTGAGTTGTATGTAAATAATAATAAATTACTAGATTGGAGAATCTTCCTGTAAGTGGAGATTTATTGCAATTATTTTTGGGAGAATCTCCTCGATAATGGGAAAACTAATATATTTAATTTTGGTGTGAGTGGATTCCTATAACGAAAAATCTTAGTGTGGGAATTTATTGAATTTGTCTATTTTTATGAAAGGAGGGATATTTGAGGGGTTTTGGGTCTGTAATTTTGGGGGAGAAGGTCTTGCAAAAGAAGATTTGGGGAAAGAGAGGAATTTAAAGGGAGGAGGATTCTAAAGATTGAAGATTGTATCTAGGTATGTTAATATTGTTTGAAATGGGGAATCTCTATGTATGATACTTTAGTCTGTCTCTCTGCAATATCATTCAAATTTATAATGCAAGTATTTGACTCTGCAAAATAACATTTTCTTTAGCATGCTCGCCGAGTGTTCCCGATGGTTCATTCTGAAATTAGTAACCATTTCTCATATTGAAACATGAACCTTGCAGTTATGTATTTTACTCTCATGCTATGTTTTCATAATCGATTATTTAAAGCATAATATATTCTTTTCTTGAAGCGATCCTTTGGTATTATGTTCATACACCCCCTTCAGCGCTCCTCAAGTCTAGCAATTTAATATATTTGTCCTATACCCTTGCCTGATTTAATTGCTTGTAGCTATTTTTGCAGCAAGGAGCTTTAAATGACATCTGACGTTTTAGCTTTCACTTGATTCTTCCTTCCCTGAAAACCTGTTAGAGATAATTTGAGAATTTTGTTGATCTTGTACTTGTTTTTTTTTTCCAGATTTGAATACATTCATACTCCCTAAAAGCATTCTCAATAATAATTATTAAACTACAATTATTTTCCCTGTAGACATCTTGGCTGAAAAAAGACAGATTTATTTAATTGTTTCTCTACAATCTTTCTCCTACATCCGTCGTACGGCCTCATATGAGGCATTTTAACAAGATAGTACTAAATTCATGAAATGTATTTTATTCTTTCAACCAGATATATATATATATATATATATATATATATATATAAGCAATCATTTCTGCTACATTAATTTTTTTTAAGAAATTCAACAAGCTATTAGCATTTATTTACCTTCACCCAGCAATCCATTTTGTGCACCCTACTATTAGCAATTATCTCAATCCATAATGGAATTGCATTAAACTTCTTAGCTCAGTTAGTGCTTATTCTGCAACTCTTAAATTTCAGCATATGGCTTCTCATATCTACATTCTAATCAATTTTCTCAATTCTATGAAAAGCTTTCATAATGAATAGAAGTGAATAAATAAAACTCTCTTTGCATAATTAATTTTAACCTTGATAGAAAATAGGAATAGTAAGTTTTTAGTGAAATAGTAGTTAGCTCTTAAAGGTTAGTTGAATAGGAAGTGGAATAGATAGTTTTCTTATTACACTCATGTGTAACTAAATTTTAGATAAGGATATTAGAAAACACTTTTCTTTTAAATTTTTTTAATTGTAAATAATATTGCTTTTTGCATTTAAATAATTTCTATCCCATAAGGAGTAATGTGATGGCATTGATCTTAGGAAGTTATTATCTCATAAAAGTAGCTCATGTATTACCTATAATTTATTTGGAAGCTATGTAATTATTTATTTATTATTATAACAAAATGGAGTTTCTTACATTGGAGCCTTGCTTTTTTTTCATTATTACTTTTATTATTATGTCGTAGGAAGAGATGTTTTATTATTGTCAAGTTTTTTTTTAAAGAGTATAATATTTTTTTCTTTTTTGATTTTCTATTTATTAATAAACTTAAGTTTGACATTCTTTTTAGGAAACACACTTCCTTTATTTTAGGAAGAGTAAGTTATAATTTTGGAAGGGGAATCTTAGATATTTTTAAGTAAAATATATATATCTTCTTATATATGTTTTGAATCTTTACTTATTATTAAAATGTATTTTTATTAATAGGGAATAGATGTCTAAATTGTAAAATATTATATTGTTGGTTGATATTTAATTGTTTTTAACCAAAATATTTAGTTAAGCTCAGTTTCCATTATTATTATTCAATTCTATTTAATTTAGTGTCAATGGTTGTATCATTATTACTGAAATGGTCATAAATGGTCAATATAATATTAAGAAAGTATTATTTAATTGGAAATTTTGTAGTTAAAAATGATTTTTATATTTCTATGTTCTCTGAAGACTATGTATTTAATATCCTTTGACCTTGATTGTAAATATAATGCTTATGATGGTTATTTCATTAGAATGTAGTAAAATCTACATATTAAGATTTAATCTAGTTCAAATAGAGTATAAATATGATACTTAACTGTTAATTAAAATTAGTAAATTTATTATTAGAAAAGTAGGATAATAGGTATTTAGTCATGTTACCTATTTATAAAGAAAATATTTATTCATTAATAATTTGCACTAGAATATTTATTAACTTAAATCTTAATTAAGTGTTGTAATGATGATGTTTTGAATAGATCATTAGTTTTGTTATTTTTTAAAAAAATAGGATAAGGGATAAAATATTTCCTTAAATTTGTTGTCGTATTAATATAATTTGTCGTCATGTTAATCTAATGTTGTTTAACTATTATTCTTTCATGAGTATGTCTTTAGTTTAGGAATTTCACTCATTTAGTGTCTTTTCAAATTATGGATATTGTAAATTCTATCAGTAGTTCATATTGTCGAAAATACAAGCCTATAGAAGTAAGTAGGATTGATTTAGAAATGAGTTGTAATGTTTGTATTAACCTTTACATTTTAGTGGTTGCTCCAAAGGCTTAGGGTACTTTTGATCCTTTGTAATGTTGTGATGTGGAGGAGTTATGATGCCTCCTATTGGTATGTGGTTTTGTTACTGAATTATTGATATTGGTTTAGGATGTGCTTTGGAAAGTGAATGTGATGTGTGACCATTATGTTTTAATGTTGTCAAGTGTTGTAGAAGGTGTTCCTAGAGGCCTAGGAGGGAGTGAATGTGAGATGAATGAAATGCACTCTTGTAATATTTTCTCCTGTTTCATGTTGGTATGACACATGTGCAAGATGGAGAATGCCTTGCTTAGTATACTTATTCGTGTGATTATGATGAGCATGCAAGATAGAAATGCCTTGCTTGTGTAATGTGAAATGATGTATATTTTGAAGAATGTGATAGTTCATGCTTGGTTTATGGTATGCGTTGTGAGAATCTAGATGTAGTGAAGGGGGAGTGGCTTCCAATGTGGGGCCAGTGCCCAAAGTGGTTAGCCAGTGTAACCCATTGGGAGTTTTGTAATCAAGTGATAACCTAATAAATCTAGGGATTGTGTAGATTTCACACTAATTAAGATATTTGGATTCCTCACCCATGCCTGTAGTGCTCGTTCAGGCTAAGGATGGGATGAGAAGGCTTGGCTGGCAAGATCAACTTCCTTGTCCTCATGAAAGGAATGTTAGTTCTGCATGTGTCACCCTATGGGGCCAGCGTCCAGTAAGAGACTGTCAGGGTAACCATAGATGGGGGCCGACGCCTAGCGAGAAACTGTCACGGTAACCCAAGGATGGAGGCCAATGTCTAGCTAGAGACTGTCAGGGTAACCCATGTTAGGACCATGCGATGACACTCATCCCTACTACAGTCTAGCATTCCCTAATTATTTTTCTCCTTTCATTATGTGATTACCTCTGGAAGTGCTGTTGAGATGCTTCTAATATTGACATGTGTTCTTGGTGTCATGTGTTGTCCTTGTTCCTTATAGTCTTCTGTCTACCAGACTATTTATTGTAGTGGGACCTTATGTTATCTCATGGCACGGGGGGTGGACCTCAAGGTTCCACATGGTTGGGTGGTTGTGCTTTATTCCATTGGTTTTCTGGCATCATGGCTCGCATGTAAAGAAGATGTAACTCTCATGATTCCAGTTTGCACCTGTATTTTAAGACTGTTATTTATACTATTTGCATCTAGATCTATGTATCAGAGGAATTCATTATGTAATTTGATGTATTTAGAAAAAGAGCTTTTGTAACAATGAAACTATGTAATTCCCCTTGTAAGATATACTATTTTGTACTTGTAATCTTAATGCAAACTTCTTGAAGTATTTGGAAGTCGTAATGAAAGATGTTGGTTTGATTCAGTTGGTTTAATTCGATTAAACTATGTATGTTGTTGATTATTGTATAATTTCAATAATCCAGCTCTGTAATCCCTAGATATGCTAGTTTAACTTGTTGATTATAGACTATGTTATGTTTTGTTATCATTACTTCTATTTAAAAAAAAAAATCACCCTCTTTATTGCTTAGTTAAACTTATCTCTAGGGTTGCATGGCGGGGCATTACATGACAAGATACCTACAAGAATGCTCAACATTGGAAAAGTATAATTGCATGAGATAAGGTGCCATAAAATAGTCATTCAATATGTAGTTTAGATTCTTAGAAGGATTCAATATTCTTCCCTACGCCCTAAGGAGACATTTTCCTTATCAAAAACATCAAAGAACACATTCCCTATAAACATACAACGTGGAGTTCAATAAAAGTAATGGAAAATAAGATGATATGGAATAGTTAAACAAGCATCTAAGAGAAATAAAGATAACTATTTGAGTCTTTCATTGATCAATTCCACCTTCCAAGTTGCACATTTCAACTAACCACTATATTCATTGCACAGTGGAGCCTTCTAAGGAGATAAATCAAGTCCATGTTCTTACAGCACCTACAAAGAGGCTTGACACACCAAGAACATTTTTTTTCTTTCATAGTTTCTTTCCTACATTCTCTCCTAGGCTTAGGAAGAAATATAGGATGCCTATGGTAGGAGATAGCTGATTTATTTCATATTTGGCAAAAGGTGGTAGCGTGTAAGAGTTTGATCTATCCAAAAACTAGCATTGTAACTCAATTTTTCAGTCCTAATACTAAAGAAAACTCATTTTCTACTACATTTTCAAAGAAGAAAGTTCATTTCAAACCTATTATTGATTTAAGAACACCTACTTTTTCAAAAAAATATCAATTTTCACCTTCGTAAGGTGATATTCTATTGTGTGTTAAGAAAATCATGAATGTATCTTTCAATGTTTTATGCAAAAAACCTTTGATATATGTCTCATTCCAACACCTATAGGCAGAAAACATACATTTTATGTAGGTTGAGTTGTGTAATGCATGTATAGAGCTATTGAGTTGTGAAATTACTTCATTTCCTTCTAAACAATGCATACACCAAATATCTTCTCACAAAACACTGATGCATAGGGAATGAAAACTCAGGGTTGTCTAATAATTGGTGATTTTATTGAAGAGTTGTGTGTCAAAATAGGAAGCATAGGTCATTTTAGTTCTGGTGCATCACCTCCATAGGTTTTTAGTCTTCATTTTGTGTCTTTTTTCTCCTTTTTCCTTGCAAGACAACACCAATATAGTTAATCCTAGGAGGTAAACCAAGGGAACCAGCCCTCTCTAGAAGTTCTTTTCCATTATAGGTTACCCACAGCCCAGAAAAGATCCCATGTTACACTAGGTAGTTAAGTTTTCTATCAGCTTATCAAGGGTGCACACCTAAGTGACAACAGTTTTTGGCACACCTAGTGGGACTACTCCACCCCAAGTTAGAGTTAAATTTGAGAGATTTAGTGTTGTTCTTAGCATATTAAATGTATTTACAAGCACCACTTGACTCTACAAGTGAAGAATCTACTAGCATAAGTAGTACAAGTGCTCAAAGAATATTAAGGATCAGTTTTGGTGATTTTTCATGCTCTTTTCCTTTGTGGGTAGTACTTAAATCACCTGGTGGTCTACTGGTATGTGTTTGTTTTCCAAAAAATTAGACATGGTATTTATGGTTTTAGAGAATATTTCATGAAATTCTATCTCTTTTCAATGATCTAGAATGTCAAATTATCATGGAAGATATGTTCCTTCACCCCTTGTCAAAATATAGTTTGTGATCCTTTATATTATCCATATCAAACTAAAAATGTTGTTGGTTTCATCCCAAATAGCCCTATAATAGCAGGATACCAACATGCTCATCATACCTACCTCCCACCCACCCCTGCTCAACCTCCATGGCAGCCTATTCATGCCTATAATCAGTCACAAGAAGACTATTTTGTTCCCAACCAGCATGCTTATTCTCCTAATCAGCCTCTGAATGTGCACAACATGAGCATTAGAGATAGCATGTTAAACTTTCAAAAGTAGTTAGATAATGTTAAAAAGGAGCAGGAGTATAGTTTGCAGAAGGAAGAGCCCACCTATCAAGCTTATCTACACCAGCAGGAGATGGAGGTACAAGTGAGGTATGATGAAGAGTTTTTGGCTAAATAAATTGTGGCTAAAGAAAATCAAATGAAGCAAGTGATGGCTCAAATACAAAGGTAGGAAACCCAATCAGCCTCTTACATTTCTAATTTTAAACCATCTCCTTCCATAGCAATGATGGATAAGCCTATGAAAGAGGTTTCAAAGTCCAAAATTCCTAGTTACAAGCAAGAAATAACTCCTAAATTCTCAAGTGAACATATACCTATGCAAACTCAGTTTATCATTCCTCAAGAACAACCCTTTAAAAATCCTTTTTACCCTCAAGAATCTCAACAAACCTTTCAAAATTCCATCCCAAATCAGCTTTCTTGTCCTAGTACCATCTCACTTTTCAAGGGTGGACCAGTTGTTTGTAAAGCCAATTGGTTTGATGGGTAAGAGAAGGATTTGTTAGAGACAAATCAAGAACAGCTTGTTGTTCATGAACCTATATGTAACGAGGGATACGAGAAAGAAGACATCTTGCAACAAGAAGTTGAAAGTGATCAACTAGAACAATAGTATTTAAGGCAAGAGGATGGTGAAAAAGAGGAGTTAGTGGAGACAAAAGGAGAACTATCTATTGTTTTTGAGCCTACATGTGTTGTAAAAGATAAAAAATTAGACCTAGAATAGCAGAATATAGGACAAGGTAACAATGATGAAAGTGAAGATTTGGTATTCCTATCTGACCAACTACCTTACTTTGTGGACAAAGATCAAGAGAGCATGTTAATGCTCACATTAACGGTAGTTTTGGAGCAGCAAGAAGATGTTGGAAACCTTGAGAAGTTGTTCATCTAGGAAGACAAAAATGATGATGGAGACTTAACTCATGAAGAGGGAAAAAAGTAGTCTTTTTTTGGAGGCTAGTGAGATTGTTTTTGCATGAAGATGCCTATCAAGCTGAACAAGACATCAAATCAGGACCTAGGCTTCAAGAAGATGATTTTTGTACTTCATCAAACCTTCAAGAGAGCTTTTATGAAGTTAAAAGCACTCCTATCATGTAAAAAAGTAAAGAAGAGGTTGAAGAAGACCTTTCTAGGGATGAGTTAAAGGAATTTTGTATGAACTTGGACATCAATCAAACTTCTCCTAAAGAAGAGATTCATGAACAACATGAACATAAGGTGAAGGTGACCATATTTCCAAAGCTTTCCAATCAACAGGATGACAAGGTAGCAGAACACAAGTATGAGATCAGCACTTCTGGTTTGAACATTACCTTTTCAAGAGGATGTCCTATTAGGCATTTAGCTCAACTAGAGACTAACAAGGAGTCAACACATGTCATGATTGATCCAGAGCACCAAATTATGCATCAAGAAGTACATAATCAACTTACCTTTCTACTTCAAAACAATTGTATTTCCAACCAACTCAAGTAGGTAAGTGATTTTGTTTTCAATCTTGGAGAAATATTTCAACAGGTAATTGTATGCTCACCCTTCCTCCATCTCTTTTTGGTTGTTTACAAGCATGAAAAACATTGCAAGTTGATGAGAAAGGGAAACTAATTCAAAGAACCAGTTAATGGTTTCATTTAGACAAGCCTTTTGTTTAGTTAGTTTTAGATTAGTATAGGTTGTAATTTGTCTTGTTTTCCTCCAAGTCTTGTTGCATAAGTATTAGTTGTCTTTTAGATAGTTTGTTATGCCTATCTTTTGTTTTGTAGTTGTTCTAGAGGTACTAACAACTATGCCTCAGGTATGATATCAGTTTGTCCATACATGGGATGATTCTAAAAGTTTATACAGATATTTGTGATGATATTCAGATCCTCTCATGTCATTTCCAAGTCTTGATCAATCCATTTGACCAAATTTTAAGAGAGTTGATGTAAAACTACAGCTTGAAGAAAATAGGAGCAGCAAGGTAGTGTTTTCTAGATCTACATGCTTCCCACTCATCATGAGCCCTCAAAACTTTGGTAACATGTCAAGGATATCCTAGATACTATTCTTGATCATTTTCATGTGATGACTAGTCCGTTTGATATGTTTTCCATAAGATTTTCATGACTAGTCAACTAGTGTTTTTGTCTACAATCAGGGTTGTATTTTGGGTTTTTGAGTACCTTCCACTCACTCTGAGCACTCCAAATTTTTAAGAAAGTTGAATCATGTTCAGAAGTGATTATCATTAAATTTTTTAGACAATTTAGAGGTTATTTGGTTTTTTTTTTATGACAGTCTGTGACTAGTCATGACTGTTTTCTTCAGGACAGTTTGGTGCCTTCTCATGTTCTTGATTTATTTTGATCAGTTCCAGAGCTTTCAAACACCTGAAAATTTATGAAAAAAGGTAATAAAATTCAATTATAAGGTAACAAAATCATTCATAATGATAAAATGCAGAGGAAGTGCCTTCAAATCACTCAGAACGATGATTTCCCAATTGTAAATTTTGAATTCCCAGTTTCCATCCAAAATGCAAAATTGGCCCAAGTTTGAATTTGGTGAGGATTGTAGACAATGTTTGAGCTTCGATAGAATTATTGGAGCATTTTTCATGTATTCAAATGATGAAATACATGACAAGATACCTACAAGAATGCTCAACTTGGAAAAGTATGATTGCATGAGATAAGGTGCCATAAAATCGTCATTAAATATGTAGTTTAGACTCCTAGAAGGATTCAATCTTCTTCCCTATGCCCTAAGGAGACCTTTTCCTTATCAAAAACATCAGAGAACACATACCCTATAAACATGTAAGGTGGAGTTTAAGAAAAGTAATGGAAGATAAGATGAAATGTAACAGTTAAGGAAGCATCTAGGAGATAGTTTGGACAGTTGCAAGCATCTAGGAGAAATAAAGACAACGTTTGAGTCTTTCATGGACCAGTTCCACCTTCCAAGTTGCAAATTTCAACTAACCCCTATCTTCATGCCACAATGGAGCCTTCTAAGGTGATAAATCAGGTCCATGTTCTTACAGTACCTACAAAGAGATTTGACCAAGCAAGAACATTTTTTTTTCATAGTCTATTTCTTACATTCTCTCCTAGGCTTAGGAAGAGATATAGGATGCCTAGGATACGAGATAGCTGATTTATTTCATTTTTGGAAAAGGGTGGTAGCTTGCAACCTTGGAGATGAACAAAAGAAGGGAAGTGGAAGAAAGTGAATTAGAAAAAGAAGAGGATGGTGAAGAATTTGAAGATGTAGATGAAGATCTAAATGAAGATCAGAGATTTGCAAAACTGTTAAGGGCAGTCAAGAATGACAAACCTAAGGTAAATATTGATGTTCCAAGGTATGGTGGAAGTTTAAATGAGGAAGAGTTACTTGATTGGATTGCTGCATTAGATAATCATTTTGACTATGAGGAAGTTCCTGAGGAGCAGAAAGTAAAGATTACAAAGACCAAATTGGGAGGTCATGCCTTGGTATGGTGGGATTACATACAGTCAGAGAGGAGAAAGCAAGGAAAGTCAAATATTTCTTCATGGGACAAGATGGTAGCAAGAATCAAAGGTAAATTCTTACCTAGGGATTATGAAGTTCAAATGTTTAAAAAGTTTCAATTTTTAAGACAAAAAGAAATGGATGTGAAAGCATATACTGAGGAGTTTTATAAATTAAGTATGAGGTCTGGTCATCATGAGAATGAGGTTGAAAAGGTTGCTAGATACTTGGCTGGTTTGAGATTGAATATACAAGATGAATTAGTTTTGGCTAACCCTAGGAGTGTGGAAGAATGTTATCAAATGGCAATTAGGATTAAGGAGAAGATGAAAAGGAGACAAGATAAGTCCATGAGGGGAAGAGGCAGCAATATAAGGGGGAGAGGATTAGCTCCTACAATAAGGCAAGCTAATGAGAACCAAGAAGAGACTAGTAAAGGACAAGAGCAGTCTAATTTCAGGGGTGGATGGAGAGGCACTAGAGGTAGATTTAGAGGTGGAAGAGGTTCTAATACATTTTCAAGAAAGTGCTATACTTGTGGTGAGTTTGGTCATCCATCCTTCAAGTGTCCTGAGAAGTGTGGCGCTACCTCAAGTGGGGGTGAAAGAAGAAGTGAAAAGAGAGTTCAAATTGTGTAAGAGAATGAGGGGAGTATGACATCTCCTGAAGTAAATTTGGAATCTGAAATGGGAGAATGTCTGATGATCAGGAGGACGTTACCCAAAGAACCAGTGCAGACTAAACCATCATAGAGGAGAGCTCTTTTCTGGATCAACTGCAAAAATAAAGGTAAAAATATGCAAGGTAGTCATCGATTCTAGTTCAACAGATAATATGGTATCTCAGGAAATGGTGGAGAAATTGAAGATAGAAAGGATTCCTCATCAAACTCCTTACAGAGCATCTTGGGTAAGTGACAGTCAATCACTTTTGGTAAGTGAACAAGCATATGTTGATTTTCAGATTGGAGAATATAAGGAGAGAATTTTATGTGACATATTGCCCATGGAGTGTTGTCACCTACTTTTAGGTAGGCCATGGCAATTTGATAGGCAAGCATTGTATGATGGATATGCTAACACCTACACCATCAAGAAGGATGGGAGAACTTTTGTGATGACACCATTATAGGAGGATGCTGGAGCAAAGAAGGCAACCAAGATCATTTCGGTGGGTAAGAAAGAGTTTGTGAAGCTCAATGAAGAAGACATAAAGAAAGTTGAAGATACCTCAGGGAGCAGGATTGCTAAGGATCAAAGTTTGCAAGTAATTTTAGTTTTGAATGATGGAGATTAGATGGATCAGCTGAAGTTCAAAGAGCACATCTGCAAGCAGCCACAAGTTGATTGGACAGATAAGGATGCTATCATAGTAGGGACCATTATTTGTCCTCTAGAACCAACAAGAGATGAAAGGCAAACATATTCTGCCATAGAAGTAGTACAAGAAGCATTAACCAAGGTTTCCCATGCAGGTGTTCAGACAGAGATGATAGTAAGAAAGAATGGCAAGCAAAGGGTAGGTCTGGTGGCAAGCAGTCACTCATGGCAAGGTGTGAGTAGAGCATACAAAACTAGGCATGAGACTTTGATTCGATGGAAACAGGTTGCAATCCAGAGATCATGGGGAAGACATGAGATAGCAGAGGATAAAGGTGGATCAAGACAAAGAATTAACTCATGGGGCATGAGTACTTTTCTCAATGGAGAGTATGGTGCAGGAGCACCTAATCCATAGTGGCCTCCATGAGGCATTCAACTGTTTGATGTACATTTTGTTGTTTCCAATAAGGTTCTATAAGACCATTCATGTAATAAGGTCTGTTTGACCAATGTATGTCATTTTAGTTTGTATCTAGGTTTATGTTGTAAGTCCCAAGGACACTTGTCGATCTGTAATCATAAAGGTTGTTAGGTAGTTATGAGGTTGTTAGGCAATTGGAGGTTGTTAGATCTCCCAGCCGCTTGGAGTCAATTCAGTACTACTGAGGGTGAGTAGATAAATGCCCAAGATCATCAAATGTAATCAGTAGTAGTTGAGAGGTAATAGAGATCAGTTCAATGTGATATGCAGTTGTGAAAATAGAGCATCTGTGTGTACATTTCTGAAAGGCATAATAAACAAAGTCTTGTTCTATATATCTTTCTGTCATTTGATTTCATTAGGTTTCCTCTGTGCAATCAATTTACTATTTTGTGGCCAAGATGGATTCTTAATCCATTCCACCGGTTAGATTTCTTCGAAATCGGTGGAATGGCTGTACAGATTCTGTTGTTTTCGTTTTGTTTGTTTTGTGTTTGCAAGATAGCGTGCAATATTCTTTGATAGATCCTAGCATCCTCATGTGCTAGGTTGGCGAAGTCTAAGATCTGTGTGGTTGTCGGAGAAAAGGATATGTGTAGCTGCAGGGTTTACAAAGGTTCATATCGGCGCAAGATTCACGTTTCACTGAGTATGCATTTTGTGTGTATATCACAAATGCATGTCGGATATATATTCCATGTGTATATTGCAAAGGCTTGTTGAGTGTGTATATCACAAAAGTATAGGAAGAATGCATCTTTAGAATGCATGTTACGAATGTACATTGTGAATGTACATTGAATTAGATATAAAGGGACGACCGGCCATATGGGTGATATTTGGGGATGATACATTGGTTGACCAGTTGGAGATGGTGACAGTTAAGTGTTACATCAGGAGGACTGAAAGCATCGGAGAGAGTAGTCTGCAAGCTTCTGATCTGGGAAATCTGGCTGACAGTGCATCGGCATACAAAGGAAGTTAATGGTCAGCTTCATCGAATGTATTTTCTGAATACATGTTTTCAAATGTATCTTTCAAATGTATATTGAGGATATACATTGCGTTAGGTCAATGGTCGGTCCCACCGAATGCATATTTTGAATGTATGTTTTGAATGTATATTGAGAATATACATCGCGCATATACATTGTGTTAAGATACAAAGAGGTGACTGGTAGCGATGGTGGAGAAGACCGGTGACCGCAAGTCAACTGAAGTATATGCAGGTTGTTCCATCGGTGTATCGGGAGCACATGCAAAGCACTCACCGACGAAGATGGTCACACCGAGAATGCATGTCATCGGGGTGACAAGGCAATTCTGGAGGGTGTGAATGGTCTTGCCGATAGGTGAGTAATGTGAAGACATACATCAGGGAATGTATGTTAGGGTTTTGGCTCCTCATCATAAAACTAGCATTGTAACTTAATTTTTTTAGTCCTAGTACTGAAGCAAACTCATTTTGTACTACATTTTCAAAGAAGAAAGTTTAGTTTAGACCTATTCTTGATGTAAGAACATGTTCTTTTTCAAAAAAATATAAATTTCACCTTCATGAGGTGCTATTCTATTGTGTGTTAAGTAGATGATGAATGTATCTTTCTATGTTTTATGCAAAAAACCTTTTATATATGTCTCATTCCA
Source organism: Cunninghamia lanceolata (assembly GCA_027924645.1). Taxonomy (NCBI): domain Eukaryota; kingdom Viridiplantae; phylum Streptophyta; class Pinopsida; order Cupressales; family Cupressaceae; genus Cunninghamia; species Cunninghamia lanceolata. Next base: position 3,523,427 of record BSBN01001435.1, read on the forward strand.
ACACCTATAGGCAAGAAACATACATTTTATGCAGGTTGTGAGTTATGTAATGCATGTATAGAGCTGTTGAGTTGTGAAATTACTACATTTCCTTCTTAACAATGCATACACCAAATTAAAGAGATGTGTGTCAAAACAGCAAACATAGTTCATTTTAGTTTTGATGCATCACCTCCATAGGTTTTTAGTCTTCATTTCATGTTTTTTCTCTCCTTTTTCCTTGTAATACAGTAGCAATATAGTTAATCCTAGGAGGTAAACCAAGGGAACCAACCCTCTCTGGAGGTTCTTTTCCATCATAGGTTACCCACACCCTGGAAAAGATCCCATGTTACACTAGGTAGTTAAGTTTTCTATTAGCTTACCAAGGGTGCACACCTAAGTGACAACAATTTTTGGCATGCCCAGTGGGACCACTCCACCCCAAGTTGGAGTTACAGTTGAAAGATTTGGTGTTGTTCTAAGTGTATTAAAGGCATTTACCAACACTTGATGAATCTATAAGTGAAGAATCTACTGGCATAAGTAGTACAAGTGCTCAAAGAATATCAAGGATTAGTTTTGGTGATTTTTCATGCTCTTTTCCTTTGTGGGCAGTCCTTAAATCACTTGGTGGTCTGCTAGTATGTGTTTGTTTTCCAAAAAATTAGACCTGGTTTTTTTGGTTTTAGAGAATATTTCATGAAATTCTATCTCAATGATCTAGAATGTCAAATTATCATGGAAGATATGTTTCTTCACCCCTTCCTTGTCAAAGTATAGTTTGTGAGCCATTATATTAACCATATCAAACTTAAAATGTTGTTGGTTTCATCCAAAACAGCCCTGTAATAGTACAATACCAACATGCTCATCATACTTACCTCCCACCCACCCCTGCTCAACCTTCAAGGTTGCCTAGTCATGCCTATAATCAATCCCAAGAAGACTATTTTGCTCCCAACCAACATGCTTATTCTCATAATCAACCTCGGGATGTCCACAACATGAGCACTAGAGATATCATGCTAAACTTTCAAAAGTAGTTAGACGATGTTAAAAAGGAGCAGGAGTATAGTTTTCAGAAGGAAGAGCTCTCCTATCAATCTTATCTACACCAGCAGGAGAGGGAGGTACAACTAAGGTATGAGGAAGAGTTTCTGGCTAAATAAATTGTGGTGTGGCTAAAGAAGAACAAATGAAGCAAGTGTTGGCTCAAATAGAAAGGTATGAAACCCAATCAGCCTCTTACATTTCTAATTTTAAACCAGCTCCTTCCATAACAATGATGGATCAGCCTGCGAAAGAGGAGGTTTCCAAGTCCAAAATTCTTAGTTTCAAACAAAAAAAAACTCATAAATTCTCAAGTGAGCCTATACCTGTGCAAACTTAGTTTATCATTCCTCAAGAGCAACCCTTTCAAAATTCTTTTTACCCTCAAGAATCTCAACAAACCTTTGAAAATTCCATTCCAAATTAGCTTTCTTTTCCTAGTACCATCTCACTTTTCAAGGGTGGACAAGTTGTTTGGAAAGACAATTGGTTTGATGGGCAAGAGAAGGAGTTGTTAGAGGCAAATCAAGAACAACCTATTGTTCATGAACAAATATGTGATGAGGGATATGAGAAATCAGACCTCTTGCAACAACATTGTTATGATACATATTTGAGCAATCAACATCTCATCCTATCCATCATACAGCAAAGAGAACAAACAAAACCACAACATCAACAAATTTCACCTCAATCCTATGTGTCAATACCAACCTAGTCCATCCACATATCAAGTTCATTCTACATCAACCTACCCTACATCTTTCAATGTTAACTAACATCCATTTCAATTCACATCCCAAAGACATCCATATCAATCTATACCACAAGATCTTCTATCTACATATCCAACCATTTCACCTCAACCCCAAAACCATTCACAAGATTATCCAAGTCACCCCTTACATCAAGATCAAGTGTCTTTAAGTCCTTATGATACCTTTGACAAGGGAGACACCACTCTACCTTATGCATCCTATGGGTATCCTCCATCACCATCTAATCAAATGCATGTCCCAAAGCCTACTAGTCCTATACCAACACCGCCATGTACTCCCAATCCTAATTCATTGGTCCCTCCACCTTGTAATCCATCAAGCCCTTCATTATCTTCCCCACCATATAATCCTCCATTAACTCCACACCCTAAATTCAAATCATACAAAATCAAACCTATGGGGTCATCCAAATCCACACGTCTGATGTTAATCCCATCTAGCATAAGCAATCCCATTACCAACTCATCCAATCCATTTAACCCTCCATCCAATCAAAATCAAAATCCTAAGCCTACAACATCTTCCACCCCTTTCATTCCTCCACCATGGGATCTATCCACTCCTAATCCAAATCCATTCAATAACCTTATTATCCATCCACCTAATCCTAATCCTAAGCCTACAATACCATCCACCATCATTATCCATCCATTATATTGTTCATCCACCCATACACTTATGAAGGATGTGATATAATGGCTATTAGCAAGGAATCAACTATGTCACCAGACACTTACCCTTGATCTTATCAAAGAGTCTTCCAACACCATGTCAAATCCTTCAAATACATCATGTAGTCCACAACCCATCGAGCCTATTGAAGAGTCTTCTCCCATGAGTCAAGTCAAAATCCATTATACCCTCATGTTGTTGGCCATCTAGAACCCATCAAGTCCATCTCAGACTCTCCCACTTCCACTTCCATCAAAAACCAATAGATATGTCAAGGGTATAATCTAAAGCATGTTGAAACATCAATCCCTCATTCTAATCAAGATCAAATCCCTTCCATTCAACCCATCCAACACTTATACCTTCTTTATGATCAAGATATTATCTATGAAGAAGATATCAATGAGCAACTACCATAGCCAATGAAGATACATTTAACTACATTGTTCTCCAATTTTGACCTCTTCTCCTTAGGCACATGTGCATATGCCTCACAACCAAAAACACAAAGATGTCTCAAAGAAGGCTTCTTACCAGACCACACCTACATGGGTGTGTTTTCAACAAGCACTGAAGTAGGAGAACTGTTAACCAAGTAACAAGTAGTGGCTATAGCTTCAGCACAAAACTTATATTCAAGGCTAGCTCCACTAAGCATACTCCTAGCCCTCTCCATCAACGTCTTGTTCATCCTCTCTGCAACTCCATTTTGCTGAGGGATGTATGGAGTTGTCTTATGTCTTTCAATCCCATGTTCTTTACAGAACTTATCAAACTCTATGGAACAAAACTCACCACCATTATCAGTTCTCAAACAGTTAATCTTTTTACCAATCTGATTCTCAACAAAAGCTTTAAACTCTTTGAACTAACTAAAGACTTCAGATTTGCTTCTGAGAAAATAAATCCATTTCCTCCTACTATAATCATCAATGAATGATACAAAGTATAATGATTTAGAAATCGAAGGAACATTCATAGGACCAAGCACATCATAATGAATTAGATCCAATACACCAGAAGGCTTGTGAGAACTAGAGTAAAACTAAACACGGTTTTGCTTTCCATATACACAATGCTCGCAAAAGTTGAACTCAAGATTACAATCATTTAACCCCTCGATGAGGTTTTTATTTTTCAAGGCTCTAAGACCCTTCTCACCAATGTGACCAAGTCTCTACTGCTACAACATTGTCTTCTCAGCAGGAAGTTTCATTTCCAAAGCATGAACACCCTTAGGTACCAAGAAAGCACTACCATTGGAAGTTGAAGCAACACACTTTTTCGCTGCAGGTTCCAATGGTGAGGATGAAAATTCTGAAGTTCTTTTCTTTGAAATAGAAGAACTATTGCACTGAATAGTGCATGCATCTAGCTGAAATAGAGTACCTCTTCGAGTACCCTTAGCAAGCACCATAGCTCCTCTTGTCATCTTGCATCCTCCATCCTCCATTTGAGAAGACAACCTGTACACCCACATCATTCAACTTACTTACAGAAAGAAGGTTTCGTGCTAAACCAGGGATGTGCAAAACTCCATTGATCCCCTTCACTCGTCCATCAGGGAATTGGATCAAGACTCTTCCATGGCCAACTATTTTCAGGTGACAGTCATCACCCAGGTACACCTTCCCACCATGGTATTCTTCATACTTTGCAAACCAACCTCAATGTGAGGTCATGTGGAAAGAAGCACTAGAGTCTATCAACCACACATCTTCTAATGCATGGGTGGCTAAGGCTACAACAAAATCATCACCATCATCTTGTGATTTGTCAGAATCAGAATCAAAGAAGTTCTTTTTTTTCTTCTCCTCTTTACACTCCTTCAAAAGTGCCTAGATTTACCATAGTTCCAACACAATCCCTTGGACTTTCTAGAAGATTTGGATCTCCCATGAGATTTAGATTTTCCCTTTTCATCTTTCTTGTCCTTCTTTTTCCTTTTCTCTTTGTGTCTACCACAAACCACAAGAGCCTCCTTAGCGGACTCATAAGACTTTCTCCTCATTTTTTTAGATAATAGTGAAGACACCACTTCATCCATCTTGAAGGTGGTTGTAGTACTTCCAATGGCCATGACAAGGTGGTCCCACAAGTCTAGGAAAGAACAAGGCAAGGTATGAATGCAACGATCCTCCTCCTCCATCTTCACACCAACGGAAGTCAACTGTGCAACTAGCATGTTAAAGGCATTCAAATGATCTACAATAGATCCTTCATCATCCATCCTTAGAGAATACAGCTTCTTCCTCAGGAATAACTTGTTTACTATGGATTTATCTTGATAAACATCTCCAAGCTTCTTCCATAGTTCTTTCGTGGCCTTCTCTTCATGAACATTTAACAGGACAGAATCAGCTAAACATAGTCTCATAAGACCCTTATCTTTTTTATCTTTAAGATCCCAGTCTACCTGAGCCATTTTCGTTGGTTTTGTGCTGGATATAGCTTCCCATAGATCTCTATCAACAAGCATGTCTTCCATTTTGAGTTTCTACAACTTAAAATTGCTACCATTAAACTTCTCCAAGTCTATTCTTTCAGATGTGCCTGACATCTCCTTCTTGCAAAAAGATCACACAATACTCTGCACAAGCTCCCACTCAATCAAAGATCAGTACAAAAAACCCCTACCCAACAACTAGGATCAAAAGGTGATCAAGCTCAGATACCAACTTAAAGGAAGCAAGGTATGCAGAAACACTTCCTACACCAATCTAATGAGGGGAAACTAGTGCAAATTCTTTGATCCTTACAATTATAGTTTCATTAAACATATAACATAGAGATTAAATCAGCAAACAACAACACATAGAATGAGATTGACACAAGATGTACATGGAGAAAACCTTTGCAGGTGAAAAACCCCACACTCCAAAACCTGCACAATGTATTATCAAAACTAAAATGTTTACTCTACACTTGAAATGCAAGTTCTTCAAAGAGCCTTCAAATGTCATTTTTGGAGTAATTTCGGTAGCATAACAGTACCTGTACAAACACTATGCATACTACTATTCCAAACACCTCATTATATAGAGTTACAAGGCATAATTGAGAAGCTTCTAGAGGTGGGTGTCCATCTTGGCCACATGGCCTATTTCTCACACCCAAGGACACTTGTCCAACATGCATACACCTCTCTTACATCCATCATACATGGAATATTTGACTTCCCAAGAATGGAGCACTTCATCTAAAAATAGGCTATGATAGATGCTCTTACTCATCTTACAGCTGTCATAAAATCTGCCCAACATAACAACACTTAATGTTGAAGAGAATCCATCATATAAGACTAAATATAGCATATCCTCTTACAAAATTTCATAACCCAACTTGGGCTCCCAAAGAGGCCTTCCTCACATGCAAAGATGCTTTTCGACACTTGTCTTCACTTGTCATAGGAATCTCTATACTTGGCTCTTACATGTCATAGATTTTGTCATACACAATAACTCCTCTGTCATACCACAAGATGCCGACACATGGCATATTAGTGCCACCTCAAATGGGACACCTAGATTCTCCTACATTGACTTGACCATCCAAGTCACATTACAAGTAGGAGTAAATGTCTCAATGCCACCTCATACTAAATGACAAAATAGGATGTGCAAGTAAATACAAAATTAGAAAAATAAATAAGTACATAAATGAATATCATATGCTAGGAATTTGCAAAGGTTGAGACACCTTAATTCCCAACAAAAAGCATGTGACCATACACCTTCCACGATCCAATTTACCTCCACTACTTCCAAATCCTAACATCCCTCCATCCACTCTACCACCATTGCCCCCAATGCCTAATATCCCTATCATCCATTACCCTCATGTATTTATCCACAAATCCACTTTTAATCCCTCCAATTCCTAATCATGATCAATCAATGCACACATTATCTAAACATGAAGCTCCTACCAAATACATGGGATTCAAAACTAAAAATTTGGATGCTTCCTTCCATAAAGCAACAAATCCTAAAGATCCTAATGCCTTAGGGTACAAATACAAAGAATTAAAGAAAAATACATCTAAAAGGCTATCCAAGCCTATACCTCCAAAAGAAAAGGCCAAAACTAAAATGGTTTGGGTCCCTAAGAAAAAAGAATGCAAGTCAAATGAAGCATCCACATTTCAAAAATCCCAACAATCCTCTTCCATCAAAAAAATCCAAAAATCCCATTCCATTCAAAAATCTCAAATTCCTTCATCTCACAAGAAAAACAAAAATCATAAAAATCCTAAGTCTATGTCGGTACCTAAATCACTAAATCAAACATCCCCTAAGCAAATATGTCAATTGCTTCCTACACCTCCTCCAAATCAAAAGCTTTAATGATGTTTATCACGGTGTGTGCAACCGTTGGTTTTGGTTCTTGTCATGCTCACATTTTCCATGCGGTCACGACACGCAACACACATGTCATATCCACATTTGTTATGTGGTCATGACACGAAATATAAAAAAATTTCAACGCATCCCTAGAAACCCCCTCGCATGCGTTAGTGTGCTCGGTGGCAATACGCATAAGGTGTAAACATGTCAATCAAATTCAGGGTAATGCGATCACATGCGCAATCCCCTGCGTGATGACAGTTGACTAAGGGGGTCAATGCGACGCGAGGAGTATCGCAATTAGGGTTAATATCGATTGATTGAAACCCTAAGTTTTCCTAAGTGAGCGACGGGATTTCGATACGAGTCAAAATCAAAACCCTAATTCTAGAGCATAAAATAATTAAATAACTACTTAACTAAAACATCAAGTGTGCAGAAACATTAAAATATTACTCTACACATGTTTAGAATCACCTAAGAAAATTAACCCTAATTCCCAGAAAAATTCGGCAGCATAACACCACTAGGACATAAATAGAAATTATTCTAATAAATAAAATTCGCACAATAGATCACTAAACCTACTAACATTGGTTAATTAAAATAATTGCACTAGGGAATTTAAATTGCCACACTAAGGTTCTCTGATCAAATAACTAGGTTTAATTAATTAAATAATAGCCTGCTTCATTAAAATCCAACATATAATTAATTTAATTAAATCGACATTATTAAAAAAAATAAAGTTACATTTAAATTACAAAGGTTACAATATTAAAATTAAATCCCAAAGCATAATTAAAATAAAACAATAGTCCCTCACAATTACAATTATTAATCTCTATGTAGCCATAGCCAAATAATAATAAAATAGACCCCTAACCCTTAAATAAAATAACTAACACTACACAAATATAATTTATTAAAAAAAATCCCACGCTTAATTTAAACTTACCCCTCTACCCAAGAGGTCAAATGCATCCCAATCTAAATAAAACAAATAAAAAGTCTCTATTAAAATATTAATATCTTTATGACTCCAACCCTAACCCTATTTTATTTTTTCTCCTATCCTCTTCTTTTCTATTTTTCTCCTCTCTTCTTCTCCCCATTTTCTTTTTCTTGTGTGTTGTAGGTTTGAAAGGAAGGGTAGCCATGGAAGTTTAGCCCATGGAAGCATATTCATTGTATATCTATAATTTTTAATCTATCCCACACACACACACACACACACACATATATATTTGGCATTTCTCCATATTGATTGCAAAATAAAATACTTCTCTGGTTCTTATATATATATATATATATATATATATATATATATATATATATATATATATATATATATATATATATATATATATATATATATATTTGTGTGTACAGATAAATATATATTTGCTTTTATATAAAAGATGCAAGTTTCAATGATAGAGGGTCGAACAGCCATTGCAAGCTTGAGCAACGGACTGGTTATGGCACCGCCGCAGGGTAACAAACCCCATTCACAGATTTAAGGAAGCAAAGTTTGTTGGGGGGGGAGCGGACCTTCCACCCACCCCCCACCGTATGGTGGGGAGTGGGTGGGGGATCCGTCCCCCACCCTCACTCAAAATAAACAGACTATGGGGGACGGCGGTAATAACACTCACATAGTCCATAAGAAATTTCGAACCCTCATTTCTCTTTTCTCTGATTATTATTTGATTGGGATCTTCAGCAAATATTCTTTTTTTATTAAAAAATACATTTGATTATATATATACACAGTCACTTCAATATAATATATTTTCTAGTGATTAAAATATGTGTATATATATTTATATATTCCTCCAAGAGGTATACACAATTTGATAAAGTATAATTCCCAGCAAGCTCGATGGTATATATATGTGTGTGTGTGTGTGTGTGTGTGTGTGTGTGTGTGTGTGTGTGAAAAATACACAGTTTTCTTTTTTTTACAGTTAGCTCATTTATTTGAAAGAAATACAGTCATCTATGATAAATTTTCCAACAATAAGATAAAACATGTTACCTCAAAAATATATATAAATATACATACATACATACATACAGACATATGTATGTATGTATGTATGTATGTATATTTACATATGTAAATGTTTTCCACATCCACTCATAGGCTATTCTTTTTGTAAAAAGAAAATGCATCTCACTATTTACATTTTTTTTTTTGAGATAAGAAAACAAGAATGCTTATTTGAACATTGTGTAAAAAAAATTAACTATCTCCCTATCCAACTATATTTTTTTTTTGTTTTCTTAAAATAAATCAGCAACAACTATACCTATTTTTTTTTTGCTACATTCAATAGAAAACAGCAAAACATAAATTCCATTTTCATGGAGACACATGCAAAGAGAACAAAAGAATAAATATATTTTAACAATACACCAAGAAGATTATTACACTTTGTAACCTCTAAAATAGAGTAACATAAAATAAATTCATTTAAACTATACAAATGAAGAGATTATTTCTTTTTCTCTTTCTCTTGATACAAATTATACAAAAACCAAACATGGCCAAGGCTCTCAATAGCCAAAAGACACACTACAAATGACAACTTTATAGCACTTCCTCCAAGCTCCCAAGCCAACAACAACCTACAAGATACAAAACAAAGGAGGGGAAACAAGCCACGAAATACCTCTCTTCTCCCTGCCATAGACTCACTAATGAGTCACCCCCGAGCTTGGAGGTCATCCACACACAAGGATTCTTCACTCCACAACACAACAAAACACAAAAATAATAAAACATGAAGAACACCCATGGTTTACACAAAACAAAACTCATAAGAATGAGTTCAAAGGGGTAGTGAAGTGGACATCACTCACTCAAGAGACCACTCCAATATCTCAAAATAACTCAACACAAACAAGGCCTCAAGCCCAAGTATTTATACCAAGAATCACATATATTTCTCTATGGCTCTCAAGCCATACAAAATACTCATACTCGTAGTCTTGCCCTCAAGGCCAAAATACAAAACTAGGAGGGTGACCTCAAGGAGGTTCACTCCTCCCCACCCCACACATGTTGAGCATTTTCTCCAAATGGAGAGGCTCTTAAAAACACTCTCAAAAACCCACAACAACAAAATACAAATCACACACGAACAAACACACAAGTGAAGTAAAATAAAGGAAAGGCATCAAGCCTTGAAACCTACTTTAAATAGTCTAACAAGGAAAATAGTTGAAGTAGAGCCCTTCCAACTTCACCTCCAAGTCCTCCAAATGTGCCTCCAAAAACCCTCTAACTCCCTTCTCAAATTCAAATAAAATGGAATATGTAATGAAATCAACAACCCTCTCCCTCTCTTCAAGAGGGATTAAAATAGGCTCTCTTCATGAGCCTTGAGGAATGAGAAGGTAACACATGTCACCTTCTCCTTCCTCCTCACATCCACTTGCAAGCTTCATGGAATGTGCGGGTGACACATGTCACCCTCCCATTCCACCAAGTCCTGCCCCCTCCACTTGTGCTCTCTCACACATGTGTGAGAGCAAGGTGGAGCCCAAAAAGGATGTGGGTACAACAAGTGCCCCAATCCTAACCTCCCATGAAAGCCCACAAAACCCCAAGGTACTCTCACCAATGTGAGAGACCCTTGGAGTTGGGTCCTCCACAATTAGGGGTCTTGAAGACTCCCCAAGCCTTCAATGCAAGGTACCCCAATGTTTGGAATGAGGTGTGGATAAGTTTGAGTTTTTGACCCAACCTTCCTCTCCTCCCCAAACTTTTATTTTCGTCACTTTACTTCAAGGTGAAGTTTAAGTGACCAAATGGGAGTTATCCTAGGGTTAGACAAGTTCAAATAGTCCCTAGACCCTAGGGGTACAACCCAAGGTCACTTTTAACTCAATTTGAGCACCTTAGAGTGAGTAAAATCACATGAAAAGGAGTCACAAAAATTAAAACTCAAAATGAAATCACTTAAACATTACACCTTTACAACACCAATAGAAAATCACTAAAAATAGGTAAACCTAGCCCAAAAGACACCTTACAGAACATTACGAAAATTCATCAAGCATAATACAGTTGATCTTGGTTCCTCTTGGAACTAGATTGGCTCAACATGAGGTTCACAAAATGTGTGGGATAATCTTCGATTATCTGTGGCTTGGGAAAACACCTACGCACTTAAACAAAAGATTAATCCAATCATGTATATCATAGCCAAAGCAAGGAAAAACATTAAGTCACAACATCGCATAATCATATAAAACATCATAAAAATTATATCATAATTAGATTCATAATTTGCATTTCTATAAACCATCTCAAGATAAATATCGCATAATAAATCCATAACATAATCCCACAACTAGTATCTCAAATAATATCGTAATGCATATCACATGTCTAATCATCATCAGAGAATAAAGATCGGGATCTAATCTTATCACAACATACTAAGCATAATAACCAAAATAAAGAATTATAGTCCAGATAGTCTACATAGTGGGATCAGCAGTCCCCAAAAGTCTAAAATGTCTCCAATAGAAATATGAAATGCGCAAAAATAAGGGAGTGAAATAGTAGGCCTCACATCCTCCCCACCTAAGACTAAACTTCCTCCTGGAAGTCATCAAAGAGGTGAGGATAAAGTGTCCTCAATCTAGCTGCATCCTCTCATGTTGTCGTGACCTCATCGTACCTGTCCCACTAAACCCTAACTTGGTCCAACTCTCAACCTCAAAGGCCTAGCATCCGATGAGCCAATATGTGAATTGTCTCCAAAGCCAACTATCTATCTGCCTCTACCTGTAGAGCACTCCAATCCAATACATGAGATAAATCAAATATGTAATGTCATAAAATAGATACATGAAAAACATCGTGGATGCACGACAAGCTAGGTGGCAAGGCTAGATGGTAGGCTACGGGTCCTATCCGCTCCAAGATCTTAAAAGGCCCAACAAACTATGGTGCGATCTTAGAGCCCTTTCCATAACGGATTAGACTCTTGTGTGGCCGCACTCTCAAGAATACTATGTCCCTGACTGAGAAGCTCCGATCTAATCTCTTAGCATCAGCATACTTCTTCTGTCGATCCTGTGCCTCTTGAAGTCTCTGTCTAATCAAGGTCACCTGCTATTCCATATCCTGCACCAGCTCTGGCCCAATAGCAACCATGTCCTCTAAATGGTCCCAAATCAAAGGTGTCCTGCAAGGTCTATCGTACAAGGCCTGAAAAGGAGGCATACCCAATGAGTTGTGATGCCCATTATTGTAGGCAAACTCAACTAGATATAGATACTCCTCCCATCTAGACTGGTGATCCATAACATACATATAGAGCATATCCTCTAACACCTGATTCACCCTCTCCATCTGACCATCTGTCTCGGGGTGATACGATGAACTAAAGTTGAGTTGCGTGCCCAATGCCTATTGTAATGCCCTCCAAAAGGCTAATGTGAACACTAAGTCTCTGTCAGAAATAATGCGGTGAGGTACCCCATGTAGTCTAACAATCTCATCCAAGAATACTCTAGCCACTGATGGTGCATTGTACATCGTGTGTACAGGTGAGAAATGCACCACCTTGGTTAACTTGTCAATTGTCACCATGATGGCATCATGGTGACGAGATGACATAGGGAGACCAACAATGAAATCCATGGAAATGGTGTCCCATTTCCACTCAAGTATCTCGTGATGGTATAAAAGACCCATTGGATGCTGATGCTCAACCTTGACCCTCTAGAGTTCAAGGCAACGAGCAACATACTCTGCAATATCTCATCTCATACCCACCCAATGGTACAGCTGTCGCAAGTCGGCATGCATCTTCTTCACCCCCGGGTGTACTGCATAGGGTGCTCTGTGAGCCTCTACAAAAACTACTGCACATAGGTCACCTACATGGGGTACATAGATGCGCTGTCAATGTCTAAGTAACCCATCTACCTCAAACGAATATCCTACAAATTTGCCCACAAGGGCCCTCTATGACTAGATCTCCTGCTGCACCTCAAGAAACCAATCATCCTCAGGCAGATGCTAAATGATGTGGTCTCTCAAGTCCACACTCAAGGTCAAGGTCAGGATCTCGTGGCACCTCTGACTCAATGCGTCGGCAACCACATTCTCCTTCCCTTTGATATAGTGGACATCAAAATCATACTCACAAAGAAACTCCATCCAACGCCACTGGCGGGCATTCAAATTCAATTGTGTGAATATGTACTAAAGACTATGATTATCTGAATGAAGCTCAAAGTGACAACCCAGTAGAAAGTGTCTCCAATGAACAAAAGCATGAACCACTGTTGCGAGCTCTAAATTGTGAGTGGGGTAGTTTAGCTCATGAGTCTTGAGCTTTCGCGACTCATACGCGATCGCTTTACCATCCTAAATAAGTACGGCTCCCAAACCCTCAAGTGATGCATCAGTACAAACTGAAAAATCCTCTGCTAGATTAAGAACTGCTAAGATGGGAATGCTGGTAAGACGCTCCTTGAGGACCCCAAAGGCCCTCTTGCACTGCTCAGTCCAAGTGATGTTCTTCCCTTTCTACCGAAGGGAAGTGATGGGTGCACTATCCTGGAAAAGCCCTCTATGAATCTGCGATAATACCCAGCTAACCCCATGAAACTCCTGACCTCTGTCACACTGGTGGGTGCTGGCCAATCCCTGATAGCCTTGATCTTCGATGGATCTATGGAGATACCATCACTAGATAGGATGTGCCCCTAATACTACACCTTGGATCTAAAAAAGGCACACTTCGCCAAGTTGCCAAAAAGTTGTTGCTCTCTCAAGCACTGTAAAACCTGATGTAAGTGCTCCTCATGCTCCTCCTTGGTCCACAAGTAAATCAATATATCATCAAGGAAAATGATCATGAAACGATCTAAGTATGGAACGCCCCATTCATGAGACTCATGAACACTGCAGGGGCGTTCGTTAAGCCGAAGGGTACCACAGTGAACTCATAGTGGCCATAATGAGTCCGGAAGGAGGTCTTATGGATGTCTGCCTCTGTGATGCGCAACTGATGGTAACCGGACTTCAGGTCTATCTTAGAGAACACTCTAGGTCCCTGCATCTGGTTGAAAAGATCATCAATTCTAGGCAGAGGATAACGATTCTTCACCGTCACCTTATTAAGCTGCCTATAATCCATGCACAGACGAAGAGACCCATCCTTCTTCTTCACGAAGATGACCGGTGCACCCCAAGGTGAAATGCTAGGTCAAATGTGCCCCTTCTCGAGCATCTCCTCTAACTACAACTTGAGCTCCATGAGCTCATGTGTGGTCATCCTATAGGGTGCACGAGACACTGGCTTGGCACCCAGCACTAGATCTATGTGGAAGTATACCTCTCTACAAGGTGGCATACCTAGTAACTCTGGTGGAAAGACATCGGCAAACTCCCTCAAGATCAGATGGTCATCTAAAGATGCTTCTGGCTCATCCTCTGATCTATCGCTAACAGTGATAGAAAACAACTGACATCCCTTCCACATGTAGCGCTTAAGCTGCTGAGCAAATATCATATGAACTGTCATGGGCTTCTAAATGCCCACTACCTCGACTGACGTGCAATGATCATCTAAACAACTAATCACCTTTTGGAGACAATCAAGTTTGGCTCTATGAGCTACAAGCTAATCTATGCCTAAAACTACACCATAGGATCCTAAAGGCATAACCCTAAGGTCACAAAATGTAGTGAAGGCCCCCAAAGATATCTCACAACCCTAAATTAAAGCATCTACTGACATCTTGGCCCCTATGGCCAACTCAACCTCCCACGTATCGCCCTGCCTAGAGGCCACCAACCTGTAACACTCCACTAACGATGGAGATATAAAAGAATCAGTAGCACCAGAGTTAAATAAAATAGCAATGGGGACATCCCCAATCATACCCTTTGTCTCGATTACTGAGGCCTGGAAGTTAGCCTGGTGGTTATCAACCACTGCAAACATACGGTGGGATCTACCCACATCTCCAACCGTCTTCTTTGATCCTCCTGCACGAGCCTATCCCCCTATCATAAAGTTCTGTGGGCACTCTCTAGCTAAATGTCCTACCCCACCACAAACATAGCATGGGCCCCGAGCCTGAACATGTTCAGTCTCTATCCTACTACTCTGTTGTTGCCCAGTCTGACCCATGGACCGCTGAAAACCCTTGTATGACTGCTGTGACCTAGTGGGTCCCGTAGGTGGTCCCTACTATAGTTGATCCCTATGCGGGCCCTACTACTGCCAACCACAATTATGTCCTCCCTGTTCCCTTTGCTGGGGCCTAGACCTCTACTGATACTATTGATGTTGTTGGGGAGGCCTAGGAGGTAAAGGTGCATAACTAAACCCTCCTCTCTGTGGTGGTAGTGGTGGTTGGTAGAAATTCTACTGTTGTTGCTGGCTACGATCCTGAAACTGGGAACGTGAACTCTGACCTCGCCCCTAAATCTCCTCTGTGATATATGCCTTCTCGGCAACCTCACTCAACGTCTGGGGGTCTGCCACGCGCACTAGTCCTGATATCCCATGATTCAAACCTCTAATAAATTTGTGAACCAAAAGTTTTTCATCATGGAGATACTCTGCATAACATGACAGCTCAGTGAAGCTACTCTAATATTGTGCTACAGTAGAACCTCACTACTACAAGTCATGGAACTCGTCAATCTGACGCTACCTGTAATTGTCTGACAGATAACATGCATTAAAGCGCTCAATGAAAGTTCCCCATGAAAGAGTATCCAAAGCTAAGCGCCACTTGCACTCCTCAGTGTGCCACCATGTCACTACTACGTCTCTTAAAAGGTGAACGGCCACGCATGCCTTTGTGTTGCCCTTGTAAGGACGCAACGCAAAGCACCTGTCTAAACTGATAAGCCAAGCCTTAGCCTCATCTCCCTCTGTGGTCCCTGCAAAGGTGGGTGGATTCACCCTAAGTAAATCTCTGATGGGGTCCCCTCGGTCTCTGTGTCCTCTAATAGGCTCATCCACACCATAATCATAAGGCCCGTGATAAACCTGCTCCATCCTCATAGCCTCCTCTCACCTCGCATGATGTTGAGGGCTCCTACTACGAGCTTTGTAAGCTAAACCAACCTCCTTTGCTATGGTGACAGGTATCTCTACATAAGGCTCTACATGTGGTGCCACTCGCGGCTCGACACGAGGCTCTACATGTGGCTCTACACATGGCTCTACACACGACTCAGCACATGGCTCCTCCCATGGATCAACATGGGGCTTGACACGAGGCTCGATATATAGCTCTACTGCAGCTGGTGGTAACCTATCTAACACTGCTTGTAAGATATGCGGTCTGATATCAAGTGCGGGTGGTGCCTGTGGTGTCGGCGGTCTCTGACCCTCGGCTGATGAGTCGTTATGTACCTCCATGGACATAGTGGCATGTGAACGTGCTTGCCTCATTCTGAGTGGCATCCTACAAGAACAAGGTATTCACAAATTAGAAGAATTTATAGAATAACAATGTGCCCAAACAAGCCTAGTGTTTAGACTCAGGCTCTGATACCAAATGTCATACCCATATTTCCCATGCGGTCACGACACACAACACACGTGTCATGTCCACATTTGTCATGTGGTCATAACATGAAATATCAAAAAAATTTCACGCATCCCTAGAAACTCCCTCACACGCATCAGCGTGCTCGGTGGCAATACGCATAAGGCATAAACATGTCAATCAAATTTGGTGTAATGCAATCACATACACAATCCCCTACGTGATGATAGCCGACTAAGGGGGTTAATGCGACATGAGGAGAGTCGCCATTAGGGTTAGGATCGATCGATCGAAACCCAAAGTTTTCCTAAGTGAGTGACAAGATTTTGATACAATTCAAAATCAAAACCCTAATTCTAGAGCGTAAAATAATTAAATAACTACTTAACTAAAACATCAAGTGTGCGGAAACATTAAAATATTACTCTACACATGTTTAGAATCACCTAAGAAAATTAACCCTAATTCCCAGAAAAATCCAACAGCATAACGCCACTAGGACGTAAATACGAATTATTCTAATAAATAAAATTTGCACAATAGATCACTAAACCTACTAAGGTTGGTTAATTAAAATAATTCCACTACGGAATTTAAATTGCCACACTAAGGTTCTCTGATCAAATAACTAGGTTAAATTAATGAAATAATAGCCTACTACATCAAAATCTAACATACAATTAATAAATAATTAAATCGACCTTATTTTTTAAAACAAAGGGGTAAAAACTTTATTAGAAATCAGAAAAGAGCATTACAATAATAACAAGGGGACCCAGCCCCAGAAAACAAGGCGAAAACCCCACAGCATAAACAACATCAACTATCCTCATGTATCCTCCTATCCTCCTCCAAGAACCGGTCTAAATCCAGATGCAGCTCAGGATTAACTTGATCCCAATCCTCAACTTTCCAACCACTATCATGCTCAGAGGCCCATTTGGCCAAGCAGTCGGCAACTCGATTCCACTCCCTTGGGATGTGAACAAAGGATGCCTCCTCCAAGCGAGAACTAACCTGAAGAATCCGCTGAACCACCGAAGCCAACTGCCAATTAATATCAGATATCTTCCGCTCATTCAAGAGATTAATCAAAATCTGTGAATCAGCTTCACATATAACTTTTCTCCAGCCCAAAGCAAGGGCCCTCTCAATAGCATGCAAAATTGCCAGACCCTCCATGAAGTTAACAGTTTTCACCCCCTCATGTATAGAGAACAGAAAAATCACCGACCCAGCTGAGTCCCTACCAACTCCACCAATTCCAGCAGGCCCAGGATTGCCCCTAGAAGAACCGTCAGTATTGATCTTTAAAAATCCATTGGGAGGAAGTAACCACCTTCCAACCCGTTGAACCCTCTTTTTTCCATGCCTACAGTTCCTGGAACTGAAAAAAGAAGAATGAATTTCTTGAAGACCCAGTCTGGCCATCAACTCATCATCACCTCTCTCCAAGGGGAAAACCAAATCACAATTAGCTGAAACTGACTCCTGCACCATTCCTAGCATACGCAGCCAAACTTGCCGATCCACCAACTTCTGATCACGAAAAATTCGGCGGTTCCGCTCCAGCCAAATCTGCCAAAGCAGAAAGGTAGGACCCACGAACCAAACTTCCTGCAAAAAGGAAGCCATAGAAGGAGGTCTTCCCATACTATCCCAGAATTCAACCAAAGAGCACGCATGAATACAAGGAAGCTTCCAAACCTCCCACCACCAATGCCAAAGCTGCACAACAAAGGGGCACCGGAAGAACAAATGCGAAGAATCCTCTTCTGCTCCCCCACACAAAACACAAATTGAAGGTCCTTGAAATCCCCGTTTACGAATGTTATCCCAGGTCAAACACCTATTCCAAGCCAAAGTCCAAACAAAGCAATTGCATTTAGGCCACGAGAGTTTATTCCACACCCTTTTCCACCAATGAACCTCTACCCCAGTTAGCTTCTGAGCCAATAACACCTGATAACCAGAAGCAACAGAGTAAACCCCCTTAGGATTATGGGTCCAAGCAAGAATATCCTCTTCCAGAAGAGAACTACAACTCCTACTATGAAGAATTTTGTGAAGCTCAGCACTATCTTCCACAAGTCCCAAATCTGGCCACACTGCAGGATCCTTCCACTGAGCTACCTCCAACTGACCAAAAGAAGCAACAGACTTGAAGTCACTCACCCTAGCCCATCCAGCCTCGAGAAATCTTTGGCACAAAGGAAGAAGGTTGGGGAACTGAGAAGTAAGTGGAGGGAATCCATCCCAAGAATCCGACCAGAAGAGAGCTTCAGTTCCCCGTCTACAAATCCAAAATAAACCTTCCTTGATAAGCTTAGCACCCTTTTGAAGAGTATTCCAAATTATTGAACCTTTCCCCTCAAGAGGGTAACGAGGGAGATCCTGCCGTGGAATCCCCGGGAAATACTTATGAGATAATATCCTGGCCCATGGCTGATCCAGTTCCACACACCATCTCCAAAATAGCTTAGCAGCCACAGCCACTCCAGATAACGCAGACTGTCGAAGACCAAGACCACCAAATTGCTTTGGGCTACACACAACATCCCACCTGACCAGGCTCCACTTGGAGGATGACAAACTTCCCGCCCATAAGAACTGCCTTGCAAGAGAATCCAACTCCCTCAGAAAACCCATAGGAGCCACCTGAAGCATACATCGGTAGGTAGGGAGAGCCTGCACCACCGACTTGAGAAGCTGAACCCGCCCCGCAAAAGACAACCATCTGTGGGTCCAATGATTAACTTTTGCACGGAGCTTATCAATAATATTCTGCCAAGAACCCTTGGGAAGAGGGCGAACAGAAATTGGGAAACCCAGATAAGTCAAAGGGAGAACCCCTATCTGAAACCTCAAGATATTAGCAATTCTTCTCTGAATGGGGGTCGGTGTATTGAAGAAGAATATGGATGACTTCTCCTCATTAATCATTTGTCCTGAAGCAACAAGATATATGTCCAACACCTGCCTCAAGTTAGTAGCTTCCCTAACAGTAGCCATCCCCATCAAGGCAGTATCATCAACAAACTGTAAATGAGATTGTGGAGGCAAGTCTCCACCCCATCGCCAACCCTGAATGGTACCAAGCTCCACCCTTCTTTTCAACAAACGTCCAAGGCCTTCCACAAGAAGCAGAAAAAGATACGGAGAAAGAGGATCCCCTTGGCGCAAGCCCCGTGAGGCACAAAAAAGTTCAGAATGATCTCCATTTATCAAAACTGAGAAGGAAACAGACATGACACAACTCATGACCCAGTGGATCCACTCTTCACCAAAGCCAAAAGAAACAAGGATCTTCTGCAAAAAAGACCATCTAACCCTGTCATAAGCCTTAGCCATATCTAGCTTAATGAACATAGCCTTCTCATGGGAGTTGTCCATGGAGTGGATGGTCTCCGTAGCAATGACAACCCCGTCAAGAATCTGTCGACCTGCCACAAATCCACTCTGTTCCTCTGAAATCAGCACTTTAAGCCACTTCTTCAATCGCTCAGCCAATAACTTAGAAATGATTTTGTAAGCCACATTGCAAAGAGAGATAGGCCGGAACTGAGATAACCTATCAGCCCCTTCACACTTGGGTATGAGAGCAAGGAAGGTGGAATTTAGAGCACGAAGCATCTGCTTATTCCTCTGGGATTCAAGGACAACCGCCAGAAGATCCAACTTTATGATATCCCAAAATTCTTGAAAAAATTCAATTGGGAAACCATCGGGACCAGGAGCTTTACCCTTCTTCATCTGAAACACAATCCCCTCTAGCTCATCAAGAGAGATATCTTTCATCAGATACTCATTTGCCTCCCTGGAGACCAACTGAGGAATACAAGAAAGAACTTGTGCTTCCTCAAGAGAGCCCCCGCGAGAATCCTCCCTAAATAAAGTAGCAAAATATTGAGATGCCTCAGCAGAGATTTCCTGAAACGAGGCAAGACGTTCACCCCTATCATTCACCAAAAAAGGAATGGAATTACCATACCTCCTGTCCTTCACAGAATTGAAGAAGAAGGCGGTGTTTTTATCACCTTCCTGTAACCAATCAACCCGGGCCTTTTGCTTCCAATAGATTTCTTCCCGCAATTCAAATTCCTCAACCACTTTCAAAGTCTTAGCCTCCTCCCTTAGAAGATCCTCAGAGGCCCCATTCTCACGAATCAACTGCGTAATATTATTCAACTCCTCCTGGGCAGCAACCTTAGCATGAAAGATATTACCAAAACATCGCCGATTCCACCTTTTAAGCTGATATTTGACAAACTGAAGAAGCTTAGAGAATGTGTACATTGCCGTACCAAAAGTTGGTCTACCAATCTGCCACCACTCAGCCACAAGTTCATGAAGAGTAGGATCCCGTAACCACATAATCTGGAACTTGAATGAGGGAGAACGAGGCCTCCGAGCAGAGATAATGCTAAGCTTAATAGGCCAATGATCAGAGCCTCTCCAATCAAGAATTTTAGATCGAGTGGACCATAAGTCTCCAACCCAATAACAGGAAACCAAGAATCGATCAAGCCTCTCAGCAACACAACTCTCACCAATTCTCCTATTATTCCAAGTGAAGCAACCATTACTTGGCAGAACATCAATAAGATTTAATTCAGAAATGCTATCTCTGAATAATAGAGCAGAAGGCTCCAACCTAGGAATACCACCTCTTTTCTCAGACAACTCCACAATAGCATTAAAATCGCCAGCCATAACCCACGGATGGTAAGGAGCTAAGCTTCGAACAAAACGAAGATGGGACCAAAGAAGTTGTTTACCCGGAAACTCAACAGGAGCATACACATTAGAGAGGAGAATACACTCACCAGTCTCATACCAAGAGGCGACTAGGGATATAGAGGATCTAGAGGACATCCACCAGAGAGGGAAAATCTTCCGAGGGTTCCAAAAACAAGCCACCCCTCCAGAAGCACCAAGAGCCCCCATACACTGGCATTCACCATATTTCCACAGCTTAGGAGCCATGGCCAACATATTATCTACAGATAATTTAGTCTCCTGAAGAAAAAGAACATCCGGAGAATGATTCCTAACCAAATCACGAACAGCTTTTTGTCGAGGGCCACTGTTCAAGCCCCTTACATTCCATGAGAGAACAATCATTTCTGGGGGCATGAAAAATGTGAATCCAGAGTCTTGACTGACCCTGACTCCACCAAAGTTTCCCCAGTTAATTTAATCTTCTCCATATCCTTCTTCCTTCCCAACTTGGAAGTCCTGTCACTAATCCCTTTCTTCAGTTCAATTTGCTGAATACCCAAAAGAGGGGAGGCCAACGAGCTCTTCCCCACATTCTTGCTTCCTTTCAGGGGCAATGGGGAACCACCTCCACCACTCTTCGAAGCTCCAATAGAAGATTCTTGTTCAGTCTGGACAGTCAATTGTTGATCCGTATCCATCTCCCCAACCCCAATCTCTTGCACAACCTGCATGGCCTCCAATGGTGGCCCATCCTGTCCTGTACCCAAAGTTCCCTGATCCAAGTTTAGCAACCCCGGATTCACTTCCCCCTGGTTGAGATCATCCAGCACCTCAAACCTATTAAAAGTTTCATCAACCTGCCTCTCCCTCAAGGTCCGCTTCTGGCCCCGATTCCTATTGCGAGCCTTGACAGGGACATAGCCATCATCTCCATTACCATCACCCGGAATAGGCTCCTTACCATTATCAGCCCTAGGTGGATTACGAGAAGGCTGAGAAGGTTGGGGCACCATAGGCTTAGCCCTAGGGCACCTACGCTGCAAGTGACCATATTCATGACAAAGACGACACCGAAAAGGTAGGGTTTCGTAATCTAGCTGTTGCACCCAAGTATATGATCCAGCACTCACTTCAATAGAATCTGGTAGTGGCTTGCTTAAATCAATTTCTACACAGATACGAGCAAAAGTCATTACCTTTTTATACTGTGTCTGTTGTGAAGACCCAACAGGTTTACCGAGCATTGAAGCCACCAAATGCAACACGTCATCCCGCCAACACTCCACTGGAAACCACGGCAACCGAACCCAAACTGGGATTCGACTTGGTAGTGCCTCAGTCGGGTTGAAGCCAGCATGCCATGGCTTTATAAACAAACCCACCTGGTTATAAAAATAGGGGCCGCCCTCGAAGACTTTATTCCGATCTGCCATGCAATCAAAAGAGACCATAAAAAAGTTGTTCGCAAGGAGCCTAATCTCCATCTCCCCCTCTGGCATCCAAGTCCGCTGAGCCCAAGATTCCAAAAATTGTAGCGAGACTCTCAAACCCATGAACTTGCAATAAAAAGAGTGCCTTGAATAGTATTCAATATCATCTGCAAGCATTTCCATCGGGATAATCAACTTCGGTCGCTCTTTGCATCTTTCCAAACACCCATTAATCTTTGTTATTCGGGAACCACTAACCGATCCTAGATCATTCATCTCCATCGCTGAAGAAAACAGCGTATTATCAAAAACATTCACTCCATGCGCCGGAGGCTTCGAACCAACTGCTGATCGGAAATCCAATTTGGGGCTAGCCCCAGATGTTTCCCCACCCTGCATAGCAAAAAACAAGAACCCCAGCAGGCATGCAAACCCCCAGGACACGTTTGCAAGAAATCAAAAAAGACAAAACCCCAAGGGAAGGATCAAAACCCTTCCACCCACAAGCCACCCAAACGGCAGCAAGAAGGCCTCCAAAAAAGAAAAAACCCACCACCACCACCCCGAAAGCTTCAAAAACCCCCCCCCCCAACGCAGAAGCGAGCAACACACAGAGAACGAGCTAGGGCATGGTTGCCCTAGCTCGGCTTGCAGAGCACGCGAACGCCATTCTTTCTCTCATTAGATCTCCCTTATTTCTTTCTTCTAATTTGGATCAATTAAATCGACCTTATTAAAAACAAATAAAGTTGCATTTAAATTACAAAGATTACAATATTAAAATTAAATCCCAAAGTATAATTAAAATAAAACAATAGTCTCACACAATTACAATTATTAATCTCTATGTGGCCCTAGCCAAATAATAATAAAATAGAACCCTAACCCTTAAATAAAATAACTAACACTACACAATTATAATTTATTAAAAAAAATCTCACACTTAATTTAAACTTACCCCTCTACCCAAGAAGTCAAATGCATCCCAATCTAAATAAAATAAATAAAAAGTCTCTAAGTCAAAAGGAGAGGGAAAAGAAAATAAAAATCTAATTTTAAAATTCTTCTTGCCCTAAAACTCTCCTATTAAAATATTAATATCTTTATGATTCCAACCTTAACCCTATTTTGTTTTTTCTCCTATCCTCTTCTTTTCTATTTTCCTCCTCTCTTATTCTCCTCATTTTCTTTTTCTTGTTTGTTGCAAGTTTGAAAGGAAGGGTAGCCATGGAAGCTTAGCCCACGGAGGTATTTTCATTGTATATCTATTTATTTTGAGTCTACCCCATTATATATATATATATATATATTTGGCGTTTCTCCATATTGATTGCAAAATAAAATACTTCTCTGGTTCTTTTACTAGTATATATATATATATATATATATATATATATATATATATATATATATATATATATATATATATATATATATATATATATATATATATATTTGGCGTTTCTCCATATTGATTGCAAAATAAAATACTTCTCTGGTTCTTTTACTAGTATATATATATATACTAGTAAAAGAACCAGAGAAGTATTTTATTTTGCAATCAATATGGAGAAACGCCAAATATATATATATATATATATATATATATAGATGTACACATAAATATTTTTTTATATATATAAAAGATGCAGATTTCAATGATAGAGGGTCGAACGGCCATTGCAAGCTTGAGCGACAGACTGGTTATGGCGCCATCATGAGGTAACAAACCCCATTCGTAGATTTAAGGAAGCAAAGTTTGGGGGGGGGACCTTCCACCCACTGTATGGTGGGGAGTGGGTGGGGGATCCGTCCCCCACCCTCATTCAAAATAAACAGACTGTGGGGGGCGGCAGTAATAACACTCACACAGTCCATAAGAAATTTCAAACCCTCATTTCTCTTTTCTCTGATTATTATTTGATTGGGATCTTCAGCGAATATTCTTTTTTTATTAAAAAATGCATTTGATTATATATATACACAGTCACTTCAATATAATATATTTTCCAGCGATATATATATAGCTCAATGGTATTCCTAGCAAGCTCAATGGTGTATATATATATATATACACATGTGAGAAATACACAGTTTTCTTCTTTTTTTTACAGTTAGCTCATTTATTTGAAAGAAATACAGTCATCTATGATAAATTTTCCAGCAATAAGATAAAACATGTTACCTCAATATATATATATATATATATATATATATATATATATATATATATATATATATATATATATATATATATATATATATATATATATATATATATATATATATATATATATATATGTTTTCCACATCCACTCATAGCCTATTCTTTTTGTAAAAAGAAAATGCATCTCATTATTTACAATTTTTTTTTTAGAGAAGAAATCAAGAATGCTTATTTGAACATTGTGTAAAAAAAATTAACTATCTCCCTATCCAACTTTTTTTTTTTTTGTTTTCTCAAAATAAATCAGCAACAACTATACCTATTTTTTTTTGCTACATTCAATAAAAAACAGCAAAATATAAATTATATTTTCCTGAAGACACATGCAAAGAGAACAAAAGAATAAATATATTTTTGTCCACAATACACCAAGAAGATTATTACACTTTGTAACCTCTAAAATAGAGTAACATAAAATAAATTCATTAAACTATACAAATGAAGAGATTATTTCTTTTTCTCTTTCTCTTGCTACAAATTATACAAAAGCCAAACATGGCCAAGGCTCTCAATAGCCAAAAGACACACTACAAATGACAACTTTATAGCACTTCCTTCAAACTCCCAAGCCAACAACAACCTACAAGATACAAAACAAAGGAGGGGAAACAAGTCACGAAATACCGCTCTTCTCCCTACCATAGACTCACTAATGATTCACCCACGAGTTTGGAGGTCATCCACACACAAGGATTATTCACTCCACAACACAACAAAACACAAAAACAATAAAACATGAAGAACACCCATGGGTTACACAAAACAAAACTAATAAGAATGAGTTTGAAGGGGTAGGGGAGTGGACATCACTCACTCAAGAGGCCACTCCAATATCTCAAAATAACTCAACACAGACAAGGCCTCAAGCCCAAGTATTTATACCAAGAATCACATATATTTCTCTATGGCTCTCAAGCCATACAAAATACTCATACTCATAGTCTTGCCCTCAAGGCCAAAATACAAAACTAGGAGGGTGACCTCAAGGAGGTTCACTCCTCCCCCACCCCACACATGTTGAGCATTTTCTCCAAATGGAGAGGCTCTTACAAACACCCTCAAAAACCCACAACAACAAAATACAAATCACACATGAACAAACACACAAGTAAAGTAAAATACATAAGGAAAGGCATCAAGCCTTGAATCCTACCTTAAATAGTCCAACAAGGAAGATAGTTGAAGTAGATCCCTTCCAACTCCACCTCCAAGTCCTTCTCCAAATGTGCCTCCAAAAACCCTCTAACTCCCTTCCCAAATTCAAATAAACTGGAATATGTAATGAAATCAACAACCCTCTCCCTCTCTTCAAGAGGGATTAAAATAGGCTCTCTTCATGAGCCTTGAGGAATGAGAAGGTGACACCTTCTCCTTCCTCCTCACATCCACTTGCAAGCTTCATGGAATGTGGGGGTGACACATGTCACCCTCCCATTCCACTAAGTCTTGCCCCTCCACTTGTACTCTCTCACACATGTGTGAGAGCAAGGTGGAGCCCAAAAAGGATGTGGGTACAACGAGTGCCCCAATCCTAACCTCCCATGAAAGCCCACAAAACCCAAAGGTACTCTCACCAATGTGAGAGAGCCTTCGAGTTGGGTCCTCCATAATTAGGGCTCTTGAAGACTTCCCAAGCCTTCAATGCAAGGTACCCCAATGCTTGGAATAAGGTGTGGATAAGGTTGAGTGTTTGACCCAACCTTCCTCTCCTCCCTAAACTTCCATTTTCGTCACTTTACTTCAGGGTGAAGTTTAAGTGACCAAATGGGAGTTATCCTAGGGTTATACAAGCTCAAATGGTCCCTAGAGCCTAGGGGTACAACCCAGGGTCATTTTTAACTTAATTTGAGCACCTTAGGGTGAGTAAAATCACATGAAAAGGGGTCACAAAAATTTAAACTCAAAATGAAATCAATTAAACATTACACCTTTACAACACCAATATAAAATCATTAAAAATAGGTAAACCTAGCCCAAAAGACACCTTACACAACATTACGAAAATGCATCAAGCATAACATAGTTGATCTTGGTTCCTCTTGGAACTAGATCGGCTCAACACGGGGTTCACAAAATGTGTGGGATAATCTTTGATTATCTGTGGCTTGGGAAAACACCTGCATACTTAAACAAAAGATTAATCCAACCATGTATATCATAGCCGAAGCAAGGAAAAACATACACTCACACCATCGCATAATCATATAAAACATCATAAAAATCACATCATAATTAGATTCATAATTTGCATTTCTATAAACCATCTTATGATAAATATCGCATAATAAATCCATAACATAATCCCACAACTAGTATCTCAAATAATATTGTAATGCATATCACATGTCTAATCATCATTAGAGAATAAACATCAGGATCTAATCTCATCACAACATAATAAGCATAATAACCAAAATAAAGAATTATTGTCTAGATAGTCTGCATATCAGGATCAACAGTGCCTAAAAGTCTAAAATGTCTCCAACAGAAATATGAAATGAGCAAAAATAAGGAAGTGAAATAGTAGGCCTCACAGTTCCTTTCCATTCCACAACATTTTCACATACCTCCATCTCCCCATCCTTCATCCCCTATCCTACATATCTCCTCGATCACCTCCCTATGGTCCATGCTTTTGCATAATCCTTCTGTCCATAATCCATTGTCCTGCCATACATAATCCACATCATAATCCACTATCGTCTCATCCATAATCCACATCACAATCCACTATCCTCCCATCCATAATCTACATCATAATCCACTATCCTTTCCTCCATAATCCACATCATAATCCATTATCCCCCATCCATCCTTGCATATCTACCTAATCCATCTCCCTCTTATGCAATCCCTTACCAACATCTATGAGCATGATGACACTTGACATGGTCCATGTGAGACATCCATTTCTCATGGGACTATCACCTTTCATGGCACTAGATGCTTGAGTCCCTCTTTTCCATATCCACCTATCTCATCGAAATATCCCATAAATAAACAAAAAAAAAAAGAGAAAAAAAAAAGAAAAAGAAAAAAATCAAAATAGTAAGGAGAAATCTCTTCGTCAAATGGTAAAAACCACCCTTGGTGGTGCCTTGGATAAGTACCATGATTAAAACCTAGCAAATAGGTGTCATGTGTAGGTTGATCTTCTATGTCACTTACACTTGGGGGTGCATTGCCTTATCCAACCTAACATTTCCAACCTATCATTTCCCATCCTATCTTACCATATCTATTCTTAGCCATTATACCCACATACCTATCCTATTGAGTCCATCCATCATCCCTTCCTCCTTTTGATCTTGATAAAGATATGGGGACAAAATGTTGACAAATGCTTTGGATATCTCTTGATATACCTCATTCTTTCCAAACCAATTCTATCATCATCTTATTGTCATAAGCTTTGTCATGTAAAGTCCTTAGCATTATTCCTAGAATAGGGCATGTTATTCTAATGCGACATAGTCTTTGGAGATCACATCCTAACTCCCTTATGATGTATACATCCATTCCATCCATTATCTCCTATCCTTTTACCCATCCATCTATCATGAGCTTTTTATCCCATTTACTATCACCCATCCTTTTATCCATCTATCCTTGCATCTAGACTTGGTTTTCCCTTGTCATTGGTGTCTAGCACAAAGGCTATTCAAATTTTAATCCAATGCCATCTCAAAACAATTCAAAAAATTTCACAAAATACAAAAAAAAATAAAACATTTCAAAAATACAAACAAAAAATTAAAAAATTTCACAAAATACCAAAAATCAAATATCCAACAAAAATCCAAGCAATAAACTTAAATTCCAGTCAATCCTTAATCCTTATCAATCAAATCATCAAATCAAATCAAATCAATCAAATCATCAAAATCAATCAAATCAATCCAAGTAGTAAATCCA
The DNA here is from genome assembly GCA_027924645.1 of Cunninghamia lanceolata. Lineage (NCBI taxonomy): Eukaryota > Viridiplantae > Streptophyta > Pinopsida > Cupressales > Cupressaceae > Cunninghamia > Cunninghamia lanceolata. The sequence continues at coordinate 3,552,096 of BSBN01001435.1, forward strand.
AACACAAGTCATCCTTTATCCATACCAATCAAGTCAATCAATTTAGCCAAATTATCCAATCACATCCTTGGTCTTGATCCTAATCTTGTTGTAAACCAAATCATCAATCATCATCATCAATGGGATATATCATTTCCACATCCTGGTGTTGATCTAGGGATATATCGTTCCCCGCAATGAACACACTATCATCATCAATCATTGTCAATTAATCATTGGTTTACATCTCGACAGGGGCAATACCTTGTTTGTTTTTTAATCATTTGTGCAAGCTTGCTTGCTTGTGTGTGTTATCAATTTATCTTGCATTTGTTTCAAATCCATATCTTTCCAGCTAATATTCATATCTTGTGTATGTTAGAATATCTTTTTGCATTATCCTTTGCATCTAAGGTCATATCATACCTTTTGGGCATTAGGAATTTAATGCTCTAAGTTTTCTTCCTCATATGTCTAGATAAGGTTGTATTACACTAGGTGTACTAGTCTTTATACCTTGGTGCATAATGTCGATTGCGATATCAAACTATATGGTTGCTCACTTCATTGCATCTTAACGTATCATTCATTTCTTCCATCCATCCCTTATCTTGCATCCTCCATCTCTTTATCTATCCTTTATCATTTCATCCATTTCGAGAGCATACCCGTGTTCTTCCAACCCACCTATCCTCTCGAGGGGGCATCATCCTATCCTTACATCATCATCCTATCCTTACACCATCATCTCATTTATTCATCGTATCCTTACATCATCATCCTATCCTTACACCATCATCATATCCTTACATCATCATCTCATTTCTTCATCCATTCATCCTTGTCACCCTTTCAAGTGGTTGGGGCATCCTTTCCTCTATCCACACCTTATCTTCTTCGAAATGATGTTACTTCTCTTAGTCGCAACACCATCTCAAAGAGGGGCAAAATTTAGACACTTAAAATTGACCATGCCTTCTGACATCCTCATTTGAGACAGCTAATGAGACATTTTTGCTAGTAACCTTTCCATCACCTAATTAGTTAAATAAATCATATTTATTTAACTAATCCCATTTCAATCCCTCTAGTCAATTAATTAAATAAATTATATTTATTTAATTAATTCCCACTTTTCCATCATCCAAATTAATTAAATAAATTAAAGATTTATTTAGTTAATGTATTCCACATCATTCCTTTCCAAAATTAAATAATTTTATTATTTAATTCCACATTTGTCTCTATCTCCACATGGCTAGAATCTTCTAATCCTTGTAAGGTGGAAGCCATTTGACTTTAATCCCTCTCATTAAACCTTCATGAGACACTTGTCAAATGACTACAACTCCAACTATTGTTTAATCCTAGCCATCCATCACCAATCTAATCCTAGCTGTCCATTCCTATCATTCATCTCCTATAAATTAAGCCTCACCCAAGCCATTTGGGACACTCTGGAAGGCTTAAGGGGGCTCTTGATCAATCACATCTTCATACATCATCATGCTATCTAAATTATTCTAAGACCCTCTCAACCATCATCCTCATATCATTGCTATGCTGCAGATTTGAGCAATCAACATCTCATCCTATCTATCATACATCAAAGAGAACAAAATCAGTAGATTTGGGTGCATCTATCTTGTTCTATCATGCGTGGAAGACTTGGTTCAAAGGTAAAGGTATTGTGTTGTTATCATTATCTTTGTATTGCCTTTGTACCAATTTCTCTACCACATTGATCAACTAGAACAACAGTATGTAAGGCAAGAGGATGGTGAAAAAGAGGAGTTAGTGGAGACAAAAGGAGAACTATCTGTTGTCTGTGAGCCTACATGTGTTATAAAAGATGAAAAATCAGACCTAGAACAACAGAATATAGGACAAGTGAACAATGATGAAAGTGAAGATTTGGTATTCCTATTTGACTAACTACCTTACCTTGTGGAGAAAGATCAAGAGAGAATGTCAATGCTCACATTAACAGTAGTTTTCAAGTAGCAAGAGGATGTTGGAAACCTTGAGAAGTTGTTGATCCAGGAAGACAAAAATGATGATGGAGTCTTAACTCATGAAGAGGAACAAAAAAAAGTCCTATTTTGGAGACTAGTGAGATTGTTTTACATGAAGATGCCTATCAAGTTGAACAAGACATCAAATAAGGACCTAGGCTTCAAGAAGATAATTTTTATAATCCATCAAACCTTCAAGAGAGCTTTTATGAAGTTAAAATCACTCCTATTGTGCAAAAAAGTAAAGAAGAGGTTGAAGAAGACTTTTTTGGGGATGAGTCAGATGAATTTTGTTTGAACTTGGACATCAATCCAACTTCTCCTAAAGAAGAGATTCATGAACAACATGAACATAAGGTGAAGGTGACCATATTTCCAAAGCTTTCCGATCAGCATGATAACAAGGCAATAGAACACAAGTATGAGATCAACACTATTGGTTTGGACATTACCTTTTCAAGAGGATGTCCTATTAGGCTTTTAGCTCAGCTGGGGACCAACAAGAAGGAGTCAACACATGTCATGATTGATCTAGAGCACCACATTATGCATCAAGGACATAATTGACTTACCTTTCCACTTCAAAACAATTGTATTTCCAACCAACTCAAGTGGGTAAGTGATTTTGTTTTCAATCTTGGAGAAGTATTTCAGTAGGTAATTGTATGCTCACCCTTCCTCCATCTCTTTCTGGTTGTTCACAAGCATGAAAAACATTGTAAGTTGATAAGAAAGGGAAGCTATTTCAAAGAACTAGTTAATGGTTTCATTTAGACAAGCCTTTTGTTTGGTTAGTTTTAGATTAGTGTAGGTTGTAATTTGTCTTTTTTTCCTCTAAGTCTTGTTGCACAAGTATTAGTTGTCTTTTAGGTAGTTTGTTATGTCTATCTTTTTTTTTGTAGTTGTTCTAGAGGTACTAACAGATGTGTCTCAAGTCTGATATTAGTTTTTTCAGGTCTTCTTGACTCTTTTTTCTCAATGGAATGTCAAAGGCTACTAGTCTTCTGAGTTTTAACAAGCAAAACTCACATAGAGGTCACCAAAAATGTTACCAAATTGTACATCCTTGGCCCAAATAGGTAGCCCAAGTCTATAAAGGACCTTGGAAGGGTTTCAATATGTCAAACTTTATTTAACGACTTTATTTGGTGGTGTTGAGTTTAAAAGATGTTTTGAAAGGCATGTTATACATGCAAATTGTAAGGTAAAAAGTTAAAAAGCCTGTTTCCACATCCATAATACCTTTTTCCTCCAAAAATTCTCGTACATCCCTTGGAGGGAGTTGTATTAAAAAAAAGAAGTCCAAGTCTTGGTTTCTAGGGTTAGGTCTTTAGGTTTTGAGAGAAAGTTGTAAGGATTGTATTTTTCCATAAGAGATCACCAACAGGTTTGAATACCCATAAATAGTTGTAGGGTCATCCCACAATAATGGGTTACACTTTTTGGCCAAACTTGACATTGAAATCAACATTTTGAACTAAATCTTCACTTTTTGACACTTATAGCCGCTAAACCATTAGGAATTTGAGGATGATGCAAACTAGTGATTTGTTATATTTTGGTTGTAGATTCTAAATATATTTTTTTAAAAAAATTGGAGTTAAATTGTAAATTTTTTTGCGTCTCCTTTGATAACTAGTTTTTAATAGTAAACAACATTTTTTTAAAGTGATGTGTATTCTGTCGCACATAACTTTATTTCTATAAAGGATAAAATTCTGATTCTTTTGAATTTAGATTGGTAACACTGATACCTAGAGGATGCATTTGGTTCATAATGTTTTGTTGAATATTTTTTTTAATTAAGTTTTGAAGTTAAACCAATTATAATTTAGACATAAGCGTATACTGTCCAACATAACTTTTTTTGTATGTATCAGAATTCAATTTTTTTGTTGGAATAAGGACATCAATACCTAGAGGACATGTATTTTTTAGAATTTTTTTTTCTCTATTTTCCTATTTTTTCGTATGTGTGAAACAAAGATCTTAATGTTCATTGAAAAACCTACATTCACAAGAAATAAAAAATAAATATAATAATCAATTTAAATATATTTAAAATTATACTTTTTGGGAAGCTTATAATAAGGACTACATACTTACAAAACATAAATTTTAAATGAATTCATTTGATCCCCCAAAAGGTAAATCAAAAGTGGTTTTTTATCAGCATTTTGATAGGTGTAGAGGAGACTCCATTATAGGTATGGTTTAAAACTAGCGAGGTTCTATCCAAAGTGGTTTGAATCTAAGGGGGTTTGATCAAACCCTCTTCAATTAAAATCCTTTAAATGGAACCTCTCAAAGCTTAAATCATTATATTTTCTAAAAATATGTGATTTCAGCAAAAATCAAGACGTCCCAGAAATTGTAACCCATTATTGTGGCAACACCTTGGCACAAGTTCATCCAGAAGCTAGGTTTACATGACCAGCTAGGCAGTATTTTGAGGATTTCTCCTTTTCCATACATCGGATGATTCTAAAATTTTATACAGATATTTGTGATGATATTCAGATCCTCACATCATTTTCAGGTCTTGATCAATCCATTTGACCAAATTTTGAGAGGCTTGATGTAAAACTACAGCTTGAAGAAAACAGGGGCATCAAGGTAATGTTTTCTAGATCTACATGCCTTCCACTTATCATGATCCCTCAAAACTTTAGTAACATATCAAGGAGATCCTAGATACTATTATTGATCATTTTCATGTGATGACTAGTCTATGTGATGTGTTTTCCATAAGATTTTCATGACTGGTCAACTAGCTATCTTGTCTACAATCAGGGTTGTATTTTGCATTTTTTAGTACCTTCCACTCACTCTGAGCACTCCAAATTTTAAATAAATTTGAATCATGTTTAGAATAGATTATCATAAAATTTTTAGAGCATTTGGTTATTTGGTATCTTTTTATATGACAGTCCATGACTGGTCATGACTATTTTTTTAAGGACAAATTGGTGTCTTCTCATGTTCTTGATCGTTTTGATCAGTTCTAGATCTTTCAAACACCTAAAAAATCATGGAAAAAGGTTATCAAAGTCAATTAGAAGGTAACACAATCATTCATAATGATAAAATGCATAGTAAGTGCCTTCAAATCACTCAGAACAATGATTTCCCAGTTGTAAAATTTGAATTCTCAATTTCCATCCAAAATGCAAAATTGGCCCAAGTTCAAATATGGTGAGGGTTGTAGACAATGTTTGAGCTTGGATAGAATTATTGGAGTATTTTTCATGTATTTTGTTGATGGATAAAATTTTGCGGATTCCAGCACCAACATGGGAAGCTTCAAGAATGTGGTACTCGACACTTGAAACGACCTCCAGATTTTACAAAACCTAGCTCTTCCTTTTCAATGGGGTTTTAGGTGAAGGGAAGAAAAAACAAGATTACAGATACAATAAAACAAAGCTTCTAATCCTATGGTGATGCGCCAGATTTATATATGAATCAGCAACTAGCACAGTGGTTAAACCTTTATGATTCAATTATGTCGAAGAGCAAATGTAGCATGATCAACATAAACAGATTATAAACATATTCAAACAAAGGCTAAACTTAGAAGATTTATGCAAAAACATAGAATATATCACCAATGGCACAGAACAGAGCTTCTTTCATTAATAATTTAGCAAAATACATAAGGCACAGAAACATGCAGAGATATATCAGCTTCCTTCCTGAAACAGCTATATTAAGGTAGAATGATACAATCTGATCACAGTCAAGACTCTGTATTTCTATCAATATGAATTTATCTATATTACAAAACTTTCCCCTATTTATAGCAACAAAATTTAACTCAAGATCGTCCCCATCTGTTAGAATCTCAATGGCCTGCAACTGAACTAGAACTCAACTGGAAGTTGAACTAGCACTAAAAATCTTCTTGAATCTGCAATTGTGTCTTCCCTGCATTCTGATTGGCTGAGTGATACTAAAAATGCGGCATTGTAACATGTAGTTCCATTGAGACACATGGCATCACCCACAAGCTTCTAATGGCTCCAAAATGTGCTACGCGGCGCCCTCTACTTGCTACATAGCTTCCCTTCAATATAAAAAGGAACACACAAGACACTAACACTTGTCGTATTCTGCCATACCTTAGAAACTAATACGTGGTGGCACCTGAGGATTCAACACTGGGAGACTTGGCACTCTCGCATGCATCTTAAAATCTTCTTTTATCTTGCGTCCTTCAAACAACCGCGGTTATATGACACTTGTCACTCTCCACTTCACTTTAGAAACTGTGGCTATAACATTGCAGGGCCCACCATACATCTTGTCACTTCTCAAAACTTAACAAAATATAGAGACACAGAGACACCCGGTAGCTTCCGCATAATGTAACAAAGTAACACGTGGCACACCGACGTGCATTTCCAAAGCTTCATACAAAAAGTTTCTCAAAGCCCCCGTGGTAGTGACACTTGGCGCTCTCCTCATGTAACTAGAAATTACAAATGAAACATACGGCCAAAGATATGTGGCAGGTTTTAGAAGCATCCGGGAACTGTGATCCGAAAGTAAGACACATGGCACTCTCCGCATAACTCTGAAAACAACCTTACTGCTTCCCGTTACCACACCACATGTCAACCTCACGTGCCTTCAAAAAAGGAAACATCTATTCTGACTCTCCAACACCTGGCTTACTGCCATGTGGTGTATTCTATGCACAGCAAAATACGACACAGCAAAATGTGACAGAAAATGTTGAAATTGATTAATACAGCCACAACTAAAATAAATGTTTCAAAGTGTAGAGTTTTAACTCTACATATTCAAATGATGAAATACATGACAAGATACCACAAGAATGCTCAATGTTGGAAAAGTATGATTGCATGAGATAAGGTACCATAAAATAGTCATTCAATATGTAGTTTAGAGTCCTAGAAGGATTCAATCTTCTTCCCTACGCCCTAAGGAGACCTTTTCCTTATCAAAAACATCAGAGAAGACATGCCCTATAAACATTCAAGGTGGAGTTCAAGAAAAGTAATGGAAGATAAGATGAAATGGAACAATTAAGAAAGCATCTAGGAGATAGTTTGGACAGTTGCAAGCATCTAGGAGAAACAAAGATAATTGTTTGAGTCTTTCATGAACTAGTTCCACCTTCCAAGTTGCACATTTCAACTAACCCCTATCCTCATGCCACATTAGAGCCTTCCAAGGAGATAAATCAGGTCCATGTTCTTACAGCACCTACAAAGAGGTTTGACCCAGCAAGAACATTTTTTTTCTTTCTTAGTTTATTTCCTACATTCTCTCCTAGGCATAGGAAGAGATATAGGATGCCTAGGGTACGAGATAGCTGATTTGTTTCATTTTTGGCAAAGGGTGGTAGCTTGTAAGAGTTTGATCTATCCAAAATCCAACATTGTAACTCAATTTTTTTAGTCCTAGTACTGAAGCAAACTCATTTTGTACTACAGTTTGAAAGAAGAAAGTTTAGTTCAGACCTATTCTTGATGTAAGAACATGTACTTTTACAAAACAATTATCAATTTCACCTTCATGAGGTGCTATTATATTGTGTTTTAAGCATATGATGAATGTATCTTTCTGTGTTTTATGCAAAAACCTTTGATATATGTCTCATTCCAACACCTATAGGCAGAAAACATACATTTAATGCAGGTTATGAGTTATGTAATGCATGTATAGAGCTATTGAGTTGTGAAATTACTTCATTTCCTTCTTAACAATGCATACACCAAATATCTTCTCACAAAACACTTATGCATAGGGTATGAAAATGCATGGTTTTCTGATAACTGGTGATTCTGTTGAAGAGTTGTGTGTCAAAACAACAAACATAAGTCATTTTAGTTCTAGTGCATCACCTCCATAGGTTTTTAGTCTTCATTTCATATCTTTCTCTCCTTTTTCCTTGCAAGACAGTAGAAATACAATTAATCCTAGGAGGTAAACCAAGGGAACCAAACCTATTTGGAGGTTCTTTTCCATCATAGGTTACCCACATCTTGGAAAAGATCCCATGTTACACTAGGTAGTTAATTTTTCTATCATCTTACCAAGGGTTCACACCTAAGTGACAATAGAAACAACTTGAAAGTAGTTTGTGGCTCCCTTTTCTCCTATGGGGGAACAAAGATTATTCTTGTCTTGCCATTCGCATCTAGTCATAGTTCTATGGAGTATCCTATATAATTCTCAAGTAATTTGAGGATAGAGGGATCCTCTACTCCTATGGTTATCTGTAGTTTACGCTCTTTGTGAAATTCTCCTTCACTAACCTCATCTTCATTAAGAAACCTTTCAATCATTTCAATTTGGACTTGAGGTGCTTCCCATGTATCAATATCATTGGATTGTATTGAGGTTGAATTATAATGTCATTCTTAGGTGTTGGGAGCTATAAAATCTCTAGACAAAGCTTCTAGAGCTTTTGTTGACTCATTATCAATTGAGTAAGCTTCTTCTTGGTCATTAGATTCTACCTGCATTAGGTGTGTCTGAGGCATACAGGTATCTTTAAAAGGTGAAAGTGGTACATAAGAGTCACTTATTTCCTGAGTTTGAGGTATGTATGACTCACCTGACGACATAGCTTTCAGTAGTGTCAAAGGAGTATATCTTCCTGGTGTCTCTTCCTTAGGATCTAAGAAGGTATGTGGATCTACTTCTTTCAAGTCTAGCATTGTAGTTTGGAATTGTTCCTCAGTCCTAGACCACTTCATCATTGGGGGATTTTCACCTATGCTTGGGATGGTTTGACTAATTCTCTCATGCTCATTATCAGATAATATGTTGATTGTGAAAACATCTAAAGGGAATTGAATGGGGCCATCTTTTTCCAACAAGTTCTCCATGATTTTGGTCATTGTTTCTTTTGGGTCTACTTCTCTCTATTTTGATGACTCTCCCTTCTTGAAGTTTCTTACTTCTGCATTTTTCACTATTTCATTAAGTGGTTCCACCTTCTTTATACATATTGACTATGGAGTTGGATCTGAAATAGAAAGTTTATTTTCTGATAGTTCATAATCAATGGGAATTCCTATCTTCTTTTTGGTTGCATATATCTTGATCATACTAAAAGGCTCAAGATCTCCTTTTGTGACATATGTATTTCCAAGATGTAAGAGTCAAACCTATTAGAATAAAGTGGAAGGTACTTCCTTCATTTGTAACAAAGTGGAAGGTACTACCTTCATTCTATGTATCCATGGTCTCCCTAATAGCAAGTTATATTTGTTGTCCTTATCAATGACATAAAATATTGTGGGGATTGTTTTGGGTCCTAAGGATATTGGGAACATGATTTTTCTAATTGTCGTTGCCTTTAAATTATCATATCCCCTTAAATTGTCTTGACATGCGGTGATGTTAGTGTGTCCATATCCCATCCTTTCCAACAAAGAAAATGGGATTATGTTCACAGTGACTTCGTCATCAATTAAGGTCCTCTTTATGCAAATGTAAAAAATCCACACTTATAAATATAACATCAAATCCCCTTTCTTGGTTAATTTATCCTTGAAATGTATTTTCTTCAAGTCAAAGAAGAACCCTGGATCTTGTAACTTGGCATTTGGCATGTTCATATCAAGGTCAACTTGATTAATTTTCTCACTAGGAGGAGTGGTCCGATCTAAATACTTCAATCCTATTGCTTGCAACAACGCTGATCAATGTGATGGTGAATTTTTAAGGAGATCTATGAAAGGAATATTTGCATCAGATCTTTAATTAAGTCATATGGTATGATTGAGGTAGGTATTGGCTCCATGGATGAAACTAGCCCTTCATGAAATTCTATTCTCTGCTCGATGTTGGGTTTAATGTTTTCTTTATGTCGTATTTCCACTAATCTTAGCATTCTCACCTCTCCTTTTGGTCCTAGTTGCATGGGGATATTTGTCTTTGAGACCTTTGGAGGGTTAGTTGACCTTGAATTCATTACATTGTGGTCATTTGTTTCATTATTCCTATGTATCGAAAAAAGGTCTTCAAAGATTTTTCACATCCACATTTTGCAACATAATGGGTGTTTGAGTCTACTTGGTGTTGTTTTTGTTGTTATTCATCATGTCCTCTTACAGATTTAAGAAAATTTCAATTAATAATTATTGTTGATCTTTGGGTAATCTTGTGATGAACCTATTATATTCCCTACCCGACTCAGTTCTATGTCCCCTTGTCCTATGGAAAGAGTAGAATTGACTGTACTCGTATAGTGGGTATTCATATTTGTTATTGTTCTAGTTTTGATTCCATGGTTGTTGATTAGCTCTATTAGTATCAATTATTTCAAGGTCGATCCATTGCATTTACGTTTTGAGGGTAGTAGTCTCTTCCATTATAGTCATCCCTCACCTTGTTTCTTATTGGGGGTTGATCTGTCACCCCATTTGTAGTTGCATTTTTATTGTTCTTTAAGATTTTAATCATGGAGGATTAGTTCCACCATTGTCACTTGTTTGTATCACTAGTCATTTGTTTGTGCCATAAGTTCTTCACCCACTATCAATGGCATCTTGGTCAATTCTCAATGCACTCTCCAAGGCTTCTTCATAAGACTTGTATGGTCATTTTTGTACTTCTTTATTTGTATCCCTATTGAGAGCACACAAGAAAAGGTCATAAAGTTCTCTATGGTTCATATTAGGAGCACTCGTTGAAGAGTATAATACTTGTCGTCATTAAGTGACAAAATGTGTCACCGATTTGTTCGCCTCCTACTTTATTGTCAGGAATTATTATATTCATGTTCTTACTAGGTTGTTCATATTGAATGCCATGACAACCTCTCTAATGAGTTAGTGAAATGAATGGGAGGCTTCAGGAAATTGATAGTACCAATCTAGATCAATTCCTTCAATGGTTTTAGGAAAGATCCTGGCAATGACTCCATCCTAAGGGAGGAGCTCTCTTATGGCAGTTGTGAATGCTTTCACATGAGAATTTAGATCCCCTTCTCTCTTGAACTTGGGTAAGTTAGGGAGAGGTCATAGTAATAGTATGTTGCATATGTTGTGATCTAGAGGCTCTTTCAAATATTCAAGGTAAGTTCTCGAGAATGTGCTCTAAGATACGAGTGTCAAATACATGGGCCCTATAGGCGGGGCTTGTTTATAGGTAGGCATATTTTCATACATTGGTTGAGCTTGTAGACAATTTTGAGGTAGCTGAGTTGGATAGTATCCTCTTATTTGTCGAAGTTGTTGGATAGTGTCGTTACTACTATTTCATGAGTAAAAGCTTAAATAAGGGGGGTTTTGAGTTGCCTCTGGTCCTATTAGACCCTAGTGTTATTTGTTTTGTTTCCCAAATCATTTCTATCTCAAGGAGGTTCTTTTATTCCTACTTATAGGGTCCTAATCCAATGGACTAGGGTAGCTATGAAGTCAGTAGGGGTTGCAGTTCTCGTTCTCGGTATTTCTCTAGTCAACTATATATTTTAATGATTTCCTTCATTTGAATAATATTTGGAGGTATTTTTTAATTGCTTCACTTTTTATGTGACACATAGGGCCTCTTGGGCTTCCCTAGATTATTACAAGTGTTTCTCTAAATACCTTACTTCATCATCTAATTGTGTTTCTATTCCTACAAGGCTAGTCGATGGTTTATGAATTTCTAATCTCATGTTCACTCAATGTGCTCTACCATGGTTTGAATGTGTTGGTTGATTTTGATGTTCCCAAGAGGGATTATTTAATGAGAGGGAATAACAAGTCTCATATGTCATTCTCCTAATCTAAGTCTTTGAAATTGTAATAGATTGTAATCGATGTCAACAGATCAGGTGGAACATATCTATCAAATGAGGCTGTCTTGGGCTAGTCCCCAGACTTGCTGATTTTTAACAGAGGGAAATAGTTCTTTGTCAGCCCTCCTTCTAGCGCCAATTCTGTTAATGGGTGTTTTAACACACAGCAACGCAGGTGTGATTGATCATTTCACACCTCTCTTGAAAAGTATCCTATCCTAGGTAAGACTACTCCAAGGTTTCTACAGCTAGGTCTTAGCTTGCTTGGAATCTCTCAGTTGGTATGTTCTAGTTGTACCTACAAGGGGTTTTACATGCAATTTGTGGATTCTTGAGTTGGGACAGCAAATACACATAAACCCTTTATGAATTTCAGCAGATAAGACAATGTTAAATGCTCATGAAATTTCTAATCTAACAATGGTTTTCAAAGAAAATGCAAAAGAGGTTAGGGTTTTAGAGAAATCCTAAGTGACATTCACAATGTATAGGTTACTTTAAGTAGACAAATACTCCGAAACTTAACCAATTTTCTGAGTTACCAAACTAAAAATTGTTGTTACAGCACTGCAGAAAATGATGCTATCTTTAATGGAAGTCAAAAGATTTTCAGACTACATTCATTTATTAAATACCCAATAAACGGCACAATTTAACTTGTGAAATGCAATTGAACTTTAGCATAAATGATCAACCCAGACTAACTTTGCACAACTACTTACCATCAGCAAATAACCAAAAGTATGGACTTTGAATATTCATCAAATACTTCAGCAAACCATGAACATTATAAAAGCACAACTAACTAATTACGGGAGAGTAAGAAGTGAACCATGAAAACCAAATAAAAAACACAATACACAAATTCTCAGAAACACTACAGAAACTTGCTTTGCATTACTTCAAATGGCAGAATGTCAACAATTCAGGATCAAATTCTCTCTTATAAATAGTGGAAATGGCAGCCCTTTATATAGGAAAGCAGCATACCGATTTTTCAAATGAACGGTGGAGATTAAGTCAACACCGACAGTTCAGATTACATCAATGAATGAACTTGCAACAGCTCATATCAAATCTTGGAGTACATTTTGTCTTTTATGAAAAAGACAAGAAACAGCCCCCAGATATATTAAATCTGGTCATTTTGACTACCCCACTCAATATATTAATAGAAAAGATCATTTTTAAAGCATAAAAGAGACAAAATAGAGTCACATTTTGTCCCAAATATAGTAATTTACAATAATGACGGGATTATAGTCCAGAATATTCAAAAAATATCAAGACTCTTCATCCAAATTAATTTTGTCTTCTTCTACCAGTTTGTTGCGGTAGTTGAGCCATGCCTCGAGTGCAAGATTGATCTCCAAGGGATCTGGATTCTTTAGATGATTGACTCGATACTCAAACATCTCCATCTCCTAACTAAATATGTTGTATATCTTTTCTATTTCTACCCCAGCCTTGTGGAATGCCTTAAATTCTGCTCTGAGGTCACTAACCTTGTCCAATCTATCCTCCATAGCTCAGTACTCTAAAAAATGACCTTGTGTAATTTGCCTTTGCATTTTTCAACATCATAAGGTGCATAGTCATTATAAGCCTCTTCCAGGAAATCCTTCAAAGAATCATTAATATCATATATGAGCGACCGAAGCTCTTCATCTGCTGGCTTATAGGCCTCTTTTATGTTTTCAAAAGTTTCTTTTCTCAAATGCAGCTGTTGATACCATTCGATGGCCTTAGACAACTTCTCTCCAGTTAGAATATCCTCAACTACTAAAGTATAAGTTGGCAAATCTCTAATGCTCTTTATTCGAGGAAACATGTGGGAGTAATATTCATCAAACGAATCACATTCTTCACATAGATCCTTCCATTTCTCATGAAGCTAAACCAATTTCTTATGTGTTTAGGAAAAAGCATCAATAGTCTCACATCCCTTCTCAAATACTCTAAATAACCAATTTTTTAGTCCCTTGCGACTTGGACCTTACCTCACCAAGTTTTGTCATTTCATCTGTAGACAGGAAAGTAGGCACTGTCCTAATATCTCCTTCTGCGTCAACTAGTTTGATTAAGAATTGGAGGCAGGTCCGGAGTTCTTCATTTTGCTATTTTAATTCCTTCTTTGACAGCTCATCTTTATCTAATCGCTCTAGGATCGAGGTGACTGGTCCCTTAAACTCATCAACTCTTTGAGCATGGGTGGTTGGTCCTAGATCAACAGTTGAGATGACATAGTCCTCAGCTCTGACTTGCTCTCTATTTGTATTGGCTGGTGGGACAACTATTTCTGTAATTCTGGATCCTGTCTCATTTTATAAATTCTTGATTGTACTTTTGCTTTCTTATGTTTCTTTGGTCTTTGAGCTTGTGACATGATTGTGCTCAAATCTCGCTGCATTATTTCCACTTGTGGCTCGGGGTACGCCACTCTATTTTGTAACCACTCAGGTGCTAAGGACTTACTTAGTTCAGTGGCTTTCTCACCATCAGTTTTGGTGGGCTCTTCAAGTGATCCCTGCTCTTGCCCTGATTCTTTATCTTTATCCATTTCCTCATCTCCTTCATCAGTCAGGTTCCTCCAGTTTACCATTACGTTCTCTTAAGCTGATTTGAAGACCTCCCCTGTTTGACCCTTCTCCGGAGGGCTGTCAAATATATCAATGACTTCAACATTAACTGCTTCAGCCAGAGGTTCATTTCAAATTTGATCATTTGCCTCAAAAAATGTATCTTTATTTGATTCAGGCAATGCTTCTATTTCCCTCTCTTGCCAACCCAATTCTGCACATACCTTGACAATTTTAGGCAGCAGAGGTACGACTAAGGAGGTTGAATCCATGGGTATCTAAGAAATGGGAATGGCAAATGATGTGGATAGGGCAGGCAAGTTTGTTTGTGTTAAATTAGTGAGCATAGCAGACCCCAAAGTTGGTGAGATGGAAGAAGTTGGCAAAATGGTGGAAATAATGATGGGTGAAGAAATAGACAGTGAGGGTAAAGGAAGAGAAGGTGAAAGAATTGAAGAAATGGGAGGTAAAACTATGGAAGTAGGTAATTGTGTGGAAGAAATGGAAGGTAAATGTGTGGTGGTGGTAGAGGAACATGAGGTGGCAGCAATGGATGAAATAGGACTGCTAGGGGCATTGGAAGACACTGCCAATGAGCAAGAAATAGTCGAGATAGTAGCGGTGGGTGCAGTAGCAGCAGGGGTAGCTTCTTGAACAATAGCAACTGATGTTGTAGGTGAAGCAGGTGTAGTAGCAGTAGAAGTAATGGAGGTAGAAGCAGCAGTAGTAGCTATAGAAGTGGAGGTAGTTGTGCTTACACTTGGAGTAGCAGGAGATGGAGAGGTTGGCAAACTTGTATTATCCTGATCAAAAGTACCATCTTCACTGACCCTCTTTACTTTAACTTTCTTGGTTTTGGAGCCTTCTCCAGAATCACTTGGCATATCTCTTTTCTTGGAGGCTCTTGTTCTAGTAGAAGGAGGATGGTCTTTCTTAGGAGGCTTCGCAGAAGGTTTCTTAACTTTCTTAGTCTTTTCTGCCAACAGTGTATGTTCTTCGCTGTTAGACTTCTATTTTTGGGAAGGTTTTGCCTCATCAGTTATGTTTATTAGTTTATCTTCTTCTCCTTCAGATTCTCTATTTGATTCTAGTGTTGTGTATGTAAGCTGCACTCCTTGTCCCTATAAAGCAGCTATTTGGCCTCTCACCCATGCCTTGCTCAGTCTAATTAGTTCTTTCATTATAATGTCCAGAGAACTCTCCTCCGCATTGGCCCAATTTAGCAGAGGGATTGGTTGATGGTATTGAGCTTCCCAAGCTCCTCTTACCATGACATTCTCCTCATCCTCTAACTGATCTGGTATTGCACAATGATGTGGAACTTTCTTATGAAGGCCAAAGATAATCTGGAATGAACCTTCTTTATTACTTCGTAATCATCCATGCAATTGGCCCAAAAGTCCTCTATATGCATTTTATGAAATAAATTTTTGCTTACAAACTTCTCCATCACTTTATTTGGATCAAAATGATCCCTTGCATTATAGTAGTGGAGATTGGGAAGTTGAAGTTCCTTGTCAAAATGTTCATCTGATGCTAATGGACATGCATAATGATAAGGGGTCATTGTACCTCATCATTTAATCATATTTCAGATGTCAAAATTTAGGGTTGTGTCCTCGACTATATGGAAATAGGGATTCTATAGTTACCATTTTTCTCTAGCTAATTCTAATGGCTTTTACTAATTTAAAGAGATTGATCTATCCTCTTATGAAATGAATTCAAAGAATGCTGAAAATAGAATTGAATAGTAAATTACTCAAAGTAAATATATAAACTGCAACATGCATCTATCTATCAAAATCAGTAAGTATTCTATAAAGTAAAATTTAAAACAACAAAATAGTGGTACTAGCCTTCTGCCTTGGTGATGAGAGTGGGCCCTTGCTCCACAACCTTAGGGCCGAAGGCTACAGTAAAGAATCAACACAAAAGAATAAGATCACAACTAAATTTGGTCTAATTTCATTCACTTTACATTCATAGAAATATTGATATCCCAATTGAGATTATAGAAAATCAGAATAAAAATAAAAAAGTCTCCTTTTCTACTACTCCTGTAAGTATATATAAAATGAGTGATGACATATCACTTATCTTATCTACCAGTTCTTCTATGAGATGACATCCATCTCTTTATTATACTAGCTGTCTAACTACAAAAAATAACCATGCAATAAAAATAGATTGAGTGGAACAGAAGTCCACTCTGAATTCTAAGTTTGAGTCTTAATACATTTGTGCAGTGAGGTCCTAAAAATATGGATATTAAATCAGTTTCATCAGTAACTCATGCAAAAACTTATAAAGAGATAAAAACTCCCAGCAGTTAACTAAAGATGGCCCTTAATCACTTAGGTGATGATTTGAGTAATATGATGGGTTTCACGATCGCCGCTAAAAGTGTATGACCGATAGCTGTGCTGGAAATTTACCCTGTTCTAAAGAGGTGCTAGAAATGTATGTCTCTGTCTGCAGCTCCAGAGATATGTTTGTAGCTCCAGAGATATAATTGTGGCCTTTTTGCTCAGCTCCGGAGATGCTCTAAACTTCAATCCAGCTCTGGGAAGGCTCTTCCTCTTACTTCAAAACTTCTGATGTCATGGTATTCTGGATTTGTCTCTGAAGATATTTAGGACTACCTCAAGAGATGCACAAAATTGTCATCCTGAACATCTACACCTATTGATTCAAAAAGAGAAGTTTTTTTGCATATTTCCATCAATTCCTTGCACATTAGTCCTTTAATCAGAAATCATGATCTTAAGTAATTTATCTTCAATTAATCATTATTTAGAACAATCTTGCTAGCCTATTCGGGTGCAGTCATCAAGAAAGATGGGATCAGAAAGGAGAAAAAGAGAGGTAAAAAGATGTATTTTATGGCTGCTACTTGGCACTCATCATCCCCCCATACCTAAGGTTTAGCAAGTCCTCCTACTTCTCACATTCTGGATTTATTCTAGCGGAGTAGCCTGTCAGTCAAGCTGTAGTCTTGTGCATAGGTAGACCAAGTGGTGTGGTTGGTATTACCATTTCCCCTGTACTGATCAACCTGCTTTAACCAGTCTTGCAATTTCTCATCTTCCATCTGCTCAGCCTAGACAGGGAGTGGTTCAATTATGAGAGGGGGCCTGAAACGCCCACCTATCCACTCCTATTTATGCTTATCCATCATTTGAGATATTAACCTTGCCTTCCTCATAAATAACCTTAAGTTTGTAGGGGTGACCACCTCTCTCATTTTCTTCTTTGAGGTCAGAATATTTCACCTTTTCTTTTCTATTGCAAGCAATGGATTAGTTGAACTGTTCATAAAAAGACCAAAATCAATGGAACACTCTTGCAAATTTTTCAGGTATAATGGAAAAATTTTGTTCTGACTTTCAAGGTGATAGACATATGCCCTGAATTGGGTCTCAAAGGCTTGAGGGTTGGGACACTCTTTTCTGATGAAAAGATTTGGTGTTGTATCCTTCTTGAGGTGAGCCTCCATTCACTCATTCCAAATCTGATGATTCCTCATCATTGACATGAATTCTTTGAGCTGGCAATCTCCTACAAAATAATTAAGAAGGAAGGTCATATCATCAACATAGAATCCATGCAGATATAATTCACACAAAAAATTTGTGTCTTCATCAAAGCTCCTTGTATAGGCTTCCATAAACCCCTCTGTTGTTTCTGTGTTTTCAGGCAGACTAGACAGAACTGAAGACAGCTTTCTTTGCAGGACCCTTTCTTGTAAAAATAGTGCATAACTGGCAATTGGAGGTCTGCAAGATAAAATCTCAGAAGAAATGGAGGCTATCTGAATGACTCTTTCCTCCAGGGTTTCCACTCTTTTTGTCATGGTAGTAACTGCCCTCTGTAGTTGCAACATAGGCTTAGAAGCCTCATATTCCCTACATCTCTTTTCCCAATAAAATAGAGCCTTAGGAATATCAATGGGGATTGGACCCACACATGGATCTGTTTATACCTCATGTTCACTAGTTGCCCTTGGGCCAGCCAACTCTTGAATATACTCCTCTTGATCATCTATTTTGTTGTTGGCCCAAGTCAATTGTTTATCTTGGCTCTGTACTCTCTCAATTAATACTGCAATTACTATGAGACCATTGTCTCTAGCTTTGGTAAGATCAGAGATACATTGTACTACCTCTATCTTCTTTTCCTTCATGATTTTAGTTGTCTCTGTCTTCTGAGCTTCCAGTTCTGCTTCCCTCTCTTGAATTATTTGGTCTTTACTCTGGAGCTCTGTTTGCAGTTTTTCAATTATTTGTTTTTGCTCCATCTCTACTTCCATTCTGACCTTCTTGAGGTCAGTGATAATCTAATTTTCCCCCAAAGTAATCTTTTTAGATTATCAATTTCTTCTAACAGTTGCTACTCTTTTGAAATCTCTATATCCTCTTGATGAGAGGGATGAGAGAAAGTTCATGTTTCTTCTTTTGTTTGCTGCACATCAGGGTCTTCCATAGCCATTTGTCCTACACTATCAGCTGCACCCAACTTTGTTTCATCTTTTCCTGAAGCCTCTCTATCCTGAGGTTCTTCTAGGGTTTCCTCTGTTTGTGTTGGAACTGATGAACGCCTAGCTTTCTCCTCAGAAGTTCTGAAACCCAGAAGCACTTCAGCTAGGAGAGCAGTATCTTTCTCAGTTTGGGAGAGCTACCTTTTTCTTTTGCTTCTTCATAGCATGGGTGGGACAGGAGCCTCCGGAGTAGGTGTCTCATCCTCAGAATCTGAGGAAATAGTAAAAGTTTGCCTGTGTTCTATCTCTGGAGCAAGAGATTGTTCTGAAATTAGACTTGAACCCAGATGGACAGATGGTTCTGGGGAAACTTCTCTCAGTCTTTTCTTTCTCACTAGAGGGATCTCATCGGTATCATGGGATGCTTCTTCAGCCCAATAGTGTTTTCTAGAGTCATCTTTCTTTGGGGTTTTCTTTGCTTTGTGCCCTGACCTCTTCCCTATTAGTTCTTTAGGGAAAGATTCCTCAGCTAGAGTCATCTTCCTCCGGGCTGAGCGAGTCATGTATGGAGTTTTCTCAAAAGCAAGTTCTTTAATTTCTTTGCCTTTCCTCTTTTTATCAGAAATAGGGGTTGCAGATGAAGTTGCCTCCAATGAGCACTTCTTTCCTTTTTGAACAGTTGTAGAGGAGGTTAAAGGTTCTATCTCTTCTTCTTGCTGGGTAAAGGAACCCTCACCCTCTGATTGTGCCCTCTCTAGCTCTCTGCCCTAGGGATTTTGTTCAAGAAATGTTTGCCATAATTCTTTCCCATCAGATTGAGACAGAAAGTGGTGTTTCATTATTAGAAAAATGAGGCCATGATGTTTCATAGGACCCTTATTTCGCTGATATTTTTTTGCAATTGCCCTAATGGTAGAGTATAGGAAGTTGGGAATGTTTATGCTGAATTCAAGGTGTCCATTCCCATGCCTCATAAAAATCAATTTTCATTATTAGTCCTAAAACTAAGGAAATTTGACCATCACATGTGAAATATTTCATCAGCCATATAGCTACAGATTGCCAAGGGTTTGGAAGTGAAGACCTAAGAATTCATTTAACCTCATTTTTATTTAAATACAATTGTATTGCAGTTTCACCTTCAACAAAGAAATTCCTAATCAAATTAGCATATAAGGTTTTCAGATGATAGAACCTCTCACCTTGTTCAGGCAACCCAGAAATATGACTAATAGTGGTAGAAGAGAGATTGATTTGGACTCCCCTTATAGTTGTTTGATTGTCCCTTAGGTTTCTTAGGAACTCATCAACATATCTTCTTGAAACCCCTCAATTTTTTCCAGAAACTCCAACCATCTTGCATTCTTTAGAATGTCTGTTGCGGCTTCATCCCGCAAAAGGCCTGTAGCATTTTCTGGTTCTGATTTCTTCTTAACCCCATACCTAAATTCTTTGCCTATTCTCTATGCTGACAATCCTTTCTCACTCCATAGGCTCCGGAGAACTATTTCAGCTGACTCTATTCTTTAGGGTATGTTATAGTTTAAATGAGGATTATTTTGTTAATTCGCTTAACGGCTTAGGTTGATGGAGAAGGAACTGAAAATCAGTTAGAGTGTTTATGTGATCATAAATGAAGCAGAGTGATGGGACACTTTGTAGGCATGGTGACAGTACAACAAAGATGGCGGCATGCATGAATTTGGAAAGGAAAATGATGGCAGGAGAATGTGTCATAATGACGGCACCCAAAAATAGAAAGACAAGACAGTTGCTATTTAATGCTTAATTAAAATAAAATTACCTGAACCATTTTTAATGATGAGGCGCGATGTACTTGGCTGAGATGCTGCGGCGTTGATGACACTGGACACGACATGGCACCTGAGTAGCTTTATGTGGCTTGAGATGACGTCAATCACCTCCATTGTCACACAACCTATAATCATTCCCACTCCTGCTGAGTGGTTTGAGAATCCATGTATCATGGGTGACGTCAACACAGTCTTTGCAAATACGAGAGTAATGATTTCTCGCGAGATGCATGTTGATTTTATTTTATTTCTGCCATAAAGTAGAGGATGAGTCATGATGACCTCATCAATTGACATTTCTTCTTTATTGCCAGGAAAGGTGGGTCCCCTCCCACTTATTATGGTTGTAAATAACCCTTTATTGGTGGAGCGCCGGAGATGCTCCTAGTTTGTGAATCGTTGGAGGTGCTCCTAGACTGTGAAGTACCAGAGGTGTGTTTGAGTAATTCTTGGCACCTGATCACCTCCGTAGCTTGATTATTATCAACTGGCATGAAGAAGGGAACCTCTATTTGCTAGTTTTCAATTCCCTTGGTCGAGAAAGACAACCATTTACTGGTTTTCCATCTTCCTTTTTTTTTTTTTAAGAATGCCGCCATTTGCTGGTTTTCAACACATTTTTTTTTTAACTAATCCAAAACTATGACAGAGGAGGTATCCCTGTATCAAAGCATAAATTATTGAGGAACTCTTCTTTAGTGGATGGCCTTTTATAGATTCTGATTTGGTGGCCATTCACTAAGAATGTGTTTGTGCTTCCATCAATAGGTTCCAACAGTACTGTTCCATTTTCAAAAACTTCCTTTATCTGATAAGGACCCATCCAATGATTTTGTAATTTCCCTTTGAACTCCTTGAATTTAGAATCATAAAGAAGAACCCAATCACCTTGTTGAAATGTCCTCCTCTTGATGTGTTGGTCATGCCACTGCTTCCTTTGATATTGAACCAATTCTATTTGTTGAATGGCCTATGTCTGGATTTCATCCAACTCATTGCGCTAAAGAATTCTGTTCTATTGGGCTATGGACAATGGTAGACCAATATCCAATGCAGTTTTAAGTGTCTAGAGTTCAAATTCTATAGAAAGAATAGGCTTTTTCCCATAAACTAATTCATAAGGTGAGAACATTGTTGTGGATTTTCAAGTGGTATTGTAAGCCCAAACTGCTTCAAGTAATCTGTTGGCCCAATCTTTTCTGTTCATTACTACTATCCTTGTTTCAATATTTTTAAGTTCCCTATTATTTACCTCTACCTACCCATTGGCTTGAGAATGGTAAGGTGAAGATTTTTTGTGCTTGACCTGATATAAATTTGTGAATGCTCTGATTACCTGTGAAGTAAACTGCGGTCCTCTGTTTGAAACTATGGATCTTGGGGCTCCAAACCTCAAGAAAATCTTATTATAAAGGAAATCAGCAACTTTTTCTTCTCATGCAAATTGCAATGCTTGAACCTCAGCGCATTTAGTAACATAGTCTGTGCATACTAGAATATACTCCTTTCCTGATGATGGTGGAGAAATTGGTCCCACAAAGTCTAAACCCCACTGCTCAAATGGTTCCATCATGACTTGAGGATGCAGTAACATCTCCTGGGTGAAGGTTGGTTGTCCCATCCTTTGGCACTGGTCACACAGTTGCACATACTTCTTAGTATCCTTATGAAGAGAGGGCCAATAGTAACCAGCTCCTAGGATCTTGTGGATAGTTCTGTGGGAAGAGTAATGCCCACTAGATGGTTCATCATGACATGCTATTAATACATCAAAAATTTCATCAGTTTTCAAATACCTGCGCAAAATGAAATCAAGACCACATTTAAACAGCAATCCATTTAACCATTTGTAAGATAAGCTTTCCTTAATTAAACTTTTTTTCTGTTTTGAGGTAAAATGGGATGAATACAAGCCTATAGCTAAAAGATTAGCTATGTCAGAAAACCAAGGTACAGTAGAGGAGATAGCAAAAAGTTGTTCATCTGGGAACCTGTCCTCCACTGGTTTGTTTTCTCCTCCTATATGCAATCTTGACAGAAAATCAGCAACCAAATTAAACTTGCCTAGATTATCAACTATGGTAATATTAAATTCCTGCAATAGCAATAACCACCTAATGATCCTTGCACCCACTACTGGCTTATTCATTAGGTACTTGATGGCTGCATGATCAATGTGCACAAATATTTTATATCCAGTGATATAATGCCTAAATTTGTTTATAGCATAAATGACTGCCAAGAATTCTTTTTTAGTTGTGGTGTAATTTCGTTCTGCAGATGTAAGGTTTTTGCTGATGTAATAAATGGCATGCATACTCTCTCCTTCCTCCTTTTGTCCTAAAATTGCCCCAATGGACTCATTTGAAGCATCAGTTTGTATGTGAAATGGTAAAGTCCAATTAGGTCCTCTCAAAACTTGTGTGACAGTAAGCTTCTCTTTCAAGGTTTCAAATGTTGATTAACAGTCTTCTGTCCATAGAAATTTTGTCTTTGTTAAGCAGGGTAAACAGGGGGGCAGCTATTCTGCTGAAATTTTCTATGAATCTCCTATAGTAGCTTGCATGACCCAGAAAACTTCTAACATCTGTCTGATTTTTGGGTGAAGGCAACTATGTGATCACTTCTATCTTGTTTTGATCCACTTTGATCCCATTTACTGAAATGTGGTGTCCAAATACAATTCCTTCCTCTACCATCATGAAGCACTTTTCATGGCTAAGGGATAATTGATTTTTCTCATAGCATTTCAGTTCTTTATCAAGGTTTGTGAGAGCTTCTTCAAAATTATCCCCATACACAGTAAAGTCATCCATATAGACCTCCATGCATTCATTAGCTAGTTCAGTGAAAATGGCCAAAACAAGTATCTGAAATGTAGCTAGGGCATTGCATAGTCCAAATGGAAGAACTTTGTAAGCAAAAGTTCCCCAAGAGCAGGTGAAGGTTGTTTTGTCTTGGTCTTCAGGTGCTACTTGAATTTGGTTATACCCACTGAACCCATCTAGAAAAGAAAAATACTTTCTCCTAGTGAGGTTGTCCAGTACTTGGTCAATGAAAAGTAAGGTAAAGTACTCCTTTTTTGTAGCTTTGTTTAGCTCCCTATAGTCAATACACACCCTCCATTTCCTATTCTTTTTAGGCACTATGACAATGGGTGAGACCCATTGACTGTCTGAGATTGGATATATAAACCCTGCTTGCAGTAATTTTTCTATTTCAGTTTTAACAATGTCCTTAAAGAAGGATTCAATCTTCTCTAGGGTTGTCTGATAGTTTTAATATCCTCGGTGTATATATGATGGGTACAGATCTCAGGAGGTATGCCCTTCATATCTAGGTATTCCTAAGAAAAAGCTATTGAATGGGAAATTAGAAGTTGGATAAGTTTTTCTTCCTGATTTGTTGTTAACTGAGTATTGATATTAAGTGTTTTCCCTGGTAAAATCATGACCTGCTTTGTGATTTGATCCATAGATGTAGTTAATCCATACACTGGAGTCATGGTAGAGGCAAGAATGTGGAAGCAACATGTGAAACGTGGCTAAGTCTCTGTAAAAGGTTTCCCCAAAAGGAATGATATTTGCGAGGGTACAATGAGTAGAAGTAAGAAATTCTCTCCTAGAATATTGGGCAAGCTCCATCACATCCTCATTGATTAGGATGTGGGTAATATCTTATGTTGTATCATAGTAGATTTCTTCTTCCAACTCTCCTAGATGTTCCCTCATGGTTACCATAGCTACTGAGGCACTATTGTCATTGTTCTCTGGTTCATCCACCCATACTCCTCCTGTATAATGTATTGATGGTTTAGCTGGAGGATACAGAGATATTTTCTTCAAATCTATCCCATTAGAAATGACCATATCCCCAGTTTGACAATCAATAGATGTTGTTGCTATAGCTAGTCGTGGTCTTCCTAAAATCAGTGGATAAGCATTTCTTTAGTTTCTCAGTTCTAATATCAGGAAGTCTACTGGAAATTCCCATGATTCTATCACAACTGGTACATCAGTGATTACTCCTTTCGAAACAGCTACTGATTGGTCAGCAAGTTGAAGGATTGTAGTTGTGGATTAGATACCTGATAGAGCTAATTTGTCCATTGTATGAACCGTCATCACATTAATTGCTACTCCCAAATCAACCAAAACATTTGAAATTTCTACCCCTGAGATGAAAACAGTTATGACAAGATTTCTAGGGTCTCCATATTTTGGGAGGAGCATTTCTCCCATCAATAAATCTACTACTTTCCCTTCCACCTGTATTGTAGAAGGAAAGTTTTTCTTCCTACCTTGTGCTTTGACACAATGTTGTTTAATGAATTGATTTAGTTCTGGTACATCTCTAATTGCTTGAAGGAGAGGAATTTCAATGTTTAGTTGCCTAATTTCCTGTAAAAGTTCTGATTCCAGGTTGGGTTGGACTTGTTTTTGTAAGATCTTTTTCTAGGGGACATGTTGTTTGAGCCGTTATGGGTACGGTGCTAGTTTTTCCATCTCCAGAGCATCTTCGGAGCTTTTATCAGAATTGTCTCTAGGAATGTTCTCCGAAGTCAATCTTTTAGGTGCAACTCTGGAGTTATCCAGGGATGATTCTTTTAGCACTTTTTCGGTAGTAATCTCCTCTGGGAGTTGAGTGGATGAAATTTCAGGTTCCTCATCATTGGTTACTTCAACTATAGTTGGAGGAGATGGTTTTGGGAATGCCTTCCCAGAACACAACTAGAGATTATTTGAATATATAGTGTTAATACCAGCCATGTTTTCTTGCTCTGTCATGTAAACAGTTGCTCCCTATTTATTTTGTGGGTTTGGTATAGGCTGAGCTGGTAAGGGTGGTTGGCTAACCAGCTCATTTTGTGATTGACCTTGTGTGTTGGAGGCTCCAGTTAGTAAAGCTTGTTGTTGAGGTTGGAAACATCTAGGTTGTCCCTAGTATTGTTGATTATATCCCTGTTGAGAACCCCATTGAGGTTGCATGTTTTGAGATCCAAACTGTGGTGGCCATTGTTGATTTCCCTAGTGCTGATTTTGCCAATTTTGGTTTTGCCAATGTTGATTTGGCCAATCCTGTTGTCCCCAAGGAGGATTATTCTGAGGCCCATGCCAAGTTGGATTCCATTGATTATTTCCCCAATTAGAAGGACCCCTGTAAGAAGGATGGTTTGGATACTAATTAAAAGGAAAATTCCCAGCTTATTTTTGTCCCACATAGTTCAATTCTTCTTCTATTACGGCATTCTTCTTACTCATCATTTTCAAGGCTGGAAGTTGACTACATTAACTGGTAGGATGTTCCCTGTCATAGATCTAACAAATCTTTGATTTGTCTAAAGGGCATTCCCTCAACAGATGCTTGTTTTTACACCTAGGACAATAGATGGAGAGTGGTTCAGTTGTTCTATTTTGATCAGCTATTCTAGTTTTTTCCTGAATCCCATCCAGTGTGGTATTTAAATGGACCAAAATATCTGTTTTTAGATTTGTAATCTCTTCCATTAACTGTCCTATTTCATTCTTCCCTTTGAAAGTTTTAGATGATCTCACTCCATCTTGGGTTCTAGAATAGTTCCTGCAGAGTTTTTCTATAGTAGGTATATCTATTTTGTTGATATTTCCTTTTCCCATTAGATCTAATGCATGTTTTGATTCTTTATCCAATCCTTTTAGCAACAGGGTTCTGACCAAAGAGTGATTTACTGGGTTGTCATACCTTCTCAAGGCGAAGTTAAACCTGTCCAAATAGTCCTCTAAGGTCTCTTCCTTTCCTTGTCTAATTTTAAACAATTTCTTATTTTTATTACTAACTCTATAGTAATCTTGGTACCTTCCTAAAAACTTTATTTCCATCTAATCCCAAGAATGAATAGAGTTATGGGGTAAACCCATAAACCATCTCATCACAGAATCTTTCAGGGTTGAAGGGAACAGTTTGAGTTTTTGGTTATCTGATCCATAATCATAAGTTTGGCATACTACTTTGAATTCAAACAGAAACTGATCTAGATCCTCAAAAGAAAGACCTTTAAAATTTGGCAAGTGTGCTGATGAGATATTTTTCATAGGAGCATTGTCTCCAGCAGCCAAAACAATGGGATATGAGAAGGTTCTTGGAGCCTAATTTTCCTCTTCTTCATGATTATCATTATTATCATCCATGTTTAGTACTGGTTCTTCTCCCTAAGGTTCTAGGAAATCAGGTTCTATCAAAGGATCTACCTGAAACTTTTGTTGTAATTCTTGGATATAATCAGCGAGTGGAAGATTTGGAGGATCTAAGGGATTATTCATTTGAGGTGTAGCTTCCAAGGTAGGTTCTAGGTTTCTTTCTTCAAAAAGATCTTGTGCCACCCCACTGCTTTCTCCTATAACTTGTTGATGGGGTGTATGTTTTATGTATCTTCCTTTTGAATCTCTAGCTCTAACCATATAGATCTAACCTAAAAACTACTTAGCTAAGTTTCCCTAATTAACACAGTTATCCCTGGCAACAGTGCCAAAAATGACAAGGGGTCATTGTACCTCATCATTTAATCATATTTCAGATGTCAAAATCCAGGGCTGTGTCCTCGACTATCTGCAAATAGGGATTCTACAGTTACTAGTTTTCTCTAGCTAATTCTAATGGCTTTTACTAATTTAAAGATATTGATCTATCCACTTATGAAATGAATTCAAAGAATGTTGAAAACAGAATTGAACAGTAAATTACTCAAAGTAAATCTATAAACTACAACATGCATCTATCTATCAAAATCAGTAAGTATTCTATAAAGTGAAATTTGAAACAATAAAACAGTGGTACTAGCCTTCTGCCTTGGTGGTGAGAGTGGGCCCTTGCTCCACACCCTTAGGGCTGAAGGCTATAGTAAGGAATCAACAAAAAAGAATATGATCACAACTAAATTTGGTCCAATTCCATTCGCTTTGCATTCATAGAAATATTGATATCCCAATTGAGATTAAAGAAAATTAGAATAAAAATAAACAAAGTCTCCTTTTCTACTGCTTCTGTAAGTATATATAAAATGAGTGATGACATATCACTTATCTTATCTACAAGTTCTTCTATGAGACGGCATCCATCTCTTTATTATACTAGCTATCTAACTACGAAAAATAACCATGCAATAAAAATAGATTGAGTGGAACAGAAGTCCACTCTGAATTCTAAGTTTGAGTCTTAATACATTTGGGTAGCAAGGCCCTAAAAATATGGATATTAAATCAGTTTCATCAGTAACTCATGCAAAAACTTAAAAAGAGATAAAAACTCCTAGCAGTTAACTAAAGATGGCCCTTAATCACTCAGGTGATGATTTGAGTAATATGAGGGGTTTCACGATTGCCGATGAAAGTGTCTAACAGACAGATCTGCTGGAAATCTGCTCTATTCTAAAGAGGCACCAAAAATGTATGTCTCTGTCTGTAGCTCCAAAGATATGTCTGTAGCTCCGGAGATATAATTACGGCCTTCTTGCTCAGCTCCGGAGATGCTCCAGACTTCAATCCAGCTCCGGGAAGGCTCTTCCTCGTACTTCAAAACTTCTGATGTTGTGGTATTCTGGTATTGTCTTCGAAGATATTTAGGACTACCTCCGGAGATGCACAAAATTGCCATCCTGAACATCTACACCTGTTGATTCAAAAAGAGAAGTTTTTCTGCATATTTCCATCAATTCCATGCACATTAGTCCTTTAATCAGAAATCATGATCTTAAGTAATTTATCTTCAATTAAACATTATTTAGAACAATCTTGCTAGCCTATTCAGGTGCAGACATCAAGAAAGGTGAGATTAGAAAGGAGAAAAAGAAAGGTAAAAAGTAGTATTTTATGGGTGCTACTTGGCACTCATCACATAATTCCCTTTACCAAACCTGACGGGAAACTGTACATTGGTTCTGTGCAAGTGTTTTAGTTTCTCAGCACAAGGGATCAATTGCCTAGTCAATTCCAGGAGCATTGTTTTATCATCAGGATATATGGGAAGTCTGTAAGCAATCCCAATGAAACCTTGCACCCTTAGATATGTGAACTTTTTGAATTGGATGTACCACCTTCCATATTTAGTCACTTCATTCATGGCTTATGTGGAGATCCTAAGAGTCGTGTTACCTTGCAGCAATCTGGCTATATACATCGTGAAAGCATCGTTCACCCTTTTGAAATGCATCAAAGATTGAGATGAGGTAAGCTAAGGATAACACTCATATACTTTGACTTGTGTCTGCTCATCATTTCCAACTTCTCCTATTTTGGACAACCCAGCATAATAATTTCTTCTTGCTAGTGTATAGACAACATAGGATGTCTGTCTAAAGAATCTTTTCTCTTTGAAGTTGCTAAAGGCCTCGTGAATGTTATCACTAAGAATTTGGCACCAGTGGAACTTCGTCCCTTTCAGTATCTCTTCAACTATGACGAACATCCACCCTTCAAAAGTAGATGCAGCAGGTAATCCATAAATTCTACTAAGGAAGGTTACCAAATCCCCTATTTCACCATGGAAGTCACTTCTATACAGTATCTGAGGGAATTTGATCAGGGAAGACCTTTTACCTTTTTCCCAATTTTCATTCATGTGCTTTCTGCATCCTCCTTCATCCTTCTTATATGTGGCCTCTGATGCTGCCTTGTCTGGAATAGTCATCACTGTGTGCCATGGGATGTCAAAAGTTTCAGCCAAGGAAGGTGGACTTAAATCAGCCAGGATATCCCCATTGGTGGTTTGGATTGTTCTTGTCATGACATCATACCTATCTGCACATGTTACTATCAGCTCTGCACATTGAACAGATGTGGGGAAGGCAGCAACTTGTGCTATCCCACTGTCTTTTACTTTCTTTGCCTTGGGTGTTGGATTTGGACCAAATGTTCTTAATCTGAAGTCATCTAGGTCTATATGACCCAGGTCAATGTCTCCTACATCGCTCCATCCAGTATGGATCTTTGTCTCTGGGGGAATGCCTTTGAATTTGTACCTCATGATTTGGGCTCGTGCAGTCATCTAACCTGCAGGACTATACCTTATAAGCTTGATACCTTGAGAGATTTTTACCAATTCCTAAGTTCAAGTTACTCATTATCAAGTAAGTCAACATACTTTCAACCATTAAATTTATAGTGAACCAGCTAAGTCACTAACATGCTCTTTTGAAAGACAGGAATTTGATATTTACCATCATTACGTCCATTTTATAACCTATCTTTAATTCAATTCAATATAAATGCATGCAGTAAGCATTTCAAAACTGCACGATCTCATTTAAAGCATGTAAAACATTAACATTCATCACTTGCAGTCATTATCACATCCCATAAGACATTTCTCCTTTTGAAAATTCCTTAAAAATAGTCATTTTTCATCATTTGTGCTAATTTCAGGGTCATCCGACCTATAGACAGGAAAGCGCGACTTTTGAGGTCTTCCAACCTCAGCGGGGAAAACGGGTCCATTCGACCACTTGCTCTTTCAGTGCTTATGTGTTTTCTATGTTTTGCATGGGTCTCAAGGTCAACTGACTTGCGAAGAATTTAGAGGTTACTGACCTCAAGCTGTTCGTCATTCAGTTAGTTGGTTGGATTTTCAGCGCAAGACAACTGAGGCAACTTTCACTATATTTGCGCGGGATTTAGCCTTGTCGAACTTGCGTGGGATTTGGAGTCAACCGACTAAGTTGGTGATGGCGTGTTTTAGCGCAAGGTCTAACGGGATTAATTTTAGCGCAAAGTCATTCTTCTTGTTTCCAACGGGGTTTTTGTACGTCACCGACTTGCGGGAATTTCTTATGCATCCGACCAAAGTTGGAGGGGTGGTTTTTTAGTGCAAGGTTGGATAGACTAGATTTTGACACAAAGCAAAACTTAGGTTCGCCTAGGACTTAAACAATCTTCCGACTAAATCATTCAAAACAAGAAATATCGTGAGATTGGAAGGTTTAGTTTTTAGTGTTGAATGCATCATAAGTCCTAGCACGGGATTCTAAGGCCGCTGACTAACTAGATTGGTTACGAGTTTTTGAGAGCCAGTCGGATGGATTTTTGATGCAAAAATAATCGTTTAAGCTCACCTGTTCACTAGGGTTTTGACAAATTCTATTTCATTTTGCTTATGGGAAGAATTCCAAATGGGCCTAAAGGATGCATTTCTATGTAGGCTCTAAAACTAGGGTTTATAAAGAAACAAACAAATCAGATACGAAACCCTAACTATTGAATTTTAATCCATATCATGTTTTCAAAGAAAAATGCAGTAAAACACTAACTGTAGAAACGACCTCCTACCTGGTTTGTGCGAGTGAAAAGTTGAAGTTTTGAAGACACGTAAGAGGTCGTCTGGTCGAATCCGTGGGCTGGTTTGAAAATCGCTTCGAGACAGTCGTCAAAAGGTTCTTAAAATGTTTATCAAATATGAAATGAGCTTTGAAACGACAAAATTTCCCTTTTATTCCTCCTATCCAATCATCATAAATGCAAGGTGTACGCAGTGTTAGTCAGAATATTTGGCAGAGTTTGAGGGTTTGTGCAACTTTCGGTTGCTTTCAACTTGGCGGGGGTTCGGGGCACGATGGACTTGGTCGGTAGACAATGTTTTCAACATTGCATCGACTGGTTCAGTTGTATGCACTTTGCGGGGGTTTTAGGTTCCTCGGTCCTGCCAAGATTTTGATGCTCTCTGACTTAGTTGGTGATCGAACAATGCAGTGTGAGTCGGAGACAATAGTTTTTAGCGCTAAAGTCTGTCGGGAGGAAAACAATGCCAGAGGTCGGTGGCAAAGGTTTATAATTCAAGGGTCAGTTGGAGGGCAATTCAATGCAAAGGTTAGTTGGGACCAGATTTAGCATAAAAGGACTATTCAGATCCACTGGAAGAAATACAAAGATTTTGACTTAGCAAGACTTTGAAATGATTTTCAACATCATCATTCTAATATAGCAAAAGCGTATTTTGATCACTTGACTACTCAGGAGGTGAAAAATTTTCATTTGACATTCTAGACCAAATTTGAAAGAGGAGTTCCCTATTTTTTAAATGGAGCGTGTGTGCAAGGCACAACAAATGGCGACTTTGCTAGGAAATGCTCCTAAGCTTTTCAATGATAAATTTTCAGTTCAAACCCAAAATCTCTGTGTTTCCCACACATTAAACAAAAAAACATGATACCCTATCAAAGAATCTAAGATCACTGAATAGTGCAACCATCTACATCCTGAAAACCTAAGTGTGTGCAATTGCATTCATTCCCATCCCTTAGCAACTAAGTTCATCCAAGATCCTTTGCGGTAATCTACGAAGTTGGAATCATTATACCATCAAGAAATACTCAAATGTTGAGATATGATAAGCCTTGAGGGAAGTAAATAATAGATTTTCCCATAGTATTTTTGATGCAATGGTAATTGATGATAACAATTTTTTAACAACATTTTTTGAGAAAATTTTCAATTGACAATTCTCTTCTCTGATGCATTGTAATGGGTCTGGTGTTGAAAAACACCTTTTATTTTTATCCAATGTAGGCTAGCAGCACTTAGTGTCACCTACCCTCTCTTATGGATTAATAGTGCAAGTGGTAGAATAGGAATCCAACCTTTTTCACTCAACACAAGATCACTCAAATTTGCTCAGCTACTTCAGGATCATTTAGAGTGTGAGAGATATATGGTTAGAAAATACTTCAGGTGCACCAACTAATGACTCATTTTCTGTGAACAGAAATCATACTCCTTAGCATAACAGCGGAGCCCACGGCGAGACTTAAGCAAAACCTTGGCTTCTCAAAGAAAGACTCTGGATTATCTACCCAACCAAGAAGCATTTGCAAGTCTGCATAATTGTCACCACTCTCTAGAAACAAGGACCCCGCGCAAGAGCAAGTGCAGCGAGCAAAAGCAAAAGTAAAAGGACAACTAATCTAAGCAAAACACCTAACGACTACGGAAAGTGAAAGCAGGAAAGCCAACCTAATCTAATAGAAACCTATTCTAGCCAAAGCAGACAAACAACCTAACTATGTACACTAGGATGAGGCATGACTACCTCTCAGACCAAGAAGTAGTGCTTTAGGAACTGGTCATTGATAGGCAATGGGAGCTCCTCACCAATAAGGCTCTTGAGTCGATATGTGTTGTCTCCAAGGATCTCATAGATCTGATATGGACCTAACCAAAGTTTATCAAACTTACCATGTTCTCCTTTCTTCTCATGTGCTTTATCCCAATATAAAACCAAATCAGAAATGCGGAAGGCTTTGATTTTGGCCCTCTTGTCAAACCATCATTTCACTACACCCTAATGTTTAGCAAAGTTTTCTATGGTAGCGTCACGTTTCTCTTCAAGGTGCAGCAACTGGGCTAACCGGGAAGACAACTGGTCATCAATTTCAAGGTAGTCTTGCATGAATTGCAGTACAGGAATCCTCAAGTGAATAGGGAAGATAGGCTCAATCCCATAGACTAGATGATAAGGCAATGTGCCCAAGGTGGCTTTGTGTCAAATTCTATCAGCCCATAAGGTAAATTTAAGCTAAGTGTGCCAGTCCCTACGGTTTTTGTCCAACAGTTTCTTAATTACTTCAAGCAGATTTTTGTTCGTTGTTTCAGATACCCCATTCCCTTGTGGATAGTAATTGGATGAGAACTTCAGGGTGAGTCCATAATCAAATGCCAAATTAGAAAAATGCAATGATGAAAAGGTAGGGCCATTATCACAAACCAAAGAAAATGGACATCCAAACCTAGTGATAATATGCTTTTCACAAATTCAATAACTACCTCTGTGGTGCATTGTTTACAAGCTATTTGCCTTAGACCATCAGTTGCAATAGTCAGTAGCGGTCAAAATATACTTGTGGCCTGCAGAGGAGGGTGGATTAACTATACCAATAAAGTCGAGGCCCCACTAAGCAAATAGTCGTACCTCCACCACTGGTTGCAAGGGCATGGCAGCGTGTTGCTCTCTATGTGCAGCAGTCTAAGAGATATGACAAGTTCTTACATATAAGTATGCATCCTTGAACAAGGTAGGCCAATAATATCTAGCACAGAGAATCTGATTAGCATTTGAGTGAGCTAATCTGTGATCTATCCCAAATTTCTCATGAAAATTGGTTAACACTTGGTCCACCTCTGACTTGTCTAGACATCTCAGGTAGATCCCTTCATGATTTTTCTTGTAAAGAACTGATCCTTTTATCATATAGTTATTACTCTTCAGCCTGAGCGCTCTTCTTTGAACCAAATTTAGTTGTGGTGGGCAGCATTGATTAAGGAGATAAAATATGATATCTCCATACCATTCATCTTTTGAAACATCTTCTAATAGGTATTGCTGAGATACTAAACCTGGCCCCACCTCGGCTATTGTTCTGGTCAGTGCCTGACCTCTTACCAATTTCATGGGCTGGATATCTATATCAAACTCTTATAGGATGGTGACCCACTTTCCTCTCCGTTCTCCTAGTTCACTTTGCATCAATAGTGCTTTAACTACTGCATCTGGGACTATGGCGATTACTTGACTTCTTAGGATGTAGTGACAGAACTTCTTGACTGCCTTTACCATAGCGTAGACTTGTTTTTCCACAATTGGATACCTTAACTCTGTGTCTTTTAATGGAGTAGTCATGAATGCGATGGGCCTTTCATCATCTCCTGATCTTTTCTATGTTAACATTACAGCGCAAGTATGTTCGGAGGCAAATGAGTAAATTTGAAATGGCAAAGTGTAATCTGGACTTACCAAAATAGGGGCATTAGCTATGGCTTGTTTAATTTCTACGAAGGCAGCCTTAGCCTCTGGAGTCCAATCCATTTTGGCATCTTTCTTCAGCATGGCATGAAGGGGTTGGACTATCTCAGCAAAACCTGTAGTGAACTTACGTACAAAGTTGATCTTACCAAAATATGATTTGAGTTCCTTTTTGCTGGCTGGGGGAGGTATTTTGAGTATTGCTTGGATTCGGTCCGGGTCAATAGATATACCCTGTTCAGATATCACATGTCTCAACAACTTCCCTTCAGCCACTCCAAAGATACATTTCTTGGGATTGAGTGATATACCATAATCTTTGCATCGTTGTAACACTTTCCTTAATTCTGCCACATGATCTTCTCACCTCTTTGAGAACACCATGAGGTCATCCATGTAGATAATGATACACTTTCCAACTAGTCCCTTGAAAGCAACGTCCATTGCTCATTGAAAGGTGGCACCAGCATTTATTAGACCAAATGGCATTTGATGATACGCGTAAATGCCCATTTGCATGTGAAGGATGTCTTCAATCTATCTTCATAGTCTACCATCACCTGGTTATATCTTGAGTACCCATCCAAGAAGGACATCATCTGGGATCCATTAACAATCTGTAATACTTCATCCAATGATGGCAATGGGTAATTATCCTTCTCAGATGCCCGGTTCAAATTTTAGAAGTCAACACACAGTCTGATTTCACCATTTTTCTTTTGACCTGGAACTAGATTTGCTACCCAAGCAGAATGCTTGACAGGGAATATTATTCTTGCTGATAAGAATTTCTGTACTTCTTTAAAAATCAAGGGTTCTAGTAAGGCATTCACCGGTCATTGTCTTTGCCTGAATGGCTTCGTTCCTGGCTTCAGCGGGATAGTGTGTGTGATTATTGACATATCGTATGTCTTGAGGTCTTCGTAGCTCCGTGCTATTACCTCATGGTAATCTCTTAGTGCATGTATGATTCCTATCTTTTCTTCTTCAATACTAGCTTTCCCAATGAATATATTCTTAACATCTTCTTCAATTCCCAAATTAAACGGATCACATTTCCCTCCTGGAGATTCTCCTCCTTTCCTTTGGGTTCCTAAATTATCTAAATCGAACAATCTTTCCAGCTCTACCATTCCTCGTGGAATTGTATTTGTTTTCAGATTTACTACCCCTTCTAAATCCATTTTTCGCAGGTTCCATCTCTTCTTCATCTATTATTTGAGCAGTCAAAACATCAGATGAAGTAAGAAAGTTAATTATGTGTTGGTCGTCCTCAAAGACTTGAAAATTTGTGACGTTATCTAGTACCGATGGGGTGGCAAAAAATTCAATAGAGAATTTCGTCAACCCTGCCATGGATGTGGGCTCTAATGTACTTGTTGTTTGGGCCAAAGCATCTGCGACATGGTTCTGCCTTCTCGAGATCAGCTGGATATTAAAACCATCAAAACATTCTATCAAATCCTAGACTCTATTTCTGTACCTATTCAATCTTTTATCATTGCATGAATACTACTTCCTTAATTGTTTAACCACTAATTTAGAATCACCGAATACTTGAAGGATTCTAACTTTCTTCTGGAGTGCCAGCAGCAATCCTTGCACCAATGCTTCATACTCAGTTACATTGTTTGTGCATGGAAATTGCAGTCTATGTGATGCCAGATATGAACTCCTAGTAGGATTGATTAGCTCAACACCTGCCCTAGATCCTTGTCTGCATCTTGATCCGTCAAACCTTAAAGTCCATAGGCGATAGTCT
This sequence comes from Cunninghamia lanceolata, assembly GCA_027924645.1. Lineage (NCBI taxonomy): Eukaryota > Viridiplantae > Streptophyta > Pinopsida > Cupressales > Cupressaceae > Cunninghamia > Cunninghamia lanceolata. Next base: position 3,588,252 of record BSBN01001435.1, read on the forward strand.
TTGCTACTGTCATTTTGTTTTACTGATTTCTTCTCATCAAGCTGAGGCTGGGGTTCTTCCTTCTTTTTAGCAACTGGTGCCCTTTTTGGGACAATGGGAATTTTTATTTGTCTCTGCACTTGTTCTATTGCTTCTTGACAAAGATGGCATGTAAACTCAGAATGTGATGCATCATGTATGAGGTACCAATTTTGTAGTAAAAACTCCTCCATTTGAATCTACTTTCCAATGGCAGCTTGATCCCTTACAAATTTGTCTACAAAGTCACGGAATCCTTCAAATATCCCTGGTTCATCTTCTTCTAAGGAGTCTCTGGGATCTGATTGAACGTAGGCTTCTGTACTTTCTAATTTTTATGTAAGTGGAGGATTAGGAAATTATGGCAATCCAACATCAGAATCTCCTCTGTTTAATTGACATGAGGAAGATAAACCCCCAAATCCACTTCTGAAAACAAAATCTCGTTGGCCTAATTGTACTCTGTAATCATATGTTTCATCTTTAGTTCTCTTTCAATACGTATTTGATTGGCCAATCCCTTCCATGGAAAACACATATGAGAAAAGTTAGTTGACATATAACCATTAAGTGTTCTAGACCAGTCCCTACTCAAGAGCATACCATATTGATCTATGATATCTACCACTTGGATGTCTATGTATTGATGTATCCTTGTATCTGAAGCTAATGGCATCAGTATCCTATTCAACTCGCCTACTACATTCACCTCAGTCTTATCTAGTTGTGTAACTTTTCAAGAAGACTTGGTAGGAGTAAGACCCAGTGTTTTACAAACTGATAATGGCATTATATTCGTAGAAGCACCAGAATCTACTAAATAGTTATGGAGGTTTCTATTGAATATCCTGAGTGTCAAGAGAAAAGGAGGACTCTCCCTCTTATCTTTATACAATGTCATCTTTTGCTCTACATCAGTCACGTGAACTCTTTCCTTTCCTTTATCAATGTTATCCTTGGCAGTAGTTTCTTTCTGTGCACAGTTGATTTTGATCCCAGCACCCATATCTTGAAAGAAAGATGTCCTAACCTCGGGTATTTTGAGCAACTCATAAACAAAAAGACTGACATTCATCTTCTTGACTTCCTCAGCAACATACTACCCCATTTTGGCTATGTCAAACCGTTGAGAACTTTCAGCAGCAGTCCCTTGATACACTGGCTGATGCGTGACTTTTGGGGGCTCAGGATTATTCAAGGCTTTTGGGTCTGGTGGAATCTGGTAGCTATTTAGAGGGATGGAGGTGGAAAAAGGGCCTTTAGGTTTACTACTTCTTAGATTGTAAGGGGTTTTATTATAATACTGATAAGCATTGAGTTCTTCAGACTCTTCTTCCTCAGGATGATTGTCATCTTGAAATGGAAATGTATAACTATCAAGTACCAAGGTAGTAACATACATTTGTGAAGGAACAAGTTCATACTCTGTTGGTGGAGTCTCTTGAGTTTCAGCATTCTAAATTTCCATCTGGAAGATACTGGATGTGATCTAGAATTCTGGGCATTCTAATTCCAAATGAGCATTTGTGTTATGTAGTCTGTACCAAGTAGATAGAGCTGCTTCAGCTAGCATCACGCGACCAGGAGGTCAGGTATCATTGTTCTGATTTTCCAAAGGGGAAGGCACTCCGCCACTGTTGGGTCTTGTATTCTAAGACCAGTTTGACCGCTATTGAAAACTCTGATTTTGGTACTAATTCTAGTTTTGATTTTGGTACTGTAACTGATTTTGATTCTGAAAATGCTACTGATTCTGCCCTCTTTTCTATAGATAAGCATTTTGGTTCTTAAGGTGGGTAACTTCTATAGTGAGCTTCTTCATCTGCTCAACCAATTCTTTGATATCATCTCTATCATCTTTCACCTTAGCTGCCTCTAAAGATTGTAGGAAAGCCATTTGTACGGGAGGCATTTCAGCTACTAGGTTGCCTAGATGGATTACTAAAGCTTATGTTGCAGCTGAGTTAGGGATCGAGTTCATTACCGAGGTATGGCTAGCTAAAGCTTGATTAATCATAGGTATTTGATTGGGCATGGATATGGGTCCCATGTGATTCAATGGACCAGTGGTTGTTTGTCCTAGTTGGATACTTATGGTGACAGCTGTGGAATATGCTTGAGCTAAAGTAGTAGGAATGGGGTCAGCACTCCTTGCGAACATGGATGTAAGTTTGTCCAGGGCTGCATAGTAGATAGGCAAGGCTGAAGCTTGGCCTACAGCGTAGGGATCTTGCAAACGACTGAAAGCTTTCTGAAATCTGTTGTTGAAAGAACTTATCATCTCACCTTCACCTCGATGTATTTCCACAAAAGACTGTAGAGATCAGCTGGGGTAGTGGGCATTCGAAACCTATCCAAAAACATGCCTTTTAAACCCCTCCATGAGTTTATGGATGTTGCAGGGAGGTTAGCAAACAAATAATATGCTTCACCCTGTAAAGAATAAGGAAACAACCAGCATATCACATCCTCGTATTGTACCTACAGCATAAATATGTTACCCTCAAACATTTTAATGTGCTCATTTGCAGTTCTGTCTGAATCATTAACTTTGAATTTTGAATAGAACTTGTCTGGGTTCTTTGGCATGTCATGATAATCATTGAACAAGAAAGGGGATTGATTGTTTGTTGTGAAAAAGGCCATGACTGGTGGTGCAGCAGTGTTCCTTGGGGTTGACTGATCTCTTGGTGCTCTTGGTGCCCTTGGTATCCCTTGATCCCTTCTTGTGTGCCTGAATTCTGTCAAAGACAGCAGCTCCTCTCCAGCTGAGCTCAATCTAGTATGTCTTTGTCTAGTCCCCAGACTTTCTGATTTTTAACAAAGGGAAATAGTTCTTTGTCAGCCCTCCTTCTAGCACCAATTTTGTTGATGGGTGTTTTAGCACACAGCAATGCAGGTGTGATTGTTGGTTTCACACCTCTCTTGAAAAGTATTGTAGCCTAGGTAAGACTACTCCAAGGTTTCTACAGCTAGGTCTTAGCTTGCTTGGAATCTCTTAGTTGGTATGTTCTAGCTGTACCTACAAGGGGTCTTACATGCAATCCGTAGATTCTTGAGTTGGGACAGCGAATACACATAAACCCTTTATGAATTTTAGCTAATAAGACAATTGATAAGTAGGAGATATTTTTTGCAACATATCAAATTATGATATTTTATTTCAGGATTTAACTGTGTAGTTTTTGAGTCAAACACATGACTCATATTTCATGAGTAGTGGTTCACATGAACCCATCTCTCATGTTAATGAATGGTCCACTTAGCACTCATTGCATCTAGGTGATGCTCATAGGGGTGAAGCATCGGGACTTCTCGGGAGGTCACCCATTCCAGTACTACTCTGACTCAAGCACACTTAACCATGGAGTTTCCCCCAAGATCAAGCCCACATAGCATTCTACCCCATTTGCAAAACCTTCAGCAAGTGTTGTGCCTTATGAACCATTCATTATAGAGCCCCTTTAGCTCATCAATTAATAAGTAGGAGGTATTTTTTGCAAATGGGGTAGAAATCTAAGTGGGCTTGATCTTGGGGGAAACTCCATGGTTAAGCACGCTTGAGTCAGAGTAGTACTAGAATGGGTGACCTCCCGGGAAGTCCCGATGCTTCACCCATGTGAGCATCACCTAGATGCAATGAGTGCTAAGTGGACCATTCATTAACATGAGAGATGGGTTCATGTGAACCACTACTCATGAAATATGGGTCATGTGTTTGACTCAAAAACTACACAGTTAAATCCTAAAATAAAATATCATAATTTGACATGTTCTGAAAAATACCTCCTACTTATCAATTGATGAGCTAAAGGGGCTCTATAATGAATGGTTCATAAGGCACAACACTTGCTGAAGGTTTTGCAAATGGGGTAGAAAGCTAAGTGGGCTTGATCTTGGGGGAAACTCCATGGTTAAGCGTGCTTGAGTCGGAGTAGTACTAGAATGGGTGACCTCCCGAGAAGTCCCGATGCTTCACCCCTATGAGCATCACCTAGATGCAATGAGTGCTAAGTGGACCATTCATTAACATGAGAGATGGGTTCAAGTGAACCACTACTCATGAAATATGGGTCATGTGTTTGACTCAAAAACTACACAGTTAAATCCTGAAATAAAATATCATGATAAGACAATGTTAAATGCTACTGAAATTTCTAATCTAACAATGGTTTTCAAAGAAAATGCAAAAAAGGTTAGGGTTTTAGAGAAATCCTAAGTGACATTCACAATGTATAGGTTACTTTAAGTAGACAAATACTTTGAAACTTAACCAGTTTTTTGAGTTACCAAACTAAAAAATTGTTGTTACAGTACTGTAGAAAATGATGCTATCTTCAATGGAAGTCAAAAGATTTTCAGACTACATTCATTTGTTAAATACCCAATGAACAGTGCAATTTAACTTGTGAAATGCAATTGAACTTTAGCATAAATGATCAGCCCAGACTAACTTTGTACAGCTACTTACCATCAACAAATAACCAAAAGTATGGACTTTGAATATTCATCAGATACTTCAGCAAACCATGAACATTATAAAAGCACAACTAACTAATTACGGGAGAGCAAGAAGCGAACCATGAAAACTAAATAAGAAACATAATACACAAATTCTCAGAAACACTACAGAAATTTGCATTGCATTACTTCAAATGGCATAATGTCAACAATTCGGCATCAAATTCTCTCTTATAAATAGTGGAAATGGCATCCTTTTATATAGGAAAGCAGCATACCGAGTTTTCAAATGAACGATGGAGATTAACTCAACACCGACGGTCCAGAGTACATCAATAAATGAACTTTCAACAACTCATATCAAATCCTAGATTACATTTTGTCTTTTATGAAAAAGATGAGAAACAACCCCTAGATACATTGAATCTGGTCATTTTGACTACCCATCTCAATATATTAATAGAAAAGATCATTTTTAAAGCATAAAAGATATAAAATCGAGTCACATGTTGTCCCAAATATAGCAATTTACAATAATGACGGGATTGTATTCCAGAATATTCAAAAAATATCAAGACTGTTCATCCAAATTAATTTTGTCTTCTTCTGCCAATTTGTTGCGGCAGTTGAGCCATGTCTTGAGTGCAAGATTGATCTCCAAGGGATCTAGATTCTTCAGATGATTGACCCAATACTTGAACATCTCCAGCTCCCAACTAAATCTCATGTATATCTTTTCTATTTCTGCCCCAGCCTTGTGGAATGCCTTAAATTTAGCTCTGAGGTCACTAACCTTGTCCAATCTGTCCTCCATAGCTAGCTCAGTACTCTCAAAAATGACCTTGTGTAATTTGCCTTTGCATTTTTTGACATCATAAGGTGCATAGTCATTATAAGCCTCTTCCAGGAAATCCTTCAGAGAATCATTAATATCATATATGAGTGACCGAAGCTCTTCATCTACTAGCTTATAGGCCTTTTTTATGTTTTCAAAAGTTTTTTTTTCTCAAATGCAGCTTTTGATACCATTCGATGGCCTTAGACAACTTGTCTCCAATTAGAATATTCTCAACTACTAAAGTCTGAGCTGGCAAATCTCTAATGCTCTTTATTCAAGGAAACATGTAGGAGTAATATTCATCAAAAGAATCACATTCTTCACTCAGATCCTTCCATTTCTCATGAAGTTGAACCAACTTCTTATGTGTTTGGGAAGAAGCATCAATAGTCTCACATCCCTTCTTAAATACTCTAAATAACCAATTTTTAGTCCCTTGCGAATTGGTCCTTACCTCACCAAGTTTTGTCATTTCATCTGTAGACAGGAAAGTAGGCACTATCCTAATATCTCCTCCTGCGTCAACTAGTTTGAATAAGAAGTGGAGGCAGGTCCAGAGTTCTTCATTTTGCTGTTTTAATTCCTTCTTTGACAGCTCATCTTTATCCAATTGCTCTAGGATTGAGGTGACTGATCCCTTAAACTCATCAACTCTTTGAGCATGGGTGGCTGGTCCTAGATCAACCGTTGAGATGACATAGTCCTCAGCTCTGACTTGTTCTCTATTTGTATTAGCCAGTGGGACAGTTATTTCTACAATTCTGGATCCTATCTCATCTTTATAAATTCTTGATTGTACTTTTGCTTTCTTCTGTTTCTTTGGCCTTTGAGCTTGTGACAAGATTGTGCTCAAATCTAGCTGCATTATTTCCACTTATGGCTCGAGGTATGCCACTCTATTTTGTAACCACTCAGGTGTTGAGGACTTACTTAGTTCAGTGGCTTTCTCACCATCAGTTTTGGTGGGATCTTCAAGTGATCCCTGCTCTTGCCCTGATTCTTTATCTTTATCCATTTCCTCATCTCCTTCATCAGTCAGGTTCCTCCAGTTTACCATTACATTCTCTTGAGCTTATTTTAAGACCTCCCCTGTTTGACTCTTCTCCGGAGGGCTGTCAGATATATCAATGACTTCAATATTAACTTCTTTAGCTAGAGGTTCATTTGAAATTTCATCATTTGCCTCAAAAAATGTGTCTTTATTTAATTCAGGCAATGCTTCTATTTCTAGCTCTTCCAGACCCAATTCTACACATACCTTGTCAATTCCGGGCAGCAGAGGTATGACTAAGGTGGTTGAATCCGCGGGTATCTGAGAAATGGGAATGGCAGAGGATATGGACAGTGCAAGCAAGTTTGTTTGTGTTAAATTAGTCAGCATAGCAGACCCCAAAGTTGGTGAGATGGAAGAAGTTGGCAAAACAGTGGAAATAATGACGAGTGAAGAAATAGACAGTGAGGGTAAAGGAAGAGAAGGTGAAAGAATTGAAGAAATGGGAGGTAAAACTGTGGAAGTAGGTAATTGTGTAGAATAAATGGAAGGTAAAGGTGTGGTGGTGGTAGAGGAACATGAGGTGGTAGCAATGGATGAAATAGGACTGCTAGGGGCATTGGAAGACACTGCCAATGAGCAAGAAACAGTCGAGATAGTAGCGGTGGGTGTAGTAGTTGCAGGGATAGCTTCTTGAATAATAGTAGCTAATGTCGTAGGTGAAGTAGGTGTAGTAGCAGTAGAAGTAATGGAGGTAGAAGCAACAATAGTAGCTATAGAAGTGGAGGCAGTTGTGCTTACACTTGGAGCAGCAGCAGATGGGGAGGTTGGCAAACTTGTATTATCCTGAGTAGAAGTACCATCTTCACTGACCTTCTTTACTTTGACTTTCTTGGTTTTGGAGCCTTCTCCAGGACCACTTGGCATATCTCTTTTCTTGGAGGCTCTTGTTCTAGTAGAAGGAGGCTGCTCTTTCTTAGGAGGCTTCACAGAAGGTTTCTTGACTTTCTTAGCCTTTTTTTCCAATGGTGTATGTTCTTCGTTGTCAGACTTCTACTTTTGGGAAGGTTCTGCCTCATCAGTTATGTTTATTCATTTATCTTCTCCTCCAGATTCTCTCTCTGATTCTAATGTTGTGTATGTAAGTTGCACTCATTGTCCCTCCAAAGCAGCTATCTGGCCTCTCACCCATGCCTTGCTCAGTCTAATTGGTTCTTTCATTATAATGTCTAGAGAACTCTCCTCTGCATTAGCCCAATTTGGCAGAGGGATTGGTTGATGGTATTGAGCTTCCCAAGCTCCTCTTACCATGACATTCTCGTCATCTTCTAACTGATCTGGTACTGCAATGATGTGGAACTTTCTTATGAAGGCCAAAGATAATCCAGAATGAGCCTTCTTCATTACTTCGTAATCATCCATACAATTGGCCCAAAAGTCCTCTATATGCATTTTATGAAACAACTTTTTGCTTACAAACTTATCCATCACTTTATTTGGATCAAAGTGATCCCTTGCATTATAGTAGTGGAGATTGAGAAGTTAAAGTTCATTGTCAGAATGTTCAGCTAATGCCAATGAAGGAAATGCATAATTCCCTTTACCGAACCTGATGAGAAATTGTACATTGATTTTGTGCAAGTGCTTTAGTTTCTCAGCACAAGGGATCAATTGCCTAGTCAATTCCAGGAGCATTATTTTATCATCAAGATATCTAGGAAGTCTGTAAGCAATCCCAGTGAAACCTTGCACCCTTAGATATGTGAACTTTTCGAATTGGATGTACCACCTTCCATATTTAGTCACTTCATTCATGGCTTCTGTGGAGATCCTAAGGGTATGTTACCTTATATTATTCTGGCTATATACATCGTGAAAGCATCATTAACCCTTTTGAAATGCATCAAAGATTGAGATGAGGTAAGCTGAGGATAATACTAATATACTTTGACTTGTGTCTACTCATCATTTCCAACTTCTCCTATTTTGGACAACCCAGCATAATGATTTCTTCTTGCTAGTGCATAGACAACATAGGATATCCATCTAAAGAATCTTTTCTCTTTGAAGTTGCTAAAGGCCTCATGAATGTTATCACTAAGAATTTGGGACCAGTGGAACTTAGTCCCTTTTAGTATCTCTTCAACTATGACAAACATCCACCCTTCAAAAGTTGATGCCGCAGGTAATCCATAAATTCTACTAAGGAAGGTTACCAAATCCCCTATTTCATCATGGAAGTCACTTCTATACAGTATCTGAGGGAATTCTCTTAGGGCAAACCTTTTACCTTTTGCCCAATTTTCATTCATGTGCTTTCTGCATCCTCCTTCATCCTTCTTATATATGGCCTCTGATGCTGCCTTGTCTGGAATAGTCATCACTGTGTACCATTGGATGTCAAAAGTTTCAGCCAAGGAAGGTGGACTTAAATCAGTCATGATATCCCCATTGGTGGTTTGGATTATTCTTGTCATGACATCATACCTATCTGCACATGTTACTATCAGCTCTACACACTGAACAGATGTGGGGAAGGCAGCAGCTTGTGCTATCCCACTGTCCTTTACTTGCTTTGCCTTGGGTGTTGGTCTTGGAACAAAGGTTATTAATCTGAAGTCATCTAGGTCTATATGACCCAAGTCAATGTCTCCTACATCGCTCCATCCAGTATGGTTCTTTGTCTCCAGGGGAATGCCTTTGAATTCGTACCTCATGATTTGGGCTCGTGCAGTCATCTAACCTGCAGGACTAGACCTTATAAGCTTGATACCTTGAGAGATTTTCACCAATTCCTAGGTTCAAGTTACTCATTATCAAGTAGGTCAACATACTTTCAACCATAGAAGTTATAGTGAACCTGCTAAGTCACTAACATGCTCTTTTGAAAGACAGGAATTTGATATTTACCAACATTACGTCCATTTTATAACCTATCTTTAATTCAATTCAATATAAATGCATGCAATAAACATTTCAAAACTACAAGATCTCATTTAAAGCATGTAAAACATTAACATTCATCACTTGCAGTCATTAGCACATCCCATCAGACATTTCTCCTTTTGAAAATTCCTTTAAAATAGTCATTTTTCATCATTTGTGCTAATTTCAAGGTCATCCGACCTATAGACAAGAAAGCGCAACTTTTGAGGTCTTCCGACCTCAGCAGGGAAAATGGGTCCATCCGACCACTTGCTCTTTCAGTGCTTATGTGTTTTCTACGTTTTGTGTGGGTTTCAAGGTCAATCGACTTGCAAGAAATTTAGAGGTTACCGACCTCAAGCTATTCATCATTTAGTTAGTCGGTTGGATTTTCAACGCAAGACAACTGAGGCAACTTTCACTATATTTGCGCGTGATTTGGCCTTGTAGAAATTGTGCGAGATTTGGAGTCAACCGACTAAGTCGGTGATGGCATGTTTTAGCACAAGGTCCGATGGGATTAATTTTAGCGCAAAGTCATTCTTCTTGTTTCCAGCGAGGTTTTTGGACGTCACCAACTTGCAGGAATTTCTTATGCATCCAACCAAAGTCGGAGGGGTGGTTTTTTAGCACAAGGTCGGATAGACCATATTTCGACACAAAGTAAAACTTAGGTTTGCCCAGGACTTAAACAATCTTTCGACTAAATCATTCAAATCAAGAAATATCGTGAGATTGGAAGGTTTGGTTTTTAGTGTTGAATGCATCATAAGTCCTAGCACGGGATTCTAAGGCCGCTGACTAACTAGATTGGTTACGAGTTTTCGAGAGTCAATCGAATGGATTTTTGATGCAAGAATAATCATTTAAGTTCATTTGTTCGCTAGGGTTTTAACAAATTCTATTTTGTTTTGCTTATAGGAAGAATTCCAAATGGGCCTAAAGTACGCATTTCTCTGCAGGCTCTAAAACTAGGGTTTATAAAGAAACAAACAAATCAGATACGAAACCCTAACTAGTGAATTTTAATCCATATCGTGCTTTCGAAGAAAAATGTAGTAAAACACTAACTGTAGAAACGGCCTCCTACCTGGTGTGTGCAAGTGAAAAGTTGAAGTTTTACAGACGTGCAGGAGGTCATCTGGTCAAATCCACGAGCTAGTTTGAAAATCACTTCGAGATAGTCGTCAAAAGGCTCTTAAAATGTTTATCAAATGCGAAATAAGCTTTGAAATGAAAAAATTTCCCTTTTATTCCTCCTATCCGATCATCATAAATGTAAGGTGTACGCAGTGTTAGTCAGAATATTCGGCAAAGTTTGAGGGTTTGCACGACTTTCGGTCGCTTCCGACTTGGCGGGGGTTCGAGGCACAATGGACTTGGTCGGTAGACAACGTTTTCAATGTTGCATTGACTGGTTCAGTTGTATGCAGTTTGCGGGGGTTTTAGGTTCCTCGGTTCAGTGGATATTTTGATGCTCTCCAACTTAGTCGGTGATCAGACAATGCAACACAAGTCAGAGACAATAGTTTTTAGCGCTAAAGTCTGTTGGGAGGAAAACAACGCTAGAGGTCGATGGCGACGGTTTATAGCGCAGGGGTCAGTTGGAGGGCAATTCAGCGCAACGATTGGTTGGGACTAGATTTGGCACAAAAGGACTATTCAGAGCCACTAGAAGAAATACAAAGATTTTGACTTAGCAAGTCTTTGTAATGATTTTCAAAATCATCATTTTAATATAGCAAAAGTGCATTTTGATCACTTGACTACTCAGGAGGTGAAAAATTTTCATTTGACATTCTAGACCAAATTTGAAAGAGGGGGTCCCTATTTTTGAAATGGGGCATGTGTGCGAGGAACAATAGATTCTTCAATGTAATTTGACATGTACCTCGTGATATGATCAAGGTTTTGACCTTATTTGACTTAATGTGTGTACTCGTGATGGAATCAAGGGTTTTGTTGGAGGATTGTCATTGATGTTGTTGTTGGCAACATGAGCATGTAGGTTTAGCACAAGGTATGATACTATGTGTTGCAGTGTTATCATTGATGTCAACATTGTATCTTGTTATGAACTCTTTGGTGCAGATCATTTTGGTTGATTCTAACATGCTTTAGGATGTCTATGAAAGACAATTTTGTAAGAAGGTTTGATCTAGTAAAGAGACTTGTGATGAAAATTTACTAAGTGTCAGTTTTGGTAATTCTGTGTTACAGAGCATCTAGTTTTTGGGTCCACACCAGTCCGCAATTGATCATTTCACTCTACGGTTCTAGTGTATTTTTGTTGGTTGATAGAAGCATCTAATTCCAGAATTTCATCTAATTTTGACTTCTGTTGTGGAAGTTATAAATGATAGAAGTTCGGTCTAGCAGATTACAGTCATTTCCTATACAGTGCATGTGAGTAAGAGAGTCTGCATTTCTTCGCGGATTGGATTTTGACTTTGTGGTTTTAAGGAGATGTTGACAAATGTCAATAGAGTGTGAATTCCAGTTGGCATGATGTTTTGAGGTACACGTGTCTAAATATGGGTATATAATTGAAGGATTTTTGTATTAGGTCTTCTGCAGTGCCAACCTAATAGATGTGAAGACATGCAAAGGTTAAATAAGCATTGTGGAGTTATGTGGGAGCTATTATAGGTCCATGTTGACCTAGTTCAAATTGTTTTAAGGATTGGATCTTGGCACGAGGTGCGTGTGGAAGGTTTGTAGCTGACAAGTTATATATTGTATATTTTGTATGTTACATCCAATTAGGCCAACCTAATTGATGTTATGCTTGAAGTGGATATATATACGCTAGATCTTTTTCAGTGTGTTATGGAATTGAGAGATATACATGTATGTGAATACTATCAGAGTAGTGCAAACTTACGTTGTGAATGTTGAGTAGAAGATTAGAATGATGCAAATGTAGAGGAAAGCAGTTTGCTAGATCAAAATCAAATAAAGTGTGTAAAGTCAATTCATTGAGCTACATTGGAACTGTATCTCATGCATATGTCAGGTGCAATTGTAACAGTTCAATCTAGGCTATGAGCCACAATCTTTCTTCTATCTTTTTCTCAGTGGGTAGTGAGTCCACTTAGACAATGAGTCCACATGCAGTGAGCACTTCTGTAAATATACTATAACCGGTTATAATATATTGTGAGCTAATCCTCACCGTGGTTTTTCCCATTTTGGGTTTTCCGTGTAAAAATCATGGTGTTCATGTGTTATGAGTTGTATGTTTTATGCTTTATTTCATTTACTGCAATTGAATCTACTAAATGGATTGGATGTTTAACATTTGAATGGTTTAAAAGAATACTAATTTACCCCCCTCTCAGTATTCTAGGTGTTTAATAATTGGTATCAGAGCCAGGTCCCTTGGAAGAAGCTTAACCACTTGGGGAAGATCTTGGAAGTTGGACACATGGATGCTAGAAGACTACCTACTCCTCCAGAAGGATACCTATTGTTGAATTCACAAAAGAAGATTGCATGCTTGACAAAGTTGGAGAACTCAAAGTTTCTCTTTAAGATCTTGAAGGAACTGAAGGTGAAAATAGAGATCTAAAAGAAAATGTCAAAGAAGCAAATGAATGCATCAAAAAATTGAGAGACCAAATCAAGAAGTTCAAAGAAAGGCATAAGGAAGTCAATGAACAATTGAAGCAAGTAGATGAAACCATCACTGGTCTGAAGGTGCAAGTTAAAGAAAAGAAGAGAATTAAGGAATGTCTTAATGCAATGGTGAAAAGAAAATCTGAAGAATGTACAAGGCTTGAACAAGATGTTGTGAATCTGAAATCAGATCTAGAGAAAGAAAAAAGTCATGAAGACAAATTCAAGATGAGTACTACAAAGATTTATGAAATGATTGCAAATCAGAAAGGCTCTAAGGATAAAGAAGGTTTAGAATTTGAAAAGGGTGAAAGTTCAAAATTAGATCAGACACCAAATACTAAAAATAAGAAGAACAATGGCAAGCAGATCTGGGATCAAAGGAATGAAGCTAGAAGACCACTGGTCAAACAACCAAATGCACAAAGGTACCCATATTTTAATGCTTTTTGTCATTCTTGCAATAAATTTGGACACAAGACAATAGAATGTAGAAGCAGAATGAATCAGAATGTTCCACCTTTTTTCTAGTCAATGTTTAATATGCAAGAAATTTGGGCATAGAGCTAGTGAATGCAGAAGTCAAATGATGAATAGCTATAACAATGGTAGAATGGCTCAATCTTTCAAAGGATATTGTTATACATGCTATGGATTTTGGCATAAAGTTAATCAATGCAGATCTAGAATGAGTGGAAGGAATATTGGTCAGAAAAATGTTATATGCTACATTTGCAACAGGCCTGGACACATTTCCAAGTTCTGCAGAAGAAGAAATGTAAGGAAGGATAATCCGGTAAATGAACCAATACAAAAGATTGATCTTACAGAAATAAAGAAGATGGAAAAGAATTGGAGAAAGAAGGAACAACAAAGGTCAAGGATGTATCTATACATGCATCTGGTGCAGATGTTTCCTCCGGAAACTAAGTTGAGAGCTTTGGCTCAGGGGGAGCTTTAATGAAAATCTTTTTCTCCTACCAAATAAAATGGTGTTGATGCCTCGGCGCAAAGATAGAAGATGTAGATCGACATGCTTGATCTAATGGTGAAAACTATAGAAGAAAATATGATAATGCGGTAGTTTGCAGAGCATCTAAAGTTGATTGTGCTTATAGAGAAAGGGTTGCTAGCTTTATTGTTTGAAACATTTAATGTGAAATTAGGTCAGATCCAAATAGTTATAAAGTGATTTCACTTAGGCAAATTCATTCACAAAATTATTTGAGAAGGAGCAGAGCAGTGAAGAAGTGATCAAGGTGATTTGTGACTTAGTGCATTCAAACCCTAGTTCTACAAGCCAAAGAAAAGGTATGTACAATCTCTGATTTACCCTAATTTTATAGAGAACTTTGTTTTAAAGCAATTTGAATTCATTTGCAAATGGCTACACTGAGGATAATAGAGGTTACTGAGAAGCCACAACCTAAATTCAAGAAATACCCTACTAAATCTATACAAGATGACCCGCTGGGCACATTTTAACATATTCCACATAGGGTTTTGCCAACAGAGGATATGAGGATTTGTATTCATGGCAAGATGGAATAACGATTTTGCCCTAAAACCAGAATACCAAAACCTAGTGGCTAAGAAGCTTGATGTATGGTAATGGTTTTTGAACCTTTGTTTTGATCATAAATGGGTTAGGATGGTACTAAGAAGAATTCATGATAAGTTTGTTTCGATTGATATGCCTAGAATGATAACAAAAGAGTTGATTAGGGAAGTTACAGGTCTATGCTCCATTGGACCTATTCATGTACTAAAATCAATCAAAATGAGGTTGTAATAGAATTAACAGGTGCAACATTTGATAAGAGAGCTTTAACTATCAATCCTATCAGGAATCTAGCTGTGAAATATGATGATGATTGGTTACAAGATCTATTTCAGAAATAGAGAAAACTCTGTATCTGCCACCACAATCAATCTGGCCTATGAAATGGTTGAAAAGGGGATAGACTATGATCTTTTGAATTGTTAAAACAACAACTATTGGAGAACCTAAAGAAAACAAAGGAGAAGAAATATGCATTCAAGTATGGAACTCTTGTTGTGTGTTTACTCTTTTATTTCCTACAAGAGCTTCCCGAAACAAACAATGTGGGATGGTTACAAGGAAGACCTGTGGCTCATCAAATTGTAGACTTCATGAGAAGGCTTGGTGATGCAAAGGCACAAGATGATGCCCTCACTTCCTTCTTTGAAGTTTTCTAGAAGAGGATGCATGAGAGAGAGAGGATACCTAGGAAAATGGTAGAAAAATATCAAAATGAAATCACTTTCCTAGTATCAACAGATGAGTGCATGATGGAAGCTGTGGAACCAAGGTCAGTCTGGATCCTTGCTTTGGGATATGAAATCAATGAACAAGAAATTACTGGTCTGGCTGATGTTTTGTTGAAAAGTCCCAAAGACACCTCTAAAGCAAGGTATGGCACCTTTGAAGAAAAATCTAGGGAGGTGCTTATGGAGCAGAGCAAGCCTCAAATAAAGAAGGTTGAGAAAATGGTTGACAAATATGCGGAGGAAATGGGCATCTCTATGAAGCAAGTGTAGTAGGCAAGAGCAAAGGCAAGGGGAGAATCAAGTGCTGCAAAAAGTTCATGGAGCATAAGAATATCTGGTAGGACAGCTACCACCCCTCCTGCAATCTAGAAGTCCTCTGGGACTATGTCCTCTATCGGAAAAAAGAGAAAATCAACTACTAGTTCTCCAGTAAATGAGAAATCCCCTCCGGTTGTACAAATTACCAGGACGAAGGAGAAGAAAACCACTCCAAAAACATCACCTGCAGCTCCTAGAAAGAAAAGACTAAAGTGAAAGGCAGTAAGAAAGAAGGATTTAAGTGTCAATGTTCAAGAAGATGAAGAAGAGGAGGAAGAAGGACCACAATTGATCTACAAAAGGAGAAATGATGCTTCACAAAGTGAAGCAAGTGCTAAAAGGAGAAAATTTGAGATCATTGACACCGACAGTGAAGAAGAAATAGAGGAAGAAAAGAACACTAGTATAGAAATAATAATATATGATTGAAAAAACTACTAAAAACTACTTATAAATGACTAAACATGGTCACGTGACCATTAGTAGTTTATTGTCAATCATTTATAATGCGACCAAATTGATGACTAAACCATTTTTAGTCATTTATTGGTTGTTTTGATTAATCGATTTGGTAGTATATTTAGTTGTTGATTTAGTCATTGATTGTTGTAATCTAGTCAATTATTTAGTCATTTTTTATTCACTAATATCTTTTATCATTAATTTAGTCATTGATTATTGTTAACTGTTCACTTATTTACTAATTTTTATTCACTGATTTATGTCCATTGGTAGTGTATTTAGTCATTAATTTTAATCGTCATTTTGATCAATTTCATAGTACTTTTAGTCATTTTTATTCACTGATTTAACACTAGTCATATATTTAGTCATATTTATTCACTGTTCACTAGTTTCTATCAATTGGTAGTATATTTAGTCAATTTAATTATTAATCGACGTCAATTAGTAGTATATTTAGTGATTTTGAAGCTTGCATTTGGTCATTAGTATATTTAGTAGTATATTTTGAATCTTGCACAATGAAACAACTTTGACAAGGTAAAAACAGCTTGTTTTATTGATCAAAAATGCTTACAAACAACATACAGATCTGAAAATAAGTTACAATGCTTTCCCTTTGCTAAAAAAACCTTCATGGTTACAATACATAGCTCAAAGAATGAGCAAGAAACTGATTTTCTGAGTATCACTGAGCATAGAAGCACAAAGACATTCATAGATGTCTTCTTCACAAATCCATGATTGTCCCATGAAGCTCACTGTCTTAGTTCAAGATCACATTGTCATCTCTATAGAGATCCTATCTCATGCACCCAACTTGCTCTAGTTCATAAGCTTCCACTGTGAATTGTTACTTGTAGCAATAAACTATCCTTATCTCTAATGATTGTCATCTTTGGTAGGATGCCTCAATTGTCATGGACTGTTATTCAACACTGCCTTATGACTAGGCTACGCATTGTCCTAATCAAACTTGTAGCTTCTTAAAATGCATTGTCCAATCACTTGTCAACCTATTGTCATGCATTTTCGCTTTATAAAATAACAATGCCTCATGACTGCCACTACCTAGCTCATTATTCTGGCATGCTTTCACTTGTACTCTGCCTCCCATCAATGTAGAACACTGCCCCTCTATTGAATGCCTTGACTAACTTTGACATCATTGTATCTTTTCCAAATTTCTTGAAAACAGGTTATCACTACTACTGTTACCTAGGTATGCACTCTATGTCATCTTCCATATTGTTACTAGTGTGGAAACACATGCTTGGAGCCCTTCAATGCAAGCACATGTCTCTTTTATCTCTTAAAACTTCTACAACATGGGCAATCTTCTTAGAGCAAGTTATCAACCACCTTAAGGTGGGGGCATATATAAGGTAAGCTGTTTGTTTTAGATGTTAGCAAAGTGTTTGTTCTTAGGTGCAATCTTAAAGACTGGTGGCAATGAATCCCTCCTACACTCTGAGATTTGTTTGAAATCTATTGCAATCATTTAAGCCCTCTGCGGAGGTGGGATATCGCATATATCCTTTTTATCTTATGTCCTCTGTGGAGGTGGGATATCACATATATCCTTTTTATCTTAAGCCCTCTACGAAGGCAGGGATGGTGTATTTCTCGTAGAGAGTGCACATCCTATCATTTTCAAAAGTCATCTGCAGAGGCGGAGAGCAGTTTTGTGATTAACTCGTCCCTTAAGCATGTCTTTGGCGATTGTTGTGGTAAATCCCAATCGTCGGTGTGTGCCTGTAATGTGCCTGAGATGGTGATGAACCTATAAATAAGAACACTCCATTGCTTGTCTACTATGTTTTCTCCATGTCTTTCAAGTGTGTGTGTATTGTGTGTTTGTTCCCAAGCATAGTTTAAAGACCAGTGGCAATGAGTCCCTCCTATGCTTTGGGATTTGTATGGCGTGCTTGATTGTATGGTGTGCTTGATTTGTATTGCATGTCTGTTGCTCCATATGCAGTCTAAAAACTGGTGGTAATGAGTCCCTCCTGCATTATGGGTGGTGTGTTTACTTTCCTTGTACTTGCATTTGCATTTCATATATATGAGAAAAAGAAAAGAAAAAAATCATCACTGTCTTCACTGCATTCACTATATTCACTATGTTTTGTGTGTCTTCAATGTTGTCTTCTCCATGTCTTGCATGACTGTAACTGTCTTCTCCATGTTTTGCCTGCCTATTATTGTCTTCTCTGTGATTGGCATGTTTTCTCCGTGCTTGGCGTGTTTGCTGTGTTTGTTGACTGTACTTTAATGCATGTATTGGCCTTATATTCATACATACATTAAAGTGGGGGCTAAATGTTATGTCGGAAAAAGTAACCTTGGGGGATTTTTCCTATTAAGGTTTAGCTCCTAGATCCTTTAGAATGTATTTAGAGCATCTTGCATGATTTTGATAACTCCCGATGTGAAAACCCTGAAATTTCATGACAAATAGGACTCAGGGGATGCACTTAACATAAATCCTGTCTAAAATAGGGGGAGGACTTGGGCACCCGTGCCCTAGTCCTACCCTATTTTAGGTCAGGACCAATTTTAAAGTGTCAGTTTATGACCGTTATTTAGGTCCTATGCTAACACGGTAAGTTTGAATTACGAAATCCTTAGCGGGATGTTTGTAGTTGCATATATAAGCATGATTAGGTTATCATTTGTAAACTAGATGGAAACTAGATAGACATTTTGATTGACAAAATTATGTTAAGGTGATTCAAGGCATTCATTGTGTTGTAGAGCAGAATTTATGTTGTTCTTGTGTTTGTATTTGTAGATTTGGCATCCATCTCCTCATGGCATGAAGAGCATCTTCTTTCCATGAGATCTTCACTACAAGGTGATATCAATTATGTTTTCTATCATTTATCATTTGGATTTTGCCTCTATCCTATAGGGATATGCACTTTTTATCTGACAACAGTGTTCAAAAGACTTGAATGTCTCTCCGAGGCTTGACTAAAGCAAGCCTCTAAACACCACAACCCCCAACCCATTTTTTTGTGATTGCAGGTTACAAGTTGCAAAAGCAAAAATAGTGGAGTTGCAGGAGAGTAGTGAATTATATCAAAATTGCAGATCAAAGAAGAAAATAGGGACCTGGACTCAAGCACCCACTCATTAGTCCTCCAGATCCTGCAACAGGAAAATCTCTGGAACAATAGGAATGGGTTGCAGAAAAGATTCCTAGATCTCGATAGAAACTATGGCACTGGACTAGGGCACCCACTCATTAGTCCCTAAGTTTTCTATTTTTTGAACTTTGAAATCTAGTAGTGATTGTCATTTTATATCTCTGTGTGCGATCATTTTTCGTAATTTGTCTGTTTGTTCATGAATTCATATAATTAGGGTTTTGAGCATAATTGGGCTTAATTGAACAACAAAATCATACAATTCCAATCTTCCTCTATGTTCCAAGTGATAAGAAACTTGTAGTAGAATTCCTACTCTGCTGAATCTCCTTGAATGTTTAGTGGTGAAAGGAGGATCAACACAAACAACCCTCTTCATATTTTACCCTAAACACCCTAATGGAGGGACCCATACAGTTCTTGGTTCCACAGCTTCCATGAAGCATTTATCTTTGTCTACCATGAATAAAATGTCCTTTTCATTCTTCATCACTACATTTTTAGGTATCCAGACTCTACATAACATTTTCCTTTGAAAGTTCTTGAAGTATCCCATAAGATTTCATTCTGCTTGTCTGGATTTCCCAAATTCTGTAAGTGATTTCTTATTTGAGTGGCTATTGGTGTGTGATCGAGCTAGACAATGTTTCCCAAGCCAGGTAGCTCTCTCAGGAAGTAGAAGAGTAGACACATGATCAATGTTCCATATCTGAAAGGATGATTGGTCTCTTTTGTTCTTTTCCAGTTCTCCATTAGTTCACTCTGAAGCAATTCACATAGGTCATAATCTATATTGTTTTTTATCATGTCATATGTTGTGTATATAGTTAGTGTGGGCACAGAATTTTCCCAGGTGGAAAAGTATATTTTGTATCTAATAATCATTGATGCAAATCTAACGACCAGATCCTTAATATCATTTATGGTGAGGGATTTCTTGTCAAATTTGGCTCCTATTAGTTGCATTATTGTAGAGGAAAACTAATGCATTGTAAACTTAAACAAAATTCAGGGGTAAACATATCTGAACAGTCCACTCTATCATTACATTCCTACATTGAAGTATCGACCAAGGAGCGTAATCTTATGATGATGCCTGCATTATATATGTCTTCAAGACTTTTTCTATCCTAAACTAATTCATACAGTTTAAAATCTAGTTGCTACGGGTACCTTCAGCATAAGCTGAAGATAACTATATTCAACAGAGAATTACATAATTAACACAAAATACATAGAATGATAAAAGAATTGACACTAACCTCTAGAGGACTTAAAATATGCACTTGTTTATGAATTACAACTACTAGAAATAGCAATCAAGATATTTCACTTGTCTTACGATGCAATTGATGAAATAATAGAAAAATAGTTTTAACTAGGAATGCATAAATAAATAAGGAAATAAACGAAGTGAAGGTTAGTACCTTAAGTGGCCAGCTCAGGGAACTATCTCACTTAATCTGGAAACTAAATCTACTTTAGATTCTCATAACACATGGTTGTATTCACTTCATATCAAAGCAAAATCTTCTCAAATTATATTCAATAAAATATGTCTGGATCTTCCAACATAAAAACAAAGTAACCGTTTGAGCAGTAGATAATAAACTTGACTAAAAAAACTAACTCTCCATCGATCTCATCCTAACTTATACACAAATGGGAGAGTTGATGCAACTACCAACTAACTTTGATCATCAATTCATCCGTAGATATCAGGGTATAGGTTTGAGATCAATTTATTAATCTAACTGAAACAAAGGAAGCAGAGTCCTATTCAAATAGAAATTCCTACACAATTGCTCATGAATGAAAACACATAAGCTATGATTAGAATCCTAGAACAAGTCTTCTTCTTCTCTTGTATTTATTCTTCCATGATGATCATGTCCAGCTTCAATTGGCGCTTAACTGCGACTTCCTTCAATGCGATGTTTTGCAATGTGCTACGAATTCTCCTTTCCTTAATGCTACCAACTTGTTGCTACACAGGGTTAATCCATAAAACATATGCATACAAAATAGCCTTCATAATTAATCTACAAAATCCCATTTATATACATACATACTTATGTCTAACTCATTCAATTGACAAATGTTATCACCATGTTTCATATTGGCAGATTAGGTTCAAGGTTTGCAGAATATATATAAAAGCCAACATATTATGGTGGTAATGTCTTAGAAAAAATATTTGAAATATCATAGGTATAAATTCTGGAAGCATAAGAAATAACATAAAAGAAGTCAACATTTGAACCCATCAATTACCACATTGTTCTGTATTTTCTTTAGACCTGGAACCCTCCCAGAGGAACTCATACCAATTACAGCTTTGATAGCTTCTTTAGTTATCATATATGGTTCATCAAGCCATAGAAACTCATCATGAATCCTTCTCAGAATATACCTAACCCATGTATCATTTGGGATCACGGGAAAATCCAACCACATGTCTAATTTCTTTTCTCCTAGAACTTTATATTTGTCTTTCAGCACAACATCAACAGTAGTCAGTTCATCCAAGTATAGTTTTCCTAGATTCATGTGATTATATTCTTCTAGATTGGTATGAATATATGCCCTAATGTCTTCCATATACATAACTCCATGTGGAGTAATTGAGAATGACCCAACAGGATCACTTTCTGGTGATTTGAAGAAATGTTTCTTGAACTTGGGGCAAGGCTTTTCAGTTGTCTCGATTACTTGGGGAGTAAACATTTTCTTTGAATAATTCAAACTTAACAGTAGGGTTTTCAAGCTATAAATACCTCTTTTGCTGAATTACAGTTTCCTTTACTTGAATCACTCTGTGTCGCTTTGAACCTCTGGAGATTGTTGAAATCGCTTGGAAATCACTTTCAGTTTCTCTTGGACACTTGATAGCTTGAAAGCAAACTAAATTGTATGTCGAATGAGTTCCTTTTTAACCCTTGTTAGGAAGACCTAAGTTGTCATAAATGCTTGTTCACAAAAATTTGTCAACATCTTTTCTGTAGAATACAGTCGATTAGGATTGCTCCACAATGCTCTGCATTTGAACTTTTTCTACCAGGATTTCTTCCAAAAGATCTGTCATATAAAACTTTTCATTGTGCTTTCATGTCAAATCTTAGCACAGACTATCTGGCTAGGGGATTTGGATTTTCAATACAGCTCCCCCTGAGCCAAAGCTCCCAATTTACTTCCCAGAGGAAGTATCTGCACTGGAGACTGATGTGGATCCATCCCTGACATCATTAACATCCTTCTTAATCCAGACCATGCTCATTTCCTTCGTGATTTCCACTGGATCAATTTTGTTCTTACCTTTATCTTCTCTCTTCTCTATTTTCCTCTTCTCTATAGGATAGTCTCTTTTCCCAATCTTGGATCTGCAGAATCTTGCAATATGTGCAAACTTATTGCAATTGTAGCATACCACATTTCTCTGTCCCTAATTCCTTCTATTGATTGGATTCATTCTAGTTCTGCATTGGTTAGTCATATGCCCAATTCTATTGCATGCAAAACACTTTCCATTGAAGGATTGAGTATTCCTTGCATTGTTAAAACCATTCCTTACCAGACTTCTACATTGATTTGATCTATGACCAATTTTCTTGCAATTGAAACATTGACCAGAGAATGATGGAACATTTTGATTCATTCTACTCCTACACTAAGTAGCCTTGTGACCAAACTTATTGCAATTAAAATAATAGCCATTGAAAGATGGGTACCTTTGAGCATTTGGTTGCCTGACCAAAGGTCTTCTAGGTCTTCTTCTTTGATTCTAGAACTGGTTGCCTTTGTTTTTCTTCATCTCAATGCTTACTTGACTTGATTTAGAAACTTTCTCCTTTTTCAAATCCCAAGCCTTTCCTATCATCTGAACTCTTCTGACTTTCAATCAACTCCTCAAGCTTTGTAGAGCTTATTTTGAATTTTTCTTTATAACTATTAGTTGCTTCCGGATCATATTTCAGAAGTAACACATCTTTTCCCAATTTTTCACATTCCTCAGACTTATCTTTCAACATTTGATTCAAATATTCCTCATCTTTTTCTTTCTCTTCAACTAACCTTGATAAATTATTTAGGGTTTCATTTGCTTCAATCAACTATTCACTTAGCCCTCTATTTTTTTTCTTTTGATCTATTAACTTGCTCTCTTAGCTTTCGGATGCAGTCATCTGCTTCTTTGACATTTTCCTTCAAATCCTGGATATCAGCTTCATACTTATCAAGATATTCAAGGGTTTCTTTTAATTCTTGATCAATTGTGACACTGCCTGGAGTAGGATACCTTCTGGCTGCCATGAGTACTCTTTCCCAGATCTTCCTTAAGCTATTAAACTTCTTCCAAGGAACCTTGCTCTGATACCAATTGTTAAACATAATGAATACTGAGATGGGGGTAAATCAGTATTCTATAAAACTTCTCTTTCACACATTTATTAATCCATTTACCACATTCAATAACTTGAAAACAAAACAAACTTAAGAACAGCAACCATAAAGACATAACACATAGACACCAAGATTTTTACGTGGAAAACCCAAAAAGGGAAAAACCACGGTGAGTGTTAGCTCACAATGTATTATAATAACAATACTGAATTACATGAAGGCCCACAGCCCAAGGACTCACTGTCCTAAGAAGTGCTCAGTGCAATAGGCTCACTACCAAAATAAGAGAAGAGAAGATAGAAGAAGGATTAGCTCACAGCTAGAATAATTGCTACAAGTGCATCTACAGAATGTTGAGGTGCGGTACCAATTAGCTCAGTATATAGATTAAAAGGTCTTCATAATGTCTGACCTGCTTTTCTGCTATGCTTCACATATGCTATACCTTTCTGCTTTTACTATCCTTTTCTGATCATAAAACTACCTTAGATTGCACACACATTTTATTTGCACTTTTTTCCACCCATCTCCATGCCTCCAACACTGAAATCCATCCAGTATATATCCGCAACAAGATTCATCTCACAATCCGGTTGGCAAGCCAAACGTGAAATGTATATACAAATATTATACCTTGTTGGCTTGATCTTGTGCACAAACAGTAATGCGAACCCAAACAAACATACAATAGTCTTCATATAGGTCAGCACCAATCATTCAATCACTTGGATTAATTCTTCAAACAATATATCCTCACCGCATATAGATCTAACATGCATGTCAGCTTGTCTCTTAAGTACACACTTGACCAGTTCAACTGTCACATCAAAACTTCCAATACAGACCATGTGAGAGTCTGAAAATCATAGACAACATTCATTATGGACCTCTTAGCATACCCTTAGAACCACGGAGCATAATATTCTTTCATAGAGAAATGTGGATCTCATAACTGTTGTTTTCTCATAGAAAAATATGGTCATACTAAAATCCGATACTAAAGAACTTGTCAAATATGATCTAGTGGACTTCAAGCGCTACAAATCTGAATTTAGATGCTTATGACATGTGTCTACATTGCCTTAGAATGGAAAATCAAAATACTCAATAGCGAAGGAATGTGGACCAAAATACTTAGATGCTTTACACTGTTTCAGGCTAAACTGTTCATCTGGACTTAAATAACTCACTATATCACTTCCAGAGGAAGTTAGAACTGGAACATGTGATCACCAAATAGCTCTGAACAAGATACCTAAGCCGCATATAATGATCTTCAACTGCGGAGGCATACTAACCCAATCTCTGTCACTCTGTAGCTTGCCCATACTTAGCCATTTTGACTAAGTTATTCTTCCAGACCTTTACCAACCCTTGGTGCCATAACTGAAAACCCCTTTACTATGCTTTGTTGCCATCAATGACAACATACAACTTTCCATCAGAGCAGTGTCTCTTGACTATGTTGCCAACACTCCTTGTGAGGATATTTTGGTGCAAGAAGAAGAAATCATTGAGACATTCCTTAACACCACTCTACCAACTCTTCAACCCAATGCTCTCCCTAGCCAAGATGAAGCATTGGATGATGAGGACTCTCTTTTTTAACAACTTCTTCAACCTATTGATAATGAAAGTTCCTCTACCAGTCTTAAAACTCTTCTTAACCACATCTTATATGAAGAAATAGATCACCTACCATTGCTTCAACAATCAAATACCTTGGATATCTCTAATGATGCAAAGAGCATACCTAAACATATTGTTCCTAAGGTTCATGGTACTTGAACACCACCTCACTCGACTGAACTGGGAATTTTTAAGGCTCCTTCTCCACCATCTTTGCATTATAGAAAGAGGAAACTTTCAAGAGAGAAGCTTTCCATTGCCAACTCCTATGGTCTCCTCTTCACAAATACAGGAAAACATGGACAACATGATTCAAAGGGAAGGAAGAACAAGGGACAAAGCCTTAACAATAAATGTATAGATCAAGATCAGAGATAGTAAGTAAGTATTTCTAACCATTTTTAGCCACCTTTGATGTAGCACCTCTTTGATTTGTTCGCTTATGTGGCCTCCTCTTATGTGTTCTGTTGTGTTTTCCTGTGTTGTGTTAAATATTGTTTAGGTCTATTTGGATGACCCTTGATACTCTAGTAAGGTCAAGGATACAAGGAGACCACCTCTATTGTGACCATTCTTCTATGTGTCTCTTTATTCTTCTACTCTCCTCTCCTCTCTTTTATTGTTGTGTGTTGTGCCTTGGGGGCATAATGTTGCGAAGGATGTCTTGGGGGTATCTTCCCATGTTGTAAACCCAAGTCATTTTTGTCTCCTCTCTCATTTCAATGTTTACATTCTTCATTGACTCTACTAGTCGGCAGATGATGAAAACAAACAAATACTAATAAGGACTATGTGTCCCTTCAGCAAGAAAGCAAAAATGGACCTAGTCCATATATGAAGATGGGGTTGATATATATATATCTGACGCTTGACTAGTAGAATCACTCCGTGTGATGTATTGTGTTGTGAAATTTGTTGTAACAAACCTTTTGCAATACTTTAAATTTGCTTCTATACACTTTGGATTGTTGTGTATCTCACCTTGTTGCTACACTCGGTTCTGAGATACCTGCAATATAACTTAACGGCTATATTCGGTTCTGAACCTGCAAGTGTAGCCTTGGTCTATCATGTGATATGATTTCTTCATATCTCTCATGAATTTATTTGGTTGTTATCTTAGAGTAATATTGTCTAACCAAAGATTATATCTTGTTGATTATCTTAGCAATTGATAATGATGTGTTTGTGGGAACATTCGATGATCGTGGCACATGTCACTTTGGGGCATGGGATTTAAAAAAGCTCTTGTTCCCTCATGTGTTTTCACCTTACCTTAATGTGCTTGATACTGGAAAGTGGGATCAGCCACCTTAAGGTGGGGGAATATATAATGGTATCTTCTTGATTACTTTGACACTAACAAAGTGTGTTTGTAAGCCCTCATCGTGAGGCGGGATGGCATATCTCTTGAGCTAGTGTGCATCCTTTTAAGCAAAATCCCTTCTACGGTAGGTGGGGCAGTGTATCTCTTGAGCTAGTGCACACACTTTTTGAACAAATCCCTCATCACAAGGTGGGATGGCATATCTCTTGAGCTAGTGTGCATCCTTGTAAGAAAAATCCCTCATCACGAGGTGGGATGGTGTATCTCTTGAGCTAGTGCACATCCTTTTAAAAAAGTCATTATCATGGGGCAGGGTTAGATCTTGAGTAATTCACCCTTAAGCATGTCTTTGGCGGTTGTGGTAGCGTAGCTCAACTGTCAGGTGTGTTTGGCGTGTTTTAGATAGTGGAGTGCAGCAACAAGCTCCTTCCTATTGCTAATGTTTGCCATGTATAAGACATATAGAGTGTCAACAACATACTATGCAGCACTTGTGTATTATGTGTGTTTACCATGTGTTTTATGTGTCTTCCTTGCATGTCTTGCATGTTTTTGGTGTGTTCTAAAGTCATGTGGTGATGAACCCCCCCCCCCCACACACTATGTGTTTTGTTTACTTTAGTATTATAATGTTTAATCATGTCTTCTCTTCATGTATACTTTGTGTATTGCATGATTGTGTTCATGTCTTCTCCATGTATTGTGTGCTTTCACTGTCTTCTTTGTGTATTGTATTCTTCCTTACTATATTCACTGTGTCTTATGTGATTGTTCGGTGTTTTCTTATGTTTTCCTAAGTTTGGGGGCTAGTGTAACATCACTTTCCATAAAATCTAATATTTAACATAAACATTTATCATAATCAAGAGATTTGGTAAACATTTGTTTAACACAAGTTAAATTTAACCATAATGAATCATTTTCATTTCAGCAATTAAACATAATATTCTAAACAGAACAAAACCAAGCTTACAAAATAATGTTCATTTACATATCCTTAGTGATCAACTATCACTATACATGATCAAGTTATGCCCATGGCATCGTAATCCATCTTATACATATCAAAGTTATACAATACAATTGACTATCAAGTCATGTTCAAAATATGAAACACTGTATCTAGAACCATTGGCATCCATCTTCATAAGTCTCAACTTGTCTCATGCTTGGGAAGGAGAGCATCATCCTGGTCCTTTTCCACCAACCACAGACCTGCAGTCCCCCATTCAACTTCCAACTGGAAGTGGCCCTACCATTCACGGAAATCTTAGATATTACGAACCTTTAGGTTATCCATCTGAGTATCTGGTGTTGTGTCCTTCCTAATGTCTCACAGTCACACAACTATAGATCCACTCTAACTATGTATGACACTACTGGAGACACTAGGCCATCTGGAGCACTGTGGACCGATAATGCATGCAAAGATGGATGCATTACTTTGGCCAAATATTTTACATACATGAATGTTACACATTGAACGTTGTCATATATCCACCACACTAACTTGAATCATAAGTTGTCATGTCCTACAATAAGTTCAAATTGACCTTTCTCTCTAGGTCTAGAATAAATAGGATCAATTCGATTCATTGCACATATCATGACACTCGACTCCCATCATGGTTTGGATATAAATAAATAAGTTTATTTCAAACATGGAACTCATGACTCCTCGCCACCTTGATCCATTAAACAAGTCATATCATCATCGACCATTCTTGGTCTAGTATAAATAGAATATAAGGCATTTAAGTCCAATCCTTGGACACTTGTATGTTAATTTGAACTCCATGCTTGGGTGCTTGATATCATATTGATAGAGATACTAATGACTCTATGTCATATTATCTCATTTTCATGAATAATGAATACATTCTTGTTTTCTACATTCACCCTACTCGGTCAATGTTTCATTGTATGCCTAATGGCAAGATTATAACAATTTCATAATAAAAGAAAAGACTCTTATCATAATGTCTTTCAAGGTTCATAAAGACTCAAGGAGTCAATCACCTCTTAATTCTCTTTTGGAATTCTTTTATAAAGTCAAATACTAAACATAATTGCCACTTGTATAGTCGGCATGTATCCTGTATAGAACTTCTAGTTTAAAATAGTGATAGGATAGATTCTTTACGTCAAAAGATGCATCAGATCTTACTTCAAAATCAAAACAAGATTGAAGTCTCAGTTGTCGTGACAACATAATGATGAAAAAGTATGGTCATCATTCTGTAGCACCCCATGATGAGTTATCATGTTTATAAATAAGTGTTTACTAATTGCCAATTGATTTCCATAATATTTCCTATCGAGTTGGTAGAGAAAAAGGTCGAATGCAACAGCATGACCCAGTTAATTTCAATTTGACTGTGTTTAAATTTAACCATAGCTATGGTCATGGTTATGATGGTGTGGACTGCTCCACAGGCTGATACCATCAAGTAACTACTTAATACAGTAAAGTTCCCTACCGGGCTCATATGAATACACAAGATTGTAAGAGTTCACAACTGAACAGTATAAAGATATAAAACATCATTAAGTTTTAAGGTGCATAGCGCATGGTGCATGGCAAAAGTTATCCTGCGGGTGTTCATGCATGCTACCCACGTGGGTCTTTTAGCCTCAAGCTAGCTGAGTGTCACAAAGCAGTGGTTCAAAGTTTCATGAGCTATACACAGTTTGGGCTCTAAGAGCCGTCAACTGCTCTTATTGTTATGCATGGATAATATACAGTTTCAACATTATTCCAAAAAAAATAAAGCTTTACTTAGTCTTTACAGTCATTAATGCCGACATTCTTTCAAAGAAAGAAAAGATATACTGCATAATAGTCAATAAATGGTAGGAGTCGAGGGCTCTAAGCAGAGATACTTGCAACTATCTCATAGAGATAAGGTAGAAACCCGTTAAGGCTCGAGCTTCCCTTCTACTCTCATCGAATGGTTCAACTGAAGCTCTCTGCAACTAGAAAATGCACTCCATAGTGTTCTCCAACTGCACCCCAATTCTCTCCTTCAAACTTCTCTTCAACTTTTTCCTGAATGACAAAAAAAACTCCCTTTCTTTCCCACAATTCCCTTCCCAAGACACCCAAGATGGCATCCCTAACCAACTCGAGCATTATCTTTGGATGCTCTCCAAACCTACCAGCTAGCGGGATCTTTGATCCATGTTTCCCACTCAGCCAATCCTTCCTCCTTTCCCACTCCTCGTGGGTATTAAGGATATCAGGGTGGCAAGAAGTAGATAAGATAGGATAATAGTAAATATAGTCACAACTATGACATCGACCTCTAAAGAGGTTTGAATATATAAATCTATATATATGAACACCCTTAACTAATAATATGGTTTAAAGAACTTTTATATTATTAAAGTTCATCATAGTAATGGAAACAAAAGGTATCACATAAAATCTTAGGATGTTTGGGGTCGAGTAATACTCCCCCAACATCGATGATAAACCTTAGTCGAAAGACTAGAAAAATAAGAGACAATATCCCTATTTAAGAAGAAGATAATAAGAGATCTCAAAGACTCACAATTCGACTATCATATGACTTGAGACATTATTCCAAGAATGTCATCTAGTAGTTATAGCACCGACGTCAAAATGACTCACAAGGATAGAATTATAAAGAAGGTAGACATGACTCATGACAACTTACTAGGGTTTCAGAAGGACATGGGAACCAGTACTCAGATGGCCATTCAACCTTGTTTTCTTGACATCTAACCATTACTCTAGGATGATACGCTCCTTCCTTCTTCAAAGGTCGTTAACTTTTTCCTGTTCACACTCATGACCACAATATCATGATTAGTGCATCATAATCATGTCTTATAATATAAATAATTAATGTTCAAATCTAATTAACATCAATCATTAACATCATCAAAATTATCAATCCAGATACTTCCACAATATCAAATCAATTAACTATGACTAATCCTCCCGATTATCATGCAAAGTTAATGATTAAGTCTAATTGTAAATTGGGGATGTAACATATCACCCCCCATAAGAATCATCGTCCCTGATGATTAATTGTTTTAAAGTAAAGCAACATAATAAGAAATTGTTGCAAAAGCATAATCAATATATGTTTTATAAAAGATGAGGAAATCTAGCACAAAGTCATCATAACTTTCCCAGGTGGCGTTTCCATCTACATATTGGTCCCACTAGACCTTGCACTATGTAATTTCCTTGTTACATAAGTGTAGCTTACGCATTTCGAGCACCTTGATGGGCTCGATCACCACCACTCCTGGGTATTTCACCTGTAGAGTATTCCAGTCAAGCATAGGAATTTGATTATCAATAGAATTAAACTTTTTCAAATATGAAACATGAAACACATTATGCATCATGGCTAGGGTTGATGGTAGAGCAATTCTATATGCCACTGGGTTGACTTCCTCAAGAACTTCAAAAGGGCCCACATATCTTGGTGCCAACTTAGACATCTTTCCAAATTTGATGGAACTTTTCTGAGGTTTTACCCTTAGGAGAACTTTATCTCCCACAGTGAAATGCCTTTCAATACGCTTTGAATCTGCATAACTCTTTTACCTATCATTGGCTTCCACTAGCCTTCTTTTAATCAGACGGACTTGTTCTTCCATCTCTGATAGCATTTCTGGACCAAGGCTAACACTATCTTCTAGCTTATCCTAGCTTATAGGGGTTCAACACTTACATCCATATAATGCTTCAAATGGTGTCATCTTAATGGCTGAGTGATAGGAGTTATTGTAGAAAAAATCCACTAGAGGAAGATAATCCTCCCACTTGTATTATTGATCCATGCAATACATTCTCAACAAGTCCTCCAACACCTGGTTCACTCTTTCAGTTTGTCCATCCATTTCACGATGATAAGAAGAGCTTATGTTTAACTGAGTACTAAGTGAAGAGAACAAGGTTTGCCAAAACCTTGATGTCATCCATGCATCCCTATCTGAGATAATCTTCTCAGGAATGCCATGTAATCTAAAAATCTCTTGAACAAATTTTTGAGCAATGACAGGTGCCCCATCTGTCAAGTTTCTAGGTATAAAATGAGAGGCTTTGGTGAGTCTATCCACCACAACCAATATAGAATTGTGCATGTTCCTTGATGTTGGAAGCCCTTGAACAAAGTCTGTGCTTATAATTTTCCATTTCCACTCAGGGATTTCATGAGGGTATAATAATCTTGTCAGGTGTTGGTGTTCAACCTTCACCCTCTGGCATTCAATACAAGTAGCTACAAAGTTTGCAGCATCCATCTTCATTCCTTTCCAAAAATATAAATGTTTCACATTAGCAAGTAACTTAGTTACTCCAGGATGTCCAGAATATGGTGCAGAATGAACCATTTTCCATACCATATACCTTAACTCTGTTGAGTTAGGTATATACATCCTTCCTTTAAACCTTAACAACCCATCTGGTTCAAGGTTGAATTCTTCATATTTCAGATTCTGGGGGTTCTCTTTAAGGGCTTGTTTTACCTGCTTGTAAAACGCATCTCCCTTAGACTTAAATATAACACCTGATTTTTAAAATTTGTATGTATGGAAATCATGGAGGAGATGTGTCCTCTCCTACTCAAAGCATCTACCACTTGATTTTCTTTTCCCTGAATATATTTAATCTTGAAATCATAATCCAAGATGAATTCTAGCCATCTTCTTTGACAAGCATTAAGATGGGGTTGAGTGAACAGATACGTGAGTCCCTGGTGATCTATTTTCAACTCAAATGGTTTTCCAAGCAAGTAGTGTTTCCACATTTGAAGTGCGAGAATGACTGCTGCCAGTTCTAAATCATGTGGGGCATAATTTTGTTCATAGTTTTTCAGTTTACGTGATTCATACGCAATGACATGTGCATCCTGGACTAGTACACCACTTAAGCCTTCCCCTGAGGCAATGGTAATGACTATAAATTGACCTTCTGGGTTAGGTATTTTCAATATTGGGATTGAAGTCAATTTTTCCTTCAGTAGGTCAAAGACCTCCTAGCACTTTCCTGACCATTCAAACTTCTTGCCCTTTCTTTGCAAGGAAGTTATAGAATGTGTAATTTTAGAGAAGTTTTTCACAAACTTCCTGTAATAACCAGCAAGGCCCATGAAACTTCAGACCTTATGTACATTTCTTGGTTCTGGCCATTCAGAAATAGCCTTAATCTTTGTTGGGTCCAGAGCTATCCTCTTAGCTGAAATTATATGACTTAAATATTGTACTTCTTTCTGAAAGAAAGTACACTTAGAGAGCTTGCCATATAACTTATGCTCTCTTAATCTCTAAATAACAATTCTCAAATGTTGCATATGTTCTTCTTCATTCTTAGAATAGATCAAAATGTCATCAAGAAATACTAAGACAAACTTGTCTAGACAGTCTCTAAACACACTGTTCATAAGATTCATAAACACCGTTGGTGCATTTGTCAATCCAAATGGTAGGACAGTGAATTCATAATGTCCATATATGGTTCTAAAGGTTGTATTATGGATGTCTTCATCCTTCAACGTCAATTGGTGATATCCAAATCAAAGATCAATCTTGGAAAATACTATTGCACCCCTCATCTGATCAAAAAGATCATCAATGCAAAGTAAAGGGTATTTATTCTTAATGGTTGCTTTGTTTAACATGTGGTAATCTATGCACAACCGCAAAGTGCCATCTTTCTTTTTCACAAAAATGACTAGTGCTCCCCATGGCGACACACTAGGTCCAATCAACCCTTTATCTAGCAACTCTTGTAGTTGAGCCTTTAACTCCATTAGTTCTGTTGTGGTCATTATGTAGGGGGATTTAGAAATAGGTTCTGACCCAGGAATACTATCAATAGCGAAATCAAAGGCTCTTTTAGGGGGTAACCCTGGTAGTTCATCCAAAAATACATCCTCAAAGTCCCTGAGGAAAGGATACTTGTCCATATCTAATCTTTCCTAACCTATGAACTCCTTCATCCTAACTTCATTAAGTTTTTAGGATTCATAAATTATTAAATCATCTTGGAAGTAGGTTTCCTTTATTTCATCTATTTTGTCCATCTTGACAACAAAAAGTTGGCATCCTTTTCTCTATGCCCTTTTCATTTGCAAGGTAGAAATTTGCCTTAGTTTGACTTCCCTAGGTTTCCCTTGGAGAAAGACTTTGTTTCCTAAATCATCCAGACATTCTATTATTTTGGCATAACAATCAACTTTGGCTCGATGTCTCCATATCCAATTTATCCCTAGGATAACATCATACGAGCCAAGTGGGGCTACATAAAGATTTACTTCCGTGGAAAAGCTTGGAAGTTCAACTTGAGCCTCAAACAAGCTTTGTTCTACATGAGCCTTAGTGTGATTTTCATATTCTACAAACCAAGTGTTTACCATGAATCCTACTTTTATAGGTATTTTATTTACAATTTTGGGAGAAATAAAACATTTTGTAGCACCTGTATCAATCAAAACTGAAATCAGAACTCCAAATAAAATACATGTTGTCTCTGCGGGAGTTATTTGGTACTTGGCTTGTCAGTTGTCCAAGGCCACATGGATACGTTGTTGGAATGCCACTTGCTAGGAGGGTAGAGGATTTCCTCTTGGTTGTACTCCCTGTGATTTGTTGGGACACTAATTTGGGTAGTGATCTCTGCCACAAGTGTAGCATCCACCAACTAGTCCTCGCCTCTCTTGAGGTTTGCCAAAATTGTTTCCATTCTTCTTGGATTGGTTGTTCCCTTTTTTGTCTCCCTTGGACTCAGTTTGTTTATTTTTGGCCCCTTTGTCATTCTTCTCAGTATATTCATGTTTCTTCCCCATTTTCCTTGAGGATTGAGAAGATTGAGACCAGTTATATATCTCTTGTGATTTCTTTCCCTATAAGCCGACATAGCCTTCACGTTCTAATCTTGTCTGACAGCCTTCACGTAGACTTGTTCCATAGTAGTAGGACCGTGAACATTAACCTCACCCCCAATTTGGGCATTCAACCCCATTATAAACTTTTGAACATGGAATTTCTCATCTTGTTGATAATGTGGCACATACTTCAACAATCGGGTGAATATTTTCCAATATTTATTTACAGTCATATCAGCCTGCTTTAGGTTTTGAAAGTCTATAAGTTTTTTATCATAGAACAGTTGAGGCAACCTTCTTTGCCTAAAAATTTCTACGAACCTGTCTCAGGTAAGGCTTGTACCTCAAGCCTAATTCCATCTTTTTGTTCATCCACCATGTGGATGTTGTTGCAAGTGTGTGCCTAATCAGTATTGTCATTGATGTCAGCATATTCTTGTTGTCATTGGTGTCAACTGTATCCTATTCCATTACTTGTTTATAAGACTTGTATTTTGAGGATATTGAGAAAATTAGCCTCTCTGGAAGAAACAAGTAAGCCACAGAGAAGTGCAGTACAGACAGTGAGTTGTATGTTGAAGAAAAGTTTGGTAAACTGCTCTGCATTTGTTCCTACTTGAAGATCGTGGTCTGCAGATTGGAAGTAAGTTAGAGGTATGTATGAGGATGCTACATTCAAATCTGAGCCATCTGCATGAAGATCTGAGTGAGTTGTGTTCACCAAAGTGAAGCCTACTTTTTTCTGTAAGTTCAGTTGAGACAGGAAGATAGTATTTAGCTCCACATTCCTCTGCAACAAAGTATTTTGCTATGCGGTTCTAGAGGGAAGTCTGGGATGATGATAAGTGCCTACAGTTGTAATGGTTCATGGTTTGGTGGTCCGCAAGCTATCTTTCTTTTATGATAGTTGAAGACAGTAAAGTTCATGTACTCCAGTGAGAAGATTCCTATGAATAAAGTGGTTAAGGTTTGTGCGGTTGCTCCTAATGATTATAGTGTGCTTGTGGATGTCTCCTAATCATGTTCCTATATGGAATTTGGTCTACATTAATAAATTGAGATGGTGTGTGAAGATTGTTCCCAGATAATGTAGCGTGTAACCAGTCTTGGCCAACCTAGTTGATCCTAGTGATTGTAGAGATCTCTAGAAGATTGTGGAAGCGTGTTGTGGCGTGGAAGATTGTGTTTGAGTTCCAGCTAAGGCATGGTGTGATCTACATTTCATTCCCTTTGCATGATGTTGCAATAGGTCAGGACCTATTTTGTAAATGTTTGTAATACCGACCTTGGAGATTGTTCCAATGGTTGATGCCGACCTTGATGATCATTCCAAGGTTGATGTAGTGTATAAATACTTGTAGCTGAGTCATGGAAAAGTTGTCCTTGAGTGAAAATGAAAATAAATTAAGAAAGGTCCAAAGGCAAAGTAAAGAAGAGGCAGAGGAAAGAAGAGAAAGAGCAGAGCAGAGGAAGAGCAGGACAGAGGAAGAGCAGAGCTAAGGAATTATTTATTCACAATAAATAAATGTGTTGAACGTGGCAGTGAAACTGGCAATAAACCCCCAGTTGGGTTTAATAGCCCTTATTGTAATCTTTCTAGGTTTAGGGTTGTGGCAGTGAGCCTGCTAGACCTAGTTGTTCTTCATGGCAGTAAGCTAGCATGTTTAAGCCCGTGGGGTGGCCAATCTTGAACATCACTATTTAAAGATTGAAATATATATTAAGAGTTAATCCTCTCTATGGTTTTTCCCCACCTTGGGGTTTTCCACGTAAATCTGGTGTCTCTTGTGTTTGATGCTTTTATGTTTCCGATTTCATGCACTCATTGTTAAATCATAATAATTGTGGATAAGTGATGAATGTTTAATTGCAAAAAGTGTTTAAGTTTTTGTGACAACTAATTCACCCCCCCCCTCTTAGTTGTCCGGCGCATATCAACAATTGGTATAAGAGCCAAGTTCCTCTAAAGAAAGTTTAACAGCTTGAGGAAGATCCAAAATGTCTTACAAGAAGGAAGCGCCACATTTTGATGGAACTAATTATGTTCTCTAGAAGGCTTGGATGAAAAGGCATCTTCTTTCTTTTGGTATCAAAGTTTGGAAAGCTGTAGAAACAGAATACACCATACCTCAAAATGGTCCGACGACTGAAGACGAAATCAAAGAATATGAGATAGATATCAAGGTAAGGGATGCTCTACTAAGCTCATTAACTAACTCAATACTGACTAAAGTGGTAGATCTTGAAACTACAAATTAGGTATGGGAAAAGTTGAAAAATCTGTATGAAGGAGATGACTCTATGAAGGAAGCCAAGTTACAAAGTCTGAAAGTGAAATATGAAAGCTTGAAGATGAACAGTGATGAAAACATATCAGCGTTTATGCAAAGAGTTGATGAACTTGTTACAAGGATAAAAGCCATAGGTGGAACTCTCGATGAAAAGGAAATTGTCACGAAAATACTCAAATCTTTGCCCAAGTCCTACTGTCACAAGGTGGCCACGATAGAAGAATTCATGCAAGTAAAAATAGTTAACATGGATCAGTTGCTTGGTAAGCTTACTGCTTTTGAAATGAGGGAGTTAGATGACGCTCTACCAAAAGTTGAGACTGCCTTCAAAGCCAGTACTCATGGAAGTACTTCCAGATCAGAAAAGTATAAGGTATAATCTGATGATGAGATAGATGAAGTTGAAACCAACTTTGTGGATAGGCTGCAAAGAGGATCCGGTAAGTATAAAGGCAAATTACCCTTCAAATGTTTTTCCTATGGTAAAGTAGGTCATTTTGCTTCCAGATGTCCTGAAAGAACTGAAAGAAATAGAAGAAGATATGAGAATAGGCCTAGGACCCAAAAGAAATGTTATTATGTTGAAGATTTTGATGATGATGGAGTATCAGATAACGGTGAACAAGATAATGCTAACTCCTATGTAAATGAATGCTTGTTCATTGCTATTAAGGAAGATCTTGTGTCTACTAATTCTTCTAGCTGTATAAAGGAAGAAAAACCAGTGGAAAGTGCTTTTTCTGCTCAGGTCATCAAGGACAAAGATGAATGGGTTATTGATAGTGGTTGCTCTCACCACATGGCTAGTGATAAAAGTAAGTTTGTAAGTTTGGAAAGATATGATGGTGGACTAGTTAGGTTTGGTGATGACACTGCTGGTAGGATTTGTGGAAAAGGATCTATGTCTTTTGATGGCAAGCATAATACTGAAGATGTCTTGTATGTGAAAGGATTAAAGCACAATCTTCTGAGTGTGGGTCAGATGTGTGACAAGGGCTATGACTTAAGATTCAAGGACAATGGATGCAAGATCAAGGAAAGCTCTGGAACAGTCATTACAACTGGTAAGAAGACCAGAGGTAATATCAGTCACTTGAAAGGAACCAAGAACTATTAATTGTTGACTCAAATTGATGAAATTTGATTAATAGAAGGTTGTGTTACATAAATTTTGATAATATTATGAGGATAAGTACTGCACAGATTGTCAGAGATTTGCCTAAGCTTGTGAAGCCTGCTAATCCAGTTTGCAAGGAGTGTCAATTTGGGAAATAGACAAGAACAAGTTTCAAAAGCAAGGATCAATCAGTTGGAGGACTACTTGAGCTAGTGCATATAGATTTGTGTGGACATACCAAAGTAAGAAGTTTGCAAGGAGACAGGTATTTCATGTTGCTCATTGATGATTATTCTAGAATGACTTGGGTCACCTTTTTGAAAGAGAAAGCTGAAGATCTAGATAAATTCAAGGCATTTAAGGCAATGGTTGAAAATGAGATGAATTTGAAAATCAAATGTTTGAGATTTGATAGAGGAGGAGAGTTCACATCAAATGAGTTCAATTTCTTTTGTGAAGAGCATGGAATAAAGAGACAACTATCTGCGCCTAGAACTCCACAACAAAATGGAGTTTTTGCAAGGAAAAATAGAATAGTTCAAGATGCTGCTAGAACCATGATGAAGGAAGCTCATCTTCCGAAAGCATATTGGATAGAGGCAATTCACACCACAGTATATATCCTAAATAGAGTTCAAGTAAAAGGTAACAGTTCAAAAACTCCCTATGAATTATGGTATGGTAGAGTTCCTACTGTGAAATATATCAAAGTCTTTGGTAGTAGATGTTATATCAAAAGAGAAGAAGATTTAGGCAAGTTTGATGCTAGATGTGATGAAGGAATCTTTCTTGGTTACTCCACCAAGAGTAAAGCCTACCGGTGCTATAATAAGAGGCTAAATAAAATCATTGAAAGTGCAAATGTCAAAGTTGATGAGTGTAAAGAAAGGTCTTCAGAACCAAGTAGATATGAGTCAGATGATCCAGATGTTTCAAAAGTGGTGCAGCATGAAAACAACACAGATGAAGAAGAACAAGCTCCGGTAAGTGCTACCAAAACTCCAAGATATGTAAGAATCAGTCATTCTAAAAATTAAATCTTAGGAGATAAGCGCAAAGGGATCTTAACCAGAAGAAAAGTTGCAGAAGAGCAAGTAAATTTATGTCTGATCTCTAAGATTGAACCTAAAACTATGGATGAGGCATGCAAAGATGATAATTGGATAAAGGCCATGGAAGAAGAATTGATGCAGATAGAGAAGAATCAGACTTAGGATCTTGTTCCCAGACCAGCAGACAAGAATGTAATTGGTATAAAGTGGGTCTTCAGAAACAAAATGAATGAGAATGGTGAAGTGGTAAGAAACAAAGCAAGATTGGTATGCAAAGGATATGCTCAGGTTGAAGGAATAGACTTTGAAGAAACTTTTGCTCCAGTAGCAAGGATTGAAGCAATAAGGATGTTTCTGGCTTTTGCAGCATACAAAGATTTCAAGGTTTATCAAATGGATGTGAAGTCTGCCTTCCAAAATGGAGAGTTGGAAGAGGAAGTCTATATTGAACAATCGAAGGATTTCAATCATCAGAACAAGGGGACATGGTATGTAGATTGAAGAAAGCACTGTATGGATTGAAGCAAGCTCCCAGGGCATGGTATGCATGGTTGGATAGGTACCTGATACAGATAGGGTTCAGTAAAGGTACGATAGATAGTAACCTCTACTTCAAGATCAATGATGAACAAACTCTAATTGTTGCCTTTTTTGTTGATGATATTATTTTTGGAGGCAATGAAGGTATGTGCTCAGTTTTTGCTAGAGAAATGCAAAGTGAATTTGAAATGTCTATGTTTGGAGAGATGAACTTCTTTTTAGGTCTGCAAATAAGTCAATCAGATAAGGGTATCTTCATTTCTTAGTCTAAGTATGTGAAATAGTTGTTAAAGAAATTTGGGATGGAAGACTCTAAACCAGTATGCACACCTATGATAACTGGTTGTAAGTTGAGCAAAGATGATAACTCACCCTTGGCAAACCAGAAAAAGTATAGATCTATGATTGGAGGATTACTTTATCTGACTCAAACCAGACCTAACATAATGCATACAGTGTGTCTTGTGGCAAGATTTCAGGTAGAACCCAAGGAATCACATGTGATGGCAGTCAAGAGAATTCTGAGATATTTAAAACACACAATAGATTATGGTTTGTGGTACCCCAGGGATAGTGACTTTGTTCTCAGTGCATATACTGATGCAGATTAGATCGAAGATGTGGATGACAGAAAAAGTACAAGTGGAGGTGCATTCTTCTTGGGAAAAAGATTAGTATCTTGGTTGAGCAAGAAATAGGATTCAATATCTCTATCTACTGCAGAGGCAGAATACATTGCAGTAGCATGCAATTGCACTCAAGTGTTATGGATGAAGCAGACTTTGAAGGACATCAAAGTTGTGTATGAAGAACCTATTGCAATCTTTTGTGACAATACAAGTGCCATAAACATATCAAAGAACCCAGTGATGCATTCAAGGACCAAGCACATATCCATTAGGTATCATTTTTTGAGAGAAAATTGACAGAGAATGAAGTGAAGTTGGAGTATGTTTCGACCAAGGATCAGATTGTAGACATTTTTGCCAAGCCTTTGCCCAAGGATACTTTTGAGTATGTCAGAGAAAAGTTAGGGGTCATCACTCCTCCTGCTCTAAACTAAGATGCACAATGGTGTATCAGTCTGGAGGTGTTCAAAGGTCTGGATTGATGCTTTTTAGGGCTACTTCTAAGGGGGAGTAGTCAGAAAGTTTAGAGAAGAGATTAGAGAAGAGTAGAAGAGTGAAAGTATGTACCCTTTGCCATTGATGTCAAAGGGGGAGAGAAGTCATGTGAAAAACTCAAAGTGTAGATGTGTAAGAGAAAAGGGGAGAATTTTGGAGAAAGAAAGAGTGTAGGTGTGTAAAGAGAAAGGGGGAGAATCTTGTCTTGATGGTTGTTACAGTTTTTCACATCATATGTTGCCATCAATGACAAAGGGGGAGATTGTTGCAAGTATGTGCCTAATTGGTGTTGTCATTGATGTCAACATATTCATTTTGTCATTGGTGTCAATTGTATCCTATTCTATTACTTGTTTAGAAGACTTGTATGTTGAGGATATTGAGAAAATTAGCCTCTCTGGAAGAAACAAGTAAGCCACAAAGAAGTGCAGTACAGACAGTGAATTGTATGCTAAAGAACAGTCCGGTAAACTGCTCCGTATTTGTTCCTACTTGAAGATCATGGTCTATGGATTGGAAGTAAGTTAGAGGTATGTATGAGGATGCTACATTTCAGGTCTGAGCCATTCGCATAAAGATCTAAGTGAGTTGCGTTCACCAAAGTGAAGCCTGCTTTTTTCTGTAAGTTCAGTTGAGACAGGAAGATAGTAATTGGCTCCGCATTCCTCCACAACAAAGTATTTTTCTATGTGGTTTTAGAGGGAAGTATGGGATGATGATAAGTGCCTATAGTTACAATGGTTCATGGTTTGGTGGTCTGCAATCTATCTTTCTTTTATGACAGTTGAAGACAATAAAGTTCATGTACTCCAGTGAGAAGATTCCTATGAATAAAGTGGTTAAGGTTCGTGCGGTTGCTCCTGATGATTATAGCGTGCTTGTGGATGTCTCATAATCATGTTCCTATCTGGACTTTGGTCTGCGTTAAGAAATTGAGATGGTGTGTGAAGATTGTTCCCAGATAACGTAGCATGTAACTAGTCTTGGCCGACCTAGTTGATCCCAGTGATTGCATAGATCTTTAGAAGATTGTGGAAGCATGTTGTGGCATGGAAGATCATGTTTGAGTCCCAGCTAAGGCATAGCATGATCCTCATTTCATTCCCTTTGCATGATGTTGTAATAGGTCAAGACATATTTTGTAAATATGTGTAATACCGACCTTGGAGATTGTTCCAATGGTTGATGCCGACCTTGATGATCATTCCAAGGTTGATGTAGTGTATAAATACTTGTAGCTGAGTCGTGGAAAAGTTTTCCTTGAGTGAAAATGAGAATATATTAAGAAAGTTCCAAAGGCAAAGTAGAGAAGAGGCAGAGGAAAGAAGAGAAAGAGCATAGCAGAGGAAGAGCAAAGCATAGGAAGAGCAAGGCACAGGAAGAGCAAAGCTGAGGAATTGTTTATTCACAATAAAGAAAGGTGTTGAACATGGAAATGAATCTGGCAGTAAGCCACCAGTAGGTTTTAACATCCCTCAGGGTTTAACAGCCCTTATTGTAATCTTGCTAGGTTTAGGGTTGTGGCAGTGAGCCTGCTAGACCTAGTTGTTCTTCATGGTAGTAAGCCAATATGTTTAGGCCCGTGGGGTGACCAAGCCTAAACATCACTATTTCAAGATTGCAATATATATTGAGAGTCAATCCTCTCCGTGGTTTTTCCCCACCTTTGGGTTTTCCACGTAAATCTGGTGTCTCTTGTGTTTGATGTTGTTAAGTTTCTAATTTCATGCACTTATTGTTAAATCATAATAATTGTGGATAAGTGATGAATGTTTAATTGCAGAAAGTGTTTAAGTTTTTGTGACAACTGATTCACCCCCC
This sequence comes from Cunninghamia lanceolata, assembly GCA_027924645.1. Lineage (NCBI taxonomy): Eukaryota > Viridiplantae > Streptophyta > Pinopsida > Cupressales > Cupressaceae > Cunninghamia > Cunninghamia lanceolata. The sequence continues at coordinate 3,630,494 of BSBN01001435.1, forward strand.
CTCTTAGTTGTCCAGCGCATATCAACAAATACTTCACTCGCTAGCTGAAATGCTCCCCACACAGCTTTGGTAACCTCATAATTTCTAATTTCAAAATACTTCTCCATCTCTGAAATCCATGCCTCCATGGCATCTCTGCTTATGGATCCATTAAATTTAAGTGGCATGACCTTTTTCATGTCATGAGACTGTTCCATAGCCATAAGGCTCTTCTTATCCCCTTCCTGTCTAGCCACGGAGTTATTTTCTCCGTGCTGGCTTTGGGTGGTGTCATTATGGCATTCCTCACCATCACCCCCATCATAATCATCTCGCCTATCTTTTGGCTGACCTCCTACTTTATGTTCGAGAGTTTCCACCCTCGCCCTTGTTCCTTTTAACAGAGTCAAGATTTGGTCTAATTTAGACTCGAATTGCCTTGAAGGTGCTCCCTCATCTTGGCTATCCTCCATTCTAGTTCTAACTCGAACCTTTACTACAATCTACTTCTTCCTGAAGTTTGCAGATTAATCACATATTAGTTTTTCCATGTTATACAATTCATTCATTTTACAAATCTATTCACATTCATGTAATCTTTAACAAGAAAGGAAAGATTGTCAAAAATTTCCATTGCATTACAGTTTCCATTGGATTACATATAATCCACCAAAATTACAAAATTGTATTTACACCTTGCTCCTGCAAGTCATTTACAATTTGGGATAGCTTCCCATATTCATGTTTTCTTTTCAATCTTAGGAGGTGAGGATATCCAGTGGTATTCCTTCACATCCTCCTTAGGTACATTACAATCTTTAGGGTTATTTTGCTCAATTGGTGCCTTAGGGGCAGAGGGTGTTTCTGATGCTTCAGTAGAGTTAGGGGCAGCCATCCTTTCAGCGTTCCTTAACTCCTGCTTGATGCGTTTCACGGCATCAATGAAAGTTTCCTCATCAGATAATCATGCTCCTACCAAGCATCTAGTATGTTCAAGTTTCTCCTTCATTGAGGCTCATGCCTTCAAGATCTTTTGTTGGCATAGGTAACATCCATGTTTCGTTACCTTCTTTCGAGGTGTGTTTCTAATTTTTACTATTTTGGCATAGAACATCCAATCATTAGCATACTTAATGTTGGATACAAATAATCATCAAGTAGTGAGCTCATTAGGTCCATGTATTGAACCTGGTAGCTCTGATACCATATGTAACATCACTTCCCATAAAGTCCAATATTTAACATAAACATTTATCATAATCAAGAGATTTGTTAAACATCTGTTTAACACAAGTTAAATTTAACCATAATGAATCATTTTCATTTCAGCAATTAAACATAATATTCTAAACAGAACAAATCCAAGCTTACAAAATAATGTTCATTTACATATCCTTAGTGATCAGATACCACTATACATGATCAAGTTATACCCATGGCATTATAATTCATCTTATACATATCAAATTTATACAATACAATTGACTATCAAGTCATGTTCAAAATAAGAAACATTGTATCTGGAACCATTGACATCCATCTTCCTAAGTCTCAGCTTGTCTCATGCTTGGGAAGGAGAGCATCATCCTAGTACTTTTCCACCAACCACGGACCTGCGGTCCCCCACTCAACTTCCAACTAGAAGTGGCCCTACCCTTCATGGAAAGGTTAGATATTAGGAACCTTTAGGTTAGCCATCTGAGTATCTGGTGTTGTGTCCTTCCTAATGTCTCACGGTCACACAACTATATATCCACTCTAACTATGTATGACACTATTGGAGACACTAGGCCATCTGGAGCACTGTGGACCGACAATGCATGCAGAGAGGAATGCATTACTTTGGCCAAAGATTTTACATACATGAACATTACACATTGAACATTGGCATATGTCCACCACCCTAACTTGACTCATAAGTTGTCATGTCCTACAGTAAGTTTAAATTGACCTTTCTCTCTAGGTCTAGAATAAACGGGATCAATTCGATTCATTGCCCATATCAGGACACTCGACTCCCATCATGGTTTGGATATAAATAAATAAGTTTATTTCAAACATGGAACTTGTGACTCCTTGCCACCTTGATCCATTAAACAAGTCATATCATCATAGACCATTCTTGGTCTTGTATAAATAGAATTTAAGGCATTTAAGTCCAATCCTTGGACACTTGTATGTTAATTCAAACTCCATGCTTAGGTTCTTGATATCATATTGACAGAGATACTAATGACTCTACGTCATATTATCTCATTTTCATGAATAATGAATATATTCTTGTTTTATAAATTCACCCTAATCGGTCAATGTTTCATTGTATGCCTAATGGAAATATTATAACCATTTCATAATAAAAGCAAATACTCTTATCATAATGTCTATCAAGGTTCATAAAGACTCAAGGAGTCGATCACCTCTTAATTCTCTTTTGGAATTCTTTTATAAAGTCAAATACTAAACATAACTGCCACTTGTATAGTTAGCATGTATCCTGTATAGAACTTCTAGTTTAAAATAGTGATCTAGGATAGATTCTTTATGTCAAAAGATACATCATATCTTACTTCAAAATAAAAACAAGATTGAAGTCTCAGCTGTCGTGATAGCATAACAATGACAAAGTATGGTCATCATTCTGTAGCACCCCACGATGAGTTATCATGTTTATAAACAAGTGTATTATTGATTGCCAATCGATTTCCATAATATTTCCTATCAAGTTGGCAGAGACAAAGGTTGAGTGCAACAGCACGATCCAGTTAATTTTAGGTTGACTATGTTTAAATTTAACCATAGATATAGTCATGGTTATGATGGTGTGGACTGCTCCACAGGCTGATACCATCAAGTAACTGCTCAATATAGTAAAGTGCCCTACCAGGCTCATATGAATACACAAGATTGTAAGAGTTCACAACTGAACAGTATAAAGATATAAAACATCATTAAGTTGTAAGGTGCATAGCGCATGGCGCATGGCAGAAGTTATCCTACGAGTGTTCATGCATGCTACCCACGTGGGTCTTTCAGCCTCAAGCTAGCCGAGTGCATCACAGAGCAGTGGTTCAAAGTTTCAAGAGCTATACACAGTTTGGGCTCTAAGAGTCGTCAACTGTTCTTATCTTTATGCATGGATAATATACAGTTTCAACATGATTCAAAAAAAACAAAGGTTGACTTAGTCTTTACAGTCGGTAGTGCCTGTTAGGGATTGCATGCAGAAGATATCAATTAGATGCAAATAAAGATTAAACAGAGGAATGAAAATACACAGAAATAATAACAGCGAGAGACAAGTTTTAACATGGTTCACCCAAACTCAGGCTATATCCACCAATAGAGAGTCCAATATTATTATCCAGTAAATCAAACCGATTACAACTAGCAATCCTTGCAACTCAATACCACTGCAAAATGCTACAATACATCAATGAAAACCCTAACCCTTAGCCACTTTTATCAAACCTTATGTTGGTTACAAAAATAGGGTTTTTTATGTCGGCCAATAGAAAAATAACTCCTGGACCCTGCAAGGGGCACTGCCCCTTGACCTCATTAAATAATTTGGAGGGAAACTGTACCGATAAAAGTGGGGTAAATTTAACCTCCAAGTCTGATTAAGCTCCATATAACAACAATCTCCCACTTGGAGACTGATCAGACCCCACACCATATCATCTCCCACTTGAAGACTAATCATAACACCGCTAAACCTGTAGCTCCCACTAGAAATAAGCACCCTGGACTCTACTATTCTGATTTTATTATTTTCAGTCTTGAAGACCAACTGAAGTTGAAGAGGAGTTTAGCTTCTCCCTTGTCACTACCTTCGTAAACATATTCGCTGGATTTTCATCTATATGTATCTTTTCCAGCCTTAACTTCCCATCATCTAACACCAACCAGATGAAGTGATACCTGAGCTGTATGTGTTTGGTCTTTGAATGTAAGGCAGAATTCTTTGCAAGATGTATGGCACTCTGGTTGTCCGTAAACAAATAATTGTTAGCCTGTTGTTTGCCTAATTCTTCCATCAAATATTGTAGCCATATCATCATCTCCTTGCTTGCCTCTGTTGCAGCTACATACTCTGCCTCCATGGTGGATAAAGCAACCACCTTTTACAACCTGGAGATCCAACTCACCGTTGTCCCACCTACAGTAAAGACATAACCTGTAGTACTCCTCCTAATATCAATATTTCCTACCAAATTTGAGTCTACATAACCTGCTAAATTAGTATTAGAGCCCCCAAAACATAAGTATTTATTGGATGTACCTCTCAAATATCTGAGAATCCATTTTACCGCATTCCAATGCTCCAATCTAGGATGACTCATATACCAGCTTACGACTCCTACAACATGTGCAATACCCAGTCTCGTGCATACCATGGCATACAGCTGAAGCATATGGTACCTTGGACATTTTGTCTTCCTCCTCTTGTGTCTTTGGACACATCTCCTTAGTCAATTTCAAATGACTAGGCCAAGGTGTGCTGACAGCTTTTGCATTCTCCATATGGAATATCTGCAACACCTTTTCAACATAATCTGCTTGAGATAGAGTCAATTTTCTGTTCTTCCTATCTCTGCAAATTTTCATACCAAGGATTTGTTTTGTTACCCCCAAATCCTTCATAGCAAATGATTGTGCTAACTGTTGTTTTAACTCTCTTATGTGATCCATGTTAGACCCTGCTACAAGCATGTCATCAACATATAAACATAAAATAATGTAGTTGCCATTATCCAACCTCTTAAAATAAACACAATGGTCAAAATTACACCGGTTGTAGCCTTGCTCAGCCATAAAACTATCAATTTTCAATACCATTTCTAAGGTGCTTGTTTCAAGCCATATAAACTCTTCTTCAAATTTGCACATCAGTTTCTCCTTACCTTTGACCTCAAATCCTTGGGGTTGTACCATATATATCTTCTCCTCCAAATCACCATGGAGAAAGGCAGTTTTCACATCTAACTGTTCCAAATGCAAATCTTCAGCAGCCACCATACTTAAAATAGTACGAATAGAAGTCATCTTAACAATCAGAGAAAAAATCTCATCAAAATCAATACCTTTTTTCTATGCAAATCCTTTTACAACTAACCTAGATTTAAATCTTTTCTTACCTCCATCATCCTCTTTCAGCCTATAAACCCATTTGTTTAGTAAAGCCTTTTTACCTGCAGGCAACTTACATAATTTCCACATCTGATTTTTCAGCAAGGAGTCCATTTCTTCTTTCATTGCAAACTCCCACTGAACCTGTGTATCCACCTGCATAGCTTCATCATACCCTTCCGGTTCACCAGCATTTGTTAACAAAATAGAATACAAAGAGGGAGAAAACCTTTCAGGAGGTCTACTTAGCTTTGTTGACCGTCTAACATTCACTGGAGTTGTGGTATTTCTTGTTTCTATTGTGGAGCATGAGGAACTACTGGAACATCACTATCTGGAGTATCATCCAGCACCACATAATCCTTCTCTTTCTTCTCATGTTGCTGCAACTGATCTTTGTACAACACCTTCTCATTGAATACAACATCCCTACTTCTCACAATTTTCTGATTTTCAAAATCCCAAAGCCTATAACCAAATTCATCAATGCCATATCCAACGAAGGTACATTTTTTTGATTTTGCATCCAGCTTGGTTCTATTTTCATAATCTACATGTGTAAATGCTTCACATCCAAAGGTTTTGAGAAAAGAATAACTCACCTTCTTACGTGTCCATGCTTCCTCTGGAATACCATGGCCCAAAAGAACTAAAGGACCTCTATTAATTAAATATACAACGGTATTGACAGCCTCTGCCCACATGTTTAAAGGCAGCCCAACATGCAATCTCATGGTCCTTGCACACTCTATTATTGTCCTATTCATGCATTCAACACTCCATTTTCCTATGGAGTCCCTGGAACTATTTTCTACCTACAAATTCCATTAAAGAAACAATAATCCTCAAATTCTTTACTGCAATACTCACCACCATTATCAGATCTGAGACATTTTAATCTTTTACCCATCTCATTCTCAACCAAGCTTCTCCATTTCTTAAATGTTTCAAATACATCAGATTTATGCCTAAGGAAATAAATCTAAACCTTCCTAGTTGCATCATCTATGAATGTAACATAATACTGAGAGCCACTGAGAGAAGATACCTGAGCTGGTCCCCATACATCTGTATGCACAAGTTCCAACTTTTCATATTTCTTTTGCTTCCCATCCTTGAGAAAACTGACTCTCTTTTGTTTGTCATACACACAACTTTCACAGAAATTCATATTAATACATTTCAGACTTGGTAAAACTTTCTTAGAATGAAGTACCTTCATACCTTTTTCACTCATATGCCCAAGTCTATTATGCCACAATGTTGTCTCAGAACGTGCAGCAATTGTTTGTCTCTTCATGCGAACCTGCAGTAATTGTTCCTGAACCTATTTATTTTTTCTCTGCACCAGCTAAAGTAGAAGGAACAGTATGACCTGTACAAAGATATAAGGTGCCTACTTTCACACCTTTTGCTACTATTAAGGCACCTCTTGAAACCTTCCAATTTTTATTAGTAAATGTAACAATGCAACCTTCATCAGCTAGTTGCCCTGCTGAAATTAAATTCCTACTCAGCCTTCGAACATGTCTTATCTCTTGTAGTAGCTAATGATTCTCATTCTACAACTTAATCTTGATTCTTCCCTTTCCAACAATCTGACAGGGTTCATTATCTCCCAAATAAACTAGCCCAAAATCCCCTTGGACATAATCAAGAAAATAACTTCTATGGGGTGTAGCATGAAATGAGGCCCCTGAATCTTAAACCCATGAATCATCAACATTATCTAGGGAAAGAATCAAAGCATCATCTTGAGATTTATTACTTACCACATTTGCCTCCTTATTTCCTTCTTGTTTGTCTCCTTCAATCTTTCTTCAGATGACCTGGTTTCCCATAGTACCAACAATCCTTCTATCCTCTAGATTGGGATCTCTTGTCCTTTGATTTTCCTCGTGACTTCCCATGACCTCCAGAACATTTTCCTCTCCTTTGATCTGCCCCTGCTTTCTACATTCAAAACACTACCTAATGTGGACCCTCTTGAGCTTTTCCATTGCATTTCCTCGCTAAGGATAACACCAACAACATCATCAAATTTCAAAGTATTTGAACTAGAGGCAAAGTTACTTACAGCCATTGCCAAGCTATTCCAACTTTTTGGTAAATAACATAATATCAAGAGAGCCCTCACCTCTTCATCAAATTTCACTTTTACAAAAATTAACTGACTGGTAATCATATTAAACTCATTTAAATGATCTGTCACAAATCCTCCTTCAATCATTTTTAGATTAAACAAACACTTCATGAGAAATACCTTATTTGAGCCTGAGGGTTTTTCATACAATTTAGCCAAAGCTTTCATCAGTTCACTTGTTGTCATCGCTTCTGTTATATTAAACGCCACAGATGGTGCCAGGCACAACTGAATGGTTCCCAATGCCTTTCTGTCCAGAAGATTCTAATCCTCATCAGTCATTGTTGCCAGTTTCTTGGCTATTCCTTCCAATGGTCCCCATAAATCCTTCTAATAGAGACAATCCTCCATCGGCATCTTCCATAACTGATAGTTCTGCCCATTGGATTTATCTACCTTCAATTTACCCTCATCTGCCATTCCTCCCACTTAACCGTGAGACTCCCACTCAATCGTGAGACCTTCCTGTAGACGATAATCAAACACAACCCGCTCTAATACCACTTGTTAGGGATTGCATGCAGAAGATATCAATTAGATGCAAATAAAGATTAAACAAAGGAATGAAAATACATAGAAATAATAACAGCGAGAGACAAGTTTTAATGTGGTTCACCCAAACTCGGGCTACATCCAACAACAGAGAGTCCAGTATTATTATCCAATAAATCAAACTGATTACAACCAGCAATCCTTGCAATGTAATACCACTGTAAAATGCTACAATACATCAACAGAAACCTAACCCTTAGCTACTTTTATCAAGCCTTATGTTGGTTACAAAAATAGGGTTTTTTATGTCCGCCATAGAAAAATAACTCCTAGACCCCGCAAGGGGTGCTGCCCCTTGACCTTGTTAAATAATTTGGGGGGAAACCGCGCTGATAAAAGTGGGGTAAATTTAACCTCTGAGTCTGATTAGGCTCCATATAACAACAGTGTCGATGTTCTTTCAAAGAAAGAAAAGATATACTGCATAACAGTCAATAAATGGTAGGAGTCGAGGGCTCTGAGTAGAGATACCTACAACTATCTCATAGAGATAAGGTAGAAACCCGCAAAGACTCAAGCTTCCCTGCTTCTCTCATCAAATGGTTCAACTGAAGCTCTCTGCAACTAGAGAATGCACTCCATAGTGTTCGCCACCCGCACCCTAATTATCTCCTTTAGACTTCTCTTCCACTTTTTCCTTAATGACAAAAAAAACTCCCTTTCTTTCACACAATTCCCTTCCCAAGACACCCAAGATGGAATCCATAACCAACTCGAGCATTATCTTTGGATGCTCTCCAAACCTTCTAGCTAGTGGGATCTTTGATCCACGCTACCCACTCAGTCGATCCTTCCTCCTTTCCCACTCCTCATGGGTATTAAGGATATTGAGGTGCAACAAGTAGATAAGATAGGATAATAGTAAATATAGTCACAACTATGACATCAACCTCTAAAGAGGTTCGAATATGTAAATCTATATGTATGAACACCCTTAACTAATAATATGGTTTAAAGAACTTTTATATTATTAAAGTTCATCATAGTAATGGAAACAAAAGGTATCACATAAAAGCTTAGGATGTTTGGGGTCGAGTAATACTCCCCCAACATCGACGATGATCCTTAGTTGAAAGACTAGAAAAATAAGAGACAAGATCCCTATTTAAGAAGAAGATAATAAGAGATCTCAAAGACTCATAATTTGACTATCATACAACTTGAGACATTATTCCAAGAATGTTGTCTAATCGTTATAGCACCAATGTCAAATTGACTCACAAGGATAGAATTACAAAAGAAGGTAGACATGACTCATGACAACTTGCTAGGGTTTCGAAAGGACATGGGAACCAATACTCAGATGGCTATTCAACCTTGATTCCCTGACATCTAACCATTCCTCCAGGATGATACCCTCCTTCCTTCTTCGAAGGTCATTAACTTTTTCCTATTCACACTTAGGACCACAATATCATGATTAGTGCATCATAATCATGTCTCATAATATAAATAATTAATGTTCAAAGCTAATTAGCATCAATCATTAACATCATCAAATGATCAAATCAGATATTTCCACAATATCAAATCAATTAACTATGACTAATTCTCCTTATTATCATGCAAAGTTAATGATTAAGTATAATTGTAAATTAGGGATGTAATAGCTAAAAATGGTCCTTCAAACTTATGGTGTGTTTTCATTCTAGTGTTGGATGTGTTTTGATGTGCTTCGGCCATAATTTAATGCATGTTTTGAATCATAGGATCGCACACACATTAAAGTGGGGGCTAAATGTTAGGGAGTAAAAAGTGGACACGTTCCTTTTTACCTCCTAGTTTAGCTCTTAGGTCCTCGTGTTTACACTCCACAAGACAAAATATTCATTGCGATGAGAAATCCCCCAAAACCCATGTCAAATGGGAACTAGGGGCCCATTTAATGCTTAGGTCCCGACCAAAAAGGCACCTTGGGACTTGGGCGCCCGCGCCCAAGTCCACCCTGATTGGTCAAGGTAAAATTAAATGTATGTTGGCATAGGACTCTTAAATGGGTCCTTCCTTGACGGCTCTTTCAATTAATTTGTGAAAGTTTAACATGATAGCATATATAAACAAGTGTTTGAATTTATTTTGTGACAAGTTGATGATAGAAAGGTTATGATATTGAGCAAAGGAGCATTCAAGGCATTCATTGTGTTATTGTTGCATACTTGTGTTAGTATTGTGCTTGTTACAGATTTGGAATCATCATCAACATCCTTATGAGTTTAAGAATCTTCATCCTCCTAAGGACTTCACCACCAAGGTGACATCATTGTGTTTGAATCATTTCAACATCATTTGGATTATCTTTAGCCTCTGTCCTGCAAGGACATTCTCTCTCTTTAACAATGGTGTTGGGAAAGCTTGAATGATAACCCAAGATTTGACTAAGGCAAATCCCTAAACACCACAACCCCCAAACCCATTTTCTTCTTGTGTGCAGGTTATAGGTGTGGGAATTGTAGAAGTGAAGGTACAAGGAGGTTGCTTATAGGATAAAGATTCAAGATCCAAAAACAGAGTTTGGAAATTCCATTCTACCAGACTTGGGTGCTAGCCCCAGTGTCTAGCAGCTAAAACAAAACCTGGATTCAGCATCAGAGAATCATTTACGATATTTTTCCAGTTCAAAGCTTTTAGAGATCAGGACTTTCTGGACCCATTGTTTTGTAAAACCACTATGTCAGTTACCTATTGATGTAATTATAAATAGGTGGACATACAGTAGGTAAAATATAGAAATAATTAAGAAGGTGAATAGAGTGTGTGAATTCAAGTGTGAATTTGGGAGAGTTTGTTGAGCACAGCTCCAAACAATATTTGTGCATTGTAATTGTGAGAAGACTAATCTGAGCAAGTGTTTCTTAGTGGATGTAGCCCACATTGGGTGAACCACTTTAAATCTTGTCTTCATATTGTGTAATTTTTATTTCTGTTCTTTATTTATCTCTCTTCATAATTCTTGTTGCTATGATTCTAAGAAATTATTCCACATTGATTTCTATTTTATTTCTAACACAGTTTACTACATCTCACTGATCATCCTGGTACTTTTAGATCTTGGCTTTCTATTGTTGTTTGTCACAGTTATAAGTTGATTATCACAATTCTAGGGTTTAGTGCATTGATTGGCCTAGGGTTTGATAAAGGCTTGGTTGAATCACATCTTTCCTTGGCAAACAAGAGAACAAAATCAATAGTTGAACCCTCTTTCATCTTGTAGTGACTTAGCTTAGTTTTTTCCTTGAATATTGTAGTGAAAGGAGGGTTTGATATAGTGTACTTACATGCTTGCATTCATCTCTCTTTTTCATACTTAACAGGCCAAAGGAGGACATTGAAATCGACATTTTAAACCAAATTTCCACTTTCTAACACCTATAGCAACTAAACCATTAAGAATTTGAAGATGATGTGAACTAGTGACTTTTGAGATTTCATGTGTAGATTCTAAATGTATTTTTTAAAAAAATTAAGAAATAATTTGTGTATTTTTTATGTAACTGTTAATAACTTATTTTTATAATTAACAACATTTTTTGACAGTGATGTTCATACCATACAACATAACTTTTTTATAGAAAGGATAAAATGATAAATTTTTAAACATAGATTTGCAACACCCATATCTAGTGCATAGATATTTTTTCATAATTTTTTGTTGCATATTTTTTTAAATTAATTTTTGAAGTGAGATTAATTATCATTTAGACATAGGTTTATACCATAGAACATAAGTTTTTCTATATGTATCCAAATTAACTTATTTTTTGTTGAAACAAGGACATCAATACCTAGAGCACAAATATTTTTCAAAAAAAAATTCTCTATTTTTTTTTCCGCGTGTGTGAAATAGAGACCTTGATGTTCGGTGAAAAACCTACGTTCACTAGAAAATAGAAAATAAATATAAAATCAAATGAAACATATTCAAAATCATACTTTTTGGAAAGCTTATACTAAGGGCTACATATTTACAAAGTAGAATTTCTAAATGACTTCATTTGATCCCCCAAAAGGTGAAGCAAAATTGGTTTTTGTCAGCATTTTGATAGGTGTGGAGGAGACTCCATCAAGGGTTTGATTTAATACTGGGGGGTTCTTTCCAAGGGGATTTGATCTAAGGGGTTTTTATCTAACCCCCTTCAATTAAACCCCTTTAGATGGAACCCCTCAAGGCTTAAATCATTAATTTTTCTAAAAAATATGTGATTTTAGACAAAAATAAGGATGTCCCATAAGTGGGACACACTATTGTGGAAGCAGCCACAATGCTCTCCTCATAAGTTTAGTGTGGGAAGCATTTACATGTACCCTGCTTCCTTTCATCTTGAAGGTTGGAGATGTTGTTAGTTCTTTACTTTATGAAGAGATGAGAAGGAAATTTTTCATCAGGCCATGGAGGCACTGAATGTTCATGGTAGATCAAAAGAAAGAGGCAAGACAAATGAGAAATAGTGTAAGAAGTCTAGATCCAAGTTCAAGGGGAGATCTAAGTCTTCTAGAAAGTCTAAAGTGATATAGTGGAATTGTGGCAAACCTAGTCACTTTCGGAAAGAATGTAAGCAGGAGAAGAAGAAAAAGATAAAAAAATTTGACTCTGATTTTGAATCTAAAAAGGAAGATGGTGATGCCTTTATTATAACTTTGGTAACACATGCAAGTGATAAGGCATGGTTAATTGACTCAGGTGCATCCTTTTATATGATCTCTAATAGAGATTGGTATTCATAGTATGAAGAATTTTATGGAGGTAAAGTGTACTTGCATAATGATTCTCGCTTAAAAATTGTTGGTCATGCAATAGAGTTTAAATTAAATTTCTTGATGGTAGAGTTAAGAGAATTAGTTGTGTATTGCATATCCCTGGGTTAGCACAAAACATATTATCTATAAGCAAATTAGTCGATCCATGTGTACAAGTTGTCTTTTCTAATGCAAGATGCAAGATGGTTAGAGGTGTTATGGTGATTACTAAAGGTGTCAAATTGGGCACATTATTTCAGCTTGATGCATGCACAATTCAATGTAATAGTACTTCGGTTAAAACTGAGTCTTCATGTAGTTTGTTGGATAAAGGAGTGGTATCTCCTTCAGTGGATGGTTGTACTTTCTAGGTACCTAAGGGTTCTCTTTCTATAAAGACTAAGTTATCAATTGAAAAGACAATGTTATGGCACCAGAGGTTAAACCACATATGATAGAAGGGTCTACAAACCTTAAAGAATAAAAACCTTGTTGAAGGTTTATTTGATTTTAATCTTGAGTTTGATTTCTGTGAATATTGCAAATATGGAAAACAAAGTTGTGTTCAGTTTTATTCGAGTTCTCATAAGTATTATCCACAGGTTGTTAGATCTTATTCATTCAGATTTGTTTGCTCTTGTTGATGTTCCTTTGATTGCAAAATCTATTTATTGTGTTAGTTTATTGATGATTATAGTAGAAGGACATGGGTTTACATTCTTAAAAGCAAATCTAAAGTTTTCAATCATTTTAAAGAGCTCAAAGCTATGGTAGGAACTCAGAATGGTATAAAAATGAAGTGTTTGAGGATTGATAATGGTGGTGGATATTATTCTACAAATTTTGATAACTTCTACAAGGATTGTGGTATTGAAAGGTATTTAGAGAACTCCTATTCTTTACAATAGAATGGAGTTATAGAAAGAATGAACAAGAGTCTGATGGAGAAGGCTAGGAGTATGCTTAGTGGAGCTTCCTTATAGGGATAATTTCTTCTACAACTCTAGATGATAATTTTAGGGATGAACTTATATTTTAGCTTTTCTATTCCTTTCTAACTAAACTTCCTTCCACCAAATGCTAGCATGATCTTTCAACTTAGTTTTAGCAATGTTAGGTTTACCTTTTCTATTCCTTTCTAACTGAATTTCCTTCCACCAAATGCTAGCATGACCTTTCAACTTAGTTTTAGAAAAAAAATCCCTATTTGGATTAACAATATCTTCATACTCAAAGTGCTCTTCTAAATTAGTTATCCAACCTATCAACTCTAGTTTTCTTACCAATGCTTGATATGACTCTCATCATCCTTTATTCCTTGCCTTCTTCTTCACAATTCTACTTTGCTCAACAAGGCTTGCTTCTTGTTCTTCATCACTCTCCTCAGCTCTAGGGTTAGGGTTTCTTCTGTGATCTTTTTCAAAGGCATCCATCAAATATTCATAGCTTTCAACATCTCAAACATCTCTTCCATTCTTCTAGTGACATTAACAATATCGTGTCTTTTCCTTGGTGACATATTGCGTTTGGTGTAAACTACCTCAAGTTAGTAGTCTATCCACAATCACTCCTACAAATTGCCTCATAATCAGTGCTCTATATACAAGATTTTCATGGACTACCTTAGTTCAGTAATCTATTTACAAATAGAACTTTTAGGATACCAGCCTACTTTTCCTCTCCTCAAGATTCCAAACTTACACTTTGATACCACTTGATGCAATCATGGGCAGAGGGCCCAAATGAAGGGTTGTCTAGTTGTGCAACAAAAGAGAAAAACACACAATTACACAACAAAAACTCAATGACATAAGACAACAACAATATGATCTCTATTAATTCACAGTCACAAATGAAATAAAATCTACTACAAATGGGATTACAACATGCAAGGCCTTAGTTGTTTGATTTATGAGCATACAAATTATAGAATTTAACTAATATCCCAAACTTTCAACTCTCACTCTCACTCTCTACTCTCTTGCCAAACTTTCTTCACTAATTGCATTACTTTCAAATGGTTATGAACTATGTTTATATAGTAGTCTCATGACTTAGAAATTATCACAGTCAGCTACAAGGTGGCACAAAGCTCAATGCCTCATGACAAGTGAAGACAAGTGAAGACAAGTGAAGACAAGTGAAGACAAGTGTTAGAGAGCATCTTTGCATGTGAGGAAGGCATCTTTGGGTTCCCAAGTTGGGTTATGACATGTTGTAAGAGGAATATGTTATTTTTAGGATGTTATGACAGATTCTCTTACAATTGTAAGAGTTGTCATGTATGACAGATTCTATGACAGTTGTAAGGTGCGTAAGAGCATCTGTCATAGCCCATCTTGGGATGGAGCACCCCATCTTGGGAAGTCAAATTTGCCATGTATGATGGATGTAAGAGAGGTGTATGCATGTTGGACAAGTGTCCTTGGGTGTGAGAAATGGGCCATGTGGCCAAGATGGACGCCCACCTCTAGAAGCTTCTCATTTATGCCTTGTAACACTATATAATCAAGTGCTTTGAGTAGTAGTTTCATAGTGTTGTTACGGTACTATTATGCTATTAAAATTACTCCATAAATGACATTTGAAGACTCCTGAAAGAACTTGCATTGCAAGTGTATTGTAAACATTATTAGTTTTGATAATACATTGTGCAGGTTTTGGAGTGTGGGGTTTTTCACCTGAAAAGGTTTTCCCCACGTACATCTTGTGTCTCTTGCATTCTATGTATTGTGTTTGTTGTTTTAATCTCTATGTTACATGCTTAACATAACTGTAATTGTAAGGATCTAAAAATTTGCACTACTTTCCCCTCATTAGAATGGTGTAGGAAGTGTTTCCACGTACCCTGCTTCCTTTCAGTTGGTATCAAAGCTTGATCACCTTTGATCCTAGTTGTTGGGTAGGGGTTTTTTGTACTGATATTCAATTGAGTGGGAGTCTGTGCAGAGTATTGTGTGATCTTGTTGCAGGAAGGAGATGGCAGACACATCTGGAAGGATAGAATTGGAAAAGTTTAATGGCAGCAATTTTGAGTTGTGGAAACTCAAAATGGAAGACATGCTTGTTGATAGAGATATATAGGAAACAATATCCAGTAAAAAACCAATGGCAATGGCTCAAGAAGAATGGGATCTCAAAGATCAAAAAGATAAGGGTCTTGTGAGACTCTGTTTAGCTGATTTCGTCTTGTTAAATGTTCATGAAGAGAAGACCGTGAAAGAGCTATGGAAGAAACTTGGTGATGTTTATCAGGCTAAATCCCTGGTAAAGAAGTTATTCCTATGGAAGAAGTTGTATTCTCTGAGGATGGATGATGGAGGATCTATCGCAGATCATTTGAATGCCTTTAACATGCTTGTTGCACAATTGACTTTCGTTGGTGTGAAAATGGAGGAGGAGGATCGTTGTATGACCTTGCTTTGTTTTTTTGCCAGACTCGTGGGACCACCTTGTCATGGACATTGGGAGTACTGCAACCACCTTCAAGATGGATGAAGTGGTGTCTTCATTGTTATCTAAAGAAATGTAGAGAAAGTCTTCTGAGTCGGCTAAGGAGGCTCTTGCGGTTTGTGGTAGACCCAAAGAGAAAGGGAAAAAGAAGGACAAGCAAGCTGAAAAGGGTGAATCCAAATCCTGTGGGAGATCCAAATCTTTTGGAAATTCGAAGACACTGTGTTGGAAGTGTGGTAAATCTAGGCACTTCTGAAAGGAGTCTAAGGAGGAGAAGAAGAAAAAGAAGAACATCACCGATTCAGATTCTGAAAAATCTCAAGATGATGGTGATGCTTTTGTTGCTGCCCTGGCCACCCATGCATTGGAAGATGTGTGGTTGATTGACTCCGGTGCTTCCTTCCACATGACCTCACATCGAGGTTGGTTTACAAAGTATGAATAATATGACAGTGAGGTGTACCTGGGTGATGACTCTCACCTGAAAATAGTTGTCCGTGGAAGAGTCTTGATTCGATTCCCTGATGGATGAGTGAAGGGGATCAATGGAGTTTTACACATTCCTAGTTTAGCGCAGAACCTTCTTTTTGTAAGTAAATTGAATGATGTGGATGTGCGGGTTGTCTTCTCGAATTGAGGATGCAAGATGACAAGAGGAGCTATGGTGCTTGCTAAGGGTACTCTATTTCAGCTAGATGCATGAACTATTTAGTGCAATATTTCTTTTGTTTCGAAGAAAAGAATTTCAGATTCTTCATCCTCACCATTGGAACTCGCAACAAAAAAGTGTGTTGCTTCAACTTCTGATGGTAGTGCTTTTTGGGTACCTAAGGGTGCTCATGCTTTGGAAATGAAACTTCCTGCTGAGAAGACAATGTTGTGGCAGGAGAGACTTGGTCACATTGGTGAGAAGAGTCTTAGAGCCCTAAAAAATAAAAACCTCGTTGAGGGGTTAAATGATTGTAATCTTGAGTTTGACTTTTGCAAACATTGTGTATATGGAAAGCAAAACCGTGTTCAATTTTACTCTAGTTCTCACAAGTCTTCTGGTGTGTTGGAACTAATTCATTCTGATGTGTTTGGTCCTATGATTGTTCCTTTGATTTCTAGATCATTATACTTTGTATCATTCATTGATGATTACAGTAGGAGGACATGGATTTATTTTCTCAGAAGCAAATCTAAAGTCTTTAGTCTGTTCAAAGAGTTTAAAGCTTTTGTAGAGAATTAGACTGGTAAAAAGATTAAGTGTTTGAAAAATGATAACAGTGGTGAGTTTTGTTTGGCAAAGTTTGATAAGTTCTGTAAAGAACATGGGATTGAAAGACATAAGATAACTCCATACACCCTTCAGCAAAATGGAATTGTAGAGAGGATGAACAAAACGTTGATGGAGAGGGCTAGGAGTATGCTTAGTGGAGCTAGCCTCGAACAAAAGTTTTGGGCTGAAGCTATAGCCACTGCTTGCTATATGGTTAACAGGTCTCCTACTTTAGCACTCGTTGATAAGACACCCATGGAGGTGTGGTATGGTAAGAAGCCTTCGTTGAGACATCTTCATGTTTTTGGTTGTGAGACATATGCACATGTGCCTAAGGAGAAGAGGTCAAAATTGGAGAACACGGCAATTAAGTGTATCTTCATTGGCTATGGTGTTAGGGTGAAAGGGTACAAGATTTGGGATCCTATGGCCAAGAAAGTCTTGTATAGCAGAAGTGTTATTTTCAGAGAGGTAACTCCTCCTGTTGTTTTACAGCTAGAAGAAAAGGAAAAGAAAGAGGATGTGGTTCAGTTTCCTACTACCCCTGAGAAGACTGAACTGAAAGACCTTATTGGATCTGATGATGAGGAGAGATCTGTTGGAGTACATGACAACACTGAGAGGGGGGGTGAATCAGTGTTGTCTAATTTTTAAAGTCTTTTTGTAGCTTTTAATTTACAAGACAGAAAATAAAGGAGACATCAATAATCTATCAAATTCATATGCACAGGTATGATGATAAATAGAGTGAACAGGACCTTATGTGTAAAACATTATAAAACACACACATAGAGACAAATCATAACACAAGGATTGTTGGAGTGGAAAACCCTCATAGGGTAGAAAAACCACTTAAAATTGCCTCACTGGCTTATTCAAAACCTCACTGGTTACAAATAGGTCTCACTAACCAAGGAAGCTTCACTAGCTTTACAAAATGCCTCATTGGCATATATTGTGCCTCACTGGCTGATACAAGTGTGCATAGGAAAACAAATTAGTTCAGGGGGTTACCTTGTTTCACTCCATCACAAAACCTTATTCCTCCTTTAACCTTCACTTGATAAACTTTCTTTCAATTACAGTCTATTCAACCTGATAAAGAATCAACATTTTATCATATCAAAACTTGCAAAATACAATCTCTGCAAATTACCATCTCAAGACACAATATACAAGCTCCTAAATTGATCAAACATCAAACAATTTCATTCTACAACAATCATATGATGATCTTGTCACTCTCTATATTTACTCCTGCAAAAACATGATCTCATACCACACAAAAATGTCTTCATTACATCATATCTCAGTCCTCCAAAAAAATTCATAACTCAATGAACCTGCAATGAATTTATTAATGAAATAAAGAAGCCTTTCATATTCCTCTCCTCTGCACAAAAATCCATTCTACAAAAATAAGATTATATTCTTCTTATTTACATAACCATTCATCTTCCTCTTCTATCATATTCATTTTCTCTTTCATAAAAATTTCATCTCCTGTAATTTTCATCTACATTGAATTGAATGTCTTCAACAATATTTTTTTAATCTGCCCTTGTAAGAGAAAATAAAATCTCTTTCAAACCTGATCTCCATCTGCAAGAAGACAAAACAATTCTCCCAAGAAAATCATTTAATAACATCTCTTTGTCTTCTCATAAGAAAGCCAATAAAAAAATCTCTTTCATTACTTCAATCCTTCATCTTCCCTGCATAAAAACCATGAATGATGTTTACCAAAAATCTTCAATCTATAAAAATCACAATCCATCACAATGCCCCTGCCCCTTAAAAAAAATCCTCTTTTATTTTCACCTTAAAAAAAATTCCTGTCCTCCAATGTTAAAAAAAACTTTCTGCATTTTGATAAGAGAAGAAGACAAAAAAAATCCTTATACATTATTCTCAGAAAGAATAATATCTCCAAAAAGAATTTTTTTTCCTTAAAAAAAACTTCTTCTTTATGTCTTCTATTGCCATGGGAGTGAAGAGGAGAACATAAAAAAATTAGAATTAAATCTCCTAAAAAATCTGAGCTTTAAAAAACTCTGACTGCCTTTTAGAAAGATGACTAAAAATAGCATTTAAGATTCACAAAGAATCTATCCACAAACCACCTTTTGAAATGGCTAAATATAGCCCTTATAAATCTTATCTTTTGTAGTTATAAGAGTATGATGGTTATCTGCACTTCAAATTCCATACTCAATGGATGAAGGACTAACTTTAAATAATAATTGTTGATCTAACACTTCGCGCCCTTCAAAGTTTTAAATACTAGCCTTTGATTTGCTATTGGCACTCATTCTCATAAGATGTAGACCGAAGACACTGGTAATAGAAGGGTCGGTTCATGAATGTGTTAAGAACCCTTTAGCAGGTCAAGATAAGTCGATTGACCTGTGATAACAGGTCACTAACTTTTTATAACAAAAAAGTGTAAGATCCTTATGACAGGCAGAGTAGAAAGAGAATAGGTCTTGAGGAGACATAGTATAGGATTATATTTAGGACTGTGAAGAAGATTCTTTTAGATTTTAGGTCTCCAAATGCAGAACCCAAATATTTGGCATTTGACCGAAACCTTACACAAATTTAGATATGAATTTGGCTGTGGAGAAACATACCATTAACAAGGCAGACTATAGAACAATTAGGGCTTTGAACAAGGAGCTTAGAATTTTGGTCATACTTAGGATACATTAGACTTTAGGTCCCTTGGTCCTTAGGAAAGATTCAAACCCTGATAATTTGGATAGGAGAATAAAGAGTGGAGAGGGAATTTTGAGCCTTTATCACTGTATCTTCATCACTCAATGTCAGTGTGAGTGATGATACAAATTTCCTTTGATTCACAATGCATAAAGATGTGAAGATTATGATCACGAATCACCTGTGAATATGTCAAAGACAACAAACTCCTCATTAATGAACTCAAGACAACATGAGTGCATGAGTGCATGGTATACACTGCATATCATCTTAACACAACAAATAAACAATTATATCATGTCATACTAATGCATGATCAACTCCAAACTTCATGCAACAAGAACATCCATATCTTGACATCAATAACAATCTTTCCATTTGTGACATCATCTTGCCAAGACTTGTAACAACATTTGTCAATAATAATGAATCATTTGAAACAAACTCCTGATGATGTACAACTTAACCAAATAGGTCTCAAGCTACCACTAATCATACTATTTCAAATCCCAAGACAACTTCTTGCAAACAATATCAAGATATCTTGATGAACCTTTTTGACATCAATGACAATCTACTTTCATCAAGCTCTAGCAGCTCTGAAAGTTCATAAGAAGAAGAACCTCCACCTCAGCTTTGAGGATGTCCACATGAATCAGGAAGTAACTTGAGAGGTTTGGTTATTCATTGCTTGATTCTAGTTGTACATTTGCCTTGATTTCTAACACTAATGAGCCTAGAACTGTGAAAGAGGCTATGGGTATGAAAGATGTAGGTTCCTGGAAGGAGGCCATGGAAGAGGAGATGGCTTCTTTGGAAAAGAGTAAAACTTGGGACTTGGTGCCTTTGCCTGAAGGATGGAAACCTGTTGGTTGTAAATGGGTGTTCAAAAAGAAATTTGGTGCAAATGGCAGTGTTTAGAAGTATAAGGCCAGATTGGTTATGAAGGGGTATTCTCAAGTGGAGGGAATTGATAATGGTGAGATTTTCTCTCCCGTTGCAACGCTTACATCTATTCAGTTCCTGTTATCTCTTGCCATAGCTTATGACTTAGAAGTGGAACAAATGGATGTGAAGACAACTTTCCTTCATAGTGACTTGGAGGAAGAAATCTACATGTCGCTGCCAGAGCACTACATGGAAAAAGGTAAAGAAAATCCAATTTGCAAGTTAAAGAAGTCTTTGTATGGTTTGAAACAATCTCCTAAGATGTGGTACCAAAAGTTTGATGACTTTGTGTTGAGTATTGGATTTGTGAGATCGAAATCTGATCATTGTGTTTATTTCAAATTTGACAATGATCACATTCTAATTATAGCATTTTATGTTGATGATATGTTACTAATTGGGAATGGTAAAGGTTTGATTTCTGATTTGAAGTCTCAATTCTTAACACAATTTGAAATGAAAAATTTAGGGGCAGCCAGGTACATTCTAGGGATGGAGATCAGAAGAGACAGAGCAAATAGAAAACTTTGGTTAGGCTAGAGTAAGTATGTTAGTTTAACACTGTGTTGGAGAGATTCAGTATGCTGGATGGTAGACCGTTGACTGTTCCTGTTACAATGGGGACAAAGTTATATGTTGGTGATTGTCTAAAGTCTCCTTCTGAGATGAAGGATATGAGGAGAGTACCTTATGCTAGTGCAGTTGGCAGTTTGATGTATGCTATGGTCTGTATAAGACCAGACATTGCCCAAGCAGTGGGAGTCCTTAGTCAGTTTATGGCTAATCCTAGATGGGTACACTGGGATGCAATGAAGAGAATGTTCATATATTTGAGGGGTACTTCTGAGTATTCCTTATGTTATCATGGTTATC
Source organism: Cunninghamia lanceolata (assembly GCA_027924645.1). Classification (NCBI taxonomy): domain Eukaryota; kingdom Viridiplantae; phylum Streptophyta; class Pinopsida; order Cupressales; family Cupressaceae; genus Cunninghamia; species Cunninghamia lanceolata. The sequence goes on from BSBN01001435.1 coordinate 3,652,285, forward strand.
CTACAGGACCTCAGCATTATGTGAGTATTTGTGGATTTGTGGATTCTGATTGGGCAGGTGACATTAACAGCAGGAGATCCACCAGTGCTTACATGTTTACTATGTTTAGTGGAGCTATTAGTTGGATGAGTAAATGAAAACATGTGGTTGCTTTGTCCATGATAGAAGCAGAGTACATGGCAGCTAATCATGCTTGCAAGGAGCCATTTGGCTTAAGAGGTTGTGTTTAGATATTGGTTTTGATGCAGGACAAATTACTATCTATTCTGACAGTCAAAGTGCAATTTGCTTAGCAAAGAATCCTACTTTCCATGCCAGAACAAAGCACATTGATGTTCAGTATCATTTTGTTTGTGATATGGTAGAAGATGGGAAGGTAATATTGGATAAAGTTGACACTTTGAAGAATGTTGCAGATGCATTGACGAAACCTATGGGCACAGATAAGTTCAGATGGTGTTCAGAGTCTATGGGCCTCTTGGCCCCTAGCAGTTAAATCTTGTCATTCTATTAGCTCTTGCAAGCTGTTTGACAAGTGGGAGAATGTTGGGAATTAAGGTGTCTTAACCTTTACAAATTCCTAGCATATGATATTCATTTATGTATTTATTTATTGGCCTAATTTTGTATTTACTTGCACATCCTATTTTGTCATTTAGTTTGAGGTGGCATTGTGACATGTCATCCTACTTGTAATATGACTTGGATGCTCAAGTCAACACATGAGAATCTAGGTGTCCCATTTGAGGTGGCACTAATATGCCATGTGTCAACATCTTGTGGTATGACAGAGGAGTTATTTTGTATGAAAGAATCTACGACATGTAAGAGCCAAGTATAGAGATTCCTATGACAAGTGAAGACAAGTGTTAGAGAGCATCTTTAAATGTGAGGAAGGAATCTTTGGGTGCCTAAGTTGGGTTATGACATGTTGTAAGAGGAACATGTTATTTTTAGGCTGTTATGATAGATTCTCTTATAGCTGTAAGAGTTGTCATGAATGACGGATTCTATGATAGTTGTAAGGTGTGTAAGAGCATCTGTCATAGCCTATCTTGGGATGGAGCGCCCCATCTTGGGAAGTCAAATCTACCATGTATGATGGATGTAAGAGAGGTGTATGCATGTTGGAGAAGTGTCCTTGGGTGTGAGAAAAGGGCCATGTGGCCAAGATGGACGCCCATCTCTAGAAGCTTTTCATTTATGCCTTTTAACTCTATATAATCAGGTGCTTGGAGTAGTAGTATGCATAGTGTTGTTATAGGTACTGTTATGCTGCCGAAATTACTCCAGAAATGACATTTGTAGACTCCTGAAAGAACTTGCATTGCAAGTGTATTGTAAACATTATTAGTTTTGATAATACATTGTGCAGGTTTTAGAGTGGGGTTTTTCACCTAAAAAGGTTTTCCCCACATACATTTTGTGTCTCTTGCATTCTGTGTTGTGTTTGTTGTTTTAATCTCTATGTTGCATGCCTAACATAACTGTAATTGTAAGGATCTGAAAAATTGCACTACTTTCCCCTCATTAGATTGGTGTACTTGAAGCATTTATGTGTACATTGCTTCCTTTCAAAGATGACATGAATCTAAACATTAATGCCCCATCAACGTATCTCAACCTTAATGGACTGAGTCAACTTTCACTACATCCACTCCTACATCTTACACTTGATTGCAAGAGTGATTATGTCCCTTGGACATAATCATGCTCGTGATCCCATCTCATAATGTAGAACATTGTTCTCACTTACTTTGAGTTGATCCTTTTGGCCAATTTGATAATTACCCATCAACTTGTGTGCCAAATATTCAAATTGAGTGCCTAAGGTTATGTATTTAAGGACAATTTGTAGGACATTATTACATAATGCATTGATTGCTAAAAGAATCATCCAAAAACATTATCGAGCAGTGACATAAGGCTTGCACAATGATCTACAAATACAATATTTAGAGATTTAACATTTTGTGTCTGTTGTGTCTTCAATCTTGTGAAATTGACAACAAGGTTTATTTGAGAGTTAAAGGATTTTTTATACTTCAACCCTTCTATAGCAAATTCTCAAAGGCACTTCTCAACACCATTTTTTATTAAAAAAAACAAGTAGAGAGCAAGGAAAATGGGTTTCTGAGATGTTTAGGCACAGAAGATAGGATCACATAAGTTGAATGTGATCACTTTAGCAAATTGAATCATAAATAGGATTTAGTTCCAAACATCAAACATCTAGGGATCAATTTGTATTTGTATTTTGCATAGTAATTCAATATCACGTTTAAGTTTGGTCATCCTTGTTAACTCATCAATTAACTCAAGCACACCAATTTGACAAATCACATTAAGATGGCTAAACAATATCTTATCCCCTCTATTTTTAATTATCAATATTCATGTTCTAGTCTCAATTCTTATTTTCTTAAAAAAAAATTGTATTAATGAAAACTTCTAGAAATAAGCAACCCCAATTACTACGGCCACAAATTGAGGGCCTTATCCATATAACTCAAACACAATATCTAATGCCCTAACTCATGATAACTTTATCACCATACACTCATAAACATATACACAAAGGTTTATTTGTATTGTCTAATTTATTATTTGAAAACACTAGTACAGGGTCTTTTTGTCTCTTTCCCTGGGAACCTCACAATAAAAGAAATCATATCTTCATTTTTATAAGGAAAATAACAATTAAAAATTATATGTAATTATTTGGACTCATAATATGCGAGTTGGTTTAGTGCTCCTTGTATTGTGATTAAATTCTAATTTAGTATTCTACAAATGATTATGATTAACTAACTCTACTATTATGAACTCTAGGGCAGAATCATGTTAACGGTGTGACCTCCAATTCTACGATCCTATTTGAAACTCCATGATCACATCTTTGCACTTGAAAACTATAAAACCATGTTTGCCTACACTAAATATTTGTGTAGGAAAATGCATGGCTGGTGAACACCTTTGAGAATCTGTTGTGCAAGGATTGAAGTTTGATAATTCTAATTTAGGAAATAAGGATGATGAATCTATTGAGACTCAACATACTTCACTTGCATTGGAGATTATGATTTATTTATTACTGGTTGGCTTTGTGGAACCACAATTTGAAATGTGTAATGGAAAGGTTGATCATACTACAAATTTGAGTTTATATTTTCATACCAGTTAGTTATTGTCGTTTAGTTGGTGTGTAGTGAATGTGATCACTTTAGCAAATTGAATCATAAATAGGATTTAGTTCCAAACATCAAACATCTAGGGATCAATTTGTATTTGTATTTAGCATAGTAATTCAATATCACATTTAAGTTTGGTCATCCTTGTTAACTCATCATATAATTCAAGCACACCAATTTGACAAATCACATTAAGATAACTAAACAATATCTTATCCCCTCTATTTTTAATTATCAGTATTCATGTTCTAGTCTCAATTCTTATTATCTTAAAAAAAATTGTATTAATGAAAACTTCTAGAAATAAGCAACCCCAATTACTAAGGCCACAAATAGAAGGGCTTATCCCTATGACTCAAACACAATATCTAATGCCCTAACTCATGATAACTTTACCACCATACATTCATAAACATATACATAAAGGTTTATATTTGTATTGTCTAATTTATTATTTGAAAACACTAGTACAGGGTCATTTTGTCTCTTTCTCTGGGAACCTCACAATAAAAGAAACCATATCTTCAGTTTTATAAAGAAAATAACAATTAAAAATTATATGTAATTATTTGGACTCATAGCATTAACACATATATCCCTTTATACTATTATAATCCACTTTATAAAAACAAAAATACCACTATAATATAATCTAATTATTATTATTTAAATTTATTATTATTATTTAAATGCCTTCAAAGATTAATCTCTTAGTCTCTAATTATTATTATTTAAATTGCTAACATTGCTCGTTATGAATTGAGTCCTTTATAAATGCAAGCATAATCAAACGCTGTGGTTCCCATATTGACATAACAACCATGGGAATACTATCTTCACATTTAGCATCTAATCTCCGTTGGTTCTCCACATGGGTTCGTGTTCACGAAACTACATCCTCAACAAGACAAACGCATGCAATAAATTAGCATTTGACACCCAATCTATTGTGGGGCCTACCTCAAGAAAGGTTAAAATTCCATAAAAGATATTTAGTTCCAACTAAGCCTACTAGTCAAATGTCATGATGTCTATGCTAATTTTTTGTTTTGTTGTGGGAAGATCAATGCTTTCTAGAAGATTTTGTTTGTCCACGCGTATCTAATCTAGGAACGTAAAAGAGGGGTAGGATATGTTTTTTTCTTTCATTCATTAAGAGGTGTTTAGTTGGAGAAGCTTCACTAGGAAGGAATGTTTATACTTGAAAAGGGATAAAATCACTTCTTTTAGGAAAAAGAAAATATAGTAAGGTTGAAAATGGAGTTGTGATGATGATTGAAAGTGTTTCATTAATATATAGAAAATGTATTATGTTTGTGTGAATGTTTAGGAATTTGTAAATGTATTGTCATTGTTAGTCATTTACACAATTATGTATTGATCCTATGTTTCAAGATCTGATTTACACAAGTGTAGATCTAGTTTAGATGTGTGGATCTGTTCTTTGCAAATGTCTAAATGTTCGTCTTTAACTTATCTTGAGTATCTAAATTTGGTTTTGCATAAAAACTTGGTTGTGTGGTCACTAGTTTGTCAATGATTGAGGATATATCTCCCATTGGTCAAATCCCTAAGATAACAAGTCAACAACTTCTAGAAATAATCAAAGATAACAATAAAACATGTAGGAGATACTTAGATGTTGATCAAGTAATATAGTAGCAAATGTTTTGGTTTAGTGCTCCTTATATTGTGATTAAATTCTAATTTAGTATTGTACAAATGACTATGATTAACTAACTATACTATTATGAACTCTAGGGCAGAATCATGTTAACGGTGTGACCTCCAATTCTACGATCCTATTTGAAACCCCACAATCACATCCTTTGCACTTGAAAACTATAAAACCATGTTTGCCTACACTAAATATTTGTGTAGGAAAATGCATCGCTGGTGAACACCTTTGAGAATCCGTTGTGCAAGGATTGAAGTTTGATAATTCCTTATGCCTTAGTCACACCCTTGTTTATTGATGTTTACAAGATCAAAGACATAGTGGATGCAAGATGCCTAGCATGAAGACCAATGGAATATTTATTCTTTGATACAAATACATACCTAGAATCTTCAATACTTTGATTCTTTTTCTTTTTAATTGAATGATGTATCAAATGTTCAAGTATGATGAAGCTAGGCTCTTAGGTCATGTATTTAAATATGACTCTCTATACTCTAATTAAGACAGTTTTAATGTGCAAGCTAACAACCAACCATCATAATTTTAAATTGAGTTAGCTCTAAATTAATAGAAAGGTGATTTTGAATTTAAAACACTCTTAATGTGCAAGCCAAAAGACAACAATCATAATTTTAAATTGAGTTAGCTCATAATTAATAGAAAGGTGATTTTGAATTTGGAGGATGTGATTGTGCCAACGATTAGTTGAGGAGAGAGAACACTGACTATGACCATGTCTAAAATAAAGAAATGGACACCCTGTAAAGTAGACAGTTTAATGAAAACTAAAATAATCAAATAAAAAAATACTTTCCAATTTCTATTAACTTTTGACACCTAATTAACTCAAATTAAATACCAAATCAACACACCTTAAACATAACTAAAATAAATACAAAACATTAATTAAAAAAATGGCTCACAATAAAAATGGTTCTTTTTGACCCAAAACTCAATCAAAATTTGGAATTTATAGCGTGGTCCACTACCTAATAACTTAGAGTTTAGTGCATTCCATATACCAAAAACCAAACAGACAAAACACAAAGAAATAATATTATACTCTGTCGACGTGCCAGCAAAAATTGCTCTACATGTTTTAATTGTTCTACGTCGGGTACGCGCCTACCGCCTAGGACCATGAAAAGCACATTACAGTAACCAAAAAAAATTATGGCGTCTAAAAGACTCCTTTCATTAAATATAATATAAATAGTCAAATCTTTAAATGGCTCTTAACTGATTCAATTAATTAATTATTTTCCCTCAACGAGAGAAAGCGTGAGGACCCCTCATAACTGTAAGGGGAAGTTTTTATTTATTTTTTAAATAAGCATGAACTCTCCCTCTATACCATTATACCATTTGATATTCATTCCATTAACTATACCAAACTCACATTATTAAAAGGTGTAATGGTAAAAATTTATACTTTGTATTTTTTCTTTTGGTTTTTGTACGCATTTTGTTTTGATTGTTTTTTAATATAAGGGTAAATGTATCAGTACATAACTTGAATCATACTTGTTTTTATTTACATTTATTTTTAAGGACTGTCTTAATTATAGTTTTTTTCATTTCTCACTCAAAGTCAAATTGTGATTTACACAAGTATCCTAGGTTAATTATGCAATTTGTAGACTCTATACCATTATACCATTTGATATTCATTCCATTAACTATACCAAACTCACATTATTAAAAGGTGTAATGGTAAAAATTTATACTTTGTATTTTTTCTTTTGGTTTTTGTACTCATTTTGTTTTAATTGTTTTTTAATATAAGGGTAAATGTATCAGTACATAACTAGAATCATGCTTGTTTTTATTTACATTTATTTTTAAGAACTGTCTTAATTATAGTTTTATTCATTTCTCACTCAAAGTCAAATTGTGATTTACACAAGTATCCTAGGTTAATTATGCAATTTGTAGAAATGACCCCTAAAATTTTAGATTTCAAATTTAATTTAAGGTCAACCTAACCCTTCCAACTAATTGTCGTGTGTCAACTCAAAGTACAAAACATTTCATTTGTGTCCTTTGGAGTTGTATTTAGGGATAACCCTTGTTCATTTTTACACACCTAGAGATTGTCGATTAGCTCTTACACATACTTGCATCATAATTCAAGGGGCATTGAGTCAAAGTATTTCTTATTGCACTACTTGCTTGCATCATCTTCTAGGGCATCTTGCATACATATTGTTTTTTATCATTTTAAAAAGTTATTAATTCAATATTTTAGGGGTTTGACCAAGGGGAGACATATTACCTATCATTTGCAAATTCCTAGTCATACGACCAAACTTTTATGTAGGAACAAATACAAACATTCAAGGCAAGCTAAAGGTAAACATTCAAAGATCTACAATGATAAGATTTGTGCATTAAGATCAAATCCACACTTGTGCAAGTCAAATCAAATCCACACTTGTGCAAGTCAAATCTATAGGTGCACAATCAAATCCAAAGCTATAAAAGTGACCCATGGTGACAAACAATGTTATCACAAATTCCACAACATTCATCTAAACATCATTGGAATTCCTATACCTTGACATTTCGTTTCAACAATCTATCACACCATATCTTTGTCAAATTTCCATCTAAATACCTTAATTATTTATTTTATTTTCCAAAGCATTTATTTCAATACATATAACGATCATCCAATCCATCTCATTATTTTATTTTTCCTAGAATATTTATTTTTTATTACTTAGTTATTATTGTACCCTATTTTTTTATGAACTAAAGGTTATCCTTTTCACAAGGAAAGTCCTCTTTTCATGAACTTTAAGACTAAGGTTATAATCTTTTCATATTAAAGTACATGTCTAGTTTAAATATATATTTTTTCCTTTTTTTCTTCATAATTTGTTGATTAGCAAGCCATATGGCTTGGAAGTTCTTAAGGACAAATCAAAAGAATAGCTCTTCAAGCTCTTTGAATGGTGACCCTAAGCTTCTTACTTTGTCTCTCCTCTTAATTTCCCTTCACCCTATGGTATGATATTGGTTCCTCCTCCTTTTGAGGTTGAGCCTTTTCTTGTTCCTATTTCTCATCTTGAGCCTATTATATATGTAGGTTACCCCTTCCTTTGCTTTACATCCTACTAGTGTCACAGCTCTATCCCACCCTACTAGTGTGCAGTCTTCATCCTATACCACTAGTGTCATATATACTCCTCTTCCTTCTAATGTTGTCACTGCCCATCATCCTCCTCCTACTGGTGCCATGACCATTCACCACATTACTTTTAGCTCATCTTCTCTCATGCCCCACACTGCTTATACATCATCCATTATCTCTCGTGTTCCTACTACTAGCATACCAATTTCCACCCTTGATACACTCATTCACAACTTTATAGAGTAGAGTGCAAGTTTGATGCTATACCTAATGGAAATAAGGTTGATGAATCTATTGAGACACAACATACTCCACTTGCATTGGAGATTATGATTTATTTATTATTGGTTGGCTTTATGGAACCACAATTTGAAATGTGTAATGGAAAGGTTGATCATACTACAAATTTGAGTTTATATTTTGTGTATGAGGATAAATTATTGATCAAGTTATTTCCACACACATTGAAAGATTGTTATAGAATGGTTCTTTTCTCTTCCATATGCATCTATTCATACATTTTCTGAGTTGGCCAAGGCATTTTCGTATCACTTCTCTATAAATATGGGGTTGAGAACTATAAAGTCATAATTGTTTGCTTGTGCACAAGGGTCTAGTAAGCACACTCATGATTATATCATAAGATTCTAGTCCTTGTGTTCTAAGATGAAACACCAACTCTTGGATGATGAGCTCCAAAGCATTTTTTCTAAGGAAATACCATCCCCTATTTAAGACAATGTGTATTTGTAGAGTTAAAAAATGCATACTTCACAATTTTCACTCTATGTCACACATTCATTTTAGTGTTCATCTCCCCTAATCATGTTTAGGTCTCATTTAACCTAATTATAATCATTAAACCCCTTAATGATGTGCCTAAAAAGTGCAACCCATCCCAACTCTATTGTAAAATTGGCATTCCCCTTGTCTTTACAATTGTTGTGTCTTCCTAGACACTTGCATGCATATGCTAGTGATCTTGGACACTAGTGCACTCACACTCCCTCGCCAAAATCCATCTTTTTCCCTCCAAAACCCTTATATTTTTATAATGACTATTTTTCCAAGGGTCATATAAAAGTACACTTGCAACCTCATTTTATCCCTCTCTCATGCTCTCTCGCTATCTTCTCACACTATCTCACTTTATTAGCATTCTTAGTATTTCTTTTGCATTCTACCATATCTCCAGACTATGTTTTTCTCCCCAATTCCTCCATTATAGAATAGCATGCTACATGAGACGAGCTCCAATAAAGACTTGGTTTGAATATCTCTTGGCTTCTTATATTCACTCTCATATTGTCTCCTTACTCTTGTTCACTCTTGCATTCTCCCACACTCATTCCCCTCCAATCCATACTAGGTTTTTCCTCCATTTTGAAACTCCTTGTAGACCAACTATTCCAAGAGTTTCCCTTTATAAATCCTAAGCACAACTTGAGCCTTTCCATCACCCTTGTTCTCCTCCATTGCACCACATACACCACTAATCATTTAGTGGCCCTCTTAGGATTCCTCCCCTCACCATTTGCACCATTTCACAATAGGCCTCACACACTTTCCCATCTAACATACTTTGAGTTGAAACATGTTGAAGATAGGTTTGACTAAGGTAGGCTCCCAAATAGCACAACCCATTTTTTCCTCTTTATAAATTTTTTAATAGATGGTATCTCAATTTTGGAGGTGTATTTTAAAATTATGCAAGAATTAAGGAAAATCATAAACTGTGGCAAACAACTCTAGCAAATTTTAGAGTTATGAGACATCGAGACACTACTATCTATACCAAGTCACTAGTGCACCTTCCAAACATGAGTGCACCTATCATATCACATGTATCTGTCACACATATAGATTTATTTGTATATTTCCATCACTTTTTGATTGTTCCTTCAACCTTCTACAACTTCTAATTAGCTTCAACTTTAAAATAGCTTAAGCATCTACCACCTTCTAATCAACTTGAACTTCAAAGTATACATGTTTTCTATCACTTCATTCTTTTTTATGTACTAGATCAAGTAACATGTTGATTCCAAGATCTTAGTGCTTTTATTTTGCTTTGCTTAAATCAAAAAGTGTTATTTGATTATTGTTAAAAAGAATCAAATTTAGTAGGATAAAACACACTAGAAAATAAAATAAGTCAACATCTTAAACATGTTAGGAGTTATTTATTTTTATTTTATTTTGGTGAATCATTCCTTCACTCTAACCTTTATAAAGATTAAAATAGAAAACAAAAACACTCACAAATAACAAACTCAACATTCCAAACTAACAACAAAACCCACCTCTCTTTCTCCTATCCACTTCTCTTTCTCTTCAGTTTTGCTTCATCTATTTCCTTCTATTTTACTCATTGTCCCTTTCTTTTCCATCTAAATCCATCCCTTCAATCTTCTTATGGACTCACCTCTTGTCTCAAATTCTTCCCTCTTCCTCCCTTCTTATCCCCTTCATATACTTATTTTCCTTAGTTTGTGCCCTCTTCTCTTCCCTCCCAATCCCTTCATCACAACCCCTACCTTAATCCAAATATGTCTCACTCCTCTCACCATCCTTGAAGAGGTCAACACCTTCCCTCCCATTAATGATCATTTTGGCCATGATACCCACTATGAGCATATAGAGCTTCAAAAAATTCAACACATAGCTTCTCACCTCTAGATCCTTTTTGATGATGTGGGAACCCTTAAGGACAGAACCGACCCTTCTTCCCTAGTTGATGTCATTCATAATATTTTAGTGTCCCATTTGTCCATACTTGATATCCACCAATACATAGGCCAGATAGTTCACATGGTTTCACCTCTTCCTCCTCGTTCCTCTTCTACTCACTCTTCTTCTATCTCTTCCACTTCTTCCACACCACTTGTTGCTCCAATCACTCCCCCTCCTCTTCTACCTTCCCAACCTTAGTATCAATTCCCCTTCCTAACCATTCTTCTAATATCATTTTACCCTTTTTTGCTACTACTCATCCACTTGTTCATCCTTACCACTTCCCTAACCCACGTGTTGTCCCTCATTCCACTCACTTCTTAGCCTACACTCCTTTTCTCGCCACCTCCACTTGTGCTACTTCCTCCCAACCCCCCATATACCTTTCATTTTCTTCCCATTCCACTTCATATGCTACTTATTATTCCCATCCCTCTCAAGCACATTTTACCCCTCCCTCTCATGGTGCTACCTCTTTATCCCCCTCATCTTTACCATCCTATTAATTTTTATGTAGCCCTAACCCACATTCTACATTTCGGGGCCATGCAAAACAAGTTAGAAGGAGAGAGGTTGTCATGGACTTACATCATAATCCTCTTTCTCTACACAAAGGAAGAATCCTACAAGTTTCGAAGTTTTTTGTGCAAGATTAGATGTGGATGGGGTAGATGACAGGTTTCACAATAGCATGTGGAGGACGAAAGATGTGTGGCATGCACAGGGAAACAAGGTAGAAAGCACTCAACTCAGGTCACACAATTTTATTGGTGAAATTTTCACATGGTCAAGGCAACCAAGCTACATGGAGATGGATCACCTAATCTGTATTAACTTCTATATTTTTTGGATCAACAACTTATTTTTGTGTTTTTAATGCATGCAACTGAGTTGGTAATTTTAATTATTGGAATAGCTGCATTGATGACAATTAGATTCTAACCATTAAAATCTCATTGTAATAATTATATAATTGGATAATCTTGTACATAGTTAGGGTCATTAGTTGGTAAGACTAGGATTCTGCATGTGCAAAACTTAAGTATACTTTGTATTCCTTCAATATGTAACTCTTGAGTTGACAATAATAATTCCATTATTTTCTCCATCTTTATGTGTACTTCCTCATTTCAGTTGCCATCATTTTCTTGTGTTATATTGGGTTACATGATAAGATCTTCCTTCATTGGAATATCTTGTCATGTTTGCATCCTTTGGTATCAAAGCTAAATGTTCACCTACGAAGTAGTGAATAGTATCAGTTTTGGTTCAGATTTGTAGTTGATATTTTTTCTTCCACAAAGTGTGAGCATGGGTAGAAGGTAGTGCAAACATCTTCAGACATGGAGGTTGTTGGGTAGAAGGCATAGTATCTTGTTCTAGAAGACTTGCACGAGGAAGAGAAGGAATGGTGGGCAAAGGAGTTGCTATTAGTAGAGGAAGAAGGAACTGAGCACCTAGAGTCACAAATCTAGAGAATGTAATGTACGACCTCCAAAAGACATTAGAAGCAATGAAGAATGCTCAACCAAGAGACATGGAAGAAAACTTAAGTGACAACAAGGCACAAGTTGTGCACATGGAAGAGGTTGATGAGGATCTAGTAGAATGAAGATTGTTGAGATCCATCTTTCAGATTGGAGGCAAGCCACACATGGACATTTCCAGCTATTCAAGGAGTCTTTGTCTAGAACATTTGATCAACTAGATTATAGAGTCGGAGAAGTGATTCAAGTAAAAGTCCATGGAATACCCTCGTTGAGTGAGATTTGTGTGTACCAAGTTGAAGGGGCATACATTGTTGTGGTGGGACCATGTCTAGAAGGATAAGCAATGCCAAGAGAAGGAGAAGATATGTGCTTGGAGAAAGATGGTCACTAAGCTAAGGCTAATTTTTTTACCTATGGATTATGAGATGATTCTAGTCAGGAAACTTCAAAGCCTAAGGCAATGAGGGATGAGTATGTAGGAATATACTGAGGAATTCTATTAGTTGATCATTTGCATGGGGCATGATGAACAAAGCATGGAGAAAGTTGTGTGATATTTGAATGGATTGCACATATCCATTTAGGACAAGTTTGGCATGCTAACTCCCAAATTGATGGAGGAAGCCCACCAATACACATTGAAGGTAGAAGGGCATTTGTCATGAAGATAACAAAGCATAATGTGACGAAAGGGAAGGTTTGTGTGGAGACAAGGAGATGCAATGCATGATGAGAAGGCGGAGCTAACACAAGTGTACAAAGGAGAGGCAAGCACATCACAATCCCATGGAGATGTGTTTAAGAGAAAAGATTCTTCCCTTTAAGGGCAAGGATGATGGGGAAGAATTTTCTCTAGAACATGCTACAAATATAGAGAAAGGGTGCATTTCTCTTTTGAATTCCTAGACATTTCACAAAGTAGCATTGTGCGTAGTCAAAATGCATCAAGCAATCATGTTGTTCAAGGGAGCAAGTGAGTGTGAGATCATGATGGGCCAAACAATGGAAATGACAAAAAAAACTTATTGGATGAAAAAGTGCTAACATTAAGACTTATATTTAGATTTGGATGGATAAAGTGTTAATACTTCTAGCTCAAATATGGATTATCTCAAAAAATACATTTTGATTACCTTAGATTTAGGCAAGTGGGAGTCATAAAACTTGTTAAAGAAACTTGCAAAAACACCCATTTAGTGTTATCCTAAAATTTTTCATGACTTCATCCTTGAAGTTGATAGACTTTTTTGTAACTAAATTTAATAAATTGAAAAGGGTTTGTAGAGGTGTTATGTAGTAAAAAGTGGACACATGCCTTTTACCTCCTAGTTTAGCTCCTATGCCCTCGTGTTAACACTCTACAAGCAAAATATTCATCCCGATGAGAAATCCCTCGAAACCCATGTCAAATGGGAACTAGGGGCCCATTAAATGCTTAATTATGGACCAAAAAGGTGCCTAGGGACTTGGGCGCCCACACCCAAGTCCTCCCTAATTGGTTGGGGTAAAATTTAATGCATGTAGGAATAGGACCTTTAAATGGGTCTCTCCTTGTCGGCTCTTTCAATTAATTTGTGAATGTTTAATGAGAAATCATATATAAGTGAGTGTTTAAATTCATTTTGAAGCAAGTTGATGATAGCAAGGTTATGATATTGAGCAAAAGAGCATTCAAGGCATTCATTATCTTATTGTTGCATATTTGTGTTTATATTGTGTGTTTGTTGCATATTTGGAATCATCATCAACATCCTTATGAGTTGAATAATCTTCATTCTCCTCAGGACATCACCTCCAAGGTGACATCATCATTATTTGAATCATTTCATCATCATTTCATCATCATTTGGATTATCTTTAGCCTCTATCCTGAAAAGACACGCTCTCTCTCTAACAATGATGTTTGGAAAGATTGAATGGTAACCTAGGATTTGACTGAGGCAAATCCCTAAACACCACAACCCCCAAACCCCTTTTCTTCTTGTGTGTAGGTTACAAGTGTGAGGATTGAAGAAGTGAAGGTACAGGGAGGTTGTTCAAGAGATTAGATTTCAAGATTTGAAAATAGGTTACAAAAATTCCTCGGTGGAAGACTTGGGCACCTGCCCCGGTGTCCTCCTGCTAAATCACACACTGGATATAGCATCAGAGCATCATTTACAACAATTCTCCAATTCTTCCCGAAGATTCTAACTTCTAGGACTTGGGTTCTCGGCCTGGAGTCCTCTGACATTTCAACTTCCGTGAAACAAGTTACGACATCTCACTGATCATCCTTGTACTTTCAGATCCTGGCTTTCCATTGTTATTTTTCTATTATAAGTTGATTATCTCATATCTAGGGTTTTTCTCACATTTAACCTAGGGTTTTGATAAAAAGCTTGGTAAAAGCTTGGTTGAATCACATCTTTCCATAGCAAACAAGAGCACAAAATCAGTAGTTAAGTCCTCTTTCATCTTGTAGTGACTTAGCTCAGTTTTGTCCTTAAATGTTGTAGAGAAAGAGGGTTTGATCTAGTGTTCTCATATGCTTGCATTCACCCCCCTTTTTCTAACTAAACAAGAGGAAACTATCAAGATTCTAAAAATATAATATAGGCCTCATTATAAATTTAATATGTAATTATTATTAATTTTCTACATACACTATGTATAATTTCTTGATAGATATACATATTGAAGAACATTCATTAAAACTTTCAAACTATTTATCCTTTTATAAATTCAAAAGATGTGTCACATGCTAGGATTTATTGGCTCTAGGTTGAGAGAAAAGTTTTGAATTTCATATTTTTTTGGACCAAGTTAGGTTGGTTGGAAAAAAAATTATGTTTTTAAAAATCACAGTAAGAAATCATAAATAATTATTTATTTATTAAAACAATTAAAAAAAATATGCATCACATCTACTCATGTGTCCTTTACTTAAAAGTAAAGCTTGGAGGATATTTTTTTTTATTTTACTCATACTTAGGTTTGCTCAAATGCTGCCTACTTTTCACATTTTTCTAAACATTTTGGTAGTGCCTCATTGAGATATCCAATTTTCACCAAACTAATTTTAAAAATTTCAAAAAAAGTAGTAGCCCATAAACTACATTTAATTTCCTACAACTTTTATTACTACCTTATTTTCAAATTGTGTAGATAACTCATTCAATTTTTGACATGAAGTTACTTAAGACTATTTATTCATTGCCACTTAGGGGTATTGTTTGGCCCATCATGATCCTGCACTCACACAAGCTCCAAAGGTAGTATGTCAAGAGGATGTGAGGAATTGGAACATAGAGAGGCACTCATAATGAGAAGGGTGTTTATGAAGCTAGAGAAAAGGAAGAACATACTTGTAGAGAAGAAGAATCTATTCAAGACCATCTACAAGTTTGGAGGGAAATGCTATAAGGTGATCATTGACAACTTGGTAGCATTGAGAACTTGGTATCTAACAAGATGGCAGAGAAGTCGGATTTGGAGAGACTAAAGAATAAGGACACATATGTGACATGGCTACTAAAGGGTCATGAATTGGTGATGAATGAGCAATATAAGGTCAATTTCAAGATTTTTGTGTACAAGGATGAGGTCCTATGCGATGTTATTCTAATGGACTATTCTCACTTATTCTAGAGATGGTAGTATGACCAGGAGCTATGACAGAATGGGAATGTGAACACCCATACCTTGTGGGATAATGAGAAGAATTATGAGCTAGCATCACTAAAGGACAATGATGTAGAGGTGGAAAGTAGCCTAGAAGTGTTGTTGGTATTAGGAAAATAGTTCTTGAAGGAGGTGAGAAAAGAGTGTGTATGCCCAATCTTGCACAAGTAATCACAAAGGAGGCAAAGGAAGAGGGTGAGGAGATGGCACACAAAGTGTAGGATATTTTAGGTGAGGACATGCTCCTAAGGGGTTGACATCTATGCATAACTGCATCAACTAGGTAATAGACTTGATTTTGGGGTCTAGTTTGACAAACAAAATGGCCTACAAGATGATGCTATTTAGAGATTGAGGAGGTGAGAAGACAAGCATAAGGGTTACTTGTGAAGGGGTTGGTTAGACAAATATTGAGTTCATGTGTAGTACCTACAATGCTAGATTCAAGGAAGAATGGATAATGGAGAATGTGCACTAACTCTAGAGTCATTAACAAGATCACCATTAAGTATATGTTTCTATTACCACACATGAATGAATTGTTGGACTACTTGAGTGGAGTGCAATACTTCACAAAGTTTGATTTGAAGAGTAGCTACCATCAAATCAAGATTAAGGAAGGTGACAAGTGGAAAACATACTTCAAAATAAAGGAGGGGTTGTATGAGTGGTTGGTAATTCCATTGAGACTCACAAATACACCCAACACCTTCATGCAATTAATGAATGAGGTTCTGAAATCATCCTTTGGAAGGTTTTTCATCATGTATCTAAATGACATCTTGATCTTTAGCTAGACTATGGAGAAGCATTAGATTCAAATAAGGTGAGTGTTGTAGTGGTTGCACAGGGAGAAGTTGCTAGTGAACCTAAAGAAGTGCAACTTCATGAGATAGAGATGGTATACATATGGTTGGTGATATCCCAACAAAGGTTGAAAATGAACCTTGAGAAGGTGAAGGTAACCATAGAATGGCCATCACGCAAGAGCAAATTCGAGGTGTGAAGCTACCATGGGTTGGCAATATTATGTTCATCAAGAACTTTAGTGGGACTTGTGCACTTATTATAGACACAATGATGGGTGATAAGGAGTTTGTCTAGATTTGAGGTGTGGAACATACATTCTATATGTTAAATAAAAATGTGATGGAGCAACCAATGTTAGCGCTACTTGATTTCAATAATTTTTTCCAGGTAGGCTATGATGTGATTGGCACAAGAATTAGTATAGTGTTGAGTCAAGAGGGAAGGTTGATTACATATTTAAAAGATGAGATAAATTATGTGCACACAAGAGATATTCAATGCACAATCGTGAATTCTATGTGAGGATATAAGTGCTAAAGAAATGGAGGTACTATCTATTTCCCATAAAGTTTGTAATATACACATAGCATCAAGCACTACAATTCATCAATAATCAAGGAAAGTTGAACCAATGACATGTGAGATGGGTAGAATTACTAAAAACATACTCATTTTTTGTGAAGCACCAAAATGATAAGTCTAATTGGGTTAGAGACATACTAAGTTAAAGGTGTTCCTTAGTACATGAGATGCACATGGGATTCACAAGATTCGACTTAATAGAGGAATAATACATGCAAGATGAAGATTTCAAGGAGACATGGAGGATGTGAACAAAGCCCATGCATGGGGACCAATCACAATGGTTAGCACATTTGATGTAGGATAGATTAATTTTTAGATGTGCATGGTTGTACATACCTAAGTGTTTGATACAAAAGAAATAAATCAAAGGAGAAGCACACTAAAGGTTTGGCTAGTCAGTTTGGTATTCATAAGATAGTGGCATAGTTGAGTGAAGGGTATTTTTGGCCACACATATTTGTAAATGTGTGGAAATTTGTGCAACAATGATGATTTTTCTAGTTGACAAAAAGGAGAAGTCGAAGTGTAGGGTTATACCAACCCCTGCCAATTTCTAAAAGGCAATGGTAACATTTAAGCATGGATTTTTTTTCTTGGATTGCCAAAAATGCACAACAACCATGAATTGATACTTATGGTAGTCAAAGATGGTGAATTTCATACCATTCAAGTAGATAAATGATGCCACAAAGGTGACCAACTTGCTCTTTAGGGAAGTTGTTAGGTTGCATGAGTTGTCGTGCACCATTGTGTTAGACTAGGACAAAATTTGTGGGACATTTCTAGAGGATGTTGTGGAAGAAGTTGAACACCTAGTTGTAGATTAGTTTAGCATACCACCCTTTGATGGATGGACATATGGAGATGGTCAACTAGATCCTAGGAAACATGTTGTGATTTTTGGTAGGAGAAAGGACAAGGCTTGGTACTAGGGAAATTCACATACAACAACTTAGTAAATTGGAGCATCAGAAGAAGCCCATTCCAAAGAGTCTATGAGTAGAGTCCAAGAAGGTTCATGGAGTTGCATGACATGCCAAGAAAGCAAAGGCAAAGTGTAGAGGCATAAGATTTTGTTGAGTACATGTGCAGTATACACAAGTAGGTGTGTGAGTAGTTGGAAAGGAGCAACACACAATATAAGGAGCACACATACAAGAGGAAAAGATAGGTAGAATTCTAGGTCTGTTACCTGGTACTAACACATTTATTTAAGGAGAGTTTCCCTAAGGGAACATACAATAAGTTGAAGTACAGGAAGATAGGGTTGTGCAAGGTCTTGTGTAAGTTTGAGAAGAATGCATATGAGATAGAGTTGTCAAAAGGAGTTGACATACTCTAATCTTTGGTTTCATGGACCTATATCCTTATATAGATGGATATTATGATAGTGAGAGAAGACATGGATGAAGGGGAGGTGTATTGGAGATATTATTTACTATAGAAAGTGTGAGAGGAAACAAAATAGGTGTTGAACAC
The DNA here is from genome assembly GCA_027924645.1 of Cunninghamia lanceolata. Lineage (NCBI taxonomy): Eukaryota > Viridiplantae > Streptophyta > Pinopsida > Cupressales > Cupressaceae > Cunninghamia > Cunninghamia lanceolata. The sequence continues at coordinate 3,671,053 of BSBN01001435.1, forward strand.
TACTATCAAGAAAATGTGCAAAAAGAATACACATAGTACTTGGTCAAATGGAAGGGTCGAGGAATCAAGGATGCAACGTGGTTGAGCATGTTAGAATTCACCAAGCATGACACAATGATGATAGAATGACTAGAAGTGCATGATTAGGGTCTCATGGTCCATTGTTTCTACATGGGGTGTTTAATGCAAGAGCATTTGACGTAGAGGCAAAATCTTGCAAATTTTGAATTTTTGTGCATAAGACTAGACATGTGTGGTAGATTATGGGTCATGTGACAACATGTGGAGGATGGAAGATGTGTGATGTGTGTAGAGTGACAAGGAAGAAATATCTCAACTTGGGTCACACAGTTTTGTCAGTGAAATGTCCATGTGGCAAGAGTAAGCAATGACAGTTGGTGATTGGACTACATATCAAAATGGTTAGCATACATATGGTGGTAGATTTTCCAATCTATATTAACTGCTAGATTTTCTTGGATTGATGGCAAATTTTTGTATCTTTAATGCATTCAAGGTGACTTTGAATATTGGTTTGGGTTGCATTAATGAGAGTTGTTAGATTGGCTATGAAAATCTCATTATAGGAAATAAGTATAAATAAGAGAGTCTTGTACATAGTTAGGGTCTTTAGTTGGCAAGGTAGGGAGTCTGCATGTGTAAAGCATACACATACTTTATTTTAATTCAATCTGTAACTCTTGAGTTGAAAGTAATAATTCCATTGTTTTCTGCATCTTTCTCTGTTCTTCCTCACTACACATATCATCATTTCCACTATGTTATTGGGTTGTGTGATAGGATATTCCTTCATTGGAATCTCTTGTCATGTTTATATCACATTCTTTCTCAACAATCCCCTCCTATATTTGTGGACCCTTGTTTTGTTGTGTATAATGGAAAAGGGGACCCCATAATGCTTGTATAGTCATTAACTACCACTTGTCTAGAATTTCTATATGTTGACCACCTTCTTGCCAAAAATTTCCTATGCACACTCAAGGATTATGGTCTTGAGGGATTCTATTGATCCGTAAACATTGGTTGATAACCTTGGTGATCATCAAAAGATGGATTTTATTCTCACTCTCAACCAAATTAATAACACATTATATACTACTTAAAACACATGGAAGCTACATTATAATATGCTCAAGATCATTATGGTATAATGCACTCATGGATGGATGATCCAATAAAGATTATTCAACCATGTAGCCTAACATGAATCAAACTCAAACTTACATAACATAATTCAAATAGTCACACTATTCCCACATCACACAAGAAATATGTAGAATAGTACTTTGTTGATTCACAACTTGAAAATATATCAATACATTTTGTCACTAGGGCTTACAACTAGAATCAGGCTTTAGCCTTCAGTTACAATCACAAATAGGCACAAAATAAGTGTGTAGCTTCTAAAACACTAGACTTATGAACTAATCTTCTATCAAATCCTCTCCTTGGTCTAGATCTCTCAATCCTTTTGCATCACTCCCCTTCAACTCCCTTATAATGGAAAATGTTTATCTTTATATAGAGAAGGATGATGTAGTATCCTTGTGTTGGCAAAAATGTAGTATAGTGCCCTATGCATATGGGATCATAGATTTTTTTAGTGGTGAATTTTTGCCAAATGGTGAATAGTTGAAATTAGGGCCTCTATTTTTGGGAATAGAACAAGCTATAAAAGGGACTAGATTGTCACACTTTTATGAAAATTTAGTTTAGCACTAGTTAAATTGCCCAAGCATTATTTTATTAAAATTTTAAATTGAATTATTTTGCCACAGTAAATAATGCATGATTAGAGCCTAATCGCTAGAATTTTATAATATCATTGCAAATCTTAACCATATTCACCATTAATATTATATTCCCACTTATTTTTGGGGCCATATTGCCATTGCTATTAAATTCCTGCTTACTTTTGGGGCAATATTCGCTTTGAAATTAACATTTGGTAGGATTTGCCATTTAAATATTGTATATAATTAGGTTTGGTAGCAACAAGACCATTGAATAATGAACATGACTCTTTCTCTCTTTTATTATCGTGGCCTCTAAAGCTCATGGCATACAGAGCCTCAAATCTAATGATTACAAAGAATATAGGTAATGAAGGGTTCATGTACTAATATTAATTTTTTAAGTTTGTATGGATAAACAATTTAGATCTTGTCTATAATTTGTGATAGGTAATTGCTTTATATAATGCTTGCAATGACTCTTCTATTTGGTGAAGTCCACCCGAGATGACTATGATCTTAAGCTTTCTGCTCCTATTATGCACAAATAGTAAGTAGGAGCATCTAAAGCTCTTGCAATGAATGCGACCTATATTTTATTGACGATGCAACTTAGATTTTCTACATGGGCTTGTAGGTATCATGAATCAGTGAGGCCCCTGTAGATAGTAGGGCATTTCTACAGTTTGAAAGTGTGAAGGAATAAGGGATTCATTTCCCACCATTGATTGCCACTATAATCTAATTGTTGTGATTTCATTCCATGGGTTTATAAGCACATGTTGAGAAAAATATTTCCTTAACCCAAAATTTATTTTGGATCGCATGATTGGCTATTGATCAATGTTTGATATCGTTCATCAATATCTAATCGTAGGGCCCTAAATAAATTTTGAGTTGAGGAAAATTTTTGGGAACATGTGCCTGTAAACTTGTGGAATGAAATGACAATCGTCTAATCAATTGAGCAACATAAAGTGTAGATTCATTCATATTTTAGAGTCTTGTTTTAATGTGTGAGATTTTTAAAATGTTTAGTCTGTGTGTGTTCCAATGCCTTCTTGATAGTGAAGTAGTGTTATGCTACTAGGATGTTGTTTGACTAAGGAGTTGGGTTTATTATATTTTGTAACTATGTTTATATGATTAATACAAGCTCAAGGATCTCTTTGGTGGACCTGAATTTTTCTCAAAAGGATTTTACCACGTGACTTCTAGTGTTATGTGTTTGATATGATTTTCTTGATTTTAGTTTTCTAATATATGCTTCTCCTTAGTTATTTTAATGGTTAATTGCATGCTACTTTAATTAGTATATATCCAATTTGTTTACTATTTCACATGCTTTCACTACAGTAGTTTACCTTGTTTCTCAACACTACTTTCATATAGACATTAGCCACCTAGATCCAATTATTTCATCACTTAGGGTCACTCTTGCGATTGCGAGGTGGACCCCATAGTTGTGGGCTTGACCTTCTCCTTTCAAAAATTTAAAATTCAAATTTGTTTGATTAGAACTCTTCATTCTTATGTCCTAAGCTAACTAAACACATATTTGGCGTGATTTGATGCTATGTGCTAGTATTTAAGGACATTTAATTACATTCATATCACATCCATCATCTCTTAAGCATTCTCTCTCATCCTAGAGCATTAAAGGGGTAATCAACAGTGGCACACTTGGATTTGGTTGTTTAAAAGGAGTAATGAATCTACATACATCATTCTAAGGCCCTTGCTTGTTGTGTTCAAACCTTTGTATACATTTATAGGAGTTGACCTAGGAGAACTTGTCTCCTTGCAATGAAACAACCCTTCCAAGGTATTTTTAAATAATGTCAATCTTTAGAGTAATAGGTAGAGTTGACTAGACAAAGATCTATTAAGTGAACAAAAGAGCAAAATTTTGCCTTACACAACGTCAAATTTGGAGTTATAGTACATGTTTATAATCATGAATTTGATCCATATCGTTAGATTCAACTCTTGATAGAGTAGAGGACCGTTGTAAAATCCAAGATATTCTTTTGGTAGAGAGGCATCATTTTTTAAGTATACACCTATTTGATTCTAGAATCTTCTCCAAAGGTAATCATATTTCCATCATAAAGCTAAGTACTGCCTTATCTTGAATTTACTTTCATAACTTATATGTCGCGAAATATCATATTACTAGTCCTAGCTTTCACTATTCAATCCAAGTTTATTTATGCTTGATTGATTGCATTTACTTAATTAACCTAGATTAAGCTAAAGGAAAGTTTATATTCCTTTACACATACAAACATGATGTACCCTCCCCATTTCAAAAACCAAAATGAAGCATAAGATAGATAGATAGATAGATAGATAGAGATTTTAATAACATCAATGAGACCAAAATTGTTTATGGAACCCCAAGAATATATTCAATAGGGAGGGGTTTATGCAAGTATAAAGGAATGTACGAAATAAATAACATCTAGCTTGCATATAAAATTCTCTAAGAGTACATTCTGCCTAATAACTAGCAATCTCACTCAAAAGTGCAATAGGGGCTTATAAGTTAAGCAATTCTCCAATTAGTTAAAAATAGACAAATATTGAGAATTTGATATCATATATATTACCCAGTATGCCTAAAAGCTAGGTGCTAGGAGGTTGCAAGGAGGGATCCTGCAAATCAAATTCGCTACAAATTTCGCATAGATGTTATTGAATCATGGCAACAACACAATTGAGTATTTATTATTAAGACTATGAGAAAAGTTAAGGTTACCTATGAGATAGAAACAAGAGTCACTAATTCCACCTAGGAAATAGGAAGAGTACAGCGAAATCAGAATGCAAAATCTTCCTTACAGTGGCAGGGTTTGGCAGGGATTTCGAAAGATACAAAAATTGTTGTGTTTCTACGAATTTGAAGAACGCCTAGGCAAGTAGCTATTTACCTATACGAGTCACGACGGTCCTAAAGTTAGGAAACAATATATATTACTGGCTCAATTTGTGGGGAAACCTCAAATTCCGCTTAATAATATTTAAAACTAATTTTTGAACATCGAATTGACATGTCAATTACCGGTATTAAATGACAAACTGTCATTTAACTTTTGATTTACAGGGAAATTCTAACAGCAGGGACAAAAGATTATTGAAGTTTTGTACTCGATGAGGGTTTCAACAAGGCGAAGAATGTCAGATTCTTTGGGATCATGCGGTTCTTCATAGCAATTGGATTGGCTTTTACTTCACGAAAAGACATCCAAAAGTTAACAAAACGGGGAATACATGAAGCCCCTATTTATACATATTATTTTGAAGCCCCTATTATACATATTACTTTGAAGGCTATGGTTTTATGGAGGGGAATTTTAAAAAATATTTTAGTATGTTGTTTTAGAATTTTTAGGAGTATTTTATAAGTAGGTGGTCTTTTGGATTTATAGTAATGAGTAAGTTTAAAATTTTAAGTTCAGAGATTTAGGACATTCCATCTCCTAATTTTTTTGCAACAATTAATGTTAAAAATTTTAGTTGAATTATTTTTTAGCAATAGTTAATGTTAAAAATTGTAGTTGTATGACACGTGGCCAAAAAATCTCGTAAGCTATTGGACAAAATTTTCGACCCCACTCTTAGGCTGTTGTCCCATGGAGGGGGCTTCCTAAATTTTTTTCAACGGTGTTGCTGAAATTTTTTAGGAGCATTTTAAAGTGGGTAGTCCCATGAATTTTGTAGTGGTGAGTAGGCTTAAAACTTTAAGCTCTGAATTTATGGAAGTTGGTGGTCTCATGAAGGTTTATGCTTTGCTCTTTTGTTTGATTTGCAAATAAAAAATATTAAAAATGATTAAAATTAAAAATTTTCCCTTCAATTTCTGTCCTAAATTAAATGCTAGAAATCTAACAAGTTGGAGAAAAATCCCCTAAGCTAGTGGAGGAAATTTTCAGCCTACCCCAAATGCACCCACTCAAAATCTACAAGCCAAAAAGGATTTAGTAGGAAAAGATTCTAATTTATCTTGTAGCACTTTTTTTTTTTTCAATTGGACCTTGCTCCACAAAAATAGATCTTGTAGGAGCTCCATGGGACCTCTTTCCTAAAGGCACATGTTGCAAATTAAGAACTAAAAAGGGGGGTCTCCTATTTTGAAGGACAAGATTCTAATTTATCATGTAACAATTTTTTTTTAATCTCATGAGACCTCTCATCCCATAAAAATAGATCTTGAAATGGGACTGCATCCTTAATCACAACCATAAAGATTCTAATTTATCTTGTAGCATTTTTTTTGGTTTCATGGGACCCTTGTTCACAAAAGTAGATCTTATAGGAGCTCCATGGGACCTCTTTTGTAAAGGCACCTTTACAAATTGAGAACTAAAAAGTAGGGGCTCCTATTTTGAAGGACAAGATTCTAATTTATCATGTAACAATTATTTTTTAATCTCATGAGACCTCTCATCCCATAAAAATAGATCTTGAAATGGGACTACATCCTTAATCACGACCATAAAGATTCTAATTTATCTTGTAGCATTTTTTTTTTTGGTTTCATGGGACCCTTGTTCCATAAAAATAGATCTTGTAGGAACTCCATGGGACCTCTTTCCTAAAGGCACCTGTTACAAATTGAGAGTTAAAAAGTAGGGGCTCTTATTTTTGAAGGACAAGATTCTAGTTTATGTAACAATTTTTTTTAATCTCATGAAACCTCTCATCCCATAAAAATAGATCTTGAAATGGGATTGCATCCTTATACACAACCATAAAGATTCTAATTTATCTTGTAGCATTTTTTTTGGTTTCATGGGACCCTTATTCCACAAAAATGGATCTTGTAGGAGCTCCATGGGACCTCTTTCCTAAAGCCCCTGTTACAAATTGAGAACTAAAAAGTAGGGGCTCCTATTTTAAAGGACAAGATTCTAATTTATCATGTAACAATTTTTGTAAAATCTCACAAGACCTCTCATCCCATAAAAATATATCTTGAATGGGAATGCATCCTTAATCACAATAATAATGTTGTTGCTCTTTTTCTTTCACATACTACCTTGGATTCTCCACCAACACTGCTTAGTCTTAACGTTCTTCAAACTTCCATGGATAAATTATAACAACTTCATAATCAACATTTAAATAAAGAACAATACAAACTTCCATGAATGAATCATAAAAACTCCATAATCAACATTCAAATACAAAGAACAATACAACAATATGGAGGCTTAGTTTGTGAGTGACTGATATATGTAGGTTCATAATTATTATGTAGGTTCATAAGTCAAATATACTTTAACTTAAACTATACAAAATTGTATTAACATATTATATTTTTTATCCTTAAACTACACGTCTCTCACACCTTTTTTTCAAAATCGTCCAATTTTTCAAAATTGTACAAATTTATTTTAGACATAACAACATAGTACTTTATTACCATTTGACAATGAACCGACGATAGACCAACCCTTGTCAGGGTAACATCAAAAAAAGAAAGAAAAAATAAAAGAGATTAAACAATTCAACAAATTACAAATAAAAATAATATATGGTCGGTCAGAATAGTTTTAATGATCTTGCAACTTATTTAACTACTTTCAAACGGTAGAACATTTCCAAGCCCTTTCTCGCCTAAGCAATGCCTAATTAGGGTAAATTCATTGACTTTCAAATTGCATTTCCCACGTCAAAAGAAAGAAGGCAAAAAAAAAACACCAGATAACCGAAAGCAAAAACTCGCCTGGTCAACGTAAAATACATGGCCATACAACCCATGCTCAAACGCCAACCCTTACAAAAGCTCACAAAATATCCTCCCATGGGAAAATAAAAAATTAGAACAATATCCAGGTTGGCATCTAGTTTCCCTCCTGTCCACTAGCCATCAACGGCTCCGATCACTCCTGTCTTCAACGTCAGCCGTCCGATCTGAGGTGCACGCGCCGTGCAGAAACGAAGACCGTTAGGAATTCTGTCGCAGTCATCGCACCCGCGTCAAGGGGTTTTGTCCTAGCTGTACAAGCTGACGTGTCACCCTCCGTTACCAAAAAAATACCTTTATTCCGATTCCTTATGCTTCGCTATAATACTCCTCTTTTACGCTTCCTTCTCTTGCCCTATAAATGTCCAGAGGCGGGAACCAGTATTTGCACAGACAAAAAGCTCATCAGTTCGAATCCTGGCATTGCTGTTTTCGTTTGCACAATTCGCTTCCTACAGGAAAGGTGAGGAGTTGATTTTTTTTTTTTTTTGTTGGTATTTTTTTTTCAGGCACTCTGTTTTTTGTTATGTTGAGCGAAAAATAGTGTGATATTTTTAGGAATGCTTGAGATCTGTTGCGAAAATATTGTTTGTAGTGAAAGCCAGTTCGATTTGCACCGGATGACTGTGAACTGCATGCTATTTATTGTTTCTGGTGTCTTTAAGCGCCGATAATTTAGCGGACTGCCCTGTTTAGTCTTTTTATTTTTCAAATGAAGTTATAAATTTTTGTGAATTTTATTGTCTCGGGCTCTCAGCCGACAAGTGTTTTATGATGCTAGGAATATTTTAGCTTAGATCTATAAAAGTTTTACCTCTGCGCACAGCCACCTTATGTTGCTCTACACAGGTAAATTTTGTAAAGCGTTTCGTAGGATTTTTAAATCTCGGACACATTGTACTGTTTGTCTGTTTGTTATTTTTTGTCGGGAATAGTTTTGCGCATTTTGTTATTCGGACGGTACGCTCTTGTGTTTTAGAGTGTTAATTTGAGTTTTCGGTGAAAAGGAAAGTAAATTTGTGCTTAAGCCTGTGGATACGTACGCTTCAGTAGATTTACATGCCTACATTATCATGCAATGAGATAGCGTCTGTTGACAGAGTTTCACGTTTTAAATTCTCTCTTCTTTTCATGCATTTCCTTAAATTAAGGAGGTTTTCGGACGAATTTGTCTTAAATTTTGTCATTACTCGTCGAGATCTGTTCTTGTAATCCCGGCACATTATCTTGCGAATACTTTAGGGCCTGCTTTTCATTATAGAACAGAGTTATATGCATATGCTAAGGGCAATACATAACAAACTTGGAAAATTAAAAAAATGCTAATCTAAGTTCTTGTGCATCCATTTTATTTTCACAGATCTAAGCTTAAATAGTCCCTAGAGGGGCGCAAAATTTGTTCTAAGCTCAGATAATTGTCTCAGGCATCTAAGATTTGTTGGCGGCAAGTGAGGCACAGTAGCATGCTATGATGCTTTAGACGTTGTAATGAATAGTTGAGATTAGTATCTTAGTTCTCAGTTGGTCTGAGTAATATTGAACTCTATGAATAGATGATGAAAGGCGATCTGATTCGCCTTTGGCCGGTCTTTTTTTTAATTAATGGATGTATTGTTTCAATTTTCTTTTTAATTAAACGCTAGTTGTCTTTGTCCAGGTAGTTTGGAGTTGTTTTATCTGTTTATAGTTCGGAGAGCGTTAGTAAAAAGGTTTAGTTCTGTTTGTTGCTTGAAGGAAATTTGAAATTTTGGTGTAATATGTTGTTAGGAGGGTGTGCTTTGATGTTTTTGCAGTCTTAAATTAGAGATTTATGTGAAAAAGAATGCACAGTAGTTATCGTATTGCTATTTGTTTCAATACTTTGGAGTATACACAATGTTATATCTCTGTTAAGAGTCTTGCATTGAAAAATTGATGTAAATATTTAGTTTTAATTCACAAAAATGTCTACGGATGTGTGCATATACATTATGATATATGTTACAGAGGCATTTGCAGGAATATTATATTGTTTAAACTCCAGGGAATTTACTCTGAGGAGGTTGACATTTTAGATTTTATTAGGAGTTGTTGACATCAGCTTCCTGGCCTCTGCTAGTTGAATATATTTTGAAATAGAATGTCTGTTTGTAGGAGTTCTACAATCAAACTGGTGATTGCCAATCTTAGTTATACAATTAATGAATGGGATGCATAATTGCATTTTGTTTGATCTCCTCAGTTTTTCCAGGTTGATTTGTTGGAATATTTTCTGTTTATTGTTGGCAGGCCGTCAGTATGAAATCTAGCTCTATTTGTTAACCGTTGAAACAAATTTAGTGTAATATATTGTGGCAAGGTGTGGTTTTATGTATTAGTATAACTCTGTAAGTAAGATTTGCTTTATGAAAGAGATCCCTGTCAGAGAGATTGATGTGAATGCAGTGTGTTGTGTTATTTCGATATGTAAATAGTTATTGTACACCTTATATATATTGTACTGTTCGCACATTTGTGTCCCCAATGTGTATATGACCTTTCTCCATTAGATATGCATCTGTTACATCAAACATGGCTTGATGCATACACAGAGTGTATACTTACAAGCATTGGCATTCGAGTTGATAGAGCCTTTAATTCTGCACTGGACTTGTTAGGAGTTGTTGAGATTAGTTTCATGGTTGTCTGTTAGATTTATTTTACATAGCATAACATGTTTGTTTGCATGATCCGCAAGATTCAAGTGCTCTAAGATGATTCAATTGAGCTGGAATAGGTTTGTTTGCATGGATGGGATGCATTCACTGTATTATTTTTGAGCTCTGCGAGTGCTGGTTGAAATTTGTTGGCTTTGTGGTGATTGATGTGGGCTAGGTTTTGGAGAGGTTGCACTTCTATGTTTTAGAGTCTAAATATAATTTTTTGTGCTGAAAATTACTCAGAAAGTGTGAAGAGATTGAAAGTTTTTGGCCGGTTTAGAGAGACATAACATGTGCAATGTGTATAGGTCCCTTAAATTGGGTTGTAATAACTTTTCTAGTTCACAGATCAGAGAGTGTTGGATGAATTTCGGTAAGGTTGTTTGTTGTTGCAAACAAATTTAGCTTTATTTGTTGTACAGAGGGGCATGTTTTTATCGTTTGAACTGTTAAATTTGAAAGACTTGGTTGAGGAATAAATGTATATGCAATGTGTATGTGTCCTTCCAATCTGTAATTGTGTATGTGCTTTGTGCACATCATGTTTGCATGGTGGGGAAGGGTATAACTAATTAATATGCACATGTTATGCAGTAAATAAGAATATATTACAGTGGACAGGAGCTGATGTTTACACATCATATTTGTGCACATAAATATCTGTTTGTGTTTTACATTGACTGGCTTAGATTTTATTGATACTGTCTTTGCATGCATAGGGATCAAATCTTGACAGAGATTATCCTTTAGGGCCTTAGGCAGTGCATGATCCAAGTGACCCATAAGATATGCAGGGGCTTCGTCTGTATATGCTTTGCCAATGAATTCTCTGATCCAAAGTAAATTTTCATTCAGTATAAACCTTTCAGCCTTGCTTCCAACACTGATCCTTTAGGGGCATGCTGGGTGTCGTTACTTGATCTGATGAATGATGTTGAAGTTACTATAGATTGGAGTTCTTGCTATTATTATCTCTTGAATGCCCATTTGGATCAGCAGTGTTACAGCTTCTTTATACAGTACCAAAAACATGTGGCATCTTTAAGATCCATGTCCCTTTGTGTAAGGCATAGGAACTACTTTGCACTCCTAGCTTTATTGTTGTTTCTCTTTAGAGCAGAGAAGCTATATTGGGAACAGTTACTTTCCCGGCTGGAAAACTATCTATTTGCAGCAAGAGGCTAGCAGCACGCTTTTTGATCTCTAGAATTTCATCCCTATGCATCCTGCATAATTGATCAGATTCTGTTGGTCTTTGGTGAGCCTGTCATTTTATTACCTCCAATGTGTTGTATAAGCCACTTGGTTCAGCAATAGATGTGGACTGTTGCTGAAGCCCAGTGCCCTCTCCAATAGTAGCCATAATGGTTGGTCAAGAAACCTTTTCTCCTCCTGATTATCAATCTAAGGAACTCTCCAAAGCTTTATTTATCCTATTTAGGGTAGATGTGGTCTTGCATTTTGGCTGCTAGACTGTAAAAAGTTCCAAACCATCCTGAGATTGTGATATTGGTGGCATTTTAGACCTGCTTCAACGTGCCTGGTTCATTTACTGCTTCCTTCAGACACACTGTTTGGAGACTTGGCCAGTGTTGTGTTCAAAAGATAAAAATGTGAGTCATTGACTAAAACAGGCAAAAATTCAAAAATGTGAGGTTACTTTGCTAAAGTTTTTAATATATCTTGTTTTTTTTCTGAACTGTTCTGTACTTTTTGGAGATTTTTCCATTGTATTTGAGAAATTGAGAAACATTACTCCTTGGCCACATTGTGTCCATGTGTGTGTAAGTGTTGCTTATATGATTGAAACGGTCATGAAGTGCAAAAAGATTTACGATTTTACTGTTTAGTTGAGTTTGTATTTCCCGTTGGCAAGCTGCATGTTTTGGGTTTGTGTGCAAGGTCTACATTTTGCATGCCTTTGGGTGTTGCTTTAATTAAGGATACCTTCTTAAATTCTTTGTTGCAAAACTAATATTTCTATTTTTGTGACTCGTTCTCCATCTACAATGGGTGTGGGTTTTCTCCCAGAAACGACACACTTGTCAAACTATTACAATTCTTCTCGCCTCATCTTCTGTACTGCTAAAACTGCCTGTGTTAATATTGGTGGTCTTGGGGATTTTCAGGTATTAAATATTGAGCAGAAACAAATTGGCGGTGTTCACATGTTTTTGTGAATGGTTTTAATTTTTTATTGATTTGTTGAATTGTTTTAATTTTTAAAATCATTTTATATTTTTCAAATATTTAAAAGTTATGTGTACTCTCCCATTATCGAAAATTTGAAATGGGTGCTTCAAGTACTCATTTGCGCTTGTTAAAAATTTCCTAGTTTCGTACTTCCCCATTTTAGATGGCAGGTCATGGATAATTTATTTGAAGGTGCAAATGATTGCTCAAACTTTTACTACCTCCTATTTTGGGAGTAACCTGACAGTGTAGAACTAGTTAAAATTATGAAATTTCAGAAGTGACTAATTCTTCAGTTAAATCATCCTTAAATATTTTAATACCCTCAAATGTTTTTGACCTGCACATATCTTGTATACCATTTATGTTCCCTGCCTCTGGTTACTTTTTCTTGTTAGATGTGTACTCAAACAAGTCCTTCAACCTAGATCTGTTATCTGTTTTGTTACACTTTTGCCATCCAGATCATTTACATGCAGCTTATTTATTATTCAACAAATCATATTATAAAATCATATCTTGTTGTAAAACGATCATATTTTATATTTATATTGGGCAGCTTTTCAAATAGTAAAACCATTATAATCAGTGATCTTCCTCTTGGCATTGGTAGTCATAAGTATGAAATGAAACTTTCATTATTTTGCATGTAATTATGACCTGGACGTGCTTGTTTCTTCTGTTGCTTGTCTATTACAAATTATATTCGTTTTCAGCTGAATTAGTTACAGCTTATTTCTTATTACTTGTTTTCTGCACTGTTTGTTTAAAGTAGATATTTAGAACATGCTCCTTCTAAGAACAATTTTACATCTCAGCAGGTAATGACATATATGTAATATGATTATGAAACTTTCAGTGTTTTGCACATAATTATGACCTGAACCTGCTTGTTTCCCCTGTTGCTTGTCAATTGCAAATTTTATCTATTTTCTTCTCAATTAGTTACAGCTTTTGTCTTATTACTCGCTATTTGTTTAAAGTAAATATTTATAATATGCTTCTTGTATCAACAATTTTACACATCAGCAGGTAATGACACATATGCAATGTGATTTTCCCATGCAGGATCTTGTTCAATTTAAGTTCAATTGTTGTTAATCAAAAGGGTATTCAGAGACTCGAGTTTTTTTGTTTCCCATTCCACGGTTTGAAAGAAGAATCTGCTTGAGGGTCAGTCCTCAAAGCTAAAAATAGGTGATACAAAGAAGCTTATGTCACAGGATTCAAACATGACTCCCCCCAGTACCAATGCTGCAGCCAACGGATTGAAGGATTCACGCACTCCTATTCCACCTCTGAATGAAAGAATTCTTTCATCTATGTCTCGTAGGTCTGTTGCTGCACATCCTTGGCATGATCTTGAGATTGGTAAGGTCCTTCGTTTGCTCTTTGCTCATTTCCTTTTATATGAAAATCTAATCAATACTCCAGTTGAGCTATGTGCACATTAAGATGTTTGCATATACAGTCTTATTTGAGTAGCATTCAATTATAGGGTGCTGTTGGATAGTGCGGATAAAGCCACAGTTGTGTATGCTATTCATAACCCAATGTTTGACTGCAATATTTCATAAGTATGAATAAGTTGAAGGGTGGGAGTGTTTACACTGCATGTGTGACATTATCTTTTAATGGCAAACACTTTGGTTACCAGTCAACCACTTTTATTACAAATCTGCATGGGATTCCTAGAAATCTAACTCCATACTGTCATTCCCTGATTTCCAATAATTGTCTCGTTTGAAAAGAAATATGGGTATTGATTGTCTTGTGGTATCCTCAAATATTCTTTTCAGTCCAGGGAGGATGTGCATTTTAATGTTTTTTCTCATGTACCTGTAAGACAGGAATCATTAATAATTTACAGTTTTGCTTTGTTTTTTATATTTGGATATATCATTTTAACCCCTTTATGTTGAACCTTTGGATGCAGGACCTGGAGCTCCTTCAGTTTTTAACTGTGTAAGTACTTATTGCATTGCATGATAGCTATTGATACTTTTATGTGACATTATTCTTTCTTTCTTTACACTTTGGAGTTGTATGCCTTGCTCCTGCTAAACTCTTTGGCAGATGTTATTCTTGAATAAATGATTGTTTAAATAAATCTACTTGAAAATATTACTGCATTAATCAATCTACTTGAAAATATGGCTGCCTTCATAAATCTGTGACATCTACCTTCATTCATGTACTAAGAACATTATTACTTATTACACACTTTGTACAAATAATATGCTCTTAGAGTACCGATTTAAGATTTCAGTCATGTTAAGAATAAAATTAAGATATTAAATAGTAGTAAATTTTATGTAAGAAATAGCTAAGAAAATTTCTCATTGCATGTTGGTTGAAGTTTAGTTCCCAGAAAGGTTATTTATTATTGACATTTCAATGGTAGAGCTGCCATTCTGTTCAAATATTTATATGTTCATTAACCTAGTTGAGAAATGAATATAAAAGCCTGATGATTATGTTGACTATGCTTGTCATACTATGTAAGAGCAACTTGGTGTATTTTTCATTGTGTGATCTTATACTTAAGATGCCTACTTTGACAATTTCCAATTTACCCAATTGATTGGGCTTGGCATATGTCTAACTCTGTAGCATGGGATCAAATCTGTGTTGAAATGAAACATTGACCAGGTCATCCTGGGACCTAGTTTAGCAGTTAAAGACTCGTATCTATTACAAGCCTTGTGACTTGGTCATTTTGGCTTCTATTTTACCTTGTTGAGTTATCCATGACTGTTAGGAACTTAAATCACGAGAAAATACGCACATTGATATTGTGATAGTTGATATTTTGCTTAATCTTTTTTGTGCATATAAGGAACCTTTTTTAAGGCAAACATGGAATCTTTCTGGTTTGGTCTTGCTTGTAATGTTGTGTCAAAGTCGTAACTTTATAGAAAAAAGCCTCTTTGGATGATATGAATATCTCATGGCACATTTGGTTTGAAAATGTGTATTGTTAAAGTTTTGCTGGACCAACATTCTTGTATCTCAAACCATATCTCCTCCAAAACAGAGAAATTATGTCCTCAAATGGGTGCCTGAGTTTTTGTTTTAATGCATACTGTCACTTGCATTTTATAAAGTGGTCTAAGGAATTTTATTCTGTTAACCAATACAAGTTATCTTTCTTTTGTGCTAAGGTCTTAAACTAAGCACAATTGCTGTTGTAATTGAGGTTTATATGTTCCAAAAGCTGGTTTAATAACAGTTTCTAAGTATAGTTAATCAGGAATGTTTTGTCTTCTAGAGGAGTTATCAATATCAGTGAAAAGGCCATCAGCGTGCAATTTCTCTGATGTCATCAAGCTCCCTGGAAACATATTTTTTTGGCAAGATAACATTCCCACCTTCCTATCACCAAGTTGTTACTTGGCCCCAGTGTAGTGACTGTTATGTTGTCTTTTATCTGCTATCCACAATTGACTAAGCCCTTTATCTGATAGTGCTAGAGAGTGTTTCTTAGGTTTAGTCTAAACAATAGAACTCAAGCACCATTCCTTGGGCTATGCTCTAAAAACTTGCTGTTTTTGGCTGGAGAACCTTCTCAGCATCCTATCTTTAAGTTATTACTTGACCCTGGTGGTAGCCACACTTATTTGCATATTTTTGTCTGCCATCCATGAGCGATCAAGCCCTTGATCTGATACATAGAGCTAGAGAGTGCTTCTTAGGATTGAATTGAACAACTGTAGTTAAGCACCATGCTTTCATTGCAAATGTTCATTAGGAAAATCTGCCAAAGTTATTTGGTTTCTGATAGAACTGGCTGATTGCTTGGATTCTGGTTATCCCTAAACTAGAGTCTAGACTTTTATATCATTAAATTGGAATTAATTTGTCAGGGACCACATCCTTCTGTTCCATATATGAATCACATGCTTGTTTTCTATCTCGAGAATTAATTTTAAAATTTGCGTTCTTTGCTGGTATTATTATATTGATATTGAAAGGTTGATGTGTGGTCAGTGGCTAAATGTTTTTGTTCTTTGATATTTAGAAGGCTAAAATATTTTATTTGATACTTTAGGTTGTGGAAATTAGTAAGGGAAGTAAAGTGAAGTATGAACTGGACAAAAAGACTGGTCTGATCAAGGTAAGCTTTGTTTACTCTGTGAATTGAAAAAATAGATTTCTAGTTGCCCCTTTCTGTACATTGTTGCTATGTGTAAGCTCTGTTCCATCTTAGGGCTACTGATTTTTATCCTATGATTTATATGCAGGTTGATCGGATTTTGTACTCATCAGTTGTTTATCCTCATAATTATGGGTTCATTCCACGTACACTGTGTGAGGATAATGACCCGTTGGATGTACTGGTAATCATGCAGGTAATGCAGCATTATTAAGTAATAAGTATCACTCATTTATGCCCCTCTCATGTATTGCTTGAGTGTAATATTCTGCGACGTCCTGACCTTCAGTAGGCAGATGATTTGATGTTTCTCAATTGCTTTTAGGTTGATTCAATCCATACCTGCATATGTGTGTAAATGTGCATCTGTATCATGTGATGTCACCAGCTCTAGATTTATTCTTTAAAATAAAATTCTTGCCTTTTCGAAGTTTGTGATTAAGAACATCATGTTTTGCAAAAATCAACAGGAACCTGTTCTTCCGGGATGCTTTCTCCGTGCTAGAGCAATCGGTCTGATGCCTATGATTGATCAGGTATGCATCCATAAGTTGGTTTAGTGGAAGCAATCCTTGCGTACTTTTAGTACCTCGAATTTCAAACAGGCTGGATGTCTTTCTAAATCCTCCTAACTAAAATACTTTTTATACTGTAACCTGAATAATATCTTCAGGGAGAAAAGGATGACAAGATAATTGCTGTTTGTGCTGATGATCCCGAGTACCGTCATTACAAGGACATCTCAGAGCTCCCCCCTCATCGTTTACAAGAGATTCGGCGCTTCTTTGAAGACTGTATCCTTTGCTTAACAAGAATGCTACTATACTGAATGCATTTGATTTCTGATATTTTAGTGTTTATAGTTAAAATTTTGTAAGCTATAGGCCTTGATCAAAGCTATCTATCTTTCTACACCTTCTATCTTGAGTTTTTCTTGACAGCATAAAGACAAGAAAAATGAAAACAAAGAAGTTGCAGTGGATTCTTTCCTTCCTGCATCAACTGCTACTGAAGTTATAAAACATTCAATGTAAATGAGCTTTACACCATAAATTCTAGTGGTTATGAATATGGTATACATAATTAATGCTTTTTAGCTTGAAGTGTAGAAGGACTAAGCCCCTGAGGTTTGACTTGTGATTTTACAGGGACCTGTATGCAACATACATTGTGGAGAGTCTGCGACGATGAGGCATACCTGAACTTCCTTTCTGAAGCATATTCAAGTAAACTTAATGCCGAATACAAGTTAGATGTTGTTCCCTCTTAAGTACTAATCCAATTAAACTTAATGATGAAATACAAATTAGATATTTTTCTCTCCAAGTACCTGGTGATAAGAGAGTATTACCTGTACACTGTAATGTTTTGAGAATTGTTAAGAAGTGCAGGAAGACATGTCTGATAGGTTCCTTGTATCTTCTCAGAAGGACCTAGCTTATGGGGGCACGTAGTGTATTTATTTGTTTTTGTACTGGTCGAGTACAGTATTTTTTGTATTTTGCAAAGGTGAATTAATGCAATATAGTGTACCTGCTTTGTTGAACGGTGCCTTGACAGTGAAGGCCAAAAAAATATTATATATGATTTGGATATTTGGTTTAAATTTTTTTCTTTCTGTGAACTTCTGTGCATCCAATAATTGGTGTTTGTGTCCTGATACATGTCACAATAATCTAGTTTCAAAACTTGGCAGGCCCTGATACATGTCACAATAATCTAGTTTCAAAACTTGGCAGGCATGGCCATGATTTAATGCAGAAAAATTAAATGTTAAATTTGACCCACAAATGATTTAAAATGACATGAACACTATTAATTGCTACAGCGTAAATAATATCAAATTGATGTAAATGATATTTCCCAAATTGGACAATTTAATCAATTTCAATACATAATGCCAATGTTTAAATTACATGAAAATTTGGTCAGGACAATTACCAGTAATGGATTTGCAGAGTATAGTGAATTGCATCATTTATGGTCGCAAGGTTGAAATTTATTGATTTAAATGTGTACATGTATATGTTAAATTGTAAATTACTACAACAGCAATTGGGCTCAAAGGTGTAATGGGCATGCTGATAGCTTTGTGATTACAGCAAATTTTAGAGATAGATAATTTACCCATAGTCAAATTTTCAAGGACATGGAAGATGATGTAAAATTTATGGATGTTAGTAAACAAAGCTATGGCAGCTATAGTTTCAGTCAACTTAATCATAAAAAATGGTTGAAGATAAATCCAATACTACAAGAGTTATATCATACTTCAAAGTTTTTTCATCCATGGCCATTACCTTATACTTCCCATCTACTAAGTGAATGCAAGGGAGGCTAAAATGGAACAAATCAGAAGTCACGTCTTTCCTCTAGATGAATGGTAAACCATGTAATTGAACAGATTAAATGCACACCTGGTGAACATAATAATGATATGGATCCAAAAATAGTCAATGACAAACAAATTGATTGTGGCATCTAGATGAATAGTAAATTTTGCCTTGATTGAGTTTTAGAGAAAAGTAAGCTAAGCATGTGAAAGCTTTGTAGAAGTGATCGGAATTTTTCCATAAAGATTTTTTAGACTTATCTCACTGTATGTGATTATGTGGAGAGGCTAACCCATAGTAGCAGCAGGGGTAGAAGCATCATGATTGTAAAAGAAAAGTTGAAAGAGAAACTATATAGAGTTGATATTTATTTTTTAAATAAAAAGACATCAAAATTTTAAAATATATATATTAATGCCTACAAATGAAATTATTAAAAAGTAACATACAAGTATATAATATTTACTTATCTATTTGTGTATTTGTATTAGTTTAAATAGATATTAATATTTAATATTCATACAGAAAAATTATATATATATATATATATATATATATATATATATATATATATATATATATATATATATATATATATATTAGTTTGGAGATGCCTATCTAACATATGTCATAAATTTAACATCTCTCCGCAGCTTCTTTTAGAGAGATGTATTTAAGATATCCATGCTAGTTATTTTCAATCTTCTATTTTGACTTTGATAGTTTTCACAAATTTCAACAACTAGACAGCTTCACAATTCTAACTTTTTAAAGAACCAAAGCATCTTTTAGCAATAAAATCATGGTTATTCAATCTCTATGTTTAAACAAGGAGCCAAGAAATGTTAGCATTATACCCAATTATTGTGTAACAATGTAATTTGGTACTAGAAAAAAATTGCAATCATTCATTGAGTTCACTCGATTCAAGTCCCATGGTTGAACATGGTAAGAGAGTCCCAATGATTTGTACAATTTGTAGTTGAAAGATGCTAATAATAGAAAAAATAAAATTGGCTATATTGTAGAAGCTATGGCCTTTGGTCATTGACTAAGCTTTTCTAGGTGATGATGGAACCATATAAAAAAATTTCATAGTTCTGGTATTTTTGTCCTTGGGCTTATGTCATTAGGTTGGAAGATTTCCAGACTTAGGGTTCTTTATATATCATAGGAGGTGTTAAACTCTAAACCACCATGCCAAAGTTAAATGTAAGGGTCACATTCGTTATATTTCTTCAATGACTGTTTGTCTCCTGTTACTGAGTGTTTTAGTTGCTTCCTTATGTCCCCTTGAATGTCATTTGACCTGCCCCTTGCCATATGGTTACCTTTTCTAGCCCGCACCTAGAAAAGCATTATTTTAAAAAGAAGTCGACCCATTGGCCCCCTTTTTCCTAGAAGGTAAAATGCATTTCTAAAAATATACATGCCAAGGTCCAGTCCTACTAACTCTTTTTCTGAGAGGTGGCGATAGTGGATTCGTATTCACCATTCCGCCAGCAATAAGATATTGATAGAGTTGGCGTCTGCGAACTACGGAAAGAGTGATAGCTGGTCGGTAATTATCAAGGAAGGAAGAATGGTGGGCCCCGAACAATATAAAATGATTTCTTTGTATTTCCGCCATTCTGCCATGCTTCACCAAAGAGTCTCTCTTAGGACCACGGAAAGGTGGAAGTTTGACATGTGGCTACTGTGTATGCAAGAAAAGTTCCAGTTGGAGAGGGGTATGTTCTAATATTTTGGTTGTCGTTCCTCCACCATTCCACTGGGCTATTAATCAGTGTGCCTCGTCGGATCGTGGAATGACAGAATCTTGACACATGGCTCTCTGAGGGATGGGACTAGTGCATTAAAAATCAAGGACCTGACGTGGCATAGTATGGCTCTCCCCTGCTCTTGTGTGTTATGTTTGCTCCCCTGTTCTATCAGATTCTCTTCTTTGTTCTCATGGCTATTAACTTGTCCTTACAGAATTAGGAGACTTGGAGTTTTTCCCTTTGGAATAGGTGGTGCAGGGAAAATTAGAAAATAGTAGCAACATCCATTGAGCCTCTATGATTTCTTCTCCGGTCTCTTATCTCATCTGATAGTGGGTCCTGAGGGCTAATCTCCCAACTCTAGTAGTTCCTTATTTCTGAGAGTTGACAGATTTCCTTCTGGAGTAGAGAAGCTTCTTAGCTTCCTCTACCCCTCCATTACATCTAATTTTCCTAATAGAGTATTAACTCTAGGTGTAAGGAGATTGGCGACCAGGATGATACAGATAATGGATGAGAGGAGAATTGTTGTTGTTGTTGCTGTTCTCTTGGCTTGGCTTCCAGCCCTATTGAAGCCAGCTAGGTGTGGATTCCCCAAGTTTCTGCCTGGTTGAAGTTGCTGGAAACTTCTCAACTGGGAGGGGGAAATCATACCATTGCTAAGGAATCTGGAAATAGTGAAGGAGGTTCAGGGTTCTTGGGTTTCCTTTCGATATTGTTCCTTGCAGGTTTTCTCATTCTTTGGCGCACGACTTGGAAAGGCAGAGCAGTGAATGCTCTCATCGAATACTTTGTGGTGGCATTTGAGGAGTGCCTGGCTCTAACGATATCCGACAATGTATCAACCATCTATAAAAGTTTGGTCCCATTCCCCGCCAAAAATATCCGGGCATATAGTTGAGAAACGGTTATACTAGCTTCCTCTCGCGGCTTCATCTTTTGGTTACTCAAATTTGTAACTTCTTTTGTCTTGTAGCCTGAAGCTTGTTTGCTCCCTTATCTTTAAAAAAGGGAATTCAGGGATTGTGAAAATCATTGGTTCGATGTCATGTCTCCAGAATTAGTCTAAAATATGGGACCAATCTAGTTGAGGAGTTGTAAATAGTTTGTTTTTCTGCAATAAAATCAGTCGTCTGTTTTCAAGTTTTCATTCTGAGTTTTAAGATATCTTTATGGATCTACAAAGGCTGTGTTATAATTTACTAAACAATTTACTTTACAAATCTTGTTGAGTCTTGAAGTGTACTATCTCCTACTTCATGTATACAGTTCTACATTTATGAATATATATTTGATTAAGGATCATGTTTATTCATCAGCACAGTCTTTCTTGTGTTTGTGTATTTTTCTTGTGGCATTTACTCAAGTAGTAAAATAATTGGCTGCAAGAGGATATAGAATGTAGTATTGGTTTACAGGGATAACTAAGTATGGTTAACTTCAAGACTAGTAAAGTGTTTTAATGTAAGGCATTACTATATCTTTACAATAAACTAAGTTTTATTACATCACAGTTCTTTAATGTTTCTGTAAGTTTCTTGACTCTATGGCCCTTGGATAGGCACTGGTCTGTTCATGAATGCTATGCTAGGCTTACATCCCTTTGATCATCCTCATCATTTTCTAATGGAATCAACACATTTTCCCTTCCAGCAGTAGGTTTTAGAAGTTAAGTTCGTTTTACATGTTCCTTTGCAAAGAAAATGATTAAAGCTTAAGAATCTAGCCCATCTCTTTACTTATCAGACATTCTTTAAGCAATTTAGAAGGAACATATCTGTTATTGGAACAATGTTATTGAGCAGGTATCTCAGGGACCCTCGTCCAGTTGAATAGAACATTATTTTCCCCAAAAGGAGAAAGATCCAAAATAGGAACACCCTCCTTGATTTCACAAAGCCTAAAGTGCAGAGGAAAGAGGGATTGAAAACCCCAATTTCCTGTTCGTTGGCCAATCCCTCGAGGTAGATCCATTATTGGAGATGGCTATTCTATAGATCTATTTTCCTTGAGATCAGGTTGGGAATTTAAAACAACCAACATGTTATAATAAATTTTGTTCAATTTTATCCTTTACTCATAATAACAAAAAAAAAACGAGTTAAATAGAGTCAAACATAAACCACTCAATAAATGATCTTAGCTATTTAAACAATAGTGTTGTACAACTATTCTTAAACGTCATCCACTTCAATAGTCAAAGGTTAATTTTGGCCAATAAAAAGAAGACATATTTACCACTTTTTGTTGTGAATAAGGTGTAAAATTGCTATTGATTGTTTGACCATTGAAGTGGATGATATTTAAGTAGAGTGGTGTACATTGTTGATCATATAAAACCTACATATTTATCTTAATTTGGTTCTCTTTTGCCATCAGTTCTTGAGAGAAGAGCTCATGCAAACAATACTAAAACATAGCATGCATATGGACTTTGTGAATTACATAGAATTACTATTACTAGGATGGGAAAGGGATAGTTGGTATAAGGAATGACAAGCTTCACTTTTATTATCCCCCATCATTATGGATCATTGTTATGTAGTTGTTGATCGACATACATACAACCCAGATGTAGGCATTCATTAAACAAAGCTATCTAAAATTAATGGGGCATAGTACTAAGTTGGGATATAATGGAATTTTCTCAAGAGTTTATTGGTTTCTAGGGTGCCAAATAGGGACTCACACTTATTACATCCATATGGACGTGGTTAAGATATTCTTACAAGCACTCCATGCCATGGGCATGGAATGTAGAATGATCTTTTGATAGATTGTATGTGGTTTAACTTCTAAAGGTGTATTGTACATAATAATTTTTTTCCTTCTTGCTTGACGTTTACTCATTGGAATCTCAAAGGAGAGTTAAGAAAACACACGATCACTTGATAAAATTTCAAATGTCAATTTACCAATGTTTCTAATTTCAATGCTAAGTATGACAAATCAACTAATACCACCAAAAGTGATATAGTTACTGCTATTGGGAGTCGCACTAGAACTGCTTGTTTGAGTATGGGATGGGTTCTGATCAAACTCAATAACACAACATTAATGCAATTCCTAGGATCACCATATTTATGTGTGCAATAATTTAGAGCATAAACAAGGATTGTCTACCCATCAAACATTTACAAAAAAAGCTCATCCATTTAGAGGTAAAACATCCAAATTTCTTTTATTTTGAACTTCCAAAGAGGTTACCATGATATAATAAGGTGGTATTGTTGGGATAAGGTGCCATTAACCTTGTAAATCCCAATATTGCATCTATTCCATTTATTATTGTAATTTGTAATTACCCATAAAGGATGTACAAGTTTCACCGGCAGTTGTAAAAATTATTTACTATCCACGGTAATTATGGAGTTACTGCACGGTAAGTCCCGGAGTTACCGACGGTAGTTATGGGATTTCATTTACTATGGTAAATGGTACTCGGTCAAAGTGGGGTGCACATGTGGAGGAATATTATATTTTTAGTGTTATGACGCATGTCATAGAGGTTGTAAGAAGGTGTAAGAGATTCTATGACAACTATAAGTTGTCATAAGAATCTATGACAACTATAAGTTGTCATAAGAATCTATGACACTAATAATAGCATATGACGCGTCATAAGATGATGTAAGTGGCTATTTTTAACCCCAAGGTGTTCAAACTTGCATGGGCACTTTTTCTCAAGTGTAGGATGCATGTATAACAGCATTTATGACCCCATAAGAGCCTATTCTTGGCCATGGACGCCCAAGGTTGTATTGTTGACTCTTGACAAGTGTTATGGCCTTGTAAGAAGTCATTTAATGTCTTGAGATTGTGTAAATTCTATATAAACCATAGCATAGTAGATGAGATGAATATAACAGTTTACAGGTACCCAGGTTCTACTGGAGTGAAGGTTGAAGGATAGAGGAAGTGAATGTATTTGTAATCTCCTTTTGTGAATATAATACAACTTGGCCTCTTTTCTTGGTGGAATTTTTTACCCGAAAGGGTTTTCTCCATGTTAAACACTTGTGTTATGTGCTTCATTCTGCTTCTGGTATATTTTGTATTGTGGGTTTATGTTTTGTTATAATCTCCATTAATATCACACAGTTAAAGATTGCTGAAATTTATCTCAAATCAAATTTCCATTGAAGTAGTGTTGCTTTCATTTCTAACATTTGGTATCAAAGCCTGGCCAGCTTTGACTTTTGGGTGGTAGTGTGGAAGCTATAGCTGCAGTGGGAGATTTGGTTGCATTTGTTTTGCAGATCTTGCGTTGTTATTATGGCTGCATCCACCGTTGCATCAACCTCTCAAATGGACATTGAGAAGTTCAACGGAACGGGGTATGAGTTGTGGAAGCTGAAAATAGAAAATTTGTTGGAAGAAAGAAACCAATGGTTGGTTGTTCAAAAAGAGAAGAAACCTGATGATGCCTCTCAAGATGAGTGGGATATACTAGATAAGAAAGCATGGGGAACCATCCGGTTGTGTCTTTCAGACTCTGTCCTGTTGAATGTTGCAAAGGAAGAGACTGCATACAAGTTGTGGAAACGGTTGGGTGAGATCTATCAAGCCAAGAGTATGGTAAATAAATTTTATTTAAAAAGAAAATTGTTTTCCATGAAAATGCGAGAAGGTGAATCAGTTGCAGAGCATTTAAATTCTTTTAATTTGTCAGTGAGTTAGCTTGATTCAGTAGATGTTGAGGTTAGTGAGGAAGATAAATGTATCTTACTTCTTTGTTCTTTACCTGAGTCTTGGGAGAATGTTATCCTTGCTATCACTGCTAACCTCATGGATCCGAAGTTGGATGCTCTTGTTTCAATGCTACTATCACAGGAATTGAGGAAGAAGAGTTCAGATAGTTTAGGGGATGCTCTCAGTGTCAGGGGAAGGTCTAAGGAAAGAGGACCTAAAGGAGATCAGAAAGGGGCTAAGGACAAGTCCAAGGGCCGATCTAAGACTCCTGGTAAAAAGAACAGAGTTAAGTGTTGGAACTGCAGTAAAAGGGGACATGTGAAGAAGGAGTGCAGAAATCCCAAGAAACAGTGGGAGAGTGCTTCGGATAAGTCCTCGAATGTAGGTGAAGAAGTTTTACTTTCTACATGTAATCTTGTTTCTAATGATCACTGGTTGATTGACTCAAGATGCTCATTTCATATGACCCCACATAAGGAATGGTTTTCCTCATATGAAGAATATGATGGAGGTAATATCTACCTTGGTGATAACTCTACATATCCGATTGTTGGGAAAGGAAAGGTATTGTTGTGTTTCAGTGATGGGAGGATTAAAACCCTCCTTGGTGTTTTGCATGTTCCTGGATTAGCTAGAAATTTGATTTCAGTTTCGAAGTTGAATGATTTGGGAATGCATGTGACATTTGACAAGCATGGCTACAGATTGGTGAGGGAACTTGGTGGTAGCGAAAGGGAAGAGATTTGGGAACTTGTTTAAGCTTGAAGCCACTACAGTTTGTAATGCCTCCTATGTATCTGAGGCCACTACTGAAAATACATGTATGTTGTGGCACCATAGATTGGGCCACCCAAGTAATAATGTATTGAAAACTATTAAGAATAAAAATTTGTTGGACGGTTTCTCTTATTCTAATGAGCACTTTGATTTCTGTGAGCATTGTGTGTTTGGTAAACAAAACAAAAAATTATTTCCTTTAGGAAGCAATAGAGCAAAAGAGAAGTTAGAAATTATTCATACGGATGTGTTTGGACCTGTGGATAATGAATCTATTAGAAAATCTCGTTATTTTGTAACCTTCATTGATGATGTATCCAGATTTACATGGATTTATTTTATGAAGCATAAATCTAAAGTTTTCACTAAGTTTAAGGAATTTAAAGTCTTAGTAGAGAACCAATCAAGTTTAAAGATAAAAATATTAAGATCTGACAATGGAGGGGAATATTGCTCTAAGGAATTTGATGAGTTTTGCAAGCATGCAGGTATAATCAGACAAAAGACAACTTCGTATACACCACAGTAGAATGGTGTTGCAGAAAGGATGAATCGAACAATTATGGAAAGAGCCAGAATTATGCTTAGTGATGCACAGTTGGATAAATGCTTTTGGGCAGAGGCTGTGTGTACTGCTTGCTACTTGATAAACATATCTCCTTGTAAGGCTCTTGATTCAACACCTTATGAAGTGTGGACAGGTAAGAAACCTTTTATTTCACATTTAAGGGGTTTTGGTTGTGAGGCTTTTGTTCATGTGCCTAAAGAAAAGTGATCTAAGTTGGATCTAAAGGCTGAAAAGTGTACATTCATTGGATATGGTGATAATGTCAAAGGTTATAAGCTTTGGAATCCACTAACCCGCAAGATTATCTTTTCTAGAGATGTAATTTTTAGGGAATTTAGAGCTATTTTTGAACCTGAGCAGCCAAAAGAAAAAGATGAAAAGGTAAAGAAGGTGCACTTTGATTTAGAGTAGCAACATGCACCTCAAGAAGAACAGAATGATGGATTAGGGGGTGAAGAAGAAGAAGAAGATTCGAGTAGTTCTGATGAAGATGAATTTGTTGTGATAGAAGAAGTTGGTACAGATGATCATGCAGAAGAATGAGTAGAGTCTCTTACTCCACCCTTGAGGAGATCCACAAGACAACAGAATCCAGTTGACAGGTATAGCCCACCAGATTTCTGTTGTGTATATGCTTTATTGAGTATTAACGATGAACCTAGATCCTACAGGGAAGCTATTTCTACAGATGATAGTGAGTCTTGGCAGCTAGCCATGCAGGAGGAGATGATGGCTTTAGACTCTAATAACACCTGGGATCTTGTTTGTTTGCCCAAAGGAAGAAAGGCCATAGGTTGTAAGTGGGTCTTCAAGAAGAAGTTTGGAGCAGACGGGTCATTGGAGAAGTACAAGGCTAGACTGGTAGCCAAGGGGTACTCCCAGAGAGAGGGAGTTGATTTTGGTGAGATATTATCTCCTATTGCTAAATTGACTTCTATTAGATTTCTCTTATCCATTGCTACAACTTATGATTGGGAGATTGAACAAATGGATGTTAAGACTACATTCTTGCATGGAGATCTTCAAGAAGAAATTTATGTGCAACAACCTACAGGTTTTAAAGTAAAAGGAAAAGAACATTGGGTTTGCAGGTTAAAAAGGTCTCTTTATGGTCTGAAATAGTCCTCCAGAATGTGGTATCAAAAGTTTGACTCATTTGTTTTGAAATTGGGTTTTGTTAGAAGTGAGGAGGATCATTGTGTTGATGATTCTATACTGGTTATTGCTTTGTATGTTGATGACATGTTGTTTTTCAACAATACTAAGGGTATGGTCAGTGAGCTTAAAACCCAACTTTCAGGTGCATTTGAGATGAAGGATCTTGGTGCTGCAAGGTATATTTTGGGAATGGAGATCAGGAGGGACAGAGTTAACAGAAAGCTTTGGTTGTCACAAAATAAGTATGTGAATACTATTTTGCAGAGGTTTAGTTTGCAAGACTGTAATCTAGTTAGAGTTCCTTTACCCATTGGTACTAAGCTTTCATTAGATGTGTCCAAAGACTGAGGATGATCTTGAGGATATGTCTAATGTGCCATATGCTAGTGTTGTAGGGAGTTTTATGTATGCAATGGTTTGCACTAGACCAAATATTGCCCAAGCAATGGGAGTTTTGAGCAGATTTATGTCTAACCCTGATAGACAACATTGGAACTATGCAAAGAGGGTGTTTAAATATCTTGCAGGTACTCCTGATCATTGTTTGGTTTATTCTGGTACTAATAGTGCTGATAAATCTTTGGACATACAGGGTTTTGTTGATGCAGATTGGGCAGGTGACTTGGATAGTCGAAGGTCCACTAGTGGCTATGTGTTTACTCTGTTTGGAGGTGCAGTGAGTTGGATGAGTAAGAGGCAGCCCACAGTTGCTTTGTCCACCATAGAAGTAGAGTATATGGCTGCAACTCATGTCTCTAAAGAGGCAGTTTGGTTGAGGAGACTATGTACAGGTATTGGTTTTGATTGCAGGAATATTCAGATTGGTTGTGATAGCTAGAGTGCTATCTGTTTGGCTAAGAATCCCATGTATCATGCTCGAACTAAGCATGTTGATGTTCAGTATCACTTTGTTCGAGAGTTGGTTGTAAATGGAGAGATTGAGCTGAAGAAGATAGACAATCAGGAGAATGTTGCAGATTCATTGACCAAGCCTGTGAGCACAGAGAAGTTCGTGTGGTGCAGAGAGGCCATGGGCCTTGTTTCTAGTGCCTGATTATTTTTTCATTTGATTTCCTATGGGTTGATTTACAATGTATAATGTCAAGTGGGAGAATGTTGGGATAAGGTGTCATTAACTTTGTAAATCCCAATATTGCATTTATTCCATTTATTATTTGTAATTTGTAATTACTCATAAGGAATGTAGAAGTTTCACCGGCAGTGGTAAAAATTATTTACTATCCATGGTAATTACGGAGTTACTGCACGGTAAGTCTCAGAGTTATTGACGATAGTTATGGGATGTCATTTACTATGGTAAATGGTACTTGGTCAAAGTGGGGTGCACATGTGGAGGAATATTATATTTTTAGTGTTATGAGGCATGTCATAGAGGCTGTAAGAAGGTGTAAGAGATTCTATGACAACTATAAGTTGTCATAAGAATCTATGACAACTGTAAATTGTCATAAGAACCTATGACACTAATAATAGCATATGACGCATCATAAGATGATGTAAGTGGCTATTTTTAGCCCCAAGGCGTTCAAACTTGCACGGGCACTTTTTCCCAAGTGTAGGATGCATGTATGATAGCATTTATGACCCCGTAAGAGCCTATTCTTGGCCATAGACGCCCAAGGTTGTATTGTTGACTCTTGACAAGCGTTATGGGCTTGTAAGAAGTCATTTAATGTCTTGAGGTTGTGTAACTTCTATATAAACCATAGCATAGTAGATGAGATGAATATAACAGTTTACAAGTACCCAAGTTCTGTCGGAGTGAAGGTTGAAGGACAGATGAAGTGAATGTATTTGTAATCTCCTTTTGTGAATATAATACAACTTGGCCTCTTTTCTTGGTGGAGTTTTTTACCCGAAAAGGTTTTCTCCACGTTAAACACTTGTGTTATGTGCTTCATTCTGCTTCTGGTATATTTTGTATTGTGAGTTTATGTTTTGTTATAATCTCCATTAATAACACACAGTTAAAAATTGCTAAAATTTATCTCAAATCAGATTTCCATTGAAGTAGTGTTGCTTTCATTTCTAACAGGTATGAATAAGCTTTTTAGTCTACAATGCAAATGGTATGTGCCCAAAGTTAATATTGTAGCCAAAGCTAACCTAAGGCCAACTAGAGTTGGAAAATTAACCAGAGTGAAGGTAGGGATGTAACTTTTATGCAACACCTTTTAAAAAAGACAAATAATATGGCTAAGAAGATATCTACAATCCAAGGAAGATATACACAATTCAAGTGTATGTGTAATTTACTTTCATGTTGATGACTTATTTTAATTTGGCATGCATCTTCATAGTAATTCACATGCAAGTCAAGGCGAGGGAAAAATGTAATGGTAAAAATGCATGTGCCACACTTTCCCCCTTTTGTTTTAGGTCCATTTTGATAGAGTTGTTTGTAGTGTAATGACTAGGAACAAGTGGCCTATTCTAGTAAAAAGGTTTGCAAATAATATAAGCCTAACTAGATTCCATCTACATACATTTCAAGGGATAGGTCTTGATTCTTTGTTCATCCATTCATTTTTTGGGTCAAATTCATGGTATATGAAACTAATCTGGGCTAGTTCCCCAAATCATGGAAGTGACCCTTGAACTTTTAAAATTTAAATTTAGACATTGTCTGGATGTCTTATTACACAAATAAAGTATCTCACCAATACTATCAAAGTATCACACTAAGCAAACAACGCATCACAACTATGCAAATAAAAGTATCTTAGCTAAGTCGTCAAATGAGGAAAAAAAAATCTATCTCCTCTGCATTCTCCCATCTGGCACTATCCACAAGATATTGGTCCCATTGGACCTTATACTGAGCAACATCTCCATTACGCAACTTAACTTTGCATCTATCAAGAATTCAAGTGGGCTCCACCAGCACCACTCCTAGATCCAGTAAAGCATGTCTATCAATATAAATAATACACATGGCACAACTACCAGTACAATGCATATAACCATCACATGGTACAACTACCATCCAATTGCATTCAGGTAACATATGGCACACTTGCCAAAGCATAACAAAATGCCATCACAACATTCTAGCATAAGGGAAATAATCACACCTCCAAAGCACGCCAAATGAGGCATAAATCATAGTCCATCATAGACACATAGAAGCATGACAATGTACATGCAATCACATGGTAAACACAACATATCTGAAAAGATCAGTGTTACATCCCCAACTTGTGATTATCTTAATTTCTACTTTTATATGGTAATCAGGAGGATTAGTTAGGAACTGGATTATTGATGTTTGTGGAAAATGTCAGATTAATCATTACTTCTAACTTATGATGGTTAGTTATGAGATTCTAGCTTTAAATGATTATTTAATTAATATGATTTATCGATTATATGATGATGCACCGATCATGACCTTTTGATTGTGAGTTGGATCAGGAAAGAGATCATCTTTTGGAGATGGAAGGAGAGTATCATCTGGGAGGAAGGAATAGATGTTGGGAAACGGGGGTCGACAACCATTTGAGTATCAAACATGTTTTGTCCTTACGAATCGGCATACGTTGGCATAAGTTACGCTTTATTTTAACCAATTGATTTCCTTTGAGTCGTCTTGTTGATTTAGTCATTTTGACAATGTTGCATTCGACTTGACTCAAGACATTCTTTGAATGTCAATGCAAGTCAAGAGTTAGTCTTATTTTAAGTTAGAACTTTTTCTTACTGCTCTAATTATTTCTGAAGAAGGGAGAGCGGTGCTCAATCCCTAAACCACGTGTCGATCTTGTCTCCTTGAAGGAGGTGATGTCGTAAAATGATATCTTTATTACTTCTAGTAATTGTTTATATCAAGAGGAAGCATGGAAATATTATTGTGCTATGACTATATAAATCTCATACTATAGTATCATGTTATACTATGATAATGGGATGATATTGTGTTTATTTCTATATGTCTATGGGAGCTACATGTTCAAAGGTGGTGGATAAGCTTGTATGGGTGACGAGCCCTATGAATCGGGGAGTGGCCGAGTGGGTAGAGACCACTCACCCCATCTTAACATAGGGTGGTTATCACCAGGCTCGGCATGTGGGGATGCATAGCAAGTCTTTGTGACTCGAAAAGAAAAAGGAAAGAAAGGTAGGTCATTATTCGGTTTCGGAGAAAGTGGAGACTTGACCTGTGCACTGAGGAAGGTAACGCCGAGCAAGAGAAAGAAGTCTATCGACAGGAACTAACAGCTTAAGACAGACCCCTTTGAAGTAGAATGAGAGTCATTAGCATAATGGTGTTCTTGTTTTCATATTTATATGATAGCTATCATTGTATCGAATATTTTATTAAAGTTGCGGTGGCTCAAGACCGCTTCGGTCGAGCCTGTTTATATTTATAGAACATTCTTAATGTATTGGCTCAAGGTCAAATGGCCGAGCCTGCTTAACATTGTTATATTCTTTAAGAAAAAGCTCATGGATGAATGGGCGAGCTTAGAATAACATTGAAGTATTCTTTATGAGTCGGCTTGTGGTCGAATGACCTAGCCTATAAAAAAAACCTTTGCAATACACTTAGTCGATGGCTCAAGGCCACATAGGCCGAGCTGGGAGCCTTTATAATCTTTATTATGTAGAAGGCTCGAGGCCGTATAGGCCGAGCTAAGAATCTTTATAATCTTTATTGTGCAGATGGCTCAAGGCTGCTTCGACTAAGCTATAAAACTTTGTTTCTGTAGTGTCTGTGGCTTAAGGCCATGGTGGCCGAGCCTACATCAATATATTCTTTATTGTATTTAAGGCTTGAGTCCATTATGGACGAGCACCTATCCTCTAATGTATTGCATGCCAACTAAGAACGTGGCTTGGGAATTGAAGGTGCCAAGACTCGTAAGTGTGATGAGTCGTATGTGCTCATGGTACAAATATGCAGAATACTGCATTCCATAACTACTCATTGTTCGGTTTGTATATAACTATTTGTAGTCACCACTAAAGGTGGTAAAGGTCATTATGACCTTAGTCATTGAACTTCCTATATTTTGTTTATGGAACCAATGGTGGCAGTAAGGTTAATGAAATAATTGAGGCCATTTTTTATTAACCCTCAAGAAAGGAGGTAGTGTATTATTGTAAGAACACAATCTATTATTACAAGTCTTAACAAATCTGTATCTTTCTTATGAGTGAACATTATAAGATAGTGCTTAACACCAAAAGCTCACATGGGTAAATTTGAGTTGTTAGCCATTATGAAACCATTCTTTTTAGTCTAAGGCAAGGTATGCCTAGAATATCAAGAATATGATTTTGACTTTTAAGGTAGTTAAAATTGAACTTGTGAACCATAGAGGACCTAGGGTGGTGAATATGGTTCAATTTTTAATATGATTAAAAGTGGAATAAGGTGACGAGGAGTCACGATTCCTCGTTACAAAAGTAACCTAAAATGGTCGAAACAAACCCAAGATGGGAGTTGATTGCCCTAGTATGGGCTATGAATCGAATAGATCCCACTTATTTTAGACCTAGAGTGAAAGGTCAATTTAAATTTACTGTAGGACATGACAGCTTATAAGTCAAGTCAGGGTGGTGGACATACGGCAACGTTCATGATGTAACGTCTATGTATGTAAAACTTTGGCCAAAGTAATGCATCCGTCCATGCATGCATTGTCAGTCCACGGTGCTCCAGATAGCATAATGGTCTCCAGTAGCATCATGCATAGTTAGAGGGAATCTATAGTTGCATGACCGTGAGACATTATGAAGGACACAACACCAGATACTCAGATGGCTAACCTATCAGTTCCTAATGTCTATTCCTTCCGTGAAGGGTCGGGCCACTTCCAAGTAGGAAGGTGTGTGGGGGACCACTAGTCTGTGGTTGGTGGAAAAGCACCTGGATGATGCTCTCCTTATCAAGCATGAGACAAGCCGAGACTTATGAAGATGGATGTCATTTGTTCCAGATACAGTGTTTATTGTTTTATGACTCGATGGTCAATTGTAATGTATAATTTTGATATGTATGAATTGATTCATGATGCCTTGGGCATAACTTGTTCATGAATAGTGATGGTTATTCACTAAGGATATGTAAATGAACATTGTTTTGTAAGCTTCGTTATATTCTTTTTAGATAACATGCTTAATTGTTGAAATGAAAATGAATCATTATGGTGAAGTTTGATTCGTGAAATTAGATGGTTAACTAATCTCTTGATTATGATGAATGTTTATAATAAATTTTGGGCATTATGGATAGTGATGTTACAATCAGTCCTCCTAACCAACACTAGGTTGAGATCTCAAAACAACAAAACAAATATTCAAAGGTGCACCAACTAGGTCAAAACCAACCATTGTGCATACAACTCCTCTGGGACTACACTCCATCCTCCAATTGCCACTGCAATGAGAAGAGGCTCTAGCCTAAAGGTGTAATAGACAACAAGCAAGTTAAGTCCGTAAAACTAGGGACCACAACTATGCTGAATAACCTCTCAAGATCTCGACTAAGTCTAGGAAAACTCACAAGGCTACCATAACCACTCTCAAGGAGAATTGCAAACAAAAGATTACTCTCTCCACAGTCCTTCCTTAGGCACTACTTGCAACAAAAGAACTCAAGGATCAAGGAAAGAAAACTCAAAAAGGTTAAAGGCACCACTACCACATGTTCATCTTGACCAAAAGCATGCCTTAACTCTAGACATGGTTTCCCTACATGAGGTACTTCCTCACGTTCCACTCCTTAAAAAAGGGTTTCTCTGACTCTGTAGCTCTACACTACCAAAACTAGGATCAACCAAATAGGTTCTCGGAGGAAAGAATCTAACCACACCCTCTAACAATGTAAGCACTTCCATCAAGCAAGGCTTAGCAACTTGTTACTCTCTAGGATCACATCTAAGGTGGCAACAAGACACCAACTATGTGCAAGACTACTTGCAACACCATTTCGTCTCTTAACTAAACTAGGCCAAAAAGGTCAATCAACACAACACTCACCAAATGCGATTACTAAAAGCAAGATTCAATCCAAACGAGTTCTCTACATATCTCAATCACATAGACACAACCAATATCTAAGCTCATACAAAAATTCAATTCACATCAAGTGATCCATAGTGACACAAAACCATTTCAAAACTTTCTCAACGTTTTACACAATATTCATTGCATTTAACAACAATCAACGAATTAAATCTACCAAAGTTCTAGTAACACACATCA
This sequence comes from Cunninghamia lanceolata, assembly GCA_027924645.1. Taxonomy (NCBI): domain Eukaryota; kingdom Viridiplantae; phylum Streptophyta; class Pinopsida; order Cupressales; family Cupressaceae; genus Cunninghamia; species Cunninghamia lanceolata. The sequence goes on from BSBN01001435.1 coordinate 3,706,107, forward strand.
AAAACTAGTATATTCTCTACATTCTACTCCCTTATACAATCCATCAAAGGCCCATCATGGACATTTCGAGAACATAACATGATATATGACCAACAATTTAAAACATTCAAGCATATCCACCAATAACAAATAAATAATAAATATACCAAAGTGGAAGAAAAGTCAATTCCATCAATAAGGCATAAAATGAGCTCAATTTCAATAGTAAATCAAGTATGAACTTAAAGATCACAAAATAATTAAATATCAAACTTTGATAGCTATACTTATTCATAAACAAGAATAAAAATTCAATGTTGTCCCTTACAACGTTTAGAGAATTTACCGAAGTCAAATAAATAAATTATCAAAATTCAAAAGTTCCACATTAAATGAACTACGTGACTAATTCTAGCCACTAGAGAGGGAGTACAATGTTACACTACACCTAGACTCCAAAATCTGAGGCGAGTAAGAGAACACACTCAGTCACACCAAACAAATGAATCTTCTAAGACTCTAATCACATCTATATCATGAGATCATTTCTTCTTAACCACATGGACATCACTCAAGATGCCCAACAACAAAGGTTGCATCCCGTTCAAGGGAATCACAATCACCATGCAAAAACACACACAATCATACACTAGAAAACAATTAACAACTAAGATTAAGCTAAGACAAAATTAGATTGACAAACCAATATATCTAAACACAACATTCTCACAACAAGAGCGATTAACATTTCTCACTAAATAAGGATTCACCAAGCATATGGATAATGCATTAATGCAACATTCGCAAGAGACCAAATTTCTTCACAACATGATGACAAGCATACAAAATGCACGCTAAGCAATAGGAAAAACACAACTCAAAGTCACAAGATGTAGGGTTTGCTAATTCACTCATGATTCTAACACTACAAACATCACAGGGACTATGCAAATGACCCTTTTCATAACCCCTTTTCTCTTAAACTCTTCAAATAATGCAATGAAATAATTACACCTAGGTTCCCACATGAATCCTAGGGAAGACTGCAATCTGGGGACATAAGGCTTACCTAAATGATCTATTCTAGCAATGCAATGCAACACTATCTTTCTTACAATCACATAATGAATCCACACTTAGGGACATGCTCTCAATAAGACAATGCAATATGCATTTCAAGCAAGCATTACCAATCACCATATAGAGGCAATTAATAAAACAAATATGACAAGCATTATGAGGATATGCTACTCTTGCAACAAACATACACAAAACAAGGTGCACAATGCAAGGTACATTTAAACTACATTACCACAACAAGATTCTTCACATATCAAGCATATGATCAAACATCCTCTTTCACATACTAATGCATAACTCTTAAAAGAGTAAACTAAGTTCAATCACACACAAGAACATAATATTTCCTTTCACACAAAGGTTCTCATAGATCCCCTATCAAAAGTGGTCACACAAGCACAAACATGACCCTACAAAGGTAACTTGAGCACTCTCCCACACTGCAAAGGCTCATGCCAAGCATTTAGGACATCTAGAAGGAAAACACACATAAAAAACTTCTTGGCACCCACTAGGGTCTATCTAACCCGCCAACAATGTATTCCTCACCAAACACATTCAAGGAAGACATAACAAAAGAAGGCACATGCTACTCACAACACACAAACACACAAGGACCCACACATGCTCGAACAAACTGAGAAACACAACACCCCAGAGCTCCCAATGATGCAAATTGCGCTCTGATACCAAATGTAAAGTACATTATGCATAACTATATCACATAATTCAATAAATCATCACATTCACATTAATAGAAAATGGAAAAGATAAATTTTCTATACGTGTGTAAAAATATCAATTTACATCTTACAAATACACGTGCTATAGCCAGGAGTTAGCATAAGAAATATAATATACAATGATACAACCTTGGCTCTCATGTCAAATAGTAACTCCTTAAAATAATAATGTAAATATCTAAGAATTATACAAGTATGATAAATGAATAAAGTCACTGTCACCGATCGTCATTAACTTACATGGTCTTCTGCAAGCCGAGAGACAAGAAAATGGTTCGGACAATTTTCCTCCCAACCATGAAGCATTACACTTCACCAAAATCCTTCCTTACATGAAGGATACCCGACCCTGCATGAAGTGCCTAACAACTTAGAAATAATACTTGATGTCTACATGCATTTCTTTTTACTAGAATGTGCAGTATCTCATGAACAAGATGTGACAGAGAAACATATCAATATAAATTTTGCTAGACAAACATTCATCTATTTCAATGAAGACATATCGGTAAAATTCTGAAAAAAGGATCGAACTTCTTTGTTAGTCCACATTCAGCATCCTATCCCAGAAGGTAAACCCAACACACATAGAAAAAATAAACTAATTTTCTTACAAAAACAATCCATGGTAGCACATGCATTTGCTCAAAAAATAGTTACTATTACCTTCTTGCAAAAATTAACGTGAATTGAAAATTATACTTTTCTAGCAAGTACGAGATCTATGATGATTTATGCATATTATACTTCTAACAATGAACTTCATGCAGTATTTATTTCAATTGCAAATACTATCTATACTCATGTTTTTCCTAACTGATTCTTGTTGTTTTTCAACAGGGATAAAGAGATGCTACATAGATCTAAAAAAACCAATAAATATTTTCATAATAACTATCTTTAATATAATTTTATAAATACAATATAATCACATATAAACATCATGCTAAAAATAGCAGTAAATATATATAGTCACTAATTAATACATATATCAGAATTGACAAATTGGGTAAGGTTGATTTTTCTTTTTATATTAAAAAACTTAGTTGCACACCTTCCATAAAATTTTTAGAGAAACGCAGTTCATAAAACTAAAGTTATTGATGTCGCAAAAGACTATTTTTTCCCATTATAGATTTACCAGCTTACAAGAAAATAGTTCACTTGTTTTAATAAATAAAAACAAAATATAAAAGATGAAATTATAAAAATGGAGATAAAATTTATCCCCTAATTTAAAACCATATATCCAAAAACTAGAAATACCTAGATCACAATTTAAAAGATATGTCTAAACTAAGATAGGTTACTATTTTTCTTTTCAGTATTTTCCCAAGTTTTCTATTATGTTTTTTTTTTCTTATACAAGAAATTAATATTTCAATATTCTAAAAATTATATTCAGATCAAATAATCTATCAAATCTTCCTACTAACTTTTAAGAATTCCCAACAAATTCAATTCAACAAAAAATCTTTTCTAATCTTCAAAATCAATGAAACTATAATTTGTCTAAATCTTTCTTTTTGCATAAGAAGCATATAAATCACAATTTCTTCACACAATTCTATATTCAATTATTAACCAAAGTAAATCTTTGCTAAAACCTTTCATGACAAGAATCCTACCTCAATCCTTGTAGCAATTTGGTAAAAACAATGGAGATGAACCAATCAATTCAAAAACTACAACAATCCTTCAATTCTTCACAAAAAAAACACTTCCAAATCCTTAAGCTTCAATAACCTATTTTCCTTTTCTTCTCATTTGCATAATACAATTAATAACAAAATAAATAAAAAACTAATTCTCTTCATTTAATAACTTTTTCTATTTTTTCAAAACCTAAAAAGTAAATATAATATTATATTCTTAATAAAAGAAAAATAATATTAAAATGACTTTATTCATATTTATGCACATCCTACTTAAAACAAGTATTAGAAAATCTGATTTTCTAATTCACAAATATGATAAATTTAATAATTGATTCTCTAAATCTTTAAAATAGACATGCACATCCAATAATTAAATAAATTAACAAATTAAAATAATTTAGCTTTTTTCTTTTTCCAAAAGAAATTAATTACCAAAATAAATAAATAAAAGAAATAATATATTGCTCACATAATTAACCAAACACTATTTATTTATTTATTTTAAATAAAATAATTCTTCTTCTATTAATTAATCTTTTTTTCTCAAATTGAAATTATTATAATTTATTTCTAAATTCTAAAATAAAAGCATGCACATAATTTAAATCTATTTAATCAAAAGAAAAAAAGAGAAAATGATTACATGGTGAAACCATGCATTTGAAAAGAATGTACATAGTAAGCGAAATTGCATATAGATAACTAATCGTTAAACGTCATAACCACAAACAATATTCAAAGTAAAATGCACAATCAAGACTACGTATCCATGTTATGTGGATGCATAATGAAGTCATTCATTAATGTAGTATGTAATGATACAATATGTATGAAACTACGCGAGTGTGTGTGCAACGGGTTTCCATCGTGCCAACTCTTTCTAGAGGCTAGGACACTTCTACCTCAACCATGTTCTTGCCTTCGACATGTTCCTACACTCAGCCGCACTCAAATTCACGTCAATAGGTTAGTCCATAAAATCATAGCCGAAACATGAGAAATCATAAATCCATAATCATAAACATATTAATCCATCATTTTATTGACTTTCATATTTACGCATTTATAAAAATAATGATAATTTACCTTTACACGCATATCATTATCCAATAGTAAAATAATCATAATGAAATGTCCAATAGTATTATCAAATATATTGCATGCAAAAATTGAGATGTGACAGTATCAATAGAGAATCATCTTGCCACAAGAGATATACATTAGGATCTGAATAGCATCAAGTGAAACCTGAAGCTAGGAGGAAGGAATCCATCTTGGCATACCAAGCCTGAGGGTTCTATTTGAGGCCATAGATGGATTTCCCGAGTTTGTAAACTAAGGATGAATCTTGAATGTGTTATCCTCAAAATTAGTTGTGCTCATTTTGTAGGATGACCCCTACGAAACTTGTCTGTTTCGTAACCTACAACTCTAAGCACGCAAAATGAGGCAATTCCATTTGCTCTCATGCATGGTTCCCTAGCTTTGAAAAATCTCTTCAAGTTCCCCCTCGTTTTGATGTCTAGAAGTTTGCATCGTTAAGTCAAATTGAAAAAATAATTAAACAATTCAATTTGATATTTTTGGGAGTTAGAGTATTTTGAGTCACATGCAGGGGCAACATAAACTGCTGCCGATGCATGTTGATACCCTTGTCATATGCAAGGGCAGTGATTTTTGCCACCTGTGCATGTTGTTCTCTTTGTATGTGCAGAGGCGGCAAATTCCGCCGCCTAAGCATCACCCGAGCAACTATGAGTTTGACTCATGTGTAATAAATGCACTTCTAAGTTTCGTGTTTTGATGTTTAAATATGTTTTAAAACCTTTTTTCTTTTACTTTCATGATCATTAAATGTATCTCTGGAGTTGACAAAGTTGCTAAAACAACGTGGTTGGGCGGATTTGAGCAACGACTTGAATTAGGGTTTTTCGTCTATTGTTTGGCTCTTTTTATCGGGTAAGGGTTTCTTATTTCCCTTGTTAGTTGTTGTTTTCTTTTTAAGCATTATGTGTTTGTGTTCGCTTGTTAATGTTTGTTGTATCTTGGTTTAAAGCTATTGATTTTCCTCTGTTAAAGCTATTAGATTTAAACCTTACTGTTATCTACATAAAACCCTAGTCGTTTTCTATGTTTATTTTATTATTTTATGTCAATGGTTTTTTCCATCGCTTTTGGTTGTCTTTGTATACTCTGAATTAGGGTTTTCATTTTTCAACTGTGTTTTTCTTCATGTATAAGCGGCGATTTTTGGCGCTCATAATGAAACTTAATTGTCTCACCCTATGTAGGGGCGGTGATTTTCGCCACCCATATATATAGCCCTTCCCCAAGATAGTAAAATAGTAGGGGTGGCGATTTTTGCTGCCCATACACAAAAGTTCTACTAATATGCACTAGCGGGGAAATTTGTCGCTAGTGTTAAGATTTTTCTTCCCACATGTAGGGGCAACAATCTTTGCTGACCATACAGTTATACCTTGAGTTCTTCCAAAGTGTAGGGGCGGCAATTTTTTCCACCCATACACGAAAGCTGTATTTTATATAAAGATGCAAAAGTGCCATTCCCCCCGCCCATGCATAAGCAAATTTTCCTAAGTATGAAATGCACTAGCGTTAAAAATTCCCACTCAAGCACTTGCAAGTTCTACCAATATGCAGAGACAAACATTTTTGCTGCTACTGCACAAAATGCAATTCCTCCTACATGCAAAGGTGGTAATTTTTGCCGCCCTTGCAGCACCTCCCCAAAATTCTCTAACTCTGTAGAATTTCTACATTTGTTAACTTTTGCCCACTTTCACCCAGTTTCTCACTTTTATTTGCTCTCTATGCCCGCCAAGCTCATGCTACTGATCATGATTTTCAACACTACAATTTCCCCATGTGCCAAATTTTCCCTAACACTGCAAAATCATGCCTTTTATTGTTGCAGTTGCTTTTGTAAGATTATTGAGATCTTTTTCTCGGCCAAGGAAGTTCATCTTTCAAATGACTAATCATTTGCCAAAGAAAGCTAAATCTATGAAGTACAAATACAAGGGTGTGTTTCCTATAACCTCAGTCACATCCAATGTTGATGAAATACAAGATACAAAAATTGATCATGTGGATATGGCCGAGTTTGTAGAGAGGACAAAGCAATAAAATCCAAGCCATTACATGGAGATTGTGGAGAGTAATATCCATTTGGTTGCGTCTTTTCCTATAGCAGCACACAACACTGAGTTTGTTCTTCAAGTGGCTCATTTCTATAACATGGATAATAGAACAGTTGTAGATGCACAAGGTAATGTGATAATGAGGTTAGATGCAAAATTCATAGACAAAGTTTTCATGTGTCCTGGTGCAGAGGAAAGTGCACAGATTAATTTTAGTATTGCTCAGAAGGAGTATGACAAAGATACTGAGAAAGCAAGGAGGGTCATAAACCCTAAATGGTTGAAAACTGCCAAACCTGATATTTCCAAATGGCCTAAAAGTTTCCCAAGGAGTGACTTTGTTGAAGAGGTCAGTGACCTGATAACTCTTCTCAACAGAGTTAGAGGGCTTTCATCTTCCTCAACTTTTCATGAGTGGATGTATCCTTATATCAAAATCATCCTCCAAGGAAAACAAAAGATCTTCTAGGGTGAGTAGATAAGTAATGCTCTTCATGAGCAATTGACCAAGGTTTCTACAACTTCCAAATTCTATATGACATCTTACCTGGTTTATGCAACTGCTTCCATGAGAAGTTTTCTAGGATTAGCATCAAAAGGAGATCGAAGAGTTATACCTGTGTATCAATATTACCCCCAATTGACCCTAAAGGGATCGATCCATCACTTCTGGAGGGTAAATGATGCTTTCTTTGCAGTAATTTTTGTGTCTTTTTTATTCCCAATTAGAGAGGAAGAGAGTGTCAGATGAAGCCTGGGAAGTTGTGAATAGTTTTGGTTGTTTGTATCTCCAATTCCCAACTTTTACTTATTTGAGGGTTGGCTCTTTCCAAGGATATTCATACATGTTACCAAAATTTCCTAGTGATAAAATTGTCTTAATGGAATTATGCTGACAAATGATTGTTGTGCATAACAAGCAGATGGAGTTAAAGAAACCTAGCTTCAAGTTTCCTATAGAAATTGGCAGGCACTTCATTACTACTTTTGCAAAAGCTAAGGCTCTTGAGACTAAAATGCAATTGGTAACAATGAAGCATTACAAGAGGAGAAGCGATTTTGATTTTAGGAGGATAAAAGACGATCAAGAGGAAGACTCTATCACATGTCCCAATGGTAGAAGATATATGGGTTGATTTGAGGACTCAAGATGAAATCATGAAACTGGACTACTACAGGTTAACCCTAAGTCAAATTGAGGACTTAGAATTAGCTGATATTCCAGAAGGAATGATAGATGATGAAGACATCGCAAATCCCAAGCATGTAAATGAGAATGTTGAGGGTTCTCCTTTGCCTATAGTCTTATGGGTAAAGAAATAATTAACCTCAATAAGGAAAAGATTTGAGCCTATCTTGGCAAATACAAATTTGTGGCTAAAAAGTAAAGGGATTCAACTGAAGGATTTGTCACTGGGTCAAAGGAGGAGACTTTAGAACAAATTGGTAAAAAGGTAGAAATAAGAACAAAAAATAAGAGTGATGCACCTAGTTCTTCCAAGGCTCCTAAGCCTAAAATAAAATTTGTATCAAAGGTGGTAAAGCTAAAGTATTTGAAGAAGAGCCAAGTGGAGGAGAAATGGAAATAGATGAATAGGCAATTGAAGAGCCTGCAGATGTGAAAATGGCTATTGAAGAGAAATCTTCAAAGGAAAAAGAGGATGAACAGGAAGCAGAGAAAGAAGACAGACAAGAACAATTAGAGGAACTAACCATGTCTTCTGAAAAAGATATGACACAAGAACCTTGAACTTCTTCTCCTTTGCCCACTATACATGTTTCAAATTCTATGCCTGTTGTTTCTAGTACTCTAGTTACTCCTATTATCATACCATCTTCTGGTTCTTCTACACCATCATCTTCTAGGACAATTTTTGATAGTCCTAAGGCTACTTTTGATGATGTTTTTGGTTCTTTAGGATCTTTACTAAGTTTGTCTTCTCCTTCCTATGACATTGGTGATCAAATAATTTTGGACCAATTTGTTTCAAGTAGTGTTAATGTGTCAGGTGTTGTCTTTACAAACACTTCTCCAATAATTACTACAACTAGTGTGGGTGCAATTCCTTCTGTGCAAGTAATGGATTCAAATCTGGATGCTAGTTCATCAATGCTTCCTCTGTGGCTCTCATCCTACACTCCAAAGAGGAAAAAGCAAGCCATCTCTCTAGATGACTTCAATTTTGAGAACCTAGTACTTGTCAAGGCAAAGACCCAGAAGAAGCCTAAGACTCTCTCCCAACTTCTGGAAGATAAAGGTCATAAGTATATAGAAATTGCTCAACCTACACCAGATGCTACCATTGAGAATTTCAACATGAGTGATTATTCAATCTCTAGGATTGAGCTAGGGAAAATCACTCATGAAAGTGCTAAGGCCGATGTGCAATCAACTCTCAATTCTTTGATTATGAAATTTGATCATGGGACAGAAATGAAGGGTCAATACAAGGCAAGAGCAGAGTAGCTAGCTGCAGTAATACGGAAGATCACTTTGTCTTTTGAATTAGTGGAACCTGAAGCAATCACTATGGAGGATCCTGTTATCCAAAAAGTTGTGAAGATTCATGCTAAGGGAAAAGTAGTCGAAGAATATCTTGAAAGGATGCATGAGCAAGGGGTATTTCTTCTAACAAATACAGTTGAAAAGAAAAGCAAAATGGAGAAGGTGAGATATGAATTGGATGATCTAGTTGATGCTTTGTCTTTGGAAATTGAGTATTTAGATACAAGTCTTAAAAAGTGGACCGACATGAAGAAGATGAAGATGAAAACCTTGGTATCAATTGGCATCATTTCAAATCGTGAATCATATGTAGAAACCAAGGAGTCATTGATTCATCCTAGCAATGTGTTGAAAGATTTGATCAAAGATTTGCAAAGTGCTTGCGAACTCAGTGTAGATAGTGATGTAGATCTTCTTCATAAATTAGAGGAGCTTCCATGCAAACTAACAGGTGAAGATCATCAATTTCTTTCAGCCGAGGAAATGGTCCAAGAATTCAAAAGTATGATTCAGAGAGATTTTGAGGAGAAAGCTTTTTCAGTTGCTTCTTTGGATAATCTGAAGGCTAAATTGACAAGTCATGAGAAAGCAACTATTGCAGTGAAAGATGCGATAACCAAAGCCCGAGTCATTTCCAAGAATATTGTTGGTCCTAATAGTCTTGAAATGCAAACAATGTTCACCATGTATGAAGATTTTCTCAAGGATGGGGGTGAAAGTTGATTTAGATGTTCGTGCCTTAGTAAAATTTTCATGTATTTTCATATGTACTTTGTATTTAGTTTTGGTCATTTTCACATGTACTTTTCAAAGATGTAATTACATGTGTAAACAAAGGAAGTCCTAAGTCAATAAGGACTCTTTTGTTGAATAAGTCAAAGTAGTTAGACTTTTTCCTAGATTAGCTCTTGGCCTCACCCTATAAATAAAGGGGGCCTCTTTGTAATTTTTTATCTTTTAGTTATTGAAGAAAAACTCTACTGAATTAAAGAGCATTTTGAGACTTTGTGTTCAAATTGTAAATCATATTTTGTCCAAGTAAATAGAAAAGCAATTGAGAGTTCAATCTTTGCCTTGGAGTAGCTTGTGGTGTATTGAAAATTGTTCTTATGTCTTTTTCCTTATGCTCTCTTATCTATTTGATCAAATTGTAGTGTGAGTTTGGATAATCTGGAAGATATTCTAAAGTTGATTTTGGAGACTTTGTGCTACAACAATTATCTTTGGGTTTATGGTTTTATGTTCTTAAGTAAAAGATATTGGAAAGACTTTGAGCTGCTGCTATCTTTTATGTTTGTGTGATTTCATCTTAGTATTCAGTGAAGACTTTGGGCTGCACCCTATTCTATTTAGTTCTCAATTTCAAATCAACAAAAGGAGCAATGAAAGACTTTGTGCTTTCGTGAGTTTTTTGGTCATTTTACTTTGCACTGTGGAATTGTTATTTTAAATTGTAAACATCAATTCTGAAAAAAGAGAATATGATGATATGGAACCATCTCAATAATAGTTTTTAGTGTACATAAGTCTAGTCAGTTACTAGTCTATAGTATTTAGCAATAAAAGGGAGCCTCCCCTTGCTAAGAGGAGAGATATTATCTCATCATACTGTGGTTGAAATCACCATTTTGCCTTCAGTTAGTTAAAGACAAAATATTCATCCAACAGAACGAACCATGGTGGTTGCTCCATGTAGATCCCCTCCTCAAGGTCTCCATGAAGAAAAGCACTATTCACATCCATATGGTGCACATCCCAACCATGTGTTGTGCCAATGGTAAGTGTAAGTTGGATCAAAGTAATTTTGGCCATGAGTGCAAAGGTCTTTGTGTAGTTTATGCCAACAACTTGTGAAAAACCCTTGGCAACTAATCGTGCCTTGGACTTATCAATCGACCCATCTGTGCTATAAAATCGATCCAATATATCCACCTACATCAAACCATCTTCCTTCGCTTAGGAAGTGAAGCCAAGTCCCAAGTGTGATTTATGATTAAGGAATCATATTCCTCATGCATAGCATTATCCCACTCAGGTATGCCTGATGCCTCTTGAAATGTCTATGAATCAGAGGCTAAATAATAGAAGGCATGTGGCCCACTCTAATAGTTTGACTGATATGTCTGTCATCTTCTGGATCCCCTACCTAAGTGCCTACACTATGGAGTGTCTGCCTAGCCCATAGAGGGTTGGATGTGGGTGAGTCAGTGTTGAATCCTCATCCTCCAAAACACATCTAGAAGTGGATGGAGATAACTCCCCATTACTATCCTCACTGTCAAAACTAGAACAAGAAGAAGACTCTGCCTCAGGAATCTATTGTGGATGGTCTGAGTCATCAAAAGAATCATCAAATCCAAGTGAGTCCAAAGTAGAAGGAGAAGTGTCAAGTATAGAGTCGTTAAGACTCTCTTGTAACTTAACACTCCTCTCAATGAACAACTAATGTGTGGTTGAGTGGAGTAGACAATAACCTTTTACACCATCTGGATAACAGACAAAGATGCAAGGTTTGGATTGAAGTTCCATTGCCTTGTGATTCTACTTTGATATACATGCCATGGATGAATATTTGAAGACCTTGAAGTACTCAACTGATGGTTTTCAACCTGTCCAGGCTTCAAAGAGAGTGATTCCCTTTAAGGCTTTGTGAGGAACTCAATTTTGATTGTAACAAGCGCAATTGATTACTTCTACCTAGTACTTCGGTGTAAGGCCTTTGGAGTGTATCATGCAATTATCCATCTCTTTTAAGGATCAGTTCTTTCATTCTACAACGCTATTCCATTAGGGAGCATAAGGAATTGTGTGCTACAAGTCTATCTCCTCTACTGTGCAAAATTACTCAAACTTGTTGTTGACATACTCACCCCCATTGTTAGTTAGAAGAAGCTTGATGACTTTTCATGACTATTTTTCAGCAAGAGCCTTGAAGTCTTGATAGTTGTCGAAGACTTTAAATTTTTGTCAAAGGAAGTAGACCCATGTGTATCTAGAGAAGTCATCTATGAAAGTGAGAACATACTTTGCCTTAGTGAAAGATGGATGGGAAAATGCCCCTGATACATCATTGTGAACAAGCTCCAAAGCTTGTATAGCCCTCCAAGATTTGCCTTTATCAAATTTATCTTTATGATGCTTCCCAAGGGTGCAACCCTCACAAAGACCCTTAGAAAATCTAAATCTAGACAACCTTGTGACCATATCCTGCTAACTTAGTTGCTCAAGGTAGCAGTAGTTAAGGTGGTTGAATCGCTCATGCCATAATTTGCTAACTCCATCTAAATTAGGTGCAAAGTGAGAGAAGGTGTATAACCTAGCTTAGTGATCTACCCTTCCCAAAGCTACTAGATTGTTGTTGTGCAACTCTCTAATCTCAAATGAGTTTGGAGAGAAATGAACTCTCATGCCCCTCCCTATGTGGATAATTTGATACATTGATAAGAGATTAGCTAAACAAGAAGGTACACTTAGAACATTTGTGAATGTTCTACCTTTAATTTCAACATATCCTCTCCCTGCAACAACTACTAGAGTGTCATCACCCAAAGTGATAGAATACAAGCTATAAGGATCTAAGGAAGAAAATTCAACTTTTGAAGAACCCATGTGGTGCAAGGCACCTGAGTTAATGATCCAAGATGGAACTAATGAAGATGCAATTGCAACTAGAGCCTTGCCCTTAGATTTATCTTTACCTTTTCCCTTTGCCTTAGTAGATTCTTGGGTTGATTAAGATTGTTTGATAGATTCAAAGACCCCTATGCTATTCTTCTCAAGAAGATGCAAGAGGTGGTCAATCTGCTTCTTCATACATTTGTGCTCATCGTGCCCAAGTTTTTTGCAATAGGCACACTTAACGTTTTCTTTCTTAGGTTTCCCTTGGTTTGAAGAGTTCTCAGTGTTATCTTTGGAGGACTCAATTTTTTGATCTTTCTTGGTCTCGTTGTCCTTTTGATTATTTTGCTTCTTCCCTTTTGTGTTTGAAGCCCATTGTTTCCCATTCCCAACAATGAGGTCTTGAGGTTTTGAAGACTTCAGTGTGCCCATCTGTATTAACTTGTCTTGCTCCCTAGTCAATTTGGCAATAAAGTCATCTAGAGAAGGCATTTTCCATGTGGCTCCAAGATCACTTTTGGTGGAGTAGAAGGTATAGACAAAAATAGAATAATCGAGACCTAATTTGGAGAGTACAGAAAGAACAAGTTGATCGTTCTTTTTGTTTATTCCACATTCTTTTAACTATAGCCTTAGTGATTTAAACTTAGTGACAAAGTCCTCTAGGGTGTAAAAGGTACTTGGGCTCAAACTTATGAGCTCATTCTTTAACTCATGAGTTCTCATTCAATCTAACTTTCTAGAGAGTTTTTCTAATGCAAGACAAACTTCATTAGGTGTTTTTAATGCTTCTATATGAAAGAGGAGTTCAAGAGACGGAGTAAGACATAAAAAATTGAAATCTTGATCACATTTGTTATACCACTTTACTTTAGCATCATCATTAGTTGGTGCAGTCTTAGTGCCCATTGTTACCCTATATAGACCTTTGTTCTTTAGTACAAGTTGTACTTTGAATTTCCAAGCATGATAATTGAAGGGTGTTAGAGGCATGATTGATTGAAGTGAATCCATTTCTTAAAGTAAAATTTGTTACAGAAATAGAAGGGAAATAGAAAATACAGAAGGAAAGTAGGAAGTGCATAAGGACACAACACAAAACACCCCTATTAATCCAATATCTTGAACCCCATAGATTTTGGCACTCTATAATTTAGTGCTAATTACAATGCAAGTAGGTCCAATGGATTGGAAATGAAAAAATATGAACTTTTGAAGAAAACAACACTCAATTTTGAGTTATCGATCAAAAGTTATTACAATAGTAATTTTTTTAGCAATAATAGCCCATTAAAAAATGTTTTTTGATATAGTTTCCACAAGATCCACTCATTGCATGCAAAAACTAACAAATACATACAAAGTTTTTCAACGTTCTGAATAAACTTGGAAAATGTTTTTCTTCCCAACGTGCAGAAGATGCAAATCTGATGAAAATTCAAATTCAACTTGTAAGGAAAGTAATATGCTCATTGCTTGCAAAACATAATAGATACATAGAAATTTTTTTGACGTTGCGAATAAAACCTAGGAAGCATTTTCCTTCCTGACATGTAGAAGATGCAAATCTGATACAAAAATGCCTCCACCAACAAAAATGGCCACCAAACACAAGTAATTTGCAAATGATAAACCCAACATTTTCTAAATAACTAACAACAAATAAAATGACATTCATATACTAAAATGGTGCTTTGATAACATATTGGAGTATATGCCAAAATCTCTAGATCAATGGAATGTACCTGTTCAATGAGCAAAGCTAACTAATGAACAAATTGCTGAGAGAGAAAATGAGAATAACACTATATAATGTATTCAACTCAAATTGAAAAAAACATTACAATAGGTGTTATATATAGGAGGAAGGAAGCATAACTTCCACTTCGAATCATGGAGATAACTACCACTAGTTTGGTGGAGAAAAAAAGAATGCAACTGCCACTTGGCTAATAAAGTGGTAGTTAACTCCTGAAGACTAAATAACACCTAAGCAAGCTAAATATGCATGTGTAGGAACAATTTGAATAAATAAATAAATGGAATAATAATATTCTACACTAACACACACTATCTTTTTCACAACATGGAAACTATAAGCCTTCACTTGGGCAACCTATTAGTTAATCAATGTGTCGCATTTGATATTATTCTATCCCATTTATAAGAATGGAAATGAAAATTCTCCTTAGGATGATTATATAGGGCACTGCTAGCGCTGGAAATTCATACTTGATTCTTAAAATAAGGCATGCACTCTTTTGAGCCGCTCCTCCATCTTAGTCACCATCGTTGGCGTTTGCTCCAATTGGTGTTGTAACATTCAACATCAATGCATCCACAATAAAGACTTCCCTTCACATACCGTTAAAAGAGATGAATCCACTAGAGGGGCAAGCATTATCAACATTTCAAGAGAGCATGTATTGTTAGGAATTAGTGTTCACATGGTTGTTTAGGTTAGCTTTATTAATATGATTAATAAAATAGAGTTTTGTACATTAATATTAAGTTGTTGAGAAACAACTTAATATTATATTATAATGAGTGTTTGTTTGTAGTATGAGTTGTTTTAACAACTCATATATTTAGGAGTTTGTTTATTTGTTAGTTACATAATTATCTAGATATAGGATATACAAGTCCTATAATATATGTTATACAAGTCCTATATATATGTAATTTGTGTTGAATGAAAGATAGAGAGAAGCAATATTATTTTGTGTATAAAATATTTATGTTTGGCTTCTATCACTCTACCATATTTCTTATATGGTATGAGAGCCACACCATATTCTTGCATGCCCATATTATACTTTACTTACATTTATGTTTGAATGTTCTTTGAAAGAGAAATCTTGGACGATGTTTGCCTGTGTTGAGGAGGAATCCCAGTTCAATCCTCTCCAAACACATTGATATCGGTGCCCTAGAGCGGACCAACTTCTTTGTTCCATTGGCAACAAGAACTTTAACCTACGGGAGCCTGGAGGAGTGGTTATAGTGGGATGCTCCTCGGTGTTGCACTTTTTACACCACGAAGATTGATATATTGTAGTGTAGTGTGAACGTTATTCACCGCCTTACTGGTGTTCACATTGCAGATATGAGATCTGTAGTTGCATAAACACTAGTTATATCTTTTCAAGTCGCTTAGATTGACTTTGGTGACGTTGAGACTGTTATGTTGGTTTGTATTGTAGAAGGTTGTGTTAGTGGTGGTGATAGGTGATCGGGGACTGTGTGGTGATTCAACAACATGGTGTTAAATAGTGGATAGTAGTGCATACGTGAGCTACGTGAGACATGCATATTGTTAAGCACAAGAAGCATTCAAGAGGTAAGGTAAATGCCAGCGGCCTACACCACCACCGCATCCTCTTTGACAAGTACCATTCGGGTTATTTCGACAAGGCGAAGGCCACCCATGATGATGCCATCTTTATGAGTTTGATTCACTTCACACTGTTTGCCTGCTGTTGTGGTTGCTAGTCCACAACAAAGAGGCGAGCTTCTCTAATGTATAAGAGTGCTATTTCCCATGGCCAAGAGATTTCTTATTTGTTTAAAGATTAATGTTACTTTTTGGATATATATGTATTAAAAAAAGGAGAGGAAGGGTAGTATTTTTATTGGTTTTATAAAATCAATATAGGAGAATTTATAGTTCTTTAAAAATAAAATAAATTATGATGTAAAATGATGTTTTTCGGAGTGCATGATTGGTGGTACCTGACACTCTCCAATTATTGTAAGTTCACATTGAGGGGGCATTCTAAAATTGAGGTTCAAAGCCAAATTTGCTAAGTAGCAAATCAACTAGAGGATGGAGGCATAGGAGGTTGGACGACAATCAGTGACCTCTCATCAATCACTAGCGATAGGGTTGCAAAATTGTTTTATTGAAAAACTACTTGCACCAAATTGGCTAAAGTCAAGGGTAACTTCTAGTGGTAGTGGTAGTTTCCTATGTTGTTAGAGATCGAGTGGCAATAATCAACAATAGTGGCTGCAATTGAGAACAATATAAACAATTGTATAGGAGAGCAAATGGCTACATAGATCCCCTGACTGCTAGACTTCTTGGAAGTGTGGTCGGCCGATGATGAGTTCATTGGAAGTGAAAGTGAGATAAGTTCTCGTATGTAGGTGATCATGTGCAACAAGATCCAAATAGCAGTATGCAGACCTAAAAGTATGCATAGGCATATGATTCTGTTTCCAGTTTATGTGATGTACTTGGACTCCTGGTGTAAAATATTGTAGTAAACAGAAGCACTAGTGTAATGCAATTCATGGATCCTGAAAGGGTTAGTGGTAATCCAAAAAAACATGAGGTGAAGAAATGAGTGTGTTCCTGATCGTGTCCAGGTTTGTGGTAAACTTGTGTGAAAACCATGAAAGGTTGATGAGAGGTGCCATTCGTTTGAATCAAGACCATGAGCCACAAGAGTTGGGCTTACTACAGGTGAAAGTGTGAAAGTTTTTACCATGTTCGCATTAGGGGGGGTGTGTGTTAGGAATTAGTTTTCACATGGTTGTTTAAGTTAGCTTTATTAATATGATTAATAAAATAGAGTTTTGTACATTAATATTAAGTTGTTGAGAAACAACTTAATATTATATTATAGTGAGTGCTTGTTTGTATTATGAGTTGTTTTAACAACTCATATATTTAGGAGTTTGTTTATTTGTTAGTCGCATAATTATCTATGTAAGGGAATTGTTTCCTATAATATAGGATATACAAGTCCTCTATATATGTAATTTGTATTGAATGAAAGATAGATAGAAGCAATATTATTTTGTGTATAAAATATTTATGTTTGGCTTCTATCACTCTACCATATTTCTTATATGTATTTTGTTAATTGCATTCTAATTGACAAAATGAGTTTTATCAATCCTAGGCTATTAGCTCATATTGATAGATGGTTGTGTGAAGCATTTCCCATGGATAATCAAGTTCTTTTTGGTAGTCACTTCATTATCCTTATTGGTGATTTGGGCTAGCTACCACTTATCAAAGACATTCCTATGTATGTTGGTGTTTCATATGGGACAATGCTATGACACAAGTTTGACATAGTCATTGCTTTAGATGATATCTTTCAATAATAAGGTGGTGAGCAATCTCAACTTCAATTTTGAAACCTTCTTGCCAATTAGAAATGCAAAACTAAAACTTTCTAACTGGGAACTAATCATGTCATAGATCGATCCTTTCCTTGGAAATGAAGAACAAGTTGCATTCCAATTATCTATACATTTGGTTCCAACAAATGACTTGGTTCCTTTATGTAACAAACATATGTTAAAGTCCTTGGGGGGTACCTGTTGCATGGTGTAATGCAAAACAAACGAGAGGGAGATCCACTACAAATCTTAAGGATGAGTAGTTGCCTTCTAGAGTTCTCTCGTGCATCGGCCAACAAGTTATGCTCACTTCGAATTTATGGGTTGCTAGAACTCTCATCAATGTAGCACTAGGAAAAGTTGCAGCTATTGTCTACAAAAGTGGATGTAGACCTCCATATCTGCCAAGTTTTTTTGTTGTCAAATTTGACCATTATGTTGGTTTGCCATTAGATTTGCACGACCCACAACTTGTGTTGATTGTTTGATTTACTTGTGGTGCTCGTCGCCAACTACCGCTCAAGATGACATGAGCTTTGACAATGCATAAATCATAGGGTTTTACACTTGACAGAGTGTCGATAGACAACAAAGACATTGATCGTTAGTGTTTAGTGCTCACTATAATCTGGCCAGTTTGACACTTCATAAATTTGTGCATCTTACTAGCCTTCAACGATCAATGATATGCAAGGAAGCAAGACATTGCACATATCTCACTTAGGAGAAGGAAGGAGGTTCACTTTAAGGGCTTTGCTAGCTTTGC
Organism: Cunninghamia lanceolata; assembly: GCA_027924645.1. Lineage (NCBI taxonomy): Eukaryota > Viridiplantae > Streptophyta > Pinopsida > Cupressales > Cupressaceae > Cunninghamia > Cunninghamia lanceolata. Next base: position 3,724,754 of record BSBN01001435.1, read on the forward strand.
TTGACTAGGCATTTCAGTTAGCTCTATATTGCACCCACTTGCTTCGTGCCCTTTGTACAATACGTTATGTTTAAAAAAAAAAAGAGTTACATTTATTTTAGCTTCCATGTTTGCTCCTAATACTAGGGGAAAGGGGCTAGTCGCCGCCCACCCTAACTTCGCGGACGTCAAGCTCATAGCTAGACATATAAGATTTTGACAATTTTTTTTGGGTTTCTCCATATGCGACTGAAGAGCATAAAGCTATTCTTTCAGCTTCTAGGCACTTATACATTTCATTGTACGATGCATTATGTGCACATGGGTCGAAAAAGTGTCATTTCAACATGTCGCCCCATACATGCGCAACGATGTGTCAGTAACCGCTCGCCATCACATTTGTGCACTTGTCTTTATTTCATTGGTTAATTTATTGGAGTTGTGAACATGTATTGGTGCATTTGTGTTAATTTATTAGGTTGGTATTTTACATGTATTGGTTCTTTTTAAAAATTTAATTGGAAGATCAAGTGATTAAAAACATAGCGGTTATTGGAGCGTGGGCGGCAATTGGTCCCTTTCCCCTGCAACCATATGCAAATGCCTATCGGCATGCCATTACATAATCCATCAAAATTGGCCCAAAACCGAATGGGAATTTGCATGGGTTTCATCATTACAACCATATATAAAAGATTAGTAACCTCATAGAGATTCGCTGTTCTTTGAAAATGGAGACCAAGTTCTTACGAGACAAGAGGTTTTGGTTTGCATCCTTCCTTATCACGTGGGCTGCTGCACTCCAGGTAAAATCTCCATCCGCACACACTCAAATATATGATTTCTTATGAATCATCGGTACACACCTATATATTTCCATGACAATCAATGTATTATATAGTTCATTGCTTGATCAAAAGATTAGGATAAAACCCAGTTTCAAATTTGATCCCAAATCTATTCTCTGATCATATGCACTCGTTAAGATTCTTCTGTTCGTCATCAACAGTTGTCCTTTACGGGGACTGCACATTTTTTCAAATTCAGGTTCTGATTATCCACTTATTTTCAAGTTGAGGGTTTTAATAAAACCCTAGAAAGGGTTTTGATGAAATCTTAGGAAGAAGCTGTTTAAGAGCTGTATTTTAGCTTTGGTATATGAGGTGTGTAGAAACGTGGATTAGGAGCGGGATAAACTTATGGGACGGAATATTTTGTACAAATGTAGATTAGAATAATGATTAGGCAGAAAATCATATGTTAATTGTAATTTTTAACAACTACATGTAAGCAAGGTGTTCAAGGGATGGTAATGGAGGCACTCATTTGAGCATCACCCAAGTTAAAATTCTTTCACTGCAATAAAAACACAACTGGAGTTGTGGTGTTGTGGTAATGGGTAATGTGGACACTGGCATGAGCATTACCGAAGTTTAGAACTCAAACACCATAATAAGATGGCAAGTAACGGGAAGGGACATTGGGTGAGGTTGTGTTGTAACAATAATGGATAACTGGCTTAAGTTCAAATCCCCCTCACTAAGTTTGCCAATAACTCCAAAGAGATCAGGTTGTGATGATAATGCTGTGATTTGGAGCACGAACTTCATCCTACTAAGGTGGACAATATCAACTGCAAACATGTGGTGAGACTATGATTACTTGCAAATCTCAAGAATGTTGTCCAAGTTGACCGCACCCAGACTAGACTTGCATTGAATGGTGTCCCATAACCTCGCCTAGTTTATCTAACCAAAAGAAACTTTATATACATTTTATATAGAAATCTGAAAAATAAGAAATAAATCTGAAAAATAAGAAATAAGATTATAATAAAAAAATATATTTATTAACCTAAAGCTATGTTAACAGAAATGAGAAATGTGAAACGTAATGACAATGGCAATGCAATGGAAAACGAATTTTAAAAGTTTGTTTTTGATGGCTCTTAAAACTGCATACCTTGCAACCCTAGAAAATACACACAACAAGGCCTAGACCCAAGGATGTATGTTGGTCCAGATACAAGGGGCAAAACTTATGATTGAGTTACAGGAAGTAATGGGCCAATTGATAAGAGAGGGTGACTCTTCTTCACTTCAGACTCTGCTAAACCTAGGAGGGTGATCCTTGAGGTTAATTACAGAACAATTAAAGAGAAATAAAATAACACATTAGGTCTTCAAGTAAACCATAACCCTATGCACATGAAAGTTCCAAAGGTTTGTCACTAAATTTCCAATATTCTGGTTTACTGATGTTAAGACCCATAAACCTCTTTGAGCAGATAAAAACAGCATATTGCCATATGCAACTAATGATATAAAAGAATTTTCCCCTTAAGATGAATCCGCTTAACCTTTCTAATTGCATATAGGACCTGCAATCCACATTACACAACCCTTTGAATTAATTGCTGTCAAATGTTATCATAAGATTTAGCATAGGTTTTTATTATGGGATTATGCAAGATGGCAGAACTTCAACATACATAACTCTCTAAGGGTTATCAAATATGACTTTGTAGAAGATTTAACACAATATATAAAACTGAACTATGTATATTGGTCAGGTCTAAATTAATACTAAACTATCAAGGAGAAACAAGGATAATATTTTAAATAATAATTTCTTCATTTGACCATTTTAGGTTGGTGCCTATGTTACACGGGGATGCGTCTGCGCTCTTCCAGCTATGTCCCCATCCTCAGTAGTGTTTTCGGGATGAGAGGACAATAGGGAACGTCCCCTTGGCGTCCCCTGTAAATCTAAAATTTAAGAGACGTTTCGGAAATGAGAAAAAAATATGGGGGATGACGAAAATGTGTTTGGGGACGGCTAAACGTCCTCGGCGACAATACATTAAAACATTCACTAGAAATATTAAAATGTCGCCAGAAATATTAAAATTAAAACATTCGCCTCAACTATTATATATTTTAGTAAACCCTAAACCCTTCCCACATAAGACAAAAGTCAAAACTAAAACAAACTTAAAACATTGTTACATTTCACATTTCTGAGTTGATTCGACGATTTCACATTCACGACTTTATCTGCAAATTTGTATCTGAGTCGGGGAAGGGGACGGTGACGTCGCTGGAAGAGACAACACTTAATAAGACTTCTGATCTGAGTCCCCGCCTTCTGTCTTTAACCCATCGATTTCACATTTGAAATTTTGATCTGAGTCAAATCTGCATTCCTTCTTTTGAGTTTTGAAGTTTTCAGTTCCAAGTTTTCAACCAAAGGCCTGCGCTTGGAGGGAAAGAGACCTGCGCTTGGAGGGAAAGAGAAACCTTGGAGCCTCAAACAGAGATTGAAACCTTACGCCCCTAAAACTAGAATAAGGAATGAGATTCAAACCTATTGACATATCATGATATCTCTATTTCTTTCTCTCTCTCTCTCTCTCTCTCTCTCTATATATATATATATAATATATTTTGAAAAATTCATATATCACCGTCCCCTCGCCGTCCCAAAAAATTGGTCCTCGGACTGCTGTCCCCGAAACGAGTCCCCTGCCGTCCCCCTGCCCCCGTCCCTAAAACGTTGTGGAACACAGGTTGGTGCCCATTCATTGGGAAACAAGGTCAAAGTCTTTAAAGAGAAGAGAATAACATTTGTATGAACTTGTAATGTCCCCTTTTTGGCTCATAGACCTTTTGTATGCATTATGCTTGTTCCTAGTTTTTCGGAGGCTATTTGTCATGTTTGGAAGAACTCCAATGTTCTTGGAGTGGCCGTGGCTCAGTCTTACAGAGTAGTTGTTCGTGTTTTTAAGTCCGACTAGTCATTTGGAGTTCATACATGCTTTCAGAATTTAGTTTTGACCTCTCGGGTGCTCTCCAACTTTCTTGGAGAAACATGCTATTTTTAGACAATCACCCGACGGCCTCCGATTTTCATTCCAAGTCTTCAGTAGCCCGTTGGTATGATTAGAATTGCAAAATTATATCATTTTGATGCTTTTCGCAATTTGAGTATATTATTGAGTTATTTAATTATTTATTCACTTAAGTTGTCTAAGGATGGGAAATATTAAAAGATAACTTAAGTGTAATAGCTCTTTGAAAAGGTGTTGAAAAGTATTATTTGATGCTCACATAAAAGGAATGTTAGGCAAGGGAGACATAAAGTGAGCAATTAAAAAGGTTATTTTTATGTGAGGAGGAAATTAAAAGAAAAGTGAAATTATTATTTTTATTTCCTCTTGTTGCCATAAAAGTGTCTATATAAAGGGGTTTTGGGCTCATTTAGAGGTTTATGCTGTTGAATATATTTTCATTTCTTCTGAAAACTTGTGCTGCTGAGCAGAGTTTTTTCTTGGGGTTGTTTAGCCTCAACTTCTCATCTAGTTTTTGGTTGTGGAAGATCAACCCTAGTTGGATATCTAGTGATTTTATTCAGAAATTACAAGGAGCTTCAATGGAGTCATCATGCAAAGATTTTGGGTTGAATAGTTTTGATGTATTTTGATGTGTGAAGGTTTGAGATGTTTTTTAGTGATATTTTTGGAGTATTTTGTGCTAAGTTTTGGGTTGAGTTGTGGTGTGTGAAGAGTTTTGGGGTTGTGAGAAGTATTTCTAGATTGCTGGATTTTGTATTAGACCTGAGTATTTTGCTGTTAGAGTGCTTTCAGAGGTGTATTTTCAGTGTTTGAGCTTCATTTCATCCATAATCAGCAACATAGCTTCATTGGTATGCTTCAGGGTGATGTTTGGTGACTTCTCAACTCCTCATATTCTGATTTTTAATGTTACAACAGTTTATTTCAGTTCTGATCAGAATTAATAAAATATTGTAGCGTGCCCTAACTCTTGTGTTTCCTTTATATGTTGCAATAAATCTGTGTTTGTAATACTGGATGGTAGTACCGCCGGTTACTTCATAAAATTGTGCTTCATTTTTTAATATTGGACGGTTTACCGCCAATAAATTATAGCATGAACTCATAGCCCGTTTTGGCATGAACAAGTTGGCATATCGACCTTATTGGTTTGAGTCAAGCTTAGAAATTCTGCTAGTGGCCTCCACACATTCCCATGATTAAGCGGATGCCCGCTGCATAAGCAGATGCCCATTGAATGAGTTGAAGTTGTTATTATTGCATGTTGGTTTTGAATGCTAACTCGGAAGCACTTGTATGCTTTCACCTTGCCTGCATAGGGATCTGTGTGATTAGAAGAGTCTGGAAGAACTTAACCATTGCATCTTTCTCTGTGTGTGGAATTTCAAAAAAAAACTGGGGTGCTCATTACAAAACCTGCAAATACGAACTAGAAGTGCACATATGTACAAATTAGAGATACAAGAGGCAATCACACAATTGAATCTACTTCAATTATCCATCTCTTCTTAGAAACATTCCGCACGTATTAAGGAAAAGATCACTACAAAGCCTTTGTAGTGATTTTACAATGCTACAAAACCAACTTATACATAACTGATAACAAAACAAGTCAGCAAATATAACTTGAGAGACACACACATGATCCCGAAACATTTTAGTTAGCCATGGAGACATCCAAACTGTGGGTCTTTGCTTGACCACACCTTCCCAAATTCATATAAAACATCCACCAACTTTAAAAAACATGGATATGGCTATCAATACCCAACTGGATATGGCATCTTGGGATTTTCTTCCAATCATTCAATATTACAGATCGAATAGTGGTGTTGGGCAATGAAGAGGCATCAAGTGAAGTGCAACTCTATGAAAAATAGGCACAAACATATATACGAGTCATAGAGAGTGGCGACCAACATCATAATCTTAGCACCAACCATCATATGTTAAGCACATGTTTTCAATACACAGCTGTCATATTATTTAAGGCGTAACCCCTATAACTGTCTCCACAATCGAATGCTACTCTTCTAAATTCCTATGCAACCAAGAAAGGCAAGGATAATTAATATTATACAAAGAAATGTGTTAATAATCTATAGTGGACGCCTGAGTTTTACCCAGTCCAAGTATAGTTCGCAGGACCACCAGAAATAAAAGTATTAATCTCCTAATCCGCCAACTAAAAGGAAATCGCTTGAGATTATAATGGCACCAATATCATAGAAGTTGTTTGAGATAATACTTAAGAAAAAGAGGCGCTAGTTCATACTTGCGATTTGGGATAAAGCAAGTGAATATTAAAATTAAATTATAATTTATCAAGGGCAATGGTTGTATGAAAGGTTGTGGCTCTTTCAAGGGGAAGTGGGTGTATGAGGGGTTGTGACTCCTTCAACAATAAGATATAAAAGGAAGGCAATTCAATAAGATGAGGCATCAATTTGTGAATGAATATTATGACTTATTACAAGTGAATATTACAGCCAAAGAGGACGAAACCCCTCCAAGATAAATTGAGAGATTTAAGGACGAACCCCTTAACTTCTCTTAGCAAGTTGGTGGACGAAAGCCCTTAACTTGGGTAGATATTAGGGACAATCGTTCAAGGAGAATAGCTGCAAATTGGAAGGAAAATTATAGCAGAAAATCAGGATAAGTTTTATTTTCAGAATTATTGCATTAGTTATAAATATGAATATTATAATAAAATTCATAATTTTAGATAAAGTAATATTTATAAATATAATGCAATTATCATTTTGAGTTAGGGTTTTTGTTTTATGGAAAAAATAAGAAATGTTCTAGAAAGGGGCATTACAATGACAAACAACAGTTGATCCCCTAGACTACCCTATACAAAGAATGGCTAAAAAAGATCCGTTCTCATAAGAGAACCATATGTTTATAACAATGACGAAGCAGCTCTAAAACCATGTGATAATTTATTTGTAGCATTATGAAGTTAAAAGAGGATCTCATTTTGTTTAGGCACAAATCACATCAGCACTTTGGAATAGACAACCAGATTTGATCTTGCTTGCAAGCATGAGGAAACTTATTTGATTTAGGGAAATAATTTTCATATTCATGTAAACCAACCGCCCAACTCACAAATCCATATGACACTAGCCTGTGCCCAAATTTCATACTTCATATCGATTTTGTCCTTCTCCAGTTCATTGTTACAATCAAGCTGGATATGCATTAAAATATCTATTACACAAGTATAACAGACAATCAGGTCATGGGGAGGAAGAACAGCTATGCAGGTTCTAAAAATTTATGAAAACTCACCTCTGTAAGAAAACATGATACTTTTCAAGGCAAATTGCCCTTGTGAATTTTGGTATTCCATTTTTAGACCCAAAAGCCATCACGCAAATGGTAAGTTGAGTCCCTATTGGCCATTGAATGCCACCTTACATTTTGTTAGAGAAGCCCAACAAGCAAAAGTAAACCCTGCGTGCCTTGGTCAACATACAACTATGCCCCGATCAAAATCCTGATTTCTAAAAATGGAAATACCGTTTGCAAGACTTGGCCATCTCATTGCCCTTTTGAAACAGCCAACTGAGCTCATTGTTTGCAGTGGCATTAAACGCTTTCTGCCTCCTTGAATCCATGTGCACATGTGCAATGGAGAGGACGCCTTGGTAGAACCCTTGCATTCACCATTGCGTAGATACTAGAGACCCTAGCTCATTGGTCCATTCTCCTATTAAAACTTTGTGGGTGTCACCACTCAACTATATATTTTAAATCCCAGACATCAATCAATGACCAACATTGAACTAGTTGCTAGATCAATGGATGATTTGTAGTGGATAGAATAAAGATGCACATCAATAAGTGCCTGATGCAATGAGTTTGTTCGTTGTTCAATGGGACAACGCCTTGCCATCCCTTTATAGCATTTATGCGCCTTTGAAAAGTCAAGCTTTTGTCGAGTAGACTCATCAAGCCCATCACCTTTGCTAGCTTGGAGATGTGTGGCCCACACTCATTCACCCGTGCACCAGTGGACCTTGAGATAATCACTCATTGCTCCAAAGGACCAATAGAAAATGACCATGTGCCTGCCACTTGCATGATAAGCGTCCACATTATCCATTGCACACGTCAATAAACAAAGTCTGGAGGGCCCCACCAAACTTGCCACATAGCCATGTGGCATACCACATATGTCGAACTCATACACACTATCCATATCACCACCCCTAGACCAATGCAAAGACTTCACGCATATCGTATGCACATTGAAACAATTGCCCAAGCACCAATAGAGCAGCTAAACATTGCACACCTTGCAAAGATTAGATGGCTAGTGTTTGCGAGTGGAAAGATCCAATGGACAATAGCTAGTGAGCAAAATAGACTTGCACAACAATAATTGCTTGATGTAATGGTGGCTCTGATGCGATAGGAAATGACCATGTGTCACTCTGTGCTTAGTCCTTTCAATATAGCACCAACCAACTCATGGGCCCTCCTACATGCCAATGCACACATTCCACAACCAATGTGCGTGCAGTGCTGAACCACAAAGCTGCCACAAAACTTCTGATTATGCCACTAATGTGCCACTAATGTCCATGTGGACTCTTGCAACTATCAAGCCACATCACCGATATTACACAAACCTGTCATCATCGTGCCATTAGCAAGTTGCCAGTCAAGTACACCAATAGAGCAGCTAAACATTGCACACCTTGCAAAGATTAGATGGCTAGTGTTTGCGAGTGGAAAGATCCAATGGACAATAGCTGGTGGGCAAAATAGACTTGCACAACAATAATGTCTTGATGTAATGGCGGCCCTGATGCAATAGGAAATGACCATGTGTCACTCTGCGCTTAGTCCTTTCAATATAGCACCAACCAGGCCCAACTACATGCCAATGCACACATTCCACAACCAATGCCCATGCAGTGCCAAAGCACAAAGCTGCCACAAAACTGCTGAATATGCCACTAATGCCCATGTGGACTCTTGCAACTATCAAGCTACATCACTGATATTGCACAAACCTGTCATCATTGTGCCATTAGCAAGTTGCCAGTCACTGCACAACTAGAAAAGTATAACTTAAGTTTCTACGAAGTCAATGACAAAATCAAATTAAAGCTCAAGGGATGGTAAATTGAGTTAAAGGGATGGTAATGGAGGCACTGATATGAGCATCACCCAAGTTCAAATTCCTTCACTGCAATAAAAGCACAACTGGAGTTGTGGTGTTGTGGTAATGGGTAATGTGGACACTGGCATGAGCATTACCAAAGTTTAGAATTCAATCACCATAATAAGATGGCAAGTAACGGGAAGGGACATTGGGTGAGGTTGTGTTGTAACAATAATGGATAACTGGCCTAAGTTCAAACCCCCCTCACTAAGATTGCCAATAACTCTATAGAGATCAGGTTGTGATGATAATGCTGTGATTTGGAGCACGAACTTCATCCCGCTAAGGTGGACAATATCAACTAAAAACATGTGGTGAGACTATGATCGATACTTGCAAATCTCAAGAACATTGTCCAAGTTGACCACACCCAGAGTAGACCTGCATTGAATGGTGTCCCATAACCTCACCTAGTTTATCTAACCAAAAGAAACTTTATATACATTTTATATAGAAATCTGAAAAATAAGAAATAAGATCTGAAAAATAAGAAATAAGATCTGAAAAATAAGAAATAAGATTATAATAAAAAAATATATTTATTAACCTAAAGCTAAGTTACCAGAAATGAGAAATGTGAAACGTAATGACAATGGCAATGCAATGGAAAACGAATTTTAAAAGTTTGTTTCTGATGGTTCTTAAAACTGCATACCTTGCAACCCTAGAAAATACACACAACAAGGCCTAGACCCAAGGATGTATGTTGGTCCAGATACAAGGGGCAAAACTTATGTCTGAGTTACAGGAAGTAATGGGCCAATTGATAAGAGTGGGTGACTCTTCTTCACTTTAGACTTTGCTAAACCTAGGAGGGTGATCCTTGAGGTTAATTACAGAACAATTAAAGATAAATAAAATAACACATGAGGTCTTCAAGTAAACCATAACACTATGCACATGAAAGTTCCAAAGGTTTGTCACTAAACTTCCAATATTCTGGTTTACTGATGTTAAGACCCATAAACCTCTTTGAGCAGATAAAAACAGCATATTGCATATGCAACTAATAATATAAAAGATTATTCCCCTTAAGATGAATCTGCTTAACCTGTCTAATTGCATATAGAACTTGGAATCCACATTACACAACCCTTTGAATTAATTGCTGTCAAATGTTCTCATAAGATTTAGCATAGGTTTGTATTATGTGATTATGCAAGATGTTAGAACTTCAACATACATAACTCTCCGAGGGTTATCAAATATGACATTGCAGAAGATTAAACACAATTTATAAAACTGAACAATGTATATTGGCCAGGTCTAAATTAATCCTAAACTATCAAGGAGAAACAAGGATGATATTTTAAATAATAATTTGTTCATTTGACCATTTTAGGTTGGTGCCCATTCATTGGGAAACAGGGTCAAAGTTTATAAAGAGAAGAGAAAAACATTTGTATGAACCTGCAAATAGGAACTAGAAGTGTGCATATGTACAAATTAGAGATACAAGAGGCAATCACACAATTGAATCTACTTCAATTATCCATCTCTTCTCAGAAACATTCCAAATGTATTAAGGAAAAGATCACTACAAAGCCCTTATAGCATAGTTCCACGGGGACGCGTCCCCCCCTGAAAACCAGCCATCCCCGAGACGGGGAGACGTCAGGGAAACGTCCCCCCGTTTCGCCACCACCTCCGAGATGTCTCGGCTTTGGGGGGACTTCTGGACGCCCCCCCTGAAATGCATTTTTAATTTTTATTTTGTCAAACAGTTCACGTGCCTTGTCTATGCTTCCACATTTTGCATACATGTCTAACAGGGTAGTTGCAACGACAACATCTGACAAAATTCCTCTATCCTTTATGTTTTGATGGATGCCCATACCCTATTCCAAAGCTCCCATTTTGACACAGGCAGGGAGGATTGACACAGGCAGGGAGGATGCTGGGCTGGTAAAGGTTGTGGAATTTGGCTTTACAGTTTACATTAAAATTTTTAAATTTCTAAAGCCTTTTCAACAAATCCATTTTGTGCATATCCTACAATCATTGCAGTCCATGAGACCACATTTCTTTGAGGCATTCTGTCAAACAGTTCACGTGCCTTGTCTATGCTTCCACATTTTGCATACGTGTCTAACAGGGCAGTTGCAACTACAACATCTGACAAAATTCCTCTATCCTTTATGTTTTGATGGATGTCCATATCCTATTCCAAAGCTCCCATTTTGACACAGGCAAGGAGGATGCTGGGCTGGCAAAGGTTGTGGAATTTGGCTTTACAGTTTACACCAGCCAATTGCATTTATAACTCTTTTTATAACTAATTTTATAACAGTTTACAGTCTACAGTTATACATCTTTTTATATCTAATTTTTCAAGTACTCTATGTATTTCAGCGCACTGCTCCCCCGCTGCCCCCCCTTGCTGCCAACCCCCTGCTGTCCCCCGCCGCCCCCAAAATTAGACCCCCTGCCCCCTGTCCCCGAAACGCGTCCCCTGTCGTTTCCCCGTCCCCGTCCCCGTCCCCGAAACCCCGTAGAACTATGCTTTATAGTGATTTTACAATGCTACAACACCAACTAATACATAACTGATAACACAAGAAGTTAGCAAATATAACTTGAGACACACACATGATCCTTAAACATTTTAGTTAGCCGTGGAGACATTGAAACTGTGGATCGCTGCTTGACCGCATCTTCCCAAATTCATATAAAACATCCACCAACTTTACAAAACATGGCACACAACAGTTGATCACCTAGACTACCCTATACAAAGAATGGCCAAAAAAGATCTGTTCTCATAAGAGAACCATATCTTTATAACAATGATGGAGCAGCTCTAAAACCATGTGATAAATGTATTTGTAGCATTATGAAGTTAAGCAGGATCTCATTCTGTTTAGGCACAATTCACATCAACACTTTGCAATAGACAACTACATTTGATCTTGCTTGCAAGCATGAGGAAACTTATTTGATTTAGGGAAAGAATTTCCATATTTATGTAAACCAACCGCCCAACTCACAAATCCATATGACGCACAAATTTTCCGTTCCCAAATTTCATACTTCATATCAATTTTGTCCTTCGCCAGTTCATTGTTACAATCAATCTGGATATGCATTAAAATCTCTATTACGAAAGTATAACACACAGTCAGGTCATGGGGAGGAAGAACAGCTATGCAGGTTCTAAAAATTTATCAAACTTCACCTCTGTAAGAAAACATGACACTTTTTCAAGGAAAATTGCCCTTGTGAATTTTGGTATTCCATTTTTAGACCCAAAAGTCATCGTGCAAATGGTAAGTTGAGTCCCTATTGGCCATTGAACGCCACCTTACATTTTGTTAGAGAAGCCCAACAAGCAAAAGTAAACCCTGCGTGCCTTGGTCAACATACTACTATGCCCCGATCAAAATCCTGATTTCTAAAAATGGAAATGCCCTTTGCAAGACTTGGCCATGTCATTGCCCTTTTGAAATAGCCAATTGAGCTCCTTGTTTGCAGTGGCATTAAATTGCTGCTGTGAATTTTGGTATTCCATTTTTAGACCCAAAAGTCATCGTGCAAATGGTAAGTTGAGTCCCTATTGGCCATTGAATGCCACCTTACATTTTGTTAGAGAAGCCCAACAAGCAAAAGTAAACCCTGCGTGCCTTGGTCAACATACTACTATGCCCCTATCCAAATCCTGGATTTCTAAAAATGGAAATGCCCTTTGCAAGACTTGGCCATGTCGTTGCCCTTTTGAAATAGCCAATTGAGCTCCTTGTTTGCAGCAGCATTAAATGCTTTCTGCCTCCTTGAATCCATGTGCACATGTGCAATGGAGAGGACACCTTGGTAGAACCCTTGCATTCACCATTGTGTAGAGACCCTAGCTCATTGGTCCATTCTCCTTTTAAAACTTTGTGGGTGCCACCACTCAACTATACAGTTTAAATCCCAGGCATCAATCAATGACCGACATTGAACTAGTTGCTAGATCAATGGACGACGTGTAGTGGATAGAATAAAGATGTACATCAATAAGTGCCTGATGCAATGAGTTTGTTCGTTGTTCAATGGGACGATGCCATGCCATCCCTTCTTTATAGCATTTATGTGCCTTTGAAAAGTCAAGCTTCTGTCGAGTAGACTTATCAAGCCCACCACCTTTGCTAACTTGGAGATGTGTGGCCCATGTTGGTGTAATTAAATATTTAATTACACTTTATTAAGTTTACTTAGGGCTAATTTTAGTCTTAGGTTATTCTTAAGTCATATTAGAGTTTTCTCTAACTTGCAAATATAAAAGCAAGTTCTCACATGTAATTCATAAATCCATTCATTAATTCATCCAATATTGTGCAAATTATTTCTCTTTGTTTTTTTCTCTTGTAGAAGGTAAATCTTAGGTTTTGCAGGTGATCTTTGTGGCTTGAGTTAATTATCAACTTCAACATGGTATCAGAGCGGATCTGCAAGCTCCTTCTCAGATTTGGAGAAAAATTCAAGCAAGAGCCATTTGCTAGGTGTGTTTTTGTGTAAAACGGAGTATTCCATTGGATTCATAGCAGTTGGAAAAGATGGATTTGTCTTTTGTTTGGCTGAATTTGTTCTGGGGAAGTCAGATCTATGAAGGTTTCAAGAGTGTTTTTTTTAGATTCGGAGGGGAACAGCAGTTTCAGAGTATTTTTGGTCAAAATCACCATCACCAACGCGCTCAAAAGGGTGGAAAGCCCTAGAATCGCCTATTCATTCACAAAAATCGGAGATTTAAAAAATCTTTGTGATTTTTTGAGGGTGCATCCTTTTATCCAGCAGTCCGAAGGGTGCTTCTGCGCCCTTTTATCCAGTGGTCCGAAGGGTGCTTCCGAAGGGTGCATCGTTTTATCCAGCGGTCCGAAGGGTGCTTCCGTAGAGTGCATCGTTTTATCCAGCGGTCCGAAGGGTGCTTCTGTAGGGTGCATCGTTTTATCCAGTGGTCCGAAGGGTGCTTCCGCGTCCTTTTATCCAGTGGTTCGAAGGGTGCTTTTGCAAGGTGCATCATTTTATCCAGTGGTCTGAAGGGTGCTTCCGCAGGGTGGATCGTTTTATCCAGCAATCCTCCATCCTGCCTGCTTCTACATGCCCTAATGGAGCAATTTCATGAAAATTGTCATAACTTTCACATCCGAAGGCGGTTTTTCGCAAACGAAATATTGCTGGAAAGCTGGTTCTGCACACTTTCTGATGGTATGATCAATTTTTTCTGATTTTGTTTTTTGGCACCTATTTTTGCTGTTTGAAGTCAAGGCATCTTTTTTGGCTTTCGAGCTCCGTTCTTGTGCCCAAAATCTCCATTTTTCAAAAATGAATAGGCATTGGAAAGGTATCAGCGAGCTCTACACAGCCAACTATATAATTTTTTTAGATTCAGCCCTGGGTATCTTTTAATCAGTTTGTCGATTTTATGACTTTTGTTGGATATCTTGGACATGCTGTCATATTTTGATCTCTAATCATCTAAGGAGATGGGATTCTACCATCAACATAAATCTAATTGCAGATATTGTGGAAGTAATCAACATGAGAAAGAGATGTGTCCTCATTTCTCACATCATTTTTTTGAAATGCTTGCTTCGATCGCTTCTCCTCCTAATGAGATCATTGCTCCACCATTACCTACTGCTACTTCAGAGTTCTGTGTTGCATCATCATTGGCTTCTAGTAATTCTGTACAGCAGGTCAATATCAGTCTTTCAGATCCACCTCATTGGGATTCCTATCTTGCAAACATATCATCTATGTTTGTGGAGTCTCACATTGCTGATTTGGAGGACACATTTGAGGGTTTATCTCTCTTGTTTGATGCTATCTTAGGTTGCTTTGCATCACCACCTTCATCTATTGTGTTTCTTGATGTAGTTCAGATCATATCCTCTCCTGGTTCTTCTTCTCTAATTGGGCAGACAATTTCTGTTTTGGAGAAGACATATTTTCCCAGTATGAGGTCACTTGAGTTGCATTCAAAGGCACACATTTTGATATGGATTCCCTATTCATCCAAGATGTGGGAATGACTTCTACATTTACTAGTGAATTTGTTTCTTCCGAAAGGGAGAAATTTTATTTGCAGGCAGTGGATTGGATTTTGTCTTCAAGATCTCTTCATCGGTTTTGGAGCTTCTTCTTGGAGGGGATTCATATTCTCTTTTCGCTCTCTCTTATGGGGGGACATTCATGATTGTACTTTTGTGATGGATTCAATTCTTGGGGGGTCTTAGTGTTAGTCCTTTCATCACATGTTTATGTACTTGTATTTTCTCTCTTTTGGAGAGGAGTTTTCTCCCACAGGGTTTTTCTCCTTTCTCTCCACTTTATGAAAGATTCTTGTTGTTCATGGGTACCTAACATGGCCTTGTAGCCGGGACCCATTCTTGCATTAGTTGCATGGTTTTCATTTCTCCCTAAGTTGCACTTATTGAGGGGGGGGGGTGTTGGTGTAATTAAATATTTATTTACACTTTATTAAGTTTACTTAGGGCTAATTTTAGTCTTAGGTTATTTTTAAGTCATATTAAGGTTTTCTCTAACTTGCAAATATAAAAACAAGTTCTCACATGTAATTCATAAATCCATTTCATTAATTCATCCAATATTGTGCAAATTATTTCTCTTTGCTTTTTTCTCTTGTGGAAGGTAAATCTTAGGTTTTGCAAGTGACCTTTGTGGCTTGAGTTAATTATCAACTTTAACAGCCCACACCCATTCACCCATGCACCAGTGGACCTTGAGATAATCACTCACTGCTCTAAAGGACCAATAGAAAATGACCATGTGCCTGCCACTTGCATGATAAGCGTCCACATTATCCATTGCACACATCAATAAACAGAGCCCAAAGGGCCCTGCCAAACTTGCCACATAGCCATGTGGCATACCACATATGCCAAACTCATACACACTATCCATATCACCACCCCTAGACCTGTTGATGATTGTTTTTGGACAAGTCAACAATTAGAGTGAAATACAAAGTATCTGATTCCCTCTTGAGCAAAGCCTCTCGAATGCTGAACTATGTGATCAAACAAGATGACTCCAAGGTTCCTTCTGATGGTTTCGGTAAGAGACAGCTCAGCGACTAAGTATGATTTTGCTGTTAACACACAAAGGGACTTACGCAATTGTTCAAGTTAACTTGTTGTTTCAAGGATTACAGAAGTGGATACTAGAGAGTCTAAGTATTGCAGCTGATGGCGTATGATTTAGCAATTGATGTTCTTGGATCTAATCCTATCTCAAAAAAAAAGGACAAAAGGTGTAAGGTTTAGAAACACTAATTTAATCCTAAATGCAAGGATGATTACTGCTCAAGGTGAAACCAAACCAGATCCTGCTTCGCCAAGATGGACAACTACACAAGATAGGTGCAATCTTCTACGGTGTACAAGATGTTTAAATCATTTATGCTCATGAAAATTCCAACGAACATAAAGATCAAATTGATGTCCAATTTTGTTCAGGCTAACCATGCACTGCAATCTGCGAGCCGCAAACCACAAATAGTATGAACTTATAGATTTTACCACAAAGCAATAAAGAAACCTTCCATTAACTAACATAAACTTAAAGAAAACTTATAACTTAATATTCGCTTGAAAATCAAAACCATGCAACACTCGGAAACACAAATAGAATCACCAAAGCAATGAATCTTTTTATTATCTCAGAGAGCTCTTGCAACAATTTCAGAAATTTCAACCGTACAAATGAGAGCAACAAGAGCTCTTTTATAGACCTCAAAAGAATGAAGGGTCAAGATCGATCGACCAACTCAGCGGACCAGATCAAGCCACATCACAAGTAGTTGTAACAAACTCCTCTTTATTAAATGAAAGAGATCAACTTTATTAAATGAAGGAGACTAACAAGAGGTTATCTTTATTAAATGAGGGAGGTTATGAAGAAAAGAACAAAGGCACGCCTCGCAAGAAGATAAGAATAGTGTATCATTATCTTATGAAGAATCCCCATGCGAATATCCATCACTAGAAGCTTGGCATTCAATGAACTTGGAGACTATTTGCTTGACTTCCTCCATAGGTACACTTGGCGCATTCTGAATGGTTCCTTCGGCTTCAAGTACATCAATTGAATAAGGGCCAAGTGTTCTTTCCCAATCAGTTATTCTCGCTTTGTTGTCGCCAAGGTGGACAGCCAGTGAAAATATACTATCAAGTCTTTCATCTGTAACATCATTTTCCTGAAAATAGAAAACTTGAACTTGTTCTTTCAGATTCTCAAGAGTCATCTCCCCAAAAGGATTACAGATCTTCATCAAAGAAGCATATATTGCATCCTGAATCCTTTGAAGCACACTTCTAATTCTCGACATATCTATTTCTATTTTATCCAGCAACTGTCCTTTGATGCGAAGGCTAAAATACCAGGAGGAAAAGTTATATGTTCTACCTTCTTCAATGACTTCAGCATGTAACAACTCATCCACTGATGTTTCCATCAAGCCCTTCAAGTGTGGTAGATATTGATTCTTCAAGTCTTTGAATTCAGCACAAGCTGTCATTAGTGCAAGTACCCTCTCTTTAAGGCTAGTAATCTTATCATTTACTTGCATAATATCTCTCAGATGTCTGAATGTAGTTTCCTTTGATCTTTTCATCCAATCCTTCATTCTGTGAGATGAAGACTTCAACTCTTCTAGGTGTTCAACTGTTTCGGGAGGAAGGAGAGATGGGGGTGTAGCTACCCTTTCCTGTTGATGAATAGGATGCACCAAATGTTGAATGTACTGCTCTAAGGCACGACATCTTTGCTCAGCCTTGATTCTCCCTTCTGTCTCTTGTCTTATGATAGCTCGAGCATTATCAATCGAATCCTGAAGCTCTTCTTCAACTTGCATTCCAGTCAAAGGACCCAGATTGATTGTATTGATGTCATAATCATCAGGTGTTACATCCTCTATGTTCTTTTCAAGCCTAGGAACGGCTACATGTACTTTCCTTACTCCTGTTTCATCTTTAGTGATCTTGAAAGGATATTTGCCTTCTTCTTTGGTTTCTCCTTCAACATATCTAAGAGCAACTCATCAACTGGAAGGGGAGGACAGCTCTCAAGTTCACAATTCTCTCTGATTCTTTCCTGTAACCATTCTGGCAGCGATGAAAGATCTTGCTGATGTTATAGTTGTCTTCCTTGTGCAGGCAATGATTCTTCTTCAGCCTCATCCTTATCTTCAGTATCTGCTTCATCGATGATCTCAGTATTATGTGGGCTAGAAGGCACTTCTTCCATTGGAGCTTCTGGAACTACATTCTCAGCAGGTATCATTAAGTCTTGATTCAGTGGGATGTCACCAGGCTGTCTAGACGAAGCAGTCTCAATGCTTATCCTTTTCTTCTTTCTACTGGATTCTCCTTGAACAATCTCAAGCTGTTTCCTTTTCTTTCCCTGCCCTGAATCTTTCTCACTTCCTTTGCTTCGTGAATCCTTACTAGGTGCTTTATGTTGTTCTTGTTGATCTATTTCTCCCATCTTAGTATAGGTGAGTTTCTTACCTTCACCACGCAAAGCTTGTACTTGTTTGTTTATTTGCTCTTCAGTGATAACAATAACAGGCCTTATCAATCCTTCATCATCGACCTTTTCTCTATTTGCCCAGTTGACTTCATAAGGCAAATTGCGGATCTTATCATATTCATCTCCAAGAAGAGCTTGATCACCTTCTAACCGATCAGGAATTCTCAATACCTTTGTAGCTCTTATTAGGTCCCATTTCAATTGTGAACACTTCTGCATCCTGATATCATCAACATCTATAGCATCAGCCCAGTGATCCTCTAGTTGTTCTTTATGCTTATAAGAAGAATAAGACTGCTTGATGGCTCCATGTGGATCAAAGTTTTCTCTCCTCGAATCATGTGGATGCAGATGATAAGCCTAAGCTCAACTTCTGAATGCTCAGCGGCCTGTAATGATGGACAAGAATAGTATCTACCCAGTTGCAGAGGGAATTGAACTCCTGCTTTCTTCCTTGCTTTCTGCATCTTATGAAACTCCAACAGTTGTCTGGAAACCTCTAGCAACACCATCCTGTTTGAAGAATATCTAGGCAGTCTATATGGGAATGATGTAAATCCTTGAATCCTGATATAAGTGAACTTATCATACTGAATGTAGTACCTTCCATACTGCTTGATGAAGTTCCTGGCTGCACCTGTTAATCTCCGATGCAATTCACCTCTCAACTTCCTCACTATGAACATGGCGAAGGCATCATTGAATCTCTTATAGTGATTGATGTTTTTCAGGTGGAGCTGAGGATAACACTGATGAGAGAGAATCTGTCCCGGCTTTGTACCTACTTGCCCTTTAGCGGTTAGTCCTTTGTAAACTACATTTCTTGCCAAGATATACACAAGGTATGAAGTCATGAAGAAAGACTTCGTTTCATCAAAGTTTTCCAACTGTTCATCTAGGCAGTGGCTTATAAGGCCAACCCAGTCAATCATCTTGCTCTTTGTAAACATATGATCAAAATAAGTATACATCCATCCTTCGAAAGTAGATGATTGTGGCCTACTTGTTACTCGATTCAGAAACATGATCAAGTAACTTGTCTCCTGCTTGAAGTCAGCTTTGTGATACTTGGGGTCTTCTGAGTTGTATATCTTCATCGAAGAATCATTCATCCACTTCTTCCTGATTTCTTGCATGTAGACCTTTGAGTTGCCTTCAAATGTCATCTGAGCTGTTGTCGGGCATATGAAGACTCCTTTCGCCTTTGGGATATTGAAGATCTCTTGGATAGCTTCCCTCTGCAGGTAGGCGAGAACAGTTCCATCCTTTGCTATGATTTGTCTTTTCTCTTTGTCGTAGTGCTGAACACACTCCAACACGAGCTCGACGCTTGGCAAGGCAGGTGGAAAGCAAGCCGCTTGAACAATCCCGCTCTTTGCGATGGCTTTAATGTCTTCATTCCTGGTGATCGCCAGCAAGAAGCCTTTTACTTCCTCCAAGTTGATGTGTCCCATGTTGGTGTCGCCGACATCCTTCCACTGCGTTTCTAGCTTGGACTCCGGTATGCTGGACTTGGCATCCATCTTGATAAGTACTTGTCTTTCCTTGGCCGTCATTCCCATCTATCTGCAAGACTGGACTTGAATAAGTAGATTAAAACAATAGATTCCACGAGTCTTCTATATCACTATTATCAAGTTATCATATCCTAATTCAATTTTTTAAGTACAAAGAGGTTTTCTAAGTCATTTTTCATTGAAGCATTATCTGATTTCTGAATATAACTTTGCAAAATTAAACAAGTACAAGGTAATTCATAAAGTAGAAGTGATCATACATACCTCGTGTTCAATTTTCTGCCTTAGAAAATGTAATTTTCTGGATTTTATGCAAAAAAATCAGTATAAAATGATGGAATTCAAAGCAAATCAACCCTCTAAACTTCAGATCTGCCTTAGAAAGTTCTGCCTTCTCTTCACAAATTCAAGTTCCTTTATCACACTAAGCTGCTCCTAGATAAAATTCCTGCCTTCAAGATGATTCGCTGCCCTTTTCTTGCCACAATCACTGCTTTTTTAAACAAAAATTGCTGCTCCTAGATAAATTTCGCTGCCCCTTGTTAGAATTTGCAAATGAATGAAGGAAATAAGGAAGAGCGCTCTTCTTAAATAGGCAATTTCCTTAGCATTTAATGTTAGCGGCCAAGGGTGAAGGAGGTCGGCCTGCCTTAGGTTTTTTTTTAATATTAACAATTAAAAAAAATCAAACAGCATCTTTGGGCGCCAAAAGAGAAAGTTTAACATAGATGGGCGCCAAAAGAGAAAGTTTAGATACCTATAAGCGCCTAACTCCATAATATTCCTCCTTCTGATCTTCTTTGAATGATAGGAGAGATGTGATGTCTTTAGGATTTGAAGGTTGAATGAAACTGGATGAAGCTTTGCTTGAAGATGAAGTGATACTTCAGGATGACCCTTGAAGTGACCCTCTTGGAGTGTAGACTTTGAAACCTTGGAGATTGAGATATCTTGACTCGTTGGATGAAGTCCAGTATGAACTTGATATGATCAACAAGATGTCATTAATGCTTCCTCCTGCAAGTTGAAAGATACTTAGATGAATATCACTCAAGCTCAAACTCAAACCCTTCCAACTCAAACTTTGGATATCACTCCTTATGTTTTTTCAAGGCGCTATTCTCTTCATCTTTCCATTAAACACAAAATGGAGTAACACAAATGTCCTTAAGGTGCCAAAACTACATGGAGATGAAGTCTTTCTAACTAAGGCGCAAATGTGATGAACTTAGAATGTTTTGTTGAATGTGGCTTTGCTCAAGTCATTATATAATACGCAGAAGTCAACTCAAGGCGCTCAACTACCTCTTCCAGGCGCATATCCATCTAAGGCACATTCTGAAGTCTTTAAGGGCGCATTCTCACTTTGTCTTAAACTCTTTAGGCGCCAAAGCACCACCTTCCACTCAAGGCGCCATTTCTTTGTTCATCCTCCTAGTTCATCCTATGAAGGCGCTCTATTCACAAGGCGCTTATCTTCTCCTTCAAATCTTCTCCTTACAAACCGAGGCATTAATCACCCTTCCAAGCGCTCATAGCCTCACAAAGGCGCTAAAACTCTCCTAGCAACTCAAAGCACATCTTATGATCTTCTGACTATCCTCAACAAGGCGCATTTGATGGTCTAAACAGGTATCTCCTTAACATCCTTCTCCTAAGCGTTAACAAGGGTCAAAGACCTAGGCGCCCATTCACCTTTTCTTTACAACACTCCAAATCACACCAATGTGCTGAGGCACTCAAAACCCCATCTTCAATCTTTAAGGTTCACTCAACTTTTAAAGGCATTTTACAACTTCCTATTTCCTTCCTTAGGCGCCAGAAGCTCCACTCTACTCTAGGCGCAAATCTTCAAGGGAAGGCGCTCCACTCATTACTTGTCTTTTAAGGCACAAAATGATGTGATTGGGACGTTATCTTATTCCAAGGCGCAAATATAACTCTAGGCGCTCAAATCCCCTTAAAATGGCGCTCATTCATCTCTACTCTCTGTGAAGGCGTTCACTCCTCAGTCTAGGCGCACTCTCATGAGTATCCAACTTCTTGAGGGGCATATCCTTTCTCTAAAATGCTAAGCATAGCCTCAAGGCGCATTTCTATTCATCTAGGCGCTAGAACTCTTTCAAACTTCTGTAAACTCCATTTGGCAATCACTCAAACTCTCCTCACCAAGGCGCTTAAACTCTCCTCAAGACCTCCTAGGCGCTCTTCATCCTACCTAGGCGCACTTCATCCATTGCTCAAGGCATTCACTCAAGGCGCTAGATCAAGGCCATTAGGACTAAGGCGCAAGGTATAAAGGCATTTCAAACTCATGGCCTTCCTCTTCCCAAAAGGCGCCTAGACTTCCATCATGAAGGTGCTAATATCATATAAGGCGCCAAAATCCTCCTTAAGGCACTACTCCTGACCTCACCACAGGGCGCATTTGACTTCCAAAGGCGCTCATTCTGACCCCAAAGGCGCTCATTCACACCTTCCTCTAAACATTCCAAAACCTGATCTTCAATCACCTATCTATGTCTCTGTGAAGGCGCTCAAAATCACTCCGGGGAGTCGTCTATTCAAGGCGCATTGCATCAAGGCGCTCTATCTTACCTTAACAATCTCAACATCCCAAAGGTGTTCAGTGATCTCAAGGCGTAATTTGTCCCTCCAAGGCTCTAAAGCGCAAATCAAACTCACCTAGGTGCTTCAAACATTCTCACCTCACCAATGCGCTCAAACATCTCTAAGACCTCCTAGGTGCCCTCCATTGGACTTACCTGCACCACTAGGCGCCAGACTACACTAGGTGCCCTCTAGAGACTCTTCTCAAAGGCGCATATCTTCCTATACTACAATTGCCTCTGAAACACTGATTGACGTGATGCCTAAAGCATTCAAAAACTATCCAAATGATCATCTCCTTCCTAACGTCTTCACTGTCCCGGAATACCTTAGCCAAAATGACACGTAACAACTTCCTGTGCAAAGCATCTGAGCTCAAAAAGAGGGGGACCCCAGTCCGATGGGGTGATGTGTGATTTGGTCACAACAAGACCAATGCAAAGACTTCACGCATATCGTATGCACATTGAAACAACTACCCAAGCACCAATAGAGCAGCTAAACATTGCACACCTTGAAAAGATTAGATGGCTAGTGTTTGCAAGTGGAAAGATCCAATGGACAATAGCTGGTGGGCAAAATAGATTTGCACAACAATAATTGCTTGATGTAATGGTGGCTCTGATGCAATAGGAAATGACCATGTGTGACGTGTCACTTTGTGCTTAGTCCTTTCAACATAGCACTAACCAACTCGTGGACCCACCTACTTTACCAATGCACACATTCCACAACCAATGCGCGTGCAGTGCCGAAGCACAAAGCTGCCACAAAACTGCTGACTATGCCACTAATGTCCATGTGGACTCTTGCAACTATCATGCCACATCACCGATATTGCACAAACCTGTCATCATCGTGCCATTAGGAAGTTGGCAGTCACTGTACACGTAGAAAAGTATAAGTTCCTACGACCGGTTGCACAAGTCAATGACAAAATCAAATTAAAGCTCAAGGGCTTAAGCCAAGGTATGGAACAAGATATATGTAGGGGTTTATGAGGCTGCCATGGTTGCAACAAATGAAGCTTGACATAGTCAAAAGATCAAACACTTATAGAGGGGCATGAGAAAATAAACACAAGGGCATGAATATAGAGCACAATAGAGGGATTCAATGGGGCCCATTGTATTAGCTTGGATTAGGGCACTAAAGGATTGTAGAGAGCCAATAAAGGGTTGTGACAAGAATCAGTGTCAACAATGGCTTGGTTGGGGATGTGTACCCCTTGTGGGTGTAGTGAGAATCAAATAAATCTTCAGGAGAGCAGACCGGACCAAAAAGAAACAGGGGAAGTAGAACAAGGGCACAAGAACAAACACACACAAATGATTATGTACCGGACACGAGACATAAACCAACACAAAGGAAAACCTATAGCCTAAAACAAAACACACAGGATCAAAATTTACACCTGCAGCTTAGACATGGAGGCATGACTGGTAAGATTTAGTACATATATGAAGCTGCAGAGGCACCAACAAATAAATTGCAAACATAAATCTACATGAGAACCCTGTGGCCTAAGGCCAAAGTAAAGTTGGAACAATTGCTTGCCTATGTCGTATACGTCATTCTCTGATGAGATGTTATTTCTTGACTTGGTGATGCAATCTTTGATCAGCTGCAAAATGAAAATACTCATTTTGTACATGAGCATATTGCTGTTGTAGAAGCAAGAGAGGGGTTGAACAATGTGTCCCTTTTCTGTACTAGACGATTCATGCAACACATGTGAATCACAATCGTAACCATTATCCAGATTATATTCACCACTCAGGCCCATATAATGTGGTTCATAATTACTTAGGCCAGCAGATTTGTCTTTATACACAGGAAAATGAAAGACCTCATAATCCATTGTTCCAACAATATCTAAAATGCTAACCTCTTCAGAATCAAGATCAAAATTAAATGCCTCATACTTAGAAGGCTCAAGATAACACACCTGATTTCTCAATTGCTCTGGATACAAATTTTTCATCGGGGAGATCCCAATGAGAAGCATGAAGTTGAGGCATGGGAATGGGAGTTCCTCATTCTCAGTTTTGGTAAGCTTTTGGGAGCTAAAAGCCTCTGATTTATAAATGGCTTAGTTTTAGGTGAACAAGTGGGATCAAGCTGTGAGACACCTGCAACAAGCTGTAGGACACCCATAGCAAGGTGAATGAACACCTACAACAAGCCAAATGGCACCTACAACAACTTTGAGAGTGATAGGTTTCACTTTAGAGCTGTCCTGCTTCTAGTTATTAACAAGAACACATGTAGCAGCTCAAAGTAGTGCTTGCAGTAATGTTGCAGGTGTGGCTCGAGGCTTTATTGAAGTCTGTAGCAGTGCTGCAGGTTTGGCTGAATGAAAGAGGCCGTGTGATCAAGTAGTGTGGCATTGTTCGACAGTTGCATAAGAGGATGCAATGCCATGTAAGAGTGTGTAGTTGGTAGTGATAGAAGCTTGAGGCAGCAGAGAGGAAGTTGAAGGGTAGTTTAGGACAGTGATTATTTTCCCTTTGAGGCAGCAACTGATTCTCCTTGACAACTGCAACATTTCTATCATTGGTATAGTTGTCCATTTGCCTTGGTAGTGACAAATCCTCTCCCCAGATAGGCATTTTCTAGGTTTGGTGGCATCTTTTGTGGCAGCATGTTATCTGTTTTGGGCATGACCGTCTTCTTTGCAAGTGATGTGTTTTCCTTTGGGCATGTGGCTCTGAGTTTACCGTAGCCTCAACTCTTTCACATTCTTCTAGTGGCTGTGTCTGTTCAGGTTCCTTCGGCATCTAATTTGATAGTGTCCATTTACCTTCTCGTGCACGTGTATATTTTCCAAATTGGTGGGCATGCATTTCTTCATTTTGTAGGCAGGCATTTCATTGCTGGCAGGTTGGTATCCTTTGCCTGAACTTGTGTCCATTAACCCTTGCTTGGCGGCACCATTTGTCCCTTTCCAGTGGGATTGATGCATTGTTGGCGGGAACGGTTTTGACAGGGCAATGTGACTATCCATGTGTCTAGGGTAATGCAAGATCTGAAGGGACAGAGGAAGCAAAAGGTGAATCGATTATGGAAGGAGACCTTCCTGTTATATGGTGTGGGAAACCATTCTGAAGTGGTTGGCTGAGCAAGTGGAGACAGGACTGAAGCCATGCTGCTGCAAATGTGGAGCCGGTTGGTTGACAGTCAGAACCAAAGCCATGGTGGTTGACTGGTTAGGAGAGGGTGTTGATGAAAGGTAGAAAGTATGTTGTTGCAGGTGTGGAGCAAGCCCCTTCAAGCATCCCATTGAGTGGCCGTTATTGCTCTGTTGGGTGATGGCAACAACTCACTTTCAATAGAGGTTGCATGCTGAGCCATTGGGGCTGATGCAATGAGTTTTTTGGATTGCTGCAAGTGTGGACAATAGCTACGTGTTTAGGTAGCTCGGTGTTAGAAGTCCTTCATTTGGAGGCAATCCATCTTTTCTCACACGGAGGTTTTAGTCCTTCATTTCATAGAGCTTGGAGTGGAGCTGCAGGTCATGTTCCCTTTACGATAGTATGCGGGTATCTTTGAAAGCCCATTGGGCAGATGTAATCTATATGATTGTGGTTTAGTGGCATGAGGAGCATTACTTACTCTTCTTGGAGTTTTGTGTCCATTAGAGGGTTTCTTTGGAGTTATCTTGTGTTGCATGTTTGTGTGTGTGATACAAGATTGTTTATTTCCGCATTTGAGATTTTTTGTGTATTGTCCTTTATCGCATGTGTTATAGGGATTGGAAGCCATGTTGGTCGATTGATTAGGAGAGAATGCTAATGGAAGGTAGAAAGTATGTTGCTGCAGGTGTGGAGCAACTCCCTTAAAGCTATAAGAATTATTAGACACAGAATTATTACCAAGATATTCGATATTAACAAAGAAGCGAAAGCTCCCTTTAATAAGATTACAAACGCTTTATGAAAAGGATAAGAGCGACAACTAAGAGGATAAGAGTAAGACAAACAACTAAAAGAATAAAGAATATTCCTAAAGTCTATCTTGAAAGCTAATTGACCATTATAAATAAAACATTACTTTAATACCCTCCCTTAATGGTCAATCTACCAACTACACCAAGCTTATCTTGAAATTTTACATATTTGTCAGGACTCAAAGACTTTGTAAGAATCTTTGCAGTTTGATCCTTTGAAGGACAATACTGCAACATAACCGATCCATCTTCTGAAATGACAATGTAGTTCCACATGTTTGGTACACTCATGGAAGATTGGATTCTTGGCAAGTTTTAGCACACCTTAATTGTTACAAAACAAGGGTGAAGACACTGCTTGAGGCATCTTCATGTATGAAAGCATCCTTTTGAGCCATACTACTTCACATGGTTCTTTTACTGCTCATCGATATTCTATTTCTGTCGAGGATAGAGCTATTGCTTGTTTCTTGCTAGTCCATGTGACTGCACCTATGCCAAAGCTGAAAATATAACTTAAAGTGGAGTTTTGTCATCCATAGAACTTGTCCAATCTGAATTTGTAAACCCAATCAGCCTAGGATCTTTGCTTCTGCTGTACAAAATGCTAAAGTCAAGTGTCCCTTTCACAAATCTCAACACCCTCTTTGCTGTAGTCTAGTGTTCTACTTTGGGCGCTGTCATCAATCGAGATATAAAATCACAACATAGCTCAAATCAAGTCTAGTGGTTGTAAGATATATAAATCTGCCCACTAGTTGCCTGTATGTTGACTCATTTACTACCTTTGAGTCTGTTTTGGTTGAAGCTTCAACCTTTTCTTCACAGGTGTGGACGAGATTTTGCAATCTGTCATTCTGAACTTGTCGAGCAAACTCCTGGCATATTTGGTTTGAGAAAAAAAATACCACCACCTATTTGCCAAACTTCTACACCTAGGTAGTAATGTAGGAGGCCTAGATCAATCATGTCAAAAGTTTACTTAAATTACACTTGATTTGTTCATTCAAATGTGCCTCAGCCACACTACCAGTCTGTAATAATGATATGATCTACATAAATGACCAGTAGAATGATCTCATTGCCTATGTTTTTGACGTACAGATTTGGATCTAAAGGACTCCGCTGGAATCCTTGTTCAACCAAATACCTGTCAATTTTGCTGTACAATGCCTTGGGTGCCCACTTTAGGCCATATAGAGCTTTCTTCAATCTGCATACAAGATGCTCCTTTCCTGCAACCTGTAAACCTTGAGGTTGAGACATGTACACTTTGTCTTTCATGTCGACATTGAGGAAGGCACTTTTTACGTCCATTTGATGGACTTTCTAGCCAAACTGAGCTGCCATGGCTAGAACTAAACGGATGGTGCTCATCTTTGTTATAGGAGCAAAGGCCTCCTCATAGTCAATGCCTTCTCTTTGTGAGAACCCTTTTGCAACCAACCGAGCTTTGTACTTGTCAAGAGTACCATTTGCTATGTACTTGACTTTGTACACCCATTTGCAGCCAATGGGTTTCTTCCCTGGTGGAAGATCTGAGAGATCCCAAGTCTTACTTTTTTATAAAACTTTCATGTTCGATGGCCATGGCCTTTTTCCATTTAGGTTTTCCTTTTGCCTCCTCAAACACCTAAGGCTCATAAACTCCCTGAATATTAGCCATTAGAGCAAAGTTAATTGTGTTCTGCTTGCTCTTGCCTCTTGATGATCTGCCCTCGATCATTTCACTTACCCGAACATCGCCAATGGTGCTTTCCCACCACTTTGGTCTCTTCGTAGGAACCTCTCCACCCAAATCACTGTTGTCACCATGACTTGGGCTGCCTGTTTTTGTGTCATCTGGATGCTGATCCAGGTTATCATAAATAAAGTCAAGTACAGTTACCTGCCTGGGAGACTCCTCATGTTCAGAAATCTCCCCCCTTAGGTGGAGCTAAGTGAAGTTGGACGCCTGAATCCTTAGCCATGACAGGTTGGTCTTCAGTAATCTCTATCTCTGAAGAAAGTTGGAAAGGCCCAGTTTCCTCATCAACCAAAACATCTCTATTGAAAGTCAAGCGATCAGTGTCAACATTAATCAACCTGTAGGCTTTATGATTGGCTTTATGATTGTCAGTGTACCTTGTAAGCATTAGCTTGTTACTCTTAGGATCTAACTTGGTTCTCTTTGCATCTGGAATCCAGACATATGCAGTAGAACCAAACACCTTAAGATGATTAGCTTTTGGTTTCCTCCTAGACCAAGCTTCCTCTAGGGTTTTCTCCTTCACTGCTTGTGTTGGAGACCTGTTAAGTAAATTAACTACAGTGTATATTGCTTCAGCCCAAAACTTTTTGGGAGCACTCCTATTCTCCATCATACACTGGACCATCTCTATAATAGTACGGTTTCTCCGCTCAACTACTCCATTCTGTTGTGGAGTATAGGTTGTTGTATATTGCCATTTTATACTGTGTAGCACAAAAGTCATTCGTTTGAACATAATTCGTCTCCATTATCAGATCTAAGAGTGATTAATGCACAACCAAACTCTTTCTCTACTAATGCTTTGAACTTTTGAAATTCCTTAAACACATCTGATTTTGACTTCAAAAAATACACCCACATTTTCCTACTAAAATCATCTACAAACAAAAGAAAATACTTGGAACTAGTGACTGATGCTATATTCATTGGTCCACAAATGTCTGCATGAACTAGCTGTAGGACTCTCTTGGCTCTCCAAGCTTGTCCATCTGCAAAAGTTCTTTGTTGCTTCCCTGCTTGGCAAGCTCTGCAAACACCTTATATCTGCTGTTGAATGTCAGGTTAACTATCTACCAAACTCTCTCAAGCTAACTGAGAGAGGTAGGATAAGTTGAGGTGCCCATACCACTGATGCCAAAGTGTATTGATAGCAAATGCACTCTTGGCTGTCAATGCACGCTCTTGTACTTGTCTCGTATCAACCAACCAATAAAAACCATGATCTTCAATACCAACTACAATGGTTTTCTTTGTTTCCTTGTCAACTATATAGCATTTATGTTTGCTAAAGATGACATCCAGATTGGGACAATGGTGCATAATCTGACTCATAAAGAGTAAATTAAGCTCCATTCCTGGCACATAGTACACATTGAGAAAAATTAAAATTTTCCCTCTAGAGGTTATTTGTGCACATTACCTCTACCAACAACTATGTACTCACCACCACTAAAGATCACTGAATCTGAGCAAGCCGTGTACTTCATGAACCAATCTTTCTTGTGGGGTGAAATGATGAGATGCTTTGGAATCTATGTACCACGTAGATGACTTTGATTGATTTGCTAGTTGTTTGTCCATGAATGCATAGAAGACTGATTCCTTCTCCTTAGATTGCTTTGTGACATGAGCCTTTGGTGGAGGCCCTCCCTGGTTGGATTTCTGTTCAGCCAACCTCTTTCTGCAGTGCTTCTTCATATGACCCATTTTACCACAATAATGATGTGATATTTTTCAGATTCTTCATAGTATCCTCATTGTTATCTTTCTTTTGTGGCCATTTGCCTTTGCCCTTGGCTTTGGCTACAAATGCCTGTTCCACACTCGGTGTATCACTGTTGCTACCAAACTGCTTTTCCCATCTATGTTGCTGCAAGAGCTTATTGCACATCTCTTCGAACTTAAGGTCAACACTAGTAGAGGTAATATTGAATGTCTCAATAGAATGCTCATAGGCCCGTGGTAAGCTTTTCAACGTGATTACCGCCATGTCCTCTTCTTCCATCTTTCGACCTATGGTTGACAATTGATCTCGAATATCCTTGATTTTGAGTAAATGCCCTTGCAAAGACATTTTCTCATCCATCATGATCAAAAAGAGCATATTCTTTAGGAAGAAGGCCTTGCCTTTATTTGAAGTCTCATGCAGATCTCGTAGATGCTTCCAATTTTCCGTAGAGGTTGTACCTGTCTAAACCTCTGGAAGCATTTCATTTGCCATTGATAACTTTATCAACATGACGACTTCTCTATCATGCTCGTCAAACTTGTCTTGGTCTTTACTCGCAGTTGATGGCTGGGTACAATCTTTTCGAGGCATTTGTACTCAAAGATCATGAGCATTCACTGCTTCCATGTGTTGTAATTTTTACCAATGAAGCGTTGACTGCCTTCCAACATGATGTTGGGTAAATAGGCCATTTTTCCTTACGCAAAGTAATCACAAAGTAAAAAAAAATTAATCCTCTTGTCACACTGCTGCCACGATTTTGTAAAACAAATCGTAAAAAAAACTTCAGCAATCTTGCAAAAAAACCCTTTGTTCAAAAACCCTAGGTGCTTAGAAAAATCCACTATATTTATCAAAAAATCATCAAGAGACTGCAGTGCTAGGCGCGGCTTGGCAAAATGTCTCAAAGAATGATGAAGGAAACCCACAATTTTTAAAAAAGATTCATCAAAAATCTTAGGTGTTGCCTTCCAGTCGCGGATGTAGTAAAAAAACTGCTCAAAATAGGTAAAAAGAGGGTGCGATTAGGTGGAAAAGACGCCTGAAACTCTGTCTGTGCCCTTGCATGACTTGAAGGGATGAAGAGGTATAGGGATTTTTAGGTAATTCTGCCCAAAAAGGACACGAGATACTGAAGGAATCTGCCCATAAAATAAATGTGATTTATAGACACGATTTCTAGGCGCCATTTCATAGAAAGTTCCGCCCAATGAAACAAAATGCGACCTCTTTCAGTAGAAAGCCTTGACATCTCCTTTAGAAATTCCACAATTTTAAAAGAAAAAAAATCTGCCAAAACTGAAGTCGCGATTTGTAGACAAAAATCTGCCAAAATGACCTTGGAATAAATCCGCTGAAACCTTTGAGATTTTTAAATCCCACGATTCTGTACGATTTCTCTCTAAAAGAACCAATGATTTTCTTCAAGAAAAAAAATCGCTAAAAAATCCTTTTGGTTCCTGTCTTCTTGTGCAACGAGCGATTCCACGATCCATAACTACCAGCACTAGTAGTTCCTAGGTTGATTCACCTTCTCAGTCCCGAAGCTTGACTTGGGCTTTGATACCATATAAGAATTATTAGACATAGAATGATTACTAAGATATTCGATATTAACTAAGGAGCGAAAGCTTCCTCTAATAAGATTACAAACATTTTATCTGAAAAGAATAAGACTGACAAATAAGAGGATAAGACAAAAAACTAAAAAGAATAAAGAATATTCCCTAAGTTTATCCTAAAAGCTAATTGACCATTATAAATAAAACATTACTTTAATACAAGCATCCCGTTGATTGACCACTATTGTCTCGTTGGGTGATGGCACAATTCACTTTCAGCAGAGGTATGCTGAGCAATTGGGGTTGATGCAATGAATTTTTTGGACTGTCGCAAGTGTGGACAGCAAATCCATGTTCAGTGAGTTTTGGTGGTATAAGTCCTCAATCTGGAGCTAGTCCATCTTCTCTCACATGTATTAGAGTCCTCCATTTCACAAAGCTGCAAGTATAGTTGCAGGTCATGTTCCCTTATGACAGTATGTGGGTATTTTTGTAAGTCCATTTGGCATATGTAATGTTTATGATCATGGATTAGTGGCACGAGGAGCATTGCTCACTCTTCCTGGAGCTTTCTGCCCGTTAGAGGGTTTATCTAGAGTTTTGTTGTTCATGTTGCATGTTTGTGTGTCTGATGGAAGGTTGTTTATTTCTGCATTTGAGATATTTTTTGTTTAGTCCTTTATTGCATTGGTCATGGGAATTGACATTCATTATAGGTGGTTTAAGTTCATATAGAGATAGTTTGAGAGCATCTTTATTTAATTCGTTTGCTGATGTGTTGAAGTGTGGCATAGCTACCCCAGTTTATGGATCAACCTCCCTATTGGGAAGGTGTGATTTGAAAAAAAATGGATCCAAACCTATTGGACTATTGGGGTCATGGTGTTTCATGTTTGTTGGTGTTGACAAGGAGTTAGGATACAATGTTCGTTGTGGGCTGTCACAAAAAGCTGTAATTGTGTCTGAAAAGGAACAGGGATGGTATGGGACATCTCTAGGAGTCTTTGGTATAGGTTGCAGACCTCAGAATGGACCAAAAAACTTCTTTTTGCGAATTTGTTGGTTTGTACAAGTGGTGAATATGTCAGTTTGTATAGGCAGCAAAGTCACAATTGACCACAACAATCTCATCAGATACTGTGGCGAATGTGCCAAATATCATGGCAAATGGCAGAATACTGTGGTGAATGCATGTTTGCTCTTGGTGGATCCAGCGATTTCATTAAATCTTAGACATCATGTGGAATGTGAAGGGTTTTTGTAATTAGGTTTTCCAATTTGTCGTTAGATCTTCCATTTTTGTGCATGGGAGGATGGAGGAATGCCATATTTTGCTTTCCCATGACTTGTGTGGTGTTGACTCTCATTTGTATAGTGGTTTTATTCCATCTCAAGGCTGTTGCAAGTGTTGCGAGTCTGTTTATGGTGGGAGTGTAGTTGTAGATGTTGGAGAAGCTTCAGAATTGTTGTAAGAGCTCATTGTAGCCATTATGGCATTGTAAACATTTGTACTTAACCTTTGCATGGTGGAACAGGTAGTGATTTGCTTTCTAGAACTGGAGTTTTCATCTGACATTTGGTTTTTTCCAGGGCAACTTGATGTGTTCATATGTTGTGCCTGTTTCTCACCCGTTCTTCATGTTGATGAGGTATTCTATGTCATTTCCTTGATATACACGTTTCTTTGATGATGTGACAAACATTTAAGGTGGTGTGTAGTGTGCATTTGGGTATATCCTCCTCTGATGGCAGTGTGAGGAATATGCTCCCTGTTTATGGATCACTTGTTCTTCTTGGAGTCTTCAGTTCATTCTGATGCAAATGTTATTTGTTAACAAATGAGTATAATAAATGACCACCAAATTCTATTGTGATATTACGGTGGCCCATGGAAAATTGGAAATATAAGATCATCATGCCGATTATTGTCTGACCAGGTCTTTTTTAAAATCTTAAACAGGATGCTCCACTTTGCAACAATGGCATTGTTGCTTGCATCTACATTTCATTCACTTAGCTGGATTTTATAATATTATGTTTGCTGCTTACATTTTATAATGATAATTTGTTAGCACGAACTTGACTTTTTATGACTCTTTTTAGGCATGCCTTGGAATCATTAATGTCAAATCTATTTTACATAGAACTATACAATCACCAGTTTATGATTTGTGGGGTGCGTGCTTTTTTGGCAGGCACATATGATGTGGTTGAGGAGACAGGAATCCTTCCAGGAGAAGTTTGGTGCTGCCAAGCAAAAAGTGGATGAGGTTAGCAACAAAGCAGATAAACAATCCAAGGACAATCTAGAAGAACTTCGTGATGATCAAATGATATCTGAATACCAAGGAACAGATGGGGAACGTCTTGAATGAAAGTAGTATAACATCAAGGCTATTTTAAAAATCTAATTTAGTACTCAATTAGCTTAGATGGTGGAGTTTTCAGCTTCACTTCTGAAGTGGCAAATTTGATGTGTTTTCCCATCTAACAAATTGGGTAGCATGCAAGAAGTTGAAGCAAGTTGCTGAACATATCAACTTTTGCTTTTGAAATGGCAAGTTTGATGTGTATATTGGCTTTTTCTACTGTATGTACTTCCATGTTAGTTGATTCAAGATGAAGGTTCTAGCAGGTAGAACATCTTTGTCTAAGGTACCTTCCAACACATGATAGCTATCATTTTTTCACTTTGCTTGATACGAGGCTTGATGTTATTAACTGGATGAGTTGTACATCATACCCTGTTTTGCGTTATTAACCTGATAATCATCTTTAGGTCAGGACCACGATCAATGGGAAATAAATTGTATGAAAGTCTAATGCAACTGATACAACAGTTGAAAACGTGCTTGAATACTAGATTACAAATGTAGTTACAATAATTGAATTGCAGTACGAGGTTCAAATATAAAAGTGATCTTAAAGGATGGCTAGTCGAAGATTGATCTTAATTACAGCAACAGATGCACAGAAATATTTTGCCTTGGTCTAAACTTTTCTGTCAAGCAAACTTCCAAGAGAGGGGAAATGGGTTGCTTAGTTCAACCTATGACACCCACATGTATGCAGCATGTTTGTTTAGATTTGTTTTGTTTTGTTTGTCTCTAGTTTCTTAATTCACAATTAAGTCTTATAAAAAATGATCAAATTGGTTCTGTAAATCCCATAATTTCAATATATAATTGTGCCACTCATCATGGTTTTTATTAGGCTGATGAAGAATAAACTGGCGCTGAATAATGCATAAGCTCATCGTCAATTAAAATATAATGATATTAGTTTGTTTCTTTTGTTCTTTCGTTTATTGTTAGCTTGATTTGCAGCCTAAGGCTATGGATGGCTACTTTTATCACTCGTATCAGGCAGTATGTACAGTAATGTGGTTATTTACAAAGAAAAACTCAGCAAACGTTCCAAGTTACCGATGTTCTCTATAAATCCTTATACCTTTTTCTTTTGAAACTAGATTAACTTTGACACAGTTCCGTAAAATATGTGATGAGAATTTCATAGTAACAATTTTCAAGGAGTGAAACTGAAAAACATGAATGTACCTACTTGATGCTATCAAACTTTAGTTAGAACTCAATGCAAGCTGTACGGCAGTGGGGGATGACATCAGCTCTTGTGCTTGTATCTTTTACCCTCTTTTGGGCTAGAGATACATTTTCCGTTTAATTTCTAATCTTTAATACAATAGAATGTCGTATGGATAGCTAAATTGCGCGGTAGACCATGTAATATAAAGTGATAAAACCATAAAGAATCTCGTCTTTGACAGCTAAATATCTATTCTTGCATAAAATTACTCCCACCCATTTCAAAGTTAATTTTCTAAGATAATTTTCTAGAAGACAATGACTGCAAACAAATTTTTAAAGATTTTTTTTG
Source organism: Cunninghamia lanceolata (assembly GCA_027924645.1). Lineage (NCBI taxonomy): Eukaryota > Viridiplantae > Streptophyta > Pinopsida > Cupressales > Cupressaceae > Cunninghamia > Cunninghamia lanceolata. Next base: position 3,760,310 of record BSBN01001435.1, read on the forward strand.
ATTGACAAACCATGTAGTGTAAAATTAACTTGACTACTAGTATGTTGAAGCATCTTATTATTTTCAGAATGGATTTTCTGCAAAGTAGATAAAATAGATAAATTATTCAAGGGAACTGCTTTCAACCTGTTTTTGATTAAGATAAGCAGTTAACCAGGGGCTGAACCCTTTACAAACAAAGCCCCTATGGCAGAGTAAAACAGGCCAGAAACCGACCAGAAACAACAAAACAGAAAAGAAACAACAGAGGAACAACAACCAAACGGCAAACCAAAACAACGGATTTAAACAACACCAGATCCCGAATCTAACTCTCTTAACCCTCTGTGGCAAAGCAGTGATAGACTCGGGGAGTCCTTTCATCTTTCTTTGAACAACAGACCAAGAAAACTGAGTCAAAATCCTTAAAACGAGGTGAGAGGAGGGGCCCTTCAATAGACACCGCAGCCAAAGAGAAGTCTCGCACTGAGTGAGAAGCCGGCAGCACAGAAGAAGAATAAGGGATTAGTCTGACCCGCTGCAGACGGGGCCAATAAAGGGCTGCTTTCAACCTATTATAAGGGTTTTTAAAAAACAATTCTTTGGTGAAAAATGATAGGGTTGGTTCACACTTGCAATTAAACGGATGATTTGTAATTATGATGCGCCGTTCTAATTTTAGTTCTTAATTGAACAATATAACCTTTTCTCTTGTTTTAGTGCCAAAGATGCCTCCAGAATAAATATAATGTTTTTAGAGGATCTATCTTACCTTGTACCATATTTTTCAATTGGATCTAAACTCTAATTTACATTAGTGGTAAGATGTTTGCATTGTGTGTTCTCGTAGAGATTTGCTTTGAGGAAATTGGATTACTTGTCTCATTAAAAGACAGGTTTTTAGATTTCTTTTAGATGCTATTAGCCAACAATACTAAGTTTTTCCAAAACATTTGTAGAGTTCCTTGCTCACTATGGAACTTGATTTGGAACTGAGCGAAGCTAGCTGGGACTTCAACTAGTGGTGGGTAAGCTGAGTAAAATTCAATGGATCTGCTCTAGCTGGCTCGCCCACTGCTTATCGTGGTTGTTCTAGGTAAACTTAAACCGCTACCCTTGTCTTTGCTATCTCTGTTTCTGGCTCCCGGATGGCTCGGATGCTTATACAGGGTATGTAGGAAAAAAGCATCTTAGAACACCATCAAATGCAATGTGGGATGGACCTTTTGTGATTCGTGGAGATGCGGTGTCCTGCTTTTTTTTATTGCTCCTGATTTACTGGTTGTTTCTGCGCCTGGGAGTACTGAATCGCCTGCTGGTCCAATTTTTAAATTTAGTTTATAATTTTTTTTATTAAATAATTATATTAGTATATTTTAGGAATATGTATTATAAGATAAAGTTCCTTTTTAAGATAGTGAATTATGATTAGAAGGTTATTCATAGTTTTATATATACAATAATTGAATATATACAATATGTATAATATGTTTTAAAAAAACATCAAATTTCAACACCATCTCTATTTAAACATTAGATTTCTATTATCTTAGAAAAAAATCTCGTATATTTACCACATAACTATCACAATCACCACTTGATTATAATAAACCCATGTTTTAAAAAGCCAACAAATTGGAATATATTGACAATCTATGATTTAATCTCCACATAAATAAATCTACATTATTGGTAAAATTGGTAAAAGAATGTTTGAAGTACACAAATATACTCAAATATTCCAGGACTCCAATAAATAATCCAAACAATATGACCACCTCTAATGGTGAAATAACATCTCCAAGCACAAAACAATCATTAACACAATCGTTGTCCTAAAATATAACAACTATCACTAAAACAACTAATCTTCAATATATCCAAAGTCTTCACAAAAAACATCAATGCTATCTATGAGAGCAACAAATTTTTGTTGGAAGTAAGCCACACCTGGACCGACGATGGGCTGGCCACAAGGGGCTAGTAGCTCAGTTGGTAGAGCACTCCAGCAACAAATGGAAGGTCCTAGGTTCGAGTCTTAGCTGGTCCATATGAGCAGTAGCTCAACGAGTGGTATCAGAGCCAAGATAGGAGCCCCAAGCACCTGCAGTGTGGCTTAAGGGGGGTGTTGGAAGTAAGCCACACCCGGACCGACGATGGGCTAGCCACAAGGGGCCAGTAGCTCAGTTGGTAGAGCACTCCAGTAGCAAATGGAAGGTCCTAGGTTCGAGTCCTAGCTGGTCCATATGCGCTGTAGCTCAACAATTTTGTCTTGCTGTGTTACTAAATTTTTCCTCAAGTTTGTAATTTTGAAGATTTTATTGAAATAGAAAATGATGAATAAAGTCTTAGCGAGTAGGGCTAAGAAGATTGAAAACCCATTAAGGTAAACTTTTTAGTACTTATATTCTATTAAAAACCTACAAAAGGTGGTGGGTTGATATGTTATCAAGTTGAAAACCTAAAATAACATGTTAAAAGGGATTCATCTTAACTTATTTGTAATGGTGACTTAATTGTATTTCTGGTGTAATCATAATTGGAATAGAAGTTTGTTCCCTCTGCTATGCATTGTTATGACTAATTGTATATTTAGTAGCGTGTCTACTTACAATTGATGTATTGTTTTCGATATAATGACCTAATCAATTGTACTTGTTAAATACACTAGTATTGTTTAAATTATTATAAATTATGTAAACATGAATAATAATAATTGTGAACTTGTGTGAGAGGTACATTGATCAATTCATCACTACCTAGGGTGCAAGATGATATGATTTATACAATTGAATTGTAAGCATCGTAATGCCAATTCAATCTAGTATTAGTCTTAAGGTGTCCATATTATCATTTAAAAATAACTTCACCTATCTAGAGTCTTGACTAAAACCCTCACAAAAAATATCCTAAATATATAATTTCCAATATAATCTAATATAAAACTCATATAACAATAAAAATAAATATTTAATAACTTTTTCTCCACTTTTTTACTATTCATACATATATATAATATGAAGATAAATAATTACTTACAACCCACAATCACATTGAGAGAATAAAATTATATATTATATTAAACAGTTGTGGAAGTCAAAGAGATTGGGTAAATAATTAATAGCATGGTAAATATTAAAATCCCTAGCCCAGGCATGGGTGGCACTTAATGACATAAGTTGGAATGGTATGATATTTAGTTGAAGTTAAACACAATGGGTAAATAATTAATATCCTTGTAAAAATTTGATATTCATTTACATCCTAACAACTACATTTAAAAAGGCGTGGGAAGCATTGCAAAAGCTGGTGGCCATGGAAGGACAGAGGGGGTAATTAATTATTGAAATGAAGGTCAACATATGAGGGAAGTAGGGGAGAAAACAATAAAAAGGGGAATAATAATGAAAGAAAAAAAGAAGTTGGATCATGATTGGGAGGTATCTATGGGAGCTAGAGACCATTTAAGCATGGAAAGGCCATTGTTACAGTCCCTTTTTCTTTTTTGGTATTCTTCATATTTCAGGTATGTGCCTGATTGTGGACTGCACTTAGTGTTAAACATTTACATAATGAATTCCAAATTTACACATAAAGGTCCCTCTCAAATAAGTTTAGTGATCTTGTAATAAAACTATGAAATATAGAAATCTGAACCTTTAATGATTGTGGTTTGGGATTGAATTTGAAATTAGACTTGTATATATATAATGGGTTAAATAATTTTTTTTTAGTTGAACAATTTAATTTGAAATAGAAATTTGAAAATGATGAAAGGTACAACCAAAATTGATATCTTGGTCAATATTTTAAAACCCATAAATCTCATTGTTGTAGAGAATGGGGTTCGACTTTTAGATTGAACTTAAATTGTAGACTCGTATGAGAAATGAATTTATGAGATGATAAATGAATCTATGAGATATGGTATAGTGGAGTTGGTCTTACATAAATTTTGAAGAGTTTGATTTTGATTGAGACAAAAATTGCATGCTTCCGACCTTGAAATAAAAATAAATGATGCTCTGCATGCTACAATCTTGAAATAAAAATAAATAATTCCTTAAAGAAACATGTTGATTCGAACTTGGCATGGATTAATTGCACTTGTTTTACCTTGACATAAAATATATTTCAAGATAATTTATAATTGATTATTAAATAGACAAGCCACTTCTATATCTGTAATTATTTTACAAGGGTTCTTCCTCAAGCAAACTAGTATTGGCTAATTGAATTAAGTTTTTCCATGGATATAAGGGCATGACCCTAACACAAGTGAGGTTGATGAAATCCTATTTAAAAAAAAAGATTGTGTTAAATCATAGTGTCTTTTGTTTAAACCATTGTTGGGTTTCTTTTTTTATTAGAAATAAATTGGCAAGTTTATGGTGACCAAGGAATGGGCACAAAATACTTTGAGGGAAGCTCACAAAAGAACCCTGCCCTATATTTTGTTGGATGCAACTATGAACAAGGTATGTGGTGTACAGCCGCAGTCCTTGCCTAAGACTACAAAAAATAGTTTACAGTGGCAGTATGCCAAAACTGCACCTTTAACACCCTCTGCATCTGTGTGGCATGATTGTGCACGGGTGCAGTAGGGTCTAGTGTGCATGGGTGCACTATTTGAACTTACCTATGTATATATGAAAGGAAACTTTTGTAGGTGCCTAACTGCAAAACTAATTATTCACATTATTTTAAGCTATGCATTTATGTGATGTCGATTCATCAAGTTCAAAGATTGCTTTGGTGGAACTTTTGGTGTAGTGAAATGGTCTGTGAAACAACTACATAAACAAACAATAGGTTCATACGTACATTTATAACTCATGTAGAAACAAGAAAGAACTTATCATAATTAGGTACATTAGGTCAATGAGATTGTAAAAGTACAAATGGATTAGAATAAGCAACACAAGTCTTCCTGTTGTCTCTAATGAAGTGTTAGAGAAATGTTATTCTTCCAAGGCTTAGTCATGCTTATGAACACTCTATATAATGGATTATCAATATGTTTGTTAGCTAGCTTATTGAACACTCTATATAAAATTTGTAACCATTCCTTTCGTTCCTTAGACTAAATGTGTTCAACATTCTTAGCCGTCACCAACAACCTTAAGAGCTAGAACATTTTCATGTGATGGTTAGAGATACAAAGTCATTCATAATTGTCTCAGAAATTAGTGCTTTTTCTAACTATTAAAATATTGAGAAAGGCAAATTAGGACAAGAAAAGGCATACCTTTGATGCAAATGTGCCTTGTGGCCATCTTAGTAGATTAACTACCATTTGGCCAATTTGATTAAAATCATCCTCAATGGTCAACAAAACAAATGGCATATTTTTAACCAAAGTACACATTAACAACACTTTAATTTATAAAAAAAGCATTAACTAACAAAGGCCTTCAACAATAAGCTCCATGCATTTCATATGTTGTTCAAACATCAAATCAATTGAGTAAAACAAATATGAACACTATATTTGTTGTTAATTTCCAGTTAATGATTGGAAATCAAGACAATTGAGCATTGAAAGTTCAAGTCATCTAAATTGAATGCACCTTCTTTTCTTTGTGATGTAAATGCAATAACTATTTTCTTTGTTTCTCCCAAGAGTTTGAAACACAAGTTGAACTGTTGCTTCTAATGCAACTAATTTAGAGGTCAAATTATCTTAAATGTTTAGTTTCAATCTATATTTTATATCTATTGGATATAGATGATTATAAATAATTTGTGAGTCTACCCCATCTTAATAAGATCACCATCAAAACAACATGCTCTCTAGTTAGCCATTATTTTGAGCCTCCTACCTCACATTGCCTACCTAAATGCCACACAAGACTGGGCCATGTAAAGTGCTCATACATAATCACCAACCATAAATTGCAAATACTTCCTAAATCAATAATAGTGTGCTTGTGACAACCATATGTAATTTTCCTCTGCTCACCTGATCATGTTTTGGACTCACACAAGCCAAACTAAAAATTCAGCTTTCTTGCCAAGGCTACAATTTTTTTAATGCTAGGAAGAAGACAAACACTTAACAACATCACCATCAAAATTACCCTTATTAGAATTCAAAATCACCTTGCATAATGGATTTCTTTGAATGAAAACTGAATCATTGCCATCATTGTTGCACCAAAGAGTACTATGAACAGATTTGTGAAGAAAAACCTCACTACTTTAGTCAATAAAGTAGTGCTGGCAAGTAAGCACTTTGAGAAACCCTTAAATATATTAATTAAGCAAAGAAAGCTGATTGAAAACAAAACATGGAAAAATCCTAGATGGGAAAAAATTCCAAAGAAAGGAAATGTCTTGGAAATGGCATATCCTCGCCAAATATTCATCAAACTCAAAAGCTTAACAAACTTTTTGGGAAAAGAATACCGCAACAATTTTAGCATTGTGATCCCAGATTTTAACAAAAAATTCATGAAATAAATAAGAACAACTAGAAAAAAATTAAAACAAATAAAATCTAAAAATCAAAATTGTTCCACAGTGAAAATAGAGCATCTAGGCCGCTTAAGCATTGATTGATACAAAAATGTAATATCAGTTCAGACTCACAGTATGTTGACGTGATTTAGTGGGTCCTACAAAGAAAAATGTCAATGTCATTTCCACAATCTTTTTGAACCCCTCTTCTTGGTGTGAAACCTAGTTCACATGCATCCATGCCCTAGTCCAAGGCATCCATGCAAAATTTTACCCCACCGTGTCTTGCAACATGCAGCACACGCGTCTACCCTAAAAAACAAGGAAAAACATTACAAACATACCAAATCTTCAACCCACCCTAGTTTTCATTGGGCAAAATTTACCAAGATTTAAAAAAATCCAATAAATTAATGCTAATGGGTTAAAATAGCCACAGACCAATAGGGATAACTTTAAGACCCCCCCCTCAGAGAAGGTGTAAAAACATGGCGAATTGTGTATACTTCCCAAGAAAAATATTAATTTTATTGGTGAATTTTTTCATTTTTCAGGGAAAAAAATAATCTCAATTGGCGAATCTTTTGTAATTGCTAGAAGCCTATGGAAAATCCTGGCGAATCGTAATTTTTTAAAAACCAATAAAATATTTTCATTGGCGATTAAAACCTATTTTCAAATCAATAAAATATTTTCATTGGCGATTAAAACCTATTTTCAAACTAGTAAAATATTTCCATTGGCAAACTAAACATGTTTTCAAACCAATAAAATATTTCTGTGGGCAAATTAAACTTGTTTTCTAAATAAAAAAATATTTTTTTGGCAATTAAAACCTATTTTCAAACCCAAAAAAATATTTTCATTGGTGAATTAAACCTATTTTCAAACCAATAAAAAAATTCATTGACGAATTAAATATAGTTTCAAACCAATAAAAAATTAATTGGTGAAATAAATTTTTATGCCAATAAAAAATCATACCGTGGGTGGCAAAAATATCAAATGCTACATATTGTTCTATTTCGGGTTTTGCTGCCACAATAATGGGTTACACTTTCTAGGACATCCTGATTTTTGCTGAAATCACATATTTTTAGAAAATATAATGATTTAAACCTTGAAAAGTTCCATTTAAAGTATTTAATTGAAGAGGGTTTGATCAAACCCCCTTAGATTCAAACTCCCTTGGATAGAACCCCGCTAGTTTTAAACCATACCTACAATGGAGTCTCCTCTACACCTATCAAAACGCTGATAAAAAACTAATTTTGATTTATGTTTTGAGGGATCAAATGAATTCATTTAAAATTTATGCTTTGTAAGTATGTAGTCCTTATTATAAGCTTCCCAAAATATATAATTTTAAATATATTTAATTTGATTATTATATTTATTTTTTATTTCTTGTGAATGTATGTTTTTCACCGAACATCAGGTTCTCTATTCTACACACATGGAAAATTAGTAAATTACTGAAAAAAAAATCTAAAAAATATCTATGCACTAGGTATTGATGTCCTTGTTTCAACAAAAGAAAAAAAATTAAATTTTGATACATACAGAAAAAGTTATGTTTTACAGAATACACCTATGTCTAAATTATAATTGGTTTGACTTAACAAATTAATAAAAAAATATTTATTCAACCAAACATTATGAAACTAAATGCATACACTATATATCAGTGTTACCAATCTAAATTAAAAAGAATCAGAATTTTATCCTTTTGTAGAAAAAAAGTTATGTGCTACGGAATACACATCACTTCAAAAAAATGTTGTTTACTATTAAAAACCAGTTATCAAAGGAGATGCAAAAAAATTTACAATTTAACTCCAAAATTTAAAAAAGAATATATTTAGAATCTACAAACAAAATCTCACAAATCACTAGTTCGCATCATCTTCAAATTCCTAATAGTTTAGCGGCTATAGGTGTTAGAATGTGAAGATTTAGTTCAAAATATTGATTTCAATGTCAAGTTTGGCCAAAAAGTGTAACCCATTATTGTGGGATGAGCACAGGACAAATTTTCCACACATTCAAATTCCCTCATAAAGTGTCTAGAATGGGGACAAATGTCAACATATTTACTATGTCTGAAGCAAGATGTCAGGGCAAACTAATATAACCGATGATCGTTCGATGGATTTTTGATGGACGACTATAGTTGAATTCTGGAAGAAAATGTTTGAAACACTAGACTTGCGACTTCAAACCTCCGGAATAACACTTGAACCGTTAGATTTTTAAATATCAATGGTTGACATTTCATATGAGAAACCTAGCTTTTAACCATCTGCGTAATCTTATGTTGACTTGCTACCTCCAGTTGCCGGTTGTCTAAGTTGAAACCTGAGCCATCAAAACCGTGTTGTTTACCGACCCCTTATACCTAGTCTTGTCGGTCACCGCTTGGTGGGGAACATTACGTGTTAATCATTTAAAGGGGGTCAAAATATTTCATCTATTGTCTAAGTCTCGACCCCCATATTTTATGTCCCCATGTCTCATTAACTTAGCAGGGTCCACTTTTTAAATGCTAACTATAGAAGAACAAGAAATATTTTAACAAATATTTCAAAGCAACCTTAAGAGACTTAAAGGGTGAGATATTAAAGGTTTAAATAAGACACATGGGCAATTCCTCGGCAAGATGTTTTAATCTTAGCCGTCCAATGTTGAAGAATTTAAGCATACAGGCGGATGGCTTGAGAAGTTAATGTGTGAGCAGGTTGGAGGGCCCAGGTTAATCCTAATTGTTCCTTGCTATCCCGTTGTCAGAAGATGCACGGGCGATAAACCCAGCGAGCTAACGGGCGAACGCCACGTAGTAGACTTTGTAGCCTGAAGAGAAGGTGGGGTCCGCCAAAAGATGAGTAAGCAATTCCATGTGGCAGAAAAATTCATCACGACAGTCCATCTTGCCATCTCATCAAGAGATCAACGGCTAGAGTTTGAAATTGAGAAAGTGGCCATGGGAGCCATTCTGCTTCACGCGAGAGAGTAGTCATGGTGGTTTTAACGCCATAAAAGCAGTCTTTTTGCATAATTGAAATCCCTCTAAGTGTTTTAAAGCATCTGGGGATCTCTCGAGGCAATTTCAATCTCTTGGTGATCAAAACTAGGGTTTTCAAAGCGTTTAAAGCCGTAAGTTAAAATCTTGCCTTCTAAAATTTGTTGCGTGTGCTCACTCTCGTGGTTCTGTTAATAGGAAGTACTGGTAAATTTTCATTTCTTTTAGGGTTTTGCCTTCTTAGATTGTTGAACTGCAAAATTTGAGCTTCATTGCTTCTTTAAGTCGAAACCCTATTTGTGAACTTGCAATTCTTGCTAAACTAAAACCCTAATTTGCAAAATTCTCACCATAATGTCACCCCCATGATCCCAAACTACAAGCTCTAGAGAGATGAAAAAGTCACATAGTCCAGGACCTTCTTGATCAATTAAAGCCCTCCACTAATGACAAAGTAAAAGGCCCGCTTCTGTTCCAAGGTCCCAAAATTAAAGAAGGGCTCATAGATAAACATATCCATATCAAGGATGCCACCATACCACGTACAAGATGGTCATTGTTTAAGAACTGGTTTGGGAACAGGAATTTGAGTGCTCCTATATGTAACCCCTGGAGATTGGACATGGGGAAATTGGTTGTCCCAAATGTCTACATGGATTTGGACTTGTTAAAAGCTATGGCAACCAGATATGATCCTATCTCTAGAGTTGTCAGGATGTATAATGGGATCAAAATGGTAAAGATCAGTAGGGAAGAGATTGTTGAAGTTTTTCAACTTCATGAGTGGAATGAGGATATGGTAAAAATTGATTTGAAAGCCTTTAGGAGTGAATACCAGAAGAGAAGACACACCTTTAAAATCACAATGCTGCCAAATCATCTAGCATCAGTTGGAAAGGGAAAGGGGAGAATTATTATTGGTCCATCAGATAAGGAACCCTTCCCAATAAAGTATTTTGCTCCATATTTTCAGAAAACCTTCTATTATTTGTGTCAAATCTTGGGGTTTGATCCTACTTCCGACATGCCAATGGGTTTCATGTATATGGCTGCTCATATCCAACACCCCGCTTACAACATAGTATATGACTTTGCCTCCTACCTGGTAGATAACATTCATGAGGGTTTATTTTCATTAAAGAATGGTAAAAATTGGGTTAAGTTTTGGTGGCACTCACTATTAATGCACGTGTTTTTATTCAAAAGGGCAAAATTCTTTGAGAATGATATGAAGTTGGAAAAGGAGAAGGATGGTGTTGAGCTGCCTGTCCAATGTTGGACAAGAATTCTAGACAAGGATGATATGAAGTTTGATTTTGTGGTGTTTGAGAATGTCTTTGTATCAAAGTTGTGGAATGACCTAATCCTGAATCCACCAAGGATTCCAACTGAACTACATGATTTTCTCAGGCCAAAAGAAAGGAGGTCTGATTTAAAAATTGATCACAATTGGGGAGATGTCACCCCTATCCAGATTGTACAATTCTTAGAGTATATGGCACTATGGTTAGACCACATGTTCTCCCAAGAGATGTGCCACTAAGAATTGGATTCCTTGAGGTCATATAGTAGCTGGGTAATGTTGAAGATAACCACTTGTTAAACATGAGGAAAGGAACCTTCTTCCCAACATGTACAGTTTTTGCAGACTTTGTGATGACTGGTTGAGGGTGGAGAAAAATGGATGAATTTCTTGAACCATACAACATGAGGAGAATGCGCCCAAGAAATCATGATCCTGGAGGTTTCATGGCCGCATTGAAAGTGAGGATCAAAAGTAGCCAGTTCATACATAACTTCTATTTCTTTGAAGATGTTATTAGGAACATCTTTAATTACCAAATACAGGAGGACAAGAAGGCAAAATGGATCGCTTATGATAAGATGGTAAGGGAAAAATGGAAGACTGATCTCCAATATGACCCCTTACGGTTTCCTCAATTCAAAAATGAATTGCAAAAAGTTGAATATATGCTCCAGAATTTTGAGCAAGTGGTTGGCAGGATGAAAGGAGAGAGATTGGTTGCTAACAAAGGAAAGGCTATGGTTGGGGAAGAATAGGAAAAGGATAAGGGGAAGGCCCTAGTGTTGGAGGAAGAGCCTACCTACCAACCACCACAAAAGATCAAAGTCTTTGTAAGGAGAAAAGGTATTGTGAGGAAGCAACAATCTATTGCCACCCTAACTGCATCTGAGCCTGAGGGGTCAAGAGCTTCATCACCATTGCATGAAATGTCACCACTGTCTCCCCCAAGGCAAGTAGCTCCACAAGTGATTGAGGTGGATTCACCTCTAAGCATTTCCTCACCACCAAGACAACCACTACCAAAGAAGCAAAAGGTTGAACAAAGCAACTTGGTAGATTATCCAGATGACTCAGATGATGATATCATTGTCATTGAGCAGGATATGAGATAGGGAATGCCCTCTCCCCCTAGGGAGATAATAGAACCAAAAAGTAGCTTCAGGTTGGGCAAGGTAGACCTCAAGGGGATGAGCAACACATATGACCTTAGGGAGGAAGCTTGCAATACCTTCATGATAGATGATTCATTTGTCCAGACCCCTGCTTTTAGAGAGTTTTCTTGGAGGGCAAAGAGAGATGAATATGTTGATAATGTTTCCAAAAAGAGAAGCTTGCACCTTGAATTACTAGAAGTAGTTATTCACGCTAAGGTTAGAAAGGAAATGAAAGAACAGTTTTAGAAGATAACAGCTGAAGAAGGCAGAGAGTTGGTGAAGAAAAGTGGTATTTTATTGCTGCCAGAGTGGGATTTAGCCTCAGCAATTGCTTTTGACACAATGAGGAGGCATGACAAACCCTTGTATCAAAGGAGGAAGAAGAATTGGCTTTGTAGTGTTCTTCTTTCAGCGAAGACTGGGATACACTTGCTATTTGGGCATTGGCCCCAGGTGCAAGGAAACTTGCAGTTGCTGAGCCTACTCCAAACATAAGTGGAGGGCTAATTATTAAGAATGTCTTATACCCCAACAATTGAGGCAGCAACCATGTCAGTGAACGTTGCCAAATTCACAAAGGCAATAGTAGAGAATGTCACTGAGGAAAGAGATCAATATAGAACCAAGTATAATGACATGGTTGTAGAGTATAATGAGAGTCAGTAAAAGGTTGTCGAGTTGGAAACTGAAGTGACATTATTAAAGTAACAATTGCAAAATATGCATGCTCATGCCCCAACATAGACTGACTTTGTTGTCCTTCTATCTCCACAGGATGAAGCTCAACTTGCCTCCCCTCTTCTAGAAGTTTCAATGGAAATCATTTAATACAATCTTGGAGATGCACTCCTTGAAGTTGAGGAGACAAGCACATCAGATCCAGCTCCATCAAGTGAGCCTACTAAAGAGGAATTATTGGATCAAATTGAGGTGTACAAGAAATTGCTGTCACAGGTCAATGAATCAATTTATTCAAGAAATATGAAGATTGTAACTATAGTTCTTGAACACTTTAATCAGGGGATTGATAGGAGATTAATTAGCATTCATTCAAATTATTCTTCTATGTTTGATGCCATAAAGGTTTTCGATAAGGATAAGGATGTTGTAACATCATTAATGGATACATGGATCCCTAGAGCCTAGGCATTAAGAAACATGGCAATTGCAACCAAGCATGTCAAGGATGCACCTCCTAACATTGTCCCAACTCTCAGGCTTGTAAATTCAATTAAGGATTTAAGGGGGTGGTAGGTCCTTTGGAAATAAATATCAAGGAGCTTGTCAAAAAGTTTGATGAATGGAATTTCAATTTACTTCATGTTATTTTGAGTGAAAATGGTGGGGTTAAACCTCTGCAATTGTGGAAGGACCAGGCAAAACAAATAATATTTGCTCAAGTTAAGCTCATCCGTGACAATGTTGATTTAGATATGTTGAGAAGCAACATGGATAAAATGATTCACATTGGCATTTTCTTAGAGGAATTTGACAAGGAAGCTAATCGAGTGGTTATCAAGTACACACCCTACAGGACCAAAGCAGATGAACTTGTCAATTTCATTTGGTCAACAGAGGAGGAGTATCAGCTATGGAGGTCCAAGTATGTTGACACTTTAGATTTCTAAATTGCTGAAGGTATAAAAGGAGATGCAATACATGGTCGAGTATAATGTAGGTCTGGCCTTTGATATTATGAATGGTGAAACAAACAAGACATGGGAAGGCTGGGGGTGCCTAAATTTACCAAGGCACCTTCCCAATCCACAGTCCCATCTCCGGAGTATGTAGGCCATTTTTTTATATAACAGTATATCACAATGGGCTATTTTTCACTTTCAATTGAATAGCTTCATATAAAATGTTAAGAGATTAGATTTGTCAATTAATAAAATTTTCTAATTCTAGCGCAGAAAGTCATTACATTTGTTAGGAAATTCATGTACTAATAGTAAATCCTATTTTTTATTTATTTTCCCTGGTTTAGACTGTAAAATAACAATATACATTTACTATTTTCTTAGATGTAAAATGTTAAGTATATGTAAAGTATTTATTTAAGGAGTGTGAACCTAAGGTAGTATATGTAAATGTTAATATTTTGGTGATTATTGTATTATTCATTTATTGAATATATTTGATCTGAGATGATTTTGTTGAAATTAGAAAACAAAGAACTACTCCCTCTTTTTATAGTAATATTATTATTAGTTTATTATATATAAAATTGGTCGGATCTTACATATCAATTTACAAATATTGTGCTCCTTTTAATTCAAAATTGGTGACATGGATTGCATATGTGGAACATAGTTTGGAAACTCTATTAAGTATTATCTATATACTTAAGTCAAATCAAGTATAAATATTTGCATGCAGATTAAATTCACTTGAACAATATCACTTAAATATTGACACGCTTGGAAAGATATCCCAAAGATTGGAAGTTGAGCCCCCTCGAGCGCCATTAATGAAGCCTGGCTCTATTTAATGGAGCCCAACAAGGCTTTCTCATACCAAAGATTGAAGCTATCCAACAAAGAAAATGGATACACCAATTTGCCTTTGAGTGCTGCGAAGGCAAATTGCTTTCTTGGGAATCATCACAAACTCGAGGCTTAAGGCGATAACAAAGCCTCACATAATTGCCCATTTGTGCTCCCTGGAGTTGGAAGCCATGAAAATGGTGCTTGGGAAGTATTTCTTAATAGATAGGAACATATATAGAGTAATTTCTGACATAGCTTCTTGGTTCTTGGTGTCATTGCTGGATCTTGGAGGTGTGAAGGTGGATATTCTCCTTATGTTGCCATCTGGGTACTGATTTGGAGGTGGTTCTTGGGGAAGAGATGGGTGTGGGGATTCCGTGGTCTTCTGACCTATCATTGTTGATTCTCCCAGATGTTATGGTTATGTGGCTTATGTTTCTTTTTAACATGACAGATGGGGCTCTCGCCTGCCACCGTCACTAGGCAACCATCGGTCAAAATTTTCTAAGGTGCTCTCGAGCTCTTGACATGGAGCTGAATCTGGAATGGGTGCTGGGCTTCGTAGAGCTAGTGGAAACAAACGATTTCTATGGTTTCCCTTAGCCAATGTTTTAATTTTTGCTATGTAATTTTGATGTAATATTATCGTATCGGAAAGAAACTCTTGGAAAAGAATATGTAATACATGGGAGTTTTTTGTAACATAATGATATTCCAGGGGCGTAGCTATCCCCCAACTGTAAGAATTTTTTGAATTAATATCAATTGAATACCCGCTCTGTGGTTTATCAACAAAAAAAATATATTTGCATGCAGGTTTAAAACATAAATCAATACAAATGAAAAAAGAAAGTTGCCAGCAAATTGACAAATTACATTATAAACACTAAAAGTTGTCACTAAAAGTAGATCTATATAAACAAACTATATGTTTATTGTTATATCATAAATTACTCGACCGTTTGATGAACATTTGATGGATAGTTGTAGTTGCATTCCGGAATGAAATGCACAGAGTGCTAGGCTTGCGAACTTAAATCTTTGGAATCACCCTATAACCGTTAGATTTACAAAGATCAATGGTTTAGATATTGCTGTGAGTTGTCAATGCAGGACAACTGTTAGCAATGTATTAATTGTGTAGTTCAGAAGCAACACGTTGGCTCGACGTTTCACTCACTTTAATGTTCATAAAAAAAGCAAACTTTCTACTGCTAAGTGATTTTATTTTTAAGTGAGAGGGTCAGCACATGGGGAGATTTTAGATTGCTCATTGCAGTGCACCAGGGAGATTCTGGGTGCCACTTCCAACAAATGCAGTCCACACCTGTCGGTATTAATCTTTTCAAGAATCAAAATCTAGGTAAGTCAAAGGCAGAATTCCTAGGCTATGTTTCATCATTTCTTAAAATCTTATTTTGTTAAACTTTTTTCTTAAAATCTTATTTTGTCAAACTTTGGGTTTAGGGTTGAGAGACTTAACAAAAATTAAGGACTTAAGAGGGAATTCAAAATTTCACACTGTATAAGCATGTCTACCAACACTAGCAGACTAGACAAAGTTTTTGGGAGAGGCAAAGCAAGTTCAGATAGAAAAATAGATTATTCTAGATTGCTTAAAACCTCAGGTTTGACTGATGAATACCATGATGTTTATGATCCTAAAATCTATGGTAAACTTACCTCAAAACTTAGATTTTCATGTGAGAATAAGGCTGCAAACCAAATGCAAGTTAATAGTATCACTGCACCATGGATAACTGGATTAGGGTGCATGATGTTACATGAGGTTTTCTCTTGCCCATAATTTATCATGGTCTGTGCCCACAATTATGATGATAATAAAAGAGCAATTGTAAATAAAGATACCAAAGAAGAAATTTTATCCATTAATGCAGAAGAATTTGGAAAAGTGTTGAGGTTTACAACTGAAGAATTTGGAGATGTCCACATTGACCTAGAAAAGCTTGCTAGTGATTATGAAGCAGCGGATGAAAGGGACAAAAAATGTTTTCCTAAATAAAATAGTTCAAGAAAGAAACAAGTTGAAAGGTAACCATAAGCCTCCTTATCGTTTGGAAATTTTTAGATCATGGGCTCAGGATACTATTTCCATGCTAGCATTTTGCCTCGGACTGGATAGCAGTTTGGAAGTGGATGCAAGCCTCCTTGAAATGGTATATAATATCCATTATGGTATTGGTGTACATGTCAAATATAAGTTTATTGAGCACATTGTAGAATCCATGTATAAACAATTTTTAATGATTAAAGGAGGTTCCACCAAGACATTTAGGTGAACCTACTTGTGCTATTTTTTCTATTCAAATTTAGTGGAATGTTTCAGACCAACAAACTTCAGATTCAACCTATAGTAATGCTGAGGAAAAGAAAATGGCTCCAGTATATGATTGGGCCATTAAGATAAGGATGCATGATTCTTGAAGGAACTACAATCATTTTGTAGACTACTTTTTGGCTCCATTGCATCAAGCAATTACAAATAGTCCAATGCCTAGATTGCCTATATCATGTAGAGATTGCATTCAAATGGGAAAAGAAATACAATTGGCTTATTGGTACTTATTGGAAGAATATACTGTGCTAAGATTTTATGGATTAGAGTAGAGCCATACAAACTTCCAATACATGTGACAGAAAGGGTTTTTGCATTGGAATATGTAAGCCATATGCAGAGTACTGATGAACTACACTTTGCTGATCAGCAAAAGAAGACCTTATTTCCTTCTTTACTTGTTTCATGTGGAGGGTTCACATTGGCGAGAAAAGCACTTAAGGTGGTACATGATCTTTTGAATTTTTTTAATTTTGGTGCTGTCTGTCACTAGCAGTGTGATCCATGTGACACCATTAAAACAATGATTGTGGCCAATAGGAATTCTACAAGTAGAATTCAACATCAAAGTAAACCCTTGAAAACTTGAGAAATAAGGATTCTTGGGATGAGGTCAAAATAGCAATGGAGAAAACTGCTGCTGAGAAAGGTATTTCTTTTGAATAATTATCAGCAGAAATTATGGAATTGCACCAAAATACAAGAGCACTAACAGAGAATCAAATCAGGAGGTATAACAATTTTTATGGAAAAAGTGATAAACCATCTATTAGAGTAAAAATGCCAGATTCTCTAGATAAGTCTGTTACAAGCAAAAATTGGTTATGATAAAAAAATTACTGCCTTTTGGTCTATGAGGAAGGAGCTAGGTGAACCAAGAACTGTTGCATAGTATGGAGAAATCAATGAAGATGATGAGTTTAGCAAATTGTGGAATATAAAGCATCCCAATGAACATGAAGATGAAGAAATTGATGATGATATGGATGAACAAAGCAATTTCAAACTTGGTTTAAAAGTCAGGCCACAAAAGAAGCATATACTTCAGGAGTAGCCATAGCTAAAAATATGGGTTACAAAGGTGGTGGTTTGGGGTCCCAAGGACAAGGCATTTGGAACCCAATAGATGTAGTCACCAGAAAACTAGTTGATAAACGAGGCCTTGGAGTTGATAAAATAGACCAAGGACATATAAGTACAACTGAAATAATTCATTTTGTTACAGATTCAAATCCTAATCCTCATGGTCAGATGCAATCACAACTTGGACATGCCCATGGGGGAAAGCCTAGTGCGACTGGCACTGCCACTAGTGGAGGACTTAGTCAACATGTGCTACAACAATAGGTCTGAGAACAAATTACACATAAGAGGATACCAATACAAGATACCACACAAACACTTAGTGATCAAGGGATACCGAAGAGACAAAGGATTATGACAGGTCCAAATGCAGCTACTAGTTCCACCACAAAGGAGTTATTTCTAGGCACTCCCCCAGTTAGTGTGGCTACAATAGAAATTGCAAGTACTCCTACTCCTTCACCATTCAAGCATTCCATTATTCCTGCGTCCCCAGGTTTTGATTATATTCAAGAGTTTAAAAAGAAATTAGAATTGTATAAAAAAGAAAAGAAGCAATTGATGGAGAGTGTGTCTGTTGTAACTTGAGAGCCTGCAACAACCATGATATTACCCACATTTGACACAAATTTAGAAATCATGGAGTACACAATTGTTGTTCCCACAGTTCAAAATAAACCAGAAAATCAGATGGATCGATCTGAATTTCAGGTAAGCAGTTTGCAATTTGATTTTTTTGGATTAAACAATACTAACAAAATTAATATATCAAAGAACAATGAATTGGTGTACACATCATTGCTAAAGCATGATAGAGAGAAAAAAAGGTTGCAGAATAAAATAGAAAAATTACAGGTAGACTTAGCAAATGAGAAAGCAAAGAGGAAAGCAATAGATAACAAGAGCAATGAATTAGAATAAATATAAAAAAAATTGCCTTTACATCAACAAGCAAAGAGGATAAACAAACAGAGGTGGAATTTAATGGACTGAAGCAAAGGTTAGATGAGAGCAAAATGAAATATGATGAGGAAAAATCCACTTCAAAAAAATTAAGACAAAGCATTGGGAAAAAAAATGAATAGTGGGAACAAAAATTGGAGAAAGAGAGAAAAAAATGAAACATTGGCCGCAAAGCTTAAGGAAGCAAAAAATGAAATAAAATCTTGTCAAAATAAGTTAACTGAATTTTGTAGAAAAACAATGAGACATATGAAACAAAAGATCTGGGAGGAAATAATGCAAAGGATTGATCATTTGTGTGAATTGTTTCAATTGATTGATGCCATGAGACTACATCATAAGAAGCTAAGCAAATATTTAATGGACAACAAAAATGTGCAACTGCAGGCATAAGAGAAATCTGCAAATCAAGTTCTAGAAACAGTCTACAAAGCTAGTGACAATGAATTGATTGCAAAAGGCATTACTAATCGGATTGAAGCCTCAACGAAGGTGACATCTATCATTTAAAAGTGTTCAAGAATGTGTGAAACAATAGAATTTGTGATTGAGGTTGCAATAAAGATTAAGGAGGATGAAAAGGTAAGGAACTTGACAAAGCTTGGTTTGCCATAGGCTTTTGACAAAAATGAGCGATTCATTGGAAAGGATAATTTCAGAAAGAAGATGGAGGATGCAAGGAAGATTGATTTGGACCAATTTCCTCAGAACCCAGATGAGGTGAACTTTTTGGATTCCATCAAACCACTGATAACCTTGAATGTTTCAATTGATTGATGCCATGAGACTACATCATAAGAAGCTGAGCAAATATTTAATGGACAACAAAAATGTGCAACTGCAGGCATAAGAGAAATCTGCAAATCAAGTTCTAGAAACAGTCTACAAAGCTAGTGACAATAAATTGATTGCAAAAGGCATTACTAATCGGATTGAAGCCTCAACGAAGGTGACATCTATCATTTAAAAGTGTCCAAGAATGCGTGAAACAATAGAATTTGTGATTGAGGTTGCAATAAAGATTAAGGGGGATGAAAAGGTAAGGAACTTGACAAAGTTTGGTTTGCCATAGGCTTTTGACAAAAATGAGCGATTCATTGGAAAGGATAATTTCAGAAAGAAGATGGAGGATGCAAGGAAGATTGATTTGGACCAGTTTCCTTAGAACCCAGCTGAGGTGAACTTTTTGGATTCCATCAAACCACTGATAACCTTGAATGTATCTTTCGCTGAAACATTCAAGTCAGGATCCAAATTGAAATTCGATTATACATTGTTAACAAAAATTCAAGTCAGATAACATCAGCTAGAAGAAATGACAATTCCACCACCTAAACAATGAAATTTTCTAAAAGAACTATTAGAATGATTTGATATTGATAATATGAGTTTCCAAGTTCCAACTCAGCTCTGTACAGAGTTGTCTTTGAGAAAGATTTTATATTGCCTCTATGTATTCCTTCATTTGAAAATCAACAGAAAACTCAAATTTAGTAATGTGTTGATGTTCAGTTATCTATATTATTTATTTTATCAATTGAAGAAAAGCTTTGGTTTCAACTACTAGATATACATTCAACGATTGTTGATGTTCATTGTTGTATATGAGACTATTGTTAATATGTTAAGCTAATGCTATTTACCATTTCAAATATTTTATTCACATGCCATTGAGACCACCCACTATCCCTTTGGCTTCAGTAGTGTTTAGATCTACAACATTGGGGTAGTAGGGAACGGTCCAGATTAAGTCTAGGCCCATCAACTTGCATCCTATTTAACCTCCTTAGTCATCCGCCTAACAACTTAAATTTTTTATCATTGGATGGTTAAGATTAAAACATCTTATCGCATATTTGCCCACGTGCTTTAAAATTCCTTTAAGCAGCTCACTGTTTAAACCCAATGCAACTCCTTCGAAATATATGACAAAATATTTCATGTCTTCTAAAGTCTCTTCAACAGTCCAGATGAAGACACGCGTCATCTCCCCACTATCCCTCTAAGAGATGAAAGCTTTTGGTGGGCCCCTCGCGGGCTAGCAGGGAATGACCCAGATTGACTCTAATATTTAGATCACCACCATTGATTTTCAATGCTTTGATGTTCAATGCCTATAATGGACAAATGGGTTCTACTTTGACAGGCAACAGGTGTCACCAGCCCGCTATCCCTCTAGATTTCTTAAAACATTATTTTATTCAAGCGGGCTGGTGGGAAGCAGTCATGATTCAATCTGTGAGATCCAGCAGCTCCCATTAATGTTCAAATATGCACATGTGAATTGTTAGTGACTTAAAAGCGGACATCCCTAGGTTGATGGGACAAAGGGGCATAAAAACTTTGGGGGTCAAGACTTAAGATAAAAGATGAAATATTTAACCCCTTTAAACATTTTGATGCATAATGTTCCCAACCAAGCGATGACTGATGAGACAAGGAAAAGGGTCCAGTAATACTGATGGGTTTGATGGCTTAAGTGTGAACTTAGATGACCGGGAACCATCGGTAACAAGTCAACTTAAAATTATAATGCAAAAGGCTAAAAGGTTAGGTTTATGTATGAAATGAAGACAAACCCTAAACCCTAAACCTAAAACCCTAACCAACGGATCAAATTTGGTCTATTGTAGGAGTATATTCCATTTTTTAACCCAGTTGCGGATAAGGCACTTATCAAAATAATTCATAAACTATGAAAAATAATGCAGAATCACATATCAAATCAAAAACCAAAATTCTACTTTATTGCAAATTTTATGTTTTATGCACAAATCAACACTAGCAAGAAAATATTAAGCATTGAGTTGAATGATGAATCACTAAGTACATGTAAAACTTATCAGTATGACACAATTAAAATATGAAATAATTAATAATATGTTAATGTATTCAATTTGATTCACAATTTCAAAGAATACAATATAAAATATCATCAACTACAGTTTTAGAATATATGATTCATGAAATGCAGTATAAATACCTAAAAACTGCCAATTCACTTCCATTTGCCAAATCGAGTCAAGGTCCTCAAACTGACATTCAGATAAAGTAAATGAGTCGTCTTGATTCTGAGTCTAGTCTTCATTTTCTTCATCTTGATTCTAAGTCCCAAATTGATCAGTTATTGTGTCACTATCATTTGTCCCACCACCACTAGCGTTTGAAGTGTTGCACAACCCTCTTCTTTTGCATATGGACTTCTAGATTGTGAGTGCCCTTTCATAAAGAAAATTTTGACATTATATGCACTTCCTAACACCCTCAAGCAATTTTCCAAATTCTTGTCTAGTTTGTTTCTTATCTTTGATTTCAAAAACCCCAATGCACTGAAAACTCTCTCATCTTCCACCGAACCCAATATCATTGTTTGACATAAATCAACAAGTTTGAAATATTTTGATATCGAATCACACAATATTTCACTCACCTAAGTTTTTCCAAGCCTTTGTTAGTGATCCCGCTTCGAAGGGATTCTCCATGGCTTTAAACTGATCTATCATACTTCTTGCAAATTGACTATGTTGTCCTCTAAGCTTATTTCCATCTATAATTCCTTCTATTGTTTGTCCATTGCATTCTGCACTTTTCAAAAAGTGTGCGGTCAAGGTAGTTACTTTTTGATGAAAAAAACTTGGGTTATCTCGGTGGCCTTGAACCCAAAATTGAGGATACACAATAGACATGGCTTCAAGTATTTCTTCTCGAGGGAATTGATTATAAATATCTGTTAAAAGATTGCTTGCAATTTCCTTCAAATTATTACTAACAGATTCAAAAATGCTGTCAAAATCTTCCTTTCTAACAGGTACTTCTCTAATAGTGCCTGACCATCTTACAATGGTGCATTGGTATCTCAAATCCATGTACAAAGGCACATAACTCCTCACTTGCATTAAACTATAAATAATTTTCATGATGATTCAAATCTGTAATTATCTGCCACCTATAAAATTTGGGCTTTGAGAAGTTAGATCTAGATATAGATTATCGAGAGCCATGCATGTCATTCTACGTAGTTTGGTATACTCATAGATATACATAGTTCTGTCTTGATCTTTCTTCACAAGATTGTTCATTTCATCCAGTATGGGGAGAAGACTAGCTAAAGTTAAGAGTGTCTCTATATCGCTTAACCTATATAAGAGATAAGGAGCTTTGTCTACTGTGTTACGATGCTCGTACATTATTCCAATCAAGGATCGATATTCTGAAAGAACTCGTTGCATTGGTCCATGCAAGGAGATCCATCTGGTATCAACATCCTTAAGAAGCTTGTTTCCTGCTATTATTCCCTCAGCAAAATTTTAAAATTTCGCAAAACATTTGGGACTTCAGCAGAAGTATGCGTGGAGCTTGCGGACTAGATTTTCAACTTTTGATACTGTAGGAAACTTGCTTACAATTTTAAATGCTAAATTCATTCTGTGGGCCATGCAGTGAATGCCAAGCATGTATGGTGTACAAGTAGTTTGTAATTTTGCACAAAGATTGGTCTTATGACCTTGCATTACTGCAGCTCCATCAACTCCTACACACACCAACTTTTTGGCAATTGTCAAGTCATCCATACCTACAATTTTATTCAAAGAATTTTTAACTAGTTCAAATAGATTTTACGATGTTGAATTGTCCTTCATTTTATGAACATAGAGTAGTCAGCTCGGCGGACATGTTCTTTTATAGTATATACATGCATACATATTACAGACCCACGAAGTATTATCTACCGTAGTAACTTCATCTAAAGATAATGCAATGAAGTTTGACTCTTTTACATTTTCCTTTAAATCTTGCTTTTCCACCGTAGCGAGACAGTTTGCCCATTCCCATCCAGTGTTTATTGACCAATGTGTGCTAGGATAGTGAGGAACACTCAAAAAAGATAATAAATTACTATATTATGGGTAGTTTGTCATAGGATGCCTTCTAGACAAAATATGAAAAACAACACTCATCTGAACAGTTTTTTCCAGTTGTGCTCCTTCCATTACTTTTCTAAATTAAGCCTTGATTGTACCTCCACTTGCAGCAAGCTTCTTCATTCTTTTCTTATGCTCATCATATTCCACGACATACTTAACATAAAGACATTCTTCCTGTGATTTCCATCATACTACTGATGTTGCCTTTCCGTCTATGATTTGTTTTTTCATAAACTTTACCGATATGCTTTTCTATAGTGTCAAGCTTTAGCTACAATTTCTTGTCTCTTTTACATTTCCAACTACAAATCACACACTTGCATTCTGTTGGTTGTTCATCTTTGTTTGCTTTCTCCACTGGTTCAATGAATGGGTACTTTGACACCCAATCAAGCTAAAAATTCCTTGACATTTCCCACTCACGCCCCATTTTTTATTTGCCTTTTCTTTTCTTCCTACCAACATCATCTATAGCGCCAACATTTTCATCCAAGTCAATTATCTCATTCTAGCTAACCAGAGTATCCCTTGGAACATCTTCTGCAATATTGCCATCCTCATTCTGGCTAACCAGAGTATCCCTTGGAACATCTTCTGTGGTATTGCCATCCTCATTTGACTCAATGGCAATCCCACCTTCTGGTGGTGGCGAGGTATTGTGAATGGCTTCTTCATTAATATTTGGTGCAAGAGTTGATGATGTAGCTCCATCTTGATTTGATGGATCAAAAACATTGCCAATTCCAAAGTAAGACTGTATACTAACTCCATGTTTTTGTTGTTTTGATGGCCTCCTAGTCCCTTCACCACCCTGAGGAGTCTTACCCTTGTCACACTTGTGGCTCGACGTCTTGATCTCTCACTTCAAATAAAAGCTAGAAAAAAATGTCTTCTTGTTTAAGGACATACTCATAGAATATAGATCCCATTGCCTACTAAATATCTTCTTTAAGATTGAATCAAGAATGAAAGAGAGATAAAGAAATCTTATAACACTAATACTATGAAGAAATGATTACTCACCTTTAAGTTTAGGTTTTCACTGACTTGCTATTCATTAATGCAGGAATGCCTGTGTTGTAAGTTTATAACTTTGCCTACAAATAACTTCAAGGTTCCAACTCCAACTTCCAAAATCCAAATCGAGAGCTCACATGTTCAGAACTGAACAAAATGTGTAAGAATAAATCAGAGTTTCGATTGTATTTATATCAATCCATATTTGGCAAATTATGCGGGAATTTTAAATGGTATATTAAAAAATTAGGCGAATCCCGCGTGATTATATAAGGAATACATTTAAGTGTCGGTAAATCAAACCTCGATGGAGTACATACTTTGTAATTTCCAAGGCGAATATGGCCCTATGATTAGCACGGCGATATCATGGCAATAGGCGAAATGGGCCCTCATAATCAACTACTTGTAAATTTTAATTGGCGAAATGGGTCCTCACACGCAGTGACCATTTAATGGCGTTGGAAAAATGTGTCCCGATACACAATGTTGTTTTAATAGTATTGGCGAATATATAGGCGATTTAGTACTTGCTTCTGAGATTCTAGGCAAAAATATTAGTCGGCCCATTTGAAACACGTAGTTTGTTATGGAAAAATATTACTTCATTGATTCTCATAAAATAAATTGATGGCGAATGGATATGCATTCAACTGATAATATGTAAAATTCTGGCGATTTGACCACCCTGTTGGATGCGATTTATTCACCAATTCTGACTTGGCCGATCTACGATATTCGCCAATTGGTGAATATTCGCCACTAAAAAAATCTTTGCAGACCAATTATAAAATCAAGTTCTATGAATTTCCATTGTACAAAATTTGTTGAAAAAGCCAAACCTTTGAAAAAGCATAAACTTTCCTCTTTGTACAAGTGTTGAGGCAAGGAAAAGACTTACAAGTGAAAACAACAGTATCCCTACCACAGCAGGGTCATCTTACAAGACCAACTACTATTTGGCTAGCTTGATTAAAATCATCATTAATGGCCTTCAAAACAAATGGCACATTATTCACCAAAGCATACATCAATGACACTTAATTTATTACAAAATCATTAACTAACAAAGGTCTTCAATAATAAGCTCTATGCTTTTCATATGTCATTCAAACATTAATTCAATTGAGTAAAATAAATATGAACATTGGATTTGTTGTTAATTTCTAGGTAATGATTGGCAATCAAGACAATTGAGCATTGAAAGTTCAAGTCATCTAACTTGAATGTAGCTTCTTCTCTTTGTGATGCAAATGTAATAACTATTTCTTTGTTTCTCCCAAGAGTTTCAGGCTAAACTATTGCTTCTCATGCAACTAATTTAGAGGTCAAATTATCTTAAATGTTCAGTTTCAATCTATACTTTATATCTATTGGCTATAGATGATTAAAAATAATTTGTGAGTGTACCCCATCTTAATAAGTTTAGCATCAAAACAACATTTTCTCTGGTTAACCACTATTTTGAGCTTCCTACCTCACATTGCCTACCTAAATGCCACACCGGACTAGGTCAGGTAAAGTTCTCATACATAATCACCAACCAAAAATTACATATAATTCCTAAATCAATAACATTGTGCTTGTGCTTGTGACAACCATAGATATTTTTCCTCTGCTCACCTGATCATGTTTTGGACTCATACAAGCCAAACTAAAAATTTAGCTTTCTTGCGAAGGCTACAAATTTTCCAATGCTAGGAAGAAGACAATCACTTAACAACATCACCATCAAAATTACCCTTATTAGAATTCAAATTCACCTTGCACAATGGATTTATTTGAATAAAAATTGAATCATTGCCATCATTGCTACGCCAAAGAGTACTATGAATAGATTTGTGAAGAAAAACCTCACTACTTTAGTCAATAAAGTAGTGCTGGCAAGTAAGCACTTTGAGAAACCTTTAAATCTAGTAATTAAGAAAAGAATACTGATTGAAAACAAAACATGGAAAATCTAAGATGGGAAAAAATTCCAAAGAAAGGAAATGTCCTGGAAATGGCCTGTCTGCACCAAATATTCATAAAAATCAAAATCTTAACAAGCTTTATGGGAAAAGAATAAGTTTTTATTTTGTTCTTTAAAAACTTTCACCTCTACCGTGATAATTTTAGTATTGTGATCCCCTATTTTAATAGAAATTTCATGAAATAAACAAGAACAACTAGAATTTTTTTAAACAAATAAGATTCAAAAATCAAAATTGTTCTGTAGAGAAAATAGAGCATCTAGGCCACTTAATTATTGATTGATACAAATTTATGCAATACTAGTTCAAACTCGCAGTATGGTGACATGATTTAGTGGGTCCTACAAAGAAAAATGTCAATATCATTTCCATAGTCTTTTTGAACTCCTCTTCTTCGTGTGAAACTTGGTTCATATGCATCCATGCCTTAGTCCAAGGCATCCATGCAAAATTTTACCCCACTACATTTTGCAAGATGAAGCACATGTGTCTGCCTTGAAAAATAGGGAAAAACATTACAAACATACCAAATCTTTAACCCGCCCTGGTTTTCAATGTGTAATATTTGTGAAGTTTTAAACAAAACTAGAAAATCAATGCCAATGGGCTAAAACAACCACGAACCAATCATAAAATCAAATGTTGTGAATTTCCACCACAAAAAATTCATGGAAAAAACCAAGCCTTTGAGAAAGCATAAATTTTCCTCTTTGAACGAGTGTCGAAGCAAGAAAATAGTTACAGGTGAAAACAATAGTATCGCTGCCATAGGTAGGGCCATCTTAGACTAGCTACCATTTGACCAGTTTGATTAATTTATCATCATCAATGGCCTATAAAGCAAATGATATATTATTCATCAAAGTACACAACAATGACACTTTAATTTATTACAAAATAATTAACTAACAAAAGCCTTCAACAGTAAGCTCCATGCTTCTCATATGCTATTCAAACATCAATTCAATTGAGTAAAAACTAATATGAACATTGGATTTGTTGTTAATGACTAGCAATTAGGACAATTGAGTGTTGAAAGTTCAAGTCATGAAAATTGAATGTAACTTCTCTTTGTGATGCAAATGCAATAACTATTTTCTTTGTTTCTCCCAAGAGTTTGAAATTTTAGCCGAACTACTGCTTCTAATGCAACTAATTTAGAGGTCAAATTATCTTAAATGTTTAATTTCAATCTATACTTTATATCTATTGGCTCTACATGATTATAAATAATTTGTGAGTATACCCCATATTAATAAGTTCAACATCAAAACAATATGCTCTCTAGTTAACCATTCTTTTGAGCCTCCTCTCACATTGCCTATCTAAAGGCCACACTAGACTAGGATAGGTAAAGTGCGCATACATAATCACTAATAGGAAATTACAAATACTTCCTAAATCAATAACAATGTGCTCATGCTTCTGACAACCATATGTAATTTTCCTCTGCTCACTTGATCATGTTTTGGACTCACACAAGCCAAACTAAAAATTCATCTTTCTTGCCAAGACTACAAATTTCCAATGCTAGGAGGAAGAGAAGCATTAAACAACATCACCATCAAAATTACCCTTATTAGAATTCAAATTCACCTCGCACAATGGATTTCTATGAATGAAAATTGAATCATTGGCATCATTATTGTGCAAAAGAGTACTATGAATAGATTTGTGAAGAAAAACCTCACTACTTTTGTGAATAAAGCAGCCTTGGTAAGTAATCCCTTGAGAAACCTTGAAATCCAGTAATTAAGCAAAGAATGCTGATTGAAAATAAAACATGAAAAATCTAAGATGGGGAAAAATTCCAAAGAAAGCATATGTCCTAGAAATATTCATCAAAATTGAAAGCTTAACAAAGTTTCTGGGAAAAATTAGTTTTTATTTTATTCTTTAAAAAATTTCATCTCTACTGCGATAGTTTTAACATTGTTATCTCAGATTTTAATAGAAATTTCACTAAATAAACAAGAACAACTAGAAAAAAATTTAAAACAAATAAAATCAAAAAATCAAAATTGTTCCACAAAGAAAATAGAGCATTTGGGCCACTTAAGTATTGATTGATATGAAAAGCCATACTAGTTCAAACTCATAGTATGGTGACATGATTCAATAGGTCCTGTAAAGAAAAATGTCAATGTCATTTCCACATAGTTTTTCAACCCCTCTGCTTGGTGTGAAACTTGGTTCACATGCATCCATGCCCTAGTCTAAGGCATACATGCAAAACTTTACCCCACCACATTTTGCAGCATGTAGGACATGCGTTTTCCCTGAAAATAGGGAAAAACAATACAAACATACCAAATATTCAACCCACCCAAGTTTTCATTGGTTAAAATTTGCCAAGATTTAAACAAATCTAGAAAATCAATGCAATGGGCTAAAATAGCTACAAACCAATCATAAAATCAAGTTATGTGAATTTCCATTGCACAAAATTCATGGAAAAAAAACAAGCCTTTGAGAAAGCATATTTTTTTCTCTTTGCATGAGTGTTGAGGCAAGGGAAATACTTAAAGGTGAAAATAATAGTATCTCTGCCATAGGTAGGGCCATCTTAGTAGACCAACTACCATTTGACTAGTTTGATTAAAATCATCATCAATAGCCTACAAAACAAATGGCATGTTATTCGCTGAAGTACACATAAATGACACTTTGATTTATTACAAAATATTAACTAACAAAGGCCTTCAATAGTAAGCTCCATGATTTTCATATGTTGTTCAAACATCAATTCAATTGAGTAAAACCAATATGAACACTACATTTGTCATTAATTTCTAGTTAATGACTAGCAATTAAGACAATTAAGCATTGAAAGTTCAAGTCATGTAAATTGAATGCAAATTCTTCTCTTTGCGATGCAAATGCAATAACTATTTTCTTTGTTTCTCCCAAGAGTTTGAAATTCAAGCTAAATTGTTGCTTCTAATGCAACTAATTCAGAGGTCAAATTATCTTAACTATTCAGTTTCAATCTATAATTTATTATTATTGTCTATAGATGATTATAAATTATTTGTGAGTCTACTCCATATTAATAAGTTCAACATCAAAACAACATGCTCTTTAGTTAACCATTGTTTTGAGCCTCTTGCCTCACATTGCCTACCTAAAGGCCACACTAGACTAGGTCAGGTAAAGTGCTCATACATAATCACCAACCAAAAATTGCAAATAATTCCTAAATCAATAACAATGTGCTTGTGCTTGTGACATCCATATGTAATTCTCTTCTACTCGCCTGATCATGTTTTGGACTCACACAAGTAAAACTAAAAATTTAGCTCTCTTACCAAGGCTACAAATTTTCCTATGCCAGGAAGAAGACAAGCGCTTAACAACATCACCATCAAAATTACCCTTATCAGAATTTAGATTCACCTTGCAAAGTGGATTTCTATGAATGAAAACTAAATCATTACCATCATTTCTATGCCAAAGAGTACTATGAATAGATTTGTGAAGAAAAATCTCACTACTTTTGTCAATAAAGCAACCCTGGCAAGTAAGCCCCTTGAGAAACCTTGAAACCTAGTAATTAGGCAAAGAATTCAGATTGAAAACAAAATATAAGAAAATCTAAGTTGGGAAAAATTCTAAAGAAAGGAAATGTCCTAGAAATGACCTTTCTACGCAAAATATTCATCAAAATCGAACGCTTAACAAACTTTCTAGGATAAACAATAGTTTTTATTTTGTTCTTTAAAAAAATTTCACCTCTACCACGACAATTTTAGCATTGTGATCCTATATTTTAATAGAAATTTCATGAAATAAACAAGAACAACTAGAAGAAAAAAAACAAATAAATTCTCACAATATCAGTTCAAACTCACAATATGGTGACATGATAAGGGCTACAATCAGACACTAGATAAGGGAGAGGTCAACCTCTCAGCTAGAGTAAGTTCTAACAATAAGAGTTTGAGGCATCCATAGGTGGGATGGTTGAGTGGCTTCGCTATAAAAAGGAAGCATTTATGGACTAAATTAAAATATATTCAGACATGGGTAGGATTAACCTTATATATATTTTATGTCGCATAACTCTTAGAATTGCATTACACTAAAGACTTTATTTATATGCAAGCCACTACTAATGTGGGGTGGGGCCACCTTGATTGGTAGGTCAAATTTAGAACAACCATCTACTTACATTTTTTATTAACCTTATTAGCCTTACGGTTATAACTATGAATAATTAATCATGTAAATGAAACTAAGCTATGAAATTTTGCACAATAACTATGGGTAAGGTTAGGTTCACTTAAAAGGATTGCCTAATAATTAAAAGTTGACATTATGTAAGAGATAATCTACAAATTTATAGATTAAAACTGAGACTTTATTTATTATCTTATTCACAAGGTGACTTAAGTTATAACTTAAGTCAAGGGGCCTAGTCACATAGTCCCCCACCAAGACATAAATCACAATTAGATTTTTAATATTAGCTTAAGTAATTCAAATTAGAAAGACTTAGGGTTCTTAATGGAATGAGTATGAAATATCATCCATTAGATGACATTAATAACATCCATTGGATCTAGGGAAATCAAAATGAACCCTAGACTCTTGCAGGTTGAAGGATGGGATGGAAGAGGGAGAGGAAACATGTGGGTTGAAGGGAAATATTTTTCATTTCCATAACATGTACAAAAGAAGTTTATATTGACACATGTGTTACATGCTCTTAGATGTCATTGAGATGTATATACATATGTATACCTCTTTTATTTATTTATTTATTTTTACTATATATGCACACTAAAGAATAGGTTGAAGACCCACGTTTGAAAGAGGTAGAAAGAATTTGTGTTTGAAATTTATAGGGGCTAAGATTAAGTGAGGTCTTTGGCCCCAAATGGGGGCCGTCAACTTCCCATGAGGTCTGCGGACCGCTCTTTGAGGGCAAGCCCACATGCAGATAACATGGCCAACCCTGTCGCCCAACTCAATGCAACCCTAATCATTATTTTTTTCAACAATTAAATAATTATTTAAATGAATGTTAGTGTTTTTAATTTAAGATATAATAGCCTCACATTTGGAACCATGTACATATTATTTGATATGATTAGGAGTTTGAAATGTATAACCCACTCTTATGCATATATACAAGTACAAAGTCAATACATTGTTTTAATGAAACAACTTACTTTTGATAATATCCTCAATAGCATACAATCTTCTCACAATGTTAACGTTTAATGCACACTTTTATTTTGCAAGAAAGAGAGCTAAAGAAACGTAGTATTCCTTCATGAAAATAATCATTATCTTCATATTAGATTTTATCTATATTTACAAGGATTTAGTACTCTAAAACATTAACTATTAAATAGTTTTGTAAGGAACATTTGAGTTTCTATACAAATAGTTTTGAGTTACAAGAAAATATTATATTTTCATTTCAAGGGTTCATACGCACAAACTTTTTATCACCTACACACAACATACATCTTACATTTCTCGATAATAATGGGAAAAAATATTGCAATCTTTTTGCCTCATCTAACTTAGATAAATTACCATAGTAAATACACTATCCTCAACTTACAAAAGATGAGAGGGGCTCCAACTAATATTTCCAAGTAACAATGTCAAGAAGGACCAATAATGAGCATGCCAATGGGAGGAGAAATGCTCACCACCCAACCAATAGTGGCATAAGACCCTAAGAGGTCTTGGTCATCCCCAAGCCAACATAATCATTTAGAACCCATCATAAACAAATATGCAACCCAAGTAGATCAACACATGGAAAATAAGAATGCATATTAACACTTCTCAAAAGGGTTGCTCTCAAACCCTTCCCATATTCAAATGACACACACACATGACTATCTAACTCACACATACCCAAATATGCAAAACACTCCTACTTTATGAAATTCAACATTTCTCACAATTTTCTTTTACAAGGAATAAATATAATACAAAATAAGAAACAATCATGGAGCATACAACTATGCAAGGAATGGTAGGAGCTGGGAGGACTTATCTCTCTACATGGAGTTTGTAGGTATGAGCTCCTCCTTCCTTCTCCAAGACTCTCTTCACTTGTTATCTAATCCTTCTTCGAAAAGCTCTTTGTCTCTCAAGTTCTTTCCTCTCCTAAGATGCAAGAAACAACAATGAAGCCAAAAAAAGTCCATCCTCAACTTGGAAGAGGGGGTATATGTAATAAGTGACATGTCACTTTTCCTCTCCAAATGAGGAGGTGCCATGTGGCTTTCCAGTCATCCCTTCTTATCCAATCCCCAAAATTCAAGGAGTGATTTGACTCATGTTCTCACACATGTGTGAGACATAAGGGAGAGGAGTGTACTTGTACACTCTTCCCCAAAGATCTCCCTAGGTTATGCTCCCACATGTGTGGGGCATTGGGATGGGGATGTGTTTGACCCACCCCTCACCCATGAACCTAAAAAGATGAGATGGGATGGTGACAAGTCCACCATCCCTCTTCCCAAAACCTATCTACACCACTTTCTTCCCAAGAGACTTAAGAGTGGTAAAATCTACCCCAAAACTAAAATTTCAAAGTTCAAAATTAGCCCAACTCCTAGGTACTTAACCTAGGGCCCTGAAAATATTAAAATATTCAAGAAAATGACATTTCTAGGCCATCTAAAGTGATCCCTAATTGCAAATATGAGATTTTCCACATAAGCTAACAACTCACTCACCATGACTCACTCAACAACCTTAACACAAAAACTAAAAGTAAACTAACATCACAATTTAATCACATTACATCATATTTTAGCAAATGAAGGCCTTAGTCCCTTCATGGGCTAAGGTCAAGGTAACACGAAGAAAATCACAATTAGGGTTTCCTAGAGGACCTTAGTTAGATCAAACCACAATATTAATCCACTAGGAACTAAGATCACAACATAAACTTCATCATGTGAAGCAATTCAAATTAGTGTTCCAACGATTCTCCCATTCTCATATTGGTTTAGTCTTATATTATGGAATTGGTAAAAATATTGGCAATTTGTTAGGGCAGATTTAATTAATCCCTGTCAACCATCGATCTGTTTCATCAAACAACCACAACGAATGCTGCACAACTCAATTAGGCTATGAGCAGTAGTAATGCGGATTGATAATAATAACAATTAGTGTGTTTTCTTGTGCTTTATGTTTACGAATATCAAGAGAAAATTGTTGGTTTGCCCCCTCCTATTCTATTATATGTTGGTTTTTTTTTTTTTTAATTTTTCCTTTATGTTTCCCTATGGGATGTTTTTTTAGTCTATGTCAATGACAAGGCTAACATAATTTAACTCAACATGGTGACTGAGCTCCTAAGACCTTCAACACATAGATTTCCCAGACATGGATGATCGAGATTGTTAAGAACCTTTCTCGGCCATAGATCTCCCAATCCAGGTTGCTCCCTCCCACAGAGGGAATGCCTTCAACATAAATATCATTTCTTTAAATAATCTTTTAAATCCATACGGCTTCGAGTATATTGAAAGAAAATTTGTAACATAAAATTGAATCTCATTATTCGCATCATGGTTATTTAAGGCTATTGACACTTGCCTATCTACTGGTGGATCAGTCTATGTCATCCTTCTTGCCTAAAAATGATTTAATAAATAAGGTTGTGATCCCATGGAGGGGAGCTTCCTAAATTATCTCAGTGGTGTTGCTGAAATTTTTCAGGAGCATTTTGAAACAAGTGATCCCATGAATTTTGTAGTTGGAGGTAGGCTTAAAACTTTAAGCTCCAAAATTTATGGAAGCTAGTGGTCCAATGAAGGTTTTTTTACAATAGTTTAATGCTAAATAATTTTAGGATGTACAAATAATTTTTTTTTTAAATGATCAAATAAAAAAAGTTCCCTCCAAAATATTTCCTAAATTAAATGGTGGGAATCTAAAAACTAGTAGAAAAATCCCTATGCTGGTGGGCAAGGCTTCAATTTGACAGTTGTATAGCTGTATTTAGGCATTTTAGCAGTAAAATACAATCAAAATTTTAGAAAGACTGAATCATATGAAAGGAGAGATTTTGGACAAACTGTCAAAATTTATATAGGATTATGATGATATATATATTTGATTTTTATATGATTTACTTATACTAAGGTATGTCATAGTATTTAAAAGGCACTTTTGAATAGATAACTGTCATAAAAAAATTGCTTGACAAGCAAGGTTGACTGTCAAATTTAAGCCCAGCTGGTGGGGGAAAGTTTACGGCCCCCACCCCAAATGCCCCTGCTCAAAATTAACAAACTAAAAAGTAGGGGATCATTTTTTGGAAGAAAATATTCTAATATATATGGTAGCATTTTTTTTGGCTTCATGAATCCCTTGCTCCACAAAAATAGATCCTCTAACAACTCCATGGAACCCTTCCTAAACGGCCCCAAACATTTTGTGCAAGCCGATGTTTATTCAGCCATTTATGGCAGCACGAAACTATTTTCATATGTAGAATTTTTTCAGGGAACAAAAAAAAATATATTAACTGATAGGTAAACTAGAAAATTACTTCCAAACTACAATTCAGTGTGAAAAGGGATTTTCGTGAGACTGAAAAATCGTTGAAAGTGACGCCCTGTCAAGTCAGCAATCACTTTCCAATGACGTGAGCAGAGAAATTAGTGTTGATTGTCACTGGGTAAACAATCTTCGTATAGACCAATCCAGCTCTGGTTCATTGTCTTTTGCAGCGAGATATTTCCTTTTAACGGGCTATTCTATCACACAATTGAGAGAGCGCAAACTGGTTCTCCCAAGAGACACGATGGAATAATGCAACTCACAAAATAGAAACTAAACTAGAAAACAAGGAGAAATTATAGTTTCCTCCAACACTATAGCAAAAACTAAAGAGCAACGGTCCTTACCCATTCTGCATGTATGAATATGGTAGGCA
The DNA here is from genome assembly GCA_027924645.1 of Cunninghamia lanceolata. Lineage (NCBI taxonomy): Eukaryota > Viridiplantae > Streptophyta > Pinopsida > Cupressales > Cupressaceae > Cunninghamia > Cunninghamia lanceolata. The sequence continues at coordinate 3,795,956 of BSBN01001435.1, forward strand.
CAAATTTCAATTCCCATTCTTTATACATGTGACCTCCTTACTTGTTTCTACCAAAGCCTGCACTTTTTCACTTATAAAAACCCTTGATTAGGCACCTAGGACCACTCTACTTAAATATTATCCATTTCAATAGTCAAACAATCAATAGCAATTTTACGCCTCATTCACAACAAATGTAGTAAATATTTGTCCTATTTTTATTGGACAAAATTAATCTTTAACTGTTGAAGTGGATGATATTTAAGAATAGCTGCCGACGGCTGGGTTTAAACAGCACACACTAAGCTTTGACTTGCTTAGGTGACTGGTGGGCCCCTTCTCTTATTAACACATTAACAAAACAGAGTAAGAGAAAGGGCCCACCAGCCACCTAAGCAAGTCAAAGCTTAGACATGTATTGTTTAGGTCCAGCGGCTGCGACAATTAATGATCACGAGCACTTGCAATTTTAGATATAAGAGATGGATTGGACATGAAGCATATAATATGCTCATCCTAACATGGCAAAATTATGGGCATTGTGGCTTTGCAAATATTAAGAACCTCCAACCTTAGATGCCCGACTCCGAGCTTTCTATCTTTCTGATCACATTATCAATTAAAGATAGTAAAATAAAAAGATAAGTATGTCAGTCTTTTGTAGATATAGCCTAAATTTGATGGTTATGTAACTGTATTTAGGCATTTTAGTTGTAAAATACAATTAAAAATTTAAAGAGATTGTATGACTTAAAAGGGATTACATATATTTAGGGTAATTTTGAATGGATAATTGTCACAAAAAAATTATTTGTGTAGTGTCAGAAATTGTGACCACTTACAATTTCACACTAGGTTTAGCACTCTTTTTTATGTGTATGTGTATCTCCATTCGTGAAGTGACCGTTTCAGGCCCTGATTAAGAAATAACATTAAATTACTTAATTGCTAAGTTTTTGAGGGCCAAATTAGCTGGGACCAGGACACCCAGCGTCCGGGTCCAACCTTTTTTTCCTAAACAAAGTTTGAACTTTGAGTGTCAGCCTTGCTACATCGGGTGGTACACCTTTTGTCAGCCAAATGCCTCTTTCAAAAGTAGTTGAGATTCATATATATGTAGCTCTCTCCCTCTTATTTGAATGGATGATGAAGTGATTATTTGAATATTTGATATATGCTCTCTACACGAAATCTAAAGCTCTTTACTTGTGAATTATAATTGAGCTATTATTACACTAACCCTTGCAGATATCTAAAGAAGCTTCCTTTCTTCTCCAACATCTCCTAGTTTGCAACTAGTGTTGCAACATCAAGTCCAACTAGGGTTTCATGGCGAGTTTGTTCCATTGCATTTGACTATTTTTGTTCCTATCAGTTATTTGCCTCTACTCACCAAGAGCACGCACTCTTTATCACACTTATCTCTGTTGTTGTGGAAGTGGGAACACTTACACAAAGATTTGATAGAGGCAAGCCTCTATACATCACCCAAACATTTTTCCTCCTTGTGTGTGGATATCCGAAGCAAATGATTTCTAATATCGACGGACGAAGGGTAGACAAAGGTTACAGAGACGAAGACCTTCGCACAAAATTTGATCTGCCCCGAAGCCCTAGGACTAGGGCACCCAACGCCCATGTCCTGCTCCGATAGCTTCTGCTTTTGGCAACAGGTTCCTCTCTGTCTGCTCTACTCCTGTTTCCTTATTTCTGTTACTCCAGTCTGTATTGTCACTCAGTTTGTTCATTAGGTCTTCTTATTTGCATAGTTTAGTCAATACTCTAGCATCAATCCCTAATCATAGCAACAAAAGAACAAAGTCCCCACCAACACTGTAACTTGACTCCTCTCTAGGGATAGTAGCCAAGTCTATAGCCCTTGGTGGTTTGTGTTCCAATGTTATGTGAAGAGAGATTGATCTAATTGCTTCATTGTTGATTAAGATCTTTTTTTCCCACACAACATTTTAGTGAACCCAACATGCTTACAACCTTCTTTAGCTTTGTTGTACTTTCTTTAGCTTTGTTACACCTTCCTTAGATTTATTGTGTCTAGTTAGTTGATAAGTTAATTAGACACTTCTTTTGCATATATACATATACATTTGTGCAACCTTGTTTACATTTTGATGTGTTTGATTATCTTATAAATTGATTAGACACCAATATTGTATGTCTTCTTTTACTTTATGTGTAGTTTAGAAAGCAAAACAACACTTAAACATCTTTTAGAAAACAAAACATTAAACAATGTTCTCTCATTCTTCTATCCCTTAATCAGCATCATATCATTTAACTATGCCTAAGTAAACAGCCTACCAAGTGAACCAAAAACAGACCAGTTGCAAACAAATCGAACAAAACATTACATATTATATCCTTCTAAATTGACAACCTCAGTGTCTCTATTAGTAATAGGAGATGTTTCATAAGAGTTTGCTGCATCATCTATAACTCCCCTTGCGAACCCTGCTAATTCAATTGCTGCAGATATCTTGTCTTCTCTGAAATCTGCAGCCCATTTCTTGGAATGTTTGAGGAGAATCTTGGGCGAATCTCTGATGCAGCTAGCCATTATATCAGCAAACATATTGAATAGATCATCCACCAACTGCTTTACAGTGTGAGGACGAGGGCGGCGGAGGATTGTCTTGCATACCTTGTACATACTATAATGTCTTCCGGCAAATGTCCAACTTGTTTCAAGAGCTCCTGCGTTAGGGAAATCTCCCAGCAGGTTCCAGAAGTGCAGTTCCATCTCTGCGTCGTCGTACATCTTCTGAACATACTCAAAAGCGGACTCAACTGTTAGTGCTGTGTAATCAGAGTGCACAGAATTCCTTGGTTGCATTGCAGCAGTTCTCAGCTGAAAAGCTTCCAAATTGGATGTGCTAAAGGCATCCACATTTACCCCTACGTTATCCGGACAGTCCACAAGATCCATCAGTTCCTTTGCTTGCTTATAAGCTGCGATAAAGCTCTGCTCCAACGATCCAGAGCCACCCATGAGGTGCATCATGATGATTAGTAAGGAGCGAGCTGTGATTCTCCGAAAGGAATCCTCGAGCAATGGAAAATATTTTCTCACACTCTCCAACGGATCAAGTAATTCATTTACAACCATGCTTGGAGGACAATTTTCTGCAAGCCTGCTTCTAATTACTTTTTTCAATTCTTCGCAAGCTTTGCCTCTTGCATAAGACTGCTGCATGCTGTGCTTTAGATGATTGAAAGAGCTTAAATTATATACCCATAAACTCTTTGCGCCTTCTCTTGGCATGCATACCCATTCCAAAGCTTCTCTGTGTCTGTCGAACTCTTCATCTTCTGGAAGCGCCCAATTAAACAACTTTCCAAACAGAAAGAACACACACAACCCAGAAATGCCCATTACATACCACAGATAGAATATCAAGATGAGTCCTTCACTGATTACCATGGCTATACCTATTAGCACTAACAGCAAAAACCGTGAGAAGAAGAGAAATAGCCGGAGGGGGATTGCCCATAATGGGAATGTAAAGAATGGAGGAACTAAATTCTTGATACCCACAATTTTAGTATAAACTAAAACAGAAGTTAGCCCATAGTATCGCATTATTAAACTGTTTTTTGGAGTGTTGATATAGTAAAAAAGGAGCCTGCGACGGCTTAATTCCCTTTGGGTGTCGATCAAATAAAATAGGAGCCCACTGCGGTTTAATTCTGATTGGGTATCTAGGTATAAATCAACTAGATCATGGTACCTTTCAGGAGTAACCATTAAAAAACCTATCGAAGCTTTAGAATTCATTAGAAAAGCTATCTTATCCCAGAGACATGAGTGAATAAAGCATCTATACACTACAACAAACCATCCCAGAATAATGAAAATGAACTGAAGGACAAACAATGGAAATGGTCCATGCAATTGAGTTCTCAGAAATATAACCTTGACTCCAAAAAACGCAACATAAAATGTTATCCCCCCTCCCACTGCAACACTGAATAGTGTCCTGCCTAACACATATTCAGGCTGGCAAACACGAGCTACAATCCATGATTTAAGCATTTGACATTTACAGGTCTCCCACGAGAGGGTCTCATTATTATCCTCTCCTGAGAGAGCTGAAGGAATTCTACTGCTGAGATTATCACGGATGAATCGGCCACTAATAAGTGCCCAGACTACAAGAAAGGATAAAAAGAATGTTGATTGTAAGAGAACAAAACCAGATATAATTAACCAGATCCCACTTTGGCCATTGACTACTTTGTCCTTCTCACTAACAAGAGCCTGAAGGGAAACATACAATTCAATGGCAATATGAGTAGACAAACTAATACACAAAGCCGCTATATTGGACCAAAATCCTTGATCAGAGGCTAAACTGGGCAATAAATACCCAACAAATACCAAAAGGACGAGCCTCGAAGAATCGATTGACAGTTGAATACCAATCAGTACTTCCAATTCGTGGTCTTTGAATCCATTCTGCGCGTCTTGGAGGTATTTCTGTCTTGTTGCAATGCTAACATTCTGTACGTCTAAGTATCCAAGCAATTGGACGCAGAGAGCACAGAGAACAAGGGCATTTCCGGGAAGCCATTTAGCTCCTCTTCGGTATGCCTTACATACATCGTAACTTATGAACATAACGAGAACAAATACGCCTGCAAACATCATGACCTTGTCACTTACGTTGGGTGCCATTGCCTCTCACACCTTCAAAGACACACAAATGATTTCTGAGGCTATTCTACCAGCTCACATTGCTTTGTCCACCCAATTCTTAGCCTTATTTAAATACTTAGAAAGTTACAATATGCTTGAGGTAAAGCATCAAATCAAAGTCAAAATTATACTTATTTTTTCTCCCTACAAAATTTTGGTAAAGTTTAATTAGCTCGCACGTTGTAAAACAGTCCGCTGATTCAAATCCAATCAATTAAATGGTCGAACAGGTTGAGAGACAAAAGAATTAGGACAAATAGGTAATCGACTAAATGGTCGGGCAGGTTGAAAGACTGAAAGAACCAGGTTGAATAGGTCGAGGGAGCAGGGTTAACAGATCGACCAGAACAGTCTGCATGAACCAGGGTTGAGAATTCCCTAAATGGTCGGCAGACAACTTGCCGGCTGTTTAGGGGCGCAAAAATCTAGGTGCTGGCTGTTTACGGGGTAGAAAAATTTAGGTGCATTATTCTTAAAGTAAAATACTGTTTTTTTCTGTACTATTCCTCCTTTTTATATCTATTCCTACTCTTTTTTCCTTTTATATCTCATCCACACCAAAAATTGGTAAATATTTGTCTTGTTTTTATAACACAAATGAGACAATCTAAATAAATAACCATGACTTTGCTGTAATTGGAAAACAATATACCACTTCGTATTTATCATATGAAATCCAAAACCATTTAATACTAGAAACATGTAAAACCCTGAGCCAAAAAATGAGGAGATCAAATAACCTAACTCTTTTTTAACTTTGAAGATAGAAATTTAATTACAGATTTAGTGTGTCTCACTCATAAATTTAGTATCATCCAAACAGTTTGTTATAATTAAAAATTATTTAATTTCTCAAATATCTTCATTGAATTGACGAAACAATATTTTAAAAGTCATAAATTAGTGAGTGTGATAACCATGTGCCTTCTTTGAAGAAATAGAACAATGTTGTAAAGAGTCATACTAGTGAGGGTGACTCTTCAATAAATTTTCCACAGCTTTCTCAAGTCTTTGTTGAATACGTAAAATAATCTTTTTGTAGCGTGATTGTCACGTATTTTCGTTGAATGGATACAAGGAGAACAATATTTTTTTAGTTATACTAGTGAAGATGACTCGGTATTTTAAGAGTCACATTAGCCACTGTGATTCTAACGTCTTCTTTGAAAAGATAGAATAATATTTGAAGTCACATTAGTGAGTGTGACACTACATGTCTTCTTTGAAAAGAGAAAACAATGTTCAAAAAGTCACACTAATGAGTGTGATTCTCACGTCTCGTTGAAGATAAAACAATATTTTAAAAGACATCAATCTTAATCCTCAATAAATTTGACATTACCCAAGCGAATCATCACAATAAAAATTAGCTACTTCCTCACCTATCTTCTTTAAACATAAATTACAATATTTTACCAAAATAGTATTCTAATTACACTCTAAATTTTGTGAGTAGTGTAATAGTTACAAAAGAAATTAGATTGAAATAAGACTTATAAACATTATTATCAATTTGAAAGATTCAAAATACTTTAAAATTAAAAAATAAATTGATAGTAAAAATAATTTCTGATGCCTTATCATTGTGCAGCTTCTATCCAACCTTTACGATGCATCCAATATGCATGTATGGGCATTGGGCACTACTACGAATTTGTCAATGATAATCATTATTTGTATTTTTCCACCAATAATCTCTGTATTGTATGATGAAATTTATGCTATTGTTGCATTCTAAAAATTTGAAAAACTGTTTATTCAAGGTGCATTGTTCGAGCAAAGTTGCATAATTTACTTATCTAAATGGTCCATCAATAAATGATGCCTCAGTTTTAAGCTAATAGGAGTATGGCCTAAATTTGATATTCATATGGTCATGTTTAGATGTTTTATTGTAAAATACAATCAAAATTTTAGGAAGACTATATCATATGAAAATATTTTTTAAGATAGATTATCAATATATAATGTCTTAACATTTGAAGGATAACTTTTGTTGGAATTTTTACATAAACAATAATCTACTTAGGACCTAATGCCTATAAGCTAATCATAAAACTAAAAAAATGAATAAAGATATTTTATTGACTAAATTTACAAAGAGTAAATACAACTATATAGACCTCTTTGATCCATAATCAACGAGATAACATGGTCAAGAGGTAAGAGTTTAACTCTCAATCATTCCCAATTAGGAGGAGAGTTAACTCACTTTAACTAGCATAATAGATGGAGTGAAACTCAATCTATACTAGATAAGTGTCAATCAAGTGCATAAATCAAGGCACGTGACTAATTGACACAATTATCTAAGTGTGGTTAAATAGACCAAATACATAAAATATAAATGGTAATTTTTTTAGTCTAGTGAATTAACATGAACCCAGACTAGTGATAGTATTTTATTACTCTAGCACCCCCTTAAGTACAACTTAGAGAGAGAGAGAGAGAGAGAGAGAGAGAGAGAGAGAGAGAGAGAAAAGAGAATTGTGGATCCTAGAAACTAGGCTTGATCAAATACCCATCTACAATGATAAGCCCCCCAAAGAGAGAGAATGAAGAGAGAGACTAGGTAGCCCCTAAATGTGATGCTTGTTGTATTAGTGAATAAAAAATGATACCACAAGATGATGAAGATCCATACTTGCCAAACAACATTCCTTCCCTTATGAGGAAGTAGGCATAAAGGTGCATGTAGAAGGTCCTCCCAATCCATGAGGGGAAATGAGGGAAGAACATATAAGATGTGATGTAGTAGCATTTGGGGTGTAAGAGCAAACTTGTATCAACAAAAAATATTTCTTTTAATTTTTGTTTATTTTATAGGTATTTTACTAGTTTTTAGGTGTGTGGGAGTGGCATAAGTTAAGTTTGAGGCACCACATATCACTATAGTCATGTTTTCAAGGTTTAGGAATTCATATTTGTTAGGATTAGGGTGCCATCAACCTTGTAAATCCTATGTAATTAATTGCTCCTAATATTATTTGTAAATCACCCATAAGAGATGGAAGGTTTCACTAGCAGCGGTCTTATTTCAGCTACATGTTTATATCCGGTCCTCGACACTCATTCGTCCGCGATGGGGGGTCGCAAGGGGGTTTCCCCTTGCGAAGGGTCCGAGGATCATCCCCCCAGTGGGGGTTCAGGGGCAATGCCACCCCTAACCATATTTTATTTGATATTTTATTATTGTGAATTTGGACCATTCATCATTAGGTCACAGATCTGACGAACGATAGTTTGTTGGTTATTTTGCCCTAGAAGGCAACCCCCTTTTATAAGGATATTTGTACTATGTTTTTATCAAATTGGAGAGTAACATGCGCCACTGGATTGAAGACTGAAGAAACAGAGGAAGTGCATGTATTTACATAATCTCATATATTTGAAGATAATACAATTTGGAGCCTCTTTTCTTGGTGGAGTTTTTTACCCGACATGGTTTTCTCCACGTTACATACTGTGTTATGTGTTCAGATCTTAGTGCATGTTATTTATGTTTAATGGGTTTTAATTTTTGTTGCAATCTCCATTAATTCTACATTGTTTAGAGGATAATAAGGTTTGAATCGGATTTCCATTGTGTGGTTCACACCTTCATTTCTAACAATAGTTGCAACCACAAGCACAATCAGTTCATTAAAAGCACTACAAGTCATTGTAGTTGATTATCATTGGTGGGTAATCCCACAATAGTGTGTTCCACTTTTTGGTCAAATTGGGACATTGAAATCAACATTTCTAGCTAAATTTTCACTTTCTATCACCTATAACAACTAAATCGTTAAAAATTTGAAGATGATGTGAACTAGTGATTTGTGAGATTTTGTGTGTAGATTCTTAATATATATTTTTAAATTTTAAAAAATAATTTGTGAATTTTTTTGTTTAACTTTTAATAACTTGTTTTTTGTAGTTAATAGTATTTTTTTAAAAAGTGACATTTATTCCATCATGCATAACTTTTTTATAGAAAGGATAAAATTATAAATTTTTCAACATGGATTTGTAACACCAATATCTAGTGTGCACATATTTTTTTGTCACATATTGTATTTATTATTAATTTTTGATGTCAAAATAGTTATAATTTAGACATAGTTTTTTTCATCATGCATAACTTTCTCTGTACATATCCAAATTAACTTCCTTTTTTGTTGAATCTAGGACGTCAATACAAAGTGTGTAGATTTTTTTTTAAATCTCTATTTTTTCTATTTTTCCACGTGTGTGGAATAGAGGCCTTGATGTTCGACGTAAATCCTATGTTCACTAGAAAATAGAAAATAAATATAATAATTAAATTAAATATATTCAAAATTATACTTTTGGAAATCTTATTCTAAAGGCTACGATCCTACAAAATTTCATGTCTTAGTGACTAAGTTTGATGATCCAACCCAAGATTTGATTTAAGAGAAATTTTTGTAGAGAAAAAAGTGAAGAAAGGGTCATGAAAAGGACCTTCATTCAAAGGTACCTTCATTCGAAGTTCCTTTGCCCTTTTGAACATGAAAAACATCAAAAAGAATTAAAAAAAACATTTGAAGGTGTTTTTCATGTTTCTCTTCCTTGGGCTCATTTTTTTGCCTCATCCCACAACTAGAACACACTATTGTGGGAGCACCTTGGTTGTTGTTGGAATGATGGATTGTATTATGTATTTATAATCTTCCATTTAATTTTCACGTAATAAGGTGTAATATCCCTTGCTAGTGCTAATGCAAATTTGTTGATTAGAGGCTCAAGGAATATTATCAAACACCTCACGTACAATCTCTATGCTTGCTTTTTCTGAGTTTCAGTCTGATTATCCTTGCTTGAAATGATGTCAAAGGTCATCTAAAAGCTTGCAATTGATTACTACTATGTCTAAGCAAAGAACTAAATGCATATGCAATTCTTTTTTGGCTTTTCAAATACATATATATGAATTCTATATGAAAAATGTGCACCTACAGCCAATTGGCATTTTGTCAAACACTTGGCATGCATACTATTATGCTAATCATGAAGGATATTAATATGCACATTACATCAAATAGATGGCCTACAACTTATCACTCCTTTATTGAGATATATTATCTAATACAATGCTGATATGAATGGCCAAGACTCTTGGCTTTACAATTTTATGCAACTCCTAAAATATGAGAGAAAATGACAACTATAAAACAACGCTGATATGAATATGCTATAACTCATGAAAGAACCTGGAAATGTAAGCTGCTGTGAATCGATGATGAAGATGAAGGAATGGCAACCTCAGAACAGCCCATAATCATCCCTCTCAAGCCCAAATCGTGCCTCTCAAGTGTAGCACCCAGCCTTCTCATCAACCAAGGAAAGAAGTCCCTTCCAAACCCACATTGAAACCCTCTCCCAGCTACCCTATACTGTAGCGTACTATTCACGGCACTGTAGCAATCACTGTAGCGTACTATAGCGATCACTGTAGCGTGACACTGTAGCAAACACTATAGCGATCACGGTAGTGTTACTGTAGCAATCACTGTAGCATACTGTTCATGTCACTGTAGCGGCACTATTCACAACACTGTAGCAGCCAATAGAAAAAACTTCTGATGTGCAAACTAATACCTCCAAACCCTTGGTTAATACTGCAGATTTAAGCACAAATGAAGGACTGAAGTATCCCTTCCAATTTGTAACCCTTCGGAGGATATTTCACCACCTCAGTTATGCTGATCTATGGGAGTTTCCGTTCCCAAAGACCAAATATGCAGAAACCCTTGGCTCCACAAAACCCATCAAATGCAAATGTCAATAATCGGATGCCTGGAAGCTTGCCTTGCCCCTTCCTTTATACTTTTTTAATCCCACTTTAGGAGGCTTCTAGAAAAATCTTATTATTTTATTTTAGTGACTTTAATGATGTAATATTTATTTTAAGTCACTATATTAAATTAATTAAATATAAGGTTACCTTTTGATTTAAAATTAAATAATAACCTTATGAAATAATTAATTTAATAATATCTCCCTTATTTCGTCAATTAGCCTTCAGGAGATAAAGGCTAAATTACTCATCATGAAAATTGCCTAGGAAGGGGACATTACATAAGGATCACTACAAGTATGGTATTTGCCATAAGAAGTTTCTTAGAAGTATTGACTATTTATTATATAGCGGTAACTTGTATCCCCAATGCAGTAAGCATTTAAAACTTGTGGAAATTCTTAATGTTACCTACTTCATTATAGGTATAAGTAGGAGTTGTATATGAAACCACATTAAATTTGGAGAATCCTAGTTTAGTAGGGATACTAACACACCTTATCACTAAACTCACACACTATGCAAGGATGGTGCAAAAAATTTCCAAGGTAAACCATTGGGAAAAACATTTAATTTTGGGACTAATGATCCTTACAATGTTACCTACAAGCATGGATCGTGATATCAACTATCACACTACATTCTACATCTTATAAGTAGAGAAGTTTGATATGATTTGAGGACACACTAAAGATAAACTTATGAGAGGAAACAATGGGATAATCATAAAAAAAGAGTAGGGGAAGAAGGAGCTTGATCAATAGAAGTCGACTGAGGGTATAAGAAGAAAAAATACATTAAAGAAGATCATAAGATCTAGTAGTAATTCCTGGTTGATGCCTAGAACTTGTAACACAAGTCTTATGAAATATATGAATACATTTGAATAGTTATTATTTACATGTGGTTTTTTTTTCATTGAAGTAAATAAGGTTTAGATTATAATTTTCATGATGATTGCAAGGCTAGGTAATATCTAATTAGACCCTTTGACCTTGACTACATTAGATGGTACCAAAGTAGGTTGATCTAGAATAGGTTTTATGAGATTGGTAAATTAAGGAATCTCAAAAAAGACAAGAGCACCTTGAGTCTTCCACTCTAGAGAGTGTTGGGTAGAAGATTCTGAGACTTGAATTGGTAGTGTACATATCGTCGAATGTTGAGGTAGTTCACATGAATTTTCAAGATGCCACCTAAATGAATGGATAGGGTTCAAAAACTCGTTGTAAAGCAAATGGAGGAAATGTTCACTATGATGAGGAATGTCTAGGCTCGGTTGGATGTAGTAGGAAAAGACACTAGGAGAAGTATTATAAACCTAGATTGGATAATAGTGATGATAAAGAACAACAGGAAAGATATGTTGAAGAATTTATATTTGAAGAGGAAGATAAAGATGCCAAGATGTTGAAAGCTCTAACTAGACTTGATTTAGAAAAGTGGAATGGATTTGCATAACTATTTTAGTAATTTAGATCTAGAAGAGTTGATTAATTGGATTAGTGCTCTTGAATATTTTGAATATGAGGATATTACTAACCTTGATAGAGTGAAGTTGACAAAGACAAAGTTGAAACGACATGATACAATTTGGTGGAAAGAAACTTAGTTGGAGAGAAATGGGAATGATGAGTCTAAAATTGAAAGATGGGATAGAATAGTAGAGAAATTAAAAGCTAAGTTTATTCCCACTAATCATCAACTAGGTCTATTGAAGAGGTTACAAAATTTGAGACAAAAGGTCTTAAGTGTGAAAGAATATACTAAGAAGAATTATAAGTTGTCTATTAGAGTAGAACATCATAAGGATAAGTAGCAAAAAGTAGATAGATACATCAATGGTTTAAAAGGATCAATCCAAGAAGAATTGAGTATGTTAACTATCTAATCTATTGGTGAAGCACATCAGTGTTCCCTAAAGTTTGAGGAAAAGTTAAATTGTAGATTTTAGACTAAGCAAAATAGGACAGGAAGAAATGACAAACTTTCTAGAGGCAAAAATCAAGGAAGTGGAAGAGGAACACATAATAATGATGCTAAAAGAAAAGAAAGCTTAAAAAGTAGTTGCAGTAACAAATATAATAATTATCAAAAAGTTTGAGGTAAATATGGAAGAGGTGGTTGAAGATCATCTAGAAGAATCATTTGTTTTAAGTATGGAGGTGAATGCAATTAGTCACAAGGAGAGTACAACAAAAGATCTAAAAGAAGCACATGTGGATGAAGAGGTTTCTTCATCTAATGAGCAAGTGTATTAGAGAAAGGGGAATCATTATTGTTTAAAAATAAATTTGTAAAATCCTTCTAAATTTTGAGTGAACTAGAACAAAGAAAAAGTTTGTTCAAGACTATGTAAAAATCTGGAGGTAAATGTTGCAAGTTAATTATTAATAGTGGTAGTATTGATAATTTAGTTGCAAGTGAAATGGTGGAGAAATTGAATTAAAAAAGTTAGAACATTCTAATCCTTATAGGGTATCATGTTTGCAAAAGGATCATAAAATTTTGGTTAGTGAACAATGTTTTGTGAAATTTAAAAATTGAGTATATGCCAATCCCCCCAATTGTGGCCAATCTTCAAATCTGGGGTAAGGTCATGGGGCCTCAAGTACTTTTGAATCTCTTACGTCAACTTTGGTCTATTATAGACCAATTTCCTTAGTATGGGGTAACAAAATGATCCTCAAATACATAGTAGTGAGAATGAGGATTATGCATGTTCAGATGAGGAGTTCACATTTGAATTGGCTTGACTATACTCTTAGATAATTCATCAGATGCCAATTGAATTCCTAACTACTCTACTCTTCTAACAAAACATATTGATAAACATGGCAAAGTAGTGCTCGTACCATCTAAATGGATTTGCTTGATCCTTGCTTCTAAAGGTTGGATAATTTCTCTTGTATGTACTTTTCCATATAATCTCCATAATCAAAGAGTTAATTTACATTGCATCAATTCCCATGACTTGATAGATACCCTTGTAAGTGTCCCTAAAATATCCTTCAAATTTGCTAATATCAAAGGGTTCCAATTCTTCATCAAGAATTGCTTCTAGCTTTTGATCCTCCCCTTTCACCCTATAATCAGGTAAGCACTTGGTGTTTTAGTTGGTTATATATTTGGTATACTCAGTGAAAAAGTTCCTTGTTGATAGTGAAGGACCTATTCCCCTATGCATCCATCATTGCATGAGTTTTAGGGTTATACATTTTTTTTGGTCCACTTAATCAATTCTAAATCCATGAAACAATTTGGTATGACCAAGTTTTTCCTAAGTCCTGCCTCCATGCATTACATATAGGGTTATGCTAATGACTTATTAAAAAAAACCCTAAACGAATCTCACCCAATCCTAAATGTGAGAGCATCCTCAATATCTGCCATAGCATCTTCTATATGGTTGGCCAATACAACTTTACTAGTGGCCTTTTTAAATTTATTTATCCTCAATATCTGCGATAGCATCTTCTATATGGTTGGCCAATACAACTTTACTAGTGGCCTTTTTAAATTTATTTATCGTTGCCCACATGAATTGCTCAGTTGGGTCTTGAGCAAAGCTACGTTTAGATGATTTGGATGCCATGGCAAGGGGCTAATGAGACTTAATGCACAACTTTTTTAACTTTTGAAACATTTTTTATGGGTGATGATCCAAATGATAACACAAAATTGAAACAATTCCAAATTATAAGAGGACAAAACTAGACACCTATGAAGTCAAAGTAAGAAACCCTAAGCAGCCTATAATTTTTTATATAGAACAACCATATGCAAGGGATATAGCATAGGGAAATGGAAAATTGACTTCTCAACCTCCCAAAAGATTGAATTAGAATCTGGAAATTGCAATCGTATGAAATGAGTAACGCTAGCACTTTTCCCTTCAATCTCCACTAGTTTTATCCTTTGCACCTCCTTTTGCTTGAAGAGAGTTGTCGGCAATGACATTTCTGCTATACTGGAAGTCTATCTGCAACCTACTATGGTTTTTGGAACTTGAAATGAGGGGAATTCACAACTCTAGGGTTCGTAGGTAACGCAATTATGCAGATGGATTTGCTTATGAATACACAGAGCTTGCATTAATGGTTGGTTCGTGCCCAAACAAACAGGAAGCGAAAAAGCATGGTTAAAAGATTTGAAATTCAAACAGTACAAAGTCGTCGATCATAGTTTTAAAATGAAATCAACAAAGTAGCACATAGCACAAAGCTAAAAGATGCATGAAGTAATGACTTACCCGATGCGAAGAGGCAATGCGCTGTAAATTGTAATGCCACTAAGCTTAGCATTACACAATGGCGAATTGTAAAGGATTTGAAGAGATGACATGCCGCTACGAAGGATTACAAAGACATTGAATTTTCAGGGTTGATTACAAAGCTTAAGCATAAAACTTTACTTTCCATTCATAATACAATTCCATTTCATTCATAATACAATTTTCGGCTGTTCTTAAATATCATCCACTTCCAACAGTCAAAGGTCAATTTTGGCCAATAAAAATAGGACAAATATTTATCACTTTTTGTTGTGAATGAGGTGTAAAATTGCCCAATAAAAATAAGACAAATATTTACCACTTTTCGTTGTGAATGAGGTGTAAAATTGCTATTAGTTGTTTGACCATTGGAAATGGATCCTTTTATAGTCCACGATGTCGGGCAGCCCCTACCCCCTGCAAGATTTGAACTTGTGACCTCTCTTTCAAGAGAGGCAAGTTTTTCACCAATAGGCCAACTCAAGTTGTATTAAAGTGGATGATATTTAAGTAGAGCTTTACAATTCCCATATATGATAACAAAAAGACTTTCACCAAAATTTGGTAGGAGGCTAGGCCAACACCACCTCTAATCCATTCTCTCCTTTTTCAAATTTGTTTCCTTTCTTTGAAAAGACCATACTAAGTTTCCTTAGTCTCCTTTTATATTCTATCTTTCTAAATAAATGATAAATATAATAAGGTTAAGGTTAATCACTCGTGACAGGTTAACCTTAACATTTTCATTTATTAGTTTTATTTAATTCATTAAATCCTTTTAATTAGAATGAAGGGATGTGTCTCTACATAATTATGCCTATAAATAAGGAAGAGAAAGTTCTCCCAAATCATCATAACTTTTCATATTGAATTTATATATTATTTTTTGATTATTCGAAGTCACCCCCTTAAAATGATCTATTATTTGGCTGATTTTTACATTTATTTTTAAGAATATTATAACAAGTGGTATTGGAGCTATGATTTGGGCCAAGATTTTCGTTTTCGCCATAACTTACAAACCATTATGAGTTTAGACTTTATTTTTTTAAGGTTTTGAGGTATACAATCAAGGAAGGTTCGGGTAAAAAATTAGTTTTCTATGATCATTTTTGCGCAATTTATTTCAAATTTTTGTTTTTTCATTAATTGGCTCTATAGAGTGTAAATTTTTAAAAAATCAAATATGTTTATATTTTTTGAATTATTGTGAAAATTTGAGTAGGGCTAGTTCTTTGTAATTTATTATTAGAGACAAAATACATTTGATAATTTAGTGGTTAGAGTTAAGTCAAAATATTTTATTATTCTACTCTATAGGCCACAATTTTTAGACATTTTCAATTTTTTTTTACATTTTTAGAGAAATCTTGAAAAATTAAATAGGGTTAGTTCTTTATAAATTTTGATTAGAGGAAAAATCAATTCCATAATTTAGTGGTCAAAGTTTAGTCAAAAGACAAACATCAAATTCAATCATAGCCCATGTTTTCAAATTTTATGGTTACAACTTGGACTAGATACTATCCTCCCTTAATAAAAAACCTAGAGTACAAAATACAAACACATCAGAATCCTTGTCATCTTTGGAATTAGACAACTTTTCTATAAATATTGAATCAAAGGACTCTTTTTATTGTCCACCACCTATAATCGAGGAAAAAAATCCACTAGAAAGTGAAATGGTGGTACATTTTATTAAGAACAATTTATTTGAACCATTTGCAACATCTTTAAATGAGGGTTTAGCTAGGCTTAAACAATAACTATTGTCAAAATTAATAGCTCCAACAAAACCACCAAGATGGTTATAACCCTAATAGACAAAATCAAGGGATTGGACAACTATTTCAAAATTCAAAATTAAACCTACCCAAAATAGACATTTGTAAGTTTGATAGTATAGATATATGTAACTTCATAGATAAGTCTCATAGAACAATATTTTAAACTTCAAAATATTTCAGACAGTGCAATGATTGGCATAGTCTCACTACATTTAGATTTGAAACCTTATGAATGGTACCAATGGATGATGAGTGAAAAGAAAGGGAAAATGTTTAGTTGGAAAGAATTTACTAATGACTTAGCAGCCCACTATGATAAACCATGCAAGGGAAGCTATTTTACCCAACTAATAAATTTAAAACAAATAAGGTCTATAGTCGAATATAATGTTGATCATATGAGATTGACAATTTGGACTCAAGATGTGACACCTTATCAGATGCTACAACTCTAAATCAATCTACTTAATGATCAAATTAAATATGATGTTCATTTATTGGAACCTTGTACAATTAGAGAAGTTATGCAACAAGCATTACATATTGAGCAACAAAACTTTGCTATAAATGATCCACACAAGATCAAACCATAGGATGGAAAGATATAAATAAAACTAATCCTATTGACAAAAATGGGGCCAACTTCGTTAACCAAAGACAAATTTGTTGGGAATTAAGGTGTCTCAACCTTGGTAATTCCTTGCATTATAAATGTTTGTATTTATTATTTAATTGCCTATGTTGTATATATTTGTAAATTCCATATTGTCATATTGTGGGATGTGGCACGGTGATGTGTCAATCCTATATAGAATATGACAACTTGTAATTTTGTCTTCACATGAGGAGATAGGCATCCCACTTTGTGGTAGGAGTATTTTTCCATGTGTCGGCATCTTAAATGTTGTGTAAGTGAATCTTGATCGAAACAGTTATGACAGATTCCTATGACATAATGTATGACATGTAAGAGTCAGAGATAGAAGGTTGTAAGACAGGTGAAGACATGTGTCATGAAGCATCTTTGAAAAAGGCATATTTGGGCGCCCCAAGGTTGACTATGACATGTTGTAAGAGAATATGCTATTTATAGCCTGTGTATGATAGATTCTCTTACAGCTATAAGTTGTAACCGCTATGATAGATTCTATGACGGTCGTAAGTGTCATAAGAGCATATGTCATAGCCTATTTTAGAAATAGGCAACTCCTTTGGGATGGGAGCTGTGGACAAGTGTCAGGCACATTCTATAATGTTGACCAAGTGTCCTTAGGCGTGGGTTTTGGGCCATGAGGCCAAGTTGGATGCCCATCCCAAGATAGGTCCAATATTGCCTTGTATTTTCAATAAAAACAGGTGCTTGGAGGAGGAAAAGTATTACAAGTTTTACAGGTATTGTTATGCTGCCAGATTGACTCCAAACACGAGTGTCGAAGACCATTGAAGCTTGCATTGCAAGCGTATTGTAAACAACTTTCAGATTTGTTAATACATTGTGCAGGTTTCTGAGTGTGGAGTTTTTCACCCGATAAGGGTTTTCCCCACCATAAATCTTTCTCTCTTCTTCTGTCTTCTTTCTGGTTCATGTGTATTGCTGCAATATCTCGTTTATGTGTTTCATATTGCTGTTATTGAAAGGGTTAAATTGAATTTGTATAGCTCTCCCCTCATTAGATTAGTGTAGGAAGCAATTTTCGCACACCTAGCTTCCTTTCAAAATTGCTAATCTCTCTCCTCAACAAGAGGTAGAGAAAAGAGAAAAAGGTCTATGTGGCATTGTGATAGCAAATGGTCTAGAGGTCATAAGTGTAATAATAATGAGAAAAGGCTAATAATTATAGAGAATGAGGTTGATGAAAAGGGAGAAGTAGCTATACAAAAACCAAATATGGAACTTGAGCATGTAAATTTAGAGGAAGAAAATGCTACTATCTATTTGCATGCATTGAATGACACAAGCATACCACAAACACTAAGTGTTTGGTTATATCAAAAAGAGAAAGGTGATAGTGTTGGTTGATATAGCTAGTACACACAATTCAGTTCATTGATAGGAGATTGGTTAATGAACTCAATTATCTTGTGTATCTAGTCTCTAGTTTTTAGGTCATGATACCTAATGGAAAACAAATCTCTTGTGAAAAATGCCATCATATAAAACTTTCAATGCGAGATTATTGACTAGATTCAAAAATGTTTACTATCCCAATTTGAGGAGTAGATGTAGTTTTAAGAGTACAATGGCTTAAACAATTGGGAATAGTGTCCTTTAATTTTCAAGAATTACTCATGAGGATAAGTGCACAAAGATGGGGGACCAAAAGGTGGTCTTAAGATGCCACTTTTTTCTGAAATTAGGAAAAACTGGTTTTGGATGAGAAATTGAAGATAGTTACACTCAAAAATTGAAGATACAACAAAAACAAGAGTCATAGTTCTTCGTATCTAGTTTCTAAACTATTAATTTTTTTTTAAAATGGTTGAGATTAAGGGGTTCAAAAAGGGGGAGCACATAAATTGGTCTTGTTTTTTTTTTAAAACATAACATAGTGTTTGGTGTGCTCCCCCTAAAATGTTAAAAAAAAATTAGTATTTCAAAAATCACTTCGGTGAGAAATTAGTTAACACCATGTAGTTTATCCATAATTTTTCTGATTATTTTTTATCAATAATTATTTTTTACTAATTTTCAAAGTGGACACATCCTGAAAAATAGAAAATTGAGCGTGCCCCCCCTAAAATTTTTGAAAACTAATTAAAAAAAATTGAATACGTGTAGAATGGAGTCTAGTTTCTAAAAATGTAATCTATTTGAAATTTCAATGAACGGTTAAAAAAATCAAAAATACCATATAGTGGTTTTAGACAAAAAATGGATACACTAACAAAAGACATTAAAGATGAAATCTTTAACACACTCAAAACGTGAAAAAAATTATATGGTTAGAAAGCTAACAGAAAGCTTAAGATTATGGTGTGTTTTTTTTTGCTTGTCATTGAAAAAAGTGCAAACCTAATGGGGAGAATGCTCTACATAATGTGATTTTTGTTACAATCCAAAAAAACACATCTTTGGACATCCTAAACACAGTCCAAGCCTTTCGGTTTGAAGCCTAAGGCTTGGAAATTACCAAGGTAAAGCATAATGTGAGCGCGTTATAACGTGCTCATGTTATGGTGAAATAAAACATGTCAATGCCTCCCTCCTTACCCCTCTCTCTATTATTCTCTCTCTCCCTCCCCTCTATGTCTCTCCCTCCCCTCCTCTCTCTTTCTCACCTCTACTTCTCTCCTCTCTCTCACTCTCTACTTCCCTCCCCTCTATCCCCTACCCTCTCTCTCACTCTCTACTTCCCTCCCCTCTCTACCTCCTACCCTCTCTCTCACTCTCTTCTTATCTCCCCTCTCTACCTCCTACCCTCTCTCTCTTTGACCTATCTACCACCTAGTTTTCCTTTTCCTTTCCAATTTCCTTTTAGATCCCTCCAATTTTTCCCTATTTTACTATTTTCCACCTCTCCTCTTATCATTCTTCCCATCCAATTAACTTTCATTTTATCTTGTTTCCATTTCATCCTCCCAATTTATATTCTCATCCCTCTTTGCATGTCCTAGTTTTCTTGTTTCCATGTTCTTTGTCAATAAGGTAGAGGGAGAGGGAGGAAGAGGGAGAGAGAGAGAGGGGAGAGATAGGGTGATAGGGAGAGATAGGGAGAGAGAGATAGAAAGAGAGTCCTAGTTTTCTTGTTTTCATTTCCTTCATCGATAAGGGTGAGGGAGAGATAGAGGGGAGAGAGAGGCAAGAGATAGGGAGATAGGGAGAGATAGATAGGTAGAGTGAGAGAGAGGAGACAGATAGGGAGAGATAAGGAGACAGAGGGGAGAGATAAGGAGGTAGAGAGTGAGCGAGATAGGGAGAGAGATTGAGAGGTAGAGGGATGATAGAGATATAGGGAGATAAGGGAGAGATAGGGGATAGAGGTTTAGGGTTGCTCAGGTTTAGGGGTTAGGGTTTTGGGGTTTTGGGAGAGAGAGAGAGAGGGTTGCTCAGGTTTAGGGTTCATGGGTTAGGGTTTAGGGGCATTATTTAGGGTTTATCAGTTTAGGGTTTAGGGGTTAGGGGTTAGGGTTTAGGGGAATTATTTAGGGTTTAGGGGTTTAGGGTTGCTCAGGTTTATGGTTTAGGAGTTAGGGTTTAGGGGCATATTTAGGGTTTAGGGGTTTTGGGAGAGAGAGAGAGGTTTAGGGTTGCTTGATTTTATGGTTTAGGGGTTAGGGGTTAGGGTTTAGGGGCATTATTTAGGGTTTATGATTTTAGGGTTACTCAAGTTTAGGGTTTACATGTTAGGGTTAAGGGGAATTATTTAGGGTTTAGGGGTTAGGGGTTAGGGTTAGGGTTTATGAGTTTAGGGTTGCTCAAGTTTAGGGTTTAGTGTTTAGGGGTTAGGGTTTAGTGGAATTATTTAGGGTTTAGGGGTTTAGGGTTGCTTGAGTTTAGGGTTTAGGGTTTAGGGGTTTAAGGTTGCTCAAGTTTAGGGTTTAGGGTTTAGAGAGAGATAGAGAGAGGGGACTGGTAGAGATTGGAAGAGATAGAGGAGACAGAGGGGAGAGATAGGGAGATAGAGTGAGGGACATGTCCAAAGACATAGGGAGAGAGATTAAGAGGTAGAGGGAAGATAGAGATATGGAGATAGGGAGATAGAGGTTTAGGGTTGCTTGGGTTTAGGGTTTAGGGGTTTGGAGTTTAGGGTTTAGGGGTTTTGAGTTGCTCAGGTTTAGGGGTTAGGGTTTAGGGGCATTGTTTAGGGTTTATGGTTTAGGGGTTAGGGGTTAAGGTTTAGAAGTTTAGGTTAGGGTTTAGAGAGAGAGAGAGAACCGATAGGAAGATATAGAGGAGACCGAGGGGAGAGATAGGGATATAGAGAGTGAGGGACATGGCCAGAGACATATGGAGAGAGATTGAGAGGTAAAGGGATGATAGAGACAGGGAGATAGGGGAGAGATAAGGAGATAGAGGTTTAGGAGTTTAGGGTTTACGGGTTTAGGTTTAGGGTTTAGTAGTTTGGGTTTAGGGTTTAGGGGTTAGGGGTTAAGGTTTAGGGGCATTATTTAGGGTTTAGGGTTTATGGTTTATGGTTAGGGGTTAATGTCTAGAGGTTTAGGGTTTAGGGTTTAGAGAGGGAGATAGGGAGATAGAGATTTAGGGTTCAAGGGTTAGGGGTTAGGGTTTTGGGGCATTATTTAGGGTTTAGGGGTTTAGAGAGAGATAGGAAGATAGGGAGATAAAGATTGGGGGACATGGCCAAAGACATAGGGAGAGAGATTAAGAGGTAAAGGGATGATAGAGATAGAGAGAGATTTTTAGGGTTGCTTGCATTTAGGGGTTAGGGTTTAGGGGCATTATTTAGGGTTTAGGGTTGCTCGGGTTTATAGTTGCATGTCAAAAGCACTCTCTATCTTTATCTCTCTCCCTCCCCTCTTTACCTCGTCTCCTATCTCTATCTCTCTATCTCTCTCTCCCCTCTTTATCTCGTACCCTCTTTGTCCCCTCTATACCTCCTACCCTTTCTCTCTCACCTCTATACCTCCCTACCCACTTTTCATACACTTAAAACACTTATAATTTTAAATGCATGACAACACTTAAGACTTTTGATGCATGAAGTCTATTAAAACTGTCATACTTGACAAAATGTGCTTGCATTATAATGTGAGCACATTTTTGTGAACCAAAAAAAAGGACAAAAAGCATGTGGGGTCTATGTTTTAGTCCCACATGCTCGTCCCACATGCTCTGTTATTCCCTGCTTTTCATGCACAATCAGACAACAAAACACTTTTTTAACTAGTTGACATTTTGACAATATTTTTTGCTTAATCCACTACCTTTTTTTGGTTTTTCAACGTAGAAGAACTAAATTGCATGTTTTTAGATAGAATTTGATTGTTTAAACTAATAGTTTCATGTTTCATATTGTTTCTATTATCACCCAGATTTGCACCCTTGCGTACAGTTGTGAAACCTCAGCAATCTGGAGTAACATGGGAATGATCTCTAAGTGTGGGACTTTGCTAAATGAGATAAAACCTCCGGAGAAGGCCGGCTTCCTTAACTGGTTATCACCTAAAACTACTGAATCTTAAGAGGAAAAGAGAGAAGGAATGCTTTAAAGTGAAGGATGAAACAAAAGCTTGAAAACAAAGGGTGATTCACCAAGTTTAATAAAAGAACCCTCACAATACTGAGGAAATGCACAGCATAACCAAGTATAACAAGCAAACATACACATATTCAATTGATCCTAGCAAAAGTGAGAAACCAGATGATTGAAAGGAACAGAGACATTCACAAACAACCATATGCAGATTCACACAGGACTAGAAATCAGTCCAAAGAGGCAAAATAACTTGAGTATATTCAATGGGAAGGCACAGTTACAGTATAGAAGGCTCTATTTGGAAACAGAAATCCTGAATGCTAAAAAAATTTCCAACCCTATTTACACCATATGAATGCATATATATAGCATTCCAAACTAACCTAGGTCGGTTACAAAAATGTGCTCTAAGAGCTATCTTAGAAAATATCTACATTTAGTGACCGTCCAACCACAGGAATTATGGTGCCAAATATCTGGCACTAGGCAGATAAAAGATATTTTAAGTCTTCAATGCAAGTTGTTGCATCATCGATCCTCAACAATGCATACCTTAAAATATCTGAAACAGGATGGTGGAAAAATATCTTTTACCATCAATGCGAGCAGCTTCCATCACCTGCAGAAATAAATGCGAAAAATATCTGCATCCTGCCCCAAAAAGTTGCTGAAACGTCCACCGCTCAAAACATACGACTCCAGATCTGAAATGGAAAAGTGATAAAAACTCCTGAAAACCTAGCCAAATGAAAGAGGGGACAAAAATATGCATCTTTGTCTCTTACAGCATGTCGAAATTCACCAGGACGGAGGAGATACAGGCGGTCAAAGTTTTGGTCAACCACCTGTATATATCGCTTTGCATCTGTGTATATATCGATTGAATTTGCCACCTGAATCAGCATCCAAAACCTTCTCTGCAACTCCTTTGTATATGCATGGCGCTTTGTATATCGGACTTGAATTTGCCCTTTGAATTTCAAAATTGTATATGCATACAATTTCCCTTTGTATATGCGCCCCCCACCATTTGTATGTTAACTTGTATGTATGTCTGCCACCATGTGGCACCGCCTGATTCGTTGCTGAGCTGGTTCAAGGAGCATCGCTGAAAACTGTATCTGCCCTTTGCATATTGGAATATACAAGCACAAATGTATATGCAAGCCGCAGACTTCAAATTTTATGAAATAGCCTGAAAAGACGTTGAAATCTGGCTTGTATACTTCCTTTGTCTGTTTGCTTATATATCGTAATACATAAGCGCCAAATATACAAGCCACGGACCCCAAAAATTTATCAACTGCTTTGACTGCTGGGTTGGATCCGGCTTGTTTCACTTTCTTTGTATATTTCCCTGCATGTTCAAATATACAAAACACTTATACATATACAAGGTGGACCTGAAACCTGAAATACTGAATTTGATCTTCAATTCAAGTCCGCCTTGCATACAACCCTTGTATCTCTGACTTGTATATCGCAATATACAATCACCCATATACAAGGCGGACCCCAAAACTTTATAAAACAAGTTAAAAAATGCAATCGGGTCCAGCTTGTATGTAAACCTTTGTATATCAGCTTTGTATGTGCAAACATACAAGCGAAATATACATTCTACTGTTCATGCTCACTTGTATCTTCTAACATACAATCGGCCTTGTATGTGCGCAGGCCCCACCTCTTGTATGTTTGGCCTTGCATGTTTCTTTGTATGTTTCGCTTGTATGTGCAAACATACAACATAATATGCATTTGAAACCCGATATGCATTGAGGGAATATTCCTGTAATGTATCTCCTGCTTTGTATAATTTTTCTTATATGTTTCTCCTTGCAACCAGATATACAAATCGGGAATATCCCAGGAATCTGTGAAAGATTCCTCCTTGTACATGCACCTTCCTAAGCCCAATATACATTCAGAAATGCATACAACTCACCTTTTTCATCATTTTCTATGGCCAATAGAGATTTGCAAGCCTGCCAAATGCACATTTGAACTGTTTGTTGACCAAAACTTTGACCATGAATAATTTTTTTATTTGGCTGAATTTCAGGGTGATGTAAAAAGCAAACCTGCATATTTTTTCAAGCTCTTTCCAATGGTAAGGTTTAGGCAAGGCTTTTTAGGAAATTTGGCACTTTAAGATTTATAGGAACATTTTCCAAAGGATTTTCAAGTACCAGGTGAACTGTTTAGCTTTGGACGGGGGGGAAAATGGGTCAACAATTTGGTGACTTCTATGGGATGCTTGCCTGCTAAACAAATGGGACCAGTGGCTTTAAGTATCCATTGGACATGGGATCAAGTCAAAAACATGCTGGAAAGTTGAAACCTACCCCCAAAACACAAAAAGGGGAGAGGCCTGCATTCTCCTAATGACAATGCAGCCTGTGCAGAAGCACTTAGGGAAAACAAAAATCTAAACTAAGGTGTAGCAGCACTTATTGAAAGCATAGAGACCTAATCTACTGATTTACAAAGCACTCATACCTCAAAACACCTCTTCAGGTGTATCCCATTGACCGGGATAGGCAAATTTTGGCCATTCATGCTTGATAATTGAAATGCATTGTGCTCCTTACATTCAACAATGAGAAATGGGCCACTCCACATGCTATCGAATTTGGAATGCTTTCTTGGTCTACTTTTCAATTCATCCCATTTGAGCACCATATCACCCATTCTAAAATTTCTGGGGTCGGCCTTTCTATCAAAATTTCTTTTTGTTTGAAGCTGATGATACTCCATGGTCTTCATGGCTTTATCTCTGCTCTCCTCAAGCTCCATCAGTTGAGCATATCTGACAGCCATGGGATCTCATGCTTCAAACATTTCCAGCTGATTCATAATGTCTAGTGCTGGCAGCTCCATAGATATAGGCAATCTTGCCTCTTTTCCATACACTAGCAGATATGGAGAGTTCCCAATAGACCTTTTAGGAGTTATTCTATCTGCCCCTAGGGCAAATTTTAGGTTAGTGTGTCAAGTCCTCTGGTTATCTTCCATTGATCTTTTAATAATCCTTATGAGATTTTTATTTGTAAATTCAGCCAAACCATTACCCTGTGGGTAATAATTTGATGAAGTACTCAAATAAATCCCATTCTTAACAGCGCAGTCAGTTATTTTCAATCCTACGAAGGCCAAATCATTGTCTGAGATGATAGACTCGGGCACTCCAAATCTGGAAACCAAATCATGATAAAAATTTAAAACAGCATTCTCATTGGATTCCTTCAGAGCCACTGCTTCAGTCCACCTTGTGAAATAGTCTATAGCTGTAAGAATCCATCTATGGCCTGCACTTGATGGTGGGCTAATAAGACCTATAAAATCAATGCCCCATCTCATAAAGGGCTGCTCTACCTGAATTGGTTGCAGAGGTAAAGTTGGCAGCCTTTCTTTGCCTGCAAAAATGGCACACTTTATACATTTTATGGCCCATGCATGGGCATCCTTAAATAAGTTAGGCCAATAATAGCCGGCTCTCATTACTTTCCAAATAGTAGTCCTTGGGGCAAAATGACCCCCTGCGGTTCCATCATGAAACTCATGAAGCACTTTATCAGTCTGATCATAATTAATGCATCTTAGCAATACACCATTAAAATCTTTTCGGAAAAGGATGCCATTGATTAGAACGTATGTGATAGACTGTAGTCTGAAATATCTTCTTTTGGTCCTGTTTAGACCTGTTGTACATTCACCAGTTTGCAAAAATTTAGTCATGTCATTAACCCAACTGGTGCCTACTGCTGCTGTATCATTCTGATGCTCTTCTTCAATAGTCAGAAACACCTCTTCTTCTTTTGCTATTTCATTCTCTAAACTGGTAGCGAGTTGTTCACTGAGTCCTCTGCCTCTGACAAGCTTGGTTATCTTGATCTCCATGTCATACTCCATGACTTTGGTTACCCAACCAGCCCTTTTTTCACTAACACCTTTACTCAACAAGAACTCCTTCACACTGGGATGAGCGACCATCAGATGTATCTTATTATTTGAAACAAGATGCTGAAACTTCTTGAGGCTCCTTATCACTGCAAGGACATGTTTTTTGATAAAACTATACCGCTGCTCATACTCCTCCAGCCCTTGACTGAAGAAAGTGATTGGTTGCTCAAAACCCTCATTCTGCTACTGTACCAAAATCGCAGAGATGGTATCCAGACTGCCATAAGCATATAAAATAAAATCTTTGGAGAAATCAGGGTTTACCAGAGTTGGCGCAGCTGCTAATGCTTCTTTTATGGATTCGAAGCTGAGTTTAGCCTCTTTCGTCCAACTAAAAACTGTATTCTTCTTTAACATGGACGTCAAAGGCTTCAAAAGATTCGCAATATCAGGGATGAATCTTTGCAAAAAATTAATTCTACCAATAAAACTTTGCAGTCCCCTTTTGTGGCTGGGTAAAGGTAGCTCCAAAATAGCCCTTACCCTTTCAGGATCAATGGTAATGCCTTCCTTCGATACAACGTGCCCTAAAAGCTTGCCTTCATGCACAGTGAATATGCACTTCCTGGGATTGAGAGAGATCCTGAATTCCTTGCATCTTTCAAATACTAACCTCAGATGGGACAAATGCTCCGCTACATTCTTAGAAAAAACCATGACATCATCCAGATACACCAGCACTAATTTATACATTAAACCCTTAAAGGCCATATCCATGGCTCTCTGAAAAGTAGAGCCAGCATTTGAGAGGCTGAAAGGCATCCTTTTGTAGGCCATGGTGCCCCACTTGGTGGTGAAAGCAGTCTTGAACTGATCCCCCTCCTTGACTAACCCCTGATTGTAACCAGAAAAACCATCAAGCAAGGAGAATCTTTCAGAGCCAGCCACTACCTACAGAATTTGCTCCATTGAAGGCAATGGGTAGTGGTCTTTTAAGGAGGCTCTATTGAGGTCTCTAAAATCGACACATAGCCTAATCTCTCCATTCATTTTTCTCACGGGGACAAGATTGGAGACCCAAGTATGCTTGATTGGAAAAATAATTTTCCCTTCAATTAATTTAGTCATTTTTTAATCATGAGGGGCTCTAACTTGGGATTTAAAGGCCTTTACTTCTGCCTTACAGGTTTAGTATCTGGTTCTAATTCAATAGTGTGCTGGGCAATCTGAGGGTCGAACCCTTTCAGGTCTGAATAATCCCAAGCAAACACATCCTCAAATTCTTGACAGAGAGCAATAAAAGCTCTTCTGTCCTCAGTTGAGCAGATTTTACCAATTTTAAGAAGCTTACCTTTAAAAATTTCTAGCTTCTCGTAATGCTCTTCTTTAACCTGCATGCTAATCTTGTTTTTCTTCAGTTGATCATCTGTACTAAAAATAGATTCCAAGGTTACCAATCCCTTTGGCAACTTGTTTGTTCTCAACTGAACAAAATGATCATTGTCATACTGTTGTTTGAGTTTATCCTGATTTATCACAGAAAATTCATCTTCTTCTAACAAGAAACGCAGGATCTGTTCATCACTCTCAAAAACTTGCCAATGATTATTATTGTCAAGGATAGAAGGCCTGTCAACTATTTTGACATGAGGCTGCACCTTTTCTCGTTGAATATCACTAGGCATATCAAACTGAGCTCCAATTGTAGCTAACCTGTCAGCATGAGAGTTCTGGCTCCTTGGAATAGAGATCAGGTTGAAAGCATCAAATTCTTCAATCATATCCCACACCCTATGTTTGTAGCATTTCAGAACATCATTTTTTGTAAGGTGCAATCCTCTCACCTGATTGACAATGAGTTCACTGTCCCCATACACTTGTAAACATCCTATTTTCTTCTTTCTTACCCACTGCAAGCCTTGGATTAATCCTTCATATTCAGCAGTGTTGTTTGTACATATAAAGGCAAAATAGAAAGAAAAAAATATTTTTCACCTTGTGGTGATACCAGCATTGCACCACCACCAAATCCATTCTTGTTCCTAGAGCCATTAAAATACATTTTCCACACCCCATCTTGTTGCTCTGTCTGTTGTTCTGAACCTTTCACAAGATTTGGAATCATTGTTTCAGACTCATGAAGTATATAGACCCCCATACCAGTTTCTTGGATGTGTCCCTCAGGATCATCTACAACATTTTCCAAGGACCACTCCCTTAAGAGTACCTCTTGTATGCTTTCAACCTGTAGTTCTTGAGTAGCAACTAATTCAGGGTCATCAGAAATAATGTAATTTGCATTAAGAACACTTGGTGTGTAGGACTCTATGTGATGATTTGAAAGTAACTTAGATTTTAAAGTTACTTTGGTGCCATATTTGGTCCTAAAAAATATGTGGGACCAGTCTGAGGATAAATATCCTCTTATCTTGGCTGTAAATTCTCTTGATAAGCACATGGCAAAATAAGGAGGCAAATCTATGATGAACACCTCCTGTGAAATGGAAACATTGGGACAAGTATGTAGAGTGAGACCTAGGTCTTTTATTACACCCACAGTATTAACAGTTGTGCCATCTAATTGGAGTACACCCTTCTCAAAAGGCTGGTATTTGAGTCCTAATTGGTCTGCAATCTGTTTAGGCATCACAGAACTGTTTGCACCACTATCCACCATACAGTTGTGTATTAATTTGTCTCCAATTATCAAAGATACATAAAATGGGAGAGGTTTAGCACTTTTAATGGGTTGTTTGCTATTATCCTCAGATGAATTGGTAGGGATAGCCCTATTTGGGTCAATAGTTATATCTTTGGACACTTTCATATCAGATAAGGCAGATTGCAATATGTCCTTTTGGCCTGGTATGGCTAAGGAATCCCACATGGACATTGTTACATTCATCTTCTTCATATTTTCAATAATATTGAAGGGTGGAATAGCACTTACCTTCTGATTTAATTTTGTAGCAGCAACCTCTGCTTGCAAAAGAGGCATCTCCCTTGCTGTTGTTGGGTTAATTCTTTGTAGAATATGGAGAATATGTGATGTAGAAGCACCAGCATGTCCTTTCTCTTTATTTGCTGCTTGGTCTACCTCATAACCCCTCTTCTTTGCTCTTGTATTTGCTGCAACTGAGGTGTTATCATTGTTTATGCCACAGAATTCACTTTCTTGCCAATTTATGAAAGTAGACTTTCCCTGAAGTTGTTCTTGCTGTTGCACGGCTCCATCAGTAGGTGTATTTAACTGTGGGACTGCAACATTTTGCACCATTAAAACCTGATTTATGACTCCATTTGAACAGGTTGTTTGACTATGTGGCTGATTACATGGATAGCACCATTCATACTCAGCTGCAAGATTGTTCTAAGTAGGGACAAGGTCCCTTACTACGTTAATAGGTGCTGGATTATAAGGCTGAAAAGGCCTTTGATTTACATTTTGTCTCGCACCTTGGTAGTTACTTTGATATGGAGGTCTATTAGCTTGATAAGGCTGATTTTGGCCTTGATATGGCTGCTGATTTTGCCCTTGAGATTGTGACTGGTAAGATTGCCTGCTCTGGGATTGTTGTTTTTTAATGCTCACTAGCTCATTGCCAAAAGTTTGCAAAAATATTTTCTATTTTCTGTTGGCCATTTTTAATATCCTTTAATTCTTGTGATGAGCTAGAAGTAGCGGCTTCAGAGTTGGCAGTACTTGGTAGTGCTGCAGTAATAGGTAAAGGGGCAAAATATGGAATTGGTAAAGGCATGGAAGCTTGAATTTTGGGGAAGATGGGTATGGGTGGCCTAGGTGCTATTTTTCCAGCCTGAATCAAATTATTCTCTGCCCTAATAGCCATTTCAAATGCAGCAGGCAAACTAGTACCTCCTAATGATTGAATCATTACTGAAATATCACTGTTCAGGGCTTTCAAAAAATACAAGAATGCATATTCAGCTAGAGGCCTTACCATGGTAGGAATTATGTCCCATGTCTTCTGGAATCTGAAGTTAAAGTCCATCATTTGCTCATGAGGAGCT
Source organism: Cunninghamia lanceolata (assembly GCA_027924645.1). Classification (NCBI taxonomy): domain Eukaryota; kingdom Viridiplantae; phylum Streptophyta; class Pinopsida; order Cupressales; family Cupressaceae; genus Cunninghamia; species Cunninghamia lanceolata. Next base: position 3,826,602 of record BSBN01001435.1, read on the forward strand.
CTCTTTATGGTGGTCATCTATTCAACCAATGACAAGTTGTCTGATTTATCATGAAATTGCTTATTTAACTTATCACCTAGATCATCCCAGGTTGTAATGGTCTGCACTGGTAGGCTCCTAAACCATTGTAATACTTTTCCCTTGAAAGAAGCAGCCAATAGCCTGATGGCTACGTTTTCTTGGGTGATGTGATGTACTCCACATAGAGAAGCCACGTCTCTGATGTGCTCAATAGGGGTAATTTGATTTTCCCCTGTGAAATAGGGCAAACTCTTCAAAGCTGCCATGGGTATCACATCATGTATTGTTAAATTTAAAGGGTTGCCCCCATCAAAAGCCACAAATGGTTGATTTCTCGCCATTGGGACGGCTAGAGGTAGGATAGTTTGGATCGTAGCAAGGACTACAGGTGCAACTGGCCTGAAACTTGGAGGAGTTGACTGTATCTTTTTAGAAGCTGAGGTTCTTACTACAGCTCTGCTCTGCCTTCTAGGTGAAGACAGCTACAAATATTCAAATGAGCTTGAACTCCTGGTTTGAATTTTTCTCATAAAACATGTATCAACAGGACTGCCCTGCTTATTCTTCTTTAGCGTGAGTCGTCAGATATGCAAACTTTAACCTCTAAAGGTCTACAATCACTGGCTGCACGTCAAAACTAGCAAGAGTGATTGTTATCTCGATTATGTTCTGACTCTGGTCCCACTGGGTGTGCCAAAGTTGTTATCACCCAGATTTGTACCCTTGCGTACAGTTGTGAAACCTCAACAATCTGGAGTAACATGGGAATGATCTCTAAGTGTGGGACTTTGCTAAATGAGATCAAACCTTCGGAGAAGGTCAGCTTCCTTAACTGGTTATCACCTAAAACTACTGAATCTTAAGAGGAAAAGAGAGAAGGAATGCTTTAAAGTGAAGGATGAAATAAAAGCTTGAAAACAAATGGTGATTCACCAAGTTTAATAAAAGAACCCTCACAATACTGAGGAAATGCACATCATAACCAAATATAACAAGCAAACATACACATATTCAATTGATCCTAGCAAAGGTGAGAAACCAGATGATTGAGAGGAACAAAGACATTCACAAACAACCATATGCAGATTCACACAGGACTAGAAATCAGTCTAAAGAGGCAAAATAACTTGAGTATATTCAGTGGGAAGGCACAGTTACAGTATAGAAGGCTCTGTTTGGAAACAGAAAGCCTGAATGCTAAAAAAAATTTCAACCCTATTTACATCATATGAATGCATATATATAGCATTCCAAACTAACCTAGGTCGGTTACAAAAATGTGCTCTAAGAGCTGTCTCAGAAAATGTCTACATTTAGTGACCGTCTAGCCGTAGGAATTATGGCGCCAAATATCTAGCACTGGGAAGATAAAAGATATTTTAAGTCTTCAATGCAAGTTGTTGCATCATCGATCCTCAGCAATGCATACCTTAAAATATCTGAAATAGGATGGTGGAAAAATATCTTTTACCATCAATGCGAGTAGCTTCCATCACCTGCAGAAATAAATGCAAAAAATATCTGCATCCTGCCCCAAAAAGTCGTTGAAACGTCCACCGCTCAAAACATGCGACTCCAGATCTGAAATTGAAAAGTGATAAAAACTCCTGAAAACCTTGCCAAATGAAAATGGGGACAAAAATATGCATCTTTGGTTCTTACAGCATGTCAAAGTTCGCAAGGACGGAGGAATACAGGAGGTCAAAGTTTTGGTCAACCGCCTATATATATCGCTTTGCATCTGTGTATATATCGCTTGAATTTGCTGCCTGAATCGGCATCCAAAACCTTCTCTGCAACTCTTTTGTATATGCATGGCGCTTTGTATATCGGACTTGAATTTGCCCTTTGAATTTTGAAATTGTATATGCATACAATTTCCCTTTGTATATGCGGGCCCCACCATTTGTATGTTAAGTTGCATATATGTCTGCCGCCACGTGGCACCGCCTGATTCGTTGCTGAGCTGGTTCAAGGAGCATCTCTGAAAATTGTATCTGCCCTTTGCATATTGCAATATACAAGCACAAATGTACATGCAAGCCGCGGACTTCAAATTTTATGAAATAGCCTGAAAAGACGTTGAAATCCGGCTTGTATGCTTCCTTTGTCTATTTGCTTGTATATCGTAATATACAAGCGCCAAATATACAAGCCACGGACCCCAAAAATTTATCAACTGCTTTGACTGTTGGGTCAGATCCTGCTTGTATCACTTTCTTTGTATATTTCCCTGCATGTTCAAATATACAAAACACTTATACATATACAAGGCAGACCCGAGACCTGAAATGCTGAATTTGATCTTCGATTCAAGTCTGCCTTGCATACAACCCTTGTATCTCTAACTTGTATATCGCAATATACAATCACCCATGTATAAGGCGGACCCCAAGACTTTATAAAACAAGTTAAAAAATGTAATCGGGTCCGGCTTGTATGTAAACCTTTGTATATCAGCTTTGTATGTGCAAACATACAAGCGAAATATACATTCTACTGTTCATGCTCACTTGTATCTTCTAACATACAATCGGCCTTGTATGTGCGCAGGCCCCACCTCTTGTACATTTGGCCTTACATGTTTCTTTGTATGTTTCACTTGTATGTGCAAACATACAACATAATATGCATTTGAAACCCAATATGCATTGAGGGAATATTCCTGTAATGTATCTCCTGCTTTGTATAATTTTTCTTGTATGTTTCTCCTTGCAACCAGATATACAAACTGGGAATATTCTGAGAATCTACGAAAGATTCCTCCTTGTACATGCACCTTCCTAAGCCCGATATACATTCAGAAATGCATAAAACTCACCTTTTTCATCATTTTCTAAGGCCGATAGAGATTTGCAAGCCCGCCAAATGCACATTTGAACTGTATGTTGACCAAAACTTTGCCCATGAATAATTTCTTTATTTGGCCGAATTTCAGGGTGATGTAAAAAACAAACCTGCATATTTTTTCAAGCTCTTTCCAATGGTAAGGTTTAGGCAAGGCTTTTTAGGAAATTTGGCACTTTAAGCTTTATAGGAATATTTTCCAAAGGATTTTCAAGGAAAAGTACCAGGTGAACTGTTTAGCTTTGGACGGGGGGGAAAATGGGTCAACAGTTTCAATGTTAATTTTAATGTATTTAGATTGAATTTGATGATATATGTTTTTTTTTCACTATTCCTATTAGAGTTATATAGAATTCAACATCGAATACAAATGAACTTGCCAAAAAGATCAAATATTTGAGGATTTTGAAGCTAAATTTTTGAGGATTGGGCAACTTGAATCTCAAAGAATCTCGAAATCTAAGGTATGTTCTTTAAATGTATTCGTTTACTTTATTTTATGATTATGTTAAAGCATGAAATCTCATGTTATAGGACAGTCATGAGGGAAGTGAGAGGATTATCATTTTGACAAGTTAAATTATCATGAGAAAGTGAAAATTATCACATGTTGCTATTATCCTGATTCAAACACTAACCTAAACAATTAGAAGGATATTAAGGGAAATCATGTTAGTCAATGAATTATCATCATGCTAAAATCAAGCTAAGGATTGTCACTTGAGCATAATCACTTGGAAGAACTATCATATCAGCCTAAAGACTAAATTATACCGTAATAGCTATCATGCAACCCTAGGAATAGTTATGACCTCTCACCCATGGGTAGGATAGTAACCGATACATAAGGTGGCAAGCAATACTAAATGATAAGTCAATTAATCTCAAATCCATGCAAAAAGATACCCATGATACTATATAAACATATCTAGGTGGTCTTGAAAGGATATTCATATGGTAGGGAAGATTTCCGTCAACTAAAAGATAACCATACATGCCATTGGCATAGTTATTAGGACAATTATAATCACAATGAGGTTGCCTTGAATAGATAGTGGCTTGTCAAGGAGTTATTACATAGTTAAGGAAGACAGAGTATTGATATTGGTGGGTGCATGTACTATAGTCAAGGAGGGTATGATGTTGTCGGGATAGTCTTTAGTAGAGCCTTCTTGCATGATAATATAACTAGTCCTTTGTGATGTATCTGAATCTCTATGAGGGTCATTAAGTTTTAGGGTGGAGAAAGGATAATATAAGTGTCTTAAGTTGCCCAAGACTTTGATAGTCCAGAAATATACATATGATCTACACATGTTCTTTTATACATTGCATGTTAAATCCATCAAAGTGGACAACAAGTTCATGGTTTTCACAAAGCTAAGAATCCTTCCACAGTTAGTATAAGCTACCCTAAGTCATTGTCATGATCAAAGTCTAAACTATCACGGTTTCATCAAGTTGCCACTAGCCTCTTATTACACATTTTAGGGTTAACTAGATGATTTATGAAGCATCAAAGTCACCATTAACAAAATCACAAGAAAATACATCAAAATCTCATAATAACACTCACAATTTCTAAAAGTGGAACTACCTAAGTTAAAAAAGTCATCATTATGTGCATTATCTAAGTTTAAACATTGTCAAAATTGTAAGTACACATCCTTAATTCTTCTTCTTGTCAATGTGGAAGTGAACCATGACCTTTAGAAATGTCATGACATTCAAGACTCTTTTGTACTCTCTCAAGTTGAACTATGTCATTGATAACTCCCTATAAAAAAGTATTATCATCATTCTCTCCAATGTAACCAATTGTATCAACATAAGATTTTGAAATATTGATGCTACAAATCTGATATAATTGGTCCTCATTTAGTAATGAGTTGTCACTATCATCCTTTTGGCCATTTACCTCTAAAAAATTAGTTTGAGTTTTGTTTATTGTACCTATACTAGATAAGTTATTTTTTGTTTGAGTACCCTCTAAATTTTTTGGACTACCATCTCTAGGTTTCTCCAAGAAATCAGACTGGTTAGGCTGCAATAAACTCTATATTTTAGTCTTTTGTCATCATAAAACTCAGTCAAAAGATCATCAACAACTCTGTCATCATAATTAGCCTTAAAATTACTCCTTTCTTGATGATTTTACCCCTTGTTTATCTTGAATAGCTAATTCAAACTATAATTGATGCTCTTTGTGTTCACCATGATTTTCTTCAAGTCTTGCATCATAAAGCTAGTTTCTAATGCTAGTACTTTGTCTCTTAACATTTCAAACATATATATTGAAGGCAAGGAGTCTTGATTAGTGTCTTACCACTTAGACCAACGGTCACATCATGCTAGTCAAATGAAGGATTTTCTCCTGACTTTTGAAGATAATTCAATAGTTTCAATCCTTATAATGGTAATATACTTAACTTGTTTCTCATAACAATCATCATCCTGATTATTCATTATGCTTCTAACATCATCATTGTGTTCCTTGTCATGAAATCCATTGTTTTTTTCTTCATTACCTTTGTGATCATTACTCCCATGACCTTGATTGACAATAGATTGCTGATTTGAGATGACTTCATACTTATCTTCATGAGCTACTCTAACCGATTTACCACCTACAATATAAGAATTTGGGCTGTCCTAACATGCTGGTAGGTCTAGTTTTACCTTGTGAGTCTCCATTTGGAATGGTTGGTCCATCACAATGTGCTTGTCATAACCCTCTTTAGTGCTAATAAAATGTGAAACTAACCTAGAGATTATGCCTACTACCATTTGTAAATTAACCTAGAGATTGTGCCTACCACTCTAGGAAACTTTAAATTTTTAGATTTATAATTATTTAGTATTTTGTCTCTTAACATTTCTTTGGACATATCTATTGAAGACAAGGAATCTTGATTAGTGTCTTACCACTTCGACCAATTGTCACATCATTGTTAGTCAAACTAAGGATATTCTGCTAACTTTTGAAGATTTCACCATGTAGTTAGGATTACATAAAAGAGCTAAAACTTTAAGAGTTTGATCATGGTAGAATATGAGATCAACTTGATAAACATGTGCCCATCTATGTCATCAAGAACATTTAGGCCTAGACTATCATTACACATTTCACTTCTAATCTAATCATGTCAAAATCAACAAGTTTGGAGTCATTTATTAGACAAACCTAATCATAAAAGCCCTCTTAATTTCCACTCTCAATAGTGACATATAAACCATTCAACTCATGCTCATCATTGGGACTAGGTGTACCATCATACTCAATGTCTTCTTTGCTGCCAATTGATTGATTTGTATTCATTGATTGTGATAAGTCAACACTTTTCATCCTTATAATGGTAATATACCTAGCTTGTTTGTCATAACAATCATCATGTTGATCATTCATTATGCTTCTAACATCATCATTGTCTTATTCATGATGCATATAGAAATCATCATGTCGAGGAAACAAGCAAAGACTCTAACACCAGAAGAGCGTGAAGCTGATAATGAGAGGAAAAGAGAAAGAATGAGGTGAATTTGCAAAAGTAGGAAATTGTCAACCATACAAGAAGACATGCCACCATTGCCAATTGAAGAGGAACATGACACATGTAATAAAGCTAAGAGAGAGATGGGATTGGTGACACAAAGGGAACAAATGCAAAACCTCTGTGCAACGAGGAAATTAAATCTCAAAGTTGGAGGCACTCCATTGTTCAAGTTGAAGGAACAGCATCATTCTCTTCTCAAATATGAGGCACTCCATCTTTCACAAGTGAAGTTGAAGGTACATCTTCATTCTTTTCTCAAGTTGGACGCACGCCATCATTCACACATCAAGTTGAAGGTACACCGTATTCTCCATCTCAACTTCAAGCCTTTTCATATTTTCTATCTCCAATTGAAGGTACACCATCTATCTCATCTCAAGTAATATTGAAGAAATTCCTAATGTTGAGTCAACTTTACCAATGAAAACACCTCCTAAAATTTTGCATAGAAATCCTGAGTTTTTAATTGATATTGATGATAATGTTTTGAAGCCCATGAAGGATAAGATTCCTAAGCGTACTTGCCAAAAATATGCCAATAAGATATGGAAATCATTCTTTGAGAACTTAAACGAAACTGGAAGATGTTAACTATTTGTTGAATTGATGAGAAATCTAAAATTCAATCCCATTATGAAGATTCTTAGCCTAAGAACATTGGATGCTTCAAGTGAAAAATCAATTATAAAGAATCTAATGAGTGCATATGAGAGCGCGGGTTTCACCTCACGCAATAAGGATAGTAATGCCACACGATATGTCATTATATTGACAATAGTAAGCCAACAAACAAAGAAAGCTTGCCTCATTAGAAAGACAATTCAAGCATTGAAAATAAATAGAAAAACTCTAATGAGAGCCATTGGAAGATGTCAAATAGTTGAGGACCCAAATACCAATGAATTATGGGAACTCTCAAGGAGACTCCCACAAAAAGACAAAGTTGTTGTTGAAGCCTTGAGATCCCTCATCGACAAATTTTGGAAAAATAACACAAGGGTATCTCCTAATGCAAGAGATGTAAGAAGGAGAATTGGTTGTTGAAATCGTGATCCACATCCAAAGCATTTTTTGGATGTGACTCAAACACAATTTTTCAAGAAATTTCAAGAGATGTATCCTCAAGTCAAAATTAGTCAAAGGTATTTTAAAAATGGTAAAGTCTTTTTAAGTCAAAATAAATCACACATGTACAATTTGTTGTTGTAGAGTACATATTGAGTTTTCTAATCATTATGATGTTTATAGATATATATGTGTAGATTTGCATACTAACAATGTTTTGCAGGAGTGTAATACAAAGTGTCCACATAGATCTTCAAGAGATTTCATATCGAGCATCTTATGTCAAAGAGTGGATAGTCAATATTCCACAATAGCTTATGCTTGGATGGCACATGTGATCATTGTGGTGGGTTGCAACATTTGCCAATTTGTGAACATATGGAGAACACACATGCAATTGGAAATGAGCTAGTAAGTTTTGGAAAATATAAGACAGTAGCATATAGTCTAAAAGATGGTAAAGAAGCAAAAAGGTGTGAACTGGTCATTCAAAATATTCCAATGTATCAGTTTATCTCTATTTTCTGAGATAATATAGTTTACAAGTATGCAAGGCATACCCATAGAGCTTGATAGTTGGACTTAAAATTTGAGTTATACAAGGACACGTTTCAACTTGGTACCATCATTTCAGTTGTTGACTTTACAGAGAACTACACACTACAGCCACAGAATGAGGTGCAATCGTAATATTACAACTATATGTAGGTTGCTATATTTGTGCAAATAGCATTCATTCATATAGAAGATAGTACAGAGGGCGACAAGAAGATCTTGAGGGAATATAATTTTTATATTAGTGATGATCGCACACATTCTACGGAGTTTGTGCAAGGTTGCTTTCAGATGTTCTACCGTGATTTGGCTAGCAGAAGCATATCATTTCATCAGCATATCATATGGTCAAATAATTTTATATCACAATTCAAGAACTCGTGAATGTTCTAGTGGTTGAGCAAGATGCCTAAGATGAATGGTGTTCAACATATGTGAAATTTTTGTGAGGCTAAGCATGAAAAGGGGGAGCATGATGGTACAGGAGCATGTATCAAAAGAGCATTGACACAAGAAGAGTTGAAGTACAAGGACAATGCAAAGTTGATAGATGCAAGATCTATGTTTGAATGGTTTAATGTTACAATGAGTCCAGATAATGAATGTAAGTCTACAGTTCATAGATATTTTTTGTTAGTTGATGATACTAATATTGCAAAATATGAGGACTGGTGTACATTGATAGGATCAAGTGAGCTACACTTTTTTAGAAGTTCTAATGCAAGTTCATGGAGTATTCATACTGGGTGGATGGTATGCTTTTGTTCTTCATGTACAAATGAATCTTGGTATGATTGTGAGTCAAAGGAGTGGGTCGATGATCAGTGTACAAGAAGCCTAAGCCCGATTGACATGTATCAACCACCGACAACACTACAACTCACAGAGATTGAATCATCGGTTGACTATGACCATGTTTTAGATTTAGTTCAGTCAAGTATTATTAGCATTCAAATTTAATAAAATTCAATATTCCATTTTATTTTGTAGTTTTTTTTATTGTTGATTATATTCATTGAACTAAATACATGTATCAATGTAGGGCATATTCATGCAATTATTGCAGCTAAAGACAATGAAGAAGGAATGGATAATTATTTGTGTCATTGTGTTGAGGCAAAAAAAAGATTCCCCTGTTATAGATGGAGAAAACATCAAGTACCCTACAGGATCAGTGGTTGTTCCTGGAACATGCCTTAGAAAGTACCTAGTGAAGAAGTCTGATGTGTGGTTGTTCGAGGACTTTGACACACATAGGAAGATTCTTCATTATTCTAACCTTATTGTGGCATCAAATGTTTATTTGATTAAATATGGGGGTAGACCATTGAACAGGACCTTGTGGAAGGTTCATGAGTCTGACCACGAGGCAATACTCGACACAATAAAGAGTAGAGAAGACTCGGATGGTTCATTGGATTGAATAAGTGGAATGACAGAAAGGTATGTTATTTTTCTTTGCTATCCTCATTTCACCTTCTATTTTTTTGACACCTATCTTACATTCTTATATGTGCTCCTTGGTCCTGGTTGATTAGTTTCGTTTCATTGTAGAGTTCATTTGTGTACTCATTCTAGCTAAATAATGTAATTGTATTTGCGTGTAGGATTTGAGTATGATGGAGGTAAGCATAATCCTTATGAAGTTGCCTTTGGAAGGAAAGTAAGGTAGGTTTTTGTGATTATTTCACAATGATATGTCCTTTAGTTACAATTTCATAATGAGTTTTAATGACAAACCCTCATTTCTTTCTTCACATTTGGTGCTAACAATTGATAGCAGCGATAAGGGAAACCTTAATTGATGCCCTACAAGACATTGGATCAAGTGAGAACACCTTTATAGTACTGAATTTTCATCTACTAGAAAGGTATTAGGACTAAATTTTTACATTCGACATCTCCTAGGGCAAAAAGGACAACGCCAATGCATCTAGGTGGCTGGGCAAATGTTAGGGGAGATTTCTTTTCAGTGGCAAAGTCTTATGGTCATTCTTGGCTACATCGAATGCAGACAATTTCTCAAGAGCCCTAAGACAAAAAAAGGTGTCAACCTTTGGACCAGTTGTTTCGTCAAATCGTGACACCTAGGAACATCATCTTTATGTGTATAAGTGGATGTCAGGTCCACCTACAAACATCTACCTCAATTTTTTTAAAATCAAATTTGTTTGCCTATGGTGGCAAAGAATGCATTTTTCTAAAATGATTTAGTTTCATGTAGTGGAAAGGTGCTAGGAGTGACATTTTGCATTCCATAGCTCATGTTGCCAAACCAATTGCACCAACGCATCTGGGTGGGTGGGTAAATGCTAGAGGAGGTCTCGTTTCATGTGTCAAGTGTCCTAGTCATTCAGGTAGTAGGCTACCAACAAAGTCACTTAAGATCCCTAAGAGCAAAAAACTACCAAACTTTGATGGAACAGTTATCAAAATTTATGGCATTTGGGAATGTTTTGTTTTGATCTATAGGTGCACGTGGGGTCCATCCACAATAACCTCTCTCAGTTTTGGTCAACTCTAATCCGTTAGACTATGCCAAAATCAAATGCATTCTTGTAAAATGTTTCAGTTTCATACAATGAAAAGGTACTAGGAGTGACATTTTGCATTCCACGGCTTATGGGGCCAAACCAACTGTACCAACGCATCGGGGTGGGTAGGTAAATGTTATTGGATGTCTTGTTTCATGCGCCAAGTGTCCCAGTCATTCGGGGCAGCAAGCTATCAACTAATTGAAAGGTGTTGGGAGTGAAATTTTGCATTCCACAACTCGTGGGGTTGAACCGACTGCGCCAAAATGTTGGGTTGGGTGGGTAAATGCTAGGGGAGGTCTCATTTCATGTGTCAAGTGTCTCAGTCATTCCAGGCTACAAGCTACCGATAAAGTTGAAAGGTGCTAGGAGTGAGATTTTACATTCCACAGCTCGTGGGGCCAAACCGATTGCACCAACGTGTCGGGGTGGGTGGATAAATGCTAAGGGAGGTCTTATTTCATGTGCCAAGTGTCCCATTCGTTCAGGGCAGCAGGCTATTGGCAAAGTCACTTAAGATCCTTAAGAGCAAAAAATTGCCAAACTTTGACAGAGCAGTTCTCAGAATTTGTGGCTGCTAGGAATGTTCCATCAGACCCACTAGTGCACGTGGGGTCCATACACAATAACCTCTCTTAGTTTTGGTCAACTCAAATCCATTTGACTGTGACAGAATCAAATACATTCTTGCAAAATGCTTCAGTTTCATGCAGTTGAAAGGTGCTAGGAGTGAGATTTTGCATTCCACATCTCGTGGGGCCGAACCAACTATGCCAACATGTTGGGTTGGGTGGGTAAATACTAGGGGAGGTCTTATTTCCTGCGCCAAGTGTCTTAGTCATTCCGGGTTGCAAGCTACTGACAAAGTCGAAAGGTGCTAGGAGTGAAATTTTGCATTCCACAGCTCGTGGTGTCGAACCGACTATGCCAACACATTGGGTGGGTGGGTAAATGCTAAGGGAGGTCTCATTTCGTGTGCCAAGTGTCTCAGTCGTTCCATGATGTAAGCTACCGACAAAGTTGAAAGGTGCTAGGAGTGGCATTTTGCATTCCACAGCTTGTGGGGTTGAACCGACTGCGCCAACACGTTGGGGTGGGTGGGTAAATGCTAGGGGACGTCTCTTTTCATGCACCAAGTGTCCCAGTTGTTCAGAGCAGCGAGCTACTGGAAAAGTCACTTAAGATCACTAAGAGCAAAAAACTACCAAATTTTGACAGAATAGTTCTCATAATTCGTGGCAGCTAGGAATGTTCCATTTGAACCTATAGGTGCACGTGGGGTCCATCCATAATAACCTCTCTCAGTTTTAGTCAACTCCAATTCATTTGACCGTGCCAAAATTAAATGTATTCTTGCAAAATGCTTTAGTTTCATGCAGTGGAAAGGTGCTAGGAGTGAGATTTTGCATTCCAAAGCTCATGGGACCAAACCAACTGTGCCAACATGTCAGGTGGGTGGATAAATGCTAGAGAAGGTCTCGTTTCGTATACCAAGTGTCAGTCATTCTAGGCTGCAAGTTATCGACTAAGTCAAAAGGTGCTAGGAGTGAAAATTTTCATTCCAAAGGTCATGGGGTCAAACCGACTGCACTAACATGTCAAGGTAGGTGGTTAAATGTTAGGGGAGGTCTCGTTTTGTGTGCCAAGTGTCTCAATCGTTCTGCGCTGCAAGCTACTGATAAAGTCGAAAGGTGCTAGGATTGAAATTTTATATTCCACAGATTGTGGGGCTGAACTAGCTGCACCAACGTGTTGAGGTAGGTAGGTAAATGCTAGGGGAGGTCTCGTTTCATGTGCTAAGCATCCCAATCATTCTGGGTCATAAGCTACCGACGAAGTGACTTTGCTGGTAGCTTACAGCCTACGATGACTAGGACACTTGGCACATAAAACGAGACCTCCCCTAGCATTTGTCCGCCCACCCGATGCGTTCATGTAGTCAGTTCGGCTCCATGATGAGAAGAATAAAAAAATGGCACTGGCAAGGTTGTGTTGCATGAAACTGAAGCATTTTGTAAGAATGCATTTGATTTCAGCAAGGTCAAATAGATTGGAGTTGACCAAAACTGAGAGAGGTTATTATGGACGGACCCCACCTACACTTCTAGGTCCAAATGGAACATTACCATCTGCCACAAATTCTAAGAACTAATCTATCAAAGTTTTTAGCAGTTTTTGCTCTTAGGATCTTAAGTGACTTTGTCGGTAGCCTGCTGCCCTGAACAACTAGGTCACTTGACGTATGAAAGGAGACCTCCCCTAACATTTACCCACCCACCTCGACATGTTGGCATAGTCGGTTCGGTCCCATGAGCTCTGGAATGCAAAATCTCACTCCTAGCACCTTTCCACTACATGAAATTGAAGCATTTTACAAGAATGCATTTGATTTTGGCACGGTCAAACATATTGGAGTTGACCAAAACCAAGAGAGGTTATTGTGAATGGACCCCACGTGCACTTGTAGGTCCAAACAGAACATTCGTAGCTACCACAAATTCTGAGAATTGTTTCATCAAAATTTGGTAGTTTTTTGCTCTTAGGGATCTTAAGTGACTTTGTCGGTAGCCTATTACCCCAAATGACTGGGACACTTAGCGCATGAAATGAGACCTCCCCTAGCATTTACCCACCCACCCCAACACATTGACGTAGTCGGTTCGACCCCACAAGTTGTGGAATGCAAAATGTCACTCCTAGCACCTTTCGACTTTACCGGTAGCTTGCAGCCTGGAACAATTGAGATACTTGGCACATGAAATGAGACCTCCCCTAGTATTTACTCACCCACCCCGATGTGTTGGCGCAATTAGTTTGGATCCATGAGTTGTGGAATAAAAATTTCACTCCTAGCACCTTTCAACTTAGTCGGTAGCTTGCAGCCCGAAACGACTGGCACTTGACACATGAAATGAGACCTCCCCTAGAATTTACCTGCCCACCCCAATGTGTTGGTGTAGTCGGTTCAACCCCATGACCAACAGAACAAAAAATATGGCTCTTGGCAAGGTTGTATTGTATGAAATTGAAGCATTTTGCAAGAATGCATTTGATTTCGACATGATCAAACGGTTTGGAGTTGACCAAAACTAAGAGAGGTTATTGTGGACAGACCCCACATGTACCTCTATGTCCAAACGGAACATTGATATCTGCTACAAATTCTGAGAACTACACCGTCAAAGTTTGGTAGTTTTTTGCTCTTAGGATCGTAAGTGACTTTGTCGGTAGCTTGTTGCCCTGAACGACTGGGAAACTTGGTGCACAAAACAAGACCTCCCCTAGCTTTTATTCCCCCACTCCGACACGTTGGCACAATCGGTTTGGCCCCATGAGCTGTAGAATGCAAAAAATGTCACTTCTAGTACTTTTTCGCTGCATGAAACTAAAGCATTTTGTAAGAATGCATTTAATTTTGGCATGGTCAAACGGATTGGAGTTGACCAAAACTGAGAGAGGTTATTGTGGATAGACCCCACCTACACCTGTATATTTGAACAGAACATTCCCAACTGCCACGAATTCTGACAACTACTCCATCAAAGTTTGATATTTTTTGCTCTTAGGGATCTTAAGTGACTTTGTTGGTAGCCTATTGTCCCGAACGACTAGGACACTTGGTGCACAAAATGAGACCTCTCTTAGCATTTACATGTCCACACAGACATATTGGCACAGTCAGTTCGGCCCCATGAGCTGTGGAATGCAAAATCTCACTCCTAGCACCTTTCCACTGCATGAAACTAAATCATTTTGCAAGAATGCTTTTGATTTTGGCATGTTCAAACATATTGGAGTTGACCAAAATCGAGAGAGGTTATTGTAGACGAACCCCACATGTACCTATAGGTTTAAACGAAACATCCTAGCTACCACGAATTCAAAGAACTGCTCTATCAAAGTTTGGCAGTTTTTTGCTCTTAGGGATCTTAAGTGACTTTGTCGGTAGCTTGATGCCATGAACGACTAGGACACTTGGCACATGAAATGAGACCTCCTTTGGCATTTACCTACCCACCCCAATGTGTTGGCGTAGTTGGTTCAGCCCCATGCACTGTGGAATGCATAATGTCACTCCTAGCACCTTTCCACTGCATGAAACTGAAGTATTTTGCAAGAATGCATTTGATTTCAACACGGTCAAATGGATTGGGGTTGACCAAAATTGAGATAGATTATTGAGGATGGACTACACCTGCACCTGTAGGTCTAAATAAAACATTCCCAGCTACCAGGAATTCCAAGAACTATTCTGTCAAAGTTTGGCAGTAGCGTGTTGCCCCGAACGATTGGGATACTTGGTGCACGAAATGATACCTCCCCTAGCATTTACCCACCCACCCCATCGTATTGGTATAGTTGGTTCGGCCCCACGAGTTATGGAATGCAAAATGTCACTCCTAACAACTTTCTACTGCATGGAACTGAAGCATTTTGGAACAATGTGTTCCTTGCCACCATAGGCAAATGAAATTGATTTAAAAAAATTGAGGTAGGTATGGAATATGTTCTAATTACATCCATCAAAGCAAAATGAATATGGGAATTTTTTCAGATGTTGTAGTTGTAACTGCCCTAATAGACATATATGCAAAGTGGCAGGTCTAAAGCAAATATAGAAAGGTGAAATGAAGATATGCAAAGCATAGAAACCATATAGAAGGTAAAATGAAGATATGCGAATCATGCCAAATGTGTCTCTCTGTCTTACTCTCTTCCTCATTTTGCAAGAGAAAGACAAATCCACATGTGCTTGCCTTGTAAGTGGCCTAGGCATTTGTAGCCCTTCTTAGAGACTTTTCCTGTCATAACTTCCTTCATACACCTGATAATGGAGATTTGAGACCTAATTTAGATACCCTTTTGGTCATTGTAAAACATATGTGAAAATGAGATAGGTTTTTTTTGTACATAATAGGGGGTTGTTACAGTCAAATTAGGCCTATTTTGGGTACTATAATGTAACAGCATAGACTTGCACATGGATTTAAACCCTAAGATTGATAGGGAAGGTGTAAATAGGCATATATAACATTTCTAAACACTTCCATTGCAAAAATCACTCACCCAACACAAGAATTCTCAAAAATACACTAAAACAGGGTCTCTTTAGGCCAAATAGAGTAGGGGTCTATGTAACGTAGATTTGATTAATGGGAAATAAAAAATTAATTGTGATTGGGATGTCTCATAGCAGAACATGCACGAAAGTCTCATTGTAAAATATTGCAAAAAAAAATTTGTGTAAGTATTGGACTATTTGCTTGCACATATCCATGCAAGACTTGTGAAGCATAACTTTCTATATTGTTTTATAGTTCCTGTAAGTAGACTATCCATTCTTTTCTTTCAATGTTTGTAAATTGCTTTTGTTTTTAAAAACCCTTATTATTTTATTACTAGTTATTGGCTATGAAACTAATGAAATTACCCTGGTATGGTACAATGCGCCTTTGTTTACTTTTTCTATGCATATACAACTCATTTGCATTTCTTAAAGTTTTCAAGTTTTTTCAAAAAAAATTAAGTATTGGGAGTTAAGTATTACAACGTAGGCATTTTTTAAAACAATAAGTCATATGTTAGTTGCGTGTTCGATTCTCACAGAGATTACATTTTCAGGTGTTCTGTTGAAAATCTACAAAAACAAGGTATAGACAACCATCAAAGCATAAAGGATATAGGAATTTTATCACATGTTGCATTTGTAGCTGCCCTTTTAGACATGTATGCAAAGTGTGGAAGAATAGACAAGGCATGTGAATAGTTCGGCATGACACCTCAAAGAAATGTTGTCTCATGGAATGCAATGATTGCAAGATATATGCACAAAATGGATTTTTTGATAAGGCTTTCGAAACTTTCAAGCAAATGCAATTGGCAGGTGTAAAGCAAATTTAGAAAGGTGAAATGAGGATATACAAAGCATCCAAAAACCATATACAAGATGAAATGAGGATATACAAATCATGTCGGACATGTCTCTCTCTTCCCCTCTTCCTCATTCTACTCTTTCGGTAACCCATATAGATGGTGAAATGAGGGTATGCTAGATCTATAGAATGCGGATATAATGTCAAACATATCATCTCCCTCTCATTCTCTCTCTAAGTCTCTCCCTAACTAAACATATAATGTCAAACATATATCTAAGGTGAGATAAAGGTAGGAAAATGATGTCAAACATATAGAAGGTGAAATGAGGATATGTCTAACATGTAAGTTGAGAAATTATCTATGATTATCATATCAAATCTAGTAGTTTCTATATCATGATTGTTATGAGATGTATACAATAAGAAGAGTACAACAAATACGTTAACTAACACTTAGCATCAATCTAATAATTTAGCATAAACAAATTATATTTCCTTACATGATTCAAACTATGAATTGTTAGATTCGTCTAAAAAAACTTATAAAGGCCTAAATGATAAATCCTTTGATTGGATGCACATTTCCTTGTACCCGCCATTCTCTTAACAAAAATGCTTTATTTTATGTTTCATATTCCATATTTTTCCTAACATAAAAGTGTAAAATTTAACTAATAATTTATATACAAAAACTAATTATATGAAAACCATATCATAAGTTGTTGCAAATAGGTTCACAATATATTTATTTGTTAGCCAAATAAAAGTTAGCTTCAATATTCTTAATTCAACTATTGTTTCTTGGATTCAATTGTCTAGGAAACAATTCATATTGACTTTCTAGAAAATTCTTTTGAGAATAAAGTTTGTCTTTGCACCCCAATATGGACAATATTGGTTGATAAAAAAATATACTACTAAGGGATCAAAACTCAAACACGTTGCATATCTTACCTAATGTGTTGCAAATTCAATTCAAGTTACAAGTATACTTCCCAAAGAGAAATCCACAAAATTTTTAAGATTTACAATTTACTCATGAATATTATATTCTTCAACAAGCTTGTAATTCTAACTAATCTTATAATTCAAAGCATAAAGGATATGGAAATTTTTTCAAATGTTGTAGATGCAAATGCCCTAGTAGACATGTATGCAAAGTGTCGAAGCATAGACAAGGCATGTGAATTGTTTGACAAAACACCTCAAAGAGATGCCATCTCATGGAATGCAATAATTGCAAGATATACACAAAATGGATTTGTTGATAAGGATTTAGAAACTTTCAAGCAAATGCAATTGGTAGGTGTAAATCCAAATTCCTCAACCTTAACCAACATCCTCCCTACCTATGTCAAAATGAGATCTTTGGAACACGGTATGGACATCCATCAAAGCATAAATGATATGGTAATTTTGTCAAATCTATTGTAGTTGCAACTACCCTAGTAGACATGTATGCAAAGTGTGGAAGCATAGACAAGGCACGTGAACTGTTTGACAGAACACCTCAAAGAGTGCCATCTCATGGCATGCAATAATTATAAGATATGCACAAAATGGATTTGTTAATAAGGCTTTAGAAACTTTCAAGCAAATGCAACTGAGAGGTGTAAAGCCAAATTCCACAAGCTTAGCCAACATCCTCCCTTCATATGCCAAAATGGGATCTTTGGAACATGGTATGGACATCCATCAAAGCATAAAGTATATGGGAATTTTGTCAAATCTTGTAGTTGCAACTATCCTAGAAGACATGTATGCAAAGTGTGGAAGCATAAACGAGGTATGTGAACGGTTTGACATGATGCCTCAATGAAATGCCATCTCATGGAATGCAATGATTGCAAGATATGCAAAAAAATGGATTTTTTTGATAAGGCTTTATAAACTTTCAAGCAAATACAATTGGCGAGTGTAAAGCCAAATTCCACAACCTTATCCAGTATCCTCCTTGCCTATGCCAAAATGGGATCTTTGGAACACAATATGGACATCCATCAAAGCATAAAAGATATGGAAATTTTGTCTGATGTTGTAGTTGCAACTACCCTCTGAAACATGTATGCAAAGTGTGGAAGGATAGACAAGGCACGTGAACTGTTTGGCATGATACCTCAAAGAAATGTCGTCTCATGGAATGCAATGATTGCAAGATATGAACAAAATGGATTTTTTGATAAGGCTTTAGAAACTTCCAAGCAAATACAATTAGCGGGTGTAAAGAGAAATCTAAAACCTTAGCCAACATCCTCCTTGCCTATGCCAAAATGGTATCTTTGGAACATAGCATGGACATCCATCAAAGCATAAAGGATATAGGAATTAAATTGTCAAATGTTGTAGTTGCAACTACCCTGTGAGACATATATGCAAAGTGTGGAAGCATATACAAGGCACGTGAACTGTTTGACACGATGCCTCAAAGAAATGTTGTCTCATGGAATGCAATGATTGCAAAATATGCAAAAAATGGATTTTTCATAAGGCTTTAGAAACTTTCAAGCAAATGCACAAAGGAAACTTTCAACCAAATGCAATTGGCACATCTAAAACCAAATTGCACAACCTTATCCAACATCCTCCTTGCCTATGTGAAAATGGGCTCTGGGGAACAAGGTGTGGACAACCATCAAAGCATAAAGGATATAGGAATTTCATCACATGTTGTATTTGCAGCTGCCCTTGTAGACATGTATGCAAAGTGTGGAAGCATAGACAAAGCACATGAACTGTTTGACATGATGCCTGAAAGAAATGAACATTCTCATGGAATGCAATGATTGCAAGATATGCACAAAGTGGATTATTTGAAAACAATTTATAAACTTTCAAGCAAATGCAATTGGCACGTGTAAAACCAAATTCCTGTAACACTAATTAATCATCATATTAAATATTTAATGTAAATTGTCATATACATAATGTCATGAACATAACATCTAGTCTATCTATAAAGCCATATAGGCATGTTCAAACAAAGCCATACAAGCATATACAAAAACATACATCGGTAACATACAAAAGTATGTATACAAAGCCATCTAGGCATACAAAAAATGTCCCAAAATCTAGTTTCCTATGAACTGCTATCAAATAATTGGTGGCCCTTGCTTAATCGTGAAGATGAAGAGCCAATCAATGACTCATTCTCTCTCCCCAATTGAGTAGACCTCCTCAACAGAGATTTTTGCAGCTCCACCTGTTAATACAATCAAACAATATGCACATTAATACAGAAAACATGAAATATATAACATCGCATATGTAATCGAACACTTACCACTAGCTGATGATCCCTCTCGGTCATCTTTTCTCTCTCTCCGTCCGTAGCTGGACGGGTTGGAGTTTTGACCTCCTGTGAGAAGCATCAAGAAGCAAAATTGACTAAACATAAATATCATTTATGTACATCAAATGATATGAGATAAAACAAGAATACAAAATAACATTTACATGTTACTGGCTCATACCTCGGTCAAAGGATTTCAAGACAACACAGTTGCAGCAATGCCTACCTCTACTGATTGACAAAGATGAGGAGTCTCCATATTCAACATTTGAAAGTAGAGTTCAAGGTTATTCCACCAAAATAGATACATAACATCATTTAAATGCATAATGATTACAAATGATTAAATTTACCTCTCTAAAAGTGGTTTTGCATCCAGGGGACGAAAGAAATCATGGAGGTGCTGGTGAAGGTCCCTGTTGAAATTATCAAATTATCACTAAATAATATTACTATTGATATATGTACTATATTTACGATCATGTGATAAATTACATACCTTCTAACTCGACCTCCTCTCATAACTTGCCACTGGATGGCTAACAGAGGCCGGATGAAGACTTTGACCCTGGAATTTCATTGTGCAGGGAATTACATACATTGATTTTGACTTATAATTTAGATAGTCATATAAAATTAATTACAAATTTTAAATACCAATATATTAAATCAAAATGAACCTTGTAAAAAATTACCTAGGATTCAATACCAAACGTATGTTGTAAGACATCATCTGTGAGAACAAGATCATCTAATATGGATGTGTCCATCACTGGTTGTTGCCCCTACATTGCAGCATCCTACTGAGAGTCCTGTTGAGAGTCCCGTGTCCCATAGTCGCCCAAGTTCCCACATGAATTGCAAAGATGTGGGGAAACATGACGCCTGTTGCTCACCCTCATTGGCCTAAGTGAGATCATCATCGTGTTGTGCTAGAGACTGCATGAGAGCACTTAATGAATGCAGTGTCTCCACCTCAACACTCTCTTTCAAAGTCTAAGGGAGTGACACATGTTTTGGCCTCATCAGGGGTCTAGGTACATGGTTTTGATCTCATTGTGCCCCCTCTTTATCTTGGGCAAAGCCACCACCTCTACCCTGGAACTCTCGAATGTCAAAATAGTTAGGAATCTTCTTGAGGACGAACTCACAATAGAGTTTCCTCAAGAAATATTGTGGCACCTCATTGTTGTTGCATGGACGCTCGTCAAACACCATGTACCATCTATCCCAAAAGTATTGGGATATATCTTTGTTCCTACACCAATGAATCAGGAAGTGTTTGCAAATCTCTTCTAAAGTTTGGCTAGATTTAGGATTCATAAATTGTGAACATAATGCAAATTTTGTAATTTTTAGGCCCTTCACTTGTTCGTAAGACAATTTGTCAGCATGGTATTGTTGACATCTCTCCCTATAGTCATGAAATTCGGTGATTTGGTTTGTCATCGATTCAGTGTGAAAAACAATACCCTCTAATGACTTGGAAACATTCTCCTACGATCGTGCTTGCATTGGACTATTTAACATTTCAATTAGGATTTAAAGATGTTTTTTGTTTTCTTCTATTTGCCCTAAATAGTTTTCCTGTGTATCTATTTCATGGTGAGGACGTGAAGGTGGTGGGTTTTGATGGTTTTGAGGGTTCTCGGGGTTGTTTTGATCCTCTGCTAGATTTGTGTTTTGTGTTGCCTCATTGACTGTAAATTCAATATAAAAAACCAATCAAACATTGCAAAAGTAAAAAATTCTTTTCAAACTCACAAAAATCAATCACCCTACCTTCTTCGACTGCTACACCCTCTACATTTCCTTCACGACATCTTCGGGAGCGGGATTGGCGAGGTGGCATGGCGAAAACGTCGATTACACTTCTCCCTTGCTTGATTTCTCCTTCCTCCAATGTGCTCGTGCTCTTGTGACTCTTTTTGCTTGCAAAGATGAAGAATGGTTGTGGGTTTTTATTGTTTTGGCTATTTATTTTACTTTATATCATGGGACCAAAAAGTCATGTGGCGACTTTTTGGTCCCTCATCTCTCTGCACTTACCCATGACTTTTAGTACAAATGGACAAAAGTATAAACTTATAGGTGTAAAATCACCACCACGTTAAACTATTAGCTCACATAGAATAGAAAAATTACTTAAGAAGGGTTCTTATGTCATAATGGCACAACTACATTTTGTAGAAGCACAAGACATGAAAACTCAACAGCCACTAGAACTTCAAGATATCATTCAAGACCATCAACAAATTTTTCAAGAACCCAAGGGTCTACCTCCAATTAGAGACCATGATCATGTCATTGAATTAATATGAGGAATTATTCCTCCTAACATTAGACCTTATCACTATCCATATGAACAAAAGTCAAAAATCAAAAAATTAGTGAAAGAAATGTCGGATTCAGAAATTTTTCATCCTAGTAAAAGTGCCTATTCATCTCTAATGGTTATGGTCAAAAATAAGGATGAGTCATGGATAATGTACCCATATTATAGTGAGTTCAACAAGCTCACTCTTAAAGATAAGTTTCCTATTACTATTATTGATGAATTATTAGATGAATTGAATGCTGCAATTTTCTTTATTAAGTTAGATTTGCATTCAAGTTATCATCAAATTTGACTAAAGGAAGAGGATATGCATAACATTACCTTTATAACGCATGAGGGTCAGTATGAATTCTTAGTTATGTCATTTGGTCTCACCAATGTCCCATCAACTTTTCAAAGCCTCATGAATTCAATGTTCCACCCGTTTCATTGAAAATTTGTGTTGGTATTATTTGATGACATCCTCATCCATAGTAAAACATAGGAAGAACACTTAAAACATGTAGAGAAGATACTACAAGTATTGGAAGATAATCTACTCTATGCAAAATAATCCAAATATGTCTTTGGGGTGAAAGAAGTGGAATACTTAGGACATGTGGTGTGACATTAAGGTGTTAAGGTGGACCCTAAGAAGATTGTAGTAAAAGAGTGGCCAAAACCTAAAAATATTAAAAGTTTGAGAGGATTTTTGGGTCTAATAGGATAATATAGAAGAGTTATTCATAACTATGCTCATATAGTAGTACCCTTAACAACATTATTAAAGAAACATTCTTTTTCATGGTCAAAGCTAGCCACCCAAGCATTTCAACAACTAAAAGAAGATCTTACTTCCACTCTTTTTCTAGCTACCCTAGACTTATGTAAGACATTTGTGGTAGAATATGATTCTTTTGGACATGGTATTGGGGCAGTAATAATGCAAGGTCATCCCTTAACTTTTGAGAGTTCACAACTCAAAGGAAAGAACTTGGTAAGGACTACATATGAGAAAGAAATGTTATCTATCATTCATGTAGTTAACCAATTGTGTCAATATTTAATGGGAAGGAGTTTCAAAGTCAAGATGGATCATGAGAGTCAAATATTTTTTGGAGTAACAACTATGTTTAGAAGAGCAGCAAAAATGGGTTACCAATATTCTAGGGTATGACTTTGAAATTATTTACAAAAACGGTAAGGAGAATATTATAGTTGGTGCCCTTTCTTGACAAGAAGTAGAGGAAGCAAAGATTAGAATTTATTACAACCTAAATGGTTAGAATTTACACAAGAAGAGTGGCAACATGATCCTCCAATAAAGAAGCTCATTCAAAAACTTCAACATGACCCATCTTATTTAGATAAGTATGTTTGGAAAGAAGATTTCTTATGGTACAAAGATAGGTTCTTTTTGTGCAAAAATTCTCGGTTGAAAGCTATCATATTATCTCAAATGCACGAATCACCAATAGAAGGATATTCAAGGTTTTTAAATACCTATCATCATATAAAGAAAGATTTCTTCTGGGAAGATCTTGTAGTGGAGGAAAAATTACACCTTGATTTAAATGTATTAACCAGGGGAATTTTTCGCTACAACTACACTAGGGTCATGTCTAGTTTTCTACTATATAATGTTTAAAGAGAGTAACGTCAACAGACCCACTTTTCATTAAAGAGATGAAAATGAACTTAACTAATTGCTTGAAAGAAGGCGAAAAACTAACATAATGCTAGAAAAATGCTACTGTAAACAAATTTTCAAAAATTTAAGTATAGAAATGAAAAGAGAAGTAACAGAGGAACCTAGCACTAGAGAACAGAGCTCACTGCCCAAGATGACAACACATCATGGGGACGTCTACGCGTGGTGCTAGCATCTGACCCATACAGTAAACTCAATTACTCAGCACAAGAAGTTATCTAGTTTGTAACATCAAACAAAGGAAACAAAATAAAAGTACTAGGAAGTAACAAAAATGAAAATGAAGTAGATATTCTATTAAAAACCTATGAAATAAAATATTAATACAAGAAGGGAAAAAATATCAGAAAAAACCTCTGTGCATTTGAATATCCCTTCTCAAAATACCTACTACTAAGAATAAGGAAAATTTGTTGGGCTACTAAGGAGCTTGCCTTTAGGTCAAGCCCTTGCTTCGGTCTTTTGACCTCCACAAGAAACAAAGATAGAAATATGGAAAAGAGTGTGTGCTCCTATTTCTTAAATGTGTCTAAGAAATAAACAGTAGTGACAAGAAAAATGAAACTAGAAATAGCTTCCCTAGTCTACGGGAAAGAATACCTCTGTGTATGCAAGAGAAATAGAATGGTGGTCTACACCACAAACTTGTAAAATGAACAACAAAATAATAAAAATCTATAAATGAAATCTTATCTCAAAACTGAAACAATATTACCAGCTCAAATGACAATGGAGGTTGCAGCTCCTTGAGGGAAATAATATGGATGTCAACAACTTTAAACCCTAAAAAGAGAACCTTCACAATGACATAGAGCTAACAAAGATGATTCAACAACTCAAGCGAGCATAAAAGTCTTCAATAGTTGCTTATGGTGAGAACCCAAGAGTGAGTCCTTCGGCAATCTTTTCAGAAAATCCAACAAGAGCCAAAGGAGAGAGCGAGAGAAAAAGATTGATTCAAAATTAAAGATTGAGAGAGAAGAGATGGACATGCAAACAAGGAAAGAGTCATTTGAAATCTAGGAAGCATTATGAAAATCTCTTCCACTACAGGAGATGTTCAACATTTCCCAAAAATAGATCACTTACCATTTCATGTTCGTGGGACGCTAGCACAATGTGCGGACAACCACGCTAAGCTCTAGTGTCTAAGTGATTTTACTTTTCGATTTTATGAAACATCTCCGGGCTAAGAGAAACACAATGCACTAAAACGAAATTTTATGAAATTAAGCATAAAAGGCTAAAATGAGAAAAATTAATTTTAAAAATACACAAGAGAACTTGGCACCAAAGTAAGTGCCAAACGTAGCATGAAATTGCAAGGGTGTGCAATTTTTGACGTTACATTTAGCTGCCACTTTAGCAGGCTTATGACACTACGTGAATATCCATGCTAAAGTAGAAAAAGAAATAACATCACAAATTTTACCTTAAAAAGGATACTGTAGAGGCCAAAGAGAATTCTTCGAGTGGAGTGAAGCCCCAAGTTGAGAATCTGCAAACCACAATATTAGACAATAAAACTTGCACAAGAGGCAATGTTAGAACCACACACATATGCTAAAAAGGATTAGATCATATATGATTTACCCAAACATTGAGGTTAGCAAACCATATAATCTAATGTACATTCTACTACTATCTATAACAAGCTATTACTAAACACACACAAGAAAGCAAAAGAAAACAAAGAAAAATGTGTATTTCTAGCACACTGAGAGCAAGAAGGATGCTAAGTATGGTTCTAGGGCTAGCACACTACAAGAGCTAGGAACCATACCAAACTCTTGTGGGCCACTATGACTAACAAACTGCGTTGTTAGATGACTCATACAGAGTACTAAAAGGTAGCTGACTAGAGTGGTCAGTCTAAGCAAGTGTGTCTACTTAGGACCACAAGCTACAAATGTTGCCAAAAGCAAATGCTATGGAGAGCATACGATCAATGTGGCGTGTGTGAAGTGTAAAGCATAAAAGTATGCCACCACATAATTTAAAATAATTACATAAAGCAACAATATGCAATTGATTTTAAGGTATAAAAGGGGAAAATAACTTTAAGAAACATATCTATATAGGAAGGTATGTTTCAAAAGTTGCATCAAAAAAGAGAAACTGACCCCAAATAGAGGCATCACAAGCGATGTTGTAGGCATGATACACAAAAACTTGTGTAAGCATGGTATGACACCAAGCGACACGTCACATACAACAAGCAACATCATCAAAAACACTAAGGGATCTATGTGCTTTAGGGTTAGTATGCATTTGGAAGGGAAATCAATAAGGGACAATTGAAAGAATCGTCATCATCCCCCAAGCACATAGAACTACGAGCACAAAGGAAGAATGTCACAAGAAAACAAAAAAAAATTGGGTCAACATGGAAAGAAGCTAAATCTTCTAACACTTTGCATCATCCCCAAGATGTCAAAATAATCAAAAGGACGACATATAGAATAAGATAAAGACAAATAGAAGAATGTCACAACATTTTTGTTCCTCGTGTATCCACGTGTTTACAAGGGCGTCATGGGTCTTTCACGAGGAACTAACAAACATATAAAAGTACATTCACAGGTAAAAATTTACAATCAAGCATGCAAACACATAAAAACACATGAGACAAAGGTACAACCCTCATGGGTCGAGCATCATCAAATCTTCCATGTCCTAGTCTTGACCATCATAGGGGACGGAGAAAGAGTTGACAATAGGACCACATCAAGAGCGGTCCAAGAAGACTCCCTTGGAACCAAGTGTGGAGGATCACTAGTAGGAGTAGGATCCTATGGAGCTCTAGGCATAATAATTTTCAACAATTATTTAAAGATCGTTGACAATGAACGGAGAGACACAAATGATAGACTTTCCTTCATTGTTGAACTAGTACAGAGACATGAGAGGCTCAAAAAAGAGCACATGCCATCAAATCCACCCAGTTCTGGAAAATACCACAAGGTCTGAACCTGCAAATGAATCCTCTGCCTATGCAAATGACCCAGAATAGCTAACCAACCAAAAATACATCTTCAATACATGCATATATAGCTTTTCAAATCATATTGTAGCAGCCATGGACGTGGAGAAGAGTGGCCAACAAGGAAAACTAGTCGCCCATGCTGCAATAAATTAATCTGTGTCCTTGGAGCGTGCTCACATGGCTCTGCCCCTAGAAATCCGTTGAAGAACATCAGCTCATGCCTTGGGTACAAGAATTCAATGCAAATAGAGCTACAATAGCATAGGGGCGAAAAATCAATTTCCACAAGCAATCAAGCTCTGAAGAAGCATTAATGGTGGACAGGAAGGTCACTGAGCAGTCCCATCGCATTCTGAACAGTGGAAAGAGAAAATAGGGCAAAATAGTCAGGCCCCGACCAATCGGGCTTCCACCAATCAGGCCTCCACCAAGCAATTAGCATCTGAAAGGGTGAAGAAAGAAACCTCGATCTCCAAAGTCCGAAAGGAACAAAGGGAAACTTCGTCAGACTTCGGCCATCGAGCTTCTCGCTAAATGGTTGCTCGGAAGAAGAAAGAAGGTCATCGCTTCGACCTCCGACGCTCGAAAGACTTGGGTAATTTACAAATTACAAGGTGGAGATTTCGAAGCTGACAAGAATGGCATGACGGGAGAGAAAACCCCAAAACTCCGAAGCTCCGAAAAAGGAAACTATCAAGGGCGAAAACACTTAGAAAATTTTGGGATTTTGGGAGGATCTTCTCAAGGCAACACATTTAGGATTTTGGCGATATTTTTTGTAAGTTTGGGAATCTTTGGGCTATTTGCCCTGAAGGCAAAATAGGACAAGAGTTTCATTTTGGAGCAAATTACAAAAAATGTAAGGTTAGGGAAACATAAACAAATGTAGTCTCGTGGAAACAAAAGCATATGTAGTTCTCATGCAATGTAATGATTGTATGCTCATGGAATGCAAATGAATGAGCATTTGAGGGCTTAGAGCTCATGGAAACAAAAAAGGATTAAGCCTCATGGAATATAATGATTGAATATTGAACATTGTTCTTTTTAAATTATTTGGTTCTCCGCATAATTCTGACTTTAAGCTAACAATCCCAGTATTAGTCTTACAGCTTAATGTTATGAACCATGTTCCAAGCTCACATAATTTCAACCTGAACCATGTTCCTCCATGACTAGTATGAAAGTGTCGTTTTCCAAAATAAAATGAATTCAATATTATGTTCATTCTTTTACATAACAACAGTGTCAACAAAAGTAACCTGACAACTTCCGTAAAACTGCCCTACCACCATTTGGTAGGAACTTGGCTGCAATGCAACTCTGGTTAAATATATTATTTTAATCCATTACAATTTTCTTTAGGAATAGCCATTATAAAAATGAGTCTTACTTGGATTAGAATTATTAGACACTCTTTTGATCCATCATAGTTTTCTTGGTTCTTTTGGGTAATACATTTAACTAGACCTTGCCTCTCATATGCCCCTATATGTCAAAGTAGAGTTTAATTAAAACTTTATTAACAATTTTCTATATTAACTGACTAATACGACCATATGTTATAAGTAATCCCTCATGTCCTTGGGATGAGTTCAAGACAAGCTAAAGACTATTTTCAAATTTATTCATGATAGAATGTTAATATTCATCAATATTCTAAGAAAACCCTCTAAGTTTGGAGATCTAAACTATTTAATTTTTAATTATCTAGAAAGGCAAATAGTCTCATTGAAGTCTAATGAAGATCAACCCTTTGATCAATTATTGAATGTTAGACAACTAAGCATGTAATTTTCAAGTGTT
Source organism: Cunninghamia lanceolata (assembly GCA_027924645.1). NCBI lineage: Eukaryota > Viridiplantae > Streptophyta > Pinopsida > Cupressales > Cupressaceae > Cunninghamia > Cunninghamia lanceolata. The sequence goes on from BSBN01001435.1 coordinate 3,855,166, forward strand.
TATATTTCACAAAAAAGTTTGATGAATTAGTGTGTTTGGCATGGTTAGATGTTTTGATCATATCAAACCCAATGCTTCTTCCAGATAAGTCCATATACACCTTAACTCTCTTAATTGAGAATTTTAATTCAATAAGCTAAGTTCTAATCTTTCATAAGAGATTTCCCTAATGAACTCAAAACAGATTTTACACTCCTTTACCAATGTTGTGTCAGTAGGCTTTACAACTTCAATATAATCTTGGAATCTTCTATCATTAACTACTCTCTCTCTCTCTCTCTCTCTCTCTCTCTCTCTCTCTCTCTCTCTCAATAATCTACATAACTTAGGTATATAACAAGTGTTAGGATTAGCTACATGAAAGTTGTTTTAATTTGGTATAAAAATCTCTTAAGATATAATGATCTACCATTACTACAATCATTGCTTTGCACGTGTCATTCATTAGATCCTACCAAGGTAAACCAACTTATTGTCCTAAGAGTCTGGTTTATAACCTTTCCACCTGTAGTGCCAATGAATTCACAAGTGGAATTGAGTGACTAACAATTATCTATTAATGTTGTTGTACATACTGTTTGAGAGGTGCTTGTCAAATTTACTTCGTTTTTTAAGGGTGTCATTGAAAATATTGTGCTTTTTGACTAGTAACAAACTAAGACCAATAAAAACAAAAAGTAATTAGTAAGTGATGTTCAGAATGCGCCATCTCGCTCCTCTTCCTACCCAAACTCTGACCATTGCAGATTCTGATACAGTGTGCCTTGGATCCCTAGGGGTCTCTTCGGGGGCTCGTCTGTAGGTTGGATCCCCTGTTTGTCGAATTCAATTGACGACTTTGGAGGTTGGTGGTGGTAACAATTTACATGTTACACATTATGTTAGCATCCTTGTTTCAGCTTCCTCATCGAATCGGATTGGTTTTTCTCTTGAGCACGATAAGTACCTCGCATCTTCAAGTGGGCATGGCTCATTTCAAACCCTATTTCTCGAAGTTGAAGGCATTGAATCTTTCCCTCCTAGGCATCGAACTATTGGCAAACATTGCAATGTAAGATCCTATGTGACTGTAACAAGCTTGTGGGTCCATGGTCGTCCATCACATAATGCCTTGTTTCATCCTCTTCTATGTGCACATCCTCCCCCGATTATGGTGTGTGGCCAAGATGTTGTAGAGAATGAGTTTATATTGGCACCATGGGGTGGTTTGCAGATTCAACAACTTGTGGTCGTCCCTACTAGACCTTCACAAATGGGTCATGGATTCTTCGAAACCCCTGGTGGAGGGCAAGATTGAGTTCTTCATTTGTGCAAGGGCTTTTTCATTGTGACCTTCACAACCCCAGAGGAGCGGAATTTTGTGCTTAATGGTCAGGTTTGGTTGTGGGGAGTGCACTCCCTCTCCATCAAACCATCATCGAGTTCCTTCAACCCACTTACCGAACCACTCAACATTAGACCAATCTAGGTAAGGCTCCCTAATCTCCCACTCCAATTTTGGGAAGATTCATGCTACAAGGACATCGATAATGCAATTGGCCACTTCTTAATGGTTGACTCCACAACCTCATTCATGGGGCACTCTACGTTTGTCTGTATCTTGATTGACATTGGCATCTTCAAACCCCTACATGGAGATGTTTTGAAGGTGGGGGAAAGGTCATGGATGCAACAACTAGATTATGAGGGCCTCCCATTAAGATGTAGATGGTACTTTTCTACTAGCTACCTGGATTCTATTTGTTCCCACTCTCGTCGCAAGGGTGCAGCTACTTGGTGGAAGAATGCTCTTGACAACCACTTGACCATCGACGCTTCTAACCCTCTGATGGATGATCCCTCACAAGACGATGAGCCCTCTCAAGATGGTGTTTCCTCTTCGCCTATTTCCCCTACGATGCAGTCTTGTGGGAGTGTTGGCAAGTGGGGTAGTTGCATGCTCCTTGATCCCTCTAGAGACTTCTTACCCAGACATTGCTCATACAGTTGTTGCCCCTTCCATCTCGAGCGGTGTGGAGTTCCCAACTCTAGTTAAGTCATCAGTTATCCCAACTTCAGCATCAAATCCATCCCCCTCCTTACATGATTTGTCTATGATTGAGGCATCAGTTGAGGACTCCCCCTCTACCCTAGATCTGAGGATTTGGACTCAAGGTTTTCATGGACAGTTGTTCAGACAAGAAAGAAAGGACTCCCTAAGTCTATCTTTGCTTTGTACCCTCAAGTAAAGGGAGTTCGGTTTGCTAGGTAGGGATATGGGGTTGTCTATATCTTGACGTTCTATTTTGTTGTATTTCAGTGGGGCTGCCATCTTTGTGTTGTTTGTTCCATATCTCATGGTACTTGTTCCATCTACCTTTTGACTGTTTTCTAAAAGAGTTTGGGCCCTTTCAAAAACCCATTTTTAATCAATATCAAAAGCAAACTAAGACCACCAATAAGGGCGTGGTTCGGTGGTCAAGTTGCACGATTGTTGTGGCGGCCACCAAGGTTCAAACCCCTGTTGGGCCAAAGAGCTTGCAAGCCTTGTGCCTTCGTTGCATGGATGTGCTCACATGATATGTGTCTCCACTAGGTTGTTGCGCTCACAGGCCGTGGGCCTTCGTTGGGCCAATAAACTCACGGGTTTCAACTTGGGGTAATGCCTGGGGGACTGGGACCCCCTAGAAGTGGTCTATGGCAATAAAGCCGTGGGAAGGGATCCCCCGGAAGGGTCTCCCTGGCCTCAGTCCAAGCTAAAAACCAAGTTTCCCCAATTAAAAAAAACAAAGACCAATAGACTCCTCGCTTTTGAGTCACTCATCAAGGCACATAGGGGATCTATTTTAGACATGAGTTCTCTCTATTGACATTTTTCACCATAGCTCATGAACCTCTTAACACATCTTCCAAAGGGACAAGACATCTTCAAGGTAATTAAGACTATAATCAGAGTGTACTATTCTAAAGTGTTCAAATAAGACAGCAATTCAATTTATAATATACTATTACTAGTGAAGCCAAATCCAATATCAATAGCATTCATCTAGGAATTAATACTTGATCTCATATGTTCCATTGTAATTGCTTTGCCAACAATTACCATTTATCTAAAAATTGTGAACACAATTTATGATGAAAAATAAATTGCATAGCTAAAGAATGTCTTAGTTGTTACATTGAATGCCATGGTATCTTAGTGCACTTGTTAAAGTTTGATAAGAAATGTACAATGCATTCCAAAAAGACTCATAGCCAAATCGCATAATGTTTATATAAACACTAATGCAACATTACCTATGATCTTACCTAGTAAAAGGCTTCTTAGGCAACAATTAGCTAGATCCAAAATAATCTCAAGGATAAACTTTATTTAGGTTCCTCTTCTAGTTGTTCACAAGTTACATTCGTACAACTCGATTGTCATAACAAAGTATAAGGCCAAAAATTGCAAGATTCATAATTGTCATCTTATGTTTTTGCGCTTGTTTTGGTGTCCACTCTTATAGTCATGTTCACGGTATCATTTTGCCAATTTCCAAGCCTAGAACCCATCTCTAGTGAGCTTTTGCATAAATGAACAATAATCATTTTATGTCACCAACCTTCACTTGAAAGCTAGAGTTCTTATTCTTCAAGGAACATGCTTGTGCTGAAATTCAGTTCTAAGTCTTTCCCTAGTAAGTTCAACAAATACTTCATAAAGTTGACTTTTACTTAAACCCCTAAAAACTCTAATTTCATATATCTTGCTCATTCGTCCTCCCTCTCTCCCAGACACTTGTTAAGTTTTATCTTTAAGGTGTTGATACTAAATTTTTAAATCTCCATATATTCCTCCATGATCCAAAATCTGAGAAATCCCCCATTGTTGAAGCCCTTCTTTGATTTCCATCTCTCCCTCATATTAGAATCCACAAAATCATTCCAAATCCTCGTCTATGCTCACTAAGGTGTTCCATTCCAAGATCCCTCACACAAATGTTCCATTGTTGCAAAAATTATCTTCCACCTAGATCCACCAATCTTGCAGATCTAGAACATTTCCTCAATCAACCCCTTTACTCACTAGACATTTTCATTTTCATCCCCCTAGCTCCTCCATTGCACAAGCACACACCACTGTAGTTGGGCATTCTCCTAGGGTTATTTGGTAGGTGCAAAACCTTCCACACACCACAAACACCCACTTACAAATCAACACATATCTCGATTTTTGTGTTGTGAAGGCCAAAACATATCAAATTGAGGACCAAGGCAATTTCCCAATAGCGCAAACCAATTTTTCATTTCCCCCAAATGTCCTGCTACAAATATCTTAGTAGTGGAGATTGACATGAAGAATCTACAAGCACAAAAAAAACAAGGCAACCAAATTCTGTTAAGTTGCAAGGACATGAGCATCTAAGGACACAAGTGCCAGACCTCTAGACACAAGCACCAAACTCTCAGACATAAGTGCACAAAAATTCAAACTTGTCATAAACTCATTAAAATCACAAGAGATTATTCCGCAACCTTCCATTGTCCATTTATGGACTCAAATTTTCACATCAGACATGATCTAATCCTATTCATTTTTTTTAGTAGCTTCGTCAATTTCAAGTTCCTTTCCCAACTCTTGTATTATTTACAATAAATCTAGATCTCTCTTGTTTTTATGTATTTTCATTCTCATTGACAAATCTGATAACTTTTTTTTAATTGGAAAAAAGCAAAAAATACAGAGAATACAAGGGAAACAGAGCAAACTACAGCAGGCCAAACTGCACAAAAACAGAATGTGCAGAGCTGCTGCCTCAAGACAAACCCATGGAGCTCATTTTAGCCATCATCTTTTGACTGGACCAGAGCTTCAAGGAACCATCAAACATTAAAGAGCTCTGAAAGCAACAGAAGGCCAAAAATACAAACAGCATAACAAAACAAAAACAGCGAACCCTCTGAGAAAGGCCAGAAGAATCATGACAGCAGATACAAATCAGCAGTCATCATAAGATACGACTCCACAACGCTTGAAACTAGCAGCACCCCTCCCAGAAATTTTGGCAACACCACCACCAACTTCACCTTTGCCTTACGCATCAAAAGCTCTTCAATAATCTTCATAAGCTCCTCCACAGCAGAATTGACCAGCTCATAAACAGAAGCTCCTCCACAGAAGAATTGACCAAATTCAAAAGGAGGATCCTTCTGAATATCAACAGCATTATCATGTAACTCTGGGAAGTTATAATTATGAGCCTTCATATACTCCTTTCAGAACTCCATATACTCTTTAAGATCTTTCTCATTCACCTGCCTTCTGTCATGAGCCCATAAGTTAGCCATTTTTACCTCTTTCTTGCACACAATAGTCAACCCTTCTTCCAACAAGATGAAAGATCTGTCTGTTGGAATATCAAGCACCATGGTAACATATTCCCTCATTGCAGTCTTCAATCATTGCTTCCTTACTACTTCCATCATTGCCTCCCCTCTGAAGAAGCAGCAGCATATACAGAAAGACACCAATGAAGACCTTCAGAATGACTAAAAGTCAGTGACCAGCAGAATGATTGAACATAAGGCACAGCTGAGTCTCCGCCCTAAGTACTTCATGAATCATTCGCTCCTTGATGTCGTTCCACATTAGCGTGAAACTGAAGGAAGATGTCCTGTCTTTTCCCATCCAATAAAGTGGTGAACTGAGCTACTGGCAGATTCACAAGCTGGAAAGACAAATTAGCACAGACCATTTGGGTTTCAATTTGAAGAGGAAGAACAGTGTTAGAGAAAACAGCTAAACAACGTAATTTCCAAATGAAATTGATTAAGACATGTCTGCATGTGTGGGAGAGGAGATCGAATGATGACGAGGCACCGAGGAGGGCTGCTTTCCAAGACCATGCTCGAGGGAAGAGGGCAGGTAGTGAGGTGAAAAGGGAGTGCCACAACTGACAAGCACAAGTGCAAAACCAAAACACATGCTTGATAGACTCCATTTTGGCACAAAAGGGACATGTGGGAAGAGGGGAGATAAATTTGAGGCGGTTACCAATGGGTAGCTTAACATGAAGCACTTTCCACGCCAAGAGCTGCGATTGAGCGTCTGCTTTGGACTTCCAAATTTGAAGGCAGAGCTTATTCCATTTGGACCGGTGGAGGGTACAACAATTCCATTTAGCATTAAGCCTGGGCAAGATGGTGATTAAGGGAAGGAGTTGTTTGTAAATGGATCTAAGGGGAAAAAAACGGATGCTGCAAGTATTAGGCCACTTCTAGTCATTCAAGAAGTTAGCATGACAGTCCAGGGACAGCAAGCTGCAAAGTTCAGGTGAAACCAAGTGTTGAATATCAAGAAGTGACTGCTTGTCAGAGGGGGAGAGGTGGACTTGGGTTTTAAGGAGTGGCCAAGATTTCCATTGAAAGGTGGTAAGGTCCCATAAGTCCCGAAAAACTTGGATGCCTTTTTTCAAAAGGCGTTTTCCTTTGAAACCAGCAATAGTACCAAGTGGTCTGCCATTTAGTTGGATCAACCGATTCCACCAAATAGAGGAATTAGCAAAGCTTAAGCCATGGCTGAAGGACTGATCGAACCAAACGAGTCTTTTTGAGGCGATCTGCCAAGCTTTCCAAATGAAATTGAAAGGAGCAGACCCGTGGGTTTTGAAAAAAGGAGCTAACAAAAGTTTGTCATTCCAGCTGACAGTGTCCCAAGGTTGACCAGTTGAGGCGGATTGTATGCGATATCTAACCAATTTCTTCCAAGGGGCATCTCCCTCCAAAGCTCTGACTATCCACTTAGAAGTAAGGAAAATACCTTGTGAGTACGGATCAATGATTCCCAGACCCCCTTTGTCCTTTGGTCGTATGCAATGATGCCAAGAAGTAGATGGCAGTCCCTTTTTGTTCCCCCATTTAGCCCATAAAAACACTCCTAATAAGTTGTGTTAGCTGGTTATAACATGTTTTCGAAGGCAGCCAACAAGAGGAAATATAAACATGACTAGCGAGTAGAATTTTGTTTGCCACTTGGATGCGACCAGCCATGGATACGAATCTATTACTCCAGTTCAAGAGTTTGCCCTTGATTTTATTCAAAAACGATTTCCACGTCTTTGAGAGAAACTCCAACACCGAAGGGAATGCCAAGGTATCTAGTGACGGAGCCATGTTTTATTTCTTTCCATTCAAATGGGATCCATGCTGGACGGAGGTTGGGGCGAGTCATAATAAATTCAGTCTTATGCATAGCCAATTTAGAACCTGAAATGGTACAAAATAGATCTAGAGTTTCAATGGTGTTAGTCACCTCCTCAGCTGAGTTTTGGATAAAAAGCATACTATCATCAGCAAAGTGGGAATTGAGTGTGGTGGCATTATTTGGTAAGTATACCCCACGGATAAGCTTGTTGGCATGCGCATGGTGGAATGAATACCCAAGAGCATCAGCTGCAAGAACATAGAGGAAAGGAGCAAGGGTCAGCCTTGGCGGATAGACCTTTGAAGGGGGAATTGGGGGGAAAGGGAGCCATTAACAGCTACTCGAGCATTAGCATCCATGAATAACACTTTGATATGAGCACGGATTTTAGGGCCAAACCCCAACCATTGCATCATGTTAAGGATGAAGGGCCACCGAATGCGATCATAAGCTTTTTCAAAATCGAGTTTGACAATAAGAGCATCTTGGGCAGTTTGTTGGGCCCATTCAACTGTCTCCCATGCCAACACAAGGTTGTCTAAGATAAATCTGCCTCCTAAAAATCCAGTTTGCTCTGGTCGCACTATCATTTGGGTATATATATTTTATTCTACATGCCAAGGCTTTGGCTATAATCTTGTAGGAGGTATTAAGCAAGGTTATGGGTCACCAACCAGCCACGGTGTCTTCATCCTTGCCTTTAGGAATGAGCTTAATAAGACCCTAATTAATAATTGGTCCCAACGTTCCAGTTTCAACTCCTTCAAGGTACACATTGTAAAAGTCTTCTCGAATGTATGGCCACAATGTCTAGTAGAATTCCACAGGAAGGTCATCCATTCCAGGGCTCTTCTCGGTAGCCATGCTATAAAGTGCATCATCAATTTCCTCCATGGAGAGAGGTCTTTCAAGAAAATTTCTGTAATCAGCATCAATTTTTTGAGGTATACATTCCGCCACACACTCTTCGACAATGGGAATAAGGGGGTCACCTGCTGTCTCATCAGTGAACAGTTGTTTGTAGTATTCCAAAAAGATTTGCATGATGCTAGCGTGGCTGGTTTGAGGAGTGCCATCAGCAGATTTAATGACTGATATCTGTTCTTTTTTGTGTTTATGTTTTAAATATTGAAAGAAGAATTTTGATCCTCAGTTACCATCCTTGATCCATTGGAGACGAGCACGCACCTGGGCACCTTTACCTTTGTAGACAGCCAATTTTCTAAGTAAACGCTCAGTATGGGCAACAGATTGCTGCAGTGAAAGGTCATGGGGGTTGGTAGCAAGGAGAGAACGGCTATGAATAAGCTTTACCATTGAGAGACTTTTCAAGTCTGTGTCGTTTAGCAGCAACTCTCCGTCCATAGTCTCGAAGAAATGAGGTACAACAAGCAATAGTTCTTTCCCACCAACTGATCCACCTGTCCTCTTGGGGTTTAGGTTCAACATTCCAAGTAGCTAGCAAGCCATCAACACAATCTTGCTGTTGGAGGTGAGTCACATTGAGTTGGGGAGAGTCAGTGAGTTGGAGAAAGAAAGGGTGGTGAAGATGGGAAAGTGGTCGGAAAGGGTGGCTATGAGGTCAAGATGGACTGTAAGACCTGACTGTGAGGACCTGATACAACAATTGGGGGAGATATAGAATCTATCAAGGCGGCTCATCTTCCTGAGAAATCCTTCACGACAATTGGACCAGGTGTACCAGTGAGGCATGTGGAGGTCTTTTTTACCCAAAATCAGATCATAAACACCTAAGGAATTACGAGCTAGAGTCCAAGCATCAAATTCCAATTGAGCCAAACGGGAATGACAATCCCAGCTGCGATCAATGGGACGCTCAACCATGTTGAAATCACCCCCCAAAATCCACTTAGCATTAGGGAGGTTAAGGTGCATCCATTCCCAAAGAAAAATCATTTCTGGAGAGGTGTTGGGAGCATAAACTGAGCATAACCCGTAAACGGTACCATGGATAAGGACAGTGACCCAGATGCAACAGTTATTAGGGTCACTTCTAGAAGCAGCCACATGTTTAGCAAGCCAAGGTGCAAGGCCAAGCACGGCTCCACCACAACCTTCTGAGTGATTGGTGTGGAAGAAGAGTGCATCTTGCCAAAAGGAAGCAAGAGTGGCTTTTAAACGGATAGCACTGACTTTCACTTCTTGCAACATGATAATATCAGAATGATTAATCTGAATAGACCGTCTGACATGATACTTCCGAGAGGGGATTGTTAAGCCCCGAACGTTCCAGGACTGAATGTGACAATTCATTGGGAGGAGTCCGGAAGAGTTTCCTCATCCACCAAAAGAGCGTTGCACTGATTTTCTGATTGACTTGTTTGTTGGGCCAAGGAGTGTCCCTGCTTGGGTTTTTCACGAGAAGGTGATCGGGATCGGGAGCGAGAACAAAGGGGAAGAGTTGTCTGCGCAGGAGAATCCGGCTCAGGACCGCTGTTGGCAGCAGGGGAAAGGATGTCTTTACGGCTCTTACTCGCCCTCAAAATGTCATTAAGGACATCTTTAAAGGAAGAGGGGCTGTGAGGTGAGGGAGATTGAAGCGATGAGGAGGGAGTGGGATTGTGCTGAATGGTAGTAGTGTGAGGAGGAGATGAGAGGGCAGGAACAGGAATCTGATAACTTTATACAATAATACAAACCTTAAATATTAATTAAGTTAATTAACACCTTAAGCACATTTAAGGTTCTTAATTTAATCTTTCACAAACAAGTTCGAATATCAATTTATGGCTTTTGGAAACTGTAACTACTGCCAAGAGGTAAAAGTCTGATGCATTGTTCTGATGAGTTGACTATTGTCAAATTGTCCATGACTAACCAATCACCTCTTGAAGACTGCATTTATTTCGTATTAAATATAACCTCCGTCACAAAATCCTGTTGAAATATACGAAGGTGTCCCCTTAAGCGTGTTCAGAAGTGTCTAATGCTGGAATGTTTTTGTAACCAATATTCGTAGTCAACCTTGACAGGAAAGGAGGAACATCCATGTGGGTGATTTTTTTGTCAACCACAAAACCACACTGCTACACTCCATCCAAGAGGATAAGGCCCTCCCCTTCACAAAGAATATCAAGATAAGTTACCATTGGATAGTAGTAGAGCGAATGAAGCTGTGTGAAGTACAAATATCAATCATGTACAGAAAACAATCACGATCAATTTAAAAGATCTATGGCTTTGCCAAAGACTTATGTACAAGTGATATGAAACTTGTATTTGCTTAAATTTACATTTTCTAGATCTATAGACTAGAGAATAACAGTAAGTGGCATTTACTTGCTTAAACATATTCTTTATAGTCCACAAGGGTACTGGAGAATTTGATAAGTTGCATTTGCTCTTAAGCTCACCTCACCTAATCCAAGTGAACTAAGATGTATAGTTAGCGAGTAGCACATACTAGTTAAGCTTCACTCATTTACATGAGTGAACATCAGCTCATCTTCTCCAAGATTTATAGGTCAATACTGTATTCTAGGATTACTTTAACACGGGTCTTTTATTTTAACACTGTTGTCTCATATATGACAGCCACAATTCACGGACTTCCACATCCTTCCAGTCATAATCAAAGGTATAATATCAACTTCCTGTTCTTCTCAATAACCAGTTGTCCTAGTTCCACCAAACAGGGGTAAACAGTTCAAACATGGTAAAAAATGAACTCCAGAATGGCATCCAAAGCTATCCTCTTAATTTAACAAGCCCTACCATGAGTTCCCATACACACAGCAAGAAAGAATTATAATCATTCACCGACTTTCACATCCTTCCAGTCATAATCAAAGGTATAATATCAACTTCCTGTTCTTCTCAATAACCAGTTGTCCTAGTTCCACCAAACAGGGGTAAACAGTTCAAACATGATAAAAAATGAACTCCAGAATGGCATCCAAAGCTATCCTTCTAATTTAACGAACCCTACCATGAATTCCAGTAGACACAGCAAGAAAGAATTATAACTAGCAAAGCGAATTTCTGCACCACACTGGTTTGTCATGATCTACCAAACATTGATTTGCACCAATCAAGAGTCCAAGGACCTAAGCACCCAACAATCTATAAACCGTGGAGGTGACTGATAGAGGTATTAGCCATACATGATACATAAATATACATGAGGATAGAACTCCATCAACCCACTTCAAAGTTCAAGGGATTGAGGTTTCCATAACCATTGTCCAACCTTTATCAACCATAAAAGCAAAAACTACCAGGCTTTGAACTTGACCAAATCCCAGCAAGAACAGAGAATGAAAACAAATAAGAATACATAGCTCCGAAAGACAACAATCTTATATGTCTCCTATATTTGTGTGCTTAACTCAATAATCCTCATCCTAATATAAACTCACTATAATTATTTTTGAATTGCTTATGATGACTCCCAATATTTGCAACTTTTAACAACCTTCACCATGTCATATTATGATGAAGCCATAACCACTAGAAAGAGTTTATTCAGCATCACAATACTTTTTAAGATTTATCACACGTGAAACCAAACTATTATATGAACTGTCAACAACTAACATTCATAGAAGACATCAAATTTCCACAGTCCATAATATTGTAATTCTGTGTTTCAGGATTTAACTGTGTAATGGATTTTTTGCCTTAACGTTTCAGATCATACTACATGATCCATCATCAGGAGAGTAGGGAGCAAGATAATAGAAATGCAAACATGAGCATGTGATCCGAAATGTTAAGGCAAAAAATCCATTACACAGTTAAATCCTGAAACACAGAATTACAACTAACATTCATGTTTCTTACCAATCACTACTGAAATTAATAAATCAAGCATCAAGACCAATTAAATTCATGAAAGACAATCAAGATTGTGTCATGCAAACATGAGCATGCGCTGGCATTTTATATTCTCCTATAGGACTCCTTAATCCTCCTTACAACTAAAAATAGGGCCAATCTGAATGGTAAGTAAGCTGAAGCTCAAAATTCATTCCCCCCATTATATTCACGCATTCAATTAAGAAAACTATCAAGACGAATAGAAAAATCATTATGCATACTGAAGCCATTGCAACTAGTAAAATGAACGTGAACAGTAATAAAGAACAAGTTATTTTTTTAGACTTGATACAAGAATGCGTAATCCAATATCATATACCTGCATTTAATGATTGACAGGATGGCATATGAAGAAGTGCATTGAAATGGACGCCTAAGTAAAAAATGGTTGAACCAACCCATTGTCCTAAGAACAGACAGAAATGGCTATTAAAAGTCTTGTAACTTGTTAGTAGTCCAAAACACCTAGCCATAACACGAAAAGGATTCTTTATTGCAGAAAATACTTACTATGTTTAAAGCAATTGTTTTATTCACTTTGGAGTCTGAACTACAAATCACAAAATCTCAAAATCTCTATCAATACAGCCTTTTCACAAACCAACAGTAACACAATATATATCGCACTCCAAATGGCTTTCCTTATCACTTGCTTCCTTGTGAATGACATAAATTGAAATGTTAGAAGGTTGAAGAGGCTTGGCAAACTTTCAATTAAAATTCCACTCCCTAGTCTTTTAGGGATAGCTTTGGCTAACTATGTTGTTCAATGTACGAGCCAGAAATTCCAGATGTTCCAAGAAGTGTAACCTGACAACCAAAAATTGGCAAGTTTAGTTCATAAAACAGCATAAACTAGAATGAATAATCAGTGAAATACACAAATAACAACAACTGGGTTAACACCGACAACTTTGCATCATCAACATGAAATTCGGCATCTCATATTAATTCTAACACTAATAAATCGTACAACTCAAGAAAAAAGCTAGAATACTCCTCACAAAAACTGTTGTTAAATTCTATTCACCTTTCCCCACTCAGAATCAAGCCCAGCACATCGCATCTTTATATGAATCATACTTGTGCCTAACTCATTTTCAACTTTCTTTTTCAAGTATGTTTCTTCAGGGCCAAATGCATCCAAGTAATTGCTGTAGCGTTTAAATGCAGCCCGTAAAGCACCTTGAAGTTCATCTGGTAAGGGTCTGACATTCTGCACAAGAAGCTCCCTTCTAATAAGAAATATGAGAACATATTTTCATGTTACACAGGAAACAACTCCAGACTAGGATGCATGCTTGTAAGATTGCAAGCCATGGTAAATTTACAGAGTATTATTTAATGTTGACATATTTAGTCTGCCAAACCTTGACAATGATTATGTTCAATTTGAAAATTGTGCCCATATTTTCTGAGCATGTATATGTATTATATTCTAGCTTTGTTTTTATAACATCTGCATGTTTATCCCATAGGCAAACATATTCAAATTTTAATCTCAAAGATGAGATGTACTTCAAAAATATCTCAAAAATTTAGAAAGACGATACAAACCTCGCCTGTAGACCCACTTATTTCATCTATTTCCATTCTCAAGGATTCTAAAACTCCAGAGAAGTGCTCCACTGCCTCTGCTGCACGCAATGCATTGGCCAAAGCTTCTTTTCCGGACTTATCATCTGTCTCTTTTGACAAAGCATCCATAACAAAAGACTTAACAGATTCTTCAAGCTCACTCCAATCAGAAGCCAATACATCTTTAAGTGCCCTCTTAACATCAGGGTCTGTTACTGGGGGAAACGCGCTAATGTCAGAGCTAAATGCCCGTATAGGAGTCCTGACTGAAACTGGAAACCTGCATTTCGTATCTGCATAGGATTATTAGTTCCTTCAACATAGTGTACAGAGATGATCCGCTACATGCTATATCTAATGACAAGTTATGAACTTTCTAATTGTAAACAAGAGTCTGAATCAATTGGGCTCCTGACTACCATGTGACATAAGCAATAACCATTTAATAAATAATAAGTATGCATTCTAATCAAAGTTCTGTAAACAAACTACACAAGGCTTGCCTCTTAACTTCTTAAATGAAGCATTAGACAACACAGTTGCTTGATATCAAGGTTTGACTGCAAGCAGTTTGACAAGCCTATCTCTAATTTTATCTCTTGTTTCATCTATCTCTATTCCTTCGGTCTCAGCCTATCTCTAATTTATCTAAATATCATATCGTATCTTTATTCTTAACTTCTACAAGAAATACTGAGGACATCTAACCTATGTTAGAAGATGGCAAATTCACAATTAGTTTGATCAAAATTTACAAGTTTTCAAGACACTCTACTGGTTGAAGATATAGCAACTAGGAAAACTAAATAAAAATGTAGGAAAAGTTCAATAATCCCTATGATGTATATACCCCAGCCCTGAATCAACATGGCCAACTAAGGAAAAGTGATAGACAATAGTAAAAACTAAACTAAGGTGCAGGGAAAATTGAATTATCCCTGTGATGCATTTACCCAAACTTTGAATCGACGTGTCTGACTAAGGAAAAGCAAGAACCAATGCGAAAAAACTAAATAAAAATGTAGGAAATGTTCAACGATTCCTATGATGTACATTGTATATACCTCAACCCTGAATCAACATAGCCTTATAAGGAAAAGCAATAAACATTAATCAAAACTAAATAAAGTTTTCGGGAAAATTGAATGGGAGGAGCTCAAGTAGTTCAAACATTAGAGCTTTGATAAGGAAATCCAAGTTTAGGAGACATCATAAAGTCTTAAAATTGGATAAAAAGTCTCACCCAAACTTTTGGGTCAATTGGGATGAGCTCAAGTGGCAAATACAAATGGGCTTCCGCAGAAGAGTCCCAGGTTGCTACCCATGAGACATTATAAATTCTTGAAATTGAATAAATTACTGCATCCAACTTTCCAAACAGGGTGAGTTCAAATGGTAAAAGTAAGTAGGCTTCAGTGTGACGCCGCAGGTTCAAATCCCAGGAAGAAGACCTCACAAAATATTGAAATTGAGAAAAACAAATGACACATGTGACATACCCCCAACAGATAGAAGCCGAGTGAAAATCCAAGGTTACTCTAAGGCAAAGATTTAATTAATAATAAACGAAAAAAGGAAAATAAAAAAAAATTAAAAAAAAAAAAACCCTCGACTGTGGCATCTAAGCCAAATGCTAACTTGAGAAGGGAATTTACCAAATCAAAGAATATGGAGAAAGTGTGAACTATGTATACAACCGTTGCTGGCAATTAGGCCGAAGGTAACCCAAAAATGGAGAATTTACGAAATCAAGAGTAATGAAAAAGGAGATATGATCTACTAACCGCGGAAATGAAAGCGAGATTTCCATGAGGCATTAAATCCCTGAGTGTTTCTTTCCTCCTTTATTCCGATATCAACATTTCCCAGCAGGGCCGCTGATGAACATGGCGACGTCGATATAAAGCGGCCGTGCGAGATTAACCTCCGTCCCGCCACTCGCAGCATCCTTCCTATGGCCGATCCTACAACTGTCACAAATTAACACAAATGACCAGCCAAATCAACACAAAATATCGACAATTTGCGCTACGTAAATCCATATTGGCTGTAAAACTAGACTGAAAATGAAAATAATCCTCAAAACGCAAAAAGAAAGAACCTCTGCTAAAAAAGAAGAAAAAATGGTGTAGCTCCTTCCTTCCTTCAAGGCTGTGGAATAACAACAAGGGTTATGTGGCGCATCCGTCTCTTATTTTTCTTAATCTAACAAAATTTGCTCAGTTAAATTGAACTATATACACGAGAAAATAGGGAATATAGTGGCCTCTACCGACTGATTAGGTCTTCCAAGCATTTTACCTACACGTGTACTGGGCACTAAGGTCACCCGTTCCACTCCCGTGGGCTGCTAAATTTGCAAGGTTGCAAGGAGTAATGGAGAGGCTTGTATAGGCAACATTTTAATTTACATTAAAGATTTATACATTTTTATTTTATTTAATTAGCCGATAAGCTTTTATATGTGAGCATTATACTGCTCGGAATTGTCTCACACCGTAAAATTCAAGCTGGAAAATTTTCAAAAGTCGTTTGTTCCTATCCGCGTATTCCTTGAACCTCCCTATGGATGTAAGTGCTAGTATATTAGCATATAGCCATGGATGCAAGTGCTAGTATATTAGCATATAGGCTATATTATTATGAGTCTTTGTCAGAAATTTGTCTCACGCCACAAAACATCATTCTAACTTGCCATTAAACCATTTTCAGGTCATGGAAAATTAATAATGTGAAAAATCAAATCTTCCAACAAATCAAATATTCCTAGTAGGTCACCACAAACCAATAATGTGAAAAATCAAATCTTCGTGGTGTAAAAATACCAAACCATAATTAATACATCCAAGTTACTAATATCATTATTTGTCTATCCCTTGCACCTCTTAAAGATGCAAGTACTAATATACTAGCAATTGGATCTAAAAGTTCAATAGGTACATTGATATTTTTCAAAAGAAATTGTAGAATTTATTAGATATATTTTTTATTTATTAATTTATAAGTTATTTTATCCACTAAACTATGTTATCATTATTTTTTTTTAATAAGTCATATTTTACTTACAATATTCACCAAAAAAAGGGTGGTAGAAAGGCACACCCTCAAAGTCTATGTGGGATGACATCCAAATCAAAAATGAGAGTTCAATAAAGGGCCAAACCCAAACATAAAAAAACTATGCAACTAATGCAACACCGATAGGAGGAGGATCTTTGTTGATACCAAGTTTTCCCTAAACATCATCGGGGATAGAACTGTCATCAATGGGCTCCCAGCTAGTAAGACCACCCTCTTCTTCAAGAGTGTTGTTTGAAGGTTATTGAGCATGAATAGGAGAAATGGCTAGCTCCGAGTGAGGAAACTTACCAAAGTTAGGCCAACCAAGAGCACCATGCCCATGAGAAGAGGTGGAAGGTGATCATGAAGGTTGAGATCAATCGCGAGCATCATTATCTTTGTTTCTCAGGGGCTAAGAGACACAAGACTGAGACCCTTGATCTCTTTAGATGAATTGATTGCGAGCTCACTGGCACCCTCAAGAAAGGGAAGAGGGGGGAGGTGGGACTCTAGCAACAATGTATAGAACATTACCACAGTGGTTCAAAATCTCTTATAAATACACCACTTCAAGTGCAACTTTACTAGCCTACACCTGAATCTACATAAGCACATTACAAAAAATCATTGCTTTAGTATACAAAGGAAATGAACATCAATCGAACAACCTACAAAAAGAGCTGAATTTTTATCTTTCCAAATATTGAAGAGAATTTCCCCCCTAAAAGCATGTCAAATTTGGGTATACTTGAATGAGAGACAAGGCCAGTCCCCTAACAAAACCATATACCATGAGAAAGGATTAGGCTAAAAAGGGTTGAAAAATCATGTGTTCAATTCCAAGCTTCTTGGGCTTTAGCGTTGTTATCAATGAGATTGCACCCTCTTGTTGAATGTGATCCATCAAGACCCCGTGATACAATGGGAATAGCTTCTAGGTGTGGGACCTTGCAAAACTTGAAGCTAAACCTCCAGATGAAGGGTTGGTTCCCTTGGATTTCTCACATAAACTACTCTAATCTATTGTTGTTCACAAAGGAAAAGGGCAGAAAATGACATAATAAAAAAACTACAACTATGTGGTGATGCACCCAAACTAATTTCAGACATATATTGCTTGTTTAGACACACTATCTTGCTCACAACTTAGCCTATTATAGACACAACACAACTTTTCCCATGTTTGAGTATCAATATTTCATAAAAAGGTCTTACATTTTGCAATATTGGAAGGAAAATACAATGTTTTTCACAAAACAAGACTGCTTCCATATGATGACACAATCTACAACCTACCCAAAAATTTTATCAACTGCATAAAGGTGTTGGAATGAGACATACATTCAAGGATTCAAATAATTTCACAAGAACATTCATTAATCATTCAGTTTGCACACAATAAATCAGAGAAGTAGAAGGTCAAAACTAAGTTTTATTGATCAAGAAGGTATTTTTTCAATACAATAATTGACTGCAATATGTTTCATGTTACTTTGAATACAAGTTACAATACAAGTTTCTGCCCTTGTAGAGCTGGAAAAGAACTGATTGTGGTTATAATATTCAGCCTTTCAAAGCTAGAAAACTAGCAAGAATTGCCTAAAAATGTTTCCTAAGGGTCCTATATCTCATCCCAAGCATATGAGAGCATATAGGGATTGAATTTGACCAAGTTACAAAGCCCTAAAAATAGGTAACTTACTTTGGACACCCAAGAAGACTCCTAGTTTGATTTGGTCTTCAAGAGGTAGTTGTTTGACTTCTTCAGCTCCTTGAAATACTCCAGCTGCATGAAAAGTGGAAGTGGTTGGGATGTGCATCCCTAAAAAATAGAACTGCTCCTTTACAAACTCCAACAGTGGCCTTGTCATCCAAACTACCTCCTAGATGCTTGCAAAGTAGTGAAACTGCCTTATGTGTTGTCATACTCCTTTCTAGTGGCCATTACACCTTCCAAACTGCCTCATAGTTATATGGTATAGCTGTGTCTTCTCATCCTAACTACCATTGCACCTTTATAGGACATGTGCCTTATGAGGTTGGATTGATCAGGATTCCTTGTAAGTAGTTTCTTTCACAATCCTTAATGTCTTCTTGCTGCATCTTCTCATTGCTTCAACATTTAACCTGACTGTTCGATGCTATTTATGACTGTCTTGAGACTACCTTTTGTATGTCTAATGTCTATTGTTGATGATTGTTATGTACTGTGTCTCTAATGACTTCCATGACCATCTACCAACTGTCTTCATGATTATTTCTTGTGCCAAATACACATTGTCCTTTGCCTGACCTGTCATCTCAAAAACGTGATTGTCCTTCTAAGTATGAACCTAGTGACCGATTTCTATTGACTGTTGTGATTTCTATCACTCTCCAACAATGATCCTGCAGGCTCAAAACACTATCAACCATGCTGTTTAGAGCTACATCCCCTAATTTCTATCTCTATCATCAGGTCATTCATAATCCATATCCTCCTAATCACTACATTCTTTGATTGTTAACAAGCTCTCTAACTCCTCACAAGAAGTGATTGTTCCCTATTATGATGAACTATTCTCTAAACTGTTATTCTTCTAACCTTTTAGGATTGTCTTCAACTTTTATGACTATCTTCTCATCATACTCCTGATTGCTCACTGTTACTCACTGTCTCAATGCCTTTAGGATTATTCCTTTGATGACAGTCATTCTAGTGTCCCATTTTAAGACCTTCATTAAAACCTTGTGATAGTCCTTTAAAACTGTGTCCACATATATCTTCTTGTCTGACAAGATCTTCTAGGTCTTCGTTCATATCTATCAGGATCTCTGTTTAAGATGCCTTAATTGTAACCCTTGTGAAATAGTCCTACATCCATTGCTACGTCAAGGTTTCTCACTGTTTTGCTTAATCCTTAATGGAATAAACCAGGACATTGGGATTTTGCTAATTGTTAGAGGGTACCTAGGAATACTTCAAGTATATACAACTCTCTCTCAATGAAATCTCAGACCTCCTATTGCTTGGCAGACTTTGAAGTATCTAAACTACATGCCATTGTCCCCTCATCACCATGTCTTCATGACTGCCTTGCATTATTTAGAATCATTCTTCATTTACATTGTTGAAACAAGTGGGCACTGTAGACCACTATCTCCTTTGCTCACTATACTGTAGGCTGCCTAATGAGTTTCTAGGCTTATGGGTGTCCTTAGACTCTTAACACTGTGATCTTCTTTGACCTACTCACTTTGATGTTGTCTTGACTAAGATGACTGCTTTTGTAGCATTTTAGTGCCCTTCTTAGGAATTTGGATGATGATCTTCCACCCTCAATAGCTATAGTCTACGAGTGCCCAATCTTTGTTCTTTGGATTCTCAAAGTCTTCACCAACTCAATGGTATACTTGTGCTCTCTGCCTACTCATTACTAGTGACATGCCATTGTCATCAGAACAATTTTTTCTAGCTCTGTAAAACCATTAGCAAACTTCTACAATTGGACAATTATCTTTTGTCTTTATGCTGATCCTTGTTTTGCTTGCCTCTGTCTACTTTTATGGTCTTCTAGATTGCCTATCTTGGATTGTCCCATGATGTAATAAGTTACTCAGTCCTCTCCTCTTCTTGGCAACTGTTCCTTTGAATGTCCAAAGAGATTTTGTCATCCTTGTGCACCTCTTAACTGACCCTCTGGGATTTGAAAACTAGCTCACAAAACTATCCTAGATTGAGATGCAATAGTGAACCCCTTGAGACTTCTATAATCAAGATTAAAGACTGTCTTGTTAAATGTGATCTAAACACTCACCAAACACTGCTATATCACTATCAAACTACTCCCCCTTAAAACAACTCCCAAAAGGTAGGGCTCTCTTGACTATTGCAAACAGGGTTCTCAATGATTTCTCTTCCTTTTAATCTTCACCATCTGTATATTGTCAAGAACTGTCTAGTGTTGTTCCTTTCAGTTTTAGACTGTCTTCTCTTGTTTTCTCTGTAGTGACTGTAAGAGATGTTTGTTGTTTCTTTCGAGAGACTATCCTAATATCAGACTGCTCCCTAAACATATGACTGTCATCTCTTTAAAGCTTTGTTGTTCCTCTTACTTGTGACTGTCAGACTTTGTCACTAATTTCTTTTTCACGATCTTCAATATCTTCTAAACCCTCTTTCATGTTGCATATCATTCAGTGACTACCTCCAAAAATTGATATCTCTACCTCATAAAACACAGAGCAAGAAGTGTTTGGATCCTTTTCATGCTTCTACACACATGACTTAGATTCTTAAACTTTCGAAAGAGACTCCCATTGATCATCCACTATTGTCTTGCTACTGTTTTCATACTTCAACTGTTTCCATTCTCCAAATTATTGTAGTCATCTAGAATTGCTCTTAGACTATCATGACAGTCATCTCCATTGGACTGTTTTGCTGCCTTGACTGTGGAGCATAAAAAATGAAAACTAGGTCCTAGACTATGGGGTCTTTGTGGTCATTTGAATGGGCAATGTGAGGTTTTGCATGTTTATATAAAGGCCCTATGAGGGGACAATCCCTGATGACTATGACTGCCCATGTATGAGCTACTCCTTCTTGATAGTTCTCTGTGTTTTGACTACGCATATATCCTTTGTTCTTCTCTAGAAATCCTTGAAATGTTTTTCGTCTCACACGAGGGTTTAAACCTCATCCAAAGATCTTCATTTCCTACCTTCAAACTCTCAACACCCTGTTCTTGACGTGTATATTTTTGCATTGGAATACAATTTCCCTTCTAGGACTGCATGGCACCCCAAATATCCCTTCTACAATGACCATCTTGTATATGTATCTTCACAAATGAGATATCCATACCTACAGACTCAAAAACAATGGAAAAAATAAGCAATACCACATGCATTTTGACTAATGGATCAATCAAAGAAAAAAATCTTCTTAGTTAAGGCTGAAGATCCTTCTTCATGATTCTCAACCATCTAAACAACTGCTAACTTCTTCTCCACAAGTTGAGAACTATAAGTTTGTTTCCTATAAACCCTAGAAGTTTGCACAAAGACCTAAAGACTCAAACCTAATATGAACTCTTGAAACAAACTTTGACTGCCTCTAAAAGGTTACTCCCTCCATAAGGTGTACGTGGAGTTTTAGAGATAATAAAGCTATTAAAACATAGGAAAAGTCTATTAAACTCTCACTTTTACACCATGCAACATGGAGACCTCATTCAAGACATGGAAAGATGAGACTTTTGCCCATTTTCTATTCATTAAAGTCTATTTGGATGTGGAAGAAAACCTTTTGGATGGAAACAATGAATTTTTAACAAATTCAAAACTCAATAATCTATTTCCAAACCTCTATAGCGACCCTTTGAAATACATTAAAGTGAAAATTATTGTTCACTTTAGGCCAATGAAGCTTTGATACACAAGACAACCTTTATACTTAGAGAAGACAAAAATGATAAAAACCAAACCCTTGCACATACTAAAACCTATTTGAGCCAAGAGGGTGAAAATATGCAATAGGCGTAAAACCAAAAGAGATGCTTGAGAGTCTTAAATTGTCCATAGAATGGACGAAGGAGGTTGAGAACTCCTAGATGAGTTAAATAAGAGCCAAGTGGAAGGCCTTGATAAAGAATGCATAGGCAAAATGAGCTAATTTAGGCTCAAGAATGGCTAATTAGATAGACTGGAATTGATGATGCTAAGTACCAAGAGAAGACTGAAGCTAACAATGATGGTTTCGCTAACCAACCATCAATATATGAGGTGAAAGCCACAAATATCTATTATGAGGCATGTAATTATGAAATGGTGTGTCAAGATACCATTTTCAATCCTTCCACCAAGGCTTGAAAGATCTAACCCCAATTTTATGAATCATATGGGGAGGAATGGCAGCAACAATGTTACAAGTATGAGCAATAAGTGTTGTCATTGATGTCAACACCTAAAGTTAGCATCTAAGAAAATTATTTGAATGAGTTTGAGCAAGTGTCTGAGAAGAACAATACAATGTTTTGCTCCGCATATCCTATAGATTTAATATCTTTGTATGCGGTTTGGAAGTTATCTTAAGGGATGTCTGTAGTTGTTATGTTTCAAGTTTGAGCCTCTGATGTGAAGATTTGAGTGAGTTCTATTCACAAGAGTAAAAACTATTTTTCTATGTATTTAATGGTGACAGGGAGAATGCATTCTGCTCCACATTTCTTCGCATTTAAGTTTCTTAGTCTGCGGTTCTGGAATTAAGTTTGGGATGATGTTATGTGCCTTCAATTGAAATGGTTCGTGATTTGGTGCTCTACAAGAAATTTTTCCTTTATGAAAGTGGCTGACTGTAATGTTTAAGTGCTCCGATTTGAAAAATCTCATGGATAAAGTGTTTAGAGGTTGTGCGGATGTTCTTGGTGATAGTAACGTGTTTGTGGATGTCTCAAGATCATGTTCCTATTTTTTGATTGGTCCACAAAGTGTAAATTAGATCGTGGTTGAAGCATGTTCCTAAAGGTCTTAATGTTAACTCTAGTCTTGGCTGACCTGGTTGTACTCACTACTTGCAATTATGCTTTGAAGATTGTGGAAGTGTGTTGTTGCATGGAAGATTGCAATTAAGTCCCAGCTAAGGTGTGGCATGGTCCACATTCATTCTTTTCTCTCTTAAATCTGTTTAGGTCCATACCTATCTTAATGTATGTATGTTTGCCGACCTCGAAGATTGTTCCAATGGTTGATGATTGTAATGCCGACCTTGATGTACATTCCAAGGTTGATAAATTGTATAAAAACATGTAATGAAGTCATAAATTAGGCATCTATGTGCAAAAATGTGAATATAACTATGTGAGTAAAGAAGACAAAAAAGAAGTAGAATCAATGCACTTCAATGGAACTAAACCCTGGCATGGAGTAGAGGCTACTATCTTAGTTCACCAACTCTAGCAGTGAGCCCCTTTTTCTTGTAGTGAGAATTCTGGCCAGTGAGACCTAAGGCACTGAGCCTATGATTTTTGGTATTGTTATTATATATTATATTGTGAGCTAACACTCACCGTGGTTTTTCTCTTATTGGTTTTTCCACGTCAAAATCATGTGTCTCATGTGTGAATGTCTTTTAGTTTCAGATTTCATGTTTTCATGGTTAAAATACAATAATAGTGATTAAGTGGTTGATGTGTTAATGGTTTTGAAGTTTTGGTTACAACAGATTCACCCCCCCTCTCAGTTGTCTTGTGCATTTCAACAATTTGTATCAAAGCAAGGGTTCCTCGGTAAAGATCCTAATAGCTCGAGGTAGATCTGAGATGGCGCACATGAAGGAGTCACTGCAGTTTGATGGAATGGATTATGCTCTTCGGAAGGTATGAATGAAAAGTCATCTCATTTCTCTTGGTTATAGTGTTTGGAAGATGGTAGAGAAAAAGTATACTATTCCTCAAAATGGTCCTTCAACTGAAGATGAAATCAAACAGTATGAATTTAATGGAAAGGCAAGAGATGCTCTATTAAATGCTTTATCCAACACTGAGTTAGTGAAAGTAATGGATCTGGAAACTACTCATGAGATCTGGGAAAAGTTGAAAAATTTGTATGAAGGAGATGATTCTATAAAGAGTGCAAAATTACAAAATCTAAAGGTGAAGTATGAAGCCCTGAAGATGAGTGATGATGAGAACATAACAATCTACATGCAAAAGGTTGATGAAATTGTTGAAATGGAATCAAAGGTCTTGGAGGAACTATTGTTGAAGATGAGGTTGTGCTTAAGATTCTTAGGTCTTTGCCTAAATCCTATAGTCACAAGGTGTCAACAATTGAAGAAGTTATGAGTGTGAATAAGATTACAAAAGATCAGTTTCTCCGGAAGCTTACAACTTTTGAGATGAGAGAGTTCGACAATGCTCTACCAAAGACTAAGACTCCTTTCAAAGCCAACACTTCAGAAAAGATTTCAAGAGCCCAAAAGTGTGCCATGGAATCTGATGATGACCTTGATGAGATTGAAGCCAACTTTGTAGATAGAATGCAAAGAGGTACCGGTAAGTTCAAAGGCAAATTACCATTCAAATGCTTTTCTTGTGGTAAGATTGGTCACTATGCCTCCAGGTGTCCAGAGAGAATTGAGAGAGATAAGAAGAAATTTGAAAGTAGACCTAGAACTACAAAGAAATGTTATTATGTTAGAGATTTTGATGATGATGGTATGACAAATGATGAGTCTGATGATACTAGTGCAAATGAATGCTAGTTTATTCCTATTAAAGAAGAACCTGTGTCTACTAATCCTGCTATCTGTGTGAAGGAAGAAAAACTCTAGGAAGAGGGTGTTTTTTCTATCTATCAGGTTGAGAAAGATAAGGATGAATGGATTATTGATAGTGGATGTTCACATCACATGACCAGTGATAATTAAGTAAGTTTGTAAGTCTGAAAAAGTATGATGGGGGACTGGTTAGGTTTGGTGATAATGCCGCTGGTAAGATTTGTAGAAGAGGATCTATTTCTTTTGAGGGTAAGCATAACACAGATGAAGTTCTATATGTGAAAGGTTTAAATCATAATCTTTTAAGTGTTTTTTAGATGTGTGATAAAGGGTATGATCTAAGTTTCAAGGATAATGGATGTAAGATGAAAGCTTCAAAACAATGATTGTAACAGGTAAGAAGACTAAAGGTAATGTTTATCACTTGAGGGGAACTAATATTTGTTGTTTGTTGGCTTAGATAGATGAAAGCTGGTTGTGGCATAGAAGGATGTGTCATCAATTTTGACAACTTGGTGAAGATAAGTTTTAAAACACCCAGTTCTGATTTCACTCTAAAACTAAGTTTTAACCAAAGGTAATATTTTTTTTTATAGAAAAGTAATTACTATAAACAAGTAATTCATCCATCGACTTAACAATAATCATGAAATTATAGCTCATACAAGAGGATATAATCATCTACAACATTTAACAATATGTTTTCAAAAGTAACTTATAACAATTCCAAAATAGGAACTTACCAATGTCACTGCATCTCGATTGTCGACCATCCAAATTCAAGTCTTGGCATTCCTCGAGAATTAAGAAGAGAAAGTATCTTCAAGGAGCTTAACCTCCAACCACAGACCGTCAGTCTCCTGCACTCCTTCCTATCCGGAAGTGGCCCTACCCTACTCAAGAGGATAGACTTAGGATAACCATTAGTGTTTTCCATCTAAGCTCTGGTGTTGTGACCTACGTGACTTGTTATCATGCAATCCCCTAGATTCCCTCTAGTCATGCATGACCACTCCACAAGCTACGCCATCCAGTCACAGTGAACATTCAATGCACTTGAGGTTCATGCATTACCTTGGCCAAAGGATTTGAATTTAATTAGCGTTGTATCAACGCATGAATTAAGTTCACCCACCCCACTCGACTCGAATTAATCACAATCCTACAGTTTCCTATTTATAAGTTCTACATAACAACCTCGATGACCTCAAGGTATTAGAATTTCATCATGCATTAGCGCATGGCATAAAGGTTTACTCTATCTCTGAGCTCGTGGAAACCTCTTTGTCTATATGATAAATAAACGGTTTCCTTGCATATCAATGTTTCAAATAACGCTATACGTTGTTATAACCATCTCAAAATTATCCCATTGTTTATTTCATCCATTCATGAGTGGGCACTAATCCCAACCTTGTTGTTTTCAGAAGGGGATTACCATAAACCAGTTTTATAGAACATAATTATAAGAAGTCCCTGAGTTTAAAAATAAACATTCTAAGGAATCTTCTTCGACTGTCGATTCTTCGACGTGACTCTATCTTGTCAATTTGGAAGGCTTCTCTAAAAGACAAAACAAGAATACAGTGTACGAAACCCTACATTGAAACTCACAATGTACTACTTCGACGTGTCGAAATCATCGATGTAGAATAATCTTGTCGAACTATTCGTTGGATAGCCTTGACATAATGTTTCTTCTAACAAAATAGATTGAATGTTTGTCTATACTTGAGACTTATCAAAAGGTACATTACTTGTTTGTAAAGACTTCTTAATAATAATTGGATTAAGAATAAGGTCTCTTCTTGAAATGATAACAAAATTTAAAATGCTTCAATTGCACATGTATTACTTTCAAAGCATATAAACTAAATCTTGTCATTGTTCCTAACTAGTAAATACTTTTACCGTGGTCAAACCGATTAATTTTATCTCTGAAATAGAGGAGGATCGTATCATCTTGCATGCTAAGTCTTTCACATCTCACCAAGAACAAACTTCCGTCGATGGTTGACAAAACAATCTTTTCACTCGGTTGTTTACTGACCTTTAGAGTCATGGTTTTGCTGACTATCGACAGAGATCTTATTCTCTGTCAACAAGCGTTATGCTATTATAGTTTGTGGGCTGTGAGACGTTTTAATATCCAACTCCTACTCAGATTGCACTCTAAGATAACTACCAACTTTGTAAATCCAAACCGTAGGTTTCTCTATCATTTTTGACCTATCTCAAAACATATTATAAACTGTGGTTTATGCACTCTAAGTGTGGCGTAGTGCAGTGCAGTAAACTATTACAATGCTTTTGTTTTAATGGAAATAGCTTACATAGTTTTCAATTATAAAAATAACACTTTGCATTTTTCAATTCCATTCATTGAACCATCACATAAGCTTGCAAAGGTGTAACACATAATAAG
This sequence comes from Cunninghamia lanceolata, assembly GCA_027924645.1. Lineage (NCBI taxonomy): Eukaryota > Viridiplantae > Streptophyta > Pinopsida > Cupressales > Cupressaceae > Cunninghamia > Cunninghamia lanceolata. The sequence goes on from BSBN01001435.1 coordinate 3,882,493, forward strand.
GATCTAAGTTTATGTAGAGAAAGAGTATGAGAACTTGTCGTCAGTGTCTAATGCTCGCTGATAGACTTATCCAGACACTTGCTATATTCTCCGCCGATTCTCTCACAACTCCTTCCACAGACTCGTTATCTTCTCCTCTAAATTTTTCTCCCACTTCTCTCCCTCAAACTCACTCCAAAACCCCCTTACTAAAGCCTGCCCACAGTGAAGGAATAACAGCTCACCAAACTACCAACCATACCTCTCAAGATGGAAACTTTTACGGCATGCAAAAATGACTCCTAACCTTAAGCGACCACTCTCCAAAATGGAGCTCCACAAGGCGATGTGGCAGTTGGTAAATGTAACATCCCGTCCACTACAAAAAAAAGGCTTCAATACCACATAATTTGCAAATACACAGAAAGTGGAGTTCAACTCTTGCAGGTGGCAGACTAAAGTTGAGTAAAATATTCCTCCACTCTACGCCGATCATAAGAAATAACGAATTCCAACATAACAATAAAAGTTAGACCAATGACAACTCAAGGTCTAAGCTAGGAGGAAAAAAGACTTATTCAAAAATGGAAGACATCATAAAAAGAACTTCAATGTGTCCCCCATTGAGCTTCGACTTGAATACCGACAACAATCAAGAATAAAGGATTACCTCAACGACTACTAAAATATAACTTATATAATTTAGCATATTCCTTTATATTACGACTAAAGTTATAACACACCTAGGTCTCTAATTCGACGTTCATCAAATTTCACAAAAGGAGTTTACGACATACGCTCGAAGCATTTTACGACAATAACGACGGATTGGGCGCAACCGTAGAACAAGACTTGAGATCGATTTAGCACAAATTTGACTCTTGCACCAATCGACAACAAGACGTGACTTAGAACTCAGCCATAAGTAAATACATATATTTACATATAATCATTATATCAGTCACTTATTAGATGACACGTTTTAGAGTATTACGTCACTAATGTCGATTTCCCATACTCTAAACGATGACTTACGAAAGGAGAAAGACCTATACTTCAGACGTCGATATCTCGACTAAAATTGACTTAGCCGAATACAAGGCTTAATTCAAGGCATCAAGGTTTATCTACCTGATATGCATTTTCAGTGGCAAGCACCCATGGTTAAATTCCAGAGTCTATTCTCTCTTTCTCAAAGATACTTTCTCTTCTTCTTTCTTCCTGGCGAACATAATCCATCTATTCCTGAAATGACAATCTCACATACAATTTCATGGTCAAAGCACCAATATTCTGATCAATGCACAGTATATCAAATCATTTCATTTTCATAACAAAAAGGCATTCCAATTCGTAATATCATATTGATCATAATCAAATAGATTCCATAATTTCATAAAATTAACTTTCTCTATCTACATCATCAATTCCTATGATGTTAATAACATATCCACATAACTGTACTATTCAGGAAAAAGTAAATAGTAATTTTGAATCCAAAAAGGGGATGTAACATATCTTTCCCCTATAGAATCATCGTCCCCGATGATTGAGTTTACCAAGCAAAAATTTGAACATAAAACAAACTTTTATAGTTTAACATTAATGTTTTTGAAAAGATTAGGAAATCTTTGGTAGATGTCTTTATAGTCTTCCCAAGTGGCGCTATCCTTGCCATATTGGTCCCACTGAATTTTGCATTGCAAAACCTCTCGATTACGTAAACGAAGTTTACGCATTTCAAGCACCATGAGTGGCTCGATCACAACCACCCCTGGTTCTTGTATCTGTAAAGAATTCCATTTAAGAATGTGGTCATTACCTACAAAATATTTCTTCAGGTATGAAACATGAAAAATATTATGCATTTTGGACAAGACTGGAGGTAGAGCAATTTTGTAGGCCACTGGATTGATAATCTCAGGAAATTCAAAAGGTCCGACATATCGAGGAGCCAACTTTGATAATTTACCAAATTTGATTGAGATTTTATGGGGTTTCACTCGCAAAAGAACTTTCTCACCAACAGAGAAATGTCTAGGCACCCGTTTGCGATCTGCATAACTTTGTTGCCTGTCATTGGCTTCTACCAACCTCTTCCTAATCATTTTCACTTTTTCTTCCATATCCGCAAGCATTTCAGGTCCAATGCTTATCCTATCTTCCAACTTATCCCAGCTTATAGGAGTTCTGCATTTCCTTCCATATAATGCTTCAAATGGTGCCATCTTAATAGCAGAATGATAGGAATTGTTATAGGCAAATTCAACAAGAGGTAAATATTCCTCCCATCTGTATTACTGATCCATGCAATACATTCTTAAAAGATCTTCTAAGACCTGATTTATCCTTTCTGTTTGTCCATCAGTTTCAAGATGATAAGCGGTGCTCACATTGAGTTTAGTCCCTAATGCAGAAAATAAAGTTTATGAAAACTGAGAGGTTATCCGAGCATCTCTATCAGATATAATCTTTTAAGGTACTCCATGCAATCTGAATATTTCTTGCACAAATTTTTGCGCCAAAATATGAGCTCCATCTGTCAAATTTCCCAGTATGAAATGTGCTACCTTGGTTAGTTTATCTACAACAACCAATATTGCATCATGCCTATTCTTAGACATTGGTAATCCCTGAATAAAATCCATAATAACAACCTGCCATTTCCATTTTGGAATATCATGCGGGTATAATAATCCAGCAGGATGTTGGTGTTCTGCCTTCACTCTCTGACACTCCAAACAACTTGCTACAAACCTTGCAGCGTCGCTTTTCATTCCTTTCCAGAAATATAGCGGCTTGACATTAGCTAAAAGTTTTGTTACTCTTGGGTGTCCGGAATAAGGTGCACAATGAACTTCCTTCCAAACAAGGTTTCTAAGTTCTACAGAATTAGGAACATAGATTCTTCCCTTAAATCTCATCAATCCATCTGATTCAAAATAGAATCCGTCATATCTTGGATCCTTAGGGTTTAATTGCAGGGCCTGTTTCACCTGCTCATAATATTCATCTCCAGATAAACTTTGCAATACTAAATCTTTAAAATTAGCATGAATAGAGATTATAGAAGCTATGTGTCTTCTTATTCTTAAAGCATCAGCTACTCGATTTTCTTTACCTTTGATATAAGAAATCTCAAAGTCATAATATGATATTAATTCCAACCATCTCCTTTGTCTTGCATTGAGATGAGGTTGTGTAAATATGTAGCGAAGACTTTGATGATATGCTTTTAGTATAAATGTCTTTCCCAACAAATAATGTCGCCACATCTGAAGGGCGTGAATCACTGCTGCCAGTTCTAGGTCATGAGGAGCGTAATTCTGCTCATAGTTTTTCAACTTTCTTGATTCATAGGCTACTACACGCCCATCTTGCATAAGCACACCTCCTAACCCTTCTCTCGAGGCATCAGTAATAACCTCAAATTGTCCTTCAGGATCAAGGACTTTCAAGATTGGTGTGGTTGTTAACTTTTCCTTTAACAAATCAAAAGCCTTTTGACATTCTTCAGTCCAAACAAATTATTTTCCTTTTCTCTGCAAGGAAGTAATTGGACTAGCAATACTTGAGAAATTCAAAACAAATTTTCTGTAATATCCAGCCAATCCCATAAAACTTTGTACCTTTGAAACATTGGAAGGCGCAGGCCATTCCATAATAGCCTTAATTTTGGCAGGGTCTGTTGGTTACCAAATCTGCAGGGGGTTTGCCAGCTCCAATGCACAAGTAGATTTGGCCAACAGATTACGGGAGGTTACGTGAGCTGCCTCCCCTTCACTTTTGGTTCTGCCGCACCAAGGGGGGATCCCTATGACAAAAGATGTAACATTGACTAGCTCAATGATAGAAAGATCTAACTTGACAACAACAGGCAGAATACTCTCATGTATGGACCAAGATCTGCATGATAGATCACAAGGTTGGCAACATTCTTGGACATATGGTCTGGTTGGTATGAGAGTATGCAGGGGGTTCCTAATCCTACTCCTACAACTAACAGGTGGAAGTGATGAGATGAGTGGACATAATGTCCTGGATGTAAGACAAGGGGTTTTGGCTCATAACTACTGACCTAGAAATAGACTAGTGCCTATCCATTGGGCAAGGAGTCAACTAGATGTATACAACAGATGGTTTGCAACTTTCACTCAAGTTTCAGGGGGTTGGACTTGATGCTTGCCTTACAAACATCACCCAAGAAAGGGTATCTAACTGCCTCTACTTACAGATATCCCTGCTGACATGCAACCTTCCCCATGCTTAACCTAAAACAGTTTAATCCACTCCTTGAATGGAAGTTACAGATCAAGCATGCAGTATAGATATCTATACCCTAGAATCTATGAAACCCTTAGCAACCAGATTCAAAAGAAGGATGACATGCAGCAAATGCAGACAAGCAGATAAACACATGCAATGAAGCATTTCTCATATAAAATCAACACTGAAATTGAAAATATGTGCAAAATACATACATGCTGCAACACATAAACTCCAAAATGGGATAAAAACAACCAAGTTCATGCCCTGTTCTTCATTATTTACACAAAAATGCCCCAGGCCTTCAACAACCTAAAATGAGTGACACAGTCTGCCTTTTATAGCAAAATTGTGTACTCAACGAATTAATTACAAGATACATAAAAAATTTGCCAGATACAATGCATCAGAAAAATGGCTCTCAAAATCATCAATGCAACAAAGAGGAAGGAGCAGGTGGGAATCGGGATCTGCATCGCCGCCTGAAGATTTTCTCTTAAATCTGGTAGTTGAGCTATCAACTCAACCCATGCCTTCCTGCATAATGTGCCATTAAAGTTTCACCAACCTACAGCCCCTGGAAATGCAGCTGCAGCAAACCTCAAGAGTTTTCCCGCCCAAAAACAGTCACAGATGTTCAGGAGAAAACCCTCGCTGCAGGTTCAAAACGTGGCCGTTGATCAAAAACCCATCGCAAAGATCTACGGCCCCCAAAAATGTTGAAAAGTCGCACACCAACCAAATCGTGCCACATAGGCACTTCAAGTTTCTATCGCTGACTTTTTCGCATCTTCATTTTCCCCATCGAGAGCCTTCTATCGGGAACATGCGTGGAAGCCACCACGTGGCGAGCTCCGCGGCATCCTTGAAACGCATAGAAACTCCCTTCGAAACATAGGCGGAAGCCAACACGTGGCGGGTTCCGCTTCACTGCTGAGTGACATAAAAGGGACCTATTGTGACAACCGCGGAAGCCGACACTTGGCACCTTCCCCGCTCTTCTTGATATTTAATGTAGGGTCCCACCTTCCCTTCGCCACACTCAGAAACCTTAAGGCCCCTCCTTGAAACTTATGCAGAAGCAGACACTTGGCGCTATCCGCGGCACTTGAGACACTTCACTGGGACCCACCATCGTCTTCACTGAATATTGAAACATGTAGAAACTAACGCGGAAGCTGACACTTGTTGGCTTCCGCAGCAACCACAAGGGACACGTGGCGCTTTCCGTGCACTTGCTGAAACATAAAGAAACTGCCCCCGCTGTTCGACACATGGCGCCTTTCACGCGATCGTAGAAACTTTTTTGAAACTCAAGCGGACAGCGACACTTAGCACCTTCCGCGGGGGCTCTTGAGTTGCACTTAGGGTCTTTTGAAACATCGGTGGAGGCCGCCACTTGGCATAGTCTGCAGGCTTATAGTTACCTTTTCTGTGTCTCTCGGGTGCCTCCACGTGGTGCATTCCACAGCACTCTTGAAACTTTTAGAAACTCTATTGAAACTTCAGCGGAAGCCGACACGTGGTGCCTTCCGCACATAGTTGGAACTTTATAAAGGGGCTGCATCCGCTGCAGACACGTGGCATGCTCCGCGGGAAGCATAAGCAACGGCGTGGCAATAAACTGGGGCTCAACACATGGCAGACCTGCAGCACTGAAATGCATCCTTGACCCTCACTGCCACACTTAGAAACATTTAGGGTCCTTAAACAGTGGCTCCAATTGCATTCAAAAACGCATGAAACTCAAATTTTAAAGGGTCGATAGGATCTCTCGACCCGCCACTGCCATTTTAACCTGCACACAACTGATTTCTTACATTTTTGATAATTGCAGGGGCCAAAATATTAGAACTTTTTTTGAATTTTTGGGGAGGTGCCTGCATGCTTATATGCTTGAAACTTGAATGTTTATGCAGGCACCACCAGGGTCAACTGATATCCTTTCAGCTGATATTATATGTCCCAAATACTGCACTTCTTTATGAAAGAAAGTGCACTTCGAGAGTTTCGCATACAATTTATGTTCTCTTAATCGTTGCAAAACAATTTGAAGATGATGTCTATGCTCCTCCTCATTTTTGGAATAAATCAGAATATCATCTATGAAAACTAGGACAAATTTATCAAGACAATCTCTAAAAACACTATTCATGAGATTCATGAAAGCGACAGGTGCATTGGTCAATCCAAAAGGCAACACAGTAAACTCATAATGACCATATCTTGTTCTAAACGTTGTCTTGTGAATATCTTCATCTTTCAACCTTAACTGATGGTATCTAGATCTCAAATCTATCTTAGAAAAAGACTAATGCACCACGCATTTGGTCAAATAGATCATCAATACGTGGCAGTGGATACTTATTATTTATTGTTGCCTTATTAAGCATCCAATAATCTATACATAGTCTAAGGGTTTCGTCTTTCTTCTTGACAAATATAACCAGGGCTCCCCATGGTGATACACTTGGCCTAATTAGATTCTTAGACAATAGCTCCTACAATTGAGCCTTCAATTCCATAAGTTCAATGGTGGTCATACGATATGGAGCTTTAGATACTGGCTCAGATCTTGGTTTAATATCTATGTCAAAATCAAAGGTTCTTTTTGGAGGCAAGCCTGGCAGTTCCTCAGGGAATACATCACTGAAATTGCGAAGATATGGCTATTTTTCCTCAAATGTTTGCTTCTCTAAGGCTTCCTCTACTAGATCCATTTTGACTGCAAAAAGTTGGCATCCCTTACGCCTAGCCCGCTTTAATTGTTTTGAAGAAATAGATCTGATCCTTATTTCCCTTTGAATACCTTGAAAATTTACTATATGTCCTTTATCATCCAGACACTCAATTGTTTTATAAAAACAATCTACCTTGGCCCTATGTCTCCACAACCAATTCATTCCTAAGATGACATCGTAGGACCCTAAAGGTGCTACGTAGAAATTTACCTCAGTGGAGAAGTTTGAAATATCAATCTTAGCTTCGAACAAGCATTGCTTTACCTGAGCCTTTGAGTGATTTGCATACTCAACTGTCCACAGTTTTCACATAAAACCAGCTCTTCTAGGAAATTTACTTAATAATCTAGATGACACAAAATTTTCTGATTTTAAAGTATTTCTCCATTTCTGTTAACCATGCTTCTGCAGCATCACCAGTTTTTGTTCCATCAAATTTGGGAGGGATAATCTTTTTCATATCCTTAGATAGTTCCAGTGCAAGTTTGTCTTTGGTCTCCCTTTGAACTTCACTATCATCTTGATTTTCACTTGACATGCCATGATCCTGTTGTTTACTTTTACTTGCATTATGAGAATTCTTGTTTTCACCCTCTGTATTCCCAGTTTCATTCACTTTCTTTTCCAATTTGCCCAACCTTTCCTTAGTTTCAACAAGCATATTAAGAATTCTATCCAACTTATTGGTGGAGTTTTCCTGAGAGTTGTGACCTTCCTGATCTTCCCCCTCATTAAACTCTGATTGATCCATGATTGTTTGTTTTCTCACCTGATACTAATCAGTTCTATGATTTATCATTTTGTATATTATCAAAACATAACAATTGCTCATAACCATAATTATTTTCAAACCAAAATTTGTCTTTATTAGACTTTGCAAAACTGTAAATACATTCTTTAAAGATAGACATATCTCATGTTTCACTCAGTATTTACAAGTGGGGTGTAACCTTCGGATTCATTGTCTGACACATAATCACGAGGTGTATAACCCTTAGACTCGCTATCAGATGATAGTACAATGATTTCAGCTCTAGGTGCTATACGAGGATCCCTAGTGATCATTGGTACACTAATAGGTACACTAATAGGGCAGTAATTGACCATGATTCGAGCTGTCATCTTAGCTGTCACTAAGAGTTCTCTTTTCACTCATTTAAGTCGTGACAAAGCATTGGCAAAAGTTTCCACATCATCTAGCCAAATGTCATTTTCATCGTTCATTTTCTCAATAGTCTTAATCATCGCAAGTCATTTCTGCTTAGTTTGTAGATAACGTTCCTTTCCAGCGAAGGATTTCCTTGCAGTTTTCTTAATACGTACCATCCCGGCACAGTAAATCAAATCATTAGCTACCCACATAATGTTGATTCCTAATTAGGTTAGTGGACTCATCAACCCTAGTGCTGAACCTAGTTAGCTCTGATACCATATGAAACACCCAGTTCCGATTTCACTCTAAAACTAAGTTTTAACCAGAGGTAATATTTTTTTTTATAGAAAAGTAATTACTATAAACAAGTAATTCATCCATTGACTTAACAATAATCATGAAATTATAGCTCATACAAGAGGATATAATCATCTACAACATTTAACAATATGTTTTCAAAAGTAACTTATAACAATTCCAAAATAGGAACTTACCAATGTCACTGCATCTCGATTGTCGACCATCCAAATTCAAGTCTCGGCATTCCTCAAGAATTAAGAAGAGAAAGTATCTTCAAGGAGCTTAACCTCCAACCACAGACCGTTGGTCTCCCGCACTCCTTCCTAACTGAAAGTGGCCCTACCCTACTCAAGAGGATAGACTTAGGATAACCATTGGTGTTTGCCATCTGAGCTCTGGTGTTGTGACCTACGTGACTTGTTATCATGCAATCCCCTAGATACCCTCTAGTCATGCATGACCACTCCACAAGCTATGCCATCTAGTCACAGTGAACATTCAATGCACTTAAGGTTCATGCATTACCTTGGCCAAAGGATTTGAATTTAATTAGCATTGTATCAATGCATGAATTAAGTTCACCCACTCCACTCGACTCAAATTAATCACAATCCTACAGTTTCCTATTTATAAGTTCTACATAACAACCTCGATGACCTCAAGGTATTAGAATTTCATCATGCATTAGCACATGGCATAAAGGTTTACTCTATCTCTGAGCTCATGGAAACCTCTTTGTCTATATGATAAATAAATGGTTTCCTTGCATATCAATGTTTCAAATAATTCTATACGTTGTTATAACCATCTCAAAATTATCCCATTGTTTATTTCATCCATTCATGAATGGGCACTAATCCCAACCTTGTTGTTTTCAGAAGGGGATTACCATAAACCAATTTTATAGAACATAATTATAAGAAGTCCCTGAGTTTAAAAATAAACATTCTAAGGAATCTTCTTCGACTGTCAATTCTTCGACGTGACTCTATCTTGTCGATTTGGAAGGCTTCTCTAAAAGACAAAACAAGAATACAGTGTAAGAAACCCTACTTTGAAACTCACAACATACTACTTCGACGTGTCGAAATCATTGACGTAGAATAATCTTGTCGAACTATTTGTTTTATAGCCTTGACATAATGTTTCTTCTAACAAAATAGATTGAATGTTTGTCTATACTTGAGACTTATCAAAAGGTACATTACTTGTTTGTAAAGACTTCTTAATAATAATTGGATTAAGAATAAGGTCTCTTCTTGAAATGATAACAAAAGTTAAAATGCTTCAATTGCACATGTATTACTTTCAAAGCATATAAACTAAATCTTGTCATTGTTCCTAACTAGTAAATACTTTTACCGTGGTCAAACCGATTAATTTTATCTCTGAAATAGAGGAGGATTGTATCATCTTGCATGCTAAGTCTTTTACATCTCACCAAGAACAAACCTCCATCGATGGTTGACAAAACAAGCTTTTCACTCGGTTGTTTACTAACATTTAGAGTCATGGTTTTGCTGATTGTTGACAGAGATCTTATTCTCTCTCGACAAGCATTATGCTATTACAGTTTGTGGGCTATGAGACGTTTTAATATCCAACGCTTACTCAGATTGCACTCTAAGATAACTACCAACTTTGTAAAGCCAAACCGTAGGTTTCTCTATCATTTTTGACCTATCTCAAAACATATTATAAACTGTGGTTTATGCACTCTAAGTGTGACGTAGTGCAGTGCAGTAAACTATTACAATGCTTTCATTTTAATGGAAATAGCTTACACAGTTTTCAATTATAAAAATAACACTTTACATTTTTCAATTCCATTCATTGAACCATCGCATAAGCTTGCAAAGGTGTAACACATAATAAGGATCTAAGTTTACGCAAAGAAAGAGTATGAGAACCTATCGTCAGTGTCCAATGCTCGCTGACAGACTTATCCAGACACTTGCTATATTCTCTGCCGATTCTCTCACAGCTCCTTCCATAGACTCGTTATCTTCTCCTCTTAATTTTTCTCCCACTTCTCTCCCTAAAACTCACTCCAAAACCCCCTTACTAAAGCCTGCCCACGGTGAAGGAATAACGGCTCACCAAACTGCCGACCATGCCTATCAAGATGGAAACTTTTACGGCATGCAGAAATGACTCCTAACCTTAAGCAACCTCTCCAAAATGGAGCTCCACAAGGCGATGTGGTGGTTGGTAAATGTAACAACCCATCCACTACACAAAAAAAAAGGCTTCAATACCACATAATTCGCAAATACACAGAAAGTGGAGTTCAACTCTTGCGGGTGGCAGACTAAAGTTGAGTAAAATATTCCTCCACTCTAAGCCGATCATAAGAAATAACGAATGCCAACATAACAATAAAAGTTAGACCAATAACAACTTGAGGTCTAAGCTAGGAGGCAAAAAGACTTATTCAAAAATGGAAGACATCTTAAAAAGAACTTCAATGTGTCCCCCATCGAGCTTTGACTAGAATACCGACAACAATCAAGAATAAAGGATTACCTCAACGACTACTAAAATATAACTTATATAATTTAACATATTCCTTTATATTACGACTAAAGTTATAACACACCTAGATCTCTAATTTGACGTCCGTCGAATTTTGCAAAAGGAGTTTAAGACATATGCTCGAAGCATTTTACGACAATAACGACGGATTGGGCGCAACCGCAGAACAAGACTTGAGATCAATTTATGCACAAATTTGACTCTTGCGCTAATCGACAACAAGACGCGGCTTACAACTCAGCCATAAGTAAATACATATATTTACAAATAATCATTATATTAGTCATTCTTATTAGACGACAAGTTTTAGAGTATTACGACACTAATGTCGATTTCCCATACTCTAAACGATGACTTACGAAAGGAGAAAGACCTATACTTTAGACGTCGATATCTCGACTAAAATTGACTTAGCCGAATACAAGGCTTAATTCAAGGCATCAAGGTTTATCTACCTGATATGCATTTTCAGTGGCAAGCACCCATGGTTAAATTCTAGAGTCTATTCTCTCTTTCTCAAAGATACTTTCTCTTCTTCTTTCTTCCTAGCGAATGTAATCCATCTATTCCTACAATGACAATCTCACATACAATTTTATGGTCAAAGCACCAATATTCTGATCAATGCACAGTATATCAAATCATTTCATTTTCATAACAAAAAGGCATTCCAATTCGTAACATCATATTGATCATAATCAAATAGATTCCATAATTTCATAAAATTAACTTTCTCTATCTACATCATCAATTCCTATGATGTTAATAACATATCCACATAACTGTACTATTCAGGGAAAAGTAAATAGTAATTTTGAATCCAAAAAGGGGATGTAACAAGTTTAGTACAAGTTGTAAGAGATCTACCTAGGCTTGTGAAGCCTATTAATACTATTTTCAAGGAATGTCAAATGGGGAAATAGACAAGGACAAATTTCAAGAGTAAGGAACAATTTTTTGCTGGATTACTTGAGCTGGTGCATACAGATTTGTTTGGTCCTACAAGAACAAGAAGTTATCAAGGAGACAGGTACTTTATGTTGCTTACTGATGATTATTCTAGAATGACTTGGGTCACCTTTTTGAAAGATAAATCAGAAGCCTTAGACAAGTTCAAAGCTTTCAAGGCAATGCTGGAGAATGAGCTAGAGTTGAGGATCGAATGCTTAAGGTCTGATAGAGGAGGTGAGTTTACATCAAATGAATTCAACATTTTTTGTGAAGAGTATGGGATAAAGAGACAGTTGTCTGCTCCTAGGACTCCTGAGCAGAATGGAGTTGTTGAAAGAAAGAACAAGACAGTTCAAGAGGCTACTAGGTTAATGATGATGGAGGCTAATCTACCAGAAGTGTATTGGAGAGAGGCTATAAATATTGATGTCTACATTCAAATCAGAGTCTAAGTCAAAGGTAATGATACTAAAACTCCTTATGAATTGTGGTATGGAAGAGTTCCTACAGCGAAATATTTCAAAGTTTTTGGAAGCAAATGTTATATCATAAGAGATGAAGAGTTAGGCAAGTTTGATGCTAGGTGTGATGAAGGAATTTTCCTTGGATACTCGACTAAGAGTAAGGCCTATCGGTGCTACAATAAGAGATTTAGAAAGGTCATTGAGAGTGCTAATGTGAAGGTTGATGAAGATAGGAAAAGAACATGAGATATGAGTGGCTATGAATTAGATGAACCTACTGTTATATTCAATGAAGAAAAGGTGTAACAAAGAGATATTCAAGTTGAAGAAGAAAAGGCTCCAGAAAGTGTTGTTAAGACTCGTAGGTATGTAAGTATTAATCATTCTAAAGATCAGATTATTGGTGACAAAAGCAAAGGGGTATTGACAAGGAAAAGAGCTACAGAGGAATAAGTGAACTACTGTTTACTTTCACAAATTGAACCTAAAACTGTTAGTGAAGTCTGTAAGGATGAAAGTTGGGTAAAAGCTATGGAAGAAGAGCTGATGCAGATAGAAAAGAATCAAACTTGGGAATTGGTCCCTAGACCTGCTGATAAGAATGTGATTGGAACTAAATGGGTTTTCAGAAACAAGATGAATGAAAATGGAGTAGTAAGAAACAAAGCAAGACTGGTATGCAAAGGATATTCTTAGGTTGAAGGAATAGACTTTGAGGAGACTTATGCTCCTGTGGCAAGGATTGAAGCAATAAGAATATTTTTTGGCATTTGCAACACACAGATTTTCAGGTGTATCAGATGGATGTGAAGTTTGCATTCTTGAATGGAGAGCTTTAAGAAGAGGTTTACATTGAACAATCGGAAGGATTTCAGTCATTAGACCAAGGTGGTATGGTGTGTAGATTGAAGAAGACCTTGTATGGGCTCAAGCACGCTCCTAGAGCTTGGTATTCAAGGTTGGATAAGTATTTGTTGCAATTAGGGTTTAGAAAAGGTACTGCTGACAGTAATCTCTATTTCAAAATTAATGATGATCAAATTCTGATTGTTGTGGTCTTTGTTGATGATATTATCTTTGAAGGCAGTGAAGGTATGTGTAAGAAATTTTCAAAGGAAATGCAAAAGGAGTTTGAGATGTCTATGTTTGGTGAAATGAATTTCTTTCTAGGACTACATATTACTCAATCAGAAAAAAGAATTTTCATTTCTTAGTCCAAGTATGTGAAATAGTTGTTAAATAAGTTTGGAATGGAGGATTCTAAGCCAGTATGTACTCCTATGGTAACCAGTTGCAAGCTAAGTAATAATGATGAATCACCTAAGACTGATCAGAAAAAGTATAGGTCTATGATTGGAGGACTACTTTATCTAACCCATACCAGACCAAACATAATGCATGTAGTCTGTCTTGTGGCAAGATTTCAAGAAGATCCTAGAGAGTCACATGTGCTAGCAATTAAAAGGATCATGAGGTATTTAAAAGGCACTTCAGACTATGGATTGTGGTATCCCAAAGACACTGATTTCACTCTTAGTGATTATACAGATGCAGATTAGGTTGGAGATGTTGATGATAGAAAAAGTAGAAGTGGAGGTGCTTTCCTCTTGGGTAACAGATTGGTTTCATGGCTAAGCAAGAAGCAAGAATTAGTTTCTTTGTCTACTACAAAAGTAGAATATATTGTTGCAACATGTTGTTGCCCTCAAGTGCTTTGGATGAAGAAAACATTGAAGGACATAAGAGTTGTGTATGAAGAACCAATTTTAATTTTCTGTGACAATACAATTGCTATAAACATTTCTAAGAATCCAGTGATGCACTCAAGAACAAAGCATATATCAATAAGGTATCACTTTCTGAGAGAAAAGGTAATAGAGAATGAAGTAAAACCGGAATATGTGTCTACAAAGGATCAGATTGCAGATATTTTCACTAAGCCTCTGCCTAAGGATACTTTTGAGTATCTTAGGGAGAAGTTAGGGGTTATTACCCTTCCTACTCTAAACTAAGATGCATAGGAAATACATCAGTCTAGTGGTCCTCAAAGTCTCATTCTTTGATCTGGATTGATGTTTTGTAGGCTACCTCTCAGGGGGAGCAGGTAGATGTTGCTGATATGAGTTCCTAATTAAGAGCAGTAAGTGTTGTAGTGTTGCTGATAGGGGGAGTGGAGCAGTAAAGAGAAATAAAAGGTCTGGCACCCTTTGCCATTGATGTCAAAGGGGGAGAGAAGTTCATGTGAAAAACTTAAGGAGAAAGTTACAACATAAAGTAAGGGGGAGCAAAGAAGCAAAGCAAATTTGTTTGTCTTGATGGTTTTTCACATCATGTGTCGCCATCAATGACAAAGGGGGAGATTGTTGCAAGTATGAGCAGTAAGTGTTGTCATTGATGTCAACACCTAAATTCAACATCTAAGAAAATTATTTGAATGAGTTTGAGAAAGTGTCTGAGAAAAATAATACAGTGTTTTGCTCTGCATATCATGTAGATTGAATATCTTTGCCTACGGTTTGGAAGTTTTGTTAAGGGATGTATGTAGTTTCTATGTTTCAAGTTTGAGCCTCCAGTGTGAAGATTTGAGTGAGTTCTGTTTACTAGAGTAAAAATTGTTTTTCTGTGTATTTAATGGTGACAAGGAGAATGTATTCTGCTCTGCATTTCTCCACATTTAAGTTTCTTAGTCTACAGTTCTAGAATTAAGTCTAGGATGATGTTGTGTCTTTAGTTGAAATGGTTCGTGATTTGGTGCTCTACAAGCGATCTTTCCTTTATGACAGTGGCCGACAGTATGTTTAAGTGCTCTAGTTTGAAGAATCTCATGGATAAAGTGTTTAGAGGTTGTGTGGATGTTCTTGGTGATAGTAACGTACTTGTGGATGTCTCTAGATCGTGTTCTTTCTTTTTGATTGGTCTGCAAAGTGTAATCCAAATTATGGCTGAAGTGTGTTCCTAAAGGTCTTAATGTTAACTCTAGTCTTGGCCGACCTGGTTGTTCTCACTACTTGCAATTATGCTTTGAAGATTATGGAAGTGTGTTGTTGCATGGAAGATTGCAATTAAGTCCCAGCTAAGGCGTGGCATGGTCTACATTCATTCTTTTCTCTCTCAAATCTGTTTAGGTCCATACCTATCTTAATGTATGTATGTTTGCTGACCTTGGAGATTGTTCCGATGGTTGATGATTGTAATGCCAAACTTGATGTACATTCCAATGTTGATGAATTGTATAAAAAATGTAATGAAGTCATGAATTAGGCATCTATGTGTGAAAATGCAAATATAATTATGTGAGTAAAGAAGGTAAAAAGAAGTAGAATCAGTGTGCTTCAATGGAACTGAACCCTAGCATGGAGTAGATGCTACTATCTCAGTTCACCAACTCTGGTAGTGAGCCACCCACCAGCAGTGAGCCACCCCATTGGCAATGAGCCCCTTTTTCTTGCAGTGAGCATTTTGGGCAGTGAGCTCTAAGGTAGTGAGCCTCTGATTGTTGGTATTGTTATTACATATTATATTGTGAGCTAATATTCACCGTGGTTTTTCCCTTATTGGGTTTTCCACATAAAAATCTGGTGTCTCATGTGTTGAATGTGTAAATGTTTTTAAGTTTTTGATTTCATGCTTTCATGGTTAAAATACAATAACAGTGATTAAGTGGTTGATGTGTTAATGGTTTTGAAGTTTTGGTTACAACTGATTCATCCCCCCCTCTCAGTTGTCTTGCACATTTCAACAAACAATAGTCTATAAAGTCTCCTGTCTTGATCGGATAACCTAAATTTCATTTTAACTTATGGCCAAGGAAACAAATTCTTGGTAGATATCATTACTTTTTGAAATTCTATTATATTAAAGGTTGCCTTGTTTCACTTAATGTGACTAAATTTCTTTTTTGAGTACATATTAAGATGAACATACATCAAATTTCTTTGTATATTATATATTGAGATGAACTAATAAGATTTCTATGAAATTTTTATAGACATTTTTTTGAGAAAGTCTTACATTTGCTTCCATAAGATTACATACATATTGTTTTACATGCATGCATACCTTTGGAATGAGAATGCAAGGGATATTTGTAGATATGATGTCTTCAAACTCATGACATTACTATGAAAATAAGATCTTGGCCATATGTGTTTCTGTTATGTCGTAAATGTCCCCCTATGACTTTTAGCTCCTAGGTCCCCTTAGATTAATCATGCATGTGTAAAACCTATCCCGGAGCAAATTCCCCTGAAACCCATGACAAATAGGGCTTAAGGGTATAGTTCAAAGCTTAATCAAGACCAAAAATAGGCCTCTGGACTTGGGCATCCACGACCTAGTTCAGACCTATTTTGTTGGGACCCAAATTTAAATGTGTTAGTTTCTGACCGTTAAAAGGTTTCCCTTTGTCGGCCTCTTCAATTTAAATTACAAATGTTTAGCAGAATGCATATATAAACATGTTTAGGACTTCATTTTACTCCTAAAGGATTGCTAGTTGATTAAGGCAAACTTATGATCATCGAGCAAAGAGCATTCAAGGCATTCATTGTGTTGTAAAGCAGTATTGTGTTATGTTTGTATGTGTTTGTTGCAGATTTGGCTCCATCAACTCATTTCCTCATGATGTTAAGGCATTTCATCTTCATGAAGGTTTACACATACTAAGGTGATATCTACTTTATGTTTCAATCAATATATCTTATCATTTGATTTTACCTCTGTCCACCAAGGACACACACTCTATCTAACAACAGTGTTGGAAGGCTTGAATGCCATTCCAGGGCTTGACTGAGGCAAGCTCCTAAACACCACAACCCCCAACCCCTCTCTTGTGATTGCAGGTTACAGGTACAGGATCTTGCAGAGAGGAGTTGCAGGAGATCAAGGCAGAGGATAATGATTCGTGATCTAAAGAAAACATCAAAGAATATTCCTTTTTGTACAAGGGCACCCACCCCTATGTCCTCCAGTTTGGCTTTTTCAGAAACTCCTAAGCAAGTTGCAGTCTTCATCATCTGATAGCTCTAGATCCATAGAAAAAGTTGCCTATTGGACTAGGGTGCTTACCCCAGTGTTCTCGAAGTTTCCACTTTCCAGAATCTGAATATTGGTATGTTTCTAATCTACATTTAGTGCCTTCCTGTGCTATCATTTGTCATGTTTTGTTTGTTTGTTTACGCTTTCATATAATTAGGGTTTAAGGCTTAATTGGATTAGGGTTTAACAAATTAATCAATAAATTCCAAATTTCCTTATCATTCTAAGTGACACCAAACCTGTAGCTGAGTCCTCTTGCAAAAGTTGTGACTTGACTCGGTTTAATGTCCTTGAATGTTACATGTGAAAGGAGGATTTAATCACACTATCAACCATTATCATCATCCCTCTTTTCCTACATAACAGTTTCCAATGTTGATTGGTGCTCCAGTGATTGTTGTTGGAGTTTGATATTTGACCCTCACAACACATTGGATCCTACAAAACAATGGTATGCCTTTTACAGGAGATTTCAGTAGAGCCAAAAAAGTAATAATATTCATACAATATGTGTGTTCCCAAAGAAGCTTACAATTTACATGTGAACCCCTAATTATATGGAGAAGGGGTGAGATGAGAAGGTAGTTGTGGACTCTAACCACCTTGCATGTGTATAGGACATGTATGATATAAGGGTGTCATAAGTACATGAGTTAGGTGTCACCAAAAAGGTGAACATGTGTCTCATCCATATGAGGTGAGACAAAAAAGTAAAAGTCCATAAGTGTGGACTCAACAAGTGTGAATAAGACTCCTAGATAGGCTAAAAGCTAATTAATTATATAATGTCCTTATTTACACTAACAATTTGTTACACCCCGTGCTTTATGAATTGTCAGCACCCAAGCCATTTTTAGTGGGACTTGTTGTTAGCCACCACAAGTGATAGATGTAGACACCTAAAAATGACTCTTTGCCCAAAACACTTACATACATCAATTCTTCATAAATCCCCTGTGTTCAACGTTAATTAAATAATCCAATTATTTAATTAAATTCATCAATTTCCTCTATTTTCCCTAATTTCAACATTAATTGAATAAATTCTCTTTATTTAATTAATTTTATTAAATTCCTCTATATTCTTCCAAAATTAAATAATTTAATTAGAATCATTATCTTCTTCCAATCTTCAAATCCACATTAATTAAATAAATCTAATTATTTAATTAATTCATCACTCAATTTTCTCTTATCCACAATTAAATAATTTTAATTATTTAATTAATCAAATATTCCTCTAAAATTAAATAAATTATTTAAGTTGACTTTATCTTCTAAAAATAAATAAAATTAAATATTTTATTTATATTCTTCCATCATGCAAAATAAATTAAATAAATTTATTTATTTAATTTATTTAAATCTTCATATATTATCTTTTCTTCAAATCATGTACAATCAATTAAATAAATTTATTTATTTATATTTCAAATATCTTCCAATTCGTCTAAAAATATCATTTTCCTCTATGTGCACAATCACTCTTCTTTTTAGAACTTCAAAAAGCAAATCTAATGTTGAGTTAATTGGCTTTAATCATTATTATTTTTATCATCAACTCATAAATTGGAAAAAATATTCTAATTTATAAAATTAAATCCTAACTTTAGCCAAAAAGAAATTAATTCAATAAAATACCTTTTTGGAGTGACACATGTTGTGTGCACATTCATCATGAGTTATTTGATTTATCTCAACCATTCATTCTATTAATTTATCTCAACCATTGATCGATCTTACCCTGAATCCTATATATACCCCCTTCACTTCTTCACAAATCCTCTTCGATCATTCAACTTTTAAGCACTCTTCAATCATTTAGCTTTTGAGCACTCTTTGATCATTAAGCCTTTTTGATCTCTTCGATCATTTAAGCTTTTGCCTCTGTATAGCGCTTTAAGCTTTTATCACGGATCGTTGAGCACTTATCATTATCTACACTCGCTTATTGCAAACATGATTTCGCAATTGATAGAGCAATCCACATTCGACCAAGAGATCAATACAATCTAGGTGATATCTTTCGATTATTTATTGCATTATTCATTGATTTGGTTATTGCTTAGATAGATCTTTTAATGTTATAGGATTGAGTTTACTTTCATTGTTTTGATTTATCCTAAGCTCGATTTTACCTATACACAATACCATCACAATTAGACCCAATACACCCAATTGTGTCATAACCACTTGTTGCGGCCACATTTCCATTCAAGGATCCCCCACCAATGATCAACCCTCTACATCTGCACCCACTAATCTTCCATCCTCACACAAGTATAACCTCCTTGATCACCTTGGAAAAATCCCCGCTCAAATCTCCATCCTTGAATTACTTCGCACATCCCACCTCCACAAGGAAGTTCTTGACAAAGCCTTGATGGAAACACAAGTCCCTACCAACTTGAATGTTAATGAATTCCAAGCCATGGTAGGACACATTGCTTCACCCCACTACCTCACTTTCTATGAGAAGGACCTCCCTGCATCTAATAATTCACATAACGAAGCCCTCCACATTGAAGTCATAATCCATAAACATACCATCAAACAAGTCTTAATAGATGGTGGATACGACAACCTAAATATTTAGTCTAAAACTATTAAAACACATGGGATACTCTGATGTGGTTGTGGACTCTAGTGAGTGTATAACTATCAAAGGATATGATGATTCCGAAAGATTGTCTAAGGTCACCATCAAGCTTCCTATCCAAGTGGGACAAAAGATTTTAGAAAACAAAACCAAGTGCTCAATCTTGACCTCACATATAATATTCTCCTTGGTTGACCATGGATTCATGCCATGCAAGCCATTCCATCCACCTTCCATCAATGTTTAAAATTTCCACATAATGGCACGAAAGTGATTGTCTATGTTGATCCTCGTCCTTTCTAATACTACCATTTCTTGGAAGGACATGATTGAACTTTCTTCCCATATAACAATGCCATAAAAACATCCACCACCAAAACCAATCCAACACCATCCACTGCATACATTGATCCATCCAACATCTGATCCACATCACAAACATCTACCCCTCCTAAGGTCAAGATCAAAATAAGTGACATGTGGTGTGGAGAGTATGATCTACATGACACCTTTTGCACAGGCTTACTCCCACCATCCCCTAAAACATTTGGTACCCCTAAGGACAATGGGGTCTCTATGGTAATCATCAAATGCAAACCATCTCCTGTCTTCGAGAGAAAAAACTTCATGGAACAAGATATCCTTGAGGACATATCTTCATGGCTATACAAAGATGAAAATGATGAACCAGAAACACCTATCATTCCCACCAAGATCTATGGAAAAGGTCTCGAGATTGTCAAACATATGGGTTACATAGGACAAGGTGCTATGGGTCTACATGAACAAGGAATAATTGAGCCCATTCAAGCAACAAGGAATCCTTATCTCCACATACTAGGGTATGGAAAACAAGAGTCTACCTCCACCGATACTGAGTATATCCTAAGTACGATTGCTAAGGCCTTCCCCATGATAGATAACGTCAATGAAGAGGACCATCAAGACTCTTTCACTGACTTTGCTAAACTCTTTGAAGCATCCATAGGCACCATCTACACCCTAACAACCATGCCATCAACATCCAATGACCTACATCTCATCTATCCCCAACTCATAGATTGGGAACAACAAGGAGCCCCCATCCTTGATATTGCAAAAAATGATGAAGCTATACCCAAAATGATGGGGGTCAGAAATCACTTTCTCCTTGGAGATCACAAGTTTGACTATATCATGGAACTAAACACTTCCGCATACTTTGGGGAGATAATCCAAACTCTTAGCTACAAAAGTATGAAAATAAAAATAACATCCCCTAGTGAAAACCACTTTGTGGCACTTTCAGATGACAAAAAAATCAAAATAAATGACATATCCCCTAGTGAAAACCTCCTTGAGGCACTTGGGGATGAGGGAATGGATCTCCCAAAGTACCTAAGCTCTATCAAGAAAGGTCGCCAATCCTAGTAGAAGCATCACATGAAATGAACCTTGGAACAGAGCCCAAGATCAGATTTCAAGTAGAATCCCTCACAACAATAGAATAAGAGGCCTTCTTGGCCTTCTTCAAACAAAGGAGTCATAACTTTGCATGGACATATGCTGATAATCTCGCTCTAGTTGTCCATCATCTTACTATACATCCTGATGCAAAACTAGTAAAACAAAAGCTAAGAAAAATGAATCCACAAGTGGCACTCCTTGTCAAAGAAAGACTCAAAAAGCTTCTAGACGTGGGATTCATTTGTCCTAAAGGCTATCCTAAATGGATATCAAACATTGTACCCATAGCAAAAGTCACTGGGAGCATCCTTTGTTGCATAGACTTCAGGGATCTTAACAAGGCTTGTCCTCAGGATGACTTTCTGCTACCCAACATAGATATCATTGTGGATCTTACTGTCAGCCACGAGATGTCCCTTATAGATGGATTCTTTAGCTACAATCAAATCAGGATAGTAGAGGAAGACCAACATAAGACTTCTTTTATATGTCCATGGGGAACATATTGTTGGGTTGTGATGCCCTTTGGACTAAAAATCACAAGAGCAACTTATCAGAGAGCCATGAAAGTTATCTTCCATGACCTTTTCCACAACATAATGGAAGGTTATGTAGATTATTTAATAGGAAAGTCCAAGACTAGAGAAGATCATTTGAATGTTTGGCAAAAATCTTTGATAGATTAGAACAATACAAAGTGCGGCTAAATCCTAAGAAACGTGTCTTTGGGGTCACCTCCAGAAAACTCCTAGGATACATTGTGTCAAGAAGAGGGGTAGAAGTCGACCCTACCAAAGTTAAGGCTATAGTGGACATGCCTCCACCAAAGACACTTAAGAAACTTTGCAGCCTCCAAGGGAAACTTCAATCCATTTGTCGCTTCATAGAACAACTTGCATACAAATGTCAACATTTCTAACATCTTCTCTGAAAAGACACAACATTCCTATGGGATGAAAAGTGTTAGAGAGCCTTTGAATAGTTAAAGGAATACCTAGCTACACCACTTGTCCTCATTCCATCGAAATGAGGATAGCCCCTCCTTCTATACATCTCAACAATAGAAACAACAATTGGGGCTTTACTAGCACAACATGATGAACAGGGAAAAGAGAGCTATATATTACATCAGTCACACCTTGGTGACCTATGAGCTGAATTATACTCCTATTGAATGAGCATGTCTTGATGTTTTCTTTACTTCACAAAAGCTAAGACATTACATGCTCAACCATAAGACAAAGCTCATTTCCAAGATTGATCCACTCAAATATTTATTGACTAGAGCAACTCTCACAGAACAGATGGCTAAGTGGGTTATGATCCTAAGTGAGTTCCACATTGAGTGCACAGAAAGGAAAGCTATCAAGGACAAGTGATTGTTGATCAATTGGCCAATGCACCTATCCCAATAGAACAACCATTGCTTTCAGAATTTTTGGATGAGTCAATATTGCCAGTAGCACCAGCGATAGACACATGGAAAATGTATTTTGACCGATCTTACACACATCATGGCTCGGGAGTAGTATTCTATTTGTTACCCCTCAAGGAGACACTATTCCAAAGTCCTACAAAATAACATTCCATGCACAAACAATGTAGCAGAATATGAGGCCCTTATCACAGGACTTCACATGGAAATCTAGTGGAAAATTGAAAAGCTTACAGTTTATGGTGATTCCCATCTAGTTATCAGGAAAGTTAATGATGAATACAAAACAAAGGATGACAAGCTCTTGCCTTACAAAAGAATGGTTGATGATTTCAAGGACTACTTTCATGATATCCACTTTGAGAAAATACCAAGGCTAAATAACAAAGCAGTAGACGCTATGGCTACTATAGGATCTCTGGTTGACATGAAAAAGGACATTAAGAAATGTGAGTTCCTTGTTGACGAGCTACCAATGCTGGCCTATGACATCCCAAAATTTGAGTAAGTGTGTGTGACATTGTTGGTCCCCTATCTCCATGGTACCAAGAGACATACATGTACCTCCATGATAATATCATCCCACCCAACCTAACATCTACACAACATAAAAATTTCATCCTTCAAGCCTCCCATTTCACCATCAGAGGAGATACCCTATACCGAAAAAGTCTCGATGGTACTCTTTTATGATGTCTTGACTCTAGGGAAGTTGAAGTGGCCTTACAAGAGGTACACGAAGGTATTTGTGTGGCACATTCTAGTGGACCTACTCTAGCAAAGAAGATTCTTAGAATAGGGTACTATTGGCCAACCATGGAATGATATGCCTACCGATTTATGAAGAAATGTCGGCCATGTCAATAACATGGTGATCTTATCCATGCACCTTCGCAGGAGCTATAGCTGATAACAACCCCTTGGCCCTTTTCACAATGGGGACTCGAACTCATAGGAAAATTACACCCGTCCTCATCTAATGAACACAAGTTCATTATTACCACCATCGAATATTTCACCAAGTGGGTAGAAGCTATACCACTCACCTATACCATTGGCATCCAAATAACAAAATTCATCCTCCACTACATAATATGCCATTATGGCATCCCTTTTTCCATCATCATAGATAATGGGAAATCGTGTAAGAACTAAGAAGTTCACACTCTTTACGAAAAAATCCACATCCAACACCACTTTTCCACACCATATTACCCTCAAGGTAATGGTCAAGCTGGAGCTTCCAACAAAACCATCTTACACATCTTGAAAAAGATGGTTAACAAAGCCAACCATGACTGGCACCTTTAGCTTAATCCTGCCCTATGGGCTTATTGTACAAGCATTTGCACCCCCATAGGAGCCACACCATACTCATTAGTATTTGGTTCCGAAGCCATTTTTCCTATTGAGGTTGAGCTCCCTTCTATCAGGATTTCATTATAGAATATCATCACTGAGGAGGAGTATCGAGTTACATGACAAAATGAGCTAGAACTTCTAGATGAGAAATGCCTAGATGCTCTTAATCACCTTCAAGCCTATCAAAATCGCCTATGCAGAAGCTACAACAAAAAGATCAAGAACCACAAGTTTCAAATAGGCAACCTTGTCCTTATGGAAAATCAGAGAAACCTACAAGAGCACCACAAGAAAGGAAAATATGAGCCTAATTTGTTGGGACCATATATTATCATAGCCATCTATGGATTAGGAGCTTATTAGCTTGCAACACCTAAGGGACAACCTTTGGATGACCCTATGAACATCATGCACCTAAAGATATTATATGCCTAACCCATCCAATATCCCAAAGTAAAAATATAAAAAATACAAAAAAAGTCAAAAAATCCAAAAAAATTAAAAAATAAGAAAAATTGAGTGTAATTAAGTTGTCCAATGGGGAAAATCACTTAGGTGATGCTTTGGATAAGTACCATGGTGAAAACTTATTCAGATACCATGTGTAGTGGTTGATTCCACCATCTAATAAGTTCACATGCACATCCCACCCGATTATATCATACTCTTTCCATCCCATGGCTTGGAATTCCTAAAACATTCACCCCATTCCCCATCCCCTTATCACCCCACCTGAGGAAGATTCCTGGAAAATGGATCTTTGTATGTCCCCCCTGTACAGCTTAAAAATTTGAAAATCCCAAAAACATCACAAAAATCCAAAAATCCAAAAAAATCAAAATATCAAGAAAATCCCAAAAACATCACAAAAATCAAAAAATCCAAAAAAATCAAAAAATCCAAAAAATCCCAAAAACATTAGAAAAAAGAGAAAACCCCAAAAACAATCATTACCCAACTCAACACCATCATCTAAACCATCATTCCATCACATTCAAATCATCCCATCCCTACATCATCACTATAAACCAAAACTACATATTCATCATCACCCGCATCTTAAAGTACCTTGATCCCATGGACATAAGGTATGTAGGTAGTCTAGAATACGAAGCAAGTATCTAGTATGTAGGTATAAAAGATGCATCCATACAACCCATTTAGATGGTCCCTATTTCCTGAGCTTACTAAATCCAAGAGCAATACATTGGCTAAGCACACCATTAAAACATCACATCCCATGAAAAAAAATCATCAATCAATAAACTAACCATGATCATGACATATGGTCTACTATCCTTTTGCTCATCCTTCGACTTTTATCCAACATCATCCAACTTATTCTCACCTTAATGGCTATATCATTCCTACAATAGGCAAAATCTATCATCCTATCAACACTTATCTTGGCAAGAGATACAATGGTTGTTTGTTTGGTTCTTTTGTCTTTTTGATTATTGATTTTTATCTTTTGTGTCATTTTAGGGATTACTCGAAAGCTACCTTGATTTCACTATATCATGGTATGTGGCGGAAGACACCTAGAATGGGGCATGGTCATTGTTTTGTATGTCGTGCTTATGGGTTGGTCTCATTACTCTAAGAATGGTATTCGTATCTTGAAGGTGTAGGGTCGGTTCTAGCACATTGTTCCCCGTTTACATTTAAGGTTAATCATACCTTTCATGTATTAAAGAACTTATGCTATGAGTCCCCTTCCCTCATCTAGGCAAGGTTATACTACCTTGGGCATGCATGGGATCATCTTATTGTTTGCGGGTCTAGTCCATGTAAAGATGGATATAAATCACCCCCTTGGTCCTTCATACCTTGGTGAAAATATCCCCTATGCTATAATAAATCTAGAAGTTCTCTAAAAAATGTCTACACAAACACCTATCTACCTATCATCCCCCCAACCATCAAAAACACTATCTAGACTTTACATCTAATGATGACTAGTAGCCTCACCCATTCACTCTCACCTTGTTACCATTTTAACAAACCCTCTCCCCACAACATATAACTTCACCCATCCCGAAAAAACCCCTCTAAACAACATGGCGTCTAGTGACTTTGCATCCCCTATCCCAACTTTCCATAAACCTATCCTAATCATCCCTAAACCTCTCCCAACCTACCCCAACCAAGCCCTCCCACCCATATCCCAAGATCATCCCAACCCCGTCTCCCATGGCTCTAAACACTACAATGTGTCATGACAAATATCTATACCATTTCACTCTCCATTACATTTCATTATCCATACCATTTCACTATCCATTACATTATTCATTATTCATTAACCATTGCATTATCCATTACATTTCATTATCCATTAAACATTGCATATCACCATACCATTATCATTATCATATATTCTATTACATTTCCATTTCATCCATACATAATATATGTTTATTAATCTAAGCATATATTCCATTACATTTCCATTTCATCCATACATGATATATGTTTATTAATCTGAGCATATATTAACCATCACATAATATATGTTTATTATTCTGAGCATATATTGACCATTTCATTAAACATTGCATAACATATGTTTACTAATCTAAGCATACATTTTCCATAAACATTAATTCATCCATACACATAAGTATACATCTTTCATGTCATCTACATCATCACATACATCTAGAAACATCAAAAACCCATAACATCATCATCATAAGCACCTACATCCATCTAATAAATGCATCCATGTACCATACATCAATGCATAAAACATCATAATCATCAAGCATAATCATAATCACAGACATCCATAATCATCCCTAACCATAAATGCAACCATATCATAAATTACTGCCAAAAATATATACATGTATCTCTCAAACTACATATCTAATAAATGTCATGATACAAAATACAAGGTCCAAAGACATATACATAAAAATTAGGAACCATGGGTTGATGACCCCTTAGTAGAGTCAATAGGAGAACCAAGTGGATGCTGTGGTGGTGGCCCCATAAACTGTTGCTGCTGAGCTGATAACTGCTACTAAGATGGTGGTTGTTGAACTAACTGTTGAGATCTCCTCGATCTCCGTGAACCCGACATCCCTAATCTACTCCCCTAGCTATAATTAGGGACTCTCTGACCCTCAGGAACTATAGTACAATAGGTTCCATAATAATACTCAACCCTCGCTTACTGATCCAACAACTGTTGCTACAATTGTTGTATATGCTGTTGAGTACCTATGTAATCTACCCATATCTGAGCCATATCAGTCCCAACTATCACACCCTGCATATGTGTGATCTCCTGCTGCATCTACACTATCTACACATTAGCCTACTGCACTATGGCCTTTGCCCTCTACAATCTCACCTCAGCTCCCTGCCACAACACTATCTCTACATCTACTCAGCAGTAACCTAAGCCACTTGACCCTGTAACTG
Organism: Cunninghamia lanceolata; assembly: GCA_027924645.1. Lineage (NCBI taxonomy): Eukaryota > Viridiplantae > Streptophyta > Pinopsida > Cupressales > Cupressaceae > Cunninghamia > Cunninghamia lanceolata. Next base: position 3,910,193 of record BSBN01001435.1, read on the forward strand.
TCCCTAAAGATGCCCTATCTAGGCTTGCAAATCTAGATTTGGGCATCCCCGTCACCCCACTCAGTCCATCCAACAAGGCATTTACTCTCTAAAGTAACCAAAGCTGTGTGAGAGCACTATCCTGCTCAGCCATCACCTGAACTAGGTCCTATTGCTATCTAGCCACCTGATCCTCCAGGCTAGCTACCTGCGCCCGAAGGGTCTCCACCTCCTCCTCCTTGTCTCCTTGAGGCCACCGCTTATGACTAACATGCATAGAAGGATCAGGCCCTAGCCCTATCCTCGATGGTCCTACAACTGATGACCTGACACTTGAAGTGCCTACCTACTGTCGTGCCTACTGCTGTGGGGCCTACTATACAGGTCTTTGACGTACCTTCTAAGGTGGTGCCTGCGGTGGTGGCATCTGTCCCTGCCCTTGTCCTTGCTACTGAGGTACCTACCACAGTGGTACCTGTCCTCTCCCCACTACCTATCCTACAGCTAATGTAGCCAAAACCTTGATCCCATCATCATCCTCATCTATCAGCACCTCCTCCATCACATACTTGACCCTCACTTCATCTCCCTCCTCTCCCTCCTCCTCCTCCTCTGCCACTGTCAGATATGGCTTTGTTGTTGGATTAGTTAGACGAACAGGCCTCCATATCTGTCACCATCTATCAAAGGATGGGGTCGCCCCTACATCAACTATGTCACTCCTCCAGTCTCACTGCACTGGCTGCAATGTCACCCAATCCACTAATGCCACTTGGGGATGAATCTCTATAGGCCATGCTGGTACATTATGGGGTGTCCTAGCAAAAATGGCCATCACCTAAGCTAGATCCAGAACATACCTGAACTGTTACATCACCCGCAATGAAATATACTTGTCTATCGTGTGGTCTCCCCGCCCCATCAGATAGCAAGACTAGAATGTGAATGGCATATGGATATGATCATCAGCCCACGCCTCCACACCTATATAAGGTCACCAGATAATAAAATCTAGGTCATCAAGCACCTGCCGCTAGTATTGTAGCTGTCCCATGTGGGTATGTGTAATAGGTGGCCTATACAAAAACACATATGCCTCAAATTGAGCTCGATGATAAGATGGCACAGGTTGCGTAATCGCAATATGCTCCCATGCCCACACATGGAGCAGTGTAACCCCAGCTGATAAAGCCCTATCCAAATGATAGACCATTAGATGCATCTCATGATACAACTACGCCAACAGACAAGGCCCCCATGCAAATACCATCTCTTGAGTGATCATAGCCTCGATCACTCTACCCCAGCTAACCGAAAAGCCCTACAATCACCGATCCAGAAGCACGATCCCTCCAATCATTGCACACACAAATAAAGTAAATCAATCCACCCTAACCAATAAAGTTTATGCATAACTCATCTATCATTGATCCTGGGTATATACTGGATGACCAGGTACAAATGTACTATCCAACACTACCACTCTCGATCCCACATCATAGGTCACTTGATCTCCTCGTATGGGAATCCTCAAGATACTCCATACATCCTCTAAGGTGATCATGATCTCACCTATAGGTAGTAAAAAGGAGCATGTCTTGCTCCTCTACCCCTCCACTAGGGCTGTCATCATAGCCCTATGCGCCCGTATTTGAGGCATCTCAGCAACCATCTATAACCCTATCCTCCCTAATCAAGCTAAGGTGGCCTGGTCAAACAGTGATCACAATCTCATCACTAATGGAACTTGACGCTCCCATGACTGCAAAATCTTGCCTACAATCTGCATCCAAAATTCACCAAAATCACTTCTTTCTCCCAAAATAGTGTTTTCACACTAATCCATAACCCTATGGCGCCAATCTAGAGTTTGGCACTAATCCATGGCCCCATAGCGCCACTTTAAGAGATGAAGATAATTCTTTAGACTTTGGTGCTAATCCGGAGCTTAGTGCTACACCCTCGCTACATGGTGCTAAACTGCCATTAACCTAAAATTTCCAAAAATTCTCTGTGCTAATGCAAAGCTTGGCACTAAACCCAACCCTTATGGCACTAAACTAGGAAACTCCCAAACCCTAGGCGCTAAACTAGAGCTTGGTGCCAAAACTACCCCATATAGCACTAAACCATCCAAATGGAGACTTTTACCCCTAGCGCTAAATAAGATGATGGTGCCAAAACATAGATGGATGGCATGAAACCATCCAAAAAACCCCATTTTCCCCTGGTATTGATCTAGAGGATCACACTAATCCACCTAATTATGGTGCCACATAGCTGTGCAATGGCACCATTCTACCTAACTACCCATTTCCTGATCCCGTAAACTACCCGAAACCCAAAAATCACAAAGCTAGGGATGACCAACATATCTGTGGTTCTAACAACGGTGATCTACCATAATCGCACACCCTCTTGGATCAGTGTTGGTAGCATGGGAATGGAGGTTGTGCCATGTCTTCTCCTATTCTCTCGTCCAATAATCTTAGAGTGTGCAAATGTGGCTTTTTGGGCCCACACTTTCTATATATAGATGCCATGTCATACCCCCATACACCTTTTTCTCTCCTCAGGTCACAAAATGTGACCCTTTTCACCTATTTTTCTTCCTATCCACCTAATTTTTCGTCTTCTATCCGTTTTTCACCACTATTTCCTTCTTTCGAGAGTTCACCCCCAAAAAATTAATTTTTCCACCCAACCTCTCGAGGGGGCATCCCTCATCCATTTCATTCCTTCTCGGCAGCTGGGGCAATTTCTTTGACTTAACGCCATATCCCTACTAGGTCATAATGCCATGTCAAAGAGGGGCAAATGTAGACACCTAAAAATGTCTCAACCATTTAACCACCTTTCGACATCATCCATATCACTAATTTTTCATCTAATTAATTAATTAATTATCCTATCCAACCCCCGAACCATTCATCCATCCTTCATCAATTAACTGGAACTAAATTAATTAAATTAATTCTACATTACACCTTACTAACACCATCCCAATTAATTAAATAAATATGCAAAATATTTATTTGATTAATTTGTCCACTTTCATAAACCTAATTAATTAGGTAAATCATACTTATCTAATTAATCTTCCCTACTAATTAGCCTACACCTAGCCTCGTTGATTAAATAGCTATTATTTAATTAATCCTAAGCCCTGATTAGCCCACTCACTATTTTTTTCCAGCCACATTAACTAAGTTAATCACCCTGATTAACTTGGTCAAATCCCACTTAACACCTTCTCCCACACCCACAAATAAAAAATATCAATAAATACTTAACCCCTCCAACTCATTCTTTCCATTTTTATGTTAAAACATCTTCCACCATTTTATCTTACAAATGTGAGGTCCCAAAAATGTGCATGTGCCACATGACCTTCACATTCCCACATAAAATGGAATTTTTAATTTCCTCACACATCAAAATCACATTAAATGCAAAGTCCTCCCTAAAATAAATTTTAAATTCATTTTTATTCTCCACCCTTCAAATTTGATGATCAAATCTCAACCCTCCATCTCACATCCAATCTCATCCATTGATCTCAACATTCAATCTCCATCGTTGGATCAAAATCCCCTCCAATTTGCCTATAAATACAAGCCTCCACAAGCCATTTTCGTCATCCAAGTTAGATAAACATAATTATGCCAAAATCTCCCCCACTTTCATCCATCCTAGTTAGGTTATGCTAAGATTTGTGTTGACTTTGAAGAGCACTTCACATTTTAAGTCTTAGTTGGGTATATCAAGGAGCTAGTGAGTGCAAGTTCTTCCAGCTTATTAAGGAGTGAGGATTGTTCAAGGATTTACAAGGTATAACTTGTGTTTTTACTTTTTTTATTGCATGTTTTATATCTTTGACATTATCCTCATCTTCAATATACATGCTTCAAACATGTATTAAGAGTTGGTCGTTGAGCCATCGGGGAAGGATTTAGTAGCAGACATAGGCTATTGTGCCATTTTTGAAGAGTTGAGAAAATATTGATGGACTATGCCTCTTGGGCTCTCACGTATTCATTTTCAATTCAACAATGAATGGAAACTATCATTTCATGCTCTATTTTGTCTATACCAAATCATTCTCTCTATTCTTATCTAGCATATGCAACCTCTATTTGTAAATCTAAAACTATTGGGCCTTCTACAATTTAATGACAATGTGTTTTTCACTTTTCATCATTGCATCTATGTTTCTTTTGTTTCATGTTTGTAAATCTTGTGCATAATGTAAGTCATATGCAAGTAGGAAAGTTCTCTCATTGGCATTTTGCCATTTTAGTTAGGATTTATTTTTAGTCATTTCTCTGCCCTTTTCTCCCAAACTTGAGGTAGAATTCGCTGAATATCCTATGAAGAGCCAACTTCTAAAATCCTAGAGGTTGTCTCGCAAGTCATGTCCCACATTTGTGAGGTTTCCCATGTTGGTGCATTTTGCATGTAGGTATAGCATATTGGGTGTAGATTTGAACATTAACACTACACATTTCACTAGTTGTTATGATCTAACTAAACACCCTCTTACATATTCCCAACTATTTGACTAAATATGGTCCACTTTTTTTCATGTAATTGGGCACCAATTTGGTTCTCCAATTCAAGATTTGACTAGTGGCCTCCATAATGACCCTAATGGTCCAACATGTTTGACCCACTACATGAATCTTTTGTCATTCTCATGGGTGATAAATTGATCTTATAGTCATGGATCTAACCCTTGAAATTCCAAAATTTTAATTCAAATATTGGCCAACTCCTACCAATTTCACTAGCTATTATGAGTCAACTAAACATTCCTTTATATCTTCCCAACCACTTAACTAAATATGGCCCACTTTCTTCATTCAATTGAGTAATGATTTGGTTGTCCAATTCAAGACTTGACTAGTGACGTCCATGATGACCCTAATAGTCCAACATATTTAACCTACCACATGGATCATGGATCATTCTTGTGAGTGCTAAATTGACCTTGCATTCATGGATCTGACCCTTAAAGTTCTAAAATTTTAATTCAAATATTGGTCAAATCCTACCCATTCCACTAGTTGTTATGAGCCAACTAAACACACCCTTACATCTTCCCAACCACTTAACTATGGTTCACTTCATTTCATTCAATCAAGCAATATTTTGGTTCTCTAATTCAATGCTTGACTAGTGAGGTTCTATGACAACACCAATGGTACATGTTTTATTCTCTCCATTGCATCATGGTCCATTCTCATAAGTGCTATATTGACCCCACATTCATGGATTTGACCCCTAAAATTCCAAATTTTCAATTCAAATATTGGCTAACTCCTACCTATTTCACTAGTGGTTATGACTCAACTAAAAACATGTTTGCATGATTTATTGATATGTCCTTGTATTTAAAGGAATTCAATAACATTCATTTCACATCATGTCTCCTCCTAGATCATTTGCATTCATAGAGCATTCAAGGGGAATTTACTAGAATACTTTGATTGGTGCACTAAAAAGAGAAACATTTTCTTCAAGATAATCATCTAGGACATCTTCATGTTTTCTTGTCACATGTTGATCCTTAGCAAGACCATACAACCATTCCTTTGTAGGGTTTAATTTAGGAGAATATGTCCCATAGTAATTTGATGACCCTCTAAATGTACTTGTTAGCAAGTTCTAAATGTCTAGTTTTAAGAAGCTAATGTGTTGTGCAAGAACCAACAACATGGAAAGTCTTACAAGGTATTGTTGCATATGTGGTCATTGATGTCAATAGAGTTGTGGTGTGGAATATTGCATGTGATGTCAACAGTGTAAGAGTTCAGAAGAGAAGACAAAGGAGTAGTTTAGAAGAGCAGACAAAGGAGCAGTTTAGAGGATTAGATAAAGGAGTGATGATAAGAGGAATTGTGAGGTGAAGGACTTGATGATGAAAGGCTTGAGAATACTATTGGATTAGTATCATTTGCACACAGTTGTGCCTTATCTTATGAAGTTTATTGATAGGTGAAAGTTGATAGGTTGAAGAGTATACTGATATGAAGAAGTTGTGGTTTCTTGTTTGTGATGAAAAGAGTTGTAATTGTTGTCTATGGTGTTGTGAATGTTTCATTCATTGTTTCTTGTTGAAAAGATTTGCATAAGATATGAAGGAAAGTGTACAAGGGTTCAAGGCACAAGAAGTTGCACTAAAGAAGCTCAGGATAATGCTCTGCATTCCTTTGCATTTGAAGATATAGCCTTGCAGTTTGGAGGTAAGACATATACAAGTGTGAAGTATGTATGATCTTAATTTTAAAGTATGAAAGCTATAACAAAAGATTCCAGAACTAGTAGAGTGAAGATAGTGGTACAGTGGTGTTTTAGTCAGAAAGAGTAAAAGGAATGCCCCACATTTATCCCCAGTTGAAGATGTGATCTTGTGTCTTAAAGGATTGTGAGATATAGATGAGAGGTATGATACATTCAAGTTTTAGATGTTACAATATACCGCAGAGGTTCTTTGGAGTCAACAGAGCAAGGAAAAATCATGTTGCTGATTAGGGTTATTAGAGGGAGAATGTAAAATCCATTGCATTTCACTACAATGCAATAATGGCTTTTCTATTTAGAAGATATGTTTAGAATGTCTGTATGTTTCTCATTTCAAGTTTCAGGTGTTGAGGAGTACCGCAAGTCTATTTTTCAATGTTCTATTTCATGACTGTGTATTCAGAGTTTGTAAGAGATGGTGGGTTTAGTGTCTATTTGTTTGCACCAGAAAGAAGATGCATAATTTAGAGAAAATAATGTATGAGAATGTTCTTATAAGTCATATAATGTTTGTGAAGTGATCTGCATGATGTTATTTCATTTCTTTGGCATCACTTTAGGTCTGGAGCTATTGCATGGAAGGATAAGTGTTTGCTGGGTCTACTTTATGTGCTTAGATGATTACGTCATATGGTTGGAAGTGTGTGCCAGTGTGGATATGTGTGTTAAGATGAAATAGATCCTGATTATTACTTTTTTTGAACCACATTGGATTTTGGGAGCCAATTTGTTATGGTCATTACACGTTTCATGCTACACATTTCATCTTGGTCGACAAAGGAGAAAGATTTTGAAGCTTACAGAGGATATAAATGAAAGATCAATTTTATTGAAAAAGAAGTGTGTGAGAGGGTGTGAGGATGTATGTGTGTGTGTGGATGTGAGTATAGGTGTGTGTGAAAGTGTGTTGAAGATAACAGAGTTCATTGAGCATAAGTGCTGAAGATATATGTTAGTGTGAAGGGTGTTGATGTTGCAGAGGTGATTGATCAATATATTTTGTCATGTATCTTGTATAGAGGTTATAGCCTCTTTCTGTAAGTGTTTTAGCATTGTAGGGAGTTGTAGCTTCCATTGGTTGAAGCCATACAAACTATATTTTAGGGAGTTATAGATTCTTTGGGTTGTTGCCCATAAAACTTGCAATTTTTTTTTGTGAGGATGGATTTGGATAGTAGGTCCAAGCAACTTGCTCACTATAGTTTTTCCCTTCTAGGGTTTTCCACATAAATCTGGTGTTATGGTTGTTGTGTGATTATGTTTTCAATTGCTTCATTATATATTTGTCTATTTAAGGTAGTAGAAATTTTTTTGAAGATGAAGTTGAATTGGATTAATTTGTGGCATATAATGATTCACCCCCCTCAGTATATCAGTGTTCTAACAATTGGTATCAGAGATAAGTTCCTTGGTGTAGCCTAACAGCTGAAAGTAGATCTTGGAGTAGAACACATGGATCAGAGAGATTCCTCTTCTTCTTTAACAAGGCATCGATATTTGATGGATCCAACTATAGCTTTTGGTGTGTAAGGATGGGAGTTTATCTTACCTCTCCAAGGTATGATGTTTGGAGAGCTACAATGCATGCTTATACTAAACCTATTCATCCCATTAAAAATTCGAATGAGAAGAAGGCCCATGAAAACAATGCTAAATCCAATAATGTTATCTTGAGTGGTCTAACCAATTTAGAACTTGTCAAGGTAGTGCAATGTAAGACAACCAAGGAGATATGGAATAAACTCAAAAATCTCTATGAAGGAAATGACAATGTAAAGCAAACAAGATTACAAACTTATAGAGCAATGTTTGAGAATATAAGGATGAAAGAAGATGAAAACATAGCTAGCTATTTTATCTGAGTGGATGAAGTTGTCAATTGAATCAAAGGGCTAGGTGAAGATGTGGGTGAGTTAATGGTTGTGAAGAAAGTCCTGAAAACTCTCCCTCATAGGTTTGATTCAAAAGTTCTTGCAATTGAAGAAGCCAAACATTTGAAGAAACTTACCATGAAAGAGTTGTTTGGGTCCCTAACTACCTATGAGATGAGGAATGAAGTCCAAGGTACATCCAAAAGAGAAGCTACTTTTAAAGTTGTGAAGAGAGAAGGAACATCTGGTCATCATAGTGAATCTGAGGAAGAAGAAGCAAACTTTGTGAGAAAGTTAAAGAAGGGTTCAAGAAAGTATAAAGGTAAGTTACCTTTCAAATGTTTTAAATGTGGAAGAATTGGTCAATATGCTTCTAAATGTCCTTTTAGAGAAAATGAAAATAGAAGCAAGGTTTTCAAAAGAAGTAACTTTAAAAGGAACCTCCTTTCCAAAGAAGACTATAGCTCCTCAAAAGAAGTAGATCACTACTCATTAGATGATGATAGAGGAGAATCTCTATTCATGGCCATGGTGATCTCTAATAGTTCTGAAAAGACTGAAGATGAAGAAGAATGTGAAATTGATTTTGATTTTGAAGGTGAACTTATTTCTACTCTTGAATACTTGGAATGTGTAAGGAAAGAGGTCAAAAACAAAAAGCCCTAATTGAAGCTAAGACAAATGAATGCACAAAACTTGAGAAAGAAATCCTGTCGCTCAAAAGGTAATTGGAGAAAGCAAAGTCTAAAAGTCTGGATGACCTTGAAGAAGTAGATCTCATCATGCCTCAAGGAAGACCCTCTCATGCAAGACAATTCTCCATAAATAGGTTCAATCATGTATTTTTTGGTTATTTTTTTATCTACAATAAATGTGGTCATAAGGCTATGGATTGCAAGTCTAGAATGAATAGAAGAAATCTTGTAAGTAGGAATCCTCTTGCTTCACTAGTGGATGTCAATGTGGTATGTGATATTTGTAACAATTTTGGACATATAGAAAGATATTGCAGGAGTGGATTAGTAAAATTAGAATCTCAGATGATAGATGTTGCTGATGTTGAACACCCAAAATACTGAGAGGGGAGTGAATCAGTATTCTGTTAAACCATTTACAAATCATTTTAAACAAATCAATATACTTAAATGGAGTGAAGGAGATTAAGCATAGAACAAATAACCACAAATCATAACACATGAACACCATATTTATGTGGAAAACCTACGAAGGGAAAAACTACGGCGAGGATTAGCTCACAATATAAAGTAGTAGCAACACCAAATTACAAAAGGCTCATTGCCTAGAAGAAAGAAAGAAAGGCCACTACCAAAGGACTCACTATCCAAAAGAAAGAGATAGAAGAGGAGGCTCACTGCCAGGGATGAACTGATATAATTGCATATAACCTATGCATGGAGTACATTTCTAATGAAGCTCAATATTCACCACAACACAAACATCACCTTCACAACAACACTAAAAAATAGTAGACACCTTCTGCTCACTGTATCCAGTAGCCTAACACATGAAATCTCTCACTGTACTGATCAAATATCATATCACATACATCATATTCATCATGCATACATCCAATCATGAATCCTTGGCACTTATTTATACCATCATCAACCTTGAAAATATTCTCCAAGGTTGGCAATACATCTTAATCTAGAAAATTCAAATTAGGTCTAGACCAAAACATTCCCATGAAGGAAAGGGATGAATGCATACCACATCATATGTTAGCATGAGCCTAAATCCATACATACAACACTTCATCATGCTTTCACAATCATCGGAGCACAACCGCAATTAGTGTAAACAACCAAGTCGGCCAAACTTGTGTTAACACTATGAAATTTTAAGTGCATGCTTCCTGAAGACCAAAAGATGACATGCAGACCACGCTCCAAGCTTGAACATGATCTAGAAACATCCATAAGCACCTGAAAATAAACAAAATCCTTTACAACATCTTTCACCTGAAGAAAGTTCACACCGGAGCACTTAGATTACTCTGTCATCAACTACAACTCAAGACATGAACTTGCGGAGCACCAAATCAAGAACCACTTGAACTAAATAAATATATAGACTTTATAAACATAAATCCAAAACCACAAAGCCATAAACAAATCTACGAAGAAATGCAGAGCAAAATAGTTTCTCCTAGACACCTTTGCACAACCTAGAAACACAGTCCACACATTGGTGAACACAACTTTCTCTGCACAATGAATCAGAGCACAAAATTAGGAACATAACATCTCTAAACACCTCTGAACAACATATTCAAACTACAAAAGTAGATCTTCAATAAGGAAGAAATGCGGAGCAAAACTAGAACATGTCTACTCTGTAAGCCAAAAAGCCACTTCAACACACTATTTCCTTTCATAATCAAATTTTCTCACAAGCACTTGGAATCCAACCAATAGAAGCATATTCATAACATCTTCATCACTTCAACAAATCAACCAAATCACCTAAGACAACTTAATCAAATAGCTCATATCATTGCAACATCCTCAACTCTGCTCAACCTTATCTCTGATCTTTGCTCAACACAAACTACTCATACTCTTGACACAGTTTACACCAATGACAACACAAGATTGTTGACATCAATGACAACACCGATAGCACATACTTGCAACAATCTCCCCATTTGTCATTGATGGCAACACATAATATGAAAAACCATCAAGACACAAATCTGCACCAACTTCTTTTCTTTCTTACTCTCCCCCTTTCTTTTACACATGTTACTCTCTCTCTGATCACTGATTCTTTTCTTTTTCACATTGCTCTCTCTCCCCCTTTGACATCAATGGAAAAGGGTGACACACCTCTTCTTTCACTCTTATCAGGTCACATGATCTTTTCTTTTCATTGGTCTGAATACTCCCCCTTAGGAGTGCACACCAAACTGTATCAACTCTTACTCCCTCTATCTGTAACAATTATAATGACCACTACCTGTTGCCCCTGAGAGGTAGCCTTCAACATTGGTCCAGAAAAGAATGAATCTTGAAGTCCACTAGACTGATGCATCTCCTTATGCATCTAGTTCAAGGAAGGAGGGGCAATAACCCCTAACTTTTCCTGGAGATACTCAAATGTATCCTTAGGAAGAGCCTTAGTGAATATGTCAGCAACCTAATCCTTTGTAGGCACATACTCAAGATTCACTTCATTCTCTACAACCTTCTCTCTTAGAAAGTGATACCTAATTGAAATATGCTTTGTCCTTGAATGCATCACCAGATTCTTTGAAATGTTAATAGCACTTGTATAATCATAGAAAATTTAAATTGGCTCATCATACACAACTTTGATATCCTTCAAGGTTTGTCTCATCCATAATACCTATGTGAAACATGATATTACAACAATATACTCTGCCTCTATAGTAGATAAAGACACTGAATCTTATTTCTTACTTAGCCAAGACACCAATCTACATCCAAGAAAGATTGCACAACCACTCGTGCTTTTCCTGTCATCTACACAACTAGCCCAATCTGCATCTGTATAAGCACTTAGAGTAAAGTCAATATCTTTTGGATACCACAAGCCATGGTCTGGAGTGCCCTTTAAATATCTTAGAATCCTCTTCACTGCCATAACATGTGACTCTCTAGGATCTTCTTGAAATCTAGCCACAAGATAGACTACATGCATAATATTTGGTCTAGTAGTAGTCAGATACAATAATCCTCCAATCATTCATCTATACTTGCTCTGATCAACCTTAGGAGATTCATCATTCTTGCTCAACTTACAACTAGTAACCATAGGAGTACAAACTGGTTTAGAGTCTTCCATTCCAAACTTCTTTAACAACTCTTTTACATACTTTGACTGAGAGTTGAAAATACCCTTATTTGTCTAATTGATCTGTAACCCAAGGAAGAAGTTCATTTCCCCACACATTGACATTTTAAATTATTTCTACATTTCATCTACAAAACTCTTACACATACATTCATTTCCACCAAAAATTATATCATCTACATACACTTCAATAATCAGATTTTGATCTTCACTTATTTTAATGTACAGAATGTTATCTGCAATACCTTTATTGAATCTTTATTGTAATAAATACTTGTCTAACCTTGCATACCAAGCTATGGGGGCTTGCTTCAATCCATATAGTGCCTTCTTCAACCTGTAAACCATGTCTAGCTTATCTAATAACTAAAATCCATTCGGTTGTTCTATGTACACTTCCTCTTCTAACTCACCATTCAAGAAAGCAAACTTCACATCCATTTGATATACTTTGAAATCCTTATGTTCTACAAAATCCAAAAACATCCTAATGGCCTCCATTCTTGCCACCAAAGCATGAGTTTCCTCATAGTCTATTCCTTCCACTTGTGAGTAGCCTTTACACACAAGTCTTGCCTTGTTCCTTACCACTTCTCCATTCTCATTCAATTTGTTCTGGAACACCCACTTACTTCCAATTATATTTTTGTTCTCTAGTCTTGGGATAAGTTCCCAAGTCTGACTCTTCTCAATCTACATTAGTTCTTCTTCCATAGCCTTGATCCAATACTCATCCTTGCATGCCACAACCACTGTTTTAGGTTCGACTTTAGAAAGTAAACATAGATTTACCTGTTCTTCAACAACTCTCCTTCTTGTTAGTACACCTTTGTTCTTACCACCAATGATTTGATCTTAAGAATGATGCTTCTACACATACCTAGGAGTCTTAGGAATCCTTTCCAGAGCTTCTTCTTCTACAAACTATACTTCCTTTTTCTTTAGCCTTTTCCTCTTCAACGTCACCTTGAAAAATTCCTTACTCGGGTAGGACAACAAAGATCTGTATGCACCAATTCCAACAATCTGATAGAAGATTAATCTTTGACTTTGCTAGAAAACTTCACATTTATTAGGTCAGCTCCGCTAAAGACCTAATACAAGAACCTTTCAACTGAAGATCCATATACTGACCCAAACCCCTCCAATCAACATAAAAACTGCTCTATACTGGGAACAACTGTGTTCTGTAAAGCCAAACTTCTGTTACTCTTTTACTTTCAAGCCATTCATAAAAATCAGGCAAAATTTTGGATTTAGATGTTATGCAATAATCAATAACCATATGCCAGAACCGTAGAGTAGAATCTTCAATAGTGGATCAATGTAGACCAAATTATCGAAACATTATAGCTTGATTTTACCAAACAATACTTAGCCAACGTCCATAACATGTCTTCTTACTTGATCAAATCTTCTTGCACAACATACATCTTATGGAGGATAGAATCCTCTTGCAAAATTACCAACCAATCTAATCTGCACACCTCTTCCTTTATCCTTTTCTGTCACAGTCTCTCTCCTAACTTAAACCTTTGTTGCCAATGCTTAACCTTATCTCTTCATGTTGAGGCATCAGCACTATTCCTTTGGCAGGGGAGAAATGATTTTCAATAAGGCTCCCCTAGAGCCAAGGCTCTAACCTTAGTTCCTAAAGGGAACATCTGCACCGAATGCCGGTATAAGCTCATCCTTAACCTCTATTACATCCTTATTTATCTAGATCTTATTCATTTGTCTCTTTGTCTTTGTTGGATCAACCTTTTGTACTTGTCCATTTTTCTTTATTGAATAATTCTCCTTCATGTTTTTACTTTTGCAAAACTTAGAAGTATGTCTAGATCTAGTGCAATTGTAGCATACAACATTCCTCTGACTAGTATTTCTTCCATTCATTCTAGATCTACATTGATTAGCTTTATGCCCAAATTTCTTGCATGTATAACAGTAGCCATTAAAAGGTTTAACTATTATGTCCTTGCCATAGCCATTTCTCATTTGACTTCTACACTCATTTGCTCTATGCCCCGTCTTATTGCGTGCAAACACCTAATAGAATTATGACTCACTTTACTTATGCATTCAAAAGCCCTATGACCAACTTTATTGCATGTAAAGCATTGACTAGAGAAAGATGGAACATTTTGATTCCTACTACTTCTACATACTATTGCTTTGTGTCCATACTTATTATAAACATGATAAAAACCATTGAAATATGGGTACCTCTGAGCATTTGGTTGTCTGCCGAAGGTCTTCTGACTTTATCCTTTTGATTTTGAATTTGCTTGCCATTGTTCTTCTGATTTGAAGTCTAATCTGATTTTGAACTTTCACCTTTTTCAAATCTTAAACCCTCTTTATCATTTGGACCTTTCTGACTTGCAATCATTTCATCTAGCTTTGTAGAACTCATCTTAAACTCATCTTTAAGCATCCTTGCCTTCTCTAGATCAGATCTCAGATTTACAACTTCCTATTCAAGCCTTGCACATTCTTCTAATTTGCTTTCCACTATCGCATCAAGATCCTCAATTCTTGTCTTTTCCTCGATTTGCACTTTCAAACTACTGATAGAATCATTTGCTTGCTTCATTTGTTCACTGACTTCCTTATGCCTTTCTCTAAACCTTTAATTTGTTCTCTCAATTTTTTGATGCATTCATCTGCTTCTCTGACATTTTATTTCAGATCTTTGTTTTCACCTTCAGTCCTTTCAATATCTTCAAGAGCATCATTAAGTTCTCCAACTTTGTCAAGTATGCATCCTCCTCCAATGTATTTAGCAGGAATCTCTTATGGAGGTAATCTTCTAGCACTCATGTGTTCAATCTCCAAGATCTCCCTTGAGCGATTAAGCTTCCTCCAAAGGACTTGGCTCTGATACTAATTGTTGAACACCCAAAATACTAAGAGGGGGGGTGAATCAGTAATCTGTTAAATCATTTACAAATCAACCTTTTAAACCAATCAATATACTTAAATGCAGTGAAAGAGATTAAGCATAGAACAAAAAACCACAACTCATAACACATGAACACTAGATTTATGTGGAAAACCCAAGAAGGGAAAAACCATGGTGAGGATTATCTCACAATATAAAGTAGTAGCAACACTGAATTATAAAAGGCTCACTGCTAGAGGGCTCACTGCCCAGAAGAAGGAAAGAAAGGCTCACTTCCAAAGGACTCACTGTCCAGAAGAAAGAGATAGAAGAGGAGGCTCACTACCAAGGATGAATTGATATAATTGCATCTAACCTATGCATGGAGTATAGTTCCAATGAAGCTTAATATTTACCACAACACAAACATCACCTTCACAACAACATTGAAAAATAGTAGACACCTTCTGCTCATTGTATATAGTAGCCTAACACATGAAATCTCTCGCTGCACTAATCAAATTCATATCACAAACATCATATTCATCATGCATACATTCAGTCACGAATCCTTGACACTTATTTATACCATCATCAACCTTGAAAATATTCTCCAAGGTCGGCAATACATTTTAACCTAGAAAGTTCAAATTAGGTATGGACCAAAACATTCCCATGGAGGAAAGGAATGAGTGTGAACCACATCACACCTTAGCACAAGCCTAAATCCATACATACATACTTCATCATGCTTTCACAATCATCGAAGCACAACCACAATTAGTGTAAACAACCAAGTCAGTCAAACTTGTACTAATACTATGAACTTTTAAGTGCATGCTTCCTCAAGACCAGAAGATGACATGTAGACCATGCTCCAATCTTGAACATGATCTAGAAACATCCACAAGCATCTGAAAATCAATAAAATCCTTTGTAATATCTTTCACCTAAAGAAACTTCACACCAGAGCACTTAGATTACTCTGTCATCAATTACAACTCAAGACATGAGCTTGCCAAATCAGGAACCACTTGAATGGAAGAAAGATATATAATTTATAAGCATAAATCTAGAACCACAAAGCCAGAAATAAATCTGCTGAGAAATGTGGAGAAAAATAGTTTCTCCTAGACACCTCTGCACAACCCAAAAACATAGTCCACACACTTGTGAACATAACTTTCTCTGCACAATGAACTAGAGCACAAAATCTAGAACATAACATCTCTAAACACCTCTGAACAACATATTCAAACCACAAAAGTAGATCTTCAATAAGGAAGAAATGCGGAGCAAAACTAGAACACTACTCTATAAGCCAAGAAGCCACTTCAACACATTGTTTCCTTTCATAATCAAATTTTCTCAAAAGCACTTGGAAACCAACCAACAGTAGCATATTCCTAGCATCTTCATCACTTCCACAAAGAAACCAAATCACCTAAGACAACTTAATTAAATAGCTCATATCATTGCAACATCCTCAACTCTGCTCAACCTTATCTCTGATCTTTGCTCAACACAAACTACTCATACTCTTGACACAATTGACACCAATGGCAACACAAGCTTGTTGACATCAATGACAACACTGATAGCACATACTTGTAACAACTGAGCAAGACAAGGAGAGTGACTCTTCCAAAAATTAGGAGACAAACAATGAAGTTCAAAATAATGATTGTCCAAACAACATTTCATGATCAAGGGAAAACAAATCTTTGGGTAATAGATAGTGGATGTACAAGCCACATGACAGGTGATAAGAACAAATTCATCAATCTTGTTAAGTGGAATGGTGGATCAGTCAGGTTTGGAGACAATTCATTTGCAAAGATTTGTGGAAAAGGCACCTTAAGTATTGATGGAAAATATAGGACATAAGATGTTCTTTATGTAGAAGGTCTCAAGCATAATCTTCTCAGTGTAAGTTAGATGTGCAACAAAGGATACAATCTCATATTTCATGATCAAGTTTATGAAATTAGAAGAGAAAATTCTAGTAAATTGGTGGCATAAGGTGTTAGGACAGAGAACAACTTGTATAGCCTAAAGGGTGTTAATGAACTAAGTTGTCTTTTAGGACAGACAAATGAATGTTGGTTGTGGCACAAGAGGATAGGGCACATTAACTTTGACAATCTTGTAAAGATCAGCTCCATGCAAGCAGTAAGAGACATGCCAAAGATTATCAAGCATGCAAGCACCTTATGCAAAGAATGTTAGATTGGGAATCAGACAAGGATAAGATTCAAGACCAAGGAGTATTCTTCTATAAGGCCATTGGAATTAATTCATACTGACTTGTGCAGACCTACCAAGACAAAGAGTCTCCAAGGTGATAGGTATTTTATGTTTCTCATTAATGACTACTCTAGGATGACATGGGTTACATTTTTGAAAGAGAAATCAGAAGCTTTCAGTAGGTTTAAGATTTTCAAATCCATGGTTGAAAATGACATGAATGCTAGAATCAAGTGCTTAAGGTCTAATAGAGGTGGAGATTTTACATCAATTGAGTTTGAGGAATATTGTGAAGAACATGGAATAAAGAGGCACCTTTCTGCTACAAGAACTCCTCAACAAAATGGAGTAGTGGAAAGAAAGAATAGAATAGTTCGGGAAATGGAAAGAACAATGTTGAGTGAAGCTAAGTTGCCTACTACATATTGGAAAGAAGTAGTCCATATTGTTGTCTATATTCTTAACAAATAACAACTAAGAGTGAACAACACCAAAACACCTTATGAGCTATGGTATGCAAGACCAACTTATGTCAAGTACTTTAAAATTTTTGGAAACAAATGCTACATCAAAATAGATGAAGAAGGTTTGGGATTTGACTCAAGATCTGATGAAGGAATCTTTCTTGGATACTCAACTAGAAGCAAAGCTTACAAATGCTACAATAAAATACTGAGGAAGATAGTTGAGAGTGCAAATGTTAGAGTTGATGAAGAGACATCAAATAACATATGAGCAATAAGTTTGTTGGTCAGATGAACCCACTTGCACAGAAGAAGAAGAATTTGAAGAAAAGGAAGAAGCACAAGAGAAGGTTACCAAGACTCCTTCCAAATATGTTTAGAAGAATCACTCAAAAGATCAGATCATTGGAGACAAGAATGAAGGAGTGCAGACTAGAAGAAGAGTTGCAAGGGAAAATGAATAGGTAAACTTTTCTCTACTATCAAGAATTGAACCTAAAACTTTTGTTGAGGCTAGCAAGGATGAAGGATGGATACAAGCAATGGAAGAACTATATTAGATAGAGAAAAAATAGACCTGAGAATTAGTACCAAGGCCTATAGACAAGAATATAGGTACAAAATGGGTGTTTAGAAATAAATTGAATGAAGATGGAGAAGTGAGAAACAAAGCAAGGCTAGTTTGCAAAGGCTATTCACAAGTGGAAGGAATTGACTTTAAGGAGACATTTGCTCTGGTGGCTAGAATGGAAGCAATCAGGATGTTTCTTGCATTTGTAGTTCACAAGGACTTCAAGGTATATCAAATGTATGTCAAATTTGTCTTCTTGAATGGTGACTTAGAAGAAGTTTACATAGAGTAGCCTGATGGATTCCATCTATCAGAAGATCCAAACATGGTATGCAGACTTAAGAAGGCTTTATATGGTCTCAAACAAGTTCCTAAGGTTTGGTATGCAAGGTTGGACAAGCACTTACTCTAGCAGGGCTTCAAGAAAGGTATCGTAGATAGTAATCTTAATTACATCAAAATTGAGAATGAACAAACTCTAATAGTTGTTGTGTATGTTGATGATATAATCTTTGGTGGCAATGATGAGTTGTGTAAGAAGTTTGCAGAAGAGATGTAGAAGGAATTTGAAATGTCTATTATAGGTGAGTTAACATTCTTTCTTAGACTCCAAATTGCTCAATCAGATGATGGTATTTTTATCTCTCAAGCAAAGTATGTCAAGGAGATGTTGAAGAAGTTTGGTATGGAAGATTGCAAACTAGTGAGTACTCCTATGGTAATAGGTAGTCATTTGAGCAAATATGATGAGTCACCTTAGGTTGATAAGACTCTGTATAGATCTATGATTGGGGGCCTACTATACTTAACATCACCAAGGGTTGACATTATGCAAGATGTTTGCATGGTTGCAAGATTTCAAGATGATCCAAAAGAAACACATGTAAGGCAGTTAAAAGGATATTCGGATATTTGAAGAGCACTCTAGATTATGGATTATGGTATAAAAAAGGTAACAACTTTTCTTTTAGTGCATATACTGATGCAGATTGGGCGGGCAATATTGATGATAGACGAAGTACCAGTGGTGGAGTTTCTTTTTGGGAGATAGATTGGTTTCATAGTTTAGAAAGAAGTAGGATTCAGTGCCCTTATCAACAACATAAATAGAGTATATAGCTGCAACATCCTGCTGTACTCAAGTGTTATGGATGAAGGAAACATTGAAGGATATCAAGGTAATTGTAAGGTCCAAAAATATCACTTACTAAAAATAACCTTCGAAAAAGCATTTCAATCCCAAAATATTAAAATATAATAATTTACTAATAAAATGGAGCCAAAAGAGACATACTTAAATAACTTTCATCATTATATCCAAATATGATTACAAACATCAATGAATCAATAAGGGTATCAAACAAGAGCATGCCTTTACAAAATTTAGCCATGTAGGCTTATAGATGAATAAGATAATAGCAATATATAATATCTTCCCGCATGTGCACCGTGGAACCTAAGAGAAAGTATCATCGTGGTGATATCCACCCTGCCATGAAGCATAAAGCTTCCCTCTACTTCCCTACTGGGAAGCTCGACCCATCATGAGGGGTCTAGCAAATTGAAGCCAGCTTAGGTGAAGGAATCTGGTGCTCTACTTAACCCATTATACATAAATGCAAGAATACAAAAATGCATCCACACCTCATACATATTTTCAAGAAAAGTAACATACATATTAAATGAGACATTATTCCTCTTGACAGAATAGCCATTCATTCTTAATATCAAGATCATATATCATGGTCACAATCAATGAAATAGAGTTGAAAACATTTATCTAACAAGATCAATTTAGGTCTCTTTCCCAACAATGTAGAAAAAGGAATGCATACATAACTTCAAATCATAGGACATCATTTTAAGACATAACACACATCAAATACAACGATGGTCTTACAAGTATGACTCAAGCATGTGCCATAGTCTGAGAGTCTATGTCATCTGGCATACTATCATTTAATTTTCAATACCAAAACTTTTAGTGAACAACTACTACTCCACGGTTAGTATATCAAAACCATGATTTTCTTAATTGTATGACCGTTCTAAGATAAAGCAATCTCTTAGATTATAGTTTACCAAACAAGATTAGAAAGATCATCCTCTTTTGTTTCTTTTCAATATATTGACAGTTACCTCCACTTGTTCATCTCAAAGATACCATTTCTCATAAATAAAAAAGAATAGATTGTTTAAGATTTTATAATAGTTGCTAATAATGTGCCCTTTTGGTTATGAAAAGATAGAATTTTCTCAAAAGTTACATTATAAGGTTTATATAAACCTACAAGCACAATCTTAACAGTTTTTCCATTGTTTCACTAATGATGTTGGAATTACTTTAATCATTGTAAACTAACACAATGAGTGAAGTTACATCATTCTTGTTTGTCTGTTTATGTCAAAGCAACTAAGTTTATATACATTTCTGATTCAAATGTGAATAACTACAACTTTCGTGCTATGTTATAATCTATTAAAAGAAAGGTTGTTTCTAGTTATGAAATAGAGAATAATTGTTTTAAAATCAAGTTTACTACAGATATATGTTTGTTTGTCCAAAATGAAAGAACAACAGTTATTTACATCTTTTCTATTCATAAACTGGTTAATTAAAAAGAACTAGTATGTGAAATCCATGGGTATTGAATATAGGCATCAATTATAACATGTTGGAAACAATAGTAGTAAAAATATAAATAAATAATTATACTGGACAACGCTTATGGAATTATATATATATATATATATTACACATTTGACAACAGTTATAATCACAAGAGATTGATCAAAAGTATTTCGAATGATAAAGAGACTATTATACAAGTGAGGCATATGAAAGAGTTTATGCAATGTAAAACAAAGTTTATAAATTACAAAAATTGGCAAATAAATCTATGAGGTGATGGCCTCATATGGAGGGTTGCAACCTTTAAGGCTGCAACCTCCACAAGAGGCCACCGCGGGAGGTTGCGGCCCCTCCCACAGGCCGTAAGGCCTATGGGGGGTGTTGTAGCACTCCCATGGCCTCCCCTTAAGGGACGCCGCTGGGTGGCTACAGGCCTCTGATCTTTTCCATTCAAAAACTTTATTATATATAAATTTCTACAATATAAAAAAATCATCGCATGCAATAATTGAAATCCATTTAAATTATATTAGAGATCAAAATTTATACTGGTAGTAATACAGTAAATAAAATAACATCATAATTAAAATAATAACGGGTGTAAATAATGATCAATAATAAAATCTTTAATACTAGTAATAACAAAACAATACAGTAATAATATCAGAAATAAATAGTAACTACTATAATTAATGAGAATAATAACAGTATATTACAATTTCTAGATTATATAGTATATAGGATTAAGAACCAAAATTTATATAATAATATCATAAAAATAATAACAGTAATAATGGTATTAACCATATAATAACACCATAACAAATACAAAAATAATAACGATATCAATAATAAAATAATAACAATAACCTCTTGTATCTTACAGAAATAGATAATGACCATACAATCACTTCATTCACACAAATGAGCAATAACATTATGTCATTACAGATTAAATAAAAACCTGGTTAGATCACTTCCTGGTGCCTTTGAATCCCTTTTTGGTTCTCCTCTCCTTCCTCTCATTCCTCTTTTGCTTCCTTTGAGCTATATTTGTAATTTTTCTCTTGTCTCTGTTCTTGTTTTTTGAGAATAATGAGAATGAGAATGAATGATGAGAATGAGAAGGGTTTTTCTTTTTAATGAATTCTTTTCTTCTCAACCTTCTTTCTTTCTATCTTTTTCCATTTTTTTTTGCTTTGTTTGTTTGTTTGTTTTTTTTTCTTTTCTAATTTTATGTTTTTTTCTATTGTTTTCTTTGTTTCTATCTTTTGTTTTATTTCTCCTCTTTTGTTTTATTTTCTTTTTCCATGAATTATCTCTATTGTTATATAAAAAAAAAAGAATACATATTCTATCACATAATTTAATAACTAAAACAATTTTATTAATTAATTTGCCACATCTCTAAAAATAATAAATAATAAAAAAATATAATTGCTTTCCTTCTCATATAATTTTAATAGAAACCAATATATTAAAACTACTTTTATTTCACTAAGAGAATTTTAATATTTAACTAACAATTAATTAAATGGTAACTATAAAACATAAAAATGATTTTCTTTTCTACTAGTATGGGTTGAACCGGTATTGTCATTGATGTCAACATACTCATGTTGCATTAATGAGAAGGATTAGATGAGCTGTGTGCTAAGGATATTGAGAAAATTAGTCTCAATTAGGAACAGTGAAGAATAGTGATGACAACAAGGTAAAAGTCCACGATAGGTTGAGGATCAGAGGATGTGGTTTAAAGGGTTTGTAAATATAAGTCTTGAGTTGCTCCAGTCAAGTTTTCAGGGGTCTGCATGAAGATTTGAAGAAGTTATGGTCGCTCAAGTAGAATCGGTTCCGATAGGTGTTCAGTGGTGACAGAGTGAGACAGATAGGTCCGGTAATACATTATCCCATTTTGTGGATTTGAGGAAGTGTTGAGGATGTCCTTGTGAAGTGTCAAGTAGATTGGTTTGTGGTTTGAAGGTCTGGAAGAACCTATTCCTTTGTGACAGTGATGACAAACTGTGTTCTTGAGGTTCCAGATGAAGGAGAGAAGGATTTCAGTAAGTAGAGGAAGTGCGGATGTTCCTGGTGATTCAGGGAAGCTTGTGGAGGTCCTTGGATTATGTTCAATTCGTGTTGATGATCTGCATTAGAGTTGGAGCCCAAAATTGAAGAAATACTTCTGGATGACGGTGTTCTTCCTCTGACTGGCCGACCGGATGAATGATTCATCTTGCAGATATTCTTGTGAATGTTTGCCGACTTAGATGTTTGTTCCTAAGTTGATGTCGCATACAAATAAGGGGTTGTGAAGTCATTTCAAAGTGTGACTCGTGGAGATGTGTGTGGAATAGCGAAGAGAAGAGCAAAAGGAAGAGCAGAAGGATTTTGGCTTTAATGGAACTGATTCAAGCATGGTGACGATGCTATTTACCAGTTCAAGTATGTAATACTTATTTATTGTAGACAGTGTGTCTCTTGTGGGCAGTGAGCCTCTTGTGAGCAGTGTGCTCGGGCAGTGAGCCCTAATTGGCATGTGCCATCTTATTCTTTCTATTCTTCTAATAGAGAATAATATCTTGGGTTAGTCACCCCATGGTTTTTCCCTTAACCGGGTTTTCCACGTCAAAATCTTGGTGTCTCATGTGTAGATGTGTTTTTGCTCTTGGTTAATTACATTAAGTTTTCATGATTGATTTATTGTTAATGCTAAGTGAATGCAAGTGTTGAAAGAAGAATTTTTATTTTTTTTAATTTAATTTAATTTTTTATTTTTATTTTATTTTATTTTTTTCAGACAACTGATTCAACCCCCCCTCTCAGTTGTCTGCCCTAAATCTAACAACTGGTATCAGAGCCAAGTTCTTCTGAAAGGAGCTTAACCGCTTGAGGAGATCCAGGATGTTGTCCTACAAGAAGGATAGTCCAAATTTTGATGGAACTAACTTTGCTCTTTGGAAAGGTCGCATGGAATGTCACTTGCAGTGCATGGGATTTGCATACTGGTCCATGGTCACAAAGGCTTATGTACCTCCACAGGGTGGTCCGACAACGCTAAATGAAATCACAGATGTTGAAAATAATCTGCGGACCAAAGAGGCTCTTTTAAGTGCATTATCTGACTCAGAACTCTCAAATGTTATTGATCTACCAACTGCCTTTGAGATTTGGAAGAAATTGGAACTTTTAGATGAAGGAGACTAGTTTGTTAAATGTGCAAGATTACAGAGTCTAAAAGGAAAATTTGAAAGACTAAAAATGAGAAATGATGAAAATATTACCTCTTTTATGCCAAGAGTGAATGAGCTGGTTTGTGGAATCAGAAATGCAGGTGGAACCCTGAGTGAAGATGAGATCATTGGCAAAGTTCTCAGATCCCTTCCTGAGTCTTATTAAATCAAAGCTTTTGCAATCGAAGAATTCAGAGCTCACACAACAGTCACAAGGGATCAATTGGTTGGTAAGCTAGCTGCTTTTGAAATGGCCGAGTTTGGAGATGATCCTCCAAAGACTGAATTTGCATTCAAAGCAAGTGCCTTGGTAAAAGGAAAACAAAGGTTTGATCTGGGAGAAAACTCTTCAAGGAAATCATCATGGTATGAAAATGCAAGAAAAGACTTGGAAGAAGAAGAAGCTGAAACTGCTCATCTTGAAGCTCTTATTGCAAAAAGACTACCAAGAGGATCCGGTAAGTATGAGGTAAAATTGCCTTTTAAGTGTTTTAACTGCAATAAGATTGGTCATTTTGCATCAAGGTGTCCGGAAAGATTTTCTAGGCCAAACAGTAATAAACCAAGATTCCAGAAGAATTGTTACTATGCTCATGAAGGAGATGATGAAGGAGTAACAGACGATGAATCATAGAAAGAAGACAAATCTGGAAGTGACTGGGTGTTCATTGCCATCAAGGAAGAAGATCCAATACCCTCTAAATCCGTAAATCATAAAGCCCTAGCTGCCCAAGTTGAAGAAAAGGATGATTGGGTCATTGATAGTGGTTGCTCTCACCACATGACAGGTGACAAAAACAAGTTCATAGATTTGGAAAGGTATGAAGGAGGAGTGGTAAAGTTTGGTGATAACTCTGCAGGTAGAATCAGAGGTAGAGGAACTATTTCTTTTGATGGAAAGAAGAAAACCAGTAATGTATTATATATTGAAGGATTGAAACACAATCTTCTCAGTGTGGGACAGTTGGTGGACAAAGGCTATGATCTCAGATTCAAGAATGGAAAGTGCAAAATTTTTGAAAGTTTTGGAACAGAGATTGCATCAGGTACCCAAACAAAAGGTAACATCTTTCACTTAGCTGGTACTGGTAAAAGTTGCTTATTTGTTCAAATTGATCAGAGCTAGTTATGGCATAGAAGAATGTGTCATGTGAACTTTGATAATATCATCAAGATAAGTAATGCTCAAGCTGTAAGAGATCTTCCAAGATTGGTAAAACCTACAAATAGTTTATACAAAGAATGTCAGTTGGGAAAAAAAGCAGAATCTCATTCAAAAGCAAGGAACAATCTTCTATCGGATTATTAGACTTGGTTCACACTGACTTATGTGGTTCGGCAAGAATCAGGAGTGTGCAAGGTGATAGATACTTCATGTTGCTAATTGATGACTATTCCCGAATGATGTGGGTAACCTTTCTGAAAGAGAAATCAGAAGCTCTTGAGAAATTCAAAATATTCAAGGCTATGGTGGAAAATGAGACCGGATTAAAATTGAAGTGTCTGAGGTTTGATAGAGGTGGAGAATTCACATCCTGTGAGTTCATAAAATTTTGTGAGAAACATGGAATAAAGAGACAGTTGTCTGCCCCTAGAACTCCACAGCAGAATGGAGTTGTTGAGAGAAAGAACCGGACCATCCAGGAAGCATCCAGGACCATGATGATGGAAGCAAATGTTCCTCAGATCTATTGGAGAGAAGCTGTCAACACTGTAGTCTACACTCTCAACCGAGTTCAAATTAGAAACTATACCGGTAAGACTCCTTATGAACTCTGGTTTGGCATTACTCCCATTGTGAGATACTTCAAAGTTTTTGGTAGTAGATGTTACATTAAAAGGGATGAAGATCTAGGAAAGTTTGATGCTAGAAGTGATGAAGGAATATTCTTGGGTTATTCTACTCAAAGCAAAGCTTACCGGTGTTACAACAAGAGACTGAGAAAGATTGTAGAAAGTATAAATGTGAAGGTTGATGAAGAAATTAAAAGACCCTCAAGAATTCTTGAACATGATGAAGATGATTAGAATGGTGTTTAGATTCAAGGTATCCAAGTCTCTTCTGAGAAACAAAGTCAAGTTGATCCGGTAAGACAGGAAGAAGAGATAAGTCTCAATGAGATTGATTAAGAGTTAGAAGTGCAAGAGACTCCCAAAATTCCAAGGTATGTAACTCTAAACCACTCTGAAGATTAGATCATAGGTGACAAAAGCAAAGGGGTGCAAACAAGGAGGAGAATTGCTCAAAATTCAGATGAGTATTGTCTAATTTTAAAGATTGAACCTAAGACAGTAAATGAAGCCTGTAATGATGAAAACTGGACTAAGACAATGGAGGAAGAACTGATGCAAATTGAGAAGAATCACACTTGGGATCTTGTTCCCAAACCAAGAAATAAAAATGTGATTGGAACCAAATGGGTCTTCCAGAACAAATTGAATGAAGCCGGTGAAGTAATTAGAAACAAGGCCAGATTAGTTTGCAAAGGTTACTCTCAAATAGAAGGAGTTGATTTTGAAGAAACTTTTGCTCTAGTGGCAAGAATTGAAGTAATCAGATTATTTCTTGCATTTGCTGCCTTCAAGGATTTCAAGGTGTATCAGATGGATGTCAAATCTGCCTTCTTAAATGGTAATTTGGAAGAAGAAGTGTATAGCAACCAGATGGATTTCAATTGTCTGATCATAGTGACATGGTCTGTAAATTGAAAAAGGCACTGTATGGACTGAAGCAAGCCCCAAGAGCCTGGTATGAAAGATTGGATAAGCATCTCTTGAAGATTGGTTTCAACAAAGGTACTGCTGACAGTAATTTGTATTTCAAAATTGATCATGAAAACATCTTAATTGTTGAAGTATTTGTTGATGATATCATTTTTGGAGGAAGAGATAGTATGTGTAAAACTTTTGCAAGTCAAATGAAAAGTGAGTTTGAGATGTCAATGCTTGGAGAAATAAATTTCTTTTTGGGTCTACAATTACTCAAACAAAGAAAGGAATCTTCATTTCTCAGTCAAAATATGTGAAAGAATTGTTGAGGAAATTTAGGATGGAAGACTCAAAGCAAATGAACACTCCAATGGCAACCAGATGCAAGTTGAGCAAAGATGATGACTCTCCCAAGGCTGATCAGACAAAATATAGGTCAATGATTGGAGGACTGTTGTATCTCACTCAAACTAGACCAGATATTATGCAGGCTGTTGGTCTTGTTACTAGATTCCAAGCTGATCCTAGAGAATCTCATGTTATGGCAATCAAGAGGATTTTTAGATATCTAAAGGGGACAGTTGAGTATGGCCTATGGTATCCTAGAGATCATGATTTCTCTCTTCATGCATATACAAATGCAGATTGGGCAGGAGATGTGGATGACCAGAAGAGTGCCAGTGGTGGAGCATTATTTTTGGGAAAAAGATTGGTTTCTTTGCTAAGCAAGAAACAAGAGGCAATATCTCTGTCTACAACTGAAGCAGAATACATTGCAGCAGCAGGTAGTTGCACTCAAATCTTATGGATGAAGCAGATGCTAAGAGACATTAAAGTAGAATATGAGGAGCCTATCACAATCTTCTGTGATAATTCAAGTGCTATAATTATATCTAAGAATCCGATGTTGCATTCAAAGACTAAGCATATATCTATCAAATTTCACTTTATGAGAGAGCAAGTAAACAAGAATGAAGTCAAATTGGAGTTTGTGTCATCCAAGGATCAGATTGTAAATATCTTTACTAAACCTCCACCTAAGGAATCTTTTGAGTATCTCAGAGAGAAGTTAGGGGTTATTGCCCCTCTGGTGATGAACTAAGGTGCACTGATGTGCATCAGTCCGGTGGGTATCATAGCCACATCTTGTTATCTGGATTGATGTTGGGGAGCTGTTACTCAGGGGGAGCAGCAGGTATGATTCTGAAGTGGTGAAGTTGCAAGTATGTGCCCTTTGCCATTGATGTCAAAGGGGGAGAGGGGGAGATTGTTGCAAGTATGGGTTGAACCGGTATTGTCATTGATGTCAACATACTCATGTTACATTAATGATAAGGATTAGATGAGCTGTGTGCTAAGGATATTGAGAAAATTAGTCTCAATCAAGAACAGTGAAGAACAGTGATGACAAGGTAAAAGTCCACGATAGGTTGAGGATCAAAGGATGCGGTTTAAAGGGTTTGTAGATATAAGTCTTGAGTTGTTCCAGTCAAGTTTTCAGGGGTCCGCATGAAGATCTGAAGAAGTTATGGTCACTCAAGTAGAACCGGTTTTGACAGGTGTTCAGTGGTGACAGAGTGAGATAGATAGGTCCGGTGAGGTCTGGTAATACATTATCCCATTCTACGGATTTGAGGAAGTGTTGAGGACATCCTTGTGAAGTGTTAAGTAGATTGGTTTGTGGTTTGAAGGTCTAGAAGAACCTATTCCTTTGTGACAGTGATGACAAATTGTGTTCTTGAGGTTCCAGATGAAGGAGAGAAGGATTTTAGTAAGTAGAGGAAGTGCGGATGTTCCTAGTGATTTAGGAAAGCTTGTGGAGGTCCTTGGATTATGTTCAGTTCGTGTTGATGATCCGCATTAGAGTTGGAGCCCAGAATTGAAGAAATACTTTCGAATGAAGGTGTTCTTCCTCTGACTGGCCGACCGGATGAATGATTCATCTTGCGGATGTTCTTGTGAATGTTTGCCGACTTACATGTTTGTTCCTAAGTTGATGTCACGTACAAATAAGGGGTTGTGAAGTCATTTCAAAGTGTGACTTATGGAGATGTGTGTGGAATAGCGAAGAGAAGAGCAAAAGGAAGAGTAGAAGGATTTGGGCTTTAATGGAACTGATTCAAGCATGGTGACGATGCTATTTACCAGTTCAAGTATGTAATACTTATTTATTGTAGACAGTGTGTCTCTTGTGGGCAGTGAGCCTCTTGTGAGTAGTGTGCTTAGGCAGTGAGCCCTAATTGGCATGTGCCATCTTATTCTTTCTATTCTTTTAACAGAGAATAATATCTTGGGTTAGTCACCCCGTGGTTTTTCCCTTAACTGGGTTTTCCACGTCAAAATCTTGGTGTCTCATGTGTAGATGTGTTTTTGCTCTTGGTTAATTACATTAAGTTTAAATGATTGATTTATTGTTAATGCTAAGTGAATGCAAGTGTTGAAAGAAGAAAGTTTTTTTCTTTTTCAGACAACTGATTCACCCCCCCTCTCAGTTGTTTGCCCTAAATCTAACAAAAAGTAAGAAAACAATTTATCAACATAATTTATTTATGTAATGATGAATACAACTATAATGCCAACTAGGTGCTGGTGTGTGCAGATTCCTTTCACCATAGTCACCATCAGTCAGTTAGACACCCTCTCCTCGATGATACTCTCTCTCTATCAAGAGTGTATTCCTGTCACACACATGAGTCAAAAGTAGTCAACGATCATTAAAATAGTAATATTTAAATTAAGAATTAATTATTAGGAATAGGGGTTATGAAATCCTTCCCCCCTTAAAAGAATTATCATCCCGATGATCAAATCAACTTAACTGAAGATAAGGTTTCATACCTCTTTAATTCTGTGTTACCTCAATGTCAAAATCAGCCCACCTGACAAATATATCGTTGCTCCAAGTCCTTGTTTGTTTATACTGAAAATTCCTCTATCTAACATTCATTCACTTTGACACATTGTTAGTAGATCACTATTCATCAAATTAACTTCATTTTTATACTTTCAGACAAATAAAAACATGCAAGGTAATTCATTTCTTTCATACAATCTTCTATAGCAAATCTTTTTCATATTCCAAAATATTTATAGAAAGAAATCAATTATGTTCATTTTGTCAACATGCCTACTCGCATGAGACATCAAAACATTTGCCCTTATGATGAAAAACAAGCATCCCATACTACTTGTTATCATCACTGGCAAATCAAAATTCTAACAAAAGGAAAAGTCTCAACAACATAAAATGTCAACAATTTACAACAAGGTCTTCAACTTGATCAATATAAAAGATAAGAAGATCGACAGGTTTTCAACATACAAAAAGATCATCACATGATTAGAAAGATCAGAGATAAGAAGATCATCATGATCTCAATACTGATACAACCATTTACTAAATTTAGCAACAAAAGTAAATCTTGATCTATAAATGGAAAAAGAAACTTTTTATTGGCAGAGATACTAAATAATGTATAATTTCTACAAATTTTCAAATGCATCCCTAATTCATAATGAAAGAAGTACAATTTCATTCCTTGCCATACAAAGGTTCAATACATGTTATATCCATTTTGTGAATTACATAAAGAGATTCAAATGTACAATCTAATTTTGGCTACAATAATCCATTAGTCCTCCGCAAGCCAAAGATCAAGAGCATGGTTAAGGTGCTTTTTCCACCCAACCATGAACACAACACTTCCCCGGGATTATTCCTACTCGAAGAATACCTGGTCTTACATGAGGCGTTTAGAAACCTATAACAATTGGGCAGGCGGTGTAACATCCCGCCATAAACACCTTAGAGAACAACACATCTATGCTATACAAAACAGGATAATTTTTTTTTTTGATAATAATAATAACAAAGTAATGTTTAACAAATCATTACACATCATTAAACTATCAGATTGTTACTCTAAGATTTCATGGTTGCATTACTTAACAAATCAATTAACATTATCTAACATGCATCATTAACTAACATCAGTAGATCATTCTAAATCTATTGCATTAAATGAGTAAACATATACATCTTCATATAGTGACATTAGATAAATAATCAACATGATTAAGATTACATATGCATTAACAAAAGCCTATTCATATGAGTACATCATTATGTAGTTTACATTATCACCATCCAGATTACATCTGATTACATACAATATGATACGACTGATACACAAGGCTAGTACATGAATATAAATCACTGCCTTCATAACTAGTACAAGATCTGATGCCTGATACACAAGATATATCCTCCTCGTACATGAACAATGGTAAAGAAAAAAAATAATAGATATAAAAGCTCTTCCACCCGACCATGTGGAACCCTAAAGTCCACCCCCCGAGCTAGGAGTTAACATAAGGTCCCCACTACAACATATAGTCAGGTAGACATTAGACTATAAGAACAAAGACAACACATGACTCCAACAACACAAGTCAATATCACAAACAACTCAACAAAACTTACAGAGACAACACACATCAAATGGGGAGAGACCAACCAGGGAATACTAGGCTGCAGTAGGGAGAGTGTCATCACATGGTCCTAACATGGGTTATCCTGACAGCCTCTCACTAGGCGTCGGTCCCCATCTATGGTTATCTTGACAGCCTCTAACTAGGTGCCGGCCCCATAGGGTGACACATGCAGAATCAACCTTCTTTTCATGAGGACAAAGTAGTCAATCTTGCCGACCAGGCCTTCTCAACCCATCCTTAGCCTAAATGAGCACTACAGGCATGGGAGAGAAATCCAATTATCTTGTTTAATTTGTAATCTACCATTTTTTCCCTAATTCATTTTAGGTTTTCACTTAGTTAACAACTTTCAATGGGTTATCCTGACAACCACTTTGGGCGACAACCCCACATTGAAAGCCACTCCCCTACCTACACCTAGAAACCCTATCCATCAAGCATAACAACTATCATCATGACAACAAATATACATAACAATGCAAGACATTAACCATCTTGCAAACCAATTTAATCACAAGGACAATTTTTACAAAGCATTGCCCATAGCTTCCCTGTGAAGAAAACTACAAACAATATTCTCCTTTTGCATTTATCGATGTCTCCCCATTCACAAAATCTAACTCAAAACTCATTACAAGATAAATACAATTAAATGGACAACAATTCATCCACAAGGGAGTTATTACCTCCTCAAGATACATTCACAACTCAGATCATGCATCATTCACATTATCACTTACCAAACTCTCATACATAACAAGAGGCAACATACTTTTATAACTTCATTATCTCGAAACACTTATCAACCCAATGCATGAAGTCAAGGCATAACCATCCTATGCGTCTAGAACTAACCACTCAGGTAGATGTACTAACATAGGGACCATGATGATATATCTAATTCACTTTCCACAAATCAAGTTTCGTAACCTTATTATGTCAACAACAACCCATCTTAAAATAATTTATGTTTATTTTAAACACTAATTGATTATACCAGATTACAATTAACAATGTCATTTAAGTAAATTAACATTATCAAATTTAAAACATAACTTACAATTCATTTTTTAAAATTTAGAATAAATCAACAATTTACATTTAAATAACTTAATAAGATTAATCACTAAATCTATATTTAGTTACATTCTAAAAGATATAAACACAATATAAATATACTTCTTATTATAAAAGAATATTTAATTTCCAAGGCATAAACTTTGTTATCCAATTTGAGGCCTTGTTAATATTGTCTTAGATTTAAATAAAATAGGAGGATATAGATATAATTACATATCAAAGTGTATAATTATAAAACTATAATACCTATAATGTAAATTGGGTAAATATCTACTTGTAATTTAAATCCCAACCCTAATATTAATAATAACATCATTCTATATTTAATTTGCAAGGAAAACTAGTATACTTATAAAAGGGAAAACATAATTTAATTCTCATATAACAGAAAACCCTAAACAATATTATTTAATCCACTCAGTTTATATATCATTAAATAGAACTTGATCTCCTATTATAAAGTTTGTCTCTTAAAATTAACTCATCTGAGTATATCAAATAATTTAAAATGCCATATATTTTTTAAATATTAATTTACTAGTTTTATAATTAACCTTTTTACAATATACTATAGTTAATCTTATATTTAACCTTATAACCTTATAATTAACCTTATAAAACATTTTAATTGTGAATTACAAACAGAATTTTAGAGGGACTATTTCATATGAAAGGAGAGATTTTGGATGAACTATTATTTTACAAATCATTTACTTATGCAGAAAATGGTTCACATCTCTCACAACAAAAATGCTAATATTTACTCTAAAAAGATAACCCTAATTTTTTTTTCCATCTTAACCTAATGATTTTACCCATAACAATATTATGAATTTCTAAATATCATAGGCATTTAACTAATCAACTACTATGGTTAAAATAATAATAATAATAAAATACCTTAAATCTTTGGTTAATAAATATTTTCCACCCACTTAAAATTTTACGATTACTGAATTTTTTTTATCAAATGTAATAATTTTCCCCAATAATGTTTAAGAAATTTTATTACCTAACAATTTCTAATTAAACTATTGTATTTAATATTTCTTTATTAATTCGAATAACTTAACTAAAATATTAAATCTATATATGATTTTTTTTATTATTGATAATCCAATAACTCATTTTCCTATTAACTTCCCAATGATTTCACGGATAACATTATTATAGGTTTCAAATGATTTAGGGATTCAATAAATCAACTACTATAATGATATTAATAATAAAAATATTAAATACAAAGGCCATGGATCATTGGATAGTAAATATTTTTCATCCAAAGAGAATTAACAAGCATTGAAAAAACAATCTAGTATATATATATATATATATATATATATATATATATATATATATATATATATATATATATATATAGTTATCTATTCAATTGTGCTATTAAAATTACTATAATCTACTTTAATATGAATAAATTATTTAAAACCTAATTTGCATATCATCTTAACCTATATAAATTTTAACAGATTGTTCAAAATTATTATTTTTATATGATACAGTCCTTTGAAATTTCAGTTGTATTTTAATGCTAAAATGCCTATCAATAGCTATGTATATATACAACTATTAAACTATCATATTAAACTATCGTATATGAAGGTTTTATTTTCTGCAAACCTATTTAGAACAGCTCATATGAATATGCCTTACTTTTCTTTCTTGCTGGGCATTTACTACAGAGGCGTTTTAATTTAAAGTGACTAAATTTTAGATTTTATGTCTACTAAGTGCAGGAAAAATGATTTCTTATGGCATTAATATGCCTTAACTTATCCGCATAAATGAAACGCATTCCTTATTATAGCCTTGAGACTATATAAGAATGTGGATTATGATAGACGCTTGGCATAAAGAATTAACAGCAAGGTAGATGATTTTGTTTAGACACAGACGGAACTCATTGCCAGGTCAAGAAAGTTTCTATTACCGCTGATTGTGCTCAAAATGGAATTGATGAAAAGGCATGGAAACTATCCTATTCAGATGCAATGTGAGAGCATTGCCTCAAAGAGTGGCCGCCACACAGAAATGCAATGATTGCAGGATATGTTCAAAAATGGATTTGATAAGAAGGTTTTAAAATTCTCAGCAACAATGATCGATCTCTAAAGTCAACTTTAGCCGTAAGCATTTTCACTATCGTATAAACATCGACGCCTTATAGATACTGGCAGCCAGAAATAAATATTAGATATTAAGCAATGAGAAGATAAACTTTGACAATCTTTATAGTAGGTTAAATAAATAATTGCATAATTGACCTTATTGGCTGCACTGGTCCTATTGAGGATGCCCTAAACTTTATTATTGAGATACCTATTGAATCTGTGCTGGTTTCATGGATGCATTTTCTTGGATACAGTAGATCACCAACGAATATAGGCTAAGGAGTATATCAGTGATGATGTTTTATGATTTGGATCGTAAAACCTTGCACTACGTGTATTCTTCTATCAACATCTATGCAGAAACAATAAGAACATTGGCCAGGTAAAAGCTTTGGATCAGGTTATGGGCACTCATCAACACTATCAGAGGAGTGATTTGGCAGTTATCATGCTGATGCAAGACAATAAATGTAAATCATTTGACAAATGCCACAATAACAGTCCTCTCATGGTTTTTTTACAATAATTGTAGGCTACACACATAATAGGTTTGATGAAAATTAAATTCTTACTATACAGAAATGCCTAAAACCATTATCAAGTGCATCAATGGCCATTACATAGGGCTAATACAAATGGTTGGATGAATACAGGCAGCAACAATACATTGACAGATTTGTTAAAAGGACTTCAAAAAGACAATTCAGAAAAGAATGAACCTAGATTCCGAACGCAGAAGATTGGAATTGCACCTCAAATCCAACCAGCCACCTCTTCTCTGCCTGAAACCTGCAATTTCCTCTTTTCCAAATCCCCCCAATGTAGAGTGATTTCCCCCTATTTCTTCCAAAGCGTTCCTCCACCTTCGTAGGGGCTTGACACACGATCCAATGCCTCTCTTTCTGTGAACCAAATCAATTTGTAATTTTTATTATATTTATACAACTATGGTGTTCTTTTCAACCATTAATTTCTATTTAATTAAATTTATACCACCTATAATTTAATTTTACAACCTTTCAATATGATTTTATTTTATTTATTTTAGTATTATTATATATATATATATATATATTTATTTTATTTTATTATCTATTATAATTATTTATAACTTTTATTTTATGAGTCAACAATATACTTATTTATGCATTATGAATATTTATTTATTTTTATATTAATTTTATGGATTACAACCAATTAAATTGTTTATTGTTAATAAACAACTCATAATAATTTCTTATCGACTTTATTTACCCTCGATTATTTATTTTCTTTAATTTATCAAATATGTTCACTTGTCTTAATAGTTCTATTTCAATACAATAAACCAGATCATTAATCAACGACTACGACCTATTTAATCTAATATGGAGCAATCCCTGACTGCTTAACAAAACCACAAAACATGACCTTGACGTAGGAACAAACAGTTCAACAGACGATAATGACTGGATACGATACTAGATACTCATCCTCTTCGAGGATGTTGACTGAGTAGGGGACCTTATGCTAACTTCGATCAATAACAAACCACAAGGTTGAACATACATACATATATATATATATATATATATATATATATATATATATATATATATATATATATATATATATATATATATATATAACATGTAGTCATAAACACAGTGAACGGAAGTTGCAGTGTGGTAGGGTACTCGAACACGAGTAATGCGACATTGTTCTGTTCACGTAAACACATCAATAAATAATGACATTACATAAAGTTTCTGATTACTTATCAACAGAATAGAATAATCAATTACATATGATCTAGTACATCCATTACCAGTAATGCATCATAATCATAATCAAATAACACACTAAACTCAGAATAACATTAATCTATAACATTAGATATGTCCATACAACTATGAAAACATAAAATACCAATAGTTAAAACATCAACAGATGTCATCATAACAACTAGTCCATAAACAACTAGCATAATAATAGAGAATCCATCATCAAACAGAATGTCATAATATCTAGTCGTACTAGGATAACTATCAATCCGTCAGAAGGCAAGGTGAGGGGCACTACATCCTCCCCCCTAGAACCAGGCTTACTCCTAGAAGCCTGCAAACAAATATGGATACAACTCTCTCTTACATAGTCTTTACTCAGATGACACCCAAACTTTTAGCAATTACCAAGACACTTAAACCAATAATCAATATATTCCTTTCATTTAGAACAAGACCTAGTTTCTACTAACAAACTATCTTTCTAAACAAGTTTTAATTTAATAGGGATACTTCCCCATTTTCTTAAAGTAAACCATCACTCATAATTAAATATTGTAAAATAATCTCCATTTCTCTAATTTCACATAAACTAATGTAATTTTCAATCACACAATCCTTCCCCAACTTATATAATTAACAAGGTAAGCAATTTGGAATACAAGCTAGAATAAATTAATAATTTGAACAACATAGCGCAATACTAAAGAGATGACAACTTCAAAATTACGTTATCTAAGAGAGCTATTATCTAAATAGTCAAATTCAATAACAATTATCAAGTAAACATATTGCTATAATAGTCAATTCCTATATTAATAATTCTAAAAAAATAATAATAAATAAATAAATACTTAGAAGGTTTCCTATAACATCTTGCACATTACAAGAATAATTTATACTATAATGTCCCAAACGAGTATAGACTATACCCAAAACATTTTGCAATCTTCACATTTCAACCATATGTTGTACTACATTGGTTCCTTTAAAATTAATTTCACTTAATTTCGAAAACAATACTTAAGCTTTATTATCTCTTATCAACACAAACCATCTTTTACATCTGAAACTAACGCACTAAATTCCTAAAGACATTAATAAAATCCCTAACAACCGTAACACTTTTAAGTCATTAGTTAAAACATTCTATATTAAATTCAATCTTTCTTGGTTAGATTAAACTACTTTCTTTTCTCAAATTCAATTTGTTAAATGTGATCACCACATAATTATTTACTTTCTAGCCCCAACAAAATTAAATGAGTCAATAGCATTAATAACAGTAGTATTATCATATCCGCAGAAAAGACAAAGAATCCTTCCTTCTATAAAAAAAATAGATCTAAAATTTACATTAATGACTACTTACTCTATCAGAGCAAAAATTAGTAGATAATTGCAGTTATAAAGGAAGTAAACACAAGGAGCCACCAGGTAAGCATGATTACATACTTAATATAAACTAATTGTTAATAACCTGCATTGAGGAAATGGTAAAGCTTTTTATAGCCACGGATTGGAGTTTAACATAAGTGAAAAGCAGGGAGAAACAAGGCATGCACAATATCGATTGAGGTCCTTTCATGTAGAGTATTGAATGTAAGATATGCATGATAAGAAACCTTCAACAAGGCATGCGAACATATTAGCAAGAGTCTCAAGAAATGATTGCAGGGTCCACACATAATGGATGCAATGAAATAAATTAAGTTTGGACAGTTTCCACAAACCTATACAAATATGGAAGCACAGTCTATGCATGTGATCTATTAACGGATAAATCTTGATATAATGATTTTACACCTTTAGAAGCATGGAAGCACAATTTATCATTTTATACGCATTATATTCATGATCCAACACACATTCTTCATATGCACACTAATACGCATTATCATGAATCACATCTCAAGGCTACACAAGGGTCCATCCGAACACCGGTAAGCAACCTATTAGTCTGTGACACAAGATCCATGAGCCAAGAGACAACATCTATCTCACATAATCCCTACCTCACACTCAGTGGCTTGATGGTGTTAGGCCACACACACATGGTGAGACCATCCAAACAAGACCACAATGACCTATCTCCTGTTGTATAAGGTGGTTAGCCTCAAGAGATAGTCCTCACATATCCCCATCCTCAAGGTTCCCTGCGTCTGCTTCCTCGTATACACTCACCAAGTCCGCCTCATACATCCTTGGAGAGGAATCACAATACGACACATGGACGACATCAAAAACAATAAGGAGAAACTAGTTTAGCCACCAAAGTCATAAACAAATATCAAATAAAGATTCAATTTCATAAATAAAACAAGAAATGCACGTAGTTCAACACTAAATCAAATGTAACCATGAGGGTTACACACAAATGAAGATCACAAGGTGTGGCTAAACCATCACAATCAAATATAAACAAAGTGTCGGCCTTTTCAATTAATAGAAAATCACCAATAATTATAAAGAAAATACACAATCTTTGAAATTGCACTGTACAACAGTGCGTGACTAGATACTAGCCACCAAACGAGGAAGGAGGGAACAACATCAGGCTTGTTAGTGCCTGAATTGACTGGCAGTTTTTGAGCAATTTTCATGCAGGCACTTTCCCTAAGTATCCAAAAAAATGTTCTAAGTGTTGGACCTCCTCAGCATTTTTCAGCTGCAGCATCATATTTTCTTTGAGGGGGAGGTCATCATCATCATATTTTCTTCGATGGTGGTCAGCATCATCATGTTCTCTGTCGACTTGTTTTTCATCAGGATCATCATATTTTATATCGGGTGATGTTTGGATATCATCCTGATCCTGCTGATGAGCTACAGTGCGCCCTGATTTGCTTGCGGGGGTGATTTTTCAAGTATCCGGTGATCTTCCAATTATCACCTTGCCCTTTCATGATGATGATGTTGCCCTGATCTTCTGAAGGGGTTATTCTTTGAGTTGTTCGACCTGACTTGTTTTTTCTTAAGGGTCGTCGTCATCATCATCATCATCATCATATTTCCAGTTATCACCGTGTTGCTTGCGGGGGTCATCATATTTTCTGCCTGCATGATATTTCGCCGGGGTGATATTTTTATCATCGGGTGATCTTGGTTATGATCATCCTGATGATGTTGTTGAAGAGTTCTAAGTGTGACCCGATTTTCACTAGGATCATCATATTTTGAACGTCAGGATGATCTTAGTCAATATCATCCTGATGATGTTGTATCACTTCATGTTCGTTGTTTTATCATCCTGATGATGCTGACGTCATTCTTATGTCAGGGTGATATCTATTTCTCTGCCTATCTGCATCATGATATTTCCGAAGGAGGGGGTGATATTTTCATATCACCCGGGTGTATGTTTGTTCCAGCATCATGATGATGCTGATATCAAGGAGATATCCGCCTGCCGGCTTTGTGCATTATCTAGTGGGGGTGATCTTTTCAAGCATCATCATATTCATCTATCGCCCCGATCTTATCGTGGAGCTACAGTGCAACATGATATTTGTGCATCAGGATGATATTTCCAAATATCCGGTTATCTTCCGAATATCATCCTGATGTCGATATGATGATGACGTCATCAAGGTCCGGGGGGGTCATATTTCTAACACAGATCATCTTGTGGAGATCTCCCGATATTTGCAAATATGATGATGACGTCATCCGGATATGAGGAGGTGCGCAGTAGGCAGATATGATGATGACGTCAGCAGGATATGATGATGACGTCATCAGTATGTTCATCGGCCAGACTTTTGGTATAAGCTCAACAGGAGGATGTTCCTCCGATGGATCAGGTTGTGCGGATGAAGGCAATTATCATGCAGGTTATATTGCGATATGATGCTGACGTCAGGGTGATATTTCAAGCGACAGGATATCATGCTGCTGGAGGATGATGATGATGAAGTCTTATACTAGTGTCGTCAGGAGCAAAAGTACCGACATCATATATGCTCATGACCTAGTATATAAAGTGTTAAAGAGGTTGCTCCAGGGTGCATGTGGGATAATTGATATCCTGCATATTCGAAATATCATGATGATGAATCTCGGCGGGAAATGGTTGCGATGCAGAATTGACGTTTTCCCAAGGCCGCGGGTTGGTGCGCCATTAATGGCGAGGGTTGCAGAGGTATGGGCGGATCTGGTACCCGATTGAAGGTGTACATCAGCGGACAGTGGCGCAGGGCTCGAGATATCTTCCTGTCTCCTCCCCTACCTGCTGCATTCATGTTTGGGCACCAATCTGGTAGTGTTTGAGCGCCATTTTCCTGATACTGTGTATCTGGCGGGATTTTTGGTCAACCATGTAATTAATTGCTGTGGTACACTACCTGGCTGGTATAAGCAGGAAGTGTTACTCATTTGTGGTGGTTGAAAGTTGAAGATTTTGGCTTTGTAATAAGATACAAGCTGATCTGGTTGCTCTGTACAGCTTAAACTTGTGAGTTTATGTATCTCCTGTTGTACGATTTGGCATGAATCCACTGATTTCATGGTTAATCTTATATGAGTAATGCTATCTTAGCATGTGTTGTGTTAATTCTGTCTCCAGTATTGCATGTATTCTTCTTCTGAATCTGGATATTTGGGTAATGTTTAGATTCTAGAGCATAGAATTCCTATGTTGAATGTCTGATCTTTTAACTTCTGCTCAAGGGGTAGATTAAACTGTTTTTAGGTTGAACATTGGGAAGGGTATACTGCAGTAGGGATGCCATAAGTAGAGATAATTTAACACTCTTTATTGGGAGATATCTGTAAGGCAGATATCATGTGTATCCCCCTGAAATCCAGTTTTAGCTATTCATGCTGATCATTCACAGGTGTATGTCTACCGACTCCAAGCCCTGGATAGGCACCAATCTAGCTCTGTGTTGAGGTTATACACCGTGTCCAGCTTTGCATCCAAAATTCAAACTAAACCATTTCATACTTCCACCTGTTAGTTGTAGGAGTAGGATTAGGAACCCCCTGCATGCTCTCATACCAAACCAGACATCATGTCCAAGAATGTTGCCAGCCTTGTGATCTATCATACAGATCCTGGTCCATACATGAGAGTATTTTGCCTGTTGTTGTCAAGTTAGATCTTTCTATCTTTGAGCTAGTCAAGGTTACATCTTGAGTTATAGGGATCCCCCCCTTGGTGCGGCAGAACCAAAAGTGAAGGGGAGGCAGCTCACGCAACCTCCTGTATTTAGTTGGCTGAATCTGCCTGTGCATTAGAAGTGGCAAACCCTAATGCTGATTCAGAAGACAAACCAACAAGGCTATCCTCAACATTTTCTTCCATACAATAAGGACTCTACATAAGCACCAAAAATTACTAAATGCATTCAAGAATTCATACTTAACAAAAGGATGCACAAGCATTTAGTCCTCTACCTGTTAACTACTCTCACTGCAACCGAGGCTCCTTAAGGATAGGATCGTCGAGGGACACCTCTCCACTCTCCCTTAACTCCAAATTGTTAACCATCATAGTGATCAACTAGCAATCTTGACGCATAGATCTCCTCAACCACATGGCAGAAATCATGCGCAAGGAGATGGATCTCTAAATGCCAACTACCTCTACCTTGACCTCTAGGCATCTACCTACGTAGACACCGCCAAGGGACAACCTCAGGTTGTTAGGCGAGGATGACAAATGGGGAAGCATACTCTACAGGATCTAAGCAACTAGGACAACATAACGGGCTTATGCACACCCAGAGTACCTAGTGTTTAAACCCTGGCTCTGATACCAGATGTAACGCCCTGTCATAAACACCTTAGAGAACAACACATCTATGCTATAAAAAATAGGATAATTTTTTTTTGATGATAATAATAACAAAGTAATGTTTAACAAATCATTACACATCATTAAACTATCAGATTGTTACTCTAAGATTTCATGGTTGCATTACTTAACAAATCAATTAACATTATCTAACATACATCATTAACTAACATCAGTAGATCATTCTAAATCTATTGCATTAAATGAGTAAACATATACATCTTCATATAGTGACATTAGATAAATAATCAACATGATTAATATTACATGTGCATATACAAAAGCCTATTCATATGAGTACATCATTATGTAGTTTACATTATCACCATCCTGATTACATTTGATTACATACAATATGATATGACTGATACACAAGGCTAGTACATGAATTTAAATCACTACCTTCATAACTGGTACAAGATCTGATGCCTGATACACAAGATATATCCTCCTCGTACACAAACAACGGCAAGGAAAAAAAACAATGGATATAAAAGCTCTTCCACCCGACCATGTGGAACCCTAAGGTCCACCCCCCGAGCTAGGAGTTAACACAAGGTCCCCACTACAACATATAGTCAAGTAGACAGTAGATTATAAGAACAAAGATAACACATGACTCCAACAACACAAGTCAATATCACAAACAACTCAACAACACTTACAGAGACAACACACATCGAATGGGGAGAGACCAACCAGGGAATACTAGGTTGCAGTAGGGAGAGTGTCATCACATGGTCTTAACATAGGTTATCCTGACAGCCTCTCACTAGGCGTCGGTCCCCATCTATGGTTATCCTGACAGCCTCTCACTAGGTGTCGGCCCCATAGGGTGACATATGCAGAATCAATATTCCTTTCATGAGGACAACGAAGTCAATCTCGCCAACCAGGCCTTCTCAACCCATCCTTAGCCTAAATGAGCACTACAGGCATGGGAGAGGAAATCCAATTATCTTGTTTAATTTGTAATCTACCCTTTTCTCCCTAATTCATTTTAGGTTTTCACTTAGTTAACAACTTTCAATGGGTTATCCTAACAACCACTTTGGGTGACGGCCCTGCATGGAAAGCCACTCCCCTACCTACACCTAGAAACCCTATCCATCAAGCATAACAACTATCATCATGACAACAAATATACATAACAATGCAAGGCATTAACCATCTTGCAAACCAATTTAATCACAAGGACAATTTTTACAAAGCATTGCCCATAGCTTCCCTGTGAAGAAAACTACAAACAATATTCTCCTTTTGCATTTGCCGATGTCTCCCCATTCACAAAATCTAACTCAAAACTCATTACAAGATAAATACAATTAAATGGACAACAATTCATCCACAAGGGAGTTATTACCTCCTCAAGATACATTCACAACTCAGATCATGCATCATTCACATTATCACTTACCAAACTCTCATACATAACAAGAGGCAACATACTTTTATAACTTCATTATCTCGAAACACTTATCAACCCAATGCATGAAGTCAAGGCATAACCATCCTATGACTCTAGAACTAACCACTCAGTAGATGTACTAACATAGGGACCATGACGACATATCTAATTCACTTTCCACAAATCAAGTTTTGTAACCTTATTATGTCAACAACAACCCATCTTAAAATAATTTATGTTTATTTTAAACACTAATTGACTATACCAGATTACAATTAACAATGTCATTTAAGTAAATTAACATTATCAAATTTAAAACATAACTTACAATTCATTTTTTTTTAATTTAGAATAAATCAACAATTTACTTTTAAATAACTTAATAAGATTAATCCCTAAATCTATATTTAGTTACATTCTAAAAGATATAAACACAATATAAATATACTTCTTCTTATTATAAAAGAATATTGAATTTCCAAGGCATAAACTTTGTTATCCAGTTTGAGGCCTCGTTAATATTGTCTTAGATTTAAATAAGATACGAGGATATAGATATAATTACATATCAAAGTGTATAATTATAAAACTACAATACCTATGATGTAAATTGGGTAAATATCTACTTGTAATTTAAATCCCAACCCTTTTTTTTTATTCGTAATAAAGGAGCTATATTAAAGTATCTGTCAAAAAAGTTACAGTGTTCTCAGCCTATCCATGGTTGGCCGAGAGAGTATAACTGTCACCCTATACAGACTAGGAGAAAAACATCTAAGACCACGCAG
Organism: Cunninghamia lanceolata; assembly: GCA_027924645.1. Lineage (NCBI taxonomy): Eukaryota > Viridiplantae > Streptophyta > Pinopsida > Cupressales > Cupressaceae > Cunninghamia > Cunninghamia lanceolata. The sequence goes on from BSBN01001435.1 coordinate 3,954,382, forward strand.
GGTCAAAACTATAGACAACCAGAGGAAAATATAACTACCTAAATCTAGAGTGACTTTGCTTCTGCTATACAAAACAAAGGAAGGGGAACCAACAGCAACTAATTATCATACTCAGAGAGTTTCATGCTGAAGTTTTCCACCCAATGGAGACCATTCACCACCACCATGCCAAGAGATTTTTTTATGTAGTCCACTGCTATCTTTGCCTGATCTTTCAACACCACCAAGTCGAAGCCTCTGGTATCCAGGATGAACGGGAATATCTTGATAACCGCTCCAGGATCATCGAGGAGAGCCCAATCTCTTGGACGGGGGATACCTAAGCCAGGGCTGGCAACCTACAGAGATAATTCCAAGTCCCCTAAATGCTCAGGGTTAAATATGCCTTTCATTATAGCCTCTGCCTTAGTCTTTGCCGTCCCCAATTCAAGAAGCATTGCAAGCACCTGGGAAGAAATGTCTATGTCTACTCTATACCGCTCATTATTCTCCATGAAAGCTTTACTTAGGAGCATTCTCACAGCCCCCACCATCAATTCATCTGATCGACGGAGCATTCTCTACAACCTGAGGTCGGTAACTATCCCGATGAAGGCCATCTGCCTTTTTTTACTGATTAGTCTGACTGGGGTGTCCATCCCCCCACAACGAATAGCCTCTGCAGAAACTATGGCAACAAAATGCGAAGGCATTTGTCAGTTAGCGATGGAGGAAAAATGGAATGAAAATGCTGCCTCCTCAGACTACTTATCAAATTGCCCTCCGAAACTTCTCGAATGCCTACTGAGGAAGAAGCCAACTCATGCCAACCTTGGCACTTAACCAAATGAATACAGGTGTCCCTTCGACTCGTGCCAGCTTCTCGCCTTTGCAAATCATCATTGCCTGCTTTACTTTCTCGGCCTTGCCACCTATGATGAGGTGGCAAGGCTCCCTCCCGACCACCCACAAATCCCAACCCTAATATTAATAATAACATCATTCTATATTTAATTTAGAAGGAAAACTAGTATAATTATAAAAGGGAACACATAATTTAATTCTCATATAACAGAAAACCCTAAACAATATTATTTAATCCACTCAGTTTATATATCATTAAATAGAACTTGATCTCCTATTATAAAGTTTGTCTCTTAAAATTAACTCATTGAGTATATCAAATAATTTAAAATGCCATATATTTTTTTAATATAAATATACTAGTTGTATAATTAACCTTTTTATAATATACTATATTTATATCTTATATTTAACCTTATAACATTATAATTAACCTTATAAAGCATTTTAATTGTGAATTACAAACATAATTTTAGAGGGACTATTTCATATGAAAGGAGAGATTTTGGACGAACTATTATTTTACAAATCATTTACTTATGCAGAAAATGGTTCACATCTCTCACAACAAAAATGCTAATATTTACTCTAAAAAGATAACCCTAATTTTTTTTCCATCTTAACCTAATGATTTTACCCATAACAATATTATGAATTTCTAAATATCATAGGCATTTAACTAATCAACTACTATGGTTAAAATAATAATAATAATAAAATACCTTAAATATTTGGTTAATAAATATTTTCCACCCACTTTAAATTTTACTAGTACTACATGAATTTTTTTTATCAAATGTAATAATTTTCCCCAATAATGTTTAAGAAATTTTATTACCTAACAATTTCTAATTAAACTATTGTATTTAATATTTCTTTATTAATTCAAGTAACTTAACTAAAATATTAAATCTATATTTAATTTTTTTTATTATTGATAATCCAATAACTCATTTTCCTATTAACTTTTTAATGATTTCACAGATAACATTATTATAGGTTTCAAATGATTTAGGGATTGAATAAATCAACTACTATAATGATATTAGTAATAAAAATATTAAATACAAAGGCCATGGAGAATTAACAGGGATTGAAAAAAACAATCTAGTTTTTATATATATTTTATGACAATTATCTATTCAATTGTGCTATTAAAATTACTATAATCTACTTTAATATGAATAAATTATTTATAACCTAATTTGCGTATCATCTTAACCTATATAAATTTTAATAGATTGTTCCAAAATTATTATTTTTATATGATACAGTCCTTTGAAATTTTAGTTGTATTTTACAGCTAAAATGCCTATCAATAGCTATGTATATATACAACTATATATGAAGGTTTTATTTTCTGCAAACTTATTTAGAACAACCCATATGAATATACGTTACTCTTCTTTCTTGCTGGGCGTTTACTACAGAGGCGTTTTAATTTAAATTGACTAAATTTTAGATTTTATGTCTACTAAGTGTAGGAAATATGATTTCTTATGGCATTAATGTGCCTTAACTTATCTGCATAAATGAAACGCATTCCTTATTACAGCCTTGAGACTATATAAGAATGTGGATTATGATAGGTGCTTGGCATAAAGAATGAACATCAAGGTAGATGATTTTGTTTAGACACAGATGGAACTCATTGCCAGGTAAAGAAAGTTTCTATTACTACTGATTGTGCTCAAAATGGAATTGATGAAAAGGCATGGAAACTATCCTATTTAGATGCAATGTGAGAGCATCGCCTCAAAGAGTGGCCACCACATAAAAATGCAATGATTGCAGGATATGTTCAAAAATGGATTTGATAAGAAGGTTTTAAAATTCTCATTAACAATGATCGATCTCTAAAGTCAACTTTAGTCGTAAGCATTTTCACTACCGTATAAACATCGACGCCCTATAGATACTGGCAGCCAGAAATAAATATCAGATATTAAGCAACAAGAAGAGAAACTTTGACAATATTTATAGTAGGTTAACTAAATAATTGCATAATTGACCTTCTTGGCTGCGCTGGTCCTATTGAGGATGCCCTAAACTTTATTATTGAAATACCTATTGAATCTGTGCTAGTTTCATGGATGCATTTTCTTGGTTACAGTAGATCACCAACGAATATAGGCTAAGGAGTATATCAGCGATGTTGGTTTATGATTTGGATCCTAAAACCCTGCACTACGTCTATTCTTCTATCAACATCTATGCAGAAACAACAAGAACATTGGCCAGGTAAAAGCTTTGGATCAGGTTATGGGCACTCATCAATGCTATCAGAGGAGCGATTTGGTAGTTATCATGCTAATGCAAGACAGAAAATGTAAATCATTTGATAAATGCCACAAGAACCGTCGTCTCATGGTTTTTGTAAGGACCCGCTTGGTCCAAACTTGAATTTTCAAAAAAATTACTTTATTAACAAGTTCTTATGAGATATATCAAAACTTTGATTGAGTACTTAGGAAAAATTTTGGCCAATACGGGCCATATGTTCAAATGGAACATTCTTAAGCCAACCCAGGCTCTTCTTTCCTTTGGGCAAATAGGTTCATATGGAACCAGGTCTAACAGACCTTATCGCTACCCGAAACGGGGTAGAACAAATGGTGGCAAAACGGCCTAGTGGTCAAACGGACCAACACTCTATCCAATACGGGATAAGTAAACACAATAGCCAATCAGGCTAAATTGGACAGGAATCATTATGCTCTGGCCAGAGACTTCTGACTCCCTTGGGACCAATACGGGTTCATGAGTCATTTCCTGGGGACCACAGTCTGCCCAGACACTGTACTGAGGATGTCAACCAGGGAACACATACCATCAACTTGTACTCACCTCATTTCACGGCAAAGCTAGGTACAAGTAATCCACCTTGGGGATTCTTCTGAGTACTAGGAGAGTTCTTAAGTTACCTAGATAACCTTTAAACTAGGGATTGAGATTACGAAGTTGATTATAAAAGAGTACCCTATATTCGAGGGACCTGAGTACTGGGGGCATCCTTCCCCGTCCAGACTGCCTACATACCCTGTATCCATGAGATCAAAGCCCTCTTCGGATGTGATCTACACGACGAATGCGAACATGTAGTTTTGTATTGCACTATGTTTAATGTAACTGTGAGTGGGTACACAACTCTTCGCCGATTACCACCCACTCGAGTGATACAATGGACAGAATTCCTAAGGAACTATTTTGCAAACACACCTCCTGGGAGTGTTTGAGGTTTAGGTTTTCAAGTGTGAATAGTTTACCTAACACGCATATTTCCCTGACAAGGTCTTTCCGTTTATCGTACTACAACTATTTTTGATAGTCTCGCCTTTTCTTTTTAGTTAATCTTTTTAGTGAGGTATCTGATGAGTCTAGTTTATGACTCAATTTTGTTAAACTTTGTTATCCACTTGCTGTAGTTATCTTCGACTTTAGTACTTTAAACCTGATCTTTTTATGTCATTACTCCAAAGCTATAACTTGTTGAGCATAGGTCATTTCTTATATCCTTTTATGGAAAAAGCATGCTATATGAACTATCTATGTTTAATTTTACATATGGTTAATGAATATTACTCCAAGGTAGTTACAGATGTGCAATTATTGTGTACTAATATTATTATGCAGATATAATTGACATCCATAAAGAAGAGGAAGATTCTGCTGGTTGGTCGCTTACCATAAAAGTCAAACATGGTGATCGTTCAAATGTCAAATCGAGGGAAGGCAACCACTTTGTAACTAATCTTAAATACCTGTTGAGCAAATTTAGGAGTTACTGTTATGCTAGATCTGCGTTAAAGCAACTCGCTTGACCAGATTCCCCTGCATGTGTAACCTCCTTTCCACTTTCTATGTTTTCCTTAATGAGGCGTCCTCCTATTCTGTTGGAGTTGACTGCCCTGCTAGGTAGTTAGTTTTGTAGTTTTCCTTTTATAAATAAGACTTTGATACTCCTAAGGGGTTGTTGATTATTCAGAGATTGTACTTGTATTATCCAGTTTTCGGTAATACAGTGATAATGTTCAGTTGTACTCATCTTTTCGAATGAATAAAATGAAGTTGTAAGTTCACATTTTTGAGTTTTACATTTGTCTTAGGGAATACTCATCCAAGGGGGCCCACTTGGTGAGAATTCCACCCTCTAGTTTAGTTACATTTTCTGTTAAGCATTTAGTTAAATCTGGCATTAAATGTTCCTGCAGCCACTAGAATTCTATTCTGTGTCTGTTCCTGCAGCCAAAGCAGACAGAGTAGTTTCTTGTTTGTTTGCCCAGACTTTTACTTTCTGTCATGTACTTGATCCTAGAATAGTTGTTGGTTAATGTTCAGCATTCCTGTTATTTCCTTTCTAACAATTTATCTTCAGCATTATGTCTTTCTTAGCTATAGAATGAACGTGGCTACTTTGGAAGTTCTTAGTTCACATACCGTGTTGACCCATTTCAAGTTCACGTCACTGGTTTGACAAGTGAAATGCATCTCCATAGTGATTAAGATAGCTACTCAGGTTAGATGTCCAATCTCTGAGTTACAGTTTTAAGAGCTTAGTTGTTAAATCATTGTAAGAGACCAACATTTTTGGCGTCGTTGTTGGGGATGGTGTCAAACTAAGAAGATCTTTGGAGTCATCTTTAATATTATTCCTTGCAGTTTTTCCTTAAAATGTGTTTTAGTTAGGAAAAAAACCATCTACAACCCATCAACATTTTCTGTGTGAGAAGTGGCTGATACGGAGTATATTGCATGCATAGACGTAGGAGAAGAGATGCTTTAGGGAGATTCCTTCCTAATGATTCAACTTACCCAGCAGAAGAAGCAGAAGTGAATCCTTTCCTTGATGCATTTCCTGATTTGAATAGTTCTGAAATATGCTCTGAAAAATAAGATATTCCAAACCTAGTTGAAAATCCATTTGCCTTGATAATAGGTCCAGTAGTCATGGCTGCCCAAAATGTACCTAATCAACCAACGTTTCCATTTCTAATTGCTCTTCAAAATGAAGTGGATAATCTCAAGAACATACCTGCTTCAGCTCTCCCCAAGTTCTATGGACTTGCAATAGAGGACCCAGACACTTTCTTGTTTGAATTTGATATCCTCTGCAGAAGCTATGACTACATTACTGGTGCAGGAACACCTAGAAAATCATGTTTTCTTTTGTAATAAGGTCTATTTGATCAATGTATTTTCATTTCAGTTTGTATCTAGGTTCATTTTGTAAGTCCCAAGTGACTTAGGGGACATTTGTCAAATTGTAACCGCATAATGCTAAAAATAGCAATAATGCCAAAAATAGGTAGTAGGGTAGTTGGAGGCTGTTTAGACGGTTGTCTCCTAGCCGCTTGGATTGGTCTCCTAGCCGCTTGGAGTCAGTTCGGTACTACTCAGGGCGAGTTTATAAATGCCCAGAGGATTGAACCAAATGGATATATCATTTTCATTGTAATCAATCGAAGAAGTGCGATCAAATGTAATCATGATTGTGCTAAGGAGAAATAGAATCATTTTGTTTCGTCAATTCAATTTCTATTTCCTGTATTTGCAATTTGTATAGCTGTAGATTTCCGTTCTCTCTGTGCTTTCCATTTTGTTGATGTATGTCGATGTGAAGCATTCCACTGGTGAGATTTCTGTCGAAATCAGTGGAATAGCTTCGTTGTATGAATATTTGTTTTCTGTTTTGTTTTGTTTTTCCTATTCGGCGGCGCAGATGTTCCAGACTGAGAAGTGTGCACAGTAGCATGCCCTAGCATCTTTATGTGCTAGGCGTAGAGTGTAGATTAGACTGTGTGAGAGAGTTGAAAACCCTAACGGCGTATCGCTGTGTTGGTTCATCGGCGTATCGGTCAAAGATTGTGAATGTTCATCGACAGAACAAGTCTCGCCGAGGGTAAAATGCCATCAGTGTATCGACAGAAGGATGAAAGACTTGGCCGATAGAGGATGTCTTGCTGAAGTCAAAATTGATTGAGTTATCGACCGTAAGGAATTAGGGCCTGGCCTGCGTTTCTCGTTGTGTGCTCCTCATCATATTTGTATTAGAGCCAAGTTAAAGATTTGGGCGGCAAGTCGATTTAAGGATTTGTAGGAGTGTTGGCGTTTGGGCGTTGTCGGTGAATGTTTATGTCAGACAAGGAAAGCAAGACAGGCAGAGAGGATGCCTCCCAAAAGTATGTCGCAGGACGTCGTTAAGAAGTTGATCGAGGAGATGCTTGAATCCAAGTTGGGAGAGTTCAAGCAGTCCAAAAGCAAAGATAGGGAAGATGAAAGTGACAACGATGAAGGTGATGCAGAAATTGAGGAAACCAATAAAAAGACAAAGGAGATACCAGCAGACCAGAGGGCATTTGTAAATGCATTGAAGTCAGTCAATAGGGACACCATAGATGGGTTACCTATGTATAGTGGAAGTATGGAAGCTGAAGAAGTAATTGACTGGATTGAAGCATTGAACAATCATTTCAAATACAAAGAAGTCCCTGATGATAAGAGGGTTAAGTTGGCAAAGGCAAGATTGAAGGGATCTGCTCATACATGGTGGAATTATGAGCAAGGAGAGAGAGTCAAGAAGGGGAAGAATATGATAACCTCCTAGGAAAGGATGAAGACCAAAATCAAGGCACAATTCTTACCCCTGGACTATGATGTGCAGATGTATAAGAAATTGCAAAACCTCAGACAGAGAGATCTTGATGTGAATGCATACACACAAGAGTTTCATAAACTCAGTCTCAGATCAAAGAGACAAGAAGAAGAATTAGAGAAGGTGGCCAGGTACTTGAATGGTCTAAGGATGAACATCCAAGATGAGATCAGCATCTTAGCACCAGAAATAGTGAACAAGTGTTTCCAAATGGCCTTAAGGGTTGAAGAGAAGATAAAAAGAAAGAGTGAGCAGAATAATAGAGGTAGAGGTGGAAGAAATTTCAGAGGCAGAGGTAGTTTTGGAGGAAGAAGTCCTAACCAGAGGCCTAGTGATGAGTCTAGCCAAGAAGAGTAAGTTGGGGACTCAAGTAGTAGAGGAGGCTACCGAGGAAGAAGGCCTAATGGAAGAGGTGGGACAAGTGGATCAGGTAGAGGGTCCAAATTCTCTACTATGAGATGTTATAACTGCAATCAGATAGGGCACCCGGCATACAAGTGTCCAGAGAAGGCCTCAACTTCTTATGGTGGTGAGAGGAGAACCACTTTGATTCAAGAAGATGCAAGGAATGTGACATCTCCTGAAGTGAATCTAGCATCAGAAATGGGAGAGAATCTAATGATCAAGAGGATGCTGCTCAAGGAACCAATGCAGACTGAACCATCTCAAAGAAGGGCTTTGTTTAGAATCAACTACAAGATCCAAGGAAAGGTTTGTAAGGTTATTATTGACTCTAGTTCTACTAATAACGTTATATCTTTGGAAGCAGTGAATAAGTTGAATCTAGAAAAGATACCCCATAGCAGTCCATATAAAGTTAGTTGGTTGAATAAGGGGCAACACATACTCATAAATGAACAGGCATGGGTAGAATTCAGTATTGGGGGGTATAAAGATAAAATTTTGTGTGACATCCTTCCAATGGATGCTTGCCATCTTTTGTTAGGCAGACCATGGCAGTTTGACAGGAAGGCTCATCATGATGGAGAAAAGAATGCTTACTCATTCTAAAAGGATGGTGTGACTTATGGGATACAGTCATTGGTAGAAGAGGATCCACATCATGTAGGGTCTAGTGTAATGTTGGTAGGAGAAAAAGAATTCATGGATACACTAAAGGAAGGTGATGGAGTAGGTTTTGCTTTGATTGTGAAGCCTAAGGGGGAAAAGAAGGAAAGTGTGAGAGAAGTAGGACCTAAGGAGGTTAGAGATTTGCTTGAGAGTTACAAAGGAGTGATTGCAAAAGATATACCGGATTCCCTACCACCTGTTAGAGACATTAGCCATCAGATAGACCTCATACCAGGAGCAATACTTCCTAATAAGGCAGCATATAAAATGACCCCTTAGCAGAATGCAGAAATAGCAAACCAGATTCAAGAACTCCTAAACAAAGGACTGATAAGGAAGAGTCTTAGCCCATGTGCAGTACCTACTGTTTTAGCCCCAAAGAAAGATGGGAAATGGAGACTGTGTATTGATTCTAGGGCAATAAATAGGATAACCATCAAGTATAGGTTTCCTATTCCTACAATAGAAGATCTAATGCATTGTTTGGGAGGGGCTACTTATTTCTCTAAGATAGATTTGAAGAGTGGGTACCATCAGATAAGGATAAGAGAAGGGGATGAGTGGAAGACAACTTTCAAAACCAATGAAGGGATGTATGAGTGGCTTGTGATGCTGTTTGGTCTTTCAAACGCCCCTAGCACCTTTATGAGATTGATGAATGAGGTGTTGCAGGAATTCATAGGGAAATTTGTGGTAGTCTACCTTGATGATATTTTGGTGTTCAGTAAGAGAAAGGAAGAACACTTGAAACATTTGGAGATAGTCTTGAAGAGGCTGCAAGATTAGAAGTTACTAATAAACTTGGAAAAGTGTGACTTCATGAAACAAGAATTGGTGTACCTAGGTTTTATCACCTCTAAGGGTGATTTGAAAATAGATCTTTCCAAGGTAGAAGCTATTTTGAATTGGCCTACACCCAGGACAGTAGGAGAGGTCAGAAGTTTCCATGGCTTGGCCACATTTTACAGAAAATTCATTAAGAATTATAGTGATATTTGTGCACCCATGTTAGAGACCATCAAGGGTGGAGGAAAGATGAAGTTTGTGTGGACAAAAGAGGTGGATCAGAGTTTGGAAAGTCTGAAACAGAAAGTTGCCAAGTATCCCGTTTTAGTACTACCTGATTTCAATAAGATTTTTACCATTGAATGTGATGCAAGTGGGTTGGCCATAGGAGCAGTGTTGAGCCAAGAAGGCAAACTAGTAGTCTTCTTCAGTGAAAAGTTAAATAAAGCCAAGAGGAAATACTCCTCTTATGATTTAGAGTTGTATGCTATGGTACAAGCTCTAAAAAAATGGAGGCACTACCTGCTTCCTAAAGAATTTATTGTATACACTAACAATCATGCTCTCAGTTTTTTGACTGGATAGGAAAAGCTCAGCCATATACACATGAAATGGGTGGAAAGCCTTCAAGCACACACCTTCATCATCAAACATAAGAAGGGGATAACCAATAAGGTTGCTGAAGCTTTAAGCAGAAGGGTGTTAACAGTGCAAGAAGTGCAACTACAAAGCATGGGTGTTGAGTCACTCAAAGGATTGTATGAAGAGGACCAAGATTTCAAGGAGACTTACAGGGTATGCAGTGAGTTTGCCAATGCTTTCCACAGTGAATTTTTAGATTACACATTGCAGGATGGACTTTTGTTCAAAGGAAGTCAACTATGTATCCCTAAGTGTTCAATGAGGGATAATATTGTGAAGGAAAAACATAGTGGTGGTTTAAGAGATATTTTGGGCTCAATAAGACCTTAGATCTTGTAAGAAGGTTTTACTTTTGGCTAAGGATGCAATCTGATATCAGAAGGTTTGTTGAGAGTTGTATGATTTGCCAGAAAGCAAAGGGAGTCTCAACCAATGTAGGACTATACCAACCTTTCCCATACCAAACAGACCTTGGGAAAGTTTTAGTATGGATTTTGTGATGGGATTGCCCAAGACAAGGACAGGTTATGATAGCATGTTTGTTGTGGTAGACAGGTTTAGCAAAATGACGCACTTTATTCCTTGTAAGACCACCATTGATGCTAGTTACATTGCAAGTTTGTTCTTTAAAGAAATTGTCAGGATTCATGGGTTACCTTTGAGTATTGTATCTGACAGAGACAACAAATTTGTGGGACATTTCTGGAGAACCTTGTGGAAAAGATTGGGTACAAACTTATCTTTTAGTTCAGCCTATCATCCTCAGACTGATGGCAAACTAAGGTTGTGAATAGGTCATTAGGCAATCTGCTGAGATGTTTAACAAGAGAACACGGCAGTCGTTGGGATGTGGTACTCCCACAAGCAGAGAATGCCTATAATGATTCTACAAATAGAAGTACAGGTCTAAGTCCTTTTGAAGTTGTTTATGGTAGTCATCCTAGAGGAATTTTTGAATTAAGAGATGTTCAAGGGTTGGACAAAAGGAGTGGACATGCTGATACATTTGCAGAGGCTATGAAAGAGATCCATCAACAAGTCAGAGATACTCTACACTAGAACAGTCAGAAGATCAAGGCTCGAGTGGATCAAAGAAGAAGGGATGTGCAATTCCAAATAGGAGATATGGTCATGGTTCATCTCAACAAGAACAAACTACCCACAGGAAAACACAACAAGTTGATGATGAGGAAAATTGGACCTTGTCAGATTTTGGAGAAATATGGTTCTAATGCTTACAAAATTAAACTCCCTGATGATATTGCTATTTCACCTATCTTCAATGTTGCTGATCTAACATTATATAGGAGTTCTGATACAGGTGAAGGTACAACAGATTCTATCCAAGACAGTACAGAGTGGGTGCAGCATTTACCACCTAAGGAACCACCGAAGATGGAGTACATCTTGGATAGCAGGACAACCAAGAAGACCAGAAATCAGACCTATTTTGAGTACCTAGTCAAATGGCAAGGACTTCCAGATTTAGAAGCCACATGGATGCTGGAAGAAGACATCAAAAAGCAGGGTGGTGATTTACAGCAGTTAGTCTCTAAGAGGACTTGAGACAACTTTCACCCAGAGAGTATGGTGCAGGAGCACCTAGAAAATCATGTTTTCTTTTGTAATAAGGTCTATTTGACCAATGCATTTTCATTTCAGTTTGTATCTAGGTTCATTTTGTAAGTCCCAAGTGACTTAGGGGACATTTGTCAAATTGTAACCGCATAATGCTAAAAATAGCAATAATGCCAAAAATAGGTAGTAGGGTAGTTGGAGGTTGTTTAGATGGTTGTCTCCTAGCCGCTTGGATTGGTCTCCTAGCTGCTTGGAGTCAATTCAGTATTACTCAAGGCGAGTTTATAAATGCCTAGAGGATTGAACCAAATGGATATATCATTTTCATTGTAATTAGATTGAAGAAGTGCGATCAAATGTAATCGTGACTGTGCTAAGGAGAAATAGAATCATTTTGTTCCGTCAATTCGATTTCTGTTTCCTGTATTTGCAATTTGTATAGCTGTAGATTTCTGTTCTCTCTGTGCTTTCCATTTTGTTGTTGTATGTTGATGTGAAGCATTCCACTGGTGAGATTTCTATCAAAATCAGTGGAATGGCTTCATTGTATGAATATTTGTTTTGCATTTTGTTTTGTTTTTCCTGTTTAGCGGCACAGATGTTCCAGACTGAGGAGTGTGCACAGTAGCATGCCCTAGAATCTCTATATTCTAGGCATAGAGTGTAGATCAGACTATGTGAGAGAGTTGAAAACCCTAACAGCGTATCGCTGTGTTGGTTCATCAGCATATCGGTCAAAGATTGCAAATGTTCATCGACAGAACAAGTCTCGCCAGGGGTAAAATGCCATCAATGTATCGACAGAAGGATGAAAGACTTGTCCGATAGAGGATGTCTTGCTGAAGTCAAAATCGATTGAGTTATCAACCGTAAGGAATTAGGGCCTGGCCTGCATTTCCCGTTGTGCGCTCCTCATCAACTACTGATGCTCATAAGCTTAAGTTGTTTCCTACTACCATGAAAGAGACTGCATTAAGGTGGTTTATGAGTCTAGGTAGTGATGTTGTCAATACCTGGGAAGAAATGAAAGATAAATTTCTTGAGAAATATAAAGACTACTGTAGGAGTGGGGATATGAGAGGAAATGATATTTTTAGAATGTAGTAGAAAGAAGATGAAAGTTTGGAGGATTACATCTCAAGGTTCCTATTTTGTTTACAAAAGTCTCCCCATCATGCACTCACTGAGGACTCTCAGAAACTGCTCTTCCTCAGGGGAATAAGTGAGAGTTTCACAGATGCCTTGGATTTAATGGGAGGAGGAGATATTACCCAAGTGTCTTGGGATGATATTAAGAAGTTGTGCCAGAATTATTCCAGAGTAGCCATGAAGAAAGGAAGAGGTTCCCATTCCCTTATTGGCAAAACCTCTACCAATGGAGTTTCAAGGATGGAGATAAGCCACTTGCTATCTGATTTTAAGCAAGCTATTATAAATAATATGGCCACCCAGTTGGATACACTCCAGGCAAAGAAGAAGCATGAAGAGGCTGAGGCAATGTTGGTTGAATATTGTCCTCATTGCAGACAAAAGAAGAGGGACTACAGATGCAAGCTGGTAGCTCACATTGACAGCAAGCAGATTCCACCTGAGTTAAAGCCAATACAAGTTGAAGAGGATCAAGTCTTCTATGTTGCACAAAGGAGGCCATGGGCTCCAAGACAAGGTATGTCACCAGATCCATTATCATATGCTGGACCACATTTTAATACTTATGCATCTGGTAACCAATGGCAACAACCTTTTCCATCTAGTTATGGAGGATATCTACTTCAGCCTTGGAACAACCCTCAAATACTTGGCTAAATTACCAAAACCCTGCACCCCAGTGGTAGCAGCCTCCGGGGAATTGGTAGTCACCTCCAGGAAATTGGTAGCAAACATCTCAATGGAGAGGAGGACAACAATGGCCAAATCAGAACACTAATTACATGCAGTCACCTCCTCAACCCCAACAGCCTGCTATAATGCCTTCGCCTGCTAGTTCCAATTCAAATACACCTAGACCTACTCAGTTACCAGCTCAACCCTCACCTAACCCAAATAATAGACCACAACAACAGCCAGTATATTCTGCTGATCCAAATCAATTCCCTGAATATGTTGTGAATGTAAGTGATATACATCTGCGTTCAGGAACTACCTTAGCAGCTCCTTCAAGACCTGTCATTACTGAGCTTTCTGAGGAAGAAGTGGGACCTAATGAAACCCCCATTCAATCAGATGTACTTGAAAATCCTGAACCAATGACAGTCAAATAGACTCCCCAAGAACCACCATTTCCACAAAGGTTGGAAACTATGAAACAAAAGGTAGTAGAAGAGGAACCCACCTTTGATATTCTAGAGCAGTTGAAACATGTATGTGTCAAGATCCCTCTATTTCAAGCCATAAAAGATGTTCCTATATATGGCAAAGCAATCAAAGAAGCATGCCTTAAGAAGCCAGGCAGAAAAAGGAAAGACCGCACTATGGTCCATGTGGTGGGACAGTTGGCTGACATCATGCTTGGAAAAGTGACTGTTCCTAAAAATGACCTAGGAAGTCCTGTGGTAGGAGTTGTTATAAATGGAATCCAAATAAAAAATGCTCTGATTAATTTTGGAGCAGCCATAAATGTAATGACAAAGGATATCCTACAGCAACTGAATGTTGCAACCATGCGACCAACTCCTACTATCTTGCAACTTGCTGATAGCTCTACTGTTAAACCTGATGGGATAGTCAAGGATTTTGTGGTATCCCTGGACTCATGGGAATATCCAGCTGACTTCATGATACTTTCTCTTAAAGCTACATTGGGAGGATACCCCATCATTTTGGGAAGGCCATGGTTAGCCACACCAGATGCTTATATTGGGTGCCGGTCAGGAGACATGACCATCTTTGATGGGAGAAGCACTAAAACACTTATTCTTTACCCACCTGCACAACCATCTCATGACATGGATAATCCTGTTTGGCCTCATGTTGGTGAAGAGGCAGAGGAAGCTAATTCTGTGGAGCAACTTATGATGATAGGCAGAAGTTCTTTCCTGCAGCTTCAAGGAGAGGAGGAAGTGTTGTCTAATATAATTCAAAATCTTTATGAAGTGGAGGAAGCATCATCCTCTCATTCTGCTGATCCAACGAGAATACTTGTTCCAATTTTTCCTACAGCATCAAGTATGTTACATACATTGCTTCCACAAGAAATTAAGGTACCTAGCATTAATGAAGTAACTATGGTTGACTTCACAACTCAAGTGGAAATTTCAGAAGAAAGATATCTCAATATTAATAGCAACTTGACTCAAGCACAACATCTGTCCTTGGCAAGTTTGTTAAAGAAACATAAAAATGCTTTTGCATGGGATTATCATGACATGAAAGGATTGGATCCTACATTATGCACCCACAGGATTTATATAAAGGAAGATTGTACACCATTAAGACTACCACAAAGGAGAATCAACCCTGCACTAAGAGAAATTGTCAAAGAGGAATTGTAGAAGGTATTAGATGCAAGATTTATCTACCCAATCTAAGATAGCCAATGGGTGTCCCCTCTGGTTCTTGTGCCCAAGAAGGGAGGAAAATGGAGAGTCTGTATTGATTATAGAGAATTAAATTTTGCCACCAAAAAGGATCATTTTCCCCTTCCTTTCATAGACCAAGTATTGGACTCACTTGCAGGAAAGCAATACTTTTCCTTTTTGGATGGATTCAGCGGTTACAATCAAATTCAAATTGCAGCTAAAGCTCAAGAGAAAACAACATTTACCTATCCTTGGGGGACATATGCCTACTCAGTGCTTCCATTTGGCTTATGCAATGTACTTGCAACTTTCCAAAGAGCAGTCATTAGCATATTTTCTAATATCTCACATGATTGTATGGAAATCTATATGGATGATTTCACTACTTATGGTGCTACTTTTGAAGAGGAATTAGCAAACTTAGGCAAGGTGTTGGAAAGGTGTGAAGACCACAACCTATCCTTAAACAGTGCAAAGTACTTCATGATGATGTAGGAAGGTGTAATACTTGGTCACTACATTTCTCCAAAAGGAATACAGGTAGACCCAACAAAGATTGAAGTGATCATCAATCTACCCATTCCTGCAAAGCAAAAGGATGTCAGAAGTTTCTTGGGTCATGCAAGGTATTACAGATGTTTCATCAAAGATTTCAACAAAATGGCATCCCCATTATATGCTCCTCTTACAAAGGATGCTGAATTTCAGTGGAATGAAGACTGTGACTAAGCATTTTCTAATTTAAAGGTAGCCTTAACCCATGCTCCTGTACTTAAAGGGCCCAATTGGGAACTTCCTTTCCACATTCATACTGATGCATCAGATTATGCCATAGGAGTAGTTTTAGGCCAGAAAGAATGAGTCATTGAGCATGCTATTTGTATACACCTAAAAATGACATAACTCTTCTTAAATAAATATTTTCATCTTCACATTCTTCTATCAATAAATAAATAAATTTATTTATTTATTTGATTCATTTCCTCTCATTTAATTAAATAAATCACATTTATTTAATTAATTAAATTCATATACATCACCTTCATTCTTCTAAATAATTAAATAATTTTAATTATTTAATTAAAATCTTTTATTCTTCCAAATTTAAATAAAATGCAAATTTTATTTAAATAAAATCTTAAATATCTACTAAATAAAATATATTTTTATATTTTATTTTATTCTTCAAAAAATCTCTACAAAATAAAATATATATCTATATTTTATTTATTCCTCTCAATTATCTACAAAATAATTAAATAAAATCTTTTTATTTAATTATGCTTTCCTATCTTCAAAAATCATTCTTATCTTCTAAAAGTACTTTCCTCTTGTCATACAAAAGCAAAAGCAGTTTTAAAGCATCTTTAAAGCAAACTTTCTCTTAAATTAGAAAAATAAATTCTAATTTAAGAAAATCAAATCGCATCCTCATCAAGAGAGGAGTTAACTCAACAAAGTTGCTTTTCCAATGACACATGTCTTTCTTCCATTTGTTGCATGTTCCTCAACAATCCTCCTCCGTTGATCTTCTCTTTTCTTCTCAACCATTGATCTTCTTCTACACATCTCTATAAATACAACCCTCTCCTTCATTTTATCATCAATCATTTGTGCAAACTTATGCTGCAGGAAATTAGGCGTGCCTTTGGCACCCCACTTTCTTAAGCATTTCATATCATTCATTGTTAGTGTGTTGAAGCTCTCCTTCAATCACACGAAGTATCTTAGCCATTCCATTCTTGTCACCTTCAACAAGCAAGGGAGCAATTGCTTCTGAGGGCTTCATCATCATCAAGGTCAAGAAGAGATAGGTGAACTATGGAAGAAGACAGGTAAAAGATTGTGAGTATTGTTCTTTGCTTTATTTTAATAAGTCTTTTACTTTCGCATTTCATAGATGTATTGGGTTGTTTATTCATTGATTTGATAAATCAGTTTTCCCCTTCACACTATTTATTTTATTAGCAAAAACTTACAGGGTGCTGAGTTCAACTATATAGTAACAGAGAAGGAAATGTTAGCAGTCATCTATGCACTTAATAAATTTAGGCATTACATAACCGGTTATCAAATCTTTGTGCACACAGATCATGCAGCCATTAGGTATCTCATGAACAAACCTCTCATATCTGGTCGATTAGCAAGATGGGTGTTGTTAATGCAAGAATTTGACATCACTATTGTGGATAAGCTAGGAAAGGCCAATGTGGTTGCAGATTTTCTTTGAAGAATGACTACATCAGAAGATAACCAAGTCATTGATGACTCTTTTCTTGATGAACATTATTTTCACTCACTGTGCAAACACCCTGGTATGCTAACACAACCAATTATCTAGTAACAGGAAGAGTCCCTCCTGACTTCTCTCCTAAGGAAAGAAGGGTACTCATTGAAAAATCTTTTCATTTTTCATGGATTACTGGATGTTTGCTCTACACTGGACCAGACAATGTGATGAGGAGATGTGTGAGAGAAGATGAAACATATGACATTTTGCATGCCTGTCACAATGAACCTTGTGGAGGACATTTTGCAGCAAAGCGAACAACAATGAAGATTTTGAATGCAGGTTATTACTGGCCTACACTATACAAGGATGCAGCAAGATATACCAAGAAATGTGATAGTTGTCAAAGGATGGGACGGCCAACAAAATTTGATGAGATGCCCCTTTATCCTCAGCTTGTGATTACTCCATTTGATAAGTGGGGATTAGATTTTGTAGGACCCATTGATCCTCCATCTAATGGTAAATCTTATATCTTAGTATGCACTGATTATGTAACTAAATGGGTAGAAGTTAAGGCCATGAAGCATGTAAGAGACAGTAAGGTTGCAGAATTTCTCTATGAGGAAATCTTTACACAGTATGGAGTTCCCAGAGAATTAGTGATTGATCAAGGAGCTCAATTCACCTCAACTCTAGTTGCAGCACTAGTGCAGAAATACAACATAAGGCACAAGAAATCTACTCCTTATCACCCTCAGGCTAATGGCTAAGTTGAGGTGACTAATAGAGAAATAGAAGCCATTTTGACTAAAACTATGGCTGTCCATAGGAAGGATTGGGCAAATAGGTTGCCAGAAGCTGTTTGGGCCTATAGGACAACCTGGAAAACAACTACTGGTTTTACTTCTTTTGAGTTACTGTATGGCAAAACAGCCATGATGCCTATTGAATTTGAATATAAAACTCTTTAGACTGCACTTGACTGGGGATGGATCAATCTCAGGCACAAAAAGAAAGAATCATGCAGCTCAATGCTTTGGATGAGATGAGAAAAGCAGCTTTACATCATACAGAAATGGTGCAGAATCAAAGAATAAGGTGGCATGCTAAATACATCAAAGATAAGAAATTCCAGCCTAGTGACTGGGCTTTGCTTTATGACTCAAGGTATCAGGACAATGCAGGAAAATTACAGACAAGGTGGCTAGGGCCATATGATGTTCCTGAAGTTTTTTCCAATGGTACTGTTTAGCTTACTACTATTGACCTTTTCAGATTCAAGCTATTAGTCAATGGTCATCGACTCAGGTTATATCACAAGCCAGCCTCCAAAGAAGAATTCCTACAAAAATTCACTCAATATGCAACTCCTGAGCTTCCTGCAGCCAAAGGTAGTGGACCTAGTGTCCCTCCTTCTGGCTAACCAAGGTATGACACTTGTCATAATCAAGACTTCCACATTTGTGGGAGTCCACTCTTTCACTTCTTCGCCCATCCACCCACCCATATCCATTCTTCTCTCTTCCATCACGTGTATTGATTACACTTCATCCCATCTCGCTTCAGGCCACTTCACTTTCATTCATTGTTCAATAAATTCTTAAGCATTAACAATTACTTTCGCCATGATTCTTACAACCAATCTTCCACAAATCAAGGTACGCACACTTTAATAATTCTCTATTAATTATCGTGTGGTTCGTTCATTTAATTATTGTACATTAATATCAATATTTCTCGTAGCATGTCATTATTCCCTTCCTTGTCCTGTCATGCATCAATTCTGCATGTGTGGACACATGCCTAAATTTAGGTTGGGGAGGGAGTGTTAATATGATGTCCACGTGTCAGTCCATCCATATGCTTAATCAAAATGTCAATAAAGTTTTAAAATTGAATGATTTGAATTATGAGTGAGGTGATGGCTCACAAGTGTGAGATGACAACCTTCATCGATCATTCATTAATGCCTGTACCACCCTTGTCTTGCATTCCCAAGAAAAGAAGCTGAAAAGGAAAATACAGATAGCATGAGTTATTGAAAATTTAACAGGGTTGCAGGAAGGTGAAGTTAGTTTTCAAACTTTTTGTAGAAAAAACTTTGCAGTGTGAGTATTTTTAGGCAGTTAAGTCAATGGGAGGAGGATTAATTCGGAATGAACCCACAGTTCATGATGTATTATTGCAGGATGCACTTAGCCAGGCTAAATTTAGAAATTGTGGATGGATGGACTATTTCTTGAAGATAAATGGTTTTGATGAAAATATTGCATTAGAATTTGCTTAGACATTGTCTGATGGTAAAGCCATGGTAAGAGGTTTGGAGGTGTTGGCTACTGAGGAAAGAATTGTAGAAGTTACAGGTTTGCCTGTAAATGGTGAAGATTACCATGTTGCATAAGATGCTAGGTCTACTAGAGCCAAGTTTACAGAACCTAGTGATCCACCATTTACTATAGACAAGCAGGGAGCCAAAAGAACCTCTCTGTCTGAGCCGTGGAAACAGGTAGCTGTCCATGTGGTGAAGTACATTACTTGTGAAGGTCATCAATCGAACCTTCATTCTATGCATTTCAAATTGCTAAATCATGAGGCACGGGAGAAGAATGAATGTGACAAATGTGCTTTATCACCTTCTCTCAATTATGGCCACTGAGACCCAAAAAGGTAGGCCTAATTCTGTCTCTCACCATTGTTTAATCAAATTACTAGTTGAAAATTCTCTACATGATGTGTCCGATATGACTTGGGAGGAATTTCTGAGTATTGATCAACTAAGACCAAGCCATTTGCAACCTGTGGTTGTGCCGCAACATCATAGAACTAGGAGAAGGGTATGTTCTATTGAAACTACTCCGGGCACTTCAACTTCCAGTGCAAACCCTCCTGCAGCAAAACAAGCTATTGAGATTAGCTCTTCTGAAGCAGAGCATGCAGACAAAGAAAGTTCTTCAGATTCTGACAATGAGGATATTCCTCTTAACAGTTTAATTCAAACTAGGGCACAGAGAAGAAGGGCAGAAACAAAGAAGGGTAAAACCAAAAAGCAAACCACAGAAAGGAAGGTGTTGCGCTCTAGGAAATAGAAGGCTGACACTGTTCTTCCTGCAACTGAAGAGAAACATGAGAGTCCTTCTAGTAAATCGAGACCTGCTGAGCCTGCCTTCGGTGCATCTACGCAGACAAGCCCTAGGGTTGAAGAAATGACAGCTGAGGATACAGAGGCCCCAATGGGGCATGTGAATGATGTAGAAAAAGACATAATTGAAGAAGCAACAGACGTAACTCTAGCAGACCTTGCCACCGCTGCTGAGCATATTGAGAGACAGGAACATGAAGATAAACAGAAGTTCCTGCAACAAGACATCCTATAGCCAGAATTGGCTGAGCAATCAGAAACCCTGCAGCCTATGCTACATGAAGATCAACCATCTGTGCCAGGAAAGCCTTTGGTAGGAATACACAGACCTCCTAATTTTTTAATGCACATGGTAGCCATGAATCTGTGGAATGAAATACAGAGGAGAGAAGAGGAATGGAAGAAGGAGAAACGCAGATTAAAAGATGAAATTCAAAGGAAGGATGAAGAGATTAAAGTCAAGAATGCATAAATTGCAACTTTAAAAGAGAGAGTGGATAATATGGCAGCTTTGGTGCCTTAGGTATTAGAATGCAAGAATCCCCTAAGAGTCTATGCTCTGCATTTAAAGGAAAGATACCTCTCTTTTAAGTTAGCAAGGATTGTTTCTGGTTTGAACCCTTCCATTGAATCTCCTCTTGAATTTTTCAATGCTTATAGGATTGCTCCTCCAGAAATAAAGAATTTGTTGTGGGAATTTTATTTACATAATTTTGCTATGTCCCAAGACCATGAGTGGAACCCCTTGTTGTATGTTGGGGATGTTCAGTTGAGGGCATTTATGTCCTAGATGCAAAATGAGGTTAGTTGGGGACAACAGCTCAGGGCTTATAAGAAATTAGAATTCAGCACTCCATTACCTATTAGAGCTGAATCTGGAAATCCAAGAAGCATTTTCAATGATTGGCATAGGATGCTTTATAGGCCAAGCTATGGTAACAGAATCCTACCTGAAAGAGAAGCAGCTTACAGAGAATATGAAAAGATTGCACACACTATTGGAGAATCTGTGAAGGGACCTTTGACACAAAGGTGGAATAGTTTATCCGATGAGCTAAAATAAGCAGAGCCTCACTCTCTGTAGAATTATGCTGCAACATGTAAAAGAGTGGATAGCTATATTCAGATTGGAAGGACAAAGGGGCAATTCTAGCTTCCCTTAATTTTTCAACCACCTATTCTATTGTGGCCTGTGCCAAATTACAGATTTTACTAGTATGATATTGCTGAAGAGAGACAAAGATGGAGCAGGTTGAGTAGGCAGCAAGGGTTCTATTGGGATCCTACCTCACGCACTAGAGAAATTGATATAGGACAATTGGCAGTTGCTAATTTCAGGGCATTAACCAAACAAAAGAACAACCCTTCCTCTGATGGAGGACCAACAAAGTCTTAGGTTGGGGAGAGTGACGAGTCTAGTTTATGACTTAGTTTTGTTAAACTTTGTTATCCACTTGTTGTAGTTATCTTGGACTTTAGTACTTTAATCCTGATCTTTTTATGTCATTATCCCAAAGCTATAACTTGTTGAGCATAGGTCATTTCTTATATCCTTTTATGGTAAAAGCATGCTATATGAACTATCTATGTTAATTTTACATATGGTTAATGAATATTACTCCAAGGTAGTTACAGATGTGCAATTATTGTGTGTACTAATATTGTTATGCAGATATAATCAGCATCCATAAAGAAGAAGAAGATTCTGCTGGTTGGTCGCTTACCATAAAAGTCAAACATGGTGATCGTTCAAATGTCAAATGGAGGGAAGGAACCACTTTGTAACTAATCTTAAATACCTGTTGAGCAAATTTAGGAGTTACTGTTATGCTAGATCTGCATTAAAGCAAATCACTTGACCAGATTCCCCTGCATGTGTAACCTCCTTTTCACTTTCTATGTTTTCCTTAAAGAGGCGTCCTCCTATTCTGTTGGAGTTGACCGCCCTACTAGGTAGTTAGTTTTGTAGTTTTCCTTCTATAAATAAGACTCTGATACTCCTCTTGAAGGGTTGTTGATTATTCAGAGATTGTACTTGCATTATTTAGTTTTCGGTAATACAGTTATAATGTTCAGTTGTACTCATCTTTTTGAATGAATAAAATGAAGTTGTAAGTTTGCATTTTTGAGTTTTACATTTGTCTTAGGGAATACTCATCCAAGGGGGCCCACTTGGTGAGAATTCCATCCTCTAGTTTAGTTACATTTTCTGTTAAGCATTTAGTTAAATCTGGCATTGAATGTTCCTACAGCCACTAGAATTCTATTCTATGTCTGTTTCTGCAGCCAAAGTAGACAAAGTAGTTTCCTGTTTGTTTGCCCAGACTTTTACTTTCTGTCATGTACTTGATCCTAGAATAGTTGTTGGTTAATGTTCAGCATTCCTGTTATTTCCTTTCTAGCAGTTTATCTTTAGCATTATGTCTTTCTTAGATATAGAATGAACATGGCTACTTTGGAAGTTCTTAGTGCACATACCGTGCTGACCCATTTCAAGTTCATGTCCCTGGGTTGACAAGTGAAATGCATCTCCATAGTGATTAAGACAGCTACTCAGGTCAGATGTCCAATCTTTGAGTTACAGTTTTAAGAGCTCAGTTGTTAAATCATTGTAAGAGACCAACAATATCCGAGGAGATTTTCCCTTCCTATGGATTTAACTTTGACATGTCCCTTATTACTCCCTGATGATTTAGAGGGATGGTGCCCAGACGTCGTTGTTGCAGCTATGTTAGGCACAATGTACTTGGTTCAACACGATGGCATTACCCGTAAACATGACACAGAGGTACCATAAATACTGAACACTACGATTTGTTTGAGTTTGGACGTTTATTTATAAAGTTTACTTATCTAGATGAAAAGAAAACTTATATGATAGCTTATAAGGAAATGAGAAGAAATAAACTTCTTTTCTAGCATGTAAGGAATAAGACTAGATGTTTTGATCCATTTATATATACATAAGGAAGAGTTAAATAAAGAAATTCCAACAATTGTAAACATAATTCCAGAAGATACTAATTCACTTACGCTAATCACAAACATAAATTGGAAAAGATACTTAATCATTCAGTTTCAAGGTGATATGATAATTAATTTGTCATACCTCAAGTGAACTTTATTCAAAGTAAAACAATGATGTATAGTCACATATCAAATTAATCCTTGTTCCAAGAGTAGGGTACTAGATCCTTTTCTTGCATAATTATTTCAAACTTATATGTATAAATAGAACCAAATTAAGGCTTGTAATCTTAACAGGATAAGTTATCCAACAAGAGTTTAGTTCATTAATTGAGATCATCAATTCATAACCAAAGTGAATAATATTGACTTCTATTTCATAAGTCAAAATGAGCGATTCTTCGATCACATTACGAGATTTGGGGAATTGTTCTGAAGCACTAAGTTATCATTTGTACTTTCTAAAGCATTTAAGATTAGGAATTGTTTAAATAATTATTTCAAATCCATCTTTGTTTCTTACTATAATCTTCTACATTACTGATGCAGCACACAACATACACTCAATACAATTTTGCCATTAATCATGTGAGAGCCAAAGATTTGAAGACTGGAACATAAAAAAACTTCTATTCATCAACTCTGCTGCTACAATGAGAGAAAACTCTCTTATATCCAAGAAAAACAAAAAAATAAAAAAATTACTTTTTTTGGTAGATTTCGACAATTGTCAGATTTTGCCATTTTAGGTAATTTTACAATCATATCTTGAAAATCATGTTTTTTCCAAAAAGCTTCCTAAAACTAAGGTAGGATGAAATGCCAACTAATATTCTAAATTTGAAACATGAGTTTCAATTTATTACAAAAGCAACTTTTTAAAAATCTAGAAAAAAACACTAAATTGCTATTTTGAGGGCCAAGATGAAAGTTTCAAGCCCCGAAAAAGTGCCAAGACGGGGTCCAACCCACTAGGGTTGGTTGCGAAATCAATTTCCACCTCATAACGCATCCACCCGTAAAATCTCGTAGAAAACCCACATCCAAGTCAAAAGTTATGATCTCTGAAAGTTCCTACATCAATTACACACATGTACCAGAGATAAAATATTAACAAGAATACCTTAACAAGACATACATAGGGCACTAAAATATTGCATATAACCACAAAATAACCCTATTTTCTATTTTTATAGATTGGTTAAATCATAGGCTTATTTGGTCAACATGAGTTAATTTAATAGTCATAGTTTTGGCATGGGCCAATAGGAAGCAGGTATGATTTCCCAAAGTACTAGCCCCAACTTTCAAGGTTATGGTTATACATCCTATAGTCTTGATTTGCATTCTATTTTTAATAAAAATCCTAATGCACATATATTTATTGTTGCACATGATTATTAAATATTTGTTGTATACATTAAATTGTGAGGTGGTTTCAAGAATAAATCCACATGGTGAACATACTAGAATGGCCAATCACATATAATGGACCATAATAGTTATTAGAGTGATTTATATTTATTTATTTGAATTCCAATAAGGGTAAAGATCTAGGGAAATAACTCATTGGAGGGTGTTATCCCTACACACGTATGTCCTTGTGAATAATCATCTAAGTACTATGGTCAATTAAAATGAAATCTTGTGCACCAACATTGTTAACATTACTAGGAAATGACTTGGTGTAGATCTGAAATTTTTATTTTTTTAATATTTGGAGGAGCAACCGCGTAACTTCCACCACCATTGACTCCTTCAAGGTGAATTATTTTGTTACTACATACTCATCTTCCTCTTTACAATACATTAATTACTATATATCATCCATTCTACTATTTCCTCTTTCGAACCATATTCTTTTCATCCAATAATACTCTTTACATCTTCATTTGCACATTAAGTTAACATTTTACTATAATTATTCATCTATATATACATATATATATTTTTATCATAACTTTATCCATTTTCACACACCACTTTAATTAATTATTTTTCATTAACATTGTAACCTTTGCTTGTGTTCTCGGTGCATGCAGCCATGTAGGTTTAGTGGATGAGAGCTTTACATAATTCAATCACATGAGTAACCCTAAACTTTATGATTGAGATGCCAATACTTTGTCAGAAATAGAGATTTAGTTAATCATGTATTTGGTGAGTCTTTAAACACTTACCATAGTAATATAGATTATATACAGAACTATATGACTTGTTTCCTTTGCAACTAAAATAAAAGATAAATTTTGTAAATCATTTGTTTAAGTTCAGCATGATGGGACTTGGTAAATTTATGATTCTAATGCAGTTGAGTATCCTGTGACAAACATTTTCTTCATATTTAACCAGCTTCGTTCAGTGATTTTGGAACACTTAGAACTGTGTGTTATTTCCTACAAGTCTGGCGCTTTGAACAGGGTATGGTCGTCCTTCAAAGCATAGCATAAGAGAAGGAGAAATTTTGTCAAATGTTGTAGTTGCAAGCTACCTGATAGACGTATTCAAAACGTGGAAGCACAGACAGGGCATGAAAGCGGTTTAACAAAATGACTTCAAGAAATGTGATCTCACGGAACGTCATGACAGTAGGGGAACATTCAAAATGGTTTTGTTGAAAAGGCCATA
This sequence comes from Cunninghamia lanceolata, assembly GCA_027924645.1. Taxonomy (NCBI): domain Eukaryota; kingdom Viridiplantae; phylum Streptophyta; class Pinopsida; order Cupressales; family Cupressaceae; genus Cunninghamia; species Cunninghamia lanceolata. Next base: position 3,980,439 of record BSBN01001435.1, read on the forward strand.
GAAACTTTTAAGCAAATGCAACCGGCGAGTGTAGAGCCAGACTCCTCAACATTGCAATTGTCCTCCCTGCCTAAACTTGCATGGGCCCTAGAACAGGGTGTGGACACTCATCAAACCATAATTGAATGTGGGTTTTTGTCAGAAAATTATACTGGCAATGCTCTGGTAGATACGTATGCAGAAGTAGAAGCAGAGACAAAGCACGAAAATAGTTTGACAAAATGACTCAAAGAAATGTGATCTCATGGAACGTCATGATAGTAGGGGGCGTTCCATATGGGTTCATTGAGAAAGGCCTTAGAAACTTTTAAACAAATGAAACTGGTGAGTGTAATGCCAGATCCCTCAACATTTGCCAGCATCCTCATGCATAACGAAAGGGGGAAATTTTTGTTAGATATTATAGATGGAAATACTTTGATAGACATGTATTCCAAAGGTGGGAGCATAGACAACGCACTAAAACTGTTTGGCAGCACCTCATGAAATGCAATGATTGCAGGATCGCCCAAAATGGATTTGTTGAAATGGAATAAGGAACAGGGTATGGATATCCATCGCATGATAGAAGGGGAATTTTGTCAGAGATTATAGCTGAAAATACTCAGAGAGACATATATGCAATTGAGGGCACACATACATGTTGAACTTTCTAATGATGACATTCTCAATGACGGCCTAAAAAAAATTTCTTTCATCGTCCCCACACATTCGGTAAAATAGCTACAACATTTATGTTACCCCGCCTTGTTCTTGGGGACGAAAATATGTGAAAACAAATACATGCATACAACAACACAATCATTGATCTTAGAAGTTGGGAGTTTACTTAGCCAAATAGAAAACATCAGCAGGTAATGAAGCCCATAAAGCAATTTACAAAAATTGTTAAGCTGCGTAGTTTCAAGAATCAAAATTCTATTGTAAGAAGCACGTACAACATGATGAAATCGAGATTTAATTTGTCAACTACTTACATGTTAAACTACACTTCTAAACAAGAAAAATAGGAAATAAAAACATTACAACATTGAACAAAAACAGAGAAACCAAAAGCAAGCAAGGAAGGATTGCTCTTACAGGATGATCCAGCCTTCCCAAAAGTTAAGTGTTTTCTTCAAAAAAAATCCATCCAATTTATAGAAAAACTTGACCCATATGGAGGAAACTCCAAGTCTTGAGTCAAGTTTTCATCTTAAATGCTCCTCTCCATTTTCCAGATTGCTATTAAATTTTGAGGAAAAGGACTCCTTAATCTTAAATGTTTTCTCTCAATTTTTCCAATGGTCTTAAATTCAAGGAGAAAAAGGACTCATTTCATAAATTGGGGTCTTGACTTGAGGATGAGGGGAAAGTTCCTCATTTATTGCTATTTCTAGAAGTGTCCTCATTTTTAGAATTTTAAATTGGGACTATATTTTTTTATTATTATTTAATTTTATTGGCTTTTATATTATTTGAAAATTAAATACCTACAATAGTATTCCAATTCGAATTCAAAATTTAAATGTGGGTTGTGATAATTTTTTTACAATAATTATAGGCTACACATAGAATAGGTTTGATGAAAATTAAATTCTTACTATATAGAAATGCCTAAAACCGTTATCAAGTGCATCGATGGCCATTACATAGGGCCAATACAAATGGCTGGATGAATACAGGCAGCAACAATACATTGACAGATTTGTTAAAAGGACTTCAAAAAGACAGAGATACAATTCAGAAAAGAATGAACCTAGATTCTGAGCGCAGAAGATTGGAATTGCACCTCAAATCCAACCAGCCACCTTTTCTCTGCCCGAAACCTGTAATTTCCTCTTTTCTAAATCCCCCCAATGCAGAGTGATTTCCCCCTATTTCTTCCAAAGCCTTCCTCCACCTTCGTAGGGGCTTGACACACGATCCAATGCCTCTCTTTCTGTGAACTAAATCAATTTGTAATTTTTATTATATTTATACAACTATGATGTTCTTTTCAACTGTTAATTTCTATTTAATTAAATTTATACCACTTATAATTTAATTTTACAACCATTCAATATGATTTTATTTTATTTATTTTAGTATTTTTTTTAATTCGTAAATATAGAGTTTTATATTGATCAAAGGGAAATGTTTACAAGCAGGTGCCTATAAGCTGTTTACCTGCAACCATCCAAACTGGCTTCTAAGGCAAAAACCCCTGATACTCTACTATAAGAAAACCTACTGAAACCTTACGGAGATATCTAAGCAAAATAGCCATTAGGCTTACTGATCCATTAGTGACTGTTCTATAGATATTTACCTATTGAGAGTGATAAAAAAGAATTGGGTCACAGAAGCCATGATTTCAAAGAAGGCCGAGCCCTACTGCCATGGATTGGAGCCTGCCAACCTATTCCCCTTCCTTGAAGTCACCGTCTGAGCGCAGAAGATTGGAATTGCACCTCAAATCCAACCAGCCACCTCTTCTCTGCCCGAAACCTGCAATTTCCTCTTTTCTAAATCCCCCCAATGCAGAGTGATTTCCCCCTATTTCTTCCAAAGCCTTCCTCCACCTTCATAGGGGCTTGACACATGATCCAATGCCTCTCTTTCTGTGAACTAAATCAATTTGTAATTTTTATTATATTTATACAACTATGATGTTCTTTTCAACTGTTAATTTCTATTTAATTAAATTTATACCACTTATAATTTAATTTTACAACCATTCAATATGATTTTATTTTATTTATTTTAGTATTTTTTTTAATTCGTAAATATAGAGTTTTATATTGATCAAAGGGAAATGTTTACAAGCAGGTGCCTATAAGCTGTTTACCTGCAACCATCCAAACTGGCTTCTAAGGCAAAAACCCCTAATACCCTACTATAAGCAAACCTACTGAAACCTTACGGAGATATCTAAGCAAAATAGCCATTAGGCTTACTGATCCATTAGTGACTGTTCTATAGATATTTACCTATTGAGAGTGATAAAAAAGAACTGGGTCACAAAAGCCATGATTTCAAAGAAGGCCGAGCCCTACTGCCATGGATTGGAGCCTGCCAACCCATTCCCCTTCCTTGAAGTCACCGTCCTCAAGCAGCATGTTCTGGAGGAAACCAAAAACCTGGAGAACTCGGTCATGGTGGTCTGTCAATGCCATGACTTTCAGGTCAAGAATGAGGGGGAAGACCTTCAACACCTCCAGTGGATCTTTAGGGGAAGCAATGTCGTTCGGGCGGGGGATACCCACCCCAAGAATGACTGCCCCAAGAATGGAGTTGAGGCCCCGGAGGAATTCTGGCTTAAACAACTTCAGCATGAGGCTCTTCTCTACTTCTGGTGACACCCCTGCATCTAGGATTGAGGCTAAAAATTGAAAAGAGATGTGAGAGTCTACCCTGTAGAACTCGTCTGCGGACAGAAATTCTAATCCCAAGATAATCCTCACTGCCGGGAGAAGAAGGCCCTCATGCCTTCGCAGGATACGTTTGAGTCTTAGGTTTGTAATGGCACCTTTGAAGGCCATCTACCAGACTGAACTCTCCAACTGGAGAGGTATTGATGCTCCCAGGTTCACCAGCCCATGTACAGAGATCTTAGCGATGAAACCAGAGCCTTTCTCCATACTGCCCGCTACCACCAATGCAGAGAACAACTAACGCTCGATCAAGCTGATAGATTGGAATGAAATCTGAATGTATCTGTCTGTCAGAGCCGGAGAAGGATCACATTCATTTAACTACTGCATGTATTCATTAAACAGAGAGTTTAGAGATAGTGGAACGTGCGACATATTATATCGGCAGGGTTGCTTACTCTGCAATGAGACCGGTGTATCAACCATGCGTTAATGCCATAATGCAGACTTATGGCAGAAAGAATGAATTGGCCATAATGTGAGCTTATGGCATCGACCCATCCAAATTCTCTTGGATTGGGTGCCCACCCTACCACCCCATTTATTTTAGTATTATTATAAATATATATATTTATTTTATTTTATTATCTATTATAATTATTTATAACTTTTATTTTATGAGTCAACAATATACTTATTTATACATTATGAATATTTATGTATTTTTATATTAATTTTATGGATTACAACCAATTAAATTGTTTATTGTTAATAAACAACTCAAAATAATTTCTTATCGACTTTATTTACCTTTGATTACTTATTTTCTTTAATTTATCAAATATGTTCACTTGTCTTGATAGTTCTATTTCAATACAATAAACCAGATCATTAATCAACGACTACGACCTTTTTAATCTAATATGGAGCAATACCTAACTGCTTAACAAAACCACAAAACATGACCTTGACGCAGGAACAAATAGTTCAACAAATGATAATGACTGGATACGATACTAGATACTCATCCTCTTCGAGGATGTTGACTGAGTAGGGGACCTTATGCTAACTCTGATCAACAATTCCATTGGCTGGGGCATGCTTAGACCTGCTTGTTTAGGTGGAGTCGATGCCCGGTACCTGCATCGTGCAACAAACCACAAGGTTGAACACACAGATATATATATATATATATATATATATATATATATATATATATATATATATACATATAGTCATAAACACAGTGAACGGAAGTCGCAGTGTGGCAGGGTACTCGAACACGAGTAATGCGACACTATTCCGTTCACGTAAACACATCAATAAATAACGACCTTACATAAAGTTTTTGATTACTTATCAACAGAATAGAATAATCAATTACATATGATCTAGTACATCCATTACCATTAATGCATCATAATCATAATCAAATAACACATTAAACTCAGAATAACATTAATCTATAACATTGATATGTCCATACAACTATGAAAACATAGAATACCAATAGTTAAAACATCAACAGATGTCATCATAACAACAGGTCCATAAACAACTAGCATAATAACAGAGAATCCATCATCAAACAAAATATCATAATATCTAGTCCTACTAGGATAACTATTAGTCCGTCAGAAGGCAAGGTGAGGGGCACTACAGGAGGGAAACTCTCAATGCATGCTTGATGCCTTATATGCACTCTATACTAGAATGAACATATTTCTTGCATACAAGATGTGGCAGAGAAACATATATTATAGAAACTAGGCATTCATTATCCATCTATTTCAATGGTACAATATAACTTTGGCCATTGAAGCATAAATACAAAAATTGGTTGATCATGAAAAAGAAGATCACCTTCTCTGTTAGCCCACATTCGGCATCCTATCCTGGAAGGTAAGCTTAAAGCTTATCACACACAACACCTTCAACAAGAATAATCTATCTCAATTTGCATAAAATAAAGACTAGATAATATGATAGTGCATAACCCACACATGTATGAATACATAATTTACTTGTAGCGCCTCACTCGCACAAAATATGGAATATGCATTGCATACAATGAGCATTACTCCTTCAAGTTTACATACAATAAGTATGGTGACTGAATCTCTCGCACAAGTGCACCGCTTGAACAAAATGTGAAATATGCATAAATCGTAATAGTATAATTATAATGATCATTACTCGATCCAATAAACACAATCGAGTCAATGACTTACTCTAATGCATCACTCACACAAAGACAACAATGATATGAATATGCATCATGCACATTAGTATAAATATTTTCTACTATTTTCTACTAATTTCCTAATGAGGTAAATATTATCTATTTGAACTATGTGCTGGTCCTACTCGAACTTGCATTGCATGTGCTCTGGGGTAATTAATGCCTTACTAATATTTCGAATTCAAGTGGCTTCCCCACAAGGTCCAAAAATATCACTTACTAAAAATAACCTCCAAAAAAGCATTTCGATCCCAAAATATTAAAATAGAATAAATTATTAATAAAATGGAGCAGAAAAAGAGACATAATTAAATAATTTTCATCATTATATCCAAATAGGATTACATACATTAATGAATCAATAAGGGCATAAAACAAGGCCGTGCCTTTACAAGATTTAGCCATGTAGGCTTATACATGAATAACATAATAGCAATATATAATATCTTCTCGCATGTGCACCGTAGAACCCAAGAGAGAGTATCATCGTGGTGATATCCACCCTGCCATGAAGCATCAAGCTTCCCCGTGCTTCCCTACTGGGAAGCCCAACCCATCACGAGGGGTCTAGCAAATTGAAGTCGGCTTAGGTGAAGGAATCTGGTGCTCAACTCATTATACATAAATGCAAGAATGAAAAAATGCATCCACACCTCATACATATTTTCAAGAAAAGTAACATACATATTCAATGATACATTATTCCTCTCATGGAACAATCATTCATTCTTAATATCAAGATCATATATCATAGTCACAATCAATGAAATAGAGTTGAAAACATTTATCTAACAAGATCAGTTTAGGTCTCTTTCCCAACAATGTAGAAAAAAGAATGCATACATAACTTCAAATCATAGGACTTCATTTTAAGATATAACACACATCAAATACAACGATGGTCTTACAAGTTTGACTCAAGCATGTGCCATAGTCTGAGAGTCTATGTCATCTGGCATACTATCATTTAGATTTTAATACCAAAACTTTTAGTGAACAACTAATACTCCACGGTTAGTATATCAAAATCACGATTTTCTTAATCGTATGACCATTCTAAGATAAAGCAATCTTCTATATTATAGTTTACCAAACAAGATTAGAAAGATCATCTTCTTTTGTTTCTTTTCAATATATTGACAGTTACCTCTACTTGTTCTTCTCAAAGATACCATTTCTCATAATTCAAAAAGAATAGATTGTTTAAGATTTTATAATGGTTACTAATAATGTGCCCTTTTGGTTATGAAAAGATAGAATTTGCACAAAAGTTACATTATTGGGTTTATATAAACCTACAAGCACAATCTTAATAGTTTCTTCGTTGTTTCACTAATGATGTTGGAATTACTCTAATCATGGTAAACTAACACAATGAGTGAAGTTACATCATTCTTGTTTGTCTGTTTATGTCAAAGCAACTAAGTTTATATACATTTCTCATTCAAATGTGAATAACTACAACTTTTGTGCTATGTTATAATCTATTAAAAGAAAGGTTGTTTCTAGTTATGAAATAGAGAATAATTGTTTAAAAATCAAGTTTACTATAGATATATGTTTGTTTGTCCAAAATGAAAGAATAGCAGTTACTTATTTACATCTTTTCTATTCATAAACTAGTTAATTAAAAATAACTAGTATGTGAAATCCATAGGTATTGAATATAGGCATCAATTACACCATGCTAGAAATAGCGGTAGTAAAAATATAAATATATAATTATACTAGACAACGCTTATGGAATTATATATATATAATATTACATATTTGACAATAGTTATAATCACAAGAGACTGATCGAAAGTATTTCGAATGATAAAGAGACTGTTATACAAGCGACACATATAAAAGAGTTTATGCAATGTAAAACAAAGTAAATAAAAAAAATTGGCAAATAAATCTATGAGGTGATGGCCTCATGTGGAGGGTTGTAGCCTTTAAGGTTGCGACTTCCACAAGAGGCCGTTGTGGGAGGCTATGGCCCCTCCCCCACATAGCACTCCCATAGCCTCCCCTTAAGGGACACCGTTGGGTGGCTATAGGCCCCCGATCTTTTCCATTCAAAAACTTTTTTTATATATAAATTTCTATAGTATAAAAAAACATCACATGTAATAATTGAAATCTATTTAAATTATATTAGAGATCAAAATTTATATTGTAATAATACAATAAAGAAAATAAAATTAGAATATAATAACATCATAATTAAAATAATAACGAGTGTAAATAATGATCAATAATAAAATCTTTAATACTGGTAATAACAAAACAATATAGTAATAATATCAAAAATAAATAGTAACTGGTATAATTAATGAGAATAATAATAATATATTACAATTTCTAGAGTATATAGTATATAGGATTAAGAACCGAAATATATATATATATATATATATATATATATATATATATATCATAAAAATAACAACAGTAATAATGGTATTAACCGTATAATAACACAATAACAAATACAAAAATAATAACGGTATCAATAATAAAATAATAACAGTAACCTCTTGGATCTTACAGAAATAGATAATGATCATACAATCACTTCATTCACACAAATGAGAAATAAAATTAAGTCGTTACAAATTAAATAAAAACCTGGTTAGATCACTTCCTGGTGCCTTTGAATCCCTTTTTGGTTCTCCTCTCCTTCCTCTCGTTCCTCTTTTTCTTCCTTTGAGCTATATTTGTAATTTTTCTCTTATCTATGTTATTGTTTTTGAGAATAATGAGAATGAGAATGAGAATGAGAAGGGTTTTTCTTTTTAATGAATTCTTTTCTTCTCAACCTTCTTTCTTTCTATCTTTTTCCAATTTTTTTAAATTTTTGCTTTATTTATTATTATTATTTTTTTTCTAATTTTGTGTCTTTTTCTATTGTTTTCTTTGTTTCTAAATATTTTGTTTTATTTTGTAAGTTTTGTTTTCTTTTTCTAAAAAAAACATATTCTATCACATAAATTTAATAACTAAAAATAATTTTATTAATTAATTTGCCACACAATTATCTCTAAAAATAATAAATAATAAAAAATATAATTTCTTTTCTTCTCATATAATTTTAATAGAAACCAATAAATTAAAACTACTTTCATTTCACTAAGAGCATTTTAATATTTAACTAACAATTAATTAAATGGTAACTATAAAACATAAAAATGATTTTCTTTTCTACTAAAAAAAAGAAAATAATTTATCAACATAATTTATTTATGCAATGACGAATGCAACTATAATGCCAACTAGGTGCCTGTGTGTGCAGATTCTTTTCACCATAGTTGCTATCAATCTGCTAGACACCCTCTCCTCGATGATACTCTCTCTCTGTCGAGAGTGTATTCCTGTCACACACATGAGTCAAAAGTAGTCAACGATCATTAAAATAGTAATATTTGAATTGAAAATTAATTATTGGGAATAGGGGTTATGACAGTAATGTATGATGAGCCCATTCCTATTCTTTGTGACAACACAAGTGCCATCAATATTTCAAATAATCTAGTGATGCATTCTAGAACCAAGCACATATCCATCAAGTATCACTTTTTGAGAGAAAAAGGGTGCAAATCAAGAGGTAAGACTGGAATATGTGCCTACAAAGGATCAGGTTGCAGACATCTTTACAAAGGCACTTTCTAAGGACACATTTGAATATCTTAGATATAAGTTAGGGGTTGTTGCCCCTCCTTCTAACTAGATGCATAGATAATGCATCTGTCCAGGGGGAGCAGTTCAAGATATATTTTTATCCCTGTATTGATAGAGGCTACTGTTGTGTGGTTACACAACACGCCCCATTTTGACTTATCAAAACAGGGACCCAACTTTTGGCTTGGCTTGTGTTGTCTGCTTTCTGGCGGTTTGGTAAAAATAGGTCAGGTGCATCATCATCATGAAGGTCAGGATGAGGTTGGTCATCATCATGAGGTCAGTTTGTCAAAGTTCATATTTCATTTCTATGACCTCATATTTAGAAAGAGCTTGAAATTCCATGCAGGTTTGCCTTTTACATCACTTGAAAATTCGTCCATATGAGGGAGTTATGCACAGTCAAAGTTTTGGTCAAACCTGATATTCGCAGGAAGAGGGTCATATTTTATAAACTCAGTTTTGCTGCATGAAGAACATCATCATCATATTTGAAACGCCCCCCGATAATATCCTGAGGTCGAAATATCCGGACGTCAACTTTAAGTCATAGTAAGTTTTCCCCGTCGGGCGGTCTTTTGTATCGCGAAAGGTCATCATCATGATCTTGGCCTATCACCCGATAAAAATCATGCAGTCCCAATATCCGGACGTCAATCTTAAGTGATAGTGTGTTTTACCCGTCAAGCGACCTTGGAAACATCGTGAGCATCATGATATTCTAACATCACCCGATATTATAATATCATGCTGATATTATAATATCACCCTACTTAGAAAATCCACCATCTGCATAATTTGCATGCGCACGTCAAAGTCCTGGTGATCATCATCTTCCTGATCTTTCAAGGCAGGATCACATTTCGTAATATCCTCCTGATCTCCTTTTGCACAATCATGATGATCACCCTATCTTTCAAAGGGGAGGGTGATATTCCATTCCTAAGTCATGTTGTCAAGATCATCATGATCTTGTTTGTCTACCCGACATTTCGTAATGTCCTGCTGCCGAGAAATATAACCTTTTGCAAATATCCTGATGACGTCATCCCGACCTGATAAACGAAGAAGCAAATATCAGGATGACATCATCATCACATTTCTCCTTCGGCAGGATATTTTCCAAGGCATGATCCTATTCGCCAATATGACGATGACGTCATGTTCTAAGATTAACAAAGGCCCCGGATATCCTGATGACGTCATCTGGACATTCAGCAGGATCATATTTTAAATCACCTAGTGCGGATATGATGATGATCATCATCATCATGATCTTTCGAGAGGGTTACCTTGGCTGCAAAGGGGTCGCATTACATGCACCACCCAATCATCCTCCTAAGGTGACCCGATATTACATTTATCCCCTGATCTTAACGAAACATGACGGTGACGTCATCTTTTGCATTTTAATGAAGCCCGAATATGACGATGACGTCACCATCATATTCCTTTCCTCAGTAGCAGGATCATATTCCAAATCCTCCTATTTGTCTTCATCATGATGATGACGATGATGTCTTTCTTTCCCCAATATGCAGAAGTGAAACATCCTGATGTGCTTTTCATCAGAGCAGTCGGAAAGGAGGAGCATCATATTTCATGATATCCTGTAGCTAGATAGAAGACATAGAGTTGGGCATCATCATGATTTTTGGCGTTGGTATAACTGTTGCCGTCGGCCAAGTCTAATTTTGTCACCCCGATCATATGTGGTCACGCCGATGCGAATATGATGATGACCCAAAACATACAAACAGAGCATGCAAAAGCCAGATTTGAAATAATTTGTTAAAAGCAGTTATTTCCTAGTATATTTTGACATACATGATCATATTTGAACCCGATACACATGGAAATGGGCGGGAAAACATGAAGCGATTAGAAATTTGAAAGCCCGACTGCCTGATTTTTTTTGGTCAACGATGGTTGACCTGATTGTTTTGATGCTGTTTATGCATTTAGTGCATATTTTCCACAGGTATGAAACCCTATTGCCTGTAGCTGCACATTTTGGAGGCTTGTTTAATAAAACGTTTACTTCCTGTTGTTTATCCACATGATGATGAACTTAATGTTTGTCTGTTTATTTGCAGGAAGTCATAATGCTGTTAGAGCTGCTGCTGAAGCTGATAATTACAAAGTTGCACATGGAGGCAACGTGAACCAGAAGTGAGGAGGATATTGTCAAATATGCTGTTTGCCAGCTGGAGACCGAATCAAGTTAAAGATGCTGGAATATTCTGTGCCAGCTGTACATTTGCCAACTGACGAAGCATGTACTTTTCATCTGGACCGTTGATTATTATGAGAGGATCCTGATCCTTGGATCATTGTAACCGTTTTTTGGCATTTGTTCTATATAAGAGCCAGAGCTTGTCAAAAATAGGGAGGGAGATTAAAAATACACAGACGCCTCTGGCGCATTAAGGCTAATTACTGTAGAATCAATTAGGAGATCGGATTACTGAGACTAATGAGGATAGAATTGTTGAAATGTCAAGGTTCTTTCTTCAGATCACTGTAAATGTACCTGTTCTTGAGCATACTGAATGGATATGAAGTTTCAGATTACATCCTGATTGTAAATTTTACGTAATCTTCATGTTGATTTCTGGATATGTACTGGTGAATGCTGTGTTCAACTGGAAGCACTTTCATTTCATTACATGTTGTTGTCAACTTTTCCTTTGAAGATTTGCACTAGATCATGCGGATTTGTGGAATGTCCTGGTGAAGTATGATTCTAGTTTCCTTCTTTTCATTGCATGTATGGGAGCTTGTATGTGGATCAGTGATCTAAGTCAAGTAGTTTTGGGAATCTTATTCTTTACCCCTTTTCCTTTTTTTTAATTTCATAAATTCATCACCATAACTGCAAATCATGATAAATAACAAGCAGAATAGAGAAATATGCTGAAATCTCGTAGGTAACTGAAAATCATTAGCATATTTGAGTTAAATGCATGTATTATTAAAAATATCATGCAAAGAATCATAAATAATGATAGAAATCATGCAAATATCAGCCTGTAGGCACATTATTTGACTAAATTCACAGTGCAGAGGTAGAATTATTGGAGATTCATGCAGAGCAGACATACAGAGCAGGATATTTGAAGATAATGATGATGAACTTTGTAGAAACACGTAAGGCCCCTGAATGGAAAACAGCAACACACATCAACCACTGAGTAACGTCAGTAGATTAAGACCTAATCAATGGAGACTTGGGATCATGAATTCTCTGAATTCATCGTATCTTTCAAGATGAGTAAAGGTTGTTGTGTAACTTTTATTCTATGTTTGTGAATGACTAACATCATGACCAACATAAATTGGCGCTAGAAGGAGGGCCGAGCTGTTTCTCAGTATCATCAACAGAAGGAGGGCTTGATAATAGATACTCCTGTTCAATTGAAGTGATATCCCCTGTTTCTGTTTAGCAGCTTGCTTTAAATCTCGCAAACATATATGCAGGCCCCTCGCTTCTAACGCAACATAAATTGGCGCTAGAAGGAGGGCGACCGGAAGATCACGCTCATCATCAGTATTTTCAGGTTTGATGATGTATAAGAGTAAGGTATCCTCAGATCACTCGTGAATTTCAGTAAATTTCGTAAATATTTGCTGTGACAAGATTGTATATGCACATGCTATGTAAAGATTTCCAGATCTCACATAAATATTGCAAGCTTTACAGTAGATCTCTCTGAATTCACTAATATCGGCTAAGGATGCGTAAATTTGTTCAAGCTTTGAGAATTTGAGCCTTAAACACTTAGGATCTTGTGCTACGGGTCAGGATATCCCAATATCCTGTCACATTTGCAGTATCTTCGCAAATATTTCGTAAATATCCAGTCTGATTTACCGTTTAACCGCAAATATCACCTCATCCGGTAGAATCCAGCCAATATTTGCAAAGTTTCAGCCAATTTGCCTCCAAATCGAGAAATCCTGGCTTACAGGATAAATACCATGTCTAGACCTAGTGAAGTTTTTGAAGAATTGCCTGTTAGAGGTTTCAGACCTAGGACTGTGGACATTCACCATACTCCAGGGTCTAGTACGTCCAGAACTTCACCGGGACCTCCTCCTGTAACCCCTGTCGGTTTGCAAATACCTTCCGGTATATCCGCGACACCTCCTGTTCAAACCCAGGGTATACCTTTATTTCAACCTCAGCCAACTGCACCACCAGTTCAGCCCCCTCAGGCTGCAATGTCTTTCTTTGCAGCGGAGTCACCCTTGACTTTTACTGCATATCATGAGTTACCAAAGAATCTGGACAAACTTTGCCCAAGGTATCATCCTTGTCAAGATGCTGATGATCATATCAGGACATTTAAAGAAGCATGCTGCAGAGCCAGAATAGAACATCAGGACGTGGTGTGCAGATTATTTCCTTTTTCCCTAGGGGAAGAGGCTTATAATTGGTTCATCAGTCTTGGCCAAGCTTCTGTCGGTTCGTGGGCTGTCTTAGAGAAAGCCTTTGTTGACAGGTTCAAAGTCCCTATTGATCCATCCATGAATTACCACATGTTTGCCACAATCAAAAGATTTGAGAATGAGCCTATTGCCAATTTCAATGCTAGGTTCCAGAAAATGTTGTCCAAGCTAGTTGCCCCATATGTGGTGATTGATGCTGCTGCCAGGAGTATATATTATTCAGCCCTGGATCCATTAACTTCCATGTTCATCAGGAGAACACATCCTGAGATCACTACTTTGACAGGAGCTTTTCAAGAAGCTATCAAGGTAAATCAGCAGTTGATACCTGCTCCTACTCCAAATATAGCATTCCCTACTTTGCCTGGCATGCAATCACAATATCCAGCACAATATCCTGCAGCTTATCCTTCACAATATCCTGCACAATATCCAAATGGATCATTGATACCCTTAGCAGTCATGCCTGCACCTTTGCAAGTACCTCCATTGAGTATTATGCCTCCTCCTAATGGAAATAGCCAATTGCCACAATATCCTGCACATGCTCAGACACCTCAGGGTACAGATCTATCCAACAACAACCATGGATCTTCTTTTTTCAAGCCTCAGACTGAAAATGTAGTGGCCAAAGCTCAAGAGGAGAAGGAGGAAATCAAAGAAATTTCTGCTCAACTCAGAAAACTCACCACAGAAGTAACACATTTGAGAAATCAAGGGTTTTATTCGCAGTCAGGTCAGAATAGGAGTTATTCCAATGACAGACCAAACTACCCTGACAGAGGATATAACAACAATAACTTCAACAATAATGTTGGAAACAATAATAATCCTCCTAGACAGCCCAGAGTGTGGAACTCTAGGCCAAATAACGGTTCATTACCATCACCCCTAGACAATCAGCCTCCTGGTGAAGCCAAACAGACTACTAGAGTCAATCTTGCTGAAGCAGCCCTTACCAATTGGTGTAGGATTCACAATACAAATGCACATGTAGAATTAGATTGTCCACAATTTAGGATTGCTGCCAGCATCTTTCAGACTGAAGTGTCTAATACTTCTGGAAATCCACCTCAGGCAGAAGGAAATGAAATAGTTCCTTGTGGATATGACTCAGCTTTTGTGTTAGAAACGTACACAAATCAACCTCATCAGGATTATAATCAGACATGTGAAGAATCTGCCTTAACCTTTGAAACAAACTATGTCTTCCCCTTTGAGGATGAAAATGAACCTGCAAGAGAGCATGAGGAAGTACATGCATACCAGCAGCAATATCCTGGTAAGCACAATTATAACCTGAGGAGCAATGCCAACAGACCTACTGGTCCATTGACATCATCTCTACCTCCAAACAACTTCAACACACCTCCTGATCCTAAGGCTAGCAATAACCCTGGATTCCCTAAGGTGAATGCTCAATACTTGTCTCCTCAAAACACAGTAACAAAAGTCATAAATGCACCTCAGGAGTCTGACAAATTAGTCAGCTATTTGGCTGATGAAATGAAGAAAATCAAGATCAGCCTGTCCCTATCTAAGTTACTGAAAACTCCTACCATCAAAAGGGCATTCATGAAGTCACTAGATGATGCTGCTCCTAAAGAGGATAATCATCTTTCAAGTCAATCCCATGGCAAAGATCATGCTGCTAAAGATAACTTTATCAAGCCCAAAGTGTCAGCTACAGTCCAAGCTGCTAAAACCTCCCACATGACCTTGTATAGAGATAAAACTGAATCACCTCCGTTTCTCCTCACCATAAGAATGTTCAGCAAGAACTTGCACAACTGTTTAGTTGATTCAGGAGCCTCAACGAATGTTATGCCTTTGTCAATATGCAACGCATTAGGACTACATCCTGCTAAATCCTTAAAGAAGGTCACTCAACTGGACAAGACAGAAGTAAGTGTAGTGGGAGAACTCACGCACATTCACATGCAGCTAGCATCTGATCCTAGGATCCAGTATTACATTGACATTCAGGTAGTGGACATACCTGATACATATGGGATGTTGCTTAGCCGAGACTGGTCTAAAACGCTTAACGGATATATGTCCACAGACTTCAGTCACATGTGGTTACCATGGAAAGGTATACCTAATCAGATCAGGATTGATGCTGATCCTAGGATGAGACATATGATCACGGAATATAACAAAACAAATGAGATCATGTATGTAAACGTAGAACCTGGAGTTTATCACATTAGGCCGCAAACTGTTAAAATAGAAGAGATCCTGATGCTGGATGTTCATCATCATCATGATGATGATTATCATGAGGACATGCCGAGTCTGGAGTTTGATAATAATCCAGATAATGAGAATGAAATAGATCACTTCAGAGATTTTGAGATGCATTTATCTACTCAGGTAAAACGTTGCCAATTATTGAATATATCTGCTAATGATATTTTGATTGATGGATGGTGCAGATTACACGGCGAAGCACACTCAAAAAAGACTTGTGAACCATGCTTAGACATGATGATACTGGAGCAAACGTATAGTGAAGCATCATCATCATATTCCGAGGTGAGTGCTACATCTGATGATGATGATGATATTAATTCTTATTTGTCTCCCGCAGGAACAGAAGAGTCGACGGATCATGATGAAGATCATATCTGGAGAGAAGAAGAGGTCCTGGTGTCGGATCCGATAAATGATATGAGAAAAGAAAAGATCACTCCTGGTAGTGATTGCTTCATGGAATCAGATTATGAGTTGTCTGATGAAGATAAAGGCAGTGACCTGACGAAGTTCGAAGAAGTTCTGGTAAAAGAAATAGAAAAGATGACACAACAGCGTAAATCTCCCCAGGAGGTTTTAATTAGAGGTTGGTGTAGGCTGCATGAGGCACCTCACTCAGAAACAACTTGCTCACTATGCTTACATATTTTGAAGAAGCATGCAGCTGTATGTGCTGAACATCATCCTCCTGCTGAGATGGAAGAGAAAATAGAAAAGCCATCAGGCTCATCAAATAAAGGAAAGAAGAAACTTGAGGATGACATCCCCAAGTTAAAGTGGATATCAGGCGGGGCAGCAGCCAGAGCTGCAAAGAAGAAAGGAAGTTCAAGTAAATATCCTGCTGAAGACAAATGTCCTGCTGAAGATAAGCCTTGGATCCTGAGGTTTGATGGATCCAAATCCAAGCAAGGTGCCGGGGTAGGAATTGACCTTATTGATCCATCAGGGAAATCCTACTTAGCAGCTTATAGACTACAGTTCCCCTGCACCAATAATGTCACAGAGTATGAAGCTCTGATTCATGGAATGTTGTTTGCCCATAAGAAGAAAGTGAAGATCTTGCATGTCTTTGGAGATTCAGAACTGGTTGTGAGACAAGTAAGAGGAATTTACTCTTGTAATTACAGAAAGCTATCAAATTACAGGCATCGTGTGTGGGACCTGATTGAAGACTTTGATGCCTTTAATATCGTTCACGTACCAAGAGAACAGAACCAGAGGGCAGATGCACTTGCCCAGGCCGCCAGTACGTTGGAACCGCTGTCTATATCTGGTCTGAAGAGATTTTCAGTAGAATTGGTGTCAGTACCTTCAGTACCTGACAATGTGACTAATCTCCAAGTGTTTGATGATGATCAGCACATCCTAGACTTCATATCAAACAGAGACATATTTGAAGCTCAGATTATAGATGAGAATGATATGGAAGATCATGTCTGGGAAGAAGATGAGATATTAGAGTTGCCTAGCAACAGAATTCCCAAAGGTATGATTGAATTAGAAAGAGCCTTTGATCTAGATAATATGCTTAAACATAAAGATCTGCCTAAGGCAGATGGAGGTCAATATTCACAGGTGAATATTGGACAAGCTGATGACAAGAGAAATGTCTTATTGGGTAAGGTTTGTACACCTGAAGAGTTAGAAGGAATAACTCAGGCTCTTAAGGATTACATACATGTAATTGCATGGACTTATGATGAGCTAAAGACATATGACACTTCTGTCATAACTCATACTATACCTCTCAAGCCAGATGCAAAACCTTTCAGACAGAAGCAGAGGCCAGTCAATGCTCTGCTTGAACCAATCATCCTTGAAGAAGTCAAGAAATTGTTAAATGCCCGAATAATATTTCCTGTAAGGCACTCCACTTGGGTGGCGAATCTTGTGCCAGTTAGAAAGAAGAATGGAGACATCAGATTATGTGTAGATTTCAGGAACCTGAACAGAGCATCAGAAAAAGATAATTATCCTTTGCCCTCTTTGGATGAAGTTCTACAAATTGTGAATGGAGCCAAGATGATGTCCTTCTTGGATGGTTTTTCAGGATACAACCAAGTGATGGTTGATAAAATTGACAGATTAAAAACTGTCTTCACCACAAAGTGGGGGATATTTGCATATAGACGTATGCCATTTGGACTTATAAATGCTGGAGCTACATTCCAGCGAGCAATGGACATAGCCTTCAGAGGCTTAATAGGAAAATGTATAGTCATCTACATGGATGACCTGACAGTATTCTCCAAGGAAAGAGGAGATCATGTTGCTGACCTCAGAAGTGTACTGAAGAAATGTGAAGAATATGGAATATCTTTGAATCCTAAGAAGTGCATATTTGGAGTCACAACAGGAAAATTACTAGGCCACCTGATCACAGAGGATGGAATTATCATTGATCCTGACAGGGTGGAATCTATTATGAAGTTACAACTTCCAGGAAGTAAAAAGGAACTTAAATCTTATTTTGGTAAGATAAATTTTGTGAGGAAGTTCATCACAGGCTTTGCTGAAATTGTCAGACCACTAAATGCCATGTTGAAAAAAGATGCACAAATTGAGTGGACACTAGAAGCCAAGGCTGCCTTTGAAGATATAAAGAAGGCCATTTCAGATGCTCCTGTCCTCATCAGTCCAGATTATACAAGAGATTTCTACATCTACTCATTTGCCTCAGAACATACTTCTGCAGCAGTGTTAACTCAAAGAAATAAAGAGAAAGAAGAGAAACCAATTGCTTTCATGAGCTGTCCTTTCAGGGATGCTGAGTTGAGATATGTAGATGTTGAAAGATAGGCACTTGCATTAGTCAGAGCAGTAAAAAAGTTAAGACATTATATACTGAGAAGCAAAGTGATTGCTGTAGTACCAGATGCAGCAGTAAAGATGCTGCTGATGCAGAGTGAACCTGGTGAAAAAAGGGCCAAATGGATTACTGTATTACAAGAATACGACATGGAGATCACACCAATGAAGCTAGTAAGAGGACAAGCTCTGAGCCAGATGATATCTGAAACTGATCCAAACATCATCAGTCAGCAGTATGTGATCAATGAGAAAGACAATGGGGAATGGTATTCAGACATCAGGCACATCCTGATCACGGGAAGATGTCCTTCAAGAATGCAAGCCTCACAGAGAAGAGCCTTAAAGATAAGATCCCAGAAGTATATGATGAAGGGAGGAACCTTGTTCAAGAAGAATTATGAAGGAATATACCTGAGATGCTTAGAGAAACCAGAAGCAAATAAAGTTTTAACAGAGTTACATGACAAGTTTGGTACTGCACACGGATCAGCATTAGCCACAACACATGCAATCCTTAGAGCAGGATATTACTGGCCTACAATTTTTAAGGACACAGCTGATCATGTTAAATGTTATCATGTTTGCCAGGTTGCTGCCAACAGAGAAAAATATGCTGCACAACCATTGCAGCCAGTGATGGAAGAGCGCCCATTTGCACAGTGGGGCATGGATTTCATAGGACCGATCAATCCTCCGTCTTCCTCAGGCCAGAGGTATGTCCTAACGATTACTGATTATTGTACCAGATGGACTGAGGCTATCAGCAGCAAAACTTGTACTGCTGATGATGTCATTAAATTTCTGGAAAGCAACATTGTCACCAGGTATGGAATTCCTTATGCATTGGTAAGTGATAATGGTTCTGCCTTCATTTCCACCAAATTGTCAAGTTGGGCTTTTGATCATGGGATCATACTTAAGTTCTCATCCAACTACTATCCCCAGGGAAATGGATTAACAGAATCCACCAACAAGAATTTACTAAGTATCATAAGAAAATTGATAGAGAAAAATCCCAGGGAATGGAACTCATTTCTGAAATATGCCTTATGGGTAGACAGAACTAGAATGAAAATTGCATTAGGAAACTCACCCTTCCAACTAGTATATGGGGTAGATCCTATCCTCCCTGTAAACTTGAAAATTCCTACTCTGCAGTTTGCCCAAGAATATCTAGGCATAGATAATAAACAGGAAGTCAGGTTGCTTCAGTTGATGCATCTGGAAGAAAAATGAAGTCAAGCGATTGACCAATTTGCAAAACATCAGGCTGTTGTCAAACGCTGGTTTGACAAGAGAGCCAGAATTAAAGTTTTCAGGATATCAGATTTAGTCCTAATGTGGGATAAAGCCCATGAAAAGAAAGGTGATCATGGTAAGTTTGATAGATTATGGATAGGTCCCTTTCAGATTTCTAAAATTTTAGGAGACATCACTTATAGGCTTAAGACCTGACAGGTGAGGATGTCCCGTTGCCAGTCAATGGACAATTCCTCAAACATTATTTCCAGGCCTGAATGACTTCATGACAGTCACATGCATCATATTGTATATTTGTATAGTTGTTTGTATAGTTTGTTTGTTGTTTTGTTGGTTGGGACCTTGTTCTGGTAAGTCAGGATGATGCACTTCATCACCCTAAGAAAATAATTAAATTGTTGGGATTCAGATGATGAGATCACATTTAAATATAGGTTATGATTCATTCTAAGAAGTGTTCATGATTAGGTTTATGATGTCTTTTCATCAGGGTGCTTTTTCTTGTCCAAAGTGAATCAAACACAATGAAACACCTAACAGCCTTGGGTTTGTTGAAGATATGAGTATAGGTGTTAAGTGAAAAATCTAAAGGGACTCCCTTGCTACCAATACAATCTCCAACCTAAAGCTGCAAGTGACTACACCTTGTACAAATGAGCTGACATGATGATATCAAATATAAATTTTTAGAGAAAATCAGAAACGAAATAAAATTAGGCCATCTAAGTAACTCTATCGGGGCTATGGACGCCTGCTGGCAGTGGGGCTCTACTTAGGGAGATTGTATAGATAACCTTGCCGGGGCTATGGACGCCTGCTGGCAGCAAGGCTCTATCCAGGTTGGCTATGAGGGATGATCTCCAACTATGTAGTTTAACACCAGTTACTTATGTTTTCAACTTACTTTCAAGATGAGGATAATTAATCATATGCACACACCTGATCCTTTGTTAGCTTTATCACCATAATGAAATTTTATCATTCAGAGGATTATGATGCTGACACATAGACAGAATTAGAACACTATAGATAAATGTGATCACATCACTTGAATCATTGGAATTTGTTTATTTTCTTTGGTGGCAAGTTGTTGTGTGGTTACACAACACGCCCCATTTTGACTTATCAAAACAGGGACCCAACTTTTGGCTTGGCTTGTGTTGTCTGCTTTCTGGCGGTTTGGTAAAAATAGGTCAGGTGCATCATCATCATGAAGGTCAGGATGAGGTTGGTCATCATCATGAGGTCAGTTTGTCAAAGTTCATATTTCATTTCTATGACCTCATATTTAGAAAGAGCTTGAAATTCCATGCAGGTTTGCCTTTTACATCACTTGAAAATTCGTCCATATGAGGGAGTTATGCACAGTCAAAGTTTTGGTCAAACCTGATATTCGCAGGAAGAGGGTCATATTTTATAAACTCAGTTTTGCTGCATGAAGAACATCATCATCATATTTGAAACGCCCCCCGATAATATCCTGAGGTCGAAATATCTGGACGTCAACTTTAAGTCATAGTAAGTTTTCCCCGTCGGGCGGTCTTTTGTATCGCGAAAGGTCATCATCATGATCTTGGCCTATCACTCGATAAAAATCATGCAGTCCCAATATCCGGACGTCAATCTTAAGTGATAGTGTGTTTTACCCATCAAGCGACCTTGGAAACATCGCGAGCATCATGATATTCTAACATCACCCGATATTATAATATCATGCTGATATTATAATATCACCCTACTTAGAAAATCCACCATCTGCATAATTTGCATGCGCACGTCAAAGTCCTGGTGATCATCATCTTCCTGATCTTTCAAGGCAGGATCACATTTCGTAATATCCTCCTGATCTCCTTTTGCACAATCATGATGATCACCCTATCTTTCAAAGGGGAGGGTGATATTCCATTCCTAAGTCATGTTGTCAAGATCATCATGATCTTGTTTGTCTACCCGACATTTCGTAATGTCCTACTGCCGAGAAATATAACCTTTTGCAAATATCCTGATGACGTCATCCCGACCTGATAAACGAAGAAGCAAATATCAGGATGACATCATCATCACATTTCTCCTTCGGCAGGATATTTTCCAAGGCATGATCCTGTTCGCCAATATGACGATGACGTCATGTTCTAAGATTAACAAAGGCCCCGGATATCCTGATGACGTCATCTGGACATTCAGCAGGATCATATTTTAAATCACCTAGTGCGGATATGATGATGATCATCATCATCATGATCTTTCGAGAGGGTTACCTTGGCCGCAAAGGGGTCGCATTACATGCACCACCCGATCATCCTCCTAAGGTGACCCGATATTACATTTATCCCCTGATCTTAACGAAACATGATGGTGACATCATCTTTTGCATTTTAATGAAGCCTGAATATGACGATGACGTCACCATCATATTCCTTTCCTCAGCAGCAGGATCATATTCCAAATCCTCCTATTTGTCTTCATCATGATGATGACGATGATGTCTTTCTTTCCCCAATATGCAGAAGTGAAACATCCTGATGTGCTTTTCATCAGAGCAGTCGGAAAGGAGGAGCATCATATTTCATGATATCCTGCAGCTAGATAGAAGACATAGAGTTGGGCATCATCATGATTTTTGGCGTTGGTATAACTGTTGCCGTCGGCCAAGTCTAATTTTGTCACCCTGATCATATGTGGTCACGCCGATGCGAATATGATGATGACCCGAAACATACAAACAGAGCATGCAAAAGCTGGATTTGAAATAATTTGTTAAAAGCGGTTATTTCCTAGTATATTTTGACATACATGATCATATTTAAACCCGATACACATGGAAATGGGTGGGAAAACATGAAGCGATTAGAAATTTGAAAGCCCGACTGCCTGATTTTTTTTGGTCAACGATGGTTGACCTGATTGTTTTGATGCTGTTTATGCATTTAGTGCATATTTTCCACAGGTATGAAACCCTATTGCTTGTAGCTGCACATTTTGGAGGCTTGTTTAATAAAACGTTTACTTCCTGTTGTTTATCCACATGATGATGAACTTAATGTTTGTCTGTTTATTTGCAGGAAGTCATAATGTTGTTAGAGCTGCTGCTGAAGCTGATAATTACAAAGTTGCACATGGAGGCAACGTGAACCAGAAGTGAGGAGGATATTGTCAAATATGCTGTTTGCCAGCTGGAGACCGAATCAAGTTAAAGATGCTGGAATATTCTGTGCCAGCTGTACATTTGCCAACTGACGAAGCATGTGCTTTTCATCTGGACCGTTGATTATTATGAGAGGATCCTGATCCTTGGATCATTGTAACCGTTTTTTGGCATTTGTTCTATATAAGAGCCAAAGCTTGTCAAAAATAGGGAGGGAGATTAAAAATACACAGACGCATCTGGCGCATTAAGGCTAATTACTGTAGAATCAATTAGGAGATCGGATTACTGAGACTAATGAGGATAGAATTGTTGAAATGTCAAGGTTCTTTCTTCAGATCACTGTAAATGTACCTGTTCTTGAGCATACTGAATGGATATGAAGTTTCAGATTACATCCTGATTGTAAATTTTACGTAATCTTCATGTTGATTTCTGGATATGTACTGGTGAATGCTGTGTTCAACTGGAAGCGCTTTCATTTCATTACATGTTGTTGTCAACTTTTCCTTTGAAGATTTGCACTAGATCATGCGGATTTGTGGAATGTCCTGGTGAAGTATGATTCTAGTTTCCTTCTTTTCATTGCATGTATGGGAGCTTGTATGTGGATCAGTGATCTAAGTCAAGTAGTTTTGGGAATCTTATTCTTTACCCCTTTTCCTTTTTTTTAATTTCATAAATTCATCACCATAACTGCAAATCATGATAAATAACAAGCAGAACAGAGAAATATGCTGAAATCCCGTAGGTAACTGAAAATCATTAGCATATTTGAGTTAAATGCATGTATTATTGAAAATATCATGCAAAGAATCATAAATAATGATAGAAATCATGCAAATATCAGCCTGTAGGCACATTATTTGACTAAATTCACAGTGCAGAGGTAGAATTGTTGGAGATTCATGCAGAGCAGACATACAGAGCAGGATATTTGAAGATAATGATGATGAACTTTGCAGAAACACGTAAGGCCCCTGAATGGAAAACAACAACACACATCAACCACTGAGTAACGTCAGTAGATTAAGACCTAATCAACGGAGACTTGGGATCATGAATTCTCTGAATTCATCGTATCTTTCAAGATGAGTAAAGGTTGTTGTGTAACTTTTATTCTATGTTTGTGAATGACTAACATCATGACCAACAGCTACCTCTTAGAGGGAGCAGGTAGAAAGAGACTAAGGAGGATAACAAGGATTGCATAGACAGGGGGAGCTTGTGTGTTTTTGCAGGTATAGAGGAAGACCGCTAGCCCTTTGCACTTGATGTCAAAGGGGTAGAAATTGCATATCAGGTTAGTGTTTCCATCAATGCCAAAGAGGGAGATTGTTGCATATGTGTTGTCATTGATGTCAATAGAGTTGTGGTGTGATGATTGCATGTGATGTCAATAGTGTAAGAGTTCAGAAGAGCAAACAAAGGAGCAATTCAGAGGAGTAGACAAAGGAGTGATGATAAGAGGAATTGTGACGTGAAGGACTTGATTATGAAAGTCTTGAGTATACTGTTGGATTAGTATCATCTGTTCACAATTGTACCTTATCTTCTAAAGTTCATGGATGGGTGAAAGTTGTACTGATATGAAGAAGTTGTGGTTTCTTGTTTGTGATGAAAAGGGCTATAATTGTTGTCTATGGTGGTGAATGTTTCATTCATTATTTCTTGTTGAAAATCTTTGCATAAGATATGAAGGAAAGTGTACAAGGGTTCAAGGCACAGGAAGTTGCACTGAAGAAGCTCAAGATAATGCTGTGAGGCCTACCTTTTTCATTCTCGTACATTTGACTATTTACTTACCGTTGCTCATACATTTTGACTTGTGGGACTGTTGATCCTGAATTCCTGAACTATTAGACTTTATGATGCATGTGGATTGTTATGATTAGTATGTTTACGATGTATTAGACCTGGATATTGCTTAACTAATGATGTTATGAGAAAACTAATTGGGTGATGTTAGATAGATGCTTTATATAATGATGTTATGAGAAAACTAATTGGGTGATGTTAGATAGATGCTTTATATAATAATGTTATGGGAAAACTAATTGGGTGATGTTAGATAGAAATTGGTTTTGTGATTTAATCTTGGGAATGGATGTTTGAAATGCAGAAATTAGGATCTAAATTGTAATGTGACTTCCTTAATGCTTAAGTGAACTTGTGATATTTTATGCGAGTGTATGTTTTTAATTTGCTTCGGCTACTATATTTATATGAGGAATTAACTTTGCAATTGAGTGCGCAGGTATTTCTAACAAGCCACAAGATTTGAAGATCAGTCCACACATGATGTTGTTATCCCTTGTGAAGCCGATCTAGTTCCACGAGGAACCAAGATCAACTCTGTGCATGATGAAATTCTGTGATGTTAATTTGCATGTTGTTAATCGGGCTAAGTCTACCCCCTCTTTTAAATTGAATTATAATTGGTGTTGTAAGAATTTTGTCTTTGAATTTTATTTTTTTTAAATTTTAAATTTGGAGACCCTTTTCATGTGTTTTAACTTGACCCTGGGTGCTCTAACTAGGCTAAACTTGACCCTGGGTTGTACCCCATGGGTCTAGGGACCTTTTTGACTTGGGTAACCCTTGGTAAACCTCCATATGTAACTTCACACTGAAGTTAGGTGATGAAATTGGAGGCATGGGAGGGAGAGGATGAGTGGTCCCAACACTCAACCCCATCCCTTTCGACTTCCCAGGGTTGGAGATGTCTCCAAGACCCACCAATTGTGGAGGACTTGAGTCCAAGTCTCTTTCACAATTGGTGAGGGTACCCTTGGAGTTGTGTGGTCCCTCTTGAGAGGAAAGGAAGGGGACACATGTGTCACCCATTCCCTCTTAAGCTCCTCCTTTCTCTCCCACATGTTTGAGAGAGGACAAGTGATAAGGGGTGAGGGAGACTTGGGGATGGGTGAGTGACATGTGTCAACACCCATCCCATGGGTCTTGCTTGTTGTGGGGATGAAGAGTGAGGAGGTGACAAGTGTCACCTCCCCATTCCTCTAAGCTCATGGGTTGAGCTTATTTTAATCCCACTTGGGAGAAGGTGAGGGGTTGTTAAATTTTTGGAAATTTTAATTGTTTGAATTGGAATTTGGGGAAAAAGATAGAGGGAGTTTTGTGGCTTATGTTAGAGGAGAATTTGGAGAAGCTCTACATCAACCTTCTTCCATAATTGGGCTTTTAAAGGTTGGTTTTCAAGGCTAAGGCCTTCCCTTTGTATTTTAGTTGCTTGCATGATGCATATGTGTGAGATTTAATTTCTTGAGTTATATTTTGTTATTGTGGGGAAAATTTTGTAGGGTGTTGTAAGAGCCTCTCCCACTTGAGAGAAGATGCTCAACAAGTGTGGGGTAGGGGAGGAGTGATCCTCCTCGGGGTCATTACCTTGTTTTTGTGGTGTTGCAAGCCTTGAGGGCAATATATGTGATTTTGAGCAGTATGAGACATGGCTTGAGAGCCAACATATAGAAACTTTTAGAAATTATGTTAAATGTGTTGGCTTGAGGCCATAAGAGGAAATTGTATTGGGATAATTTGTAGGAGTGGCACTCTTGAGTTGAGTGTGTCCACTCCCCTACCCCTTTGAACTCACCTTGGTTGAGTTCTTGTGTTGTGATTATCCATGGGTGTAAAATTTGTATTTTAGTTGTTTTGAGTGTCTTGTTGTGATGAGGAATGAGTTCCTAAGTGTGTGGATGACCTTTCTAGCTCGGAGTGACCCTCTTGCGGGTCTACAGTAGGGAGGAGAGCAAGATGTGTGGTTTTTCTTTCCCCTTGTTGTGATATGCAGGTTCATTGGAGCTAAGTGTGAAGTTGGAGAAACTCCTTGTTCTTGGAGTTAATATTTTATTTTCCTTTATTCTTGAAGCTCTTGAGAAAGAGCTTGGCCTATTCAGGAGTTTCATCTTTATTGATTTTCAAAGAGGAGGACTTGTCCTCTCTCTTGTTGAAAAATTGTATTTTCTTAAGTTGTGTGTAAACCATTTTCATTGTATTGAAAGTTACAATTTGTTGATTCAATTTTTATCATTCAAGTAAAAATGAAGGAAGAAAATTTGTATTTAAAAGCTATTTCTTGTATGTAAATTTCAAATATTTCAATTAGCAAAGTTGAGGCTTAGTTGTTATTGTGACAATATGAAAAAATTGTATATTGTTGTTGTGAAAAAGAGAAAATTTAGATGTTGTTAAGTTTTGGAAGAATTTATTAAATTGTAATTATTTCTTCCCTTACAAGAAAATGTAAATATTAATTTTGCAAAGAAAATATTTTGTTTTAAAAAAAAAAGGTCCTTGCCTTATAAATAAATTTAATAATTAAAATATATATATATATATATATATATATATATATATATATATATATATATATATATATATATCTTTGCTTATTTGATAAATTAGAAAATTTGTGAGAGTATGGGGGAAAGTTCACATTTGAATTTTATAGTATATTTTCATATATGTATTTAAATATAAATTGCTTCTGTTTATTCTATTTAAAAAAAAAAATAGACCTCATTATATATACATCAATGTGTATATATATATGTATATATATATTATTATATATTTTAATAATTAATAAACTGTATTTTGAAGAGGAACTGAGAATTTAAATAAGACAAAAAAAAGAATTTTAAGAGAACTGTGTATATATATATATAGTTTATTAAATAAAATTTAAAATAATATAAAATGTTGAAGAAATTGTAGACTGTTCTTTTGACAGTCGCATTTTTTTTAAGAGGGTGTTTTAATGATGGTGGGGGATTCGAACCCCCCACCGCCATGCCTTTGGTGTTGGGTGTGGGGAGGGGGGTGGAGGCCCCACACACACCCCATTTTATGGGATGTGGGTGGGGGCTCCGTCCCCCTCCCCACACTCCCCTCTATATGCAAACCCCCGCGGCCTCTGCGATTTTCACCTCTGCCTTCTCTTCCTTCGCGGCCACCGCTCGTCCAACCACCGCCACCCCCTGCACCAGTCACCACCGCCGTCGCTCTCCAAACCTGTAGCCGGTTCTGAAACCTTCCTTCTCAGCGCCGCCGCCGCCGCCACCATTGCGGCCACCATTGTCTCTACAGTCCCTCCATTGTAGACTTTGCCACAAAACAAAAAAAAATATATGTTAGGGTTTTTAACATTTCACAAATGAAAACACAAAGAAGTATAAATACATATGTTTTTATAAAAGAAAATCTAGTTATAACAAATATACAGTAAGAATGAATATATATATATATATATATATATATATATATATATATATATATATATATATATAAAGCCATCATATGCATTTCATATGTGGCCATTTCAACCTGCAACATAACTCAAAACGAGAAAACAAAAAAAATGAGAAAATGAAGAAAATGAGAAAATGAGAAAAAGAGAAAGAAAGATAAAAGTGAACACAAAGAGGAGAAAATGAGGAAAATAGGGTTAGGGCATTTTTCCCGTAAAGAAAATAATATTTTATTGTTGGAAGAAATTAGGGCAAGGTGGAAATAAAATTATACAATTAAAATATTAAGAGGTAGATATTTTTAAACAATCGAGTTAAGAAACCTAACTCCATGAGGACGATTTAAACCACACGTTATTAATCAAAATTTAATATTCCTTTAATCATGTTGAGGCAATTTTATTAACGAAATTAAATCTGACGTTGATTTTAAACTCAGATCGGAAACCTAGTAAACCTATTTAAACAAAGTTAGTAAATCTTGTTTTCGAGATCTGATCTACCAAGAAATTAGGAATGATGTAAACAACGCAGAGATAACCCTGATTATAGAAAACGTGAAGGAGAACAGATTGATCAGACTTTGTTGAAAAATATTTTAGATTATAGAAAATGTGAAGGAGAACAGATTGATCGGACTTTGTTGAAAAATGTTTTAAATTATATAAAATGTGACGGAGAACAGATTGATCGAGCTTTCTTGAAAAATGTTCAATTAACTTATCTAACTGATCCAACTTTTCAATTAGTGAGACATAAGTAATTTAAACCAAATCAGTAAATCTCTTGATCAAATTAGTTTTAGTACAATAAACCCTACTCACGCCCGTGAGGCATTATGCTGTTGGATTTTTCTGGAATTTAGGGTTTAACTAAGTTAGTGAAGTTTAACCCTTTTGGTGACGTTAACCGTGTTGTGAAGACCCCCTAGTTGGCCTTCATTGCGATTGGTATGCGCACATGTACGTATTACTCCACATTCATCTGTTTTGTTTACGCCTTAAGCATACACCACCAAGCTCACTTACGCGTGCGAAGAGGTTTCTAGGGAAGCGTGAATTTTTTTTTGATATTTCGTGTCATGACCACATGACAAATGTGGACATGACACGTGTGATGCGTGTCGTGACCACATGGGAAATTGGGCATGACAAATGCTCCACATTCCTCTGTATTTGAAGATGTAGCCTTGAAATTTGGAGGTAGACATATACAGGTGTGGAGTATGTATGATCCTAATTTTAGAGTATGAAAGCTACCATAAAAGATTTCAGAGTTAGAAGAGTGAAGACAGTGGTACAATGGTGTTGCAGTCAGAAAGAGTAAAAGGAATGCTCTGCATTTCTCCACAGTTGAAGATGTGATCTTGCAGCTTGAAGGATTGTGAGATATAAATGAGAGGCATGCTACATTCAAGTTTCATATGTTACAATATACCACAAAGGTTCTCTAGAGTCAGCAAAGCAAGGATAAATCATGTTGTTGATTAGGGTTGTCAGAGGGAGAATGTAAAAGCCATTGCATTTCACTGCAATACAATATTTGGCTTTGCTGTTTGGAAGATATGTTTAGAATGTCTGTATGTTTTCTCATTTCAAGTTTCAAGTGTTGAGGAGTATCGCAAGTCTATTTTTCAATGTTCTATTTAATGACTGTGTATTCAGAGTTTGCAAAAGATATTGGGTTTAGTGTCTATTTGTTTGTGCCAGAAAGAAGATGCATAATTCAGAGAAAAGAAAGTATGGGAATGTTCTTGCAAGTCATATAATATTTTTGAAGTGATCCACATGATGTTATTTGGTTTCTTCGGTGCCACTTTAGGTTTGGAGCTAATGCATGGAAGGATAAGTGTTTGTTGGGCCAACTTTGTGTGCTTAGGTGATTGTGTCGTATGTTTGGAAGTGTGCACTAGCATGGAGATGTGTTAAGATGAAATAGGTCTTGATTATTATTTTGTTTGAACCATAATGGATTTTGGGAGTTGATTTGTTATGGTCATTGCACGTTTCATCTTGACCAACAAAGGAGAAAGATTTTGAAGCTTGTAGAGGATATAAATGAAAGATCAAGTTTATTGCAAAAGGAGTGAGTGTTTGAGAGGGTGCAATGATGTATGTGCGAGTGTGGATGTGAGTATATGTGTGTGTGGAAGTGTGTTAAAGATATCATAATTCATTGAGCACAGGTGTGGAAGATATATGTCAGTGCACTAGTAGAATTTGACAAATAAATGACTATGTGACTAAAACTTTTAGTCACGACAACTAAAAATGACTAAATTATATTAATTTTTTGCAACACAACTATAAATGACTAAATAAATGACTAATTTGATCGTCGGATAAAAAACACAACTAAATAATTAGTCACACAAATAAAAATTAAACAATATGATATTAAAGTGGGCAATTAAAAAAAAATTTGAATTGGAAATTATTGGTGGGAGCAGGGTTAATAGCGAATTGGGAGCACAAAATCAAACCCCACTGCATTTCCAATCCTCGACTTGTAATTCCACATCAATTTCGGATCTGAAAAATTTCACACATTTCTGCACATGACGATAATGATGGCACGAGGGAGCCTCTGTGTTACTCAATCGCTGCGCGGTCATTTGTTGGAAAAATCCTCTGAAGTAGGGCAAATACATCACGAGCTAGGGCAAAAGTATTTCAAATTAGGACACAGCTCAAGAGTAGTGAATGTAAGAAACAAGTCGGGATCATTGAGGAGGAGGAGGAACAGGCAGGAGGAATTGATAGAGGTGAACCTCGAGGGCCACAAGATGAGAAATCTTCTTAAAACTAGAAGGGGTCTTCATACCTCTATTGTTTAGATGTAACTATGAGATGTTATAGTTGCAACTGCCCTGTTGAAAAGAATGTGTTCAGGAGTAGAATATTCACCAGGAAGGAAGAAATATCTTGTTCATATCAATCGAGGCCCTTCAGGGGATTAGCCACTTTAGGATTAGAGAGGGATCCATTTTCAGAGAGACTCTCTCACCCAAGGAAGAGCAATGCCATTCTCGCACACAGAAAGCCCAAGTATGGTAGAGAGAATGTGTCCCCAGAGGATGACAATGTCAAGCCAAATCATAGCAATGTTGAGGGAGGATCCCCCTCCCCTACCAAAATGGCCCCCAGATCTAGGCCTTCCAGGCCTCCTCTTCCTCCAAGAGCCAAAGGCACTCCCACTACAAAAAAGAAATTAAGCCTCAACTTCCCAATGAAGTACAACACTTCTTTCGTCTCTGACAAGGCTACTTCAGACACTGGAGTCAAGGCAAGTAAATTCATCTGTCTTAATTACATACCCTTTTTTCCAATGTCCTGCCTAGTTGCCCTAGTCAGCCATTTTGGATTGGTAATTATGGTTACGTGTGGTAAATTTTGAGTTTGTACCGTAAATCCTACTCCAGACAGTGGAGATAAAATGTAGTCATCATGGACCTTCTTTCTTTTCCTAGTCCAATATTTTTTCTAATAGAAGACATTGTCCTAATTAAATACCTATTTTCTCTGATTAGATTCCCATTTGCCCCATTTAGCCAATCTGTACTAGTGGGTTTTTCCTTTTGTGGTAAATCTTAAACTTGTACTGTAAAGATAATCTCAGATGGTGGGGTTAAGGAAAGTTAATTAATGATTTTGTGTATTTTACTATAATCTTTGCTAATACAAGATGCCTCCATTTTCCCTAAATTTGATATTGGTTTGGATCTAAGTTTTTAAATTAAATGATTGATCTGTGTGATCAATGAGATGCTACCCACTTGCCCTAAATTGACACTCATTTGTTCTAGTAAGCTATCTTCTTGTCCTATTGGCCAATCTGGCCTGGTGATTATGGTAAATCTTGAGACTTCAACTTGTGTATAAAGCCCGCATCAAACACTAAGGCTGAGGCAAGTTAATTCACAGTTCTCTATTCTGTTTCCTATTAGATCAGTTATATTTAGCTCAAGGTCTACATTGAGAATCTAAATTGGTGATTTTGGAATTGTCTATCCAGCATTCTGGATGTACCTTTCCATACAGTGCAGAACAGTCTAGATGCACTCCAATATGATTGAATTGAACCTACACCATCTTGTAGACTTCATCCATGGTGAAGGATATATAGGTCCTTTTTATTACTTCTTGATTTGTGCTGTTATGTGGTAGAAACATAACAAAGTATGTATTCTGCAGTGAGAATAGTTTTCATAGTAAGGAGTGTTCATATCCTGTGATATTTTCATTTTGATGAGATGTGACCTTGGGCAGAGTTTCTGGAACCCTGTAACACAAGAAATTGTCCCAACAAATGCATCAAATGATAATGTCACCATAACAATTTATGCTCGCACCCAATCCTCAAGGAATAAACTTGTAGTCACTGGCATTTTACAGCTTAATAGTATCTAGTAACTTATTTCAAGTTTTTATTTGTTGTGTTTAACTTGTGATAAGAAGGATGCATTTAATCATTTCTATACATAAGATAATCAGCACTTAGTACCATCCACAGGTCCATTCAGAGAATGTTCTACTTGGTTCTTCCCATGGACAATTGCCAAAATGCATTTCCATTGGCAATTGTTCCGAAGGCTTTCCATTACAGTTATTCTATTAGAATTTACATTCCACTGACCCACTTTTTCTACTTGAGAAGTGGTGGAGAAAAAGATCAGAAACAAGAAAATGTGGAAAAAGGACATCTATAAAGCACTCCTGAAATCTTGGGAACAATATTGAGTAGGTAAATAGCATGTGGACATGAGTCAGTGCAACAAGGATAGGAGACAGAGGGAACATAGATTGGAATGTAAAGCTTCCTTATTGAGAGGATCTGAGGAATCCATGATTCATATTTGTTGATTAGATCTGTAGGAATGGGAACAGAAAAAGATTAAAAGTACTTATGTAACTTATTTCATCTTTTTGTTTATGAAGATAGAACTTAAGCTATTCTAACATTCAAGCCAAGAGAATGGACATAATACATGCAATAATTTTATACATCAAACTTAAACAGGTCTCATTAACATAGTTTAAATCCCTAAAATCAACATTCTTCATGAATCCTTCAGTGGACAGTTGCCACAATGCATTGACTAATGGCTGCTTGGTTTTTAGCTATTATAGTAAAGGGGAAAGCTGAAATCTTGAGAACAAAATCCACCATTCATTTCGAGTGTCCTGTATCATGACGGTGAAATCAAATTCACTTTTATCAGATTTGTAGGAATAGGTAAGAGAGATTAAAAGAATCTGTGTTTAAATGGAAATGATCAATGTTTTGTACCACAAAAGAAGAATCAAAGACTAAATCCGGATGAATATAAGCAAGATTAAAGGCAGTCATATTTTATTGGAAATAACTAATAAGCAATTTGAATTTCCATTGAATTTTACCACTATTTGTGGGAAGGGTTAAGTAATTTTCAAAATTTCAAGCAAACTACATAAAAAGAACCTCCAAAGAAGACAGTACAATTCATTTTCCCTTGGGATTTACAATTGGGAGTAATAGCTTCAAACAACTATACAGTTTCCTACAGAATCTATTGCAACTCTTGCATTGTACCATTCTAAATCATAAAACCACCTAAATTTCAAAGATGATTGAGAGGACTAATAAGATTGAATATGAAATTTCCAACCACTGTATCTAATGGGGATATATGCTACTTACTTTTCATGGCTATCAACATCCGTGTTGATGTCTGCCTTGCTTGAAGAATCCTTTGGAATTTTCTCTGATAGATACTTCATAGCACCCTAGAGAGGAGGTACACTATATGACAAGTCAATAAATTTAGTCTCTTTTCATAGTTGTAACTCAGAATGTCATGTACGCTTCCCAGAAAAAGATGAGAAAATGACTATTTTTCATTTAGGCATGGCACTGAAGATGGTAGCCAACGAACTAAATTTAAGCCATATGTATTTTAAAAGCTAGTTCATCATAAGTTACTGGAGTTTATGTAAGCTAAATTTGTTGTAGTAAGAAAACGTGTAGAATTAGTGCCTATTGAAATCAGATTACCTTGTAGTTGGAGTTGCCTGACAGAAATCAGTACAAGATTTTTACTGTCTTTTAAAAACTGCTCTACTGCCTGAAGTGACGATACTGCATTAGCATGTGTGTTCTCTGCATTCCCCTCGTCTAGTATCAAACCATGATAGTAGTATGCTGCAACCTGACCAGAATCCATGTATGTTAAGTGCGCTCATAAATTCCATCCATAGATTTTCAAGAAATAAAGATGTTTCATGAGATTGTTTGATGAGACAAACTAACAACAAAAATAATGGAAACTCTAAACATGGATGACACTAAGGAACACACATCCACATTTTAGCACATTAAATTCAGTTAACATATTTTCAAACTAAAACTACATAGTTATGTTAAAATTGTTTTTAAACATTATGATTAATATGTTAGAACCAAGTTCATGGTACATATCTTTATTCCCTTTTTTGGAAGCATGCTACACTAGACTATATACAAGTTTTATATTATAACAGACAGACCATCTGGTATCTTTCCAATAACAAAGCAATGATGTGCTCTATCATTTTTAACCAGAACTTTAGCCAGACCTGTGCATATCACTTTGGAATTAAGTAAAATAAGGCCAAATTAATGCCAATCCTAACTGGGAGATCAAGATTGACTGATGTCGTGACTACTAGTATGAAAATAAGTAGAAAACAACCTCCACCAAACTATAACCATTACTAAATGAACTATGTGTTTACTATATTTACTGCAACATTCTACTATGATGGTATCATTATCTTTGTACAAAGTTCAAATTGTACTGTTATTCTATCTGGAGTACTGATGTGATACTTTTTTTCAATCCTTTATTGAGGTGTTATGGAAAGATGATGTAGAGGATGCAGGAATTGAAACCATGCAAGAATATACAGAGCAGTGCCCCACAAGGATGCATCTGTGGGATAAAACTCCTATTTCTAGGAATGAGTGCAGTGGGATAGGGACAAAACATATGCCTTAGATTCTTGAATCAAGTTAGAATCCTTTGTTGTTATAACCTTTTGACAATGGGATTTGACATTAACAAATTAACATCATGCTTGAGTGGTTGGTCTCTATATCTGTCATATAAAATGGAAGACAATCCTAGATTGAAAATAAATAATGTGCTTTGGCTATTTTTTACCCTATGACTGATTGATTGATAAATTATCCTTTCTTGCATGGCTATTTGATTCCCTTTGTGGAGAATTTGTCCCTTTCATCCAATGATTGCATGCATGAGCACTACAGGTCCATTCCTCTCTATGAGAGGCTTACCCATTTCCTACTTATAGATTTTAAGAGGAGGAAGAATTTGATTGCACTATTAACTTTTGGCCAACCTCTTCTTGGAGGTATATGGACTTTTTATTGCAGTGCCTACTATTATTATTTAGACTGGCCCTCTCACTTATGTTGGTTGTCCTTGCTCTCTTGAAATCTGCAAAAAGCATCCTACCTTGATGTTAAATTAATAAAATTATGAAATAACTTCCAGCATTAAGACTGATCTGTTGTGCAGGGTGGCCACATGATTATGGGCAAGCCTTGATGTAGGAAGATATATGTACGTTCAAGTACATGTTTTTTGTAGGAATGGATATTCCTTCACATCTCAAGATTGCATCGACAAGAATTTTTAGGCACAATACTCATAACACTTTGTAACAGTGTATCCAAGAAGTTAGAAGATATGAGGTAAGGACCTTAAATGTTACAGGAACATAGCCAAGAGCATGCTGTCTTAGTGGGCCAATGTAATTTTGTTGACATAGACTCACTTGTGTTGAGAAGTTGACTTTATCAATATTTTTGTTTCACTGGCTGTTAAGATTAAATGATATGTTCAAAATCCATAGTCGTTTTATTGTTTTTTGAATGCTGCCATTACTTAGGATTTCTGGATGTCCATGTCATTTTTCCCGAGTAATATCTTTCAACTTCTTTCATACAAAAGTGTTCGCTTTTATGCTGTATAAATATAATAACATATCTGGGGCCCATATCTGGTATGCTCTTTTGAGTAGGATGGTCATGGCTTCATTTTTTGTTTTCAAAATTAAAAGACAAGTTAAAATAATTTTGATTGTTTGCAATTTGACGTTTTAACACCGAATTATTCTCTGAAATTCCTTTAAGGCCCTAGCCCCCAACTTTACCCTTTTCTAAAAGTCTTTTTCCAAGTAGCCGTTGCTCACATTTTCAGGGAAAGATATTTTTGTTTACAAATTTTACTCTTTTGCAGTTCGATCAAATGAGCAGATTAATGGGAGCAGCTCCATGAGACTCTGTCTAAAAGGGCTATGACACTTTATATTGAAAACTTAGAAGAATAGCCACTAATAAGGCATATATTGTGTGACTATTGATATCCATTAACGTTTGACATTAGTTTCTCATATTGCCTTCCATGAATTTTATTATTTGGAGCTGCAGATACCTTGCAGCTAAAAGTGAAGCTGATCATCACATGCAAGAGCAAAATTGTGAGAAAGAAGAAATAATATCCATGCCAGACACTGGTGAGTGTTGTGTTGTTAAGAAGTAGGTCTGGCTTGGTTGATGTATGAGTCATTCACATCAAATTTTGTAATGGGGTGGCAGAGGCTGCTGAGGTGGCATAAATTCTTGCTAACTATGGATTGCAACCCAATGAATATTGGCCTATTGTCAATGCACTACGGAAGCACCTTGATGCTTGGCTTGAATTTATGATGAGGTTAGCACTCATTTGACCTCTTCTATATATTTTAAAGCAAAAAGAAAATGTCTCCTAGTTTCACTATCTTCTTATTTGTGCATTCCAGAGAAATTATATGTATACTTAGTTTGCTTTAATATATTTAGCTTATTCAACCAATAGTCATCGGTGTGTGCTTTTATTCAATCAGTAACATGTTAACTTGCTTTAAAATAGGAAAAATTATGCATACTCTACGAGGCTACTATTTAACAGAGAAACCATAAGGGTAATAATATCCTACAACTCACAATGAAAAAGACACTGTATTTCCTCATGAAGTATCAACTTGAAACACTACAAAACAAAGGTAAACATAGAAACCTGAGGCATCCTCCTGCCATTCATAAACTGCTTCCCTCAAAATTTGTTTGATCATTCTACATAACATGTAGAATCGAGTGAAGTGATTAGAACAACATTCATATGTTTTGCCATCAATTCTTGATTACCAATACAGACTTGGCAGTTTGAGCATGTGAAGACTCTTAATGGCTTTGTGAAGAAAATAGTATTTCTTCATAGTATTGGTAAATAACTCTAACAATAGTTTAGGGTATGCATAGTGAACCTAGAGGTATGTCAACATTGCCAAACACTTGTACAAGTTTAGGAAACCCTACAAAAATCATACCAAAAGACATGGAGGACCCATGCATCAATGTCAAACACATTTTGAAACTCTACAAGATATTTAAGGGTTTATGAGGGTATTGTAGAAACCTAATAATAGTAGCAAGATGCAAAGGAAAGAGACATCATGGGTAGTAAGTGAAAGTCTATAATAATTACAAAAAGAATACAAATATGTCTAAGATGTATGAAGGTTCTAAAACTTCTGCATAAGCTTTGTATAAGTTGAAAGTCTTCATGAGAACCCTAAAGAGTTCAAGAAGCATACATAAGAGTAAAATAGCATTATCAATATGGTTTAAAAGTGTATGTAGGTTTGGAAGTCATTCAAAGTTTGTATAGGTTCTCTCAAGACTTATCAATTCATCTTGGAAGCCCTGTATTATAACCTACAGGTCTGCATATTCTTGAAATTCTTACAAGAGTTGCATCATCATGAGGAAACATATGAAGACTTAGAGACTCCTAGGAAGGAGAAAAGACATCATGCAAAGATTAGTGTGACAATGAAGGAGATCCTAAGAATACCTACATGCTTGTAGAGTCATCAAACCATTCTGAAGAATTGTCTCAAGAGTTTAGGTATGTCCATAGTACTATGGAGGTCTATCAAGAGCTATGTATACTTGTCTTGGGTTTAAAGTAGTGTTAGGTAGTCATGAGCACTATCCAAGAATCTAAGGTTTGGTAGGTGTTCTAGAAGTTTGTTAGATGTTGAAAAGTATGGCTAAGAGTGGAAAATCAATTGTCAAATACTGAATGGCCGCTGCCAACTATTACAGGCCTATACAGTCTTAGAGACACTATGTTGATCATGGAAACCCAGAGAGTAAGACACTGAGTGACTGCATATCAATACTATATATCAAGTCAACTACCACTAACCATAGAAAAAGCTATGTGGTACTGGGAGCACACCTCTGCAACAGATCCTTCACATTGCAAACTAGAAACCGATACCGTTGAATTCAACTAGATGTGTAAATAATGAATTTGCTACAAGAAAGCACACTATCCATTCAAAATTTAAAGACACTTTTAAAGCACTAGCACTGTCACAATACATCACTGTCTCAAGGCAAACATTACTGCCAATAGGATGACAATCACTTTTACACCAACTAACAACCCTGTCATATAGTTGATATCAAACTCCTTTAAGAAGGAATAAATAATGAAACACAAAGTAGCTTTGCATTTTGCATCAAATACCTTTGACTTTTCAACATATATCAAGTATCAACTGTAGAGTTGTAAACTCTACATTTTGATTTTCTGTTTGGTTACGGCTATGTATTTCATTTTCAGTTTGTGGCTCAGTTCTTGCAGTTTCTGTTGATATTTGTTTCCTCTGTGCACTATGTATTAATATTGAGAATTTGCAATGAAATGTCTCTAAGTACTTCGGATGCTGTCACGAGGAATGGGGTCTCAGAGAAGATGAAATATTTCTAAGTGTCATGGATGATACCCTGTGTTTTCTTTATGCTTCACAATTTCTAGATATTATCGGAGCGCTCCATGTATTTAGTTCTGTTTCCCTTTTGTAATCTGTTTCCTAATTGCGGGTTGCACCACGTGTCGCACTGCACAGCTTGAAGAGAAGTATTATTTTGATGCAGCTTGTATGTAGAAGTCACCATGTGTCTTTTGTTGTGGCAGCAGACGCGACCACATGTATCTTTCTGCAATAGTTTACGAGGCGCCAGAAGCAGGTGGCGGGCCCAGGATATTATGACTTAAGTTGTTTTAGCTGAGTGCAGGCTACACCATGTGTCATTGCCTGCGGGGTTTAGAGAAAATTTTTGATGAAGCTTTAGAGCTGCAGAGTGCGCCACGTATTGTTTTATTGCAGTGTGCAGAAGATGCCGCGTGTCCTTATATTTTGTCGAGTTTCAAGGAGTGATGAGATATATTATGGGCCCCACAATGTTTTGGCTATAGTTTCTGTTTGCTCTGGAATGCGCCATGTGTTGCCTGCGGGAGTTAGGATAATGGAAACTAAAGTGGCTTTTGAAGATAGGAGATAGTGCCATCTGTCCCATTTTGAGACTAGCGAAGGCTGCCACATATTAAGAAATAAAGTAAAGCAGCAAAGGCGCCAAGTGTCACATTGTTATGTATTTTCCTTAATATAAAGGGAAATGAGCCCGGTAAAGCAGAAGTTGCCAAGTGTTACAATTTTATTGCTTCTTTTGTATCTGAAGCAAAGTAGCTATTGCTGCGGATGGTGCCATGTAAGATATTTTTGTAACCGTTAGAGATCTTCGGGGATCGCCATGTGTCACAACAGAACTGCAAGTCACAGTGCCTCATTTTTAGCATCATTCAACCAATGGGCGAAGGGCCAGATATAGTTGCAAATCCAAGAAGTCCTAAGTACTAGTTCAAGTCTCAGTTGAATTCCAGAGACAGTTGTAGGCCGTTGAGATTCTAACGGATGGGAGTGATCTTGAGTCAAATTTGGGCTATAAATGGGGGAAGATTTTGTAATGCGACATAGATTAAAGAATTTAGAGTTTTGAGAAGTGATTGGATTATATCATTTTGCCTTAGTTTAGCTGTTTCTAAGAAGGAAGCTGATAGATCCATGCTTGTCTCTGTGCCTTATGTATTTGCTGAATTGTTAATGAAAGAAGCTCTGTTCTGTGCATTGGTGATATTTTCCATTTTTCTGCATCGATCTTCTGAGTTTGGCCTTTGATTTTAATTCATTTACAATCTGTCTATGTTAATCATGCAGCATTTTCTCTTTAATATAGTTGAATCCTGAGGATTTGATCATTGTGCTAATTACTGAAACACATTTAAATCAGGCGCATCGCCATAGATTAGAAGTTCTATTTATTGTATCTGTAATCTTGTTTTTTCTTCCCTTTACCTAAATTCCCTTGAAATAGGAAGAGCCAACTTCTGTAAAATCCGGAGGTTGTTTCAAGTGTCAAGTCCCACATTCTTGAAACTTCTCATGTTGGTGTTAGAATCCTCGCAATTTTATACATCAACAGTTTTTGGCACGCCCGGTGGGACCTTTCTTAAATTTTGATCAACATCGTATGAACCAGAGAGCATCAAGGAGTCAGAGTTGTGGACCAACGACAAGAACACAGTCAGCCGCTAATCCAGGGATATTATTGCCCCTATTAGTTGCCACTCCAAGAAGAAGAGTAAATCGAGTAGCAATAGCATCAGGAACAAACATGGCAGCACCTATACCACCACGAAGTTATGCAAACTGGAACAATAGCAACCCCCTTGTCCTCCCAATGCCACCTAATACTTGGGATCTGATTCCAGCTAATGCTTTGAAGGTTGTACCCAAATTTAGTGGAGAAGATGCCAAGACACTAGGAGAACATCTCCAAGATGTGTCAGATGTGTGTGCAGTACATGTTATTACAGTACAAAATGTTGTTATTAGACTGTTGGTAGCTTCTTTTAAATGGAAGGCTCTAGATTGGTATAGGTCTTTGCCCTCAAATTCCATAGCCAATTGGGACTAGCTTGGAGACACCTTCTTTGTGAGATTCAGCGAAAAGGGTGATAAATCATCTTTGCTATAATAATTGATCACTATAAAGAGGGTACCTCAAGAAGTTATAACAGACTTCAACACAAGGTTTCAAAAGACTTGGGATAGAATCCCTGTTGCAGC
This sequence comes from Cunninghamia lanceolata, assembly GCA_027924645.1. Lineage (NCBI taxonomy): Eukaryota > Viridiplantae > Streptophyta > Pinopsida > Cupressales > Cupressaceae > Cunninghamia > Cunninghamia lanceolata. Next base: position 4,021,937 of record BSBN01001435.1, read on the forward strand.
CAGACCATCATCAGGTATGGCTATTGTATTCTACCTCAAAGCTTTCAATTCTGATATCTCGGTAATGATACAATCTCTAGGAGGACAGACCCTACCAGAATCATACGAATTGACTGTAAGAGCTGAGAACAATATGATAGATGCTGGAAAATTGCCTCCAAGGCCTCCCATGCCCATGTTCCCAGAAATTTCTATTCCCCTGCCATAAGAAGTCCCTAATCCACCATCTGTACCTGTATCCATGTACACCTTCCCAGCATGACAACAAACCGCTGTGTCAACACCCTCTGGCCATCCATCTGAAATGGATGATGTCAAGAACATCCTTAGGACCTTTTCAAATGAAATTATCAGTCTCAAAAGGCAACAAACTTCCTACCCAAAGCCTCCTTACTAGGGATTCCAAGGAAATAGACCCCCATATCAGCTGAATCAATATCAAGGTGCTCAAAGGCCTAATAATCCACAACCTTCAAATCAGTTGGTTACAGTCCCCACTCCATTAGAAGCTGTTCCATCTAATTCTAGCAGAGAAATGGTCCCCGGACAAAATAATCTAGCAGAAGATGCCAATGCTTGGTGTTTTCCGTGCAATAATGCCCATATGCCCAGAGATTGTCCAAGAGGCAATTTACAACAAAAAATAGCAGAATAGAGGAGGATGGAAAGTTAAGCTATGGTGTCTAATGTTCCTTCATATCATGTTTAGAATGTGGTAATGGTGGCTTAGATGCAAGGAATGTCCATTCAACAAGAAGAGGAAATTGCCCCAGAACATGCTTTGTTTTCATGGATTGAAGACGAAGAATCAGTCTTTCTGAATGAAGCATCTACCTCCAAGAAACCCCCAGTATAGTCTGATTACTACACCAGATCGAAGAGAAGGATGGTGGAATAGCCTGAAGCTATAAACAATGAAATAGATGGGGTCCCTTCTTTCCAGACTCACTATAATCCTGCTGCTTCAAGACAAGAAATACCTCAGCCAGTCCAGAATCAAGCGGTCTTGAACCCGATATTGGAAAGAGCAAAATATCCTTACTACCCAAAGACACAGACATTTGGACCCATAAATGTGGTAGAGTAGCTAAAGAAGACCCCTGCACATGTATCGATATGGGATATGCTGGCTATTCCTGAGCAAAAGACACTATTATAAGAAGCATTGCAGACTTAGGTGGATCCTAAAGCTACTGGTACAAAAGAAGGATTTACTAATAAAGGGAAGACTCAAAGCAAAGACAATCCAGCTCCGCAAACAGCTGCTCTGCTAAATGGTGCACCAGAAGTATGTAAATCTAGGCCTGAGCCATTTTATCTAACTTTAATAGTGGGCAAGAAACTGCTACACAATTCAATGATAGATTCAGGGGCTAGTACTACAGTCATGCCAAAGCAGATAGCAGATGCTTTGAAGATAAAATATGAGCCACTAGCTAAAGGAGTCATGCAAATAGATGGGAAATCCATCCAAACCATAGGAAGAATCAGACAACTCCCATTATAGCTATACACTTGCCCAAACATAACTATCCTGCAAGATATAGTAGTTATTGATATTCCCCCTATCTTTGGTCTATGTCTATCTAGAGATTTCACAGCTAAAATAGGAGGATACATGTCACTCGATTGGTCACATTTGATTTTGAGGACCAAGTATGGGACAAAAATGAAAGTGCTATCTAAGCCCCTATCTAAAGATCACATCACTGAAGAACCAACCCCAAGAATTGAAGCATCTCATGCTATGATGAATAGGGAGGAGAGAGTCTTTGTTGAGGAAATGGGAGACTGGACTGAACATGATCAACAGTAAGAAGAAAACAGTCAGTTGATGACCATGATGCAGAGTGACCCCTATGGTAACTATGACTCTACTGGTTTGGGCACTTATGTTATTTTTGAAGAAGGGCAAGAAATGCCAAATGTGGTGAGACTAGAGACGCCTAAGGAAAAGGATACCAATAAAGAATATGAGATTTGGACCTTGAACTTTGATGGAGCCAGAAGTAAGAATGGTGCAGGGGCAAGTATATGTCTCACTGCTCCAAATGGTGAGAAAGTTTTCAGAGCCATACGCTTTCAATTTGCTTGCACAAATAACGATGCTGAGTATGAGTCTTTGGTACATGGTCTTATGTTGGCCAAGAAGAAGGGGATAAAGAATCTAGTAGTCAGAGGTGATTCAAAATTAGTTGTGAAACAAATCAGAGAGAAGACTGGCGAAGAATGTAAGGATGAGATCTTATCACCACAGAATCTGGGATCTAATTGATGACTTTGATGCTTTTAACATAGAAGTTGTCCCTAGAACTCAAAACACTGAAGCAAACAGAATGGCACAAATTGGTTCCCAATTTGACCCAGCAAGTGACTTGCTCATTCACAGCGAGTCAGTAAAGGTTATAGTCAAACCAGCAATCCCAGATAACATCCAGAACTGGCAAGTCTTTGATAATGATCTCCAGGTGCTTTTGTTTTTGCAGCAGTCAGGAGAATTTGCAGACCAATTACAGCCCAAGATTGAAGAAGCATATGGTGACAAAATTATCCAATTGAAGTCTAACAAACTCCCAAAATGGTTGATCACGCTAGAGAACCTGTTTGACCCAGATGATGTGAGTTTGAATAAGAGAAAGTTTAAGGCAAGCAAAGATGATTATTCTGAGATTCAAGTCAGTGAAGGAAGAAAGTTGAAGGTAGGCAATACTACTACTCAAGAAGAAAGAGATAAACTAATTTCTTTATTTAACAAGTATGATAGAGTAATTGCATGGACCTATGATGACCTTCATGGTTATAATAGAGATGTCATTCAACACACCATGGAACTTGCTGAAGGGTCAAAACTAGTCCGCCAGAAACAAAGACCAGTGAATCCGAGGATTTAGCCCTTAATGGTGGATGAATTGCAAAAGCTTCTAGAATCTAAAATTATTTTTCCAATTAAGCATTCAACTTGGGTGTCTAACCTGGTGCCGGTAAGAAAGAAGAATGGAGACATAAGGCTCTGTGTAGACTTCAGAGACCTGAATAAAGCTTCATTAAAGGATCATTATCCCCTGCCCTCCATGGAGCAGATTTTACAAACAATGGCTAGATCAGAGATATTCTCCTTGCTTGATGGTTTCTCAGGGTACAATAAGATCTGGTTGGCTGATGAAGACCAGCATAAGACATCATTCACTACAAAGTGGGGAACTTTTACATATGCCAAAATGCCTTTTGGTCTTTCAAATGCTGGAGTGACTTTTTAGTGCGCCATGGATATAGCATTTGGAGACCTTATAAATAAGATCATTCTAATTTATTTAGATGACCTTACCATTTTTACCAAAGATGCCAAAGATCACTTTGAGCATTTGGAAGCCATTTTTTAGAAGTGTCAAGAATTTAGAATTTCCCTAAATCCTAAGAAGTGTGTTCTTGCTGTGCCCCAAGGGAAACTTCTGGGACACATTGTTTCAAAAGATGGAATTTCCATTGACCCAGAGCGAGTCACAACTATACTAAATTTATCTTTGCCAGTCAACAAAAAGGTAGTTCAGTCTTTTTTAGGTAAGATCTATTTTGTCAATCGATTTATATATGATTTTGCAAGGCTAGTTAGGCCCATTACTTTGTTGCTGAAGAAGGATTTAGTTTTCAAATGGACTACTAAAGGGCGACAAGCTTTTGAAGAAGTCAAGAAAGCTATTGCCACTGCCCCAGTACTGAGAAATCTAGATTTCTCCAAGCCCTTCACAATGTATGTTTATGGAGGAGAACACAGTGTTGCAGCTGTTCTGACCCAGAAGGATGACAAGGAATAATGAGAACATCCAATTGCATTCTTCTCCAGGACCTTAAGGGAGTATGAATCAAGGTATAATTTCATGGAGAAACAAGCTTATGCTATGGTTAAAGCTCTTAAAAAATTTAGGCATTTAGTAACAGGAAATAAGATTTTAATACTAGTAGCCCACTCAAGTGTCAGGGAGTACATTATGGAAGGTGAAATTACAGAAAAAGGGCCAATTGGATAACTAAAATCTTAGAATATGATGTAGAGGTAAGGCCTACTAAGTTGGTCAGAGGAAGGGGACTCTGCCAATATATTACTCAAGGCATAGAGGAGTCAATGCCTGAAGAAATAGAAGATGAAATAGTATTGAAGCTTCAAGAGATTGATCAGGATTCTTGGGTAAGTGACAGAATACAGTTCATGAGAACTGGTGTCTTCCCTAATGAACTCTCCCTTGATAAAAGAAGATATTATAGACAACAGGGAATTCATTTTTCACTAATTGATCATGTTTTGTTTAGAAGGAATTTTAATTGGATACTATTAAGATGCGTTGAAAAAGATGAGGCCCAAAAGATACTACATGAGTTTCATCACGGAGCCTCAGGGGGACATTTTTCAGCAAGGACTATTGCCATTAAAGTTACACAGGCTAGCTACTTCTAGCCGACACTGTTTGTAGATTGTTATCAGATGGTCAAAGAGTGTCAGGCCTGTCAATTTTATACCAGAAGGAGAAGAAATGTAGCACTGCCTCTGAGTCCCATAATAGTGGAAGAACCCTTTGCTCAGTGGGGTTTAGATTTTATTGGAATGATTAATCCAGTGTCAAATATGGGATACAAGTGGATCCTTGCTGCAACTAATTACTTTACGAGGTGGAGTGAAGCAGTGCCACTTATAGAAGCCATTGAAATGGTAATCCTAGAGCTTCTTGAGGGCATAACTACCCGTTTTGGTCCTCCACGCACCATCATATCAGATAATGCCAAAGCATTTTTAGGAACCAGACTTTTAGAGTTTGCGTTAAAGAATGGAATATATCTGAAGACTTCATCAAATTACTATCCACAAGGCAATAGTTTGGGAGAATCTACAAACAAAAACCTGATTAGACTCATGAAGAGAATAGGGGCTGATCATCAGACAGACTGGCACAAATCCCTCAATTCAGCACTATGGTTAGACAGAATCACACCAAAGCAAGTGACTAAGATGTCCCCATATGAGCTAGTTTATGGCAAAAGTGCAGTGATGCCACTGAACATAGAAATTCTTGCATTACAGTTGCTTAAACAGTTGGAGATAGAAGAAAATGACTCAATGCATGTGAGGCTTGCCGAGTTACTAGAAGTTCAAGAGAAAAGAGAAAGGGCACATGAGTCATTGATGAAGCATCAACAGATTGAGAAGAATTGGTTTGACAGAAAAACCTCTAATCCAAATTTTCAAGTTGGGTCTTTGGTGCTAAAATGGGATGAGAGAGCTGCTAAACTAGGCCGACACAGTAAGTTTGACTCATTATGGACATGTCCTTTTAAGGTTCATGCCTGTAAGAAACATAATGCATTTGAGCTAGAGAATATGGAGGGGGAACCTAAAGAGATTCCTATGAATGGGATCTTTTTGAAACACTTTTCATAGTCTCGAGACTCGCCCTGTATTATAGTTAATTAAGTGTCTTTTAGTTCCTTTCCTGCTTTTGTCTTGCTTTCCCGCTTTTTCCCTTTTAAATAAGTGTTCTGAGAACACGTGTCCGCAACACAGTGGCCCCTTTTGTTAACAGTTGCATTAACCAAGACCGTTCGGTGGTTCCTTAAACCTTAAAGAAAGTACCTAATCTGACACCACTTTTAACTCTGATCTGACACACCGTCCCATACAGATTTTCAAAGATACGCTAACTGTCTTTTGGCGTTAAGGCTATTAATAAGATGTGATGAGTCATTTAATGCGTCATTATGCCTCGCCGAGCTGAGCACCAAGGCTATCAGATTGTTGCATTTGCTAATTCTTATTTTGCATTCTCTGAGTTCTTGTTGTTTGTGTTGAAAGTTTCATTCCTTGCCTACAATTCTAGCTAGGTTCGAGTTCGTTTACAGTTTCTTGACTGCTTTATGCATCAAGAGTTTCTAAGGCTTCTAAAAGGATACAGAGATGTCATAGCCATAGTTGCCACAAGAAGGGCTAGGGCTTTTCGAGCTATCTGATAGATTGAAAGGCAGTAAATCTTATGCATCCGCAGTAGCACCACCTAGAATAAGCTATCCAAGGACAAGGGTCTTGGATATAGGAGTAAGCACAGATTCTTCACAAGTGAAAGATTTTGCTGATGGTATTTTCGACACACATATGTAGAAAAATCCAAAGAATTTAAGGGAAGGGGCTCACCAGAGATGCCTCAAGCATGCTGATAAGGGAGAGTTAGAAACTTTTGGAATGAGGATCTAGACGTCTCAGTTGGCACAATTTCTGGCTCCCTCTGTTCATCCTTATCCAGAATTAATTGATGTGTGTAGAGCTTTTCCACCCTCCATCCACCACAATTTAAACTGGTGCATTCATGGTCCATATATTCCCAAAAGTGATTTGAGATATGCTGGGTTTGCAACATGACCTAATGGCTACATTTCCAACAATCCCCAAGCTGCAGACTACATGAGCTGGCATTCACCATAAGGTACGATTCTTAAATATTGAGTTGCATTTAGATGAAGAGAATACTATGATGCCTCAGCTACCCATTGACTGAGCTCAGTTTAATCCTGATGTTCAAGACACCCTTGCCATGCTATCTTTTATTTTTGGCCAATATGATGATTCAACAGTATATGATTGGCACTTAGCGGCCATTTTTAGACTTAAAACTGTAGACAAGTCTCAGGAGTACCATTTCAACTTTTTAGAACAAATCTCTCAGGCTATGATAGACCAGCTCACAAATTTCTCTCAGAACCGTGTTCTTAGGTACTTTGCTTATCTATTTCATTTGATTCTTTATCAGAATCATAGTCTCTTTCAGCAATATATGCCCTTGAATATGTACGACCCGGAGTCAAGCAATAAGAGAACAATTCCAGTGTCCGCATGGACCCATGTTCTCTCATACACTTCAGATCCTTATGAGTTTGCAGAATGCTTTGTAGCCCCAACCTTTGAGTAGTTAGGGTCTGAGTTTCTGACAGAGAGTCTGAGGGGTTTCTTAACCAATTTGAAAATTCCCCGCGATTACTTCTTTGGTGCTCATACAACCATTATTAGACTTCATGGCTTTGTTGGAGAGCTTGTTCCGCTCCCAAAGGTTTTGACCCCTAGGGTCACATTTTTAGAAGTGGCTCGGCAAATGTCTATCATTGATAATAATTTTGGAAATAAGAAGAAGAAGAAGATGTATGATGTTCCTTGGAACAGAGGAAAAGTTTCAATAGAGAGGAGAGAAATTGAGAATCTCCTATTAAGGAAATTGGCAAACTACGATTTTCTAATAGTAGAAGATAAATGGAAGTATGATCTAGACAACTCCTTAGTTTCTTGGATTATAAATAACAAGGTTTCTACTACTTTTATACATGAGAGTCACCCCTTTTGGGAGAAAAGGAGATCACCAAAGCAGGACGACCTTGTATTTTATGTAGAATTGAAGGATTTGCCTAATATAGTCAAGCCTTGGGAGACATTTTACAAGAAGGAGCAAGAATATGACTCTAAGAAGCTGATGACTCCAGGCTTAAGACAAACTTTGAAGAAAAGGGATTGGAGTGCTGAGAAAATTTCCACTTATTGGAAATATAGACAAGAAATTTCTAAGCTTACCTATACTTTCAGAGGAGTCCAGATAGATGAGCAGTGGGAAGCAATCTGGGATGAATATCACATGACTTCAGTCTCAAGCCCATATATGAGCAACATTCCTAGTGTTTCTCATGGAGAAGAAGAGGCGGAAGTATAACAAGAAACTCAAGAGTCGGGAGAAACAGAGCAAGTGACAACAGAAGCTCCCAGAGCCCCATGGCCTCCATCTCTCAGTGCCCTTCAGAAACAAAAAGCTACAATATCGCCGTCTCTTGAGACTCAAACAACTTCGGCATCTGGGGGTCTCGGAGCGGCACCTTTCCATCAAATATTGATTGATTCAGAGGAAGAAGATCCAAATGATTCAGAGGATAGGCCTTTGAAAAGGAGGCGCAAATTGGTGTTACAAAAGGAAGATACTGAAGAAGAAGTAGTGGCATCCCAACAGCAACAAGTTCTTACAAGCTCGGTGGCGACCCAGGTTAGTGTTCCTCCTCCTTTTCCCTCCTCTTTAGTTTTTTCTCAAATAGGGGTGGCAACCCAAGTAACCTATTCTTCCACGTTTCCTGCCACCTCTGTTGTGCCACTTTAATTTTTTTCTCCAATTGCTAGTTCATCGGCCATGTCTTCATCGGCCATATTACTACCCCTGTTTTCCCCAACTATGACCAAGCAGGCTCTGCCTCAGTTTGACCCAAGTCAGCAAATAACTACCATTCCTTATGGTTTACCCCAAGGTTATCCATTTGCTGGAGGACACATTGCCTCACCTCCTACTTTTCAAGCACAAGCTGATAAAACAAGGAAAGCAAGAGAGGCTAGAATCTCTAGTAGAAAAATAGAAATAAATGACTAAAAAAACTACCAAAAATTGGTCATGTGATCAGTAGTTTGGTCACGTGACCATTGGTAGTTTATTGCCGGTCATTTATCTCGTGACCAAATTTATGACCAAACAAATTTTAGTCATTAATTTGGTAGTATATTTAGTCATAAATTTGGTAGTATATTTAGTCACGTGACCATTGGTAGTTTATTGCCGGTCATTTATCTCGTGACCAAATTTATGACTAAACAAAATTTAGTCATTAATTTGGTAGTATATTTAGTCATCAATTTGGTAGTATATTTGGTAATTTGGTAGTATATTTAGTCATTTAGTCATCAATTTCTATTAGTTGAAGTATATTTAGTCAATTGGTAGTTTATTTAATTGTTTTTGAGGTTTAAACATAAAACACAAAAAAAATAATCAATCATTCATTTGCACATAATGAAACAACTATTAAGAAGGCAAAATACTGAAATTTTATTGAGAAAATGTGTTTTTACAGAAAATACAAGACTTAAATATGTCTTTGCTTTGAAAAATGTGTTACAAAGTGTGTTTCTCAGTGCTGTGACTGAGAAAACTGAGTTACAATGCTCTATTTTTTGCTTTTACAACTCTAAAACATGAAAGAACTACTTGCAAAATGAAGCCTAAATATTTCATCATGGGCTTTTACATCTCAAAATTTGAATAAATGTATCAAAACTCACATAATATTGCTAATTGCTACATTACTTCTTCTTTGTTGCATCTCCTGCCTTGGTCTGCACAAACAGAACCCAGCAATGCAATAAGTAAATTGCCCCTTTGTAACAGAAAGCAAATAAGTAACTTACTTTAACATGTTCTTTGAAAGAATATTTACCTTCTTGTCTCCACAGATCTTCTTAGATCTGTTTAGACAGAGTAAGTTAAACAATCAGGTTTAGACAAACATTCTTGCAACCCCCATTCCTAGTAATCAATTTCTAAACTATGAATTTTCATTGATTATAGGTTTAGGAAGCTAGCAATCCCAACTCCAAACATGTGAAAGTTAAGATGAAACTTGAATAGAAAATTCAAATTTGAAACATACTTTATCAGCAAATCAAAGCATAATGGAAGGGGGATGTTTGATAGATATTATAGTTGTAAATGCTCTGGTAGAACTGTATGCAAAATTTGGAATAATAGTCAAGGCATGAGAATTGTTTGACACAATGCCTCAAAGAGATGTCATCCCATGGACATTACACAACCTTTGCTAGCATCCTCCCTACCTGTGCCAAAATGGGAGCTTTGGAATAGGGTATAGACATCCATCAAAACATAAAGGATAGAGGAATTTTGTCAGATGTTGTAGTTGCAACTGGCCTGTTAGACATGTATGCAAAATGTGGAAGCATAGACAAGGCATGTGAACTGTTTGATAGAATGCCTCAAAGAAATGTGGTCTCATGGACTGCAATGGTTACAGGATATGCACAAAATGGATTTGTTGGAAAGGCTTTAGAAATTTTAAAGCAAATGCAATTTCAAATTCAAGAATTAAATTCTTAATATATTACTGAGTGTTGAAAGATTTTCACAAAACTTACGGAAGAGCCCAAATAGTTTTAGATGCAATGCATGTTGGGATAAGGTGCCATTAATTTTGTAAATCCCAATATTGTATTTATTCCATTTATTATATGTAATTTATAATAATCCATGAGGAGATGTACTAGTTTCATTGGCAGGGGTAATTTCGGAGTCATCGGAAGTTATTATGGAGTGACTTTTACTATTGGCAAATGTAAAAACTCATGGTAAATGAGGATATGCGTGCTCCCTTGAGGAATATACTATTTTTGGCATGTATGACAACTATCATAATGTTTGGTGAGTGAATCTATGACAACTGCAAGTTGTCATAAGATTCTATGATTCTATGACATATGACAGATATGTTAGTTGTATATTTATTATATTCAGCCCAAGGTTCCTATCTTGGAAAGATACTCTTTTGCTGGAATCTATGATGGTTATGATGCGTCATAAGATGCTATAAGAGGCAAGATTTAGTCTTGGGCACCCAACCTTTGCATGGTTGTTTTTGGACAAGTGGAAGGTGCTTGTAAGATGACATTTAATATTTGTATGTTGGGGAATCTCATGAGAGAGAAGGTGAACACCTAAGATGAGTTAGAAAATGTTTCTATAATTCTTTGCCATGTATTAGTTGCTGCAATACAGATTTTAGGTACTCGGGTGCTGCCAGAATGCTGTCAGATTGAAGACTGGTGGAGAGAGTTAAAGTGTTGTTGTATTGTAAATCATTTTCAGATAAATATAAACATTGGGCCTCTTCGCTATGTGGAGTTTTTTACCCGAAAGGGTTTTCTCCACGTTAAACATTGTGTTATGTGTTCATATTTCTGATTTTGCAGTTCTGTGAAACATAGTTTTGTTTCTGTGTTACAATCTCCATTAATAACACATAGTTAAAGATTGCAGAAATTTATATTGAATCAAATTTCTATTGAAGTAGTGTTGCTTTCATTTCTAACATTTGGTATCAGAGCCTGACCAACTTTGACTCTTAGGTGATAGCGTGGAAGCTGTAGCTGAAATGGGAGATTTGGTTGCATTTGTTTTGCAGATCTTGTGTTGTTACTATGGTTGCATCTACCGTTGCATCAACCTCTCGATTGGACATTGAGAAGTTCAATGGAATGGGGTATGAGTTGTGGAAGCTGAAAATAGAAGATTTGTTGGAAGAAAGAAACCAATGGTTGGCTATCCAAAAAGAGAAGAAACTTGACGATGTCTCGCAAGATGAGTGGGATAGACTGGATAAGAAGGCACAGGGAACCATCCGGTTGTGTCTTTCAGACTCTGTGCTGTTGAATGTCGCAAAGGAAGAGACTGCATACAAGTTGTGGAAATGGTTGGGTGAGATCTAACAAGCCAAGAGTATGGTAAATAAACTTTATTTAAAAAGAAAATTGTTTTCCATGAAAATGCGAGAAGGTGAATCAGTTGTAGAGCATTTAAATTCTTTTAATTTGTTAGTGAGTCAGCTTGATTCAGTAGATGTTGAGGTTCGTGAGGAAGATAAATGTATCTTACTTCTCTGTTCTTTACCCGAGTCTTGGGAGAATGTTATCCTTGCTATCACTGCTAACCTCGCAGATCCGAAGTTGGATGCTCTTGTTTCAGTGCTACTGTCATAGGAATTGAGGAAGAAGAGTTCAGATAGTTCAGGGGATGTTCTCAATGTCAGGGGAAGGTCTAAGGAAAGAGGACCTAAAGGAGATCAGAAAGGGGCTAAGGATAAGTCCAAGGGCCAGTCTAAGACTCTTGGTAAAAAGAATAAAGTTAAGTGTTGGAACTGTGGTAAAAGGGGACATGTGAAGGAGTGCAGAAACCCCAAGAAACAGTGGGAGAGTGCTTCAGATAAGTCCTCGAATGCAGGTGAAGAAGTTTTACTTTCTACATGTAATCTTGTTTTTAATGATCACTGGTTGGTTGACTCAGGATGCTCATTTCATATGACTCCACATACGGAATGGTTCTCCTCATATGAAGAATATGATGGAGGTAATATCTCCCTTGGTGACAACTCTGCATATCCGATTGTCGGGAAAGGAAAGGTATTGTTGTGTTTCAGTGATGGGAGGATTAAAACCCTCCCTAGTGTTTGCATATTCTTGGATTACCTAGAAATTTGATTTCAATTTCGAAGTTGAATGATTTGGGAATGCATGTGACATTTGACAAGCATGGCTGTAGATTGGTGAGAGGGAACTTGGTGGTAGCGAAGGGGAAGAGATTCGGGAACTTGTTTAAGCTTGAAGCCACTATAGTTTGTAATGCCTCCTATGTATCTGAGGCCACTACTGAAAATACATGTATGTTGTGGCACCGTAGATTGGGTCACACAAGCAATAATGTACTGAAAACTATTAAGAATAAAAATTTGTTGGATGGTTTCTCCTATTTTGATGAGCACTTTGATTTCTGTGAGCATTGTGTGTTTGGTAAACAAAACAGAAAATCATTTCCTTCAGGAAGTAATAGAGAAAAAGAGAAGTTAGAAATTATTCATACGGATGTGTTTGGACCGGTGGATAATGAATCTATTAGAAAATCTTGTTATTTTGTTACCTTCATTGATGATGTATCCATATATACATGGATTTATTTTATGAAACATAAATATGAAGTTTTCACTAAGTTTAAGGAATTCAAAGTCTTAGTAGAGAACCAATCAGGTTTAAAGATAAAAATATTAAGATCTGACAATGGAGGGGAATATTGCTCTAAGGAATTTGATGAGTTTTGCAAGCATGTAGTTATAATCAGACAAAAGACAACTCTGTATACACCACAGCAGAATGGTGTTGCAGAAAGGATGGACCGAACAATTATGGAAAGGGCCAGAAGTATGTTTAGTGATGCACAGTTGGATAAATGCTTTTGGACAGAGGTTGTGTGTACTGCTTGCTACTTGATAAACAAATCTCCTTGTAAGGTTCTTGATTCAACACCTTATGAAGTGTGGACAGGTAAGAAACCTTCTGTTTCACATTTAAGGGTTTTTGGCTGTGAGGCTTTTGTTCATGTGCCTAAGGAAAAGCAATCTAAGTTAGATCCAAAAGCTGAAAAGTGTACATTCATTGGATATGGTGATAATGTAAAAGGTTATAAGCTTTGGAATCCACTAACCTGCAAGATTATATTTTCTAGAGATGTTATTTTCAGGGAACTTAGAGCTATTTCTGAACCTGAGCAGCTAAAAGAAAAAGATGAAAAGGTAAAGAAGGTGCACTTTGATTTAGAGCAGCAAGATGCACCTCAGGAAGAACATAATGATGGATTGGGAGGTGAAGAAGAAGAAGATTCAAGTAGTTCTGATGAAGATGAGTCTGTTGTTACAGAAGAAGTTGTTGCAGTTGATCATGCAGAAGAACGAGTAGAGTCTCTTACTCCACCCTTGAGGAGATCCACAAGACAACGGAATCCAGTTGATAGGTATAGCCCACCAGATTTCCATTTTGTATATGTTTTATTGAGTACTAATGATGAACCTAGATCCTACAGGGAATCTATTTCTGCAGATGATAGTGAGTCTTGGCAGTTAGCCATGCAGAGGAGATGATGGCTTTAGACTCTTGTAACACCTGGGATCTTGTTCATTTGCCCAAAGGAAAAAAGGCCATAGGATGTAAGTGGGTCTTCAAGAAGAATTTTGGAGTAGACGGGTCATTGGAGAAGTATAAGGCTAGACTGCCAGAGAGAGGGAGTTGATTTTGGTGAGATATTCTCTCCTGTTGCTAAATTGACTTCTATTTGATTTCTTTTATCCATTGCTGCAGCTTATGATGGGGAGATTGAGCAAATAGATGTTAAGACTGCGTTCTTGCATGGAGATTGAAGAAGAAATTTATATTCAACAGCCTACTGGTTTTGAGGTAAAAGGAAAAGAACATTGGGTTTGCAGGTTAAAGAGGTCTCTTTATGGTTTGAAACAATCCCCCAGAATGTGGTATCAAAAGTTTGACTCATTTGTTTTGAAATTGGGTTTTGTTAGAAGCCAGGAGGATCACTGTGTTTACATTCATTGTGTTGATGATTCTATACTAGTTATTGTTTTGTGTGTTGATGACATGTTTTTCAGCAATACTAAAGGTATGATCAGTCAGCTTAAAGCCCAACTTTCAGGTGCATTTGAGATGAAGGATCTTGGTGTTGCAAGGTATATTTTGGGAATGGAGATCAGGAGGGACAGAGTTAACAGAAAGCTTTGGTTGTCACAAAGTAAGTATGTGAATACTATTTTGCAGAGGTTTAGTTTGTAGGACTGTAACCCAGTTAGAGTTCCTTTACCCATTGGTACTAAGCTTTCATTAGATATGTGTCCAAAGACTAAGGATGATCTTGAGGATATGTCTAATGTGCCATATGCTAGTGTTGTAGGGAGTTTAATGTATGCAATGGTTTGCACTAGACCAGATATTGCCCAAGCAGTGGGAGTTTTGAGCAGATTTATGTCTAACCCTGGTCGATAGTATTCGAACTATGCGAAGATGGTGTTTAAATATCTTGCAGGTACTCCTGACCATTGTTTGGTTTATTCTGGTACTGATAGTGCTGATAAATCTTTGGACATATAGGGTTTTGTTGATGCAGATTGGGCAGGTGACTTAGATAGTCGAAGGTCCACTAGTGGCTATGTGTTTACTTTGTTTGCAAGTGTAGTGAATTGGATGAGTAAGAGGCAGCCCATAGTTGCTTTGTCCACCACAGAAACAGAGTATATGGCTGCTACTCATGTCTCTAAGGAGGCAGTTTGGTTGAGGAGACTGTGTACATGTATTGGTTTTGATTGCAGGATCATTCAGATTGGTTGTGATAGCAGAGTGGTATCTATTTGGCCAAGAATCCCATGTATCATGCTCGAACTAAGCATGTTGATGTTCAGTATCACTTTGTTCGAGAGTTGGTTGCAAATGGAGAGATTGAGCTAAAGAAGATAGACAATCAGGAGAATGTTGCAGATTCATTGGCTAAGCCTGTGAGCACAAAGAAGTTCGTGTGGTGCAGAGAGGCCATGGGCCTTGTTTCTAGTGCTTGATTACTTTCATTTGTTTCTAGTGCAGAGAGGCCATGGGCCTTGGCATATATGGATTGTAATGGTTTAGGACCAAGGAATTACACACTGTTGTAGAGCTAACAGATTGCTTAAGTTGTAGAACCGAAAGCTTGGTTGACACGTACCCTAAAATGGCAGCCATTTTTATTATAGAATTGACATGGTGGAACCAGATCCCTGAATAAATTTGTTTTCTAAACTCAAGAGGCATTACCATAGGCTTAATCAATCAATTATGTTTGGCTCTTGGCCCTGATAAATAAAATAATAAATCATAAATATGTAATATACTATATAATAAAATAATAAAGTAATAATTGCCAGCAATGTGTATAGATTCGATGTTGTTTTGCTAGAATTAGGCGGCCTCCTATAATAGATGGAATGGTACTTGCACAGTTGCTACAGTGGACTCCCAGATGCCATAGAGTAACTATAGCATATATTTGGCTACCTGGCAAGAGGCTTCTCATAGAAACACAAGGCTTGCTTTGCTTGCTTTAGGTATATGCACAAGTTTCTAATAACAAAAGGTAGGAGACTTTATTTTTACTTCTATGATTTGTGTGGCCACAATAAATATTCATGACTGCTTGGTCTCCATGCCATGAAATCTTCTAAATGCTATGCCATTTCTCTTTAATAGTATGATTCTATCTCTTCATTATTGGCATCACATATTTCATTATTGTTGCACAATGCTTAATGCTATGCATGTGCAAGCTTATTGGCAATTGAAACATACTATGTTCTATTAATTGAACTATGTCCTTTTCTTATTGGTTGTGCCTATCTTTGAAACATCTATGTTGGTCTAATTTATTTCTCTTGGTTTCATACATGCATATACCTGTGCACACATGTTTCAAACTATGTTTGCCATGCCCTAATCTACATATCTTGCCTCTTGTTTCGTGTAGAGTGCAATCTCTACATTGTTAATTATTCTTTCTTTGTATGCAATATTTAGTTTCCTATTGGAGGGCGGGTGCAAAAAGTTGGGGGGCCAAAAAGTGGCCAACCTTTTAAAAAGAACTTCTAAGCCATAACGCAAGCGTGTTATAATGCGCTCACATTATGGTTTGGTGATGCCGAGCCTAAGGCTCAGCAACACCAAGCCATAATGCACTCACATTATAATGTGCTCGCATTATAACATGCTTATGTTATAACGTGAGCGTGTTATGCTTGCCTTTAAAAAACCCTGTGTTTTTCCTCATTTTTCCATTTCATTTTCTTCTACTCGCAGCCTGCAAACCCTTGAGAGCATGCTCGCATTATTGGAGGTCAAATTCATTGCCAAATCGTCGCTGATTCATCGTCAAAATGCTGCCACAACATTGGGGATGCCAAAGCAGTAAGTTGTATTTGGTTTTTTGTTTGAATTTGTTGTTAAATAGGTAGGTTTAAGTAGATTTTTGATGTAAATTTCTTTAATTTACTAGAAATGATAACGCACCTCCTCCTCCTGAAAATCCACAAAATCTTGAATCACCTGAACAATAAATACCTGCTGAAGAAAAACCCCAACAACAAACACCTCCATTCATTCCTCAACATGCCCCTGGAACACAAGAAAATATAATGGGGCAAATTGAAAACAATAAAAAATAAATTGAGGATATAATTGTAAGGTTGAAAGATCTTGCAACTTCAACCTCGCATAGATCCACGCTTGTTGAATCTCTTGAATCTATGTTATCAATTGTAGGTTCAATTAGCAAGCAAATATATAGTTGATTAGAGAAGAGGAGAGAATTTAGAGAGTACTATGTAGACAAGTTGTCATATGAACAAGTAAAAAAAGAAAAAATTACACAATTGGGCTTGTGTTCCATTTTTATAGACCCACGAACAAATCAACCTATGCCCCTTATATGTAAGAGGTTCCCTATCCATTGGTGGAACAACCAAGTGATAAGGGACAATTTTGGGTAGAGGTGGTGGATGGTTTTTGACCATCCTCCATGCAACAATAATGAGGTCCCATAATAGTTTTTGAGGAAACTCTACTATGAGTTTGTAAAAAATAAAATGCCAAAATATTTTGATATGCGAGACTTCTAGGGTAGAGGTGGGGGGTTAGTACATGATAGACCAGGGGCACGTGTTAACCATAGTGGCCAGCGAGCCGAGCACTCTCCAGACCAGTCCATGAGCACGTGTGTATCCCTTCCATTGTGAAGGAGAGTGCTGAGGTCAAGACACTTCAGTCAATTAGTGCCTTGACCCAGAGCATCGTAGAGCATGATAGTCCTATAGCCTAGCATGGGCTAGGGGAGAGCTCGAGGAGTTTGGTTCCAACCCATACTTGTCAGGCTTGCGGGTCAGCCTGTGGTTATGACCCCATGGATAGTCAGGACATAGGTGCGTAGGCTACATCTGTAGCTAAGAAGATGGTGATGACAGATGCCCTCTTGAGTGAGACTTTCAGCCTTGATACTCAGGTAAATGTTAGCAAGTTCATTGAATTTAATTTATTAAATTTCATTTTTGAAATGCAAGATTAACTAATTTAGTTTGATGATTTTAATGAAATTTCAGGGTCATAGCGTTGATGCAGTTTTTAGTAGTTCTCCACCTGCATATTACACTACAACACCTACTGCCTGGGTATGTAACTAGTAAACAATTATACATTTTACATGTGAATAGCATTGTTATATGAATGGTATTCTAATATCTAATTTTGGATGTTGAATAGGTTAATCTTGGAGATTTCATGGCAACACCTACCAGTGGTGGTGGAGTTCAAAGCTTCACTCAGGTAATAAAATAAATAATTTAACTAATGAATTTTACTTACTAGATTTTTGTATTTTATATTCATATTGTTGATTACATTGCATTGCACATCTTTCAAACTCAAAGCATTACTAGACATTGCATAACTAATAACTAGATAGTGATATATGACAAAATTTCAATTACAATATAATTATTTGAAAAAATGCTTCAAAGAAATGTGGTCTCATGGAATGCCATGAAAAGTAGATGCATAGACAAGGACATCACCATGAGACCACATTTCTTTGAGGCATCTTTTCAAACAACTCACTGCCTTGTCTATGATACCACATTTTCCATACATGTCTACCAAAGCCTGTTGACCCCCTCCACACTATTCTTCGACAAATTCTCTATAATAAACTCATCCAATTACCATAAATTAGACCCCAAGACATGACACCAGAGAGGGGCACAAGCCTATGACATCTTATATAGCATATGATTGACTCTAACATCATCTAGGTTTTAGGTATTAATTATGGGGGCAACAAGTCACCCCTAACCAAAATCTTCAAATCTACACTAATCCATTCCCCTACAAACTATGTCAATCCTATTGGCTCAATTTCTTCTATCCCTACTTATGATCCTACATCTAACCCACCTAAGTCTAATGAGGACCCTTCATTTAATACTACTATATTTTTTGAGATGAAAGAGAGCACAAAATCCTCCAAGAACTCACATAAACATGTACCAAAAGAGCACAACAATAATGGAGACTTGAGGAAGCATAAGAAAGAGCTATAGTATATCACCAAGAGAGCCAAATCTTCACAAGAGTTCACAACTAGTTGAAGAGCCAAGAGAGTTCACCATAGAATGCATGAGAATCAAAAGTGAAATTAAAAAATCCACCACATGAGATGGAAAACCTAGAGATAGAGTCAAAATAGAGACATTCTGAGCTGCAAAGAGGTGTTACTTGAATCTTGAATTATGAACCTAATATATTCTAACAATGGACCATGACCATTTCCATTCCTACAACCTGATAATGTTTCATTAGTTTAATATGTTTATAAATGAAACTTGACTATTTTGACACAAATATCTTCACCAATGAACCACCATTGTTTCGAGCCTATAATTTAATAATTGCTTAATAGGTTGATAACTTCACCAATGAACCATGATTATTACAAACTTGCACTCTAATAAAGGTCCATGTAATTTATGTCTAAACATCAATAAACCATGACTATTTCAATACCTAAACTAAACAATTTTTCATGAACCAATATATTTTCCAATAAAATAGAACCATTTCAACGTCTACAACCTAGTATTTTCTTTTGCTAATTTCTAACTTCTTAAGGGAACCATGAACTTTTCTTAAAATTATCAAACTCCTCACTTCAAAATTTTAAAAACTTTCAACCCACTAAAGCTTAAAATTAAATATATTTTAATCAATAACACTATGTTTAAACCAATCAACCTAACCAACATTAATATAATAATCAATATCAATAGACCAAAAAGCACAAGACTGTATAAAACCTTAGGGTTAAAGTAGCACAACCCCTTACCCTAATTAAACATACCACCATATTTCCAAGGTGTTGATATCATGCAAATGCTCATGGCTCCTTTTGTTCTTCTTAAGGGCAAAGTAAAACACCTCTTTAAATACACAATCACCTTTTCTACGGACCCCTTAACCTTTGAAATGATCAAAGTTCCCTCATATAATATACTTTACATACTTGGAGCCTAGTAGGGTTCTAATTTCTATCCATAAGGGAGTCGATCCTATCTTCCCTATCCAAAATAAGAAAGAGCTTATTTACAATTTCAATTATTGTTACCTCCAAATTGATAGTTCTCAACCCAAGAAGCTAGATCAATAGATTAAACTCTTGGTTGTGATGTTTTTGATGCCCATACCCAAGACTTTACTATGGGAATTGATGGTGAAGAATGAGTATTATGTGTCTAGTTGTATCATAGTGATGCATTGGTGACAATGAATATCTTTTTTTTGGTACAATACAAAGCTTCATTACAATATCTAGACAAAGTACATTTTGCATAGTTGGATACCTTAACATGTTATTTGTAGAGTTAGATCATGTTATGTATTTAGATGGAGCCCTTTTACATTTATCTGCTTGGTTGGAGTCCTTTCCGCATAGTCAGAGTTTTTATCACTTTTAGTAATAGGTAGAATCTCTCATCCTACTATTTTTTTAAAACAATTTAGCAAGTCATGGCTATGCTACACCACAACCCTACCACCAACATAAACCTAAACTAACACCTTCACTCCCTCTCTGACTTCTTAAACCTAAAATTTGATGCTACTATGGTCCCTCCTTTATTGATCCTTATACCACACAATAGTCATGAATCTTCTCCTAATTTGTATATATGCATACATGACTTGTGTTCTTTATTGTGTGTACTTCCATGTTTAGGTGAACGTGTGTGTATGTTAGGAGCCATGACTTGCATCGCTATTCTAATTTTCATAATTGAATAATGTTATTTTATTTTTAGATGATGTAGGCTGTAGAGACACCTCTCGAAGTTCATAGGGCAACGGAGCATGGTATGTCCTCTATGATTCATAGATCCATGCCTTTGACGGGGGTATGAGGCATATTAGTAAATTTCAAATTACACTTGTTGTTATAGTTGTTTTTTTTTTGAAAAATCAAATGAGTATTGATTTGAAGTTTAATTTCTATCTGGATGGTTTTTATACACTAGTACAAAAAGAGCAATATATTACTAAAAAAACCTACTAAAAATGCTTATAAATGACCACATGGTCACGTGACCATTAGTAGTTTATTGCCAGTCATTTATAATGCAACCAAATTGATGACTAAACCATTTTTAGTCATTTATTGGTTGTTTTGATTGATCGATTTGGTAGTATATTTTGTCGTTGATTTAGTCATTGATTTAATCTTATTTATTCACTGAGTTTGGTCACATGACCATTAGTAGTTGATTATCGATCATTTATTGTCACATGACCAAATTTATAACGTGACCAAATTTGTGTCAATTGGTAGTATATTTATTCATTGATTTCTGTCATAGTATATTTAGTCATATGC
Source organism: Cunninghamia lanceolata (assembly GCA_027924645.1). NCBI lineage: Eukaryota > Viridiplantae > Streptophyta > Pinopsida > Cupressales > Cupressaceae > Cunninghamia > Cunninghamia lanceolata. The sequence goes on from BSBN01001435.1 coordinate 4,042,825, forward strand.
TTAGTCATATTTATTCATTGATTTTTGTCAATTGGTAGTATATTTAGTCTGATATTTGAGGATTTAAACATAAAACACAAAAATACACATTAATCATCAATTGCACATAATAAGACAACTATTGAGAAGGCAAAATTGCTGAACTTTATTAAAAGAAAGGTGTTCTTACAGCTTGTACAAGTTTGAAATATCTATCTTGCTCGAAAAATGCTTAGAAATAGAGTATTACAATGTTTATTTTCAGTAACAAGACTAAAAATCTGAGTTACAATACACAGACATGACAGAGTCGAAGGATTCCAAACAATTTGTGCATAATACATGTATTTTGGTATAACAACGGGAACCTTTTCTGTAGGTGAGAACACCTGAAGTTGCAGTAATAGAGCCCACAATAGAGGAAGGCCTTGCTGCAATACTTGAAGCTTTGGCATAGCTTGAGGATGCTCCAGCCCCTAATGCTCTAAAGAATGCCCCATTTAACATCAGATCTCCCTCTGATCGCTAATTCCAATTCCTCCACATATTTTCTGATGAGTCTTCATGCTTTTCCACCTGCACATTACTCATACTCGTCATAACTATTCTACATCCATTGTAAACCAAAGAGATAAATAAGAGATGAGTTGTATAGGCCTTTTACCTCCTTTTTGAATTGATTGTCAGGGGCAAAGAATCTATTGCCTTGGCTGTTAATGGTGGGGTTTCTACTCTCCCCGATGGCGTACATATCCCAATGGGTGTAATTATAGTTCACCACATGGAAGTATCCATGTCAGCACCTGCATTACAACATTAATTTTGTAAGCTTCCAATAGAGAATAGATAGATAAACTTGATATTCTAGCTACCATTTTTTTTAGATCTGACAATCTAGTTGTTTTTGAAACTACGTTTATTTGAGATTAGTAATACAATGAGAGGAAAAGCCTTAATTTATCATAAACATCCATTATAGATGCAGAGAGAAACTATATGAAAGCAATGAAATTGCACATTAAATAGCTATAGAATCAATAGATGTATTAAAGCATCCGACCACCATATAATAAAAAATAATCTTCATCTGTGTTAATGTGGACAAAAGAAAATTAGCTCAACCTACAAATTTTATTTTCATGTTATTCCTCCACTATAGTATAAAGATCGACTGTGTATTTCTTCTATTTCACATTCTCCTTGTTTCTATAATAGTACTTTAGTCTAAAATCCCCAAACATCCCCACGTCACTAGATTGCATCGAAAAGAGAATATACAACTTAATTGGGTACACTAGTCTAAATTAATATACAACTTATACCCCTCAAATGCTCTTTTTGTTCAACGTCCTACTTAAAAAACTATTCAATTTATATTATTCTTCTCTTAGAACATAAATTATAATGCTTTCCATAAGAATTATTTTTACACTTTTATAATGCATTAGTTAAATTATCACTTCATGAAGACTCTTGTGGATCCAGAGAGAATATTGTAGAAAGGAGACAAATGAGGCCTTTCTTTTGATAAGAAAAACTCCTATTTTTAAAACTGGCCATTAAATTCTCTGTATAATATTTTTACCAAAATAATTCTAACAGTTGTTAGCTTAGACACATTCACCTGTAGATGATATGGGGCATTCCTTGTCCTCAATATTCTTTAACACTGGAAAAGGCTTTTCCCTCCATACTTCAAAATGTGGAAGCATAGACAAGGCACGTGAACTGTTTGAAAGAATGCCTCAAAGAAATGTGGTCTCATGGACTGCAATGAATGTAGGATATGCACAAAATGGATTTGTTGAAAAGGCTTTAGAAATTTTAAAGGAAATGTAATTGGCTGATGTAAAGCCAAATTCCACAACCTTTGCCAGCATCCTCCCTGCTTGTGTCAAAATGGGAGCTCTGGAATGTCAACGCTTCCACATTTTGCATCACCCATTCTCCCATAGGCACTTCAAGTCATGCCTGTGGTGATGTGGGGCTTTCCTGCATCACTGCAAGCATGACTTGAAGTGCTTGCTGGAGAGCGGGTGATGCAAAATGTGGAAGCATTGACAAGGCATGTGAATTGTTTGGCAAAATGCCTCAAAGAGATGTCATCTCATGGAATGCAATGATTGCGGGATATGCACAAAAAGAGTTTTTTGAAAAGGCTTTAGAAATTTCAAGCAAATGCAATTAGGAGGTGTAAATCCAAATTTGACAACCTTTGCCAGCATCCTCCCTCCCTGTGCCAAAATGGGAGCTTTGGAACAAGGTATGGACATCCATCATAACATAATGGAAGGGGGATTTTTGTTAGATATTATAGTTGGAAATGCTCTGGTAGACATTTACGCAAAATGTGGAAGTATAGAAAAGACATGTGAACTATTTGATGGAATGGCTCAAAGAGATGTCATCTCTTGGAATGCAATGATTGCAGGATATGCACAAAATGGATTTGTAGAAAAGGCTTTAGAAATTTTAAAGCAAATGCAATTGGTTGGTGTAAAGCCAAATTCCACAACCTTTCCCAGCATCCTCCTTTCCTGTGTCAAAATGGGAGCTTTGGAATAGGGGATGGACATCCATCAAAACATAAAGGATAGAGGAATTTTGCCAGATGTTGTAGTTACAACTTCCTATTAGACATGTATGCAAAATGTGGAAGCATAGACAAGGCATGTGAACTATTTGACATAATGCCTCAAAGAAATGTGGTCTCATGGACTGCAATGATTGCAGGATATGCACAAAATGGATTTGTTGAAAAGGATTTAGAAATTTTAAAGCAAATGCAATTGGTTGGTGTAAAGCCAAATTCCACAACCTTTGCCAACATCCTCCCTGCCTGTGTCAAAATGGGAGCTTTGGAATAGGGTATGGACATCCATCAAAACATAAAGGATAGAGGAATTTTGTTAGATGTTGTAGTTGCAACTGTCCTGTTAGACATGTATGCAAAATGTGGAAGCATAGACAAGGCACGTGAACTGTTTGACATAATGCCTCAAAGAAATGTGGTCTCATGGACTGCAATGATTGCAGGGTATTCACAAAATAGATTTGTTGAAAGGGCTTTGGAAATTTTAAAGCAAATGCAATTGGCTGGTGTAAAGCCAAATTACACAACCTTTGCTAGCATCCTCCCTACCTGTGTCAAAATGGGAGCTTTGGAATAGGGTATGGACATCCATCAAAACATAAAGGATAGACAAATTTTATAGGATTTTGTAGTTGCAATTGCCTTGTTAGACATGTATGCAAAATGTGGAAGCATAGACAAGGCACGTGAACTGTTTGACAGAATGCCTTAAAGAAACGTGGTCTCATGGACTGCAATGATTGCAGGATATGCATAAAATGGATTTGTTGAAAAGGCTTTAGAAAATTTAAAGCAAATGCAATTGGCTGGCGTAAAGCCAAATTCCACAATCTTTGCCAGCATGCTCCCTACCTGTATTAAAATGGGAGCTTTGGAATAGGGTATGGACATCCATCAAAACATAAAGGATAGAGGAATTTTGTCAAATGTTGTAGTTGCAATTGCCCTGTTAGACATGTATGCAAAATGTGGAAGCATAGATAAGGTACGTGAACTATTTGACAGAATGCCTCAAATAAACGTGATCTCATGGACTGCAATGATTGTAGGATATGCACAAAATGGATTTGTTGAAAAGGCTTTAGAAATTTTAGAGAAAATGCAATTGGCTGGTATAAAGCCAAATTACACAACCTTTGCTATCATCCTCCCTGCCTGTGTTAAAATGGGAGCTTTGGAATAGGGTATGGACATCCATCAAAACATAATGGAAGAGGGATTTTTTTTAGATATTGTAGTTGGAAATGCTCTGGTAGACATGGATGCAAAATGTGGAAGCATAAACAAGGCACAAGAACTATTTGATAGAATACCTCGAAGAAATGTCATCTCATGGAATGGAATGGTTGCAGGATATGCACAAAATGGATTTGTTGAAAAGGCTTTAGAAATTTTAAAGCAAATGCAATTGGCTGGTGTAAAACCAAATTCCGCAACCTTTGCCAACATCCTTCCTGCCTGTGCCAAAATGGGAGCATTGGAACAAGGTATGGACATCCATCAAAAAGTAATGGATAGAGGAATTTTGTCAGATGCTGTTTCAACTACCCTGGTAGACATGTATGCAAAATGTGGAAGCATTGACAAGGCATGTGAACTGTTTGGCAGAATGCCTCAAAGAGATGTCATCTCATGGAATGCAATGATTGCGGGATATGCACAAAATAGATTTTTTGAAAAGGCTTTAGAAACTTTCAAGCAAATGCAATTAGCAGGTGTAAATCCAAATTTGACAACCTTTGCCAGCATCCTCCTTGCCTGTGCCAAAATGGGAGCTTTGGAACAGGGTATGAACATCCATCATAACATAACATGGAAGGGGGATTTTTGTCAGATATTATAGTTGGAAATGCTCTGGTAGACATGTATGCAAAATGTGGAAGTATAGATAAGGCACGTGAAATTGCTAGTAAAGAAAAGGTACTTAGTGACTTTCAACATCAAGTAATTGACATCCATAATTAGAACCATAGTTTACAAGGTGAGCTAAATGTCTTCAAGGAGAGGATTTATGACCTGGAAACTAAAATTCAAATAGTTGAACTAGAAAATGTCAAAAAAGAAAAAGAGGAAAGAGTTGCCTATGAATATAAACTTCAAAGAATTGATGCAAGAGCGATCAAAGTAGAAATGGATCTGGCTGATAGCCTTGAAAGAATCAAATATCTTGAAAGTAGCTCTGCCAAGAAACAATTATGATAGATGAGTTAAAAGTGCAAGTCGTCCAATTACAACAAGAACTAGAATCATCTGATGATGTACACAATACACAACTTGCAGGCTTGGAAAAATCCCTAAGTGAATTCCATAATCAAGTAATGAAGCTTCAAAGTGAGAATGCCATTTTGGAAAACAAAGTAAGGATGTTGAAGGAGAAAAATTGTGAATTGGAAAATGTAGCTCAGAAAGTCCAGCAGGAAGGTATAGATAAAGAAAAAGATCTATCTGCTACATATGAACATCGACTTCAAGCTAATGAAGCAAGAGCAAGAGAATCAGAAGAAGAACTTGCCAAATCTCTCAAATCAATTATTGAATCTAACAATGCAAATCATAAAATGGGTGAGATCATTTCTAAACAGCAGAATCAAGTAAAGGCCATTGAAGATCAAACTGTGAAAATACAAGATGAACTTTTCTTGTGTTTTATGTGCATGCAGCCATGCAGGTTCAGTGGATGAGGGCTGTACATACTTCAATCAAATTAGTAACCCTTATTGCATTACACCTACAATTGATCATTATGTGTGCATGGTTGAACTTCTTGCGTGTGCTGGCTATCTTGAGGACACTCTAAACTATATCATTAAGATGTCATTTAAATCTATCGTGGTTGTGTGGATGTGTTTTCTTGGTGCCTGTAGATCACATATGAATGTAGAGTTAGAAGTATTTATAGCGACCCTACTGCTGCGACTTATGCACTTCTTGTTTGCTCATAAGCAAAAATACATACATTGTGCCCATCCAAGGCAGATAGCTAATAAGACACCTCAACTACAAATAAGGTCAATCTAACTTTATGTGAAAACATTTGGAAAGCTAGAACTTACTACTTGTAAGACTTGATTTCGAAACAAATCTAGTTAAAAAAACATCTCAACTATAATGTAACAATCAAATCTAATGATATCTGAAAGTATTAATTTGCAGCATACATACAGATCAAACAATCACAAATATAAGTTTTAACAAAATGTTTGAAAAAATTCACAATTAGATAACTTCAGAACTTATGTACACAATCACTTTTTTCCATCTATTCCATAAATAGGTAATTTCTAAACCCTAATCCCCCAACCCTAAACCCTAATCCCTTATCCCTAAACCCTAATCCCTCATCCCTCAACCCTAATCCCTTATCCCTAAACCCTAAGCCCTATCCCTAAATCCTCAACCCTCAACCCTTAAACCTTAAATCCTAAACCCTATACCTAAACTCTCAACCCTCAACACTATACCTCAAACCCTAATCCCTCAACTCTAAACCCTAAACCCTATCCCTAAAGCCTCAACCCTCAACCCTTAAATCTTAAATCCTAAACCCTATCCCTAAACCCTCAACCCTCAACATTATACCTCAAACCCTAATCCCTCAACTATAAACCCTATCCCTAAATCCTCAACCTTCAACACTATACCTCAAACCCTAATCCCTCAACTCTAAACCCTAATCCCTCAACCCTAAACCCTAAACCCTATCCCTAAAGCCTCAACCCTCAACCCTTAAACCTTAAACCCTAAACCCTTAACCCTCCACACTATACCTTAGACCCTAATCCATCAAACCTAAACCCTAAACCCTAATTCGTCAACCCTAAACCCTAATCCCTTATCCCTAAACCCTAAACCCTAAACCCTATCCCTAAAGCCTCAACCCTCAACCCTTAAACCTTAAATCATTAACCCTATGCCTAAACCCTCAACCCTCGACACTATACCTTAAACCCTAATCCCTAATCCCTCAACCCTAAACCCTATCCCTAAAGCCTCAATCCTCAAGGTCCTTAAACCTTAAATAATAAACCCTATCCCTAAACCATCAACACTATACCTCAAACCCTAATCCCTCAACCCTAAACCCTAATCCCTTATTCCTAAACCTTAAACCCTTTCCCTAAAGCCTCAAGCCTCAACCCTTAAACCTTAAATCCTAAATCCTAAACCCTATCCCTAAACCCTCAACCCTAAACACTATACCCTAAACCCTAATCCCTCAAGACTAAATCCTAATCCCTCAACCCTAAACCCTAATCCCTTATCCCTAAACCCTATCCCTAAAGCCTCAACCCTCAACCCTTAAGCCTTAAATCATAAACCCTATGCCTAAACCCTCAACCCTCGACACTATACCTTAAACCCTAATCCATTATCCCTAAACCCTAAACCCTATCCCTAAAGCCTCAATCCTTGACCCTTAGACCTTAAATCCTAAACCCTATCCCTAAACCCTCGATACTATACCTAAAACCATAATCCCTTATCCCTAAACCTTAAACCCTATCCCTAAAGCCTCAACCCTCAACGCTTAAACCTTAAATCCTAAACCCTATCCCTAAACCCTATCCCTAAACCCTCAACCCTCGACACTATACCTTAAACCCTAATCCCTCAACCCTCAACCCTAATCCCTCAACCATTAAACCCTTAAACCCTCAACCCTTAAACCCTCAACCCTTATCCACTATCTACCTCACCCCAATCTCTCTCACCCCTCTCTCCCTAGGTTGTAGGTCTCTCACTTGTATATCTCTCACGACTCTCTAGATATTTCCCTTCCTTTCCACCTCTCTCCCTCCTCCTTACCCATATTTCCCTCAAGTTGTCAACTTCACTCTCTCATTTTATTATATCTCTCCCTCACCTCTCTATCTCTCACCTTTGTCTCCCCCTCACCTCTCTACTTCTCCCCTCTCTACGTCTCTCAGTCACTCCTTGTCTATCTCTCCATTTATCCTTAGCCATCTAGGTCTCTCACTTAACCCTAAACCCTAAACCTTATCCTAAAGCCTCAACCCTCAACCCTTAAACCTTAAATCCTAAACCCTATCCCTAAACCCTCAACCCTCAACACTATACCTTAAACCCTAATCCCTTCACCCTTAACCCTAAACCCTATCCCTAAAGCCTCAACCCTCAACCCTTAAACCTTAAACCCTAAACCCTATCCCTAAACCCTCTACCCTTGACACTATACCTTAAACCCTAATCCCTTAACCCTCAGCCTTAAAGCCTCAACCCTCAATCCTTAAACCTTCAACCCTAAACCCTATCTCTAATCCCTCTACTCTTGACATTGTGCCTTAAACCCTAATCCCTCAGCCCTTAAACCTTAATCCCTCAAACCTTAAACCCTTAGACCCTAAACTCTCAACCCCTAGATACCCTTAAACCCTTAAACCTTAAACCCTTAAACCCTATACCCTATACACTTAACCTTAGACACTCAACCTTGAGCATTATCCCTCAACCTTCAAACCTCTACCCTATACCCTATACCCTCAACCCTATACTTATGCCCAAAACCCTCAACCTTCATCCATATGCCTTATATCCTCAACCTTAAACCCTAAACATTATATCTTAGACACTCGACCTTGAACATTATCCCTCAACTATAAACTTTCAACCCTCTACCCTATACCCTCAACCATATACTTAATCCCTAATCCCTCAATCCTCGATCCTATACCTTAAACCATGAAGCCTAGACCCACAAACCCTCATCCTTATACCCTATAACCTCACCCTTATACCCTAAACCATGAATATTATGCCTCAACCCTATACTTAAAACCTACACCATACACTCTCAACCCAAGTCACCCTATGCCTTATAGACCCTCAATCCATATCGTAAACCCTAAACCCAATATCCTAAACCCTAATCCCCATACCTTACACACTTAATCTTATACACTCAACAACTGCTAAATATTATCCCTCAACCCTCAACCCTCAACCCTCTACCCTCTACCTATTACTTAAGCCCTAATCCCTCAACCCTATACCTTAAACCCTAAACCCAAAAACTCAACCCTCAACCCTAAAAACTATATGGGCTCATGTCCTTATATACCCTAAACCCAAAACCCTTACATACATACATACATACAGGCATACATACATACATACAGGCATACATGCATACATACATACATGTACATACATACACACAAACATGCATACATATATACATGCATACAAGCATGCATACATGTACATATAGACATACAACCATACATACATACCTACAAGCATACATATATACATATATACATACATCAAACATACGTAAGAAACTTGAACATAAATTATTTAAAGGGAGACATAACGCGAGCGCGTTATAACGTGCTTGCGTTATGTCGAACTGGGCAAACATTGGGTAAACTTGTAAAAAAGAAAAAAAATGCAAAACATAATGCGAGCGTGTTATAACATGCTCACGTTATATTTTGCTTTGAGAATCCCAAGCCTTAGGCTTGGGATATTCTTTGGATTTCTAATGCAAAGGCTTGGAGTGCCTTCCCAACGTCCAAAGACATGTTTTTACATATTCTACAAGATTTCACATAATTTTGTTCCTGCTAACCCTCAGATTTGCACGTGTTTCAAGGTTGAACAAATTGAACACCTGGGTAATGTTAGGCTTTCTCTTAGCTATTTAATGATGTAATTTTTTTCACATTTTGACAATATTAAGCCTTTCATCTTTAATTTCTTTTGCTTGTGTGTCTATTTTTGGGGAAAAACTAATGTTTGGTCTTTTTTTCATTATAAATTAACCATTCATTGAAATTTCAAATAAATTATATTTTTATAAACTAGACTCCATTCTACACATATTAAAATTAAATTAATTTTCAATCAGTTTTCAAAATTTATAAGGGTAGCACGGCCAAAATTCTATTTTTTAGGATGTGTCCAGTTTGAAAATTAGTAAAAAATTAAAATTTCATTAAAAAATTATCAGAAAAATTAGGCATAAACTACATGCTGTTAGCTAATTTCTACCGAAGTGATTTTAAAAATACCAAAAAAAAGTTAACCTTTTGAGGGAGCCACAAAACACACTATGTTATGTTTTTTTGACAGAAACAACACTAATTTATGTGGCTCCCTTTTTTGAACCCCGTAATCTATACCATTTTTTTAAAAAATAGTAGTTTACAAAGTAGACTCGGAGCACTACGAACATTGTTTTTGTTGCATCTTCAAATTTTGAGTGTAACTATGCTCAATTTCTCATCCAAGGTCAATATTTCCTGATTTCAGAAAAAAGTGGCCACTTAAGACCCCTTTTTGCCCCCCTATCTTCTTGCACTTACCTTGGAGCGAATTTATTTTCATTATTTGCATCACTATAATGTTTTAATTCATTTAAACTAAACTAACAAGAGTCATACTAAAAAAATTCATTCACAATGCTCTATCTAAATAAACACCTACTTTCTAGCTGAAATTTAGGTATCTACTTAACAATCAATCACTCTCACAGGCCAAGCAATTGATTTTCAAAGAAGTGAATTGAAGCAAAGCAAACCACAAATGACATGAAAAGAGAAGAATTAAAATATTGAACTTATAATGCAAAGTGAATAAACTCGTCCAACCGATACCCACTTGAAAATTAACAGAATTGAATAAAGCAAGTATAGTGTGAGACTGGTTCAATAAGAAAAGGCATCGTCTCAATGGAAAGATGCATACAATAGGGTATTAGACAATAATAGAGGAATTGTGATTCATCAGATAAGAAGAAAAAAATATCAAAATTATAACTCATTTAGCCAAGGGAGAATAAAATCATGGAAAATAGGAGTGACTATTACCAGATAATAATTTTGCAGCTCAATGGATAACTCCTTTCTATTCAACTCTTCTTGTCTTTCTGATAAATTCACAGTTGGTATGAAAAAATACATGATGGAGAGCAAAACTTTATAGAATTTTTATGATGGTAGATGGGCGAGAGTTATCAGAAGATAATCTTTGAGTAGATCTTCGTACGAAGGTGGAATAGATAGCAATCTTATTTGGCGTCAGCTATAGAGAGGTGGCAAGGAGGGTAGTTAATAGATTACTTGTCCATAAATTTCCTCACAATACGTGATAGATATTTAGTAAGAAACTTTCAGGTAGATTTTTCAAAAGTATAAAGTGTAAAGGAAGTTTAGGTTATGGAAAATAAATATTTGTTTGTTCTAGCTAAGGCTTGTAGAATGTGACACTTTAGCAAAATTAATGTATTGTCTTTCATATATAATATAGTTGTATTATCTTTCATAAATATAGTAAGAATTTGTATAACCTCAACCTTTATATAGGTTATGTTCATTACAACTATTTATCTTTTGAATTAAATTGTAGTAAAATATAAGACTAAATCTTACAAGATGTTGGTTCCCAAATCAGCAAAGGGTTTGCCACTTCCTATGCTCAAGTTCAAACAAATTTGGCCAACAAAGGCAGGAGGTTGTTTGCACCTGCCTCCCCTTCACTTCAGGTTCTGCCACACCTAGGGGGTATCCCTACAACAAAAGATTTAACCTTGACTCACTCAGAACAAAAGATTTAGCTTTTCTATACCAGACAAAATGCTCTCATGTATGCACCAAGATTTGTTAGATAAACCTAGACTGGCAATATTCTTGGACTATCACACTGGTTGAAGATGAGAGCATGCAAGGTTCCTAATCCTACTCCTATAGACTAACATGTGGAAATTATGAAATGGTTTAGGTTTGGAGTTATGGGACTCTCCTAGACCCTTTGGATAGACATATTCCCAAACTAGTGTTTTATCAGGGCAACAGAGTCAAACGTATTAAGATAAATGTTTCCTTATGACAACCATAACTTCATATCCAAAGGACTTGCCATATAATATTACTGCCTAACAATAATATGTCTAAGAAAAAGTATTATCTATGACCATACTTCACGAATCCTTTGACACTACTCACTTTTCCCTATATCTGATCTAAAGCCTATTTAATCTACCCCTTGAGTAGATGCAAGAAACTAGACATACAATATAACACATGCACATTGAAGAACTAAGAAATCCTTGATAACCTTGTTCAAAAGAAAAATAATAAAATCGAAGGAGACATGCATAAACAACACACATGAAGTGTTACTCATTTAACTCAATTTGAATAGAAGATTATCATACAAGAATTTATCATTTACAAAATAGAGAGTACCTCTGCACCAGACAAGGAACCAAGCCTGCAACAGAAAATGCCCTCCAAGGTGTGAATAACTTGTATTTAGAGTCAAAACAAAAAGAACCCAACAAACTCTCCCGTAGAATAGCCATGGATTCCTTTTTAAAGGAAGCAAACAAGCTACTAGCCACCTACACTCTGAAAAACTTCCTAAATGATACAATCAGATCCTTACAGATTTTAAAATAAATAATCAGATCTCCAATAAAATTTGCAGATGAAGCAGTTAAATTTCTTGCCAAAATCCCTAAAAATCCACTGGTGAAGCAACCTGTACCTTTATTAGATGAGAAGATTTGATGTTTGGTTTATAGCCGTGCTGCAGACCCATTGATTGCAGAGTGGAAATAGGTGAGAATTATGCTGACAGACAATCGCTCCAAGTTTTAACTTCAACCGTTGATTTGGGCTAGTCCTGTGCTAGATCGACGGTCGCTGAGCTCCTATCAAGCCTTACAATCATGTAGGAGCCATTGAAAATTCCTTCTCCAATAGAATCACGCCAGTAGGACAGTCTTTCACCTTTGACTTTTCCTTCCTTGCATCAGATCCAGACACATGGCGCCATCTCGTGGTATCTCAGCATGAGATGGGCCACCACCCACGAGCCCTATGCACTTGCGCTAAGCCTCTACTTGTCTCATCTTTCACTTACTCTGCACTCCTTAAGATCAAGCCAGCCTGTCATCTTGTCGCCCCCGTGTAGCAAATAATCTCTTCTGATATATTCTCTATGTGCGCTCACGTGATCACCAGATTCTTGGTCCTTCTGCAAATCACCTTCCATATCGACACTTGGCATTGCATGATTCATTCGATTAAGGGTCCTCGATTAAATGGCTGTAAGCCACATTTAATCGACAGCTGTCATATTATCGTGACCATGTAGGGGATAGGGTGACATCACTGATGATGCACTACGACGCTGCACTATGAGTTACATGGCACTCCCGGTCCTTAGAAGACTCATGACTTAGCATTTTGCTACGACGGGCCATGAGCGATAACATTAGGAAGAGGGGGCCGATCACTTAACAAGTAAAGGATATAAAGTTGTAACTTAAGCAACTGGGGACCTAGGGTAAACGGTCAATGAGAGAAAAGAACATAAAGTAACAAAGGGACCACAGATAAAAAAATGTTTTTAGGGTTTTAAGGAAAGAAAGAAGGTGCACACTTATGGGATAAACTTAAAACCCTAAACGTAGGTGGGTGCCACCACAAGGTTTAAAGATAGACCTTATATTCACCTTGTGTCTGAGATGATGTGAGTGAAATAAATTTTAGTGGAAGCCTATTAAATCCTATTCATAGTTTGAAGGAAACACTAAAGTATTCAAGTATTTTTCATCTTTCATTAATAGGCACAACTGACATGAGAAAATATAAGAACAACAAAGAATTGCATTCAACCACTATTGCAAGGTTTAGTTTGAAAGGAAATATGGAGTCATAGACCATTGATACATGTATAATAGTACTTCCAAATTAATAAATACTGATCTTAGAGCCAAGAAGAGTACTAACACATAGGACTATAGGTGCACCACACACAATTACACTATGAGAGGATGGAAAAAAATTATGAGATTTGTATGATGGAGTATGTAAACGTACTTTAATGTATTTAAGTGATTGAAAATGTGGACAAGAAATCTTGTGAAAATATTTGTTGAATAATTTATATTCTAAACTCATTGCAAGAACTTCAAGGTTTAATGGAGAATTTCATTTGAAAAGGAAGAACTACATAATCATATGCATACCATTCTTTAAGAAATTAGTTTTAAACAATCAAATAAGACGAATGACCTCAACATTGTTGGTAACCACCTAATGAATTGATACTATAGGTTAGATTTGGCAACTTATATGTTATAATTTGGTAACTAATCTACCCTAGTACCTTTTAGTTTCTTTGTTCACATGTTATTTTGTTTTTGGATATATCTTATATAATTTGATTATTTAAAATTTTGTTGTCTCTTGAGGTCAAGACTTTTTAAAAATTAATATATTACCTCATTATTTAAAAAACATGTAATCTATAGTTCCTTATCCTCACCTCTACAAATAGTTGCAGAGAACTTTTGTATAGATCTTCTACCATGACGATGGTTATTTTCTCTTATTTTAAGTATGTTAATTGTTCTTGAAAAGTACAAGGAATGCTGATAACAAACTAATGAAACAATTCCACTATTGTTATGGGGATATTTGTACAATGAAAATGTCAATGGGCACAGAAGGTTTCTCCTAAATAATCTCTCTCTTTCTCTCTCTCATGTCTATTTAAATAGTCTCTCTCTCTCTCTCATGCACCGTATCTTTCTCTTTCTTTCTTCCTCTCTTTGTATCAACCCCTCTCTCTCACTTTAAAATTCAATATTTTTTAAATATATTTTAAATATGATATAATATAATATAATTGTATATTTAAATATTTCAAAATTCAATTCTATAATTATTCTATATATAAAATCTATACTATAATTATATTTATTAATATATTATTTTAAATAATATAAATTATAAAATAGAAATATAATATAACAATATATAATAAAATGCATATTTTATTATATTATATTTTAAATAATAATATAATATACAATAATAAATATAACATATTCATATAATGTTAGTGGCAGAACTCTATGCCAAATTTGTATATGAATATATGTACCTATCATTGCATATATTATGATATAATATTAGGGTATTTAATCTAATTTATTTGTAATATATCTCTTATAATATCTAAGCTTATTGAATTTAATGTGGCAAATAGTTTTTTAATAAAAATATGATAAACTTTAGATAACTAATATATCTCTCTAATAATTATGTACCATTATTTAAAAAATAGACCTACATTCATATAGATAAAGATGCCATTTTCTTAATGTCATTCTACTGCCCTTTTCATCACATATAAATTTTTTTTATTATTTAATTTAAATGGAAACTAATATAATCTTGTAAAGGTAAAATTAGCATACTCATGTTAATTCCCATGTAGTTTTGGGCCAATTCGAAAGTCTTTAATACAATTATATATATTGAGAAGTAGCACATGAATATCTTTCTATAGATTTATTTATACTTTTATGTACAAGGATACATAAATATATTAATTATATAAATTATGAATCTAGTAAACATAAAGATATTAAATTTAAATAGTTCTCTATATAATTTTATCTAAATGTTTGCATGAGATCTGCCTCAATATAACCTAAAATATTAAAAGTGCCTCTTAATTACATTAAACTTATATTGTGACAACGTGACATAAAACATTGGAATTCTTACACTCTTATTAGTAATATTAAAATTGATTACAAGTATTAATATATTATTAAATTTTTTACACTAAAAGAGGGGTAAAAATTTATTCCAAACAAGAAGTACAAAGCAAGGGCATTTCAAGCTCCACCAAGTGGTCCAACCTTTGAGACAAATCCAGGGGTAATTGACTCCAATCCACAATGTTCCAATTTTGCATGTGATCAGAGGCCCATTTGGCTAAACAATCTGCAACTCCATTCCATTCTCTAGGAATATGCATGAAAGTAACATAATCCAAAGAATCACATAGAATTAAGAATCTATTTAACAACCAAATCTAAATGCCAACTAACATCAGCTAATGATGTCCTATTCAACAAATTCACCACCACCTGGGAATCAAACTCACATATGATCCTTCTCCACCCAAGATGACAGTTGCGGTCCACAACATATAAAATGGCAAGAGCCTCCATCAAATTGTTAGAATGAAGACCCTTATAAATTGAATAGACCCAGAACTATCTCGACCAACTCCACCAATACCAGCTGATCAAGGTTCCCCGAGAAGAACCATCCGTGTTGAGTTTCAAAACTCCCCTGAGGAGGAGACATTCCAATGCCCCTCCCTATTTATCTTCCGAAGAGGGTGTCGACATTTATTTCTCATGAAACAACCTTGTTGAGGAGGAAGATGAAGACAACTGCAGCAAACAACATCTTGAGGATCCACTGCTTCCGTCAAATCACAATTTGCTGAAACAATTTCTCCCAAAGAATGAAGATTTTTCCACCACAAGTGATGGGCCACCAACATCACATCTTGAAAAAATCCTATGATTCCTCTCCAACCAGATATGCCAAATAATAAAGGAAGGGCCAAGAGCCCAAGTAACTTGAAGAAAAGAGGTTTTAACAGGAGCCATGCCCCAACGATAAAAAAAACTCAACCAAAGATGAGACATGCCAATAGGCCCTGGTTCCAAACACGCCACCTAAAATGCCAAATCTCCCTAGAGAAGGAACATTGAAAAAAGAGATGAGAGACACTTTCCTCACTATTACGACACAACACACACATCGAGGGACCATTAAAACCACACTTACTCAAATTATCCCAAGTAAGACACTGATATTGAACCACCAACCACATGAAGAAGTTGCACTTGGGCCATGAAAACTTGTGCCAAACTTGCTTCCACCAAGGAACCTCAGAGTCTCTGAACATCTGCCTAACAAGCTGCACATAACCTGTTGAAACAAAGTACTTCCCAGATAGATCACTGCCAGCCCAAGCCAAAGCATCATGCCCCACCAAAGTATTGCATTCATGAGAAGCAAGAATCTGAGCCAACTCACGCCTATCCTCCTCAGACCCTCTCGGAGCGCATTCAGAAGAGTGCTTCCATCTAAAACTAACAACCAACCCACAATTCTGTGCAACCTTATAATGCTCAACCATGTCCCAGCCTGTAGCAGTAAAAATATCACAAAGAGACTGGAGGTGAGGAAAAGAAGATAGGATAGAAGGGTGACCATCTCAAGAATCCAACCAAAAAAGAGCCTGTGACCCTGAATGACAAATCAAAAAAGCCATGCTTAACCAACTTAGCCCCCATTTTTAGAGTATGTTAGATCATATACCCCCTTCCGTCCAAAGGAAAGCGAGGAACATCAAAAGAATTAACATCTTTAAGATACTTAGGGTGAGGAATACTGGCCCATAGCTGATGCTAAACCTAGTACACCAACGCCAATATAACTTAGCTGCAAGAAACCTAACCATTCAAAAGAGTAGAACATAAACCAAGACCTCCCTCTTTGTTTGGTCTGCACACAATTTCCCACTTAAAAAGGCTCCACTTAGCAGTCGACAAGTTACCACTCCAAAGAAATTGTCGTGAGAGAGCATCAAATTCCTTAAGGAAATACATAGGAGCCTACCTGAACAAAACACTTGTAAATAGGAGAGCCTGAATAACATACTTAAGAAGAGTCACTCTAGCTCGCAGAAGATAACCAACAATGCGTCCAACGAGTGACCTTCCTATGTAGCTTATCAAGCAAAATTTGCCAGGAAGACCTGGGTTGTCTACCAACAACAAGAGGAATACCCAGGTAGACAAAGGGAATAGACCAATCTGAAACATCAGAATGTTCATATTCTGCCTTTGAATCACCTGAGGAGTATTCAAAAAGAAAACAGATGACTTATGCTCATTGACTTGCTGACCTGAAGCAGTTAGGTAGGTATCCAAAGCCTGGCTAAAAGATTCAGCTTCCCGAAGAAGAGCCATCTCGATAAGAGAGGTATCATTCCCATTGCCAACCATGAATCAAGCCTTGAGAAACCTGAAACTTGAGAAATCGGCCCAGCCCCTTAGCCATAATAATAAACAGATAAGGAGAAAGAGGATCACCGTGGTGGAGGCCCTTGGAAGCTCCAAAAGGATCAAAAGGTTCTCCATTCACAATAACTGAGAAAGATGATGAAGTAACACAACTCATAGTCCAACTCACCTAGTCTAGACTAAAAACCAAAGGCTAAAAGAATCTTCTGAAGAAAATGCCACTTAACTCTGTCATAAGATGAACATAGATTTTTCCTTAGACGTCACCATAGAGTGAATGACTTCAAAAGCCACCACCACCCCATCCAGAATTTGTCTATATGTATTATTATTATTATTATAGTTATAAAATGTTTTAAAGTTAGTTTTCTATATGTATTATTATTATTATTATAGTTATAAAATGTTTTATAACTAATTCTTTTGTTTGGTAGGTTTTTTTGGTTATTATTGTTATTTTCTTAACTAAATTAGTTTGACTTGAAAACTTGATATCATATTATTATTTTAGAGATTTTAATCTAGCTGCTATAGTAAAGTTTTGTTTAAAAAAGTGAAAAAA